>CM073734.1:42683317-44005400 GCA_037113605.1 Calophaca sinica
TGTTAATTCCATCGAGTTGTAGAGGGATGGATTCCTTGATTTGCGTGTCGAGCATGTGATATCTGTTGATATGATTGAGTGATGCATTTATTTAATATGAGATTGAATATATGCTGCGAATTGTGTATTGCTTGTTGAATGGCGTTTCTCCATGCAATCTGCTTTTATTGCTTAAATTGTCGAATTGTGTTTCTTCATATTAAGCATGCCCTTATTATTTGATATGCGGTCGAATAATCTTGCGCATCACTCTTTGACTATCGTATGCAGCGAGCTGTTCATCGAGTGAGAGAGCTAGGCGAGTCGTCAAGACATTTAGGAGCCGCGACCCGGACAACTAAGGGTGCTAGGTCCTCTTGTTCTACGGGGGCTTCTAAGCGTTGTAGCGTTAAGGAACTAGACCTAATTGCCCAGAGTGAATTATCACAAGGAAGTTCAGTGTACCTGATTGCCCAGAGTGAATTGTCACAAGGAAGTTCAGTGTACCTGATTGCCCTAGAGTGAAGTATCACAAGGAAGTTCAGTGTCGGCGTTATTCCTGAACCTGATTGCCCTAAGGTGAAGTATGTCACAAGGAAGTTCAGTGTCATCAGGATAATCTGAGATTTATCGCGTGGAACATTATCGGGTTGGAGTATACCAAGCGATTGTCCACTGCATGGGTTATTCCGGAAAATTGTCGAGGTGTCGAGAAAGATGAGTTGTGAGATGAGTCGTGAGAGAGTCTTGAGTTGCGTCTCGTAATATGTATACATTGTTGTTTGTTATTGCTTATTGACTTGTTATATCTTGTTGCGATAAGAAGTTGACCCTTGCCAGTGGTTCCTTCAATTAATGATGGTAACCCAGGCATTGACGGACGTGGTGGAGATTCCAGGGACGACGACATCATTGAAGATGGCTTCTAACTTCCCGAGCATGAAGATTCCTTCGGCTAGGAGTTAAGCCCCACTCTCGGCTGAGATGTATGTATGGTAGGCATGTTAGAGACCTTCGCGTGGAGGAACCGACGAGGATGCAGATAACTTGATGCAAAAGATTTGAGTACTTGGTAGCTGACGGTGTTTAACTATTTTGTATATAGCTTTGGGTTAGTGACCAGTCTGTCAATTTGTTTGACTTTGTGACAGTTGTTGTTTAGGTGTCGAGGTTTTTACATTGGAAGCGGACCCTGCGTGGAGTAGCTGAGGTACCTCAGTATGTATAATTACTCTTGTAGGGTCTCATACTCTAGGCGTATTCCTTCTGGTGCGTATTTATTCACTGTTTTCATTGTGTAAAACTTTACTGTCCTTTCTTTTGGAAATTGTAAAATATGTATGTATGTTCAGTTGCTTTAGTCTCTAGTATGGTAAGAATCCATCATGTTTCGAAAACGTTGTTGGTACTCTGATTGTGTTTTACGAAAGACTCTTGTTTATAAAAAAAAAATTTACCGCATTTTCCAAAAGGCACGAAGAGTACTATTTTGAAAACCTACTTGCATTTAGAGTTGTTCTAGCTTAGTAGCGGTCGGGAATCGGGTCGTTACAATGGTGGTATCAGAGCAGTTCGGTTCTAACCGGATTGTGAGTTGGGTGTTTAAGCTGGTCACCGTGTCGGGTCTTGTTTTGTTGGATTCTGTAGAGTTTGTGATCTAACTGTGTCTTGTTGAGAGTCAAACCATAACCATGCTTGCTTGATTGCTCCTCAAGTAGGGTAACTCTACTTGTAATTGTTTGAATTGTTTCTTAATTGAAGCAATGTGTGATAATACATCATTAGAGTGTGAGATTCTGACAGGTTTGAAACCTTGTAGGAATCTAATGCCACCTCGTAGAGGCAAATGCGTTTGGACCCGATAACTCAACTATGGAGAGAGCAATCTAAGCGATGGCGAGATGGCATCGGCGATAGCTCAACAATCTCTGCTGCGATCCAACAATCATCGCTATAGCTCAACAGGCGCGACTATGAACCAATATAATGCTGCAACAACAGAGGGCTGAAAGA
This sequence comes from Calophaca sinica, assembly GCA_037113605.1. Classification (NCBI taxonomy): domain Eukaryota; kingdom Viridiplantae; phylum Streptophyta; class Magnoliopsida; order Fabales; family Fabaceae; genus Calophaca; species Calophaca sinica. Next base: position 42,685,310 of record CM073734.1, read on the forward strand.
GATGCAGAAGCTAGAGGACTAGCTGACTTCTGCAAGCATAATCCACCGAAGTTCTATGGTGAACCGGATCCGGACAAGGCTGATCTATGGATTCAGGAGGTCGAGAAGATTTTTGAAGCACTCCACTGCCCAGAAAATGTCAAGGTGAATTATGCGTCTTACTTGCTGTTGGGAGATGCGGAGTACTGGTGGAAGGGCGTCAAACAAATGTTGATGACTGAACGTCAGGAGATTAGCTGGGAGATCTTCCACAGGAGATTTTTAGAGAAGTACTTTCCTGAGACTGCACGGATGGAGAAGGAGCATGAATTCCTCCATTTACATCAGGGCAACATGTGATATCGAATATGCCGCCAAGTTCGAATCACTTTCGAGGTACTTCAGTCCATTTCGTGATCGGGCGGATCAGAGTTGGTTAAGTGATAGATTCCAGCGGGGATTGAGGTTCGACATCCAGAAGTCTGTGGTGTCCCTGAGGATTCGAAACTTCCAACAGTTGGTTGACAGATGCATCGAGGTGGAAGTTGTGAGGAGCCACAAGAGAAAGAATGGTGCAGACTGACCTATCAGATCGCAGAATCAGGTCCAGGGAAGTAATCAGAAAGGGAAACAGCAAAAGCCACCCTACAACAAGCTTCAGGGGAACAACCAGGGGCAGTATCGCCCTATGACCCAGAATTCAGGTGGTGGAGGTAAAGATCGAAGAGACCTAACCTGCTTTTGTTGTGGAAAGACGGGGCATTTTTCCAACAAGTGTCCTACGAGAGAGGTATTGTGCTTCAAATGCAACAAGCCAAGGCACCTTGTCAAAGACTACAAAGCTCTGAAGGGAGAACCAAGTGTGAATGCCGCGAAGCCAAAGAGAAGGCGTTTGACTACCAAGGGCAGAGTCCTCTGCATGGACGGCAAGGCGGCGAAGCGACCAAGAGATCTAACTCAGGGGAATTACAAAATTGAGGGTAACTATCTATCCATAATCTTTGATTCTAATGCTGCACACTATTTTATTTCTTTTGATTGTGTGAGCTGATCTAAATATTGCTTGCGACTGTTTCATCTTTCGACTTAGTAGTGAATTACTTCAACTGCTAAGACTCTAGTTTCTAACACTGCACGAATTCGTTGTGTAGTGATTGTTGAGTGTGGAAACTCTTGTCAATTCGAATCGCGTATTTTTTTTAAAAAAAAAAAAAGTCTTACCATTATTATCAGGTTGGATTGGTTTTCGAATCACCATATCCTTTGGGACTGTGCCCAAAAATCGTAGTTTTCCTAATTTTGGAGTCTTCCGATATCTTTCTGCCAATTCTATCGAAGATTCTTGTAAGAGAGAGCCTAAGATTCCATATTCCCTTACTGGTTTAGAAGTTTTCAAGCGACCGAGTTGAAGAATATACCCGATTCGACGGTATCTCACGCGACATCTTGATTTATTTGAGGAACAGAGAAGGGCACGAAGAGCATTCACGCCAAGTACTGCAGATATTACGAGAGGAACAACCTTATGCTCATCGGTCTAAGTGTGGATTCTGGCTTAAAGAGGTGAATTTTCTCGGACAAGTGATAACTAAGGATGGAATAGTTGTGGATCCAGCTAAGAATTGAAGCTGTGTCAGCATATGAACAACCGAAAACTGTGACAGATATCAGAAGTTTAGTTGGATTAGCAGGCTACTACTGGAGATTTATCGAAAGTTTCTCAAAGATTGTCGCACTGCTTACACGACTTACGAGAAAGGATCAACCTTTTGTTTGGACTGAGGAACGCGAATCTAGTTTTCAGAGACTAAAGGAACTCTTGAAGACAGCACCAGTGTTGATTTTGCCTCTACCGGAAGAACCTTAGGAGGTTTACTGTGATGCGTCACACCAAGGATTAGGATGTGTGCTGATACAACATCGGAAAGTTGTGGCTTATGCTTCGAGATAGCTTAAGAATGCACGAGAGGAATTATTCTGCGCATGATTTGGAACTGGTTGCGGTGTTTTTGCATTGGAGATTTGTAAGTACTACCTGTATGGACGTAAGTGTCAGACATCTTTAAGTTGGTATCGGGATGATGAGGACTCCATTGGCGAATCGGACATGATTCAGTAAGGAGAAGATTTGTTATTGGAGTATTCCTTGCAAAGATTGTCAATGGAAGGATCAAGCAACCAAAGAATAAGGAGATACAGCTAGTCAAAGTCGTTTGGAACCAGGAAGCAGGCGGTGCAACTTGGGAGTTAGAAAAGGACATGCGAGAGCAGTACCGTTTCAGTTTCTCAACTCGTACCTGACCTGCAGTTTCGAGGACGAAACTTTTTTTTAGAGGGGGAGTAATATAACACCCGTATTTTTACGTTACGTTACTTAGCATTATTTTAGTGTATTTTATCGTATCTAGGCTATAATAAAACAATTTCTTGTCCTCTAAGAAAGTGTATTAATTAAATCAAGATCAAATTATATTTGAGAGTTAATATTTTATATTAATTCATGGTTTGAATATCGTCGAAAAATTCTAACGAAGTTTCGTCGCGTTTCGAATCGCCGGGCAGTTTCGCCGCTGATAAAATTTTAAATAAACTCTGATTTAGATGAAAATCGAATCGTAACTTGTTGAGACTATTTTTGAGTGTTTGTTGTTATTTTTATTATTTATGAAATAATTTTATCACGCGAAGAATTAATTCCTCGCGAATTAATTTTTCGGGATTTTTTCGGCGAGAAATAAATCTGTTTTTCGGTTTCTCGTCGCCGTGTTTTTAAATCTTAAGACTCTAGATTAGAGGGTAATCATGAGACAAGAGAGATTAGATGTTTTAGACTAGTTGATTTTTTAGCATCTAGCTTTTTAGTGTTTAGGTGTCACACTTTTGGTGACTAATTATTTTATCTTTATCCTAGTTCATTATTAACCAAGTAAACAATTGATTATTTAATTTTTTTTCTTCCTCTCACCAGCGTGACCCCCACCCCTTTTTACTCTCGCTTTTATTTATTACTTACATTCTTTACTTAATTGGTTTCCAAGTGAGTAATATTAGTTTTATTAAAAATTTTAATTTCCTTCCCTTTATTTAGAAGACCTGGTCGTAAACCCCCACCCCTCATTCTCACTTCACTTTCGTCTTCTTTCTTGTCTTGGAGAGAAAAGCTTGAGGTCCTCCCATGGCTCCACCATCCTTCATCTTCTTGGCTTGATTTTGCTTCCATCCTTCAACCTTGCTTGCTTCTAACTTCTTCTTCCTCTTGATTACTTCTTCCAAACCTTGTAAGTAAGGAGAAAACAGAATTTTCTCCCCCCTTTTTCTGCATAAAAGTCACGCCTCCCCTCCCAATTTTTGTAGTAGAAATTTTTCTTGCTTCCTTTTCTTATTTTTATGCCTTATGTGTGATTGATCATGATCATGGAGACATGAATTCATTCCCCCAAAATTTTTATGGAACCCTAGGTGCAAAAACCTAAGGGAAAGGGATTTGGGTGATCTCCTTGTGAATCCTTTAAATTTGATTGTGTTTCTTGCTTCCTAGTGGTTGATAATGCTATTGTACTTGTTAGAATTTAACTTGAATCAAAGGATTGTTGTGTTGTTGAGGAATCCCATTCTTGAAGAGCATGAAAATTGAGTTTGAGCTTGATGAGTGCCTATGTTTTGATAATTGATTAGTTGATTGAGCTTATTTGTTGTTATGGTTGATATATTTGGTGATAGGTTTGGAACTAGCACATTGTTGGGTATGGTTTTAAAAAAAAAAATCTATTCTTGAAAGAGGGACTTATGGTGGTCATCTTGTGAAACTTTTAATTGATTGATTATTCTTGTTTCTTAGTAGATATAATTGTTGTTGTCATTGTTGGAAGTTGTTAGATGCTTGTTAGTGTTATAGTTTTAATAAGCAAGCTTTACTTGTGATTTTTGAATTTTCCCTATCCTTGAATCATAGGAAATATGTGGTTTTGATGCTAGATTATGTGTTTAAGTATTGGATAGCATATTTAGAATAATTTTAAGGTTATTGGAATTGTTATGCATGAATTAGAAAGAAATTAGTGTATGTTACTTGTAAGAAAATGGTTCTTGAAGGACTAAATTGGCATGTAAAATTTGATTGGTTGTTTTCTAGTAATTAGTGTTGTTTTGACCATGATTTAATTAGTTGAAACTTAGTTTTGATTGTGGGTTGAATCAAAGGAAAAACTTGAAAGGTTTTGGAAAATTGGTTCTTGAAGTTTTAGAAAACAAACCTGTTTTGTTTGAATTATTGGGAATTATTTAATTATTATTTTGGCATGGGACCACATGGAGATGATTCATATGGGTGTTGGGATCTTCCATATTGAATTTTGTAATTTTTGGATAAGTTTTGAGACCTCTAGGACATTATGAACCCAAAACAGTTTTACTAAAGAATTTATGTCCTAAATCAGAAAATTTAACGAATTGTCTGCACTTATTGGTAATGATTTTTACTCAAATAAAAATATGTTGATGAGTATATGTATGTCAAGGACGTGTATAAAAAGTTTCGTAAGAAACGGAGTTCGTTTGATGTGGTAGGAAAATGGTTATTTTAAATAGCGTAAAAATTGTCAAATTCTGCACCTTTTGGGTATATATTGATTTTAATTTATTTTGGGAGCCTTGCAAATTGTCCCCTAATTTGGTGTGGTGGCCAAGAGCCCTATAGGTTGGGAGAAATTGTAGTTGTATTCTTCTAGCTTTATTAGTTGTGTTCAAGTGTATTTAAGTTTTGCAAAGTTTTGTTAGAAAAAGGGGATTCGGGAAATGTTTTAGAACTAGTCTTGAAATATGCTTGAAACTATGCTTGGTCATAACTTGATGTTTTGTTGCCTTGGAGTGAAATTGAAAATAATTTGAAAATGATTGGGAATTGTTGTAACTATGGAAGGGAGATTTTGCTAATATTTTTGGAAAGAAGGCAATAAAGGCCATGAGGCCATAGGTGGTTTTTAAAAGGGAATTTTGTTTGTTAGCTTGTTTAAAATGCTTGTAGTGATGGAAATGCGTATTTTGCAAAATTATTTTGGAAAATTATTTATGAAAATGGCTAATAGCTTATGCTTTATGCTTAAGGTTTACAAGTTAATGTTCTAAATTATTATGTGTAAGATTTTTGGAAAGTTATGAATTCTGTTAGAAAAAGGGTTACGTTGAGACCTTAAGTTTAGTTAGAATTATAGATTGTGCTAAGTTTACTGTGATGTTAGGCTCGAGTGATCCGAGATCGCATGGTGCGGAAACCGAGGAATACGTGGACGCAGACTTGAGGATTGCGGAGGGACGTTAGCGACTATTGTTGATGAGGGCAACTCTTAGACATTATTAAGGCTTTACTTTTATAAGTCCTTGTGTAAGGGCACTTCTAGACATTCTAGGATTTTATTTTTATGTCCCTGTGTAAGGACAATTTTTAGAGATGCTTAAATTCTTGTTTTACTATTTAAATGCTTATTTAAATACCAAGAAGTCTGAGAACTCTACGAGTTCGAAGTTAGGGTCTTCGAACCCCTTCGTTTATTGTTGTCGTGCGGTCGAACATATTCCGAGTCATTCGTGGGTGAAAACTTTGTGGTTGGTCTCCTGAACCCAACCCCCCACACTTGTATGTTCCTCTCTGTTAATTCCATCGAGTTGCAGAGGGATGGATTCCTTGATTTGCGTGTCAAGCATGTGATATCTGTTGATATGATTGAGTGATGCATTTATTTAATATGAGATTGAATATATGCTGCGAATTGTGTATTGCTTGTTGAATGGCGTTTCTCCATGCAATCTGCTTTTGTTGCTTAAATTGTCGAATTGTGTTTCTTCATATTAAGCATGCTCTTATTATTTGATATGCGGTCGAATAATCTTGCGCACCACTCTTTGACTATCGTATGCGGCGAGTTGTTCATCGAGTGAGAGAGCAAGGCGAGTCGTCAAGACATTTAGGAGCCGCGACCCGGACAACTAAGGGTGCTAGGTCCTCTTGGTCTGCGGGGGCTTCTAAGCGTTGTAGCGTTAAGGAACTAGACCTGATTGCCCAGAGTGAATTATCACAAGGAAGTTCAGTGTACCTGATTGCCCTAGAGTGAAGTATCACAAGGAAGTTCAGTGTCGGCGTTATTCCTGAACCTGATTGCCCTAGGGTGAAGTATGTCACATGAAAGTTCAGTGTCATCAGGATAATTTGAGATTTATCGCGTGGAACATTATCGGGTTGGAGTATACCAAGCGATTGTCCACTACGTGAGTTATTCCGGAAAATTGTCGAGGTGTCGAGAGAGATGAGTTGTGAGATGAGTCGTGAGAGAGTCTTGAGTTGCGTCTCGTAATATGTATACATTGTTGTTTGTTATTGCTTATTGACTTGTTATATCTTGTTGCGATAAGAAGTTGACCCTTGCCAGTGGTTCCTTCAATTAATGATGGTAACCCAGGCATTGACGGACGTGGTGGAGATTCCAGGGCAGCGACATCATTGAAGATGGCTTCGACTTCCCGAGCATGAAGATTCCTCGGCTAGGACTTAAGCCCCACTCTCTACCGAGATGTATGTATGGTAGGCATGTTAGAGACCTTCGCGTGGAGGAACCGACGAGGATGCAGATAACTTGATGCAAAAGATTTGAGTAGTTGGTAGCTGACAGTGTTGAGCTGTTTTGGATATAGCTTTGGGTTAGTGACCACCACAATTTGTTTGACTTTGTGACAGTTGTTGTTTAGGTGTCGAGGTTTTTCTGTTGGAGCAGCCCCCTGCGTGGGTAACTGCCGAGGGTACCTCAGTATGTATAATTACTCTTGTAGGGTCTCATACTCTAGGCGTATTCCTTCTGGTGCGTATTGATTCACTTTTCATTGTGTAATACTTTACTGTCCTTTCTTTTGCAAATTGTAAAATATGTATGTATGTTCAGTTGCTTTAGTCTCTAGTATGGTAAGAATCCATCATGTTTCGAAAACGTTGTTGGTACTCTGATTGTGTTTTACGAAAGACTCTTGTTTATAAAAAAAAAATTTACCGCATTTTCCAAAAGACACGAAGAGTACTATTTTGAAAACCTACTTGCATTTAGAGTTGTTCTAGCTTAGTAGCGGTCCGGAATCGGGTCGTTACAATGAGGATGTGTCACATGAAAAATTTGGGCAGCTACAAGAGTTGACAAAATCCCATCGTGTAAATATCTAATTTAGTTCCTAAAATTGTAGGATCTTACCAACATAGTCTCCCACATTATCAATATTTCAAAATGATCCCTGAAAAACAAAATTGCAAAATATTAATCAGGTTCGTCCCTCCGTTAGTATTTGTAGGGACTATAATGATATTAATTTGGTAATGTCAATGATGAATTTGAAATTAAGTGAACAATGTCAGGGATGCATTTGCTAACATTTAGACAAAGGGATGAACCTTATTAACATTTTGCAATTCCTGGGATTATCTTGTAATATTGATAATCCGACGGACTAAATTGATACGGTCTTGCAATTTTAGATACCAAATTGGGTATTTACTCAAACCCCATTTAATCTAAAGTTCATGTTCCTGCCACCTAAATAGAGCATTGCTTCTATGTTTTTTTCCTTTGGGCAATGGTGTAAAATTTCCATTGATACAGGGCAAGGCCCCAAAAACAATACACCACATGCATAAAGCAACAAGCCATAGAGAAACTTGAACTGATCAAGTACCGAGTATAGGCAAAGATTTGCAATGTCTCAACATATAAACAATACCACTCAAAAGACATGCATTTAACAGGCAGGAAATCTAATAAAACCAAGCCTAATCCGACCGATGACCTTGATTACACTTAAATCACAATGGGCCAGGCCCTTTAGGGTTTCAAGGAGATCCTCGTAGCCAAATGACCGAAAAGCTTCTAAAGTCTTTTCTCCGAACGATTGGAATCGCAAAGCAGCTTAAACTTGCAGGCGTCCATGCTTTACATGCAGCTATTAGATCTGGTGCCATCTTGCTCGAATTTGTGATTTTTCACAAGGTTTGCCTTGGGAACACCACCAGATTGCAATTTTTGTGGGATAAGAAGCTTCACTATAGAAGTATTTGGTAGCCCATCAACAGGTTAATTTCTGCTAGCAACAGATCTGCAGCGAGCTGTTTGGTGGGGTCACAACAAAGTAATATCAGGGTCTCTGAAATCAAAAGAAATAACAAGGTGTCCATGGCATTGGAGAGGGATCTGTGGTGCTGGATGGTGGAGTTAACCATATGAAGCCTAAAAGGACCCAAGTCTTGTCCCCTTTGGACCAAAGCCACATGACCTGGCAACTATATAAGCCTGGCCTAACTGGGTCAAATTTAACCATAGGATGCCCAACAAAACCCAAGTGAAGCCCAACAACAACCAACTCTCGTCCCCTGGGCCTATCCCACTTAGCCCTTCAACTATATAGGCATGAACGACTTGCATCAAAGTTAGCCATGTGAAGCCCAGTAGAACCCAACTGTCGTTCTGTTGGGACAAACCCACATGACCTTCAACTACATGGGCCTGACCCAACTAGATTGGAGTTAACTATGTAAATCCCAAAAGGACCTAAGTCTTATTTGGGCCCGACCCACCTGACCCTTCAACTGTATGAGTCTGGCCCAACTAGATTGGTGTTAACCATGTGAAGCGCAACAAAACCCAAGTCTTGTCCCATTTGGGTCCTGTGACACCCTTAGCCCTATTTGTAATTATTATAGATAAAATAATTAATCATTAATGAAAAAGGTGAACCACTGCGCTGACAAACTCACTTCCCATGCGTTTCTAGACATGGATTTCACTGGTGGAACACTATTCCCAGTTTTATCCATGATTTTTTTTTAGGAATAGACTAGATCTCCTGTAACACCCCGCCATGACAGGGCGTCACTTTATCCTAACTCAGCAATAACACATTTCCACTTCAATTTCAGAGTACGCAACAGGACACACTGGTCGTGATGCAACATTGCTTCACAGGCTTTAAGTACTTGATTTTCTTGTCCATCTGTTATTTATCATTATATAATAGAAACACACCAGAAAATAGGGGGTAAGACACTCATCAATCACTAACAAGCAAGAAAACAGCGTAGCAGATAGACTGTCACCATGTTCAACACAATTATATTAGCACAGACATAATAATTGTCAATATAGCTTTACCACATATATCACATTGGGCACACCGTCACAGACCAAACCACATTGACACGTCATACTGACAAACCTGAACAAACTGTCACAGACCTCATCATACTCTGATGTCACAGACTAACACGTGTCGTCGGTCTTTCGGGCAGATCACCGACCCTACAGACTCAGACCACCGGATATTTTAGGCTCAATTACCTGATCTATTGTCCCAGAGATTTCAGGCTCATTACCAGCCCTACTGACCCAGATTATCACTGAATATTGCGGGCCATTAACGCCCTACTCCCTAGACTGATCACCAATCTCAAGGCATAGGAAATGAGATATAAGTTAGTTATCTCGGGAACATATCCTGTTACGCTACCATCTCCGATTACCGGTTACGGCATCCTACACTACCATATCTGATTACTGGAGTAAGGTATTGTACCGTGCACTAGGATGACATTCCTTATACAGGAATGGCCAAGATTGTCCACCTGTTAGACGTGGAGTCTTGGAGACTCGTCCAAATAACCGAGTACACACCCTCAAGGTTACCGATTATCTCCAAACTACTCCATACCTTCGGTACCACGGACATGGAGAGCCTCATCAGAAAGAACGAGTACACACCCTCAAGGTCTTGGCCGAGTACACACCCTCAAGGCCACCGACTGATCTCATTACCATTCCATCGATACCTCAGGTACACCAACCTCGGGTATACTGACCCGACTATCACCACTAACAACAGAGTATCAACAGTAATACTTACTATCACATATATCACATAAAACCAGCACATAAATATCAGCATGTTAATCAGATTATCAACCATCCTTAATCAATATAAGGATCAACCCTATTGTCGCTTAGGCGACATACTACTGATATGTTATCAATCAACATATCAATAGTCACACAATCTAAGAGCATTCATATCAAAATATCTCAACAATCAGCATCCATCCATAGATTTCAATAGATCATCTTAGTGGTTGATAGACCTCTGACAACTGTCCTCATCTATCACAGGTCACAGCCCCTCTCCTGAGGTGCTGCTGTTATCAACCTCTAGTAGGGTTAAGGTCCCTACGCATGCTAACAGTACTACTATACTACCTATTTTTCCTAGTGATTAAGGTATCTTCCCTCTTACCAGGTACTCCCGCTAGGCCCCTCCTAAGCTTTGACCCTTGACCACCATCCACGCTCCTGCACCTCTGAGCTTTACCATTTTATGATGCACCGGATCCTCATTCGAGGCAAGTGCAGAGCATATTTGCTCTATAGAGGAAATGTCCAGAGAGAAGAGATCGGAGGTGAGTAAAATGAGGGAGGGGTGAATGGCTATTTATAGGCTACATGAGGTCCATCGCGTCGCGACCGGCCTAGACATAAGGTCCATCGCGTCGCTAGCCAGGACGCGTGTCACATATCCAACGGGCGTGATCACCGAATTTGCACCGCCATATATCGCATCGCGACGGTTTCCTTCATATTCTTCGTCACGTCGTGACGGTCAAAGTTCTACAATGTTCCAGATCTTTCCTTCCATCGCGTCACGAGTATCCCTTTATTATTCCCATCGCGTCGCGATAGAGGCTGATCGAAAATATCTTGTTTTCAACCTTCTAGAAAATTCTCGAGTGTTCTACATCTTTCTAGGATATTCTATGCCTTTCTTACTATTTCTATATCATTCCTAGGGTTTTTGGGTCTCACTTAAGCCCATTTTATCTTTAATTAAGGCCTTAAACACTCGTTTATCACCTAACTATAGGTTAAATTGTTGTTTTGAAAATTAGGATGTCACATCTCCCTTCCTACAGATTTAAATAATTCTTCTGGCGAGGTTTTTGGTTTATGTCCCCCCTTGTTTTTGGGATCTTTTATATTTTTTATTAATAAAATTTCTGATGTGCTGCAGATGATTTACAGTAGGTGTGGTGCCAGCATAGCTGGGATGACATTTATCGCAGTGATGCTTTTGCATGTCAATTTTACTAAAAAAAATAGGTGAATTTTCAAAAACTCTTTACACACAGCTAAGGATACAACATTACACCCGAAACTTTACTTCAACACGGAAATCATAAATAAAGGTTTTACAGAAATATTACATGAGGTTTTTTTTTCCAAAATAATCCCCATACAAGTGTGACAAGGTCTCTGAGATCATACACCACTTATTATTCAAATCAAAAAATTTATTAAATTAAATATTGAAGACATTTTGTCCAAGCATCTCTAAAACATTAAGGAAAATCATGGGAGTATCTCCTTAGTGGCTATCTTCTTTGACGTTCGAAATATCTGCATACGAAGCATAAGCACAAGAGAGCACACAAACAAAGAGGGATGAGTCTGTTGTAGCAGTGTTGTAATGACATTAGAAGACATAGGTGAATACAAGCACACTTTTAACATACTTATCAACTCATACATAGGCTCATACATATATAGGTGTGTGTATATATACATACATATATATATATATATATATATGTATGTATATATATATGTATGTATGTATGTATGTATGTATGTATATTTATATACGAACACACACACGCACTCACACACATATGTGGGTACAATCACAATGAATCATCAATCACACATCAATTGTCTAAAACAGAGAACGATGCAAATCTCTATATCACTACTTCGTATGCATGTGATTCCATCTACTACTCTAGGAAGTTTGGCTAGGAGGACATGTTTGACTTATTGAAGGAATACACCGCAATGGTGAACACTTTATTGTCGCACACTCTAGACAAACCCTGAGAATGTCTAGTGACGGTCGGGGTAGCAAAGTCTGGTAAGTGACCCCCAGCTCCAGGAGCAAACTCAAACTATTGAGGACCACATGCTCGGGCTCCGCCCCCCCAAAGGCCAAGGTTTTGCAATGCAAGCTCACTCTTAATGGCCTCCACCTTTCATTTTGACGGTACTTTCCACCATACTTAAACAAGGTCAATATGACAAACAAACACACAAGGTTAGGTTTCCACCACTTCACCAACCAAGATCATGGACAATCCATCATAGTTCATATGGCTAGGACTGTCAAACAAAACAAAGATTAACCCGAGCTCCATAATGGCTACGTATATTTAGAAGGCTCAAACGAATGGTTATCTTAAATCATAAAGGTTGCCACTCGCAGTGGTCTTTCCATAAACATGGCCATTAAACAATGGACTTTCATGAGATTCGTTTTTAAACCACTTTTAAAAAGGTTCCTAAGGTCTATTAGACTACATTGGTAATTCTAATCGCTTTACTCTACGGTAATTAGCATTCTATTACTAAGGTTCATTCGTCATTCCATTGTTAAAACTATGTTACGACCCAAACACTTTGCCAGTTTCCTATACCTAACACTAGAGGAAATCTGGGCACCTATTAACCTACATATTTACCTTGATTTGCCCTAGCACTTGACTTTCATTACACTAATAAAGTAGCCTCGTTGTTAATTCAGTCCTAATTAAATCATTATTAGCTATTTTAATGACTTCTTAATCTTCATTACTCACGTATTTATTGATCTTAAGGTTCATTACTAATTTATTACCGTAGGCATTCTAAAGGATGGATTTTCTTCTAGTGAATCATTGCACCATTACATATTCTAGTTCATTAATCCCCTAAGGTACTCCCAAGGCTTCCTAGGGCATGTCTCGTTCTTACCCAACCAATTTAATATATGTTATAATTCGCCATCTTCATAATTATACCACACCTTTAATATAGTCAATGCGTCACGTCTCGCAACAACACAAGCGTAGTTACCAATTCACAGTCACATATATCAAACATCATTAATACCTCAAGAAAACATTCAATCAACACATCACGTTAATCCAACACTAAAGTAGCGCACATATCCACCTATCAATAAGTTAAATATCCATTCACACATATACACACATATAGGGATGGCAAAGAGGGTGGGTCGACCCGCCCCAACCCGCCGAAAATGGGTCAGGTTGGGCTACTAAATATCAGCCCACTAACCCATTTAGCCCAACTCACCTAGTCCGTCAACTCGTCAGGCCACAAACGGGTTTGGTCGGGCCAACCCGTCGGGTTAACATATATTTTTATTTATTTAGTTTCTTATTTTCTATTCCCTCCGTCTCATTTTAGTTGTCCTTTTTGGAATATTTCATTGTCTCAAATTATTTGTCTCTCTGTAAAATCAAAACATATTAATTACTTCTTTTCCAACAATAACCCTTGTATTTCAACTAACTATACTAATGAATTTTTTCTACTTAACTACTCCACTACTCCAATTAATAAGGGATATTTTAGTCAAAGATTGTCATTTTATCATAAAAATTTGTAAACTCAATCATTTTCTTAATAGGTGTGCATAAACTAATAGAACAAGTAAAATGAGACACAGGGAGTATCAAATTTCCTTTTTTTTTTTTACATATTTCATTCAGGCCAATCCACCATTTTTGTCCATTTTAGGCGGGTTGGCCCAACATATTGGCCCCGTTTTAGCCTGAATTTTAGTTTTTATATTTTTTTTTGAATTTTTAACGGGCTGGAGGTTGGGTTCAACATCTCACCCCACCACCCTTGGTGGGCCAGGTTGGGCCAGCCCGTTTTTGAGCGGGCTCATGGCGGGTTAGGCCAGGCTGGGCCGGGTTGGCCCATTTTGCTATCCCTACACACATATACACATAAATATGTATATTCATAAGCAATCATGATAATATCACTCCATGGGGGCTAAAGGAGACCCCTTCACCTATCCCCTCAACACCCACAACTACAATATCTCCCCTTTACCTTGAAATAGGTGTGGTCATGATCTGGTGGTGGGGATGAGTCCATTGTTTCCAAAACATGGTGGTTGGACCTATTTCGTGATTTGAGAGCCATTGAGTTAGGATTTCTATGGGAACCCTTAAATCAAAGGAAAGGAAAAGCAATGGTACTAAGAAGCTTACCCATGATTCAGTGGAACTAATTAAGTGTGGCTAAGGTTGAGGGTTTGGCCATAACCTCATCACCCGGGGTTCCATTCCTTGAAGAATTTCTCTCTTGGGAGAAGTTCTCCCTTTGCCATGGATGGATTCCACACAAGGAGTATGTTTAGTGTTTTGAGCCGAAGGTTTACCCATCTAGGCGTATTAGGGTTTGCTTTAGGTAGTGGGTCATGTTTGGGTAGGTTTAGGACGTGATTGGACCAGGTTGGACAAGGCCCAGCGTGTAAAAACTGACGACACCCGCGTTTTAATCGATTAAAATATGAGCTTAATCGATTAAACACGCCTTTGGAACAAGAAAACTGCATTAGGGGAATGTTCTAATCGATTAGAGACCTGGTCTAATCTATTAGATGTTCCCTTTCAGTACTAATTCCAGGGACACTGTAGTCGAATAGAGAGTCAAGTCTAATTGATTAAAAGTCCCTTGTTTTCTACCCAGGGTTCTAAAATCATTCTAATCGATTATGACTACTTGTAATCGATTAGAAGGCCTTGTTTCTCATACTAGGACTCTGGAAACTCGTCTAATCGATTAAGACATTTGGATAATCGATTAGGAGGTCCTAAAAATGCTTAAAACTGATTTCTAAAGGTCCCTAACGCCTCCTAATTCCTTTACTCGTGCTATATTCTAGGGTATAGATAGGCGGGATGTTACAGGCCCAACCCAGTTGATCTTTCAACTGCATGGTCCTGAACCAACTTGTAACACCCCAATTTTTGAAAGTTCAATTGTCATATTATTAATTTTATTAATAATATGATTTACAATTTATGTTAAAATTCGAGTTAATTGACAGTGTAAACTTACACTGTTGTTGATGTGAACTGGTAAGGAAAAATATGAGATCAGAGTCACGAAATTGACTTGTGATCATTAATATATTATTAATATGGATTTTCAATCAAGTAGATTGAATAACATTAGTTTGCAAAAAATAATATTATTTTTAAGCAGTTTACGCGCTGTATTTTATTAATACAGCGATAAAATATTTTATAATTGAAAATTATATTTGAAAATATTATTTTAGTATGTGAGATGCTAATAAACTATTTTAGAGGGATAATATTTTAATCCCTAAGTTTTCTAAATTTCTAAGTATACTGTGTGTGCTATTTTGCTGTAAAGTTAGCCTATTAACACACGATTGACTATATTTCTGAGCTATAAATCAAGTGAGTGAATTAAATCAAGATAAATACACATATTTGAGACTTAATAAATATTATTAAGTCATGGTTCAAGCTTCGACGAAAAACTCCAACGAAGTTTCGTCATGTTTTGAGCTATCAGGTGAGTTTTTACCAGATATAAAACCCTAACTTAATCTGATTTCGACGAGACTCAAAATGTGAGTTCTTGTAATTATTTGTGATTGATTAAAATTGATTTTATGACTTAGGTTGAAAGAATTATAAGAGTATAATTTTCGTCGCGTTAGTTTAATTCTTTGTGGAAGAATAAACGCACGCGCTTAATCGGTAACGCGATTAATCGAGAGCGCAACGAAACGAGATATTTTTTGGACAATCTTGGAGAGCAAGATTTAAATTTTGACACGTGTTCAAAAAAAAACAGATGAAGCCACAATTGTGGACTTTTGAGGCTAGTAATCATTTTGTTCCCTAACTAGAAACATTTAGTTGCTAATCTAGTTAGTTTGTAACCAAACTACCCTAACCATGAGATATTTCGATCTCTCCCTCTATTTTGCATGCTGTCCAGCAAGACCCCCCTTTAAGTTAGCCTTCTCTTTTTATTTCATTAGTGTGTGAGTTGGGAAAAATTATAGAGAAAGGATCAAGAAGAGTTAGAGAGAGTGTGAGTGAGATTTTGGAGCAAAATTATTTCCTTTCTTCTCTTCCCTTTTGTGCAGCAACAGCAACAAGTTTTGGGTATGAAATTTCATCTCCCTTCTTCTTTTCTTGCTTGAATGTTGTGGAATAAGTTGTTGTTATTGTTAATGTTAAGAAAGTTTTCAAAAAATTGTTGTTGTTTAGTTGTTATTGTTTTGGTTTGGCTTGACTAAGTTAAGGCCTTGAACTCAACATCTTAGATGTAAGTTTGGTTAGATCCTTGAAAGGAGTTGATGACCAAGTTAAGTTCTTGAGGCTTTTTCTTGTTGTTAAGTCTTTTGGAGATAAACTAAAGAAATAAACTTGAGACATCTTGAAAACCATGAAAATCCATATTGACATAGACTCAGTGTTTTGGCCATAACGTTTTCCACACATGTCCGTTTTAGTTGATGCTTGATTTTCTGGAAACTAGACTCAGTTTTCTACACTTTGCGCTCAAGAATCACTAGATTTGGTGAAGTATTCATACTGTAACATGCGTCACAAGTTGACTGTAACATCCCAATTTTTGAGAAAAATTGTTTTAACAATAAAATCTCGAATGCTCGAAGATAAGTCGTGGAGACTGATCACCTCAATGATTTACAGAGAGTACGAGGAACTATTTTGAATTATTTTGAATAAATTGATTTATTTTTGATAACTATTATTTATGATGTCAATTCAAATTAATAGACAGCGTAGACGTATGCTGCTTTTAATGTGAATTCATCAACCGAGTATTCGGTGAGTTTTCTGTTTGACGCGGTGACGCGTATTTTTGTTTACTAAGAAAGTGGGTGAATTTAACTAAAATGAAATTATATTTGGGACTTATTATATTATATTAAGTCACAGTTAAATTTTCAGTTCAAAATTTCACCGTTTTCTGATCGCGTTTTGAACTACCCGGGTAAGTTTTTTCCCGATTGAAAACTCTAATTCGACCCAAATATTTAAATATTTGGGAATTTGATATTTTATAATATTTCTGATTTATTAGAATTTTTTTGGCAATTTTACTTAATTTTTTTTAATAATGTATTTTCTACGCGCCGAAGACGCGAGACACGTAAAACCGAACGCGCGACGAAACTGGGAGCTGAGAGACCCTAGGGAGAGGGCGAGTAAAATCAGAAAATATATGATTATATTATGTTAGATTTTAAGTCATGACATAAAGAGATAGTGATGTGATTAACCTACCAAAAATGTTAAAGTTTAGTTCCATTTTTTGTAAGAGTTAGTAAGGTCTTTATGCTAGCTTGCACCCATGGATTTGGCCAAGATTTCCTCCTCTCCTTTTCAGCCCATATTGGTCGCATTATGCAGCTGATTTTGAGGAAAATTCCACTCCTAAATCATTGACCAAAATCTTGATTTCATGCATGATGATTTCCTATCTTTTCCTATCTTTTCCTAGCTTTTCCTACCATCTCCTAAGATCACTTCAACACCAAATCTCCTCCTTTTTAAACATCAAAATCTCCTCTTTTGCTGGCTGGAAATCAGCTCCTTTAAGTGATCAAATCCATCACTTTTCTTGTGTCATTTACTAAGCACAAAATGAGGAACTCAAGAGTAATAACCATGAAATCTTTTGACTAGTTTTTAACCACTTGAGCAAGTAAAATTCTGCCCATTTCCACTTCAGTTTGGCGTGCCCTCAAGGCCTATATAAGGCCAACAACTTCAGCTCATTCACTTCATTAAGTTGAGAAAAAAATAGTGGAAGAAGTGAGGTAGTTGGAAAGAGTATTGAAGTTGTTTTGTTCACAAAAAATTCTGCACTTGCATTCTTTTTTTAAGCTGCAACCAGCAGCTCTTTGTGGTAAGAAACACCCTTCTTCTTCCTTCTTAAGCTCACTTTATATCACTAGTAGTTGGCCATGATCCCTACTTAAGTTCTTCCAAAGCAAAAGAAAGATTTTATGCTACTTGTATTGCCATTTTCCTTCCATAGTTCTAGTTACTTAAGCATGTGTTTTCTTTTCATTTCAAGCTTGATGAGAAACCAAGAACATAGATGGATACATATATATATGTGTCATGAATGGTCTATGTAAAGGCTTGAGAGCATTTCTTGAAGTTGTGACTTAGGTTTTGTAGTTCTAAAAACTAACATATTGGTTAATATTACTATCAAAGTTTTGTAAATGAGTTAATAAAATTTTGAACCTTGAAGAAAAAGAACTCTACTACATCATTTGTAATATAGTAATAAAAAGGTTTTTGAAACAACAAAATATTTTCTTGTTGCTTCTTGTTGACCGCCCCTTTCTCCATTTTGGGGGTAAGAATAAAAAAATTTCTCCTTAACTTCTTGAATACCATGAGTAGAGAAAAATATGTATATTTTAAAACTCCATTGTTTGGGCTATGATCTAAAAGAGAGCCTCACTTTGAATGGGTGAAACATCTACTTGATGAAAGGATGTAACCCATGACAAGTTTCTTACTACTTTCATTCTCTTATCATAATTTGTTGAAAAAGGGAATGGATATTTAAAATAAGAAAGAATGATCTAGGCATTTTATGGCCTTGTGGCCGTGAGCTAGAGGGAGTGAAACTTCCATTTTTTTTGGTCTTGTGTTAATAGTATAATGTTTTAGTAGTTAAATAAACCTACACTTTTTAGTAGACTTGAACTTTCAAAGGAGTAAAAATAATGAAAGGAAACAAACCCCTCATTACCATTCCATAGAGGAGACCGTGGCCTTAAGGTAGAAACTAGGGCTCTAGTTTGGGTTCTAACTTAGTTGAATAACTTGATTGGTTGAAGGTGTGAGAAAGTAAACTTGTAGAGCAAAATCGTGTGTTGGAAGGAAAGCGTCTACGGTGAGGGCAACTCTTAGATATTGTTAAGGATTATGCTTTATATGCTTGTATTTTACATGCTTATGTTTCATATGCTTCATATGCTTGTATTTTACATGCTTATGTTTCATATGCTTTATATGCTTGTATTTTACATGCTTATGTGTAAGAACATCTTTAAGTGTGTATATTAGTAATATGTGAATGCATAAATTAAGTATGTGACAATATGATGAACAATGTGATGGAATGATTTTCTTGAATGATGCCTTGTGATTATGATTATTGTGTTGTGATCGTTGACTATATTTGAGAATATATTGTTAAATGACTGTGATAATTTGGGGAAGTGCCGAGAGCACGTGAGTTGGGTTACCGTCGCATCAACGTCAAATAAATCTTGGATTTTGAAATAAAAACTAAGAGGCATTTTATTAAAATCAAAGAGACACTTAAAAATAGATCTTTCTAAAACCCTAATTAGTAATGGACTAACCACCTTTTCATTAAAAAGAATTAAGTGAGAGTTAGAATAATTAAATTAATTATTTTGAACTATTAGTGGATTTCCAACATAAATCATTTCATAACTAATAGGAGATTTTCTAAAGAAAAGAGACTTAGGACTATAAAGGGAGATCTTGAGCCGAAAATATGGGGTTCTAATTAAGGGAGTTAGTACAAGAATATGTTGGAACCTAAACGATTGAGAAGTTTAGACCCTCATTAATTTTGATGATAACAAAGTATTCACAAGAGAACAATTTATGTTCTAACTTTTCTTTAAGTGTACAGATACTAATAATACATATATTCTAAGCCATTCAAGCAAGAAGAAGGTAATTCTCAAGAGAAGGATACATTTCACGTGTCAGCATCCGGCTCATCCTTGTGAGCGTCTGGAATTTTCTCTTTATGACACTCAGCTTATCCAATTGCTACGAGCGTCCGAACTTCCGATTCTGAGCGAGCGTCTGAACTTCATTTCAAATCACGTGTTAGTCACGTTGCTGCTCTTCCTCTCAGAAGTTTCTGGAACAAATTTCGAAATTGATTCTGAGCGCTAAAATTGTTGTACGAGGTATCAAAGGTGACACCTTTAGCTAGAAGACAAAAATCGTACAAGCAATTGTGAAAAGCAAGGTAGTACGAAAACGGTAATATGTACTACTGGGATATTCTCTGGAAAGGAAGAAAGAGACAGCTTTTTGAATTTACCTCACTCAATGGAAAGGAGCCATTTTTACCGTAACGGTAATGTCCTTGGAACTCCTATATATACCTCATGGTATCCATTGAAGAAGGAACGGAAATACTGTGAAAAAGCTTGCTGAAATTCTGCTGAAATATTACCTCATTTACTGAGAACAAGCACTGCTTTTGTGAGCAATCAAGTCTCGTGCTAAGTCTCTGGACTACCAGAACTGAACTCAGCGTCCGACCCTTTCTTTAAGAAAGTTTTTCTATAGTTGAGCTTAATCTTTTATCCTCTCTGTGAGAGTTAGTTTTAACTGTATTTCAACTCACTTGTAAAAGTTTGTTTTGGCCTAGTTAAGGCTGTGTCCTCAAAGGCTCGACTGTACTGAGTCGTTTTGAGAAGTTGA
Organism: Calophaca sinica; assembly: GCA_037113605.1. NCBI lineage: Eukaryota > Viridiplantae > Streptophyta > Magnoliopsida > Fabales > Fabaceae > Calophaca > Calophaca sinica. The sequence continues at coordinate 42,705,723 of CM073734.1, forward strand.
GAGTATTGTCAAGTTGTGACAGTAGAATACTCTTGAGGAAATTGTAATCAGATTGATTATAGTGGAAAATCCTTCAGGAACGAAGGGACTAGACGTAGCTACCAGTTTGGTAGTGAACTAGTATAAATCTCTGTGTCTCTTGCTTTACTGCTTTCTGTTCATTTCTATCTTGCTGTGTTAAAAACAAGTTTTCACAAACTGCTTTTCCAGCGTCCGATTATTTCCAGCATTCGATAAACAAACAGTTTTGAAAAACTTGTATTCTAAGAGTTTCTAACTTAAAGTTTGCGAAAAGTTTTCAACACAATTCAACCCCCCTTCTTGTGTTCACGTTCAGTTGGTACCAAAGCTCGGCCTCTTGGTTGAGCACTTAACAGTGTCAAGAGAAAAGATTCTATATTGTGAACATGTCTACTGAAGGTGGTCATATGAACCGTCCTCCTCTATTCAATGGAGAAAAATTTGATTACTGGAAAGATAAGATGAAAGCATTCCTTGAGGCACAAAATCTTGATTTATGGGATATAGTTGAAAGTGGATACATTTCTCCCGCTACTGCTCTTGGTGTTGCAATACCTAGGGCAAACTGGAATGATGATCAGAAAAAGAGATATCAAACCAATCAAAAGGCTAGATTTATTCTTATCTGTGCTATGACAGAAAGAGAATATGATAAATGTGGTAAGTTTGATACTGCCAAAGAAATCTGGGATTCTCTTGTTTTGTCCTATGAGGGTTCTGCCCAAGTAAGAGAAACAAAGGCTAGCATGATGGTACGCTAGTATGAGCTATTCAAAATGGAAGATGGAGAGAACATTGAAACTATGTTTGGAAGGTTCCAAACACTTGTTCATGGGTTGCAGGCCCTTGGAAAAAGTTATACTACACCTGATCATGTGAGAAAGATCTTGAGAAGCTTGACTAAGCAGTGGAGACCCAAAGTCACTGCCATTCAAGAAGCAAAAGATCTAAATGTTCTTCTGCTTGAAGATCTTATGAGTTCTTTGAAAGCTCATGAACTTGAGCTAAATGAAGAAGAACCTACCAAGAAGAGTAAGTCTATTGCTTTAAAAGTTAATCAACATAAACCTAGTACTTCTAAAGCTTTTCAGGCTGAAGAAGAAGAATCAGATGATGAAGCTTCAGAAGGAGATTCTGATGGATCAGACGATGAGCTAGCATTCATATCTAAGAAGATCCAGAGAATGTGGAAGAAAAGAAACTTCAGAAGGAGGTTTCAGAAGAAAGATTCAAAGGACAAGAAGGAGAGCAAAGACAAGGACAAGGCCCAAGTCATTTGCTATGAATGTAAGAAGCCTGGACACTTCAAATCCGAGTGTCCTAATCTTAAAGAAAAGTCCACAAGAAGCTCCTTCAAGAAAAAGAAGAAAGGTCTCATGGCAACATGGGAAGATCTTGACTTATCCTCCTCTGAGGAAGATAAAGAAGAAGAAGCTAACATTGCCCTCATGGCAGACACTGACATTGACTCAGAAGAAGAAGTTGAAGAGGTAATAGTATATGATTCCTACTCTGAACTTCAACTTGCTTTTGATGATCTTCTTAAGGATTCTGCCACTCTCTCTACTGAGTATAAGAATTTGAAAAAGAAATTTTTAAAACTATCACAAGATTTTCATTCTTTACGTAATGAAAACTCTATACTCAATGAAGAGAACCGTGTGAAAATTGAAAATCGGCGTCGGTGGATAACCAGCGTCTGGAAGCTAACAAGCAACCGTGGTGAGAGCTCTTAAGCTAAGAGTTACGTAGTTACTGACAATCCTAACTGGAAATCAAATGACTATGAACAAGCATTTCAAAAGTTTCTTGCGGAGAGTGTAACTCGTAGCAAGCAAGCTTCAATGATGCAGGGTGTCGATAAACGACAACTCATGGTCTTGGTTATATATCGATGAAACCCTTTTGGAAAATAATTCGGCATCGATAAATCCCATAGTCATAGTAAATGCTTACATTGTACTTACTGCAATAAATCGATCATTTGAAAAGTGCATGTAATGTTTTTAAAGCTGTGAAGGATAAGCCTCCTTCAAGAACTAACAAGAAAGGACCCAAAAAGATATGGGTACCTAAAGATAAAATAGTCTATGTTGCGGACATGCTTAGCAACAAAGTCAACACACCAGTCTTGATACTTAGGACAAGGATGCTCGCGTCACATGACGGGAGAAAAGCATATGTTCCAAGAACTAAGACCTAGAGAAGCTGGATTCGTTGGTTTCGGAGGAAACCGTAAAGGTAAAATAGTTGGAATTGGTCGCATAGGTAAAGGCTCTCTTCCTTCTATTGATAATGTTTTATATGTTGAAGGACTGAAACATAATCTCGAGCATAAGTCAATTATGTGACAAGTGGTTATAGTGTTGTCTTTACAGCGGATGTTTAGTAAAAAGCAAAAGCGATGGATCTATATTCTTTACTGAAAGAGGAAACAAAATGTTTATAAAGTTGATCTTTCTGAACTTGAAAAACAAGATGTCAAGTATCTTATGTCTGTTGAAGATGAGCAATGGATTTGGCACAAAAGATTAGGTCATGCCAACTTGAGGTTAATCTCAAAATTAAACAAGCACAATCTTGTTAAAGGCTTACCAAATCTTAAGTACCAATCTGATGCCCTTTGTGAGGCTTGTCAAAAAGGAAAACAAGTTAAAACTTCCTTTCATTTAAAAAATGTTGTTTCAACTTCTAGACCACTTGAACTTTTACATCTTGATCTTTTTGGTCCCACAAGGATAGCCTCTTTAACTGGAAAGAAATATGGTTTAGTCATTGTTGATGATTTTACTCGATGGACATGGGTTAAATTCCTTGCCCACAAGGATGAGTCTTTTAAAGTATTTACTGTTTTCTGCAAATCAGTTCAAAATGAAAAAGGCATTTGTATTTCTTCTATTAGAAGTGATCATGGGGGAGAATTTGAAAATGAGAACTTTCAAAAATTTTGTGAAGAAAATGGCATCTCCCACAATTTCTCCTCTCCTAGAACACCTCAACAAAATGGTGTTGTAGAAAGGAAAAATGGGTCCCTCCAGGAAATGGCCAGGACCATGATCAATGAAGCGGATATTGCGAAACATTTTTGGGCAGAAGCAGTAAACACAACTTGTTATATTCAAAATAGAATTTATATAAGACCTATGTTGAATAAGACTCCTTATGAATTGTGGAAAGGTAGAAAACTAAACATTTCTTACTTTCATTCTTTTGGTTGTATTTGTTATATCTTGAATACTAAAGATCAGCTTAGTAAGTTTGATTCCAAGGCTGACAAAGGAATCTTTTTGGGATATTCTGAAAGATCTAAAGCTTTTAGAATATACAACAAAGAAACTTTGACAGTTGAAGATTGCATTCATGTCAAGTTTGATGATAAGAAGCCTGACACTGCAATGTCAGAGCTAGATGAGTTATTTTCAGATTTAAACTTCGGTGACAAGCCAGACGGTGAATATATATCTTCATCATCCGGTGGTGACAAGACGAAGAATTCTACTCAAGCGGAAGCTGAAGCAAGAAAAAGCTGGAAGTACAAAACCAATCATCCAAAAGATCAAATCATAGGAGAACCTGGTGACAAAGTACGAACCAGATCCTCTTTCAAGGAGCATGCTGATTTTGCACTTCTCTCTGAGATGGAACCTAAGACGATTGATCAAGCTTTGGAAGATGAAGGGTGGATTCTAGCAATGCAAGATGAGCTAAATCAGTTCCAAAGGAATGATGTATGGAAGCTAGTCACTCTACCAGCAGATAAGCAAGCTATTGGTACTAAATGGGTATTTAGAAATAAGCTTGATGAAGATGGTAAAGTTGTGAGAAATAAAGCAAGGTTAGTTGCTCAAGGCTACTCACAAGAAGAAGGTATTGATTTCACTGAAACTTTTGCACCTGTTGCAAGATTAGAAGCTATTCGCATTTTACTTTCATTTGCAACACATCATGAGATAACTTTATATCAAATGGATGTGAAAAGTGCTTTTCTAAATGGTTTTATAACTGAGAAAGTTTATGTTAAACAACCTCCTGGTTTTGAAGATATTGAATTTCCAGAACATGTTTTTAAACTTAAAAAGGCACTATATGGTCTTAAACAAGCTCCCAGAGCATGGTATGATAGACTAAGTTCCTTTTTAATGGAAAATGGATTTACAAGAGGTTTAGTTGATACTACTCTTTTCAGAAAAACCTCAAACAAGCATTTCATACTTGTTCAAATCTATGTTGATGATATTATTTTCGGAGCCACTAATGAAAGCCTTTGCAAAGAATTTTCTAAGCTTATGCAGGCTGAATTTGAGATAAGCATGATAGGAGAATTAAAGTTCTTCCTTGGAATACAAATCAAGCAATGCAGTGATGGTATTTATATTCATCAAAGCAAATACATCAAAGAATTATTGAAGAAATTCAAGATGCTGGATTGCAAGCCTATGTGTACACCTATGCATCCTACCTGCACTCTTAGTAAAGATGAAATTGGTAAGAAGGTAGATCGAACTGCATGTAAGTATGATTGGATCTCTACTTTATCTTACGGCTTCAAGACACGATATTATGTTCGATGCACTGTGTGCTAGGTTTCAATCGGATCCTAGAGAATCACACCTAAGTCTTTGTTAAAAGAATATTTAGATATTTACAAGGAACTACTAATCTTGGTTTGCTTTATAAGAAATTAAAAGATTACAAATTAGTAGGGTTACGTGATCTTGACTTTCTTTGGAGATCGAATTGAAAGAAAAAGCACAAGTGGAAATTTGCCGGTTCCTTGGAGCTAATCTTGTGTCTTGGTCAAGCAAAAGGCAAAGCACAATAGCACTCTCAACAAAGGTTGAATACATCTCAAGAAGAAGTTGCGCTTCTCAACTTCTGTGGATGAAGTATCAACTTGAAGACTACCTGATAAAAGAGAGTAACATTCCTATCTTCTGTGATAATACATCTGCCATATGTCTTACTAAAAATCCAATATTGCATTCTAGAGCAAAGCACATTGAGATTAAGCATCATTTTATAAGGGACTATGTTCAGAAGGGTATTTTAGAAATAAAATTTGTAGACACTGATAATCAGTGGGCTGACATATTTACAAAACCCCTTGCTGAAGATAGATTCAATTTTATAAGAAGAAATTTAAACTTTCATCTTATAAAAGAATGATTAATCTCAGCGTCTGATAATAAACTAAATCTCAGCATCTGATATGACATAAGCATGTATGTGCATAAGCATCTTATTTGTCATATGCATCATAACTCATCATCCGGTAAGTCGGTTGCGTGCGTCCGGGCACACCCACACGTGTCACACGTGTTAAGGACTCAAGCGTCTCATCATATCTACTGAGTCATGATTATTTACGTTTTCAATAAAATCTTTTACTTTTATTTTGGCGTCTGCATTTAATGAAAAGGCGAATCTTTATTTTCTTTTCTTTTTGATTTATTTTTATGAGAAAATACGAAGCGATTTTTTTTGAAAAAGAACTGTACCATTCTCTATTAACTTTCCCACTACTCCACATTTTTCGCTCCACTCTGCGTTTTCTGCAAAACCGTACTCTTTCTCTCTTTCTCTTTATCTCTCTGTGTGTGTGTTTTAAACCCTAAAACCTCCATTACCTCCTTCCCTCAACTGCAATCATGGATGGAGTAACAACTTCTGAATATACGGCTATCTACGACACCATGGCTGAAGGAAAAGTCTTGTTGGAAAATCGAGTTGATTTGGAAAACTTTAAACTCTACGGCTTCGACTTCTACAATGGGTTCAAGGCAATGGGCTGGGAACAGTATTTCTTCTGGAACCCGGTTGAGGTTCTGGTGACTGCGATTAAAGAATTTTGGGGCAATGCTCGTTTACACAAAGGTGGTATTTTTGAAGGAACCGTGAGAGGATACAAGTTTGTTTTCACCATCAACAATATCTCTGAAGTCACTGGTTGTCCGTGTGAAGGTATCGTCTTCTATACAGATTAGGCTGACGCATTTCATGGGATTGAGAAGGTCAATGATGATCTGTTTGAGAACTACAAGCAGCTGAAAGAATCTGGTGAAACACCTACTGCCAAGAATCTGAAAAGTCATTTCAGAGTTCTTCATAAGATAATCACCAAGAGCGTCTTGTTGAAGGCTGGCTCTAGTGACATAGTCAACTATGAACAGAAGCTCATCATGAGACACTTCATGGCTGGTAACAAGGTAAACCTGCCAAGGTTGATCTACAATAACCTGCTTAATGCACTGGTTAACTCGAGAAAAGGTGTTGCTGACAAGAAAAACACCTACAAGTGTATTCCCTATGGTGTTCTGCTCACTAGAATGATGGTCAAGAGTCTGGTCATAAACAAGCTGACTGCTTTACCAGATCAAGAAAAGGTGAAGTATTTTGGTGCTGATAATATTGTGATTCCTGACACCTTTGGAGTCAACAGCCTGGTAAGAATGAAATTGCTCACTGGGTCCATGATCAAGAAGGTGAAAACAGAGCAACAGGAAGAGGTAGCTGAAAAGAAAACCACCAGAAGCTCAATGCCTGGTGTGAAAAGACCTGCTGAGTCTCCTTCAAAAGAGACCAGAAGAACAAAACAGAAGGTGGCTCCTGCACCTACTGTTGAAGAACCAGAAGATGAGGACCGAGTTCCCATCAGTCAGGTTCTGAGAAAAAGGAGCAAGCCAGAAGCTGAGAAGCAAGTCTCAGCATCCGATTTACAGAAGAAGAAAATTCAGCATCCGCCTCCAGCAACTGTCCCCAGACAGAAGCTCAAGAAATTGGTCAGGCAATCTGAACCTGAACCAAAGGTACTGAATTCTTCTGATGAGTCTGTATCTGTTTTTGCATCTGATACCATTCCTGCTCCACCTATATCTGTTGCACAACCACCAAACACTCAAACCCGTGTACAGAAAACCTCCATAACTCCCAAAAACCCTACCCAAACACAGACCAACACACTCACCATTTCATCACCTCAAACCTCCACATATAACTCCCTCACTACATACATTTCCAAGCTTCATTCTCATCCTTTTAACCTCCTTTTCAAAACACCTCCCATTAATCCTTTCAAACCCTACTCACCAAAAGCCTACAAAATCACCAAAGCCACTCCCACCTTACTTACCCTTACCATTAAACCTACAGACGCTGGTGGAAAGAAAAATATCTCATACAAACCACGGTTTATCAAGTATGAGATATATAACAGCATCTACAACCGTCCCTCCACATGGCATTTAAAAACCTTCACCTCTGGAGCTGCCAGATTGGAGATTGCCGCTCCAATAAGTGCAACCTTGAAGGATGGAGAAGATCACTTCCAAATGTCTTTCAAAGGAAGGTTGAGACCAGCATCCGGAAGTAGAGCAATTCCCTTCTCTGTTGATCTTCCTAGATCCCTACCACTGTCTGAACCGCTCACTTTGGAAGAATGTGGAAGGTGGGTCACAGATGAAGAAGCTGCCTTCATGGCACACTGTCTTGAGCAGAAAAGGCTTGAAGTCATAGGACAATATCGAGACCCATCATCTGTTTCTGTTAAGATAGTACCAGATAGACAAAGGTGGCTACCTTGGTCTATCCCTGGGAAAAGGAAGGAACCTGCTCCGGGCAAGCAGCCTTTCAGCAAGATCGGGCTAAAGGAGTATGAGAAGGCACCTACTAAGTACAGTCTTAAGGAATTCTCTCAGCTTCCGATTGCCAAGATCTCTGAGGATCATGCCAGAAGGTACTACCTGACTTCTCTGAAGAAAGATGAATGGAGAACTGGCTCCTCAAACTACTGCAATGCTGAGAAGGCTACTATTCCAACTGTTGGGACAATCAACAGAGTTACTGACATCAATCTCGAGCAATACTTGATGATATGTTCGGATGCTCGATGTCAGACCTCTTGACTGCATGAAGATATATGACCAATGGGCTGCTGTGACCAAGCACTTCGACATTGGATTTACTTGGAGTCAATGGTCTGAGTCTTGGAAAGACAAAGCCATATTACCATGCATCGACCCCCTAGTGCTAGAAGAATATGACAGGGAAAATCTGAGAAGAATTTACCTGGCAGAAAATGAAGCACTCTCCTTCACCTGTGAAGCATTGAGTGTCTTTATCAGAAATTTATGGGGAGAAGACGCTGGGAATAGGTTTGACTCTTACATTGCTGATGTTGTTCTTCACAGAGAAATCATCTTCATGCATTTGATGTATCCAAAAGATGTGAAGCATCAATGGAAGATTCAGACAGAATCAGAGCTCAGAAGACTCGGAAATTTCATCAAATGGGTTATACCAAATGATGCATTCTTTTTAAGAGCTCAAAGGAAGAAGGATTTGAGACTGAAGATATCCAACTGGGTGCTAGCAGAGCATCAGAAGATGAAGTCTGCATCTGTACCAGAAGCTGGACCTTCTACTTCTACTTCTGCAGTTGAGATGGTCACCATTCCCAAAGCAGAATTTGAAGAAATGAAGGCTACAAACTTGAAGGTTACTCAGCTGGAGACTGCACTGAAGTTACTCTATGAACGTCTCAATATCCCATTTCCACCTCTTCCAAACCCTTGAAATATTTTTTTTTTGTGTGTGATATAAAATCTGTTCTATTTGGTTGATACAATTATATATATAAATATGTTTGATCTAATTATCTGCCTTTTATTCAAATTTTTCTAAGTCTTATTTTGACTATGATGTGTTTTTACACTCTTTTTGTCTGATGACAAAAGGGGGAGTAAAAGAAAGGTATGATGAACATGAAAGAAAGGTATATTGAACACGTGAGAATCTGATAATCCACCATCCGATGGTCACTATCCGATGGATACACTGGACCTAAAGTATCATGCATAGCATTTCATACATAGCATTTGTGTGTGCTAATATTCATTGATCTAGTGCTCTTATAATGTTTAATAAATTTTTGGTACAATGAAATATATTTGATTAAATCAATCTATTTGGTATATAATCAGCATCCGATCTCACTTTATTAAATACATACTTAGATACATTTACGGATTTTTCGTAATCACTTAAATGAATTTGTTTATCAACAATTGCCTTTATACCTGAATTGTTCATATATATCTAAATTGTTAAATTCAGGGGGAGACCCTTGATGTCTTTTTGAAACTAAATTGTTCATCAACCTTAGATATATGTCATCATCAAAAAGGGGGAGATTGTTGGAACCTAAACGATTGAGAAGTTTAGACCCTCATTAATTTTGATGATAACAAAGTATTCACAAGAGAACAATTTATGTTCTAACTTTTCTTTAGGTGTGCAGATACTAATAATACATATATTCTAAGCCACTCAAGCAAGAAGAAGGTAATTCTCAAGAGAAGGATACATTTCATGTGTCAGCATCCGGCTCATCCTTGTGAGCGTCTGGAATTTTCTCTTTATGACACTCAGCTTATCCAATTGCTACGAGCGTCCGAACTTCCGATTCTGAGCGAGCGTCTGAACTTCATTTCAAATCACGTGTTAGTCACGTTGCTGCTCTTCCTCTCAGAAGTTTCTGGAACGAATTTTGAAATTGATTCTGAGCGCTAAAATTGTTGTACGAGGTATCAAAGGTGACACCTTTAGCTAGAAGACAAAAATCGTACAAGCAATTGTGAAAAGCAAGGTAGTACGAAAACGGTAATATGTACTACTGGGATATTCTCTGGAAAGGAAGAAAGAGACAGCTTTTTGAATTTACCTCACTCAATGGAAAGGAGCCATTTTTACCGTAACGGTAATGTCCTTGGAACTCCTATATATACCTCATGGTATCCATTGAAGAAGGAACGGAAATACTGTGAAAAAGCTTGCTGAAATTCTGCTGAAATATTACCTCATTTATCGAGAACAAGCATCGCTTCGTGAACAATCAAGTCTCGTGCTAAGTCTCTGGACTACCGTAATCAACTCAGTCCGACCATTTCTTTAAGAAAGTTTTTTTATAGTTGAGCTTAATCTTTTATCTTCTCTGTGAGAGTTAGTTTTAACTGTCTTTCAACTCACTTGTAAAATTTTGTTTTGGTCTAGTTATGGCTGTGTCCTCAAAGGTCCGTTTGTCGTGAGTCGTTTTGAGAAGTTGAGAGTATTGTCAAGTTGTGACAGTAGAATACTCTTGAGGAAATTGTAATCAGATTGATTATAGTGGAAAATCCTTCAGGAACGAAGGGACTAGACGTAGCTACCATTTTGGTAGTGAACTAGTATAAATCTCTGTGTCTCTTGCTTTACTGCTTTCTGTTCATTTCTATCTTGCTGTGTTAAAAACAAGTTTTCACAAACTGCTTTTCCAGCGTCCGATTATTTCCAGCATTCGATAAACAAACAGTTTTGAAAAACTTGTATTCTAAGAGTTTCTAACTTAAAGTTTGTGAAAAGTTTTCAACACAATTCAACCCCCCTTCTTGTGTTCACGTTCAGAATAGATGATTTCGGACACTCCGTGTGAGTGATCCCATCGAGGTAAACTAACTATGATGATAGAGTTGCTTGTTAATGCATACATCAATGCCAGAAGAGAGGTGTCGTAGAGTCGCCCAGACCTAGGTGCGAGCACGTACCGACAGTCAAGCGGAAAAACGGGCGTTGTGTCATAAGGGGGATCGCTCTGGGCACAAATCCCTGCGGGGAATAGCGTTTGAGAAAGCCTGGTAGCGGACTCCAGAGCTCCTAAGGCCCTTGCGAGGGTGATATTTCGGAATCATGTGCATTGGCATATAGACTGACAAATAGGGATTTGTGGTGCACTTTATCTTGTGGATTATTTGTTGTGATATTGTGTTATGCTTTGTATATACATATTCTTTGTTATATATGTTTTATTTTAAGAAGTTGACCCTTGCCCGTGGTTCTTTCAATTAATGAATGTAACCCGGACAATGAAGACTGCGAAGTATTCGAGACTACTTGTGAGGGTAGGCGAGGCAGTCCTTTGTAGTTAATACGCTTGTGTAGCTTTATGGTAAGCATACTAGAGGGTCTAGTAAGTGCGATAGTGTGATGACCAGCTATAGGGGTTTAATGTATTAATTTCAATATTGTACTAAATATACTATGTTATCAAAGAATTGAATCATTTGTGTGAATTGAGTAAATGAGGTAAATTGCATGGTTGCTATAAATTTGATTAGGGTGTTTATTTATTCACCACCTTTCGAAAATGCTGCAAAACTCTAATTGCTATTTTCAAGAAGTTTGAAAAGAAAAGAGAAAATTTTAGACCCATATTTTCTAAAACCCATGCAAACAGAGTATTGCCTCCAAAATTATTTCAATACTCTTAGGTTATATTAGATCAGTAATGCTCCGAAAAGCGGGGTGTTACATAGTGGTATCAGAGCGGTTCGGTTCTAACCGGACTGTGAGTTGGGTAACTATAGCTGGTCAAGTGTCGGGTTATGTAGGGAATAGACTGTGAGGGGTCAGATTGTGATTTGTGTTTTGTTTGTTCCTCAAGTAGAATAACTCTACTTGTAATTGGTTGAAAGTGTTTCTTAATTGAAACAATGTGTGCTGAGACATACAAAATTATTGTGGGATTCTGACTGGGTTAAACAACCTTGTGGGAGTCCAATACCCTAGAGACGAGCGATTCTTTCTACCGAAGCGGATAGTTCAAGAAAAGGATTAGAGACTTCAGATGGTCAAGCGGTGGCCGAGATGACACCTGTTGTTGCTCGACGGGTAACTCCGAAGGATCAGTGTGAACTGCTAGGACAATAGGGAGAGAAGCAAGCTGTAGAGACCAAAGGATTGGTTGACCTTTATCACCACGACTCTTTTAAGTCCTTCGGGAAATAAGAAATGAGATTCTGAAATTTATTTGCAGGAGACGCTGTTATTATTATTATTATTATTATTATTATTATTATTATTATTATTATTATTATTATTATTATTATATGATCTTTGATGCGTTACTGATCATAGATATAGATCACGTAAATGATTGAAGTTTGAAGTAATTTGATATATATTATATTTGAAAATCAAAAATATTTCATGATTTTTTGAATGTGACACGCATGCCACTAACATCTGTGTCGCAATGGTCTATTTTATACTGCTGTGATTGTATGTGACTTAGTGTGTGTTTGTTATCTGTGTGGGCGTATTCTTATTTTCCAACGAAATATTGAGCGCAATTACTTTCCCAGTAAGCGCAGATTAAATGTTTTGTGACACTTCAATCTACGCGAGAACCGTTCGGCTCAGTCGAAGGGAAGCTAGAAAGTCAGTGAGAGAGGTCCGCAAGGGGTATGGTGTGGTTGGTGTGTGATTAGAAGCTGAACTAGTCTGGGTTAGTACCCAAAATTATACCAAGTCTTAACTTCACCTTACCTTAAGAAATAACTTTCCTTGAGTTCAGACTAACCAGAAAAACTTGAAGGAAACACTGCCCTCCCTTTTATCCTCCTTGGCCGGTTACTTCAAAAAAAAAAAAAAAAGGGAGACGGTGGGATAGAATAGTGTATTACTGGTGCGGGTGTTGAGAGAATCTAGTTCATTCTTTTCCTCCTGTTACACGCCGCGGACGAGTTCTTCTTAAGAGACCCAATTCTTCTTCCATTCCTCCCTTAGGGATACCAATTCCTGTGGCGACTTGAGCATGCGAGGAACCTTATGAAGTTCGGAGAGTCTGGAGAGTTACTTCCCCTACCATTTCCCCTAGACCGAACTGTAGGTTGAGATGGGGTTAGATGAGAATCCATCCTACCCTTAGCTTTGGTGAGTGTTGTCGTTTGTGATTGTGGGGCTAATGATTGTGCGAGTTTTCGTTTCTTTCTATGTATTAACACCGCGAATTCTTGGAGGAGCTCTTGGCAGATAGCTTAATTCTTTTGTTTGTTTTTTTTTCGTATTGTTGTTAATAATCTCGTTAAAGATAGTTTTCAGCTTTAAAATGATCCCGATAAATCATGATTTAGTAGTAAAATGTTGGAAAATGTTTTAGTTTTGGAACCTTTAAATTTGGGTTGGCTGTTGGAAAGAATTTGAAAATTTGAGTGCATAACCTTTTATTGCGCGATAAAATTTATTGAACCCGTGAAGGCAATTAGTAATTTTGATCTTTAGTCTAAGATTTGCTCGATTAAGATGTAATACTTGTTAGTTAGTTATTTCAGAAGCTCAACATTTGTGCTAAGTTTTCGAAGGAAATAATTCCTTAGTGTTTGTAAATTGTAAATTGTTTAGAGACATTGTCCTAACTTTGATTTAGCATCTCTTAAGTATGAACTATTACAAAAAGAGATTTTCAAATTTTTATACTTCGTGGTTAGCAATTGTGTCATTGATTGGTGCGTAAAATTATTTTCGGGATATTTCGATCTAAAAGAATATTTTATTGAAAATTTAGATTTTCTTGTAGTGTGATTAATGATTTTAAGACAATAACCTAATCTCAAAGCAATTTTATTGTCCATGAAAATGGTTGAGTCTTGAGAAAAATGAAGATTAGTTCTTTGTGTTGGTATTGTTCTTAAGAGATTGATTTTTTTGAAAGAGGTTTGCTTGGAGAAAAGAATTTTAATCTTTTGAAGTTTTAAGTAGTTTTTGTATTCTTTATATGTGTAACCGTGGTTGCATGTAAATAGATTAGTATTATTTTCTTAGTAATGACGCGTAGCTGTAGTCGAATCCGTGTTCGTGATCGTGAATAAGCAGAAAGCGTGGCTCTGGAATAAAGCATCAGTCGATCGTAAGGATATCTCCGTCCACTAACTACGCTTATATTACGGTGTACTATATATACAGTTAGTGTTATTGAATATGAGTGTTATGGTTGCATGCTATGTTGTGATGAGTTTGTAGATATGAATATTATAGTACTACTCATATTAATATGTACTATAAATGGTTATGTGTGCAAATTATTTTATGGATTTGAGTAAAGTAAATTTTCGTATTTTAATATCAGCTTAGTTTCGAGGACGAAACTATTGTAAGGGGGTGGTAATGTAACATCCCAATTTTTGAGAAAAATTGTTTTAACAATAAAATCTCGAATACTCGAAGATAAGTCGTGGAGACTGATCACCTCAATGATTTACAGAGACTACGAGGAACTATTTTGAATTATTTTGAATAAATTGATTTATTTTAGATAACTATTATTTATGATGTCAATTCAAATTAATAGACAGCGTAGACGTATGCTGCTTGTAATGTGAATTCATCAACCGAGTATTCGGTGAGTTTTCTGTTTGACGCGGTGACGCGTATTTTTGTTGACTAAGAAAGTGGGTGAATTTAACTAAAATGAAATTATATTTGGGACTTAATATATTATATTAAGTCACAGTTAAATTTTCAGTTCAAAATTCCACCGTTTTCCGATCGCGTTTTGAACTACCCGGGTAAGTTTTTGCCCGATTGAAAACTCTAATTCGACCCGAATATTTAAATATTTGGGAATTTGATGTTTTATAATATTTCTGATTTATTAGAATTTTTTTGGCAATTTCACTTAATTTTTTTTAATAATGTATTTTCTACGCGCCGGAGACGCGAGACACGTAAAATCGAACGCGCGACGAAACTGGGAGCTAAGAGACCCTAGGGAGAGGGCGAGTAAAATCAGAAAATATATGATTAGATTATGTTAGATTTTAAGTCATGACATAAAGAGATAGTGATGTGATTAACCTACCAAAAATGTTAAAGTTTAGTTCCATTTTTGGTAAGAGTTAGTAAGGTCTTTATGCTAGCTTGCACCCATGGATTTGGCCAACATTTCCTCCTCTCCTTTTCAGCCCATATTGGTCGCATTATGCAGCTGATTTTGAGGAAAATTCCACTCCTAAATCATTCACCAAAATCTTGATTTCATGCATGATGATTTCCTATCTTTTCCTAGCTTTTCCTACCATCTCCTAAGATCACTTCAACACCAAATCTCCTCCTTTTTAAACATCAAAATCTCCTCTTTTTCTGGCTGGAAATCAGCTCCTTTAAGTGATCAAATCCATCATTTTTCTTGTGTCATTTACTAAGCACAAAATGAGGAACTCAAGAGTAATAACCATGAAATCTTTTGACTAGTTTTTAACCACTTGAGCAAGTAAAATTCTGCCCATTTCCACTTCAGTTTGGCGTGCCCTCAAGGCCTATATAAGGCCAACAACTTCAGCTCATTCACTTCATTAAGTTGAGAAAAAAATAGTGGAAGAAGTGAGGTAGTTAGAGAGAGTATTGAAGTTGTTTTGTTCACAAAAAATTCTGCACTTGCATTCTTTTTTCAAGCTGCAACCAGCAGCTCTTTGTGGTAAGAAACACCCTTCTTCTTCCTTCTTAAGCTCACTTTATATTACTAGTAGTTGGCCATGATCCCTACTTAAGTTCTTCCAAAGCAAAAGAAAGATTTTATGCTACTTGTATTGCCATTTTCCTTCCATAGTTCTAGTTACTTAAGCATGTGTTTTCTTTTCATTTCAAGCTTGATGAGAAGCCAAGAACATATATGGATACATATATATATGTGTCATGAATGGTCTATGAAAATGCTTGAGAGCATTTCTTGAAGTTGTGACTTAGGTTTTGTAGTTCTAAAAACTAACATATTGGTTAATATTACTATCAAAGTTTTGTAAATGAGTTAATAAAATTTTGAACCTTGAAGAAAAAGAACTCTACTACATCATTTGTAATATAGTAATAAAAAGGTTTTTGAAACAACAAAATATTTTCTTGTTGCTTCTTGTTGACCGCCCCTTTCTCCATTTTGGGGGTAAGAATCAAAAATTTCCTCCTTACCTTCTTGAATACCATGAGTAGAGAAAAATGTGTATATTTTAAAACTCCATTATTTGGGCTATGATCTAAAAGAGAGCCTCACTTTGAATGGGTGAAACATCTACTTGATGAAAGGATGTAACCCATGACAAGTTTCTTAGTACTTTCATTCTCTTATCATAATTTGTTGATAAAGGGAATGGATATTTAAAATAAGAAAGAATGATCTAGGCATTTTATGGCCTTGTGGCCGTGAGCTAGAGGGAGTGAAACTTCCATTTTTTTTGGTCTTGTGTTAATAGTATAATGTTTTAGTAGTTAAATAAACCTACACTTTTTAGTAGACTTGAACTTTCAAAGGAGTAAAAATAATGAAAGGAAACAAACCCCTCATTACCATTCCATAGAGGAGACTGTGGCCTTAAGGTAGAAACTAGGGCTCTAGTTTGAGTTCTAACTTAGTTGAATAACTTGATTGGTTGAAGGTGTGAGAAAGTAAACTTATAGAGCAAAATCGTGCGTTGGAAGGAAAGCGTCTACGGTGAGGGCAACTCTTAGATATTGTTAAGGATTATG
This sequence comes from Calophaca sinica, assembly GCA_037113605.1. Taxonomy (NCBI): domain Eukaryota; kingdom Viridiplantae; phylum Streptophyta; class Magnoliopsida; order Fabales; family Fabaceae; genus Calophaca; species Calophaca sinica. The sequence goes on from CM073734.1 coordinate 42,722,070, forward strand.
CTTTATATGCTTGTATTTTACATGCTTATGTTTCATATGCTTCATGTAACACCTGAGGACGAGATCGACATCGTATTAGGACGACGTATCGAGACCTCGACCAAGACCTTGTGTCGAGATCCCGTGACTAGATCGTTTGCCGAGATCTTTTGTCGAGCTGATGAGACCACGTACACTAGTCTTTGGTGAGGAGGTCGGGTGTCGAGTTGATGAAGTCGCGTCATCGAAATGATGAGGGCGCAAGTCGAGCCGAGAGACCGCGTTCACGAACTCGTGTTAGAACTTTGTACATTTGCACGAGCACTCTTGTCGACATCGTGTCGAGATGACACCTCGTATTATTTCGAGCGTTACTCAGCGTTATTATTATATTGTTTGTAATTATTACATTGTCGGCTTGTCGTTGGCCAAGCGAGTAGAGGTAATCATGAGAGGAGCGAGTTAACGGGTAGATGATTATTGGGATTGGCATCTTATAGCTGGAGTTACGTTTTTACCCCTTTCTCGCCAGCAGTATACCACGACCGTTTCACTCATTTCTCTTTTCTTCTTTCTTCTTCCTCCCTTCGCTCTGTGTTTCGTTGTTTCCTTAAAAATCTTCATCGACGAAACCGTGAGTTCAGCCAGATTCTGCACAAGATTTCTTCATCAATTTTGTTCATCATCAACTTCTCGACCCATATCTCGTCGATCGACCATCACCGCTGAGGTATGAAGAACAGATTTTCTTTCATCTGTACTCTTGTTTAGCGCTAAATCTTCTTCCATTTTTAATCGGTTTATGCTTCCAAATCATATCAAATTGATGGGTTTTCTTCTTCACAATATTACCTATCTTTTTAACCGATTAATTGGGCTTGTAAAACAAAATTTCTTTCTGCTTTTTACGCAATCGGCAATGCCCGTAAACCCCATTTTTGGTTCGTTTCGATTTTACGGTTTTTCGCTCGTTGCTTGAATATTGTTGTTGTCGATCTTTCTGTGAAGCATCGGATAACTTTTCATGAATTCTGATCGAAATCCTAACTTTGTGTTGGAGGAAAAATATCTTTCAGTTCTTGAGTTTTATATATTTTCCGGGTTGTGGTTGAGTTTGGGGAAGAGAGCTAGATGTATTAGAACCATAGATCGATCCGAGTTGTGTTTGTTTTAGGAAGTCCGATTCCCGAGACCGAGTGAATTCAATCGAGGTGTGCGGAAAGCGAATCCAAGGACGCGAAGCAAAGAATCCGAGCGAGGATCAGACGTGTCGAGGTCGATCGAGAAGCGTGCGTATCGAAGTCGTTGTCGAGTTCGTTGAAGACAGCCGTGTCGAGATCGAGTAAGAGAAGTCGTTGTCGAGTTCTTTGAAGACAATTGTCGAGGTCGTTGTCGGCAAAGATTTAACTTGGAGTTCGGTAAGGGCTACTTCTAGATATCTCTAAGGCTTTATTGTATAAGTCCTTAAGTAAGGGCATTTCATATTCTATGTGGGTATGTTATTGGGTATGGGATTTCTGATTTGTGTCGAGATCGAATGGTGTGATTTGATTGAGTTTTGCATGTATTTATTATGTGATTGAATATATGTCGTGAAGTGTGTATTGCATGTTGAATTGCGTTTCTTCATGTCGAGCTTGCTCTTTTATTTGACATGCGGTTGAATATTTTGTGTTTAACTCCTGAATATCGTATCTGCGGAATTGTTCATCGAGTGAGCGAGCTAGGTGAGTCGTATGACGTTTTGAGCCGTGACCGGATAATCGAGGGTGCTAGGTCCCCTTTTGTTTACTGGAGATTGACTAGACGCCGCCACGCTCACGGGACCTGAGTTGATCCTAGGGAGAGCGAGGATCCCAAGGCTTTCACTGGACTTTCCGACATACCAGATGGCGTGTGCATTCCGGAAAATTGTCGAGTCGAGAGAAAATGGAATTGTGAGTTGTGTCGAGTTTAGAGTGAGATGGTCGAGTCACGTCGGTGATTGTTATACTTTCTTTGTTTGCTTATATTTTTATGTCGAGCTTATCTTAACTTGTTGAGAAGTTGACCCTTTCCCGTGGTGCCTTCAATCCATGACGGTTACCCAGGCGATGTCGAGGCGCAGTAACTCGGCGAGTGACGATGCCGAGGAGGAGGTCGACGAGGACCCGAGTGACGACCTCTCACCGCCGTGATTGTTTATTTATTGGATGTTGGTTTTTCCGAGGACTGTTCTTGTAATTCTTTTATGTTCGAGGTCGTGACCAGTTTAGGCGATGTTGTTTTTGTTGCTACAGGTAGACTGGTGGTCTTACTTTTGGAGCAGCCCTGCGTGGGAGTTCTGGAAGTACCCTGTGGTATAATGGCTATTTTGAAGTTGTCGTACCTTAGGTGTATTTTCTTTGCACATTTGCTACTCTGTATTTTGTATACATTCTTATTTCGAGTGATATATATGTGTATGTTATACATGTATGTTTTATTTGAATTTAAGTCTTGTGTCTTAGTTGCACCATGTTTCGAAAAGCTGTAATTACTCTGATGTGCACGAGTTGGTTTTATATGAAAAAATATATATCGCATTTTTAAAAGGCACAAGAGTTTTGTTTTTAAAACACATCTCATATAGGTTTTGTTGAGCTTGGTGTGTTGAGCTCGGTAACTCGAGCTCGGTATATTGAGCTCGGTAGCGGTCCGGAAACGGGTCGTTCTGACTTTAGTATCGAGGCGATTCGGTTCGACCGAAATTTGTGCATAGGATTTGAGTCACCGTGTCGGGTTATGTGTTGGGTACCTAGTTGTTTTGTGTTGATTCTTTGTTTGATTAAGTGAAGCACTTATTGCTTGAGAAATTGTTTGAACTGTTTCTTGATTGAAGCAGTGTGTTTTAACACATCCTTGTTGTGAGATTCTGACAGGGTTTTGAACTTTGTGGAATCTAATGCCACCTCGTAGGAATACGACATCTGCAACCGAGAACGTCGACATGGAACGAGCTATTCAAGCTATGACCGAGATGGCGGCAGGCATGGCTCAACAATCAGCTGCTGCAACTCAACAGGCCAACGCGGTGGGTCAACAGACGGCGTTAACTCGCCAGAACTTGCAGAACAAAGAACGAGCAGAACGTAATGCTGAAGCAAGAGGATTGGCCGACTTTAGGAAGCATGATCCACCGAAGTTCTACGGTGAGCCAAATCCGGATAAAGCTGATCTTTGGATGCAAGAGATCGAGAAGATCTTTGAGGCACTTCATTGTCCGGACAACGTGAAGGTCGACTATGCCACCTACTTATTGCTAGGAGACGCAGAGTATTGGTGGAGAGGAGTGAAGCAAACGTTTATAGCAGAACATCGCGAGATGACCTGGGAACTTTTTCGTGAAAGGTTCTTGGACAAGTACTTCCCGGATACTGCACGAGCCGAGAAGGAGCAGGAATTTCTTCAATCGCAAAGAAGGCAACTCGGCAGTGTCCGAGTATGCGCCAAGTTTGAATCGTTGGCAGGTATTTCAGTCCATTTCGTGCCCGAGTTGACCAGAGCTGGTTAAGTGAGAGATTCCAACGGGGATTGAGATTCGACATTCAGAAGTCGATTGTCGTTGAGGATCGTAAATCTCCAAGAGTCGATTGATCGATGTGTCGAGGTAGAAGGAGTGAGGAGCCACAAGAAGAAGATTGTTGTGGGCGGACGGTGAGACCCCAGTGCGGGCAAAGATTTGCACGTAAAGGAAACCACCGCAGAGGAGACCTTACGACCGACCTCGGGGAACGACAACAGGGACAAGATCGTCCGATGACCCAAGTACCGAGGAGTGGAGGTCACCCAGTGTCGAGGTGATTTGCTACCGATGTGGAAAGCGGGACATTACGCGAGTAATTGTACTCGAGGGAGGAGGTGTGTTTCAACCGCAAGAAGCCAGGGCATTTTGCTAAGGATTGTCCTACACCTAAAGTCGAACCGACTATGCTTGCGGCAAAGGCCAAAGGGAAGCGTCAAGTGGCTAAAGGCGTAGTTTTCTGCATGAGTGGCGAGGAAGCGGTCGAGCCGATGATCTTATCCAAGGTGAATGTGAGATCGAGGGTAAATCCTTATCCGTTCTTTTTGATTCGTGCAACCCATTCCTTCATTTCTTCCGATTGTGTGAACCTTTTGAGCTTATGTGATCGCTTTACCGGTTAAATTAGTAGTTACAACCCCAGCTGCTAAAACCTTAGTCACAAACACTGCATGTCTTAATTGTGTAGTGATTATTCAGAATAGAAAGTTTGTGGTCAATTTGGTTTGTTTGCCTCTTAAGGGTTTAGATGTTATCCTCGGGATGGATTGGTTGTCACACCACCATGTCCTTTTGGACTGTGCCCGTAAAACTGTAATTTTTCCAGACCTTGGAGTCTCCAATTATCTTTCTGCCGAACGTATTGGAGTTTCTTTGAAAGAAGGAACTAGGGAATACGTGTATCTCGCTAGTTCTAAGTTTTCCAGCCAGACGACGTGAAGAATATTCCGGTGGTGTGTGATTTTGAGGACGTTCTTCCCAAGACGTGCCGATTACCACCAAGACGAGAGGTCGAAGTTCTCCATCGACCGATTCCAGGAACAGGACCGATTTCCAAAGCGCCGCAGTGATATCTCCCGCCGAGATGAAAGAGTTGAAGTCCCGGATCGAACACTTGGAGTCGAAGCAATTCATACGACCGAGCGTGTCACCGTGGGGAGCTCCGGTGTTGTTGGTTAAGAAGAAGGATGGACGATCAAGGTCGTGCGTGGACTATCGCGAACTCAACAAGGTTACCGTGAAGAACCGCTTATCCGTTACCACGTATTGGCGACTTGATGGACCAACTTCGTGAGCGGCGATCTTTTTCCAAGATAGACTTGAAGTCGGGCTACCATCGATTCAGTGAAGGAGGAAGATGTCGCCAAAACAAATTTTCAGGACTAGATACGGTCACTACGAGTACTTGGTGATGCCGCTTGGAGTGACGAATGCGCCACCGTGTTTATGGACTACATGAACAGGATTTTCCATTCGCTTTTGGATCAGTTCGTTGTAGTGTTCATCGACGACATATTGATTTACTCGAGGAACCGAGAAGAGCACGCAGAACACCTATGCCGAGCATCTGCAGATATTACGAGATAAGCAACTCTATGCCAATCTGTCAAGTGTGAATTTTGGCTTGAAGAGGTGAATTTTCTAGGTCACGTGATTTCCGAGAGAAGGGATACCGTGGATCCAACTAAGATTGAGGCGGTGATAGCGTGGGAACAGTAGAAGGCGATTCTGAGATCGGGGAGTTTTGTCGCTTAGCGAGGATATTACCGAAGATTCATTGAAAGTTTCTCGAAGATTGTCGCGCCTTACACGATTGACGAGGAAGGATCAACCTTTGCTTGGACCGAGGAGTGTGAAGCCGCTTTCAACGATCAAGGAGCTTTTGACGGCGCCAGCGCTGATTTTGCCTCAACCCGAAGAGCCTTTCGAGGTGTATTGTGATGCGTCACACCAGGGATTGGGATGTGTCCGATGCAACATCGGAAGGTGGTCGCGTATGCTTCAAGACACCTTAAGATTCACGAGAGGAACTATCCTACTCACGACTTGGAGCTAGCGGCAGAGTTTTTGCGTCAAGATATGGAGGCACTACCTTTACTGAGCACTCTTCGCTTTCGGCGATCACAAGAGCTTGAAGTACTGTTCGACCGTAGGAGCTCAACATGCGTCAACGTAGATGGACGTAATTTCTCAAGGACTACGACTTTACGTTGGAATACCATCCTGGTAAAGCTAACGTAGTAGCGTATGCGTTGGAGCAGAAGAGCGCTTAACCTCGGTAATGATGATCAAGGAGTTGGAGATGCTCGAGAAGTTCCGAGATTTGAAGTTGAGTGTCGAAGTTTCACCGGAAGCCGAGATTTGGTATGCTTACCATTTCTAACAGATTGTTGGGCGAGATCCGAGACCAGCAAGTTCGTGACGAGCTTCGCAAGAGAAGATTCAGTTGATAAGCGCAAGGGAAGGCGATGCACTTCAGGTCGGAGCGGACGACATCTTGAGGTGCAATGGCCGAGTGCGTGCCTAACGATCCGAGCCGAGGAAGTTGATTCTCGACGGCGCATAAGAGCAACTTTAGTATTCATCCCGAGTTACGAAGATGTATAAAGACTTGAAGAAGCATTTTTGGTGGTCCTGAATGAAGAAGCAAGTGGCCGAGCACGTAGCTTCATGTTTCGACGTGTCGTAAAGCGAAGGTGGAGCACCAACGACCGCGGGAATGCTACAATCGCTTGACGCCAAGATGGAAATGGGACAAGATTTCCATGGATTTCGTTGTAGGTTTGCGAAGACGCAGAAGAAGAATGATTCGATTTGGGTGATCGTCGACCGATTGACCAAATCTGCTCATTTCTTGCCCGGTGGTCGACATACAACGTGGAAAGGCGACCGAGATCTACATCGCGGAGATAGTACGACTTCATGGAATACCATCTTCGATCGTGTCGGACCGAGATCCGAAGTTCACGCGTCTCATTTTTGGAGGGAATTGCAAGGAGCGATGGGAACCGAAGCTCGAGCTTAGCTCGGCATATCATCCACAGATCGACGGACAGATCGAGAGAACGATCCAATCGCTTGAAGATTTGTTACGAGCTTATGCGTTAGATCACCGAGGAAGTTGGGACGACGCCTTACCATTGGTGGAGTTCACATACAACAACAGCTTCCATGCGAGTATTGGGATGGCACCTTTGAAGCGGCGTATGGGCGGAAATGTCGACGCCTCTTTGTTGGTACCAGGGCGGCGGCGGTGTCGTGGGACCAGATATGATCCAAACAGACTACCGAGAAGATCCGTTTGATCGTAGATCGGATGCGAACATCTCAAAGTCGACGTAAGAGTTATGCGGATCAACGACGTCGACCACTCGAGTTCGAGGAAGGAGGACATGTATTTCTTAGAGTCACCCCCACCATCGGAGTTGGTCGAGCGATCAAATCCAAGAAACTTACCCTAAATTCATTGGACCTTACCGGATTCTTCGTCGTATTGGTCCAAAGTGGCATATCGATTGCATTGCCACCATTCTTGTCGAACATCCACGACGTCTTTCACGCCTCACAATTGCGGAAGTATGTTTCGACCCTTCTCATGTCATCGAACCGGATGTGATTCAACCAAGGACGACTTATCTTTCAAGCGTCACCAAGAAGGATCGTTGATCGGAAAGCCAAACAATTCGCGGAACAAAGAGATTCAACTTGTCAAAGTTGTGTGGGATCAAAAGACGGGAGATGCGACTTGGGAGCTGGAGGAGAAGATGAAGATTCAAGACTGAACTTTTCCGAGGTAAGAAGCTTATTTGCAATTTCGAGGACGAAATTTTTTAGAGGAGAGATTGTAACACCTGAGGGCGAGATCGACATCGTATTAGGACGACGATCGAGACCTCGACCAAGACCTTGTGTCGAGATCCCGTGACTAGATCGTTTGCCGAGATCTTTTGTCGGTGATGAGACCACGTACACTAGTCTTTGGTGAGGAGGTCGGGTGTCGAGTTGATGAAGTCGCGCATCGAAATGATGAGGGCGCAAGTCGAGCCGAGGAGACCGCGTTCACGAACTCGTGTTAGAACTTTGTACATTTGCACGAGCACTCTTGTCGACATCGTGTCGAGATGACACCTCGTATTATTTCGAGCGTTACTCAGCGTTATTATTATATTGTTTGTAATTATTACATTGTCGGCTTGTCGTTGACCGGCGAGTAGAGGGTAATCATGAGAGGAACGAGTTAACGGGTAGATGATTATTGGGATTGGCATCTTATAGCTGGAGTTACGTTTTTACCCCTTTCTCGCCAAATGTATACCACGACCGCTTTCACTCATTTCTCTTTTCTTCTTTCTTCTTCCTCCCTTCGCTCTGTGTTTCGTTGTTTCCTTAAAAATCTTCATCGACGAAACCGTGAGTTCCAGCCGAGATTCTGCACAAGATTTCTTCATCAATTTTGTTCATCATCAACTTCTCGACCCATATCTCGTCTGGTCGACCATCACCGCTGAGGAATGGAGAACAGATGTTCTTTCATCTGTACTCTTGTTTAGCGCTAAATCTTCTTCCATTTTTAATCAGTTTTATGCTTCCAAATCATATCAAATTGATGGGTTTTCTTCTTGACAATATTACCTATCTTTTAACCGATTAATTGGGCTTGTAAAACAAAATTTCTTTCTCTGTTTTTACGCAATCGGCAATGCCCGTAAACCCCATTTTTGGTTCGTTTCGATTTTCTGGTTTTTCGCTCGTTGCTTGAATATTGTTGTTGTCGATCTTTCTGTGAAGCATCGGATAACTTTTCATGAATTCTGATCGAAATCCCTAACTTTGTGTTGGAGGAAAAATATCTTTCAGTTCTTGAGTTTTATATATTTTTACGGGTTGTGGTTGAGTTTGGGGAAGAGAGCTAGATGTATTAGAACCATAGATCGATCTGAGTTGTGTTTGTTTTAGGAAGTCGATTCCCGAGACCGAGTGAATTCGAATCGAGGTGTACGGAAAGCGAATCCAAGGACGCAAGCGTGAATCGAGCGAGGATCAGACGTGTCGAGGTCGACCGAGAAGCGTACGTATCGAAGTCGTTGTCGAAGTTCGTTGAAGACAGCCGATGTCGAGATCGAGTAAGAGAAGTCGTTGTCGAGTTCTTTGAAGACAAATGTGTCGAGGTCGTTGTCGGCGACATTTAACTTGGAGTTCGGTAAGGGCTACTTCTAGATATCTCTAAGGCTTTATTGTATAAGTCCTTAAGTAAGGGCATTTCATATTCTATGTGGTTATGTTATTGTGTATGGAATTACCGATTTGTGTCGAGATGAAATGTTGTGATATGATTGAGTTTTGCATGTATTTAATATGTGATTGAATATATGTCGTGAAGTGTGTATTGCATGTTGAATTGCGTTTCTTCATGTCGAGCTTGCTCTTTTATTTGACATGCGGTTGAATATTTTGTGTTTAACTCCTGAATATCGTATCTGCGAATTGTTCATCGAGTGGCGAGCTAGGTGAGTCGTATGACGTTTTGAGCCGTGACCCGGATAATCGAGGGTGCTAGGTCCCCTTTGTTTACGGGAGATTGACTAGACGTCGCCACGCTCACGGGACTGAGTTGGTATCCTAGGGAGAGCGAGGATCCCAAGGCTTCGGCTGGACTTTCCGACATACGATGCAGCGTGTGCATTCGAAAAATTGTCGAGTCGAGAGAAAATGGAATTGTGAGTTGTGTCGAGTTTAGAGTGAGATGGTCGAGTCACGTCGGTGATTGTTATACTTTCTTTGTTTGCTTATATTTTTATGTCGAGCTTATCTTAACTTGTTGAGAAGTTGACCACTTTCCCGTGGTGCCTTCAATCCATGACGGTTACCCAGGCGATGTCGAGGGCGCAGTAACTCGGCGATGAGACGATGCCGAGGAGGAGGTCGACGAGGACCCGAGTGGCGACCTCTACCGTCGTGATTGTTTATTTATTGGATGTTGGTTTTTCCGAGGACTGTTCTTGTAATTCTTTTATGTTCGAGGTCGTGACCGATTTAGGCGATGTTGTTTTTGTTGCTCTGAGGTAGACTGGTGGTCTTACTTTTGGAGCACCCCACAAGTGGGAGTCTCCATTAAGTACCCCAGGGTATAATGGCTATTTTGAAGTTGTCGTACCTTAGGTGTATTTTCTTTGCACATTTGCTACTCTGTATTTTGTATACATTCTTATTTCGAGTGATATATATGTGTATGTTATACATGTATGTTTTATTTGAATTTAAGTCTTGTGTCTTAGTTGCACCATGGTTCAAAAGTCAGAATTACTCGATGTGCACGAGTTGGTTTTATATGAAAAAATATATATCGCATTTTTAAAAGGCACAAGAGTTTTGTTTTTAAAACACATCTCATATAGGTTTTGTTGAGCTTGGTGTGTTGAGCTCGGTAACTCGAGCTCGGTATATTGAGCTCGGTAGCGGTCCGGAAACGGGTCGTTACACTTCATATGCTTGTATTTTACATGCTTATGTTTCATATGCTTTATATGCTTGTATTTTACATGCTTATGTGTAAGAACATCTTTAAGTGTGTATATTAGTAATATGTGAATGCATAAATTAAGTATGTGACAATATGATGAACAATGTGATGGAATGATTTTCTTGAATGATGCCTTGTGATTATGATTATTGTGTTGTGATCATTGACTATATTTGAGAATATATTGTTAAATGACTGTGATAATTTGGGGAAGTGCCGAGAGCACGTGAGTTGGGTTACCGTCGCATCAACGTCAAATAAATCTTGGATTTTGAAATAAAACTTAAGAGGCATTTTATTAAAATCAAAGAGACACTTAAAAATAGATCTTTCTAAAACCCTAATTAGTAATGGACTAACTACCTTTTCATTAAAAAGAATTAAGTGAGAGTTAGAATAATTAAATTAATTATTTTGAACTATTAGTGGATTTCCAACATAAATCATTTCATAACTAATAGGAGATTTTCTAAAGAAAAGAGACTTAGGACTATAAAGGGAGATCTTGAGCCGAAAATATGGGGTTCTAATTAAGGGAGTTAGTACAAGAATAGATGATTTCGGACACTCCATGTGAGTGATCCCGTCGAGGTAAACTAACTATGATTATAGAGTTGCTTGTTCATGCATACATCGATGCCAGAAGAGAGGTGTCGTAGAGTCGCCCAGACCCAGGTGCGAACACGTACCGACAGTCAAGCAGAAAAACAGGCGTTGTGTCATCAGGGGGATCGCTCTGGGCACAAATCCCTGTGGGGAATAGCGTTTAAGAAAGCCTGGTAGCGGACTCTAGAGCTCCTAAGGCCCTTGCGAGGGTGATATTCTGGAATCATGTGCATTGGCATATAGACTGACAAATAGGGATTTGTGGTGCACTTTATCTTGTGGATTATTTGTTGTGATATTGTGTTATGCTTTGTATATACATATTGCTGTTATATATGTTTTATTTTAAGAAGTTGACCCTTGTCCGTGGTTCTTTCAATTAATGAATGTAACCCAGACAATGAAGACTGCGAAGTATTCGAGACTGCTGACGAGGGTAGCTGAGGACAGTCCTTTGTAGTTGTCTGCTTGTGTAGCTTTATGGTAAGCTTACTAGAGGGTCTAGTAAGTGCAGTAGTGTGATGACCAGCTATAGGGGGTTTAATGTATTAATTTCAATATTGTACTAAATATACTATGTTATCAAAGAATTGAATCATTTGTGTGAATTGAGTAAATGAGGTAAATTGCATGGTTGCTATTAATTTGATTAGGGTGTTTATTTATTCACCACCTTTCAAAATCTTTGCAAAACTCTGATTGCTATTTTCAAGAAGTTTGAAAAGAAAAGAGAAAATTTTAGACCCATATTTTCTAAAACCCATGCAAACAGAGTATTGCCTCCAAAATTATTTCAATACTCTTAGGTTATATTAGATCAGTAATGCTCCGAAAAGCGGGGTGTTACATTGACAAACAGAAGTTGTTCCTTTTCTGTACACCCGAAAATGTTTTTGCTAAACTGCACCAAATGGCTCACTGTTTGTTAAATTAAAATTCACTTTCAAAAACTAGACACTCCAAGCTTTCCAGGAAATGGTCATTTGCTCAAATAAGACGTCGTTTACTATGTTAATAAAATCGGTGAATTTGAAATACAAATTTGAGTTTTCTTAAGTTTTTGAGATATTGATAAAGAAAATGATTCAAGTTTAGTGCATTTTGAGAAAGTTGAAAAGATTTCAAAAATACTAGGGCCTATTTACTTTGTTTTCAAATTTTCATTTTCTGTTTTCAATAAGATACACATACTATAACACACATTGCCGAGGAGATGATATACGAAATAGGGATTTGTGGTCTAAGAAGCAATAACATATTTGAAAATGGTGAAAACAACTTTGTAGCATTTTCACCATTTACAAATATGTTACTCCTTGCCAATCTATATCATCGCACTTTGGATGTCATCTTCATGACATATTATGTGTATCTTATTGAAAACAGAAATAAAAATTTGAAAACAAAGTAAACAGACCCGTAGTGTTTGTTTTATTTCATTTCCTCCTTGAAAATAAGTTAACTTGGCTATGAAATTCCCAGGAATGAGCCTAGCATGCGTTGGAAAATTTTGAAACAAAGACCTTAGCCAAAGATGGCTAGGCCGTGAGCTCCCATTTTGTGGGGATGACAAGTTTCAAATTGACCTCATGCTATCTTAATAATGAAGATCCAAGCTTTGTTTTACCTCATTGTAGTTGAGGAAAAAACTTAGAAATGTTAGAGCTTTGTATCCCAAAAAGATTCAAGCTTTGTATGAAAAAGAAGTAAAGATCATTTCTTTCATGTGCTGGAGACGTAGATTACTTCAGGAATTAGAGTTAGGAAGCTTTGAAAGCTCGCTTAGGAAGTAAAGCACCTAAGGTAAGGGCATTTCTTACATAATGAGTTTCAGCTTTCACATTATATGTTGATTGTTTGCTTGAGTGTTTGGTTGAATGATTGATAGATTGTCGTAGTATGTGAGTAGTATTTCTTGTAGAAATGTATTGGGTGGCCCTTATGTGGCATTTTATTATTGTCTTGTGTGATGATAATAATTGATTTTAGATTGTTGGTGTATGCATAAAAGAGCTGAGTAAACGGGAATGATTGATTGTATGACTTGACGACACAATGAGGTGCCCAATGCGAATTCAATGACCGAGGAAAGTATTTCGTAAAAAGGAGAATCGAGAGGTTCCATTTCAAAAGGAATTGAACACTACTGTAGTTTGGAATTTTAAAATCGGTTAAAAACGGATTTTAACATCGGTTACAAATTCGTTATTGATTCAAGCGATATTAAAAGTGAGAATTATTTACATCGAAAAAAGAACCGATGTTAAAATGAACTTTTAACATCGGTTGTTGTAATAACCGATGTTAAAATGAAACCTTTTAAATCGGTTTTTCATACTAACCGATGTTAAAACGTCACTTTTTATATCGGTTTTGAACGCAAGCGATGTTAAAACTAGACTTTTCATATCAGTTTTTGTAATAACTGATGTTAATTATTTTACTTCTAATAACGGTTTATAAGGAACCGATGCAACATTATTATTATTTTTTTAAATTTTTTTGGGTTGAATATCATGTAACTCTTTTATCTGCCAAATTTCCTTCTAATGATTAATTCACTAAAATATATGGTCGCGAAACAAAAGTATGTAACTAAATTAGATTAACAATAACAACGAGAACAACAAATTCATATTTAAACATTTAAAATCCGTAGGCAGATACTCTAGCTACAAGCAAAAAAAAACCCAAAATGAAAAGTAAAGCACACACAATACATCTTGCAACTCATTGGGTTTTCACGTGCCGCAGAAAAACATTGTAGGCTTCATGCTCCTCCTCGAAATCCTTGACAACAACACAGGAGTGACCAGTTACCTTTCTAGCTTTTCCCTCTGAATCGATCTTGAACAAAGCAGCCCATTCTCCCAGTGTCTCTGCACAAAGAGCATTGACGAGTTTAACATAGTCAGGTTGGTCACAATCTTCTGCAAGAACACAAACCAAGTAAAAAAAAAATTATGATATACCAAAAAGACCTCATGCTATCTTCTACAAGTTTCAAATTGACCTCATGCTATCTTAATAATGAAGATCCAAGCTTTGTTTTACCTCATTGTAGTTGAGGAAAAAACTTAGAAATGTTAGAGCTTTGTATCCCAAAAAGATTCAAGCTTTGCATGAAAAAAATGTAAAGATCATTTCTTTTATGTGCTGAAGGCGTAGATTACTTGAGGACTTAGAGTTAGGAAGCTTTAAAAGATCGCATAGGAAGTAAAGTGCCTAAGGTAAGGACATTTCTTACAAAATGAGTTTGAGCTTTCACATTGTATGTTGATTGTTTGCTTGAATGTTTGGTTGAATGATTGATAGATTGTCGTAGTATGTGAGTAGTATTTCTTGTAGAAATGTATTGGGTGTCCCTTATGTGGCATTTTATTATTGTCTTGTGTGATGATAATAATTGATTTGAGATTGTTGGTGTATGCATAAAAGAGCTGAGTAAACGCGAATGATCGATTGTATGACTTGACGACACAATGAGGTGCCCAATGCGAATTCAATGACCGAGGAAAGTATTTCGTAAAAAAGGAGAATCGAGAGGTTTCATTTCAAAAGGACTTGAACACTACTGCAGTTTGGTCTTTTAACATCGGTTAAAAACGGATTTTAACATCGGTTACGAATTCGTTATTGATTCAAGCGATATTAAAAGTGAGAATTATTTACATCGAAAAAAGAACCGATGTTAAAAATGAACTTTTAACATCGGTTGTTATAATAACCGATGTTAAAACGAATCCTTTTAAATCGGTTTTTCATACTAACCGATGTTAAAACGTCACTTTTTATATCGGTTTTGAAAGCAAGCGATGTTAAAACTAGACTTTTCATATCAGTTTTTGTAATAACCGATGTTAATTATTTTACTTCTAATAACGGTTTATAAGGAACCGATGCAACATTATTATTTTTTTTTTAAATTTTTTTTGGTTGAATATCATGTAACTCTTTTATCTGCCAAATTTCCTTCTAATGATTAATTCACTAAAATATATGGTCGCAAAACAAAAGTATGTAACTAAATTTGATTAACAATAACAACGAGAACAACAAATTCATATTTAAACATTTAAAATCCGTAGGCAGATACTCCAGCTACAAGCAAAAAAAACCCAAAATGAAAAGTAAAGCACACACAATACATCTTGCAACTCATTGGGTTTTCACGTGCCGCAGAAAAACATTGTAAGCTTCATGCTCCTCCTCGAAATCCTTGACAACAACACAGGAGTGACCAGTTACCTTTCTAGCTTTTCCCTCTGAATCGATCTTGAACAAAGTAGCCCATTCTCCCAGTGTCTCTGCACAAAGAGCATTGACGAGTTTAACATAGTCAGGTTGGTCACAATCTTCTGCAAGAACACAAACCAAGTAAAAAAAAAAATTATGATATCCCAAAAAGGCCTCATGCTATCTTCTACAAGTTTCAAATTGACCTCATGCTATCTTAATAATGAAGATCCAAGCTTTGTTTTACCTCATTGTAGTTGAGGAAAAAACTTAGAAATGTTAGAGCTTTGTATCCCAAAAAGATTCAAGCTTTGCATGAAGAAAATGTAAAGATCATTTCTTTTATGTGCTGAAGGCGTAGATTACTTGAGGACTTAGAGTTAGGAAGCTTTAAAAGATCGCATAGGAAGTAAAGTGCCTAAGGTAAGGGCATTTCTTACAAAATGAGTTTGAGCTTTCACATTGTATGTTGATTGTTTGCTTGAATGTTTGGTTGAATGATTGATAGATTGTCGTAGTATGTGAGTAGTATTTCTTGTAGAAATGTATTGGGTGTCCCTTATGTGGCATTTTATTATTGTCTTGTGTGATGATAATAATTGATTTGAGATTGTTGGTGTATGCATAAAAGAGCTGAGTAAACGCGAATGATCGATTGTATGACTTGACGACACAATGAGGTGCCCAATGCGAATTCAATGACCGAGGAAAGTATTTCGTAAAAAAGGAGAATCGAGAGGTTTCATTTCAAAAGGAATTGAACACTAATGTAGTTTGGTCTTTTAACATCGGTTAAAAACGGATTTTAACATCGGTTACGAATTCGTTTTTGATTCAAGAGATATTAAAAGTGAGAAATATTTACATCTAAAAAAGAACCGATGTTAAAAATGAACTTTTAACATCTGTTGTTATAATAACCGATGTTAAAACGAAACCTTTTAAATCGGTTTTTCATACTAACCGATGTTAAAACGTCACTTTTTATATCGGTTTTGAACGCAAGCGATGTTAAAACTAGACTTTTCATATCAGTTTTTGTAATAACCGATGTAAATTATTTTACTTCTAATAACGATTTATAAGGAACCGATGCAACATTGTTATTTTTTTTTAAGTTTTTTTTGGTTGAATATCATGTAACTCTATTATCTGCCAAATTTCCCTTTAATGATTAATTCACTAAAATATATGATCGCAAAACAAAAGTATGTAACAAAATTAGATTAACAATAACAACGAGAAAACAAATTCATATTTAAACAATTAAAATCCCTAGGCAGATACTCCAGCTATAAGCAAAAAACCCCAAAATGAAAAGTAAAGCACACACAATGCATCTTGCAACTCATTGGGTTTTCACGTGCCGCAGAAAAACATTGTAGGCTTCATGCTCCTCCTCGAAATCCTTGACAACAACACAGGAGTGACCAGTTACCTTTCTAGCTCTTCCCTCTGAATCGATCTTGAACAAAGCAGCCCATTCTCCTAGTGTCTCTGCACAAAGAGCATTGACGAGTTTAACATAGTCAGGTTGGTCACAATCTTCTGCAAGAACACAAACCAAATAACAAAAAAAAATTATGATATCCCAAAAAGACCTCATGCTATCTACTACAAGTTTCAAATTGACCTCATGCTATCTTAATAATGAAGATCCAAGCTTTGTTTTACCTCATTGTAGTTGAGGAAAAAACTTTGAAATGTTAGAGCTTTTTATCCGAAAAAGATTCAAGCTTTGCATGAAAAAGAAGTAAAGATCATTTCTTTTATGTGCTGAAGGCGTAGATTACTTGAGGACTTAGAGTTAGGAAGATTAAAAAGATCGCATAGGAAGTAAAGTGCCTAAGGTAAGGGCATTTCTTACATAATGAGTTTCAGCTTTTACATTGTATGTTGATTGTTTGCTTGAGTGTTTGGTTGAATGATTGATAGATTGTCGTAGTATGTGAGTAGTATTTCTTGTAGAAATTTATTGGGTGGCCCTTATGTGGCATTTTATTATTGTCTTGTGTGATGATAATAATTGATTTGAGATTGTTGGTATATGCATAAAAGAGCTGAGTAAACGCGAATGATCGATTGTATGACTTGACGACACAATGAGGTGCCCAATGCGAATTCAATGACCGAGGAAAGTATTTCGTAAAAAAGGAGAATCGAGAGGTTTCATTTCAAAAGGAATTGAACACTACTGCAGTTTGGTCTTTTAACATCGGTTAAAAACGGATTTTAACATCGGTTACGAATTCGTTTTTGATTCAAGAGATATTAAAAGTGAGAAATATTTACATCGAAAAAAGAACCGATGTTAAAAATGAACTTTTAACATCTGTTGTTATAATAACCGATGTTAAAACGAAACCTTTTAAATCGGTTTTTCATACTAACCGATGTTAAAACGTCACTTTTTATATCGGTTTTGAACGCAAGTGATGTTAAAACTAGACTTTTCATATCAGTTTTTGTAATAACCGATGTAAATTATTTTACTTCTAATAACGATTTATAAGGAACCGATGCAACATCGTTATTTTTTTTTAAGTTTTTTTTGGTTGAATATCATGTAACTCTATTATCTGCCAAATTTCCCTTTAATGATTAATTCACTAAAATATATGATCGCAAAACAAAAGTATGTAACAAAATTAGATTAACAATAACAACGAGAAAAACAAATTCATATTTAAACAATTAAAATCCCTAGGCAGATACTCCAGCTACAAGCAAAAAACCCCAAAATGAAAAGTAAAGCACACACAATGCATCTTGCAACTCATTGGGTTTTCACGTGCCGCAGAAAAACATTGTAGGCTTCATGCTCCTCCTCGAAATCCTTGACAACAACACAGGAGTGACCAGTTACCTTTCTAGCTCTTCCCTCTGAATCGATCTTGAACAAAGCAGCCCATTCTCCTAGTGTCTCTGCACAAAGAGCATTGACGAGTTTAACATAGTCAGGTTGGTCACAATCTTCTGCAAGAACACAAACCAAATAACAAAAAAAAAAAATTATGATATCCCAAAAAGACCTCATGCTATCTACTACAAGTTTCAAATTGACCTCATGCTATCTTAATAATGAAGATCCAAGCTTTGTTTTACCTCATTGTAGTTGAGGAAAAACCTTAGAAATGTTAGAGCTTTGTATCCCAAAAAGATTCAAGCTTTGCATGAAAACGAAGTAAAGATCATTTCTTTTATGTGCTGAAGGCGTAGATTACTTGAGGACTTAGAGTTAGGAAGATTAAAAAGATCGCATAGGAAGTAAAGTGCCTAAGGTAAGGGCATTTCTTACATAATGAGTTTCAGATTTCACATTGTATGTTGATTGTTTGCTTGAGTGTTTGGTTGAATGATTGATAGATTGTCGTAGTTTGTGAGTAGTATTTCTTGTAGAAATGTATTGGGTGGCCCTTATGTGGCATTTTATTATTGTCTTGTGTGATGATAATAATTGATTTGAGATTGTTGGTATATGCATAAAAGAGCTGAGTAAACGCGAATGATCGATTGTATGACTTGACGACACAATGAGGTGCCCAATGCAAATTCAATGACCGAGGAAAGTATTTCGTAAAAAAGGAGAATCGAGAGGTTTCATTTCAAAAGGAATTGAACACTACTGCAGTTTGGTCTTTTAACATCGGTTAAAAACGGATTTTAACATCGGTTACGAATTCGTTTTCAATTCAAGAGATATTAAAAGTGAGAAATATTTACATCGAAAAAAGAACCGATGTTAAAAATGAACTTTTAACATCTGTTGTTATAATAACCGATGTTAAAACGAAACCTTTTAAATTGGTTTTTCATACTAACCGATGTTAAAACGTCACTTTTTATATCGGTTTTGAACGCAAGCGATGTTAAAACTAGACTTTTAATATCAGTTTTTGTAATAACCGATGTTAATTATTTTACTTCTAATAACGGTTTATAAGGAACCGATGCAACATTATTATTTTTTTTTTAAATTGTTTTTGGTTGAATATCATGTAACTCTTTTATCTGCCAAATTTCCCTTTAATGATTAATTCACTAAAATATATGATCCCAAAACAAAAGTATGTAACAAAATTAGATTAACAATAACAACGAGAAAAACAAATTCATATTTAAACAATTAAAATCCCTAGGCAGATACTCCAGCTACAAGCAAAAAACCCCAAAATGAAAAGTAAAGCACACACAATGCATCTTGCAACTCATTGGGTTTTCACGTGCCGCAGAAAAACATTGTAGGCTTCATGCTCCTCCTCGAAATCCTTGACAACAACACAGGAGAGACCAGTTACCTTTCTAGCTTTTCCCTCTGAATCGATCTTGAACAAAGCAGCCCTTTCTCCCAGTGTCTCTGCACAAAGAGCATTGACGAGTTTATCATAGTCAGGTTGGTCAAAATCTTCTGCAAGAACACGAACAAAATAACAAAAAAAAAACATATGATATCCCAAAAAGACCTCATGCTATCTTCTACAAGTTTCTAACTGACCTCATACTATCTTAATAATGAAGATCCAAGCTTTGTTATACCTCATTGTAGTTGAGGAAAAAACTTAGAAATGTTAGAGCTTTTTATCCCAAAAAGATTCAAGCTTTGCGTGAAAAAAGAAGTAAAGATCATTTCTTTTATGTGCTGAAGGCGTAGATTACTTGAGGACTTAGAGTTAGGAAGCTTTAAAAGATCGCTTAGGAAGTAAAGTGCCTAAGGTAAGGGCATTTCTTACATAATGAGTTTGAGCTTTCACATTATATGTTGATTGTTTGCTTGAGTGTTTGGGTGAATAATTGATAGATTGCCGTAGTATGTGAGTAGTATTTCTTGCAGAAATGTATTGGGGGGCCCTTATGTGGCATTTTATTATTGTCTTGTGTGATGATAATAATTGATTTGAGATTGTTGGTGTATGCATAAAAGAGCTGAGTAAACGCGAATGATCGATTGTATGACTTGACGACACAATGAGGTGCCCAATGCGAATTCAATGACCGAGGAAAGTATTTCGTAAAAAAGGAGAATCGAGAGGTTCATTTCAAAAGGAATTGAACACTAATGTAGTTTGGTCTTTTAACATCGGTTAAAAACGGATTTTAACATCGGTTACGAATTCGTTTTTGATTCAAGAGATATTAAAAGTGAGAAATATTTACATCGAAAAAAGAACCGATGTTAAAAATGAACTTTTAACATCTGTTGTTATAATAACCGATGTTAAAACGAAACCTTTTAAATCGGTTTTTCATACTAACCGATGTTAAAACGTCACTTTTTATATCGGTTTTGAACGCAAACGATGTTAAAACTAGACTTTTCATATCAGTGTTTGTAATAACCGATGTTAATTATTTTACTTCTAATAACGGTTTATAAGGAACCGATGCAACATTGTTATTTTTTTTTTAAGTTTTTTTTGGTTGAATATCATGTAACTCTATTATCTGCCAAATTTCCCTTTAATGATTAATTCACTAAAATATATGATCGCAAAACAAAAGTATGTAACAAAATTAGATTAACAATAACAACGAGAAAAACAAATTCATATTTAAACAATTAAAATCCCTAGGCAGATACTCCAGCTACAAGCAAAAAACCCCAAAATGAAAAGTAAAGAACACACAATGCATCTTGCAACTCATTGGGTTTTCACGTGCCGCAGAAAAACATTGTAGGCTTCATGCTCCTCCTCGAAATCCTTGACAACAACACAGGAGTGACCAGTTACCTTTCTAGCTCTTCCCTCTGAATCGATCTTGAACAAAGCAGCCCATTCTCCTAGTGTCTCTGCACAAAGAGCATTGACGAGTTTAACATAGTCCGGTTGGTCACAATCTTCTGCAAGAACACAAACCAAATAACAAAAAAAAAATTATGATATCCCAAAAAGACCTCATGCTATCTACTACAAGTTTCGAATTGACCTCATGCTATCTTAATAATGAAGATCCAAGCTTTGTTTTACCTCATTGTAGTTGAGGAAAAAACTTAGAAATGTTAGAGCTTTGTATCCCAAAAAGATTCAAGCTTTGCATGAAAAAGAAGTAAAGATCATTTCTTTTATGTGCTGAAGGCGTAGATTACTTGACGACTTAGAGTTAGGAAGATTAAAAAGATCGCATAGGAAGTAAAGTGCCTAAGGTAAGGGCATTTCTTACATAATGAGTTTCAGCTTTCACATTGTATGTTGATTGTTTGCTTGAGTGTTTGGTTGAATGATTGATAGATTGTCGTAGTATGTGAGTAGTATTTCTTGTAGAAATGTATTGGGTGGCCCTTATGTGGCATTTTATTATTGTCTTGTGTTATGATAATAATTGATTTGAGATTGTTGGTATATGCATAAAAGAGCTGAGTAAACGCGAATGATCGATTGTATGACTTGACGACACAATGAGGTGCCCAATGCGAATTCAATGACCGAGGAAAGTATTTCGTAAAAAAGGAGAATCGAGAGGTTTCATTTCAAAAGGAATTGAACACTACTGCAGTTTGGTCTTTTAACATCGGTTAAAAACGGATTTTAACATCGATTACGAATTCGTTTTCGATTCAAGAGATATTAAAAGTGAGAAATATTTACATCGAAAAAAGAACCGATGTTAAAAATGAACTTTTAACATCTGTTGTTATAATAACCGATGTTAAAACGAAACCTTTTAAATTGGTTTTTCATACTAACCGATTTTAAAACGTCACTTTTTATATCGGTTTTGAACGCAAGCGATGTTAAAACTAGACTTTTAATATCAGTTTTTGTAATAACCGATGTTAATTATTTTACTTCTAATAACGGTTTATAAGGAACTGATGCAACATTATTATCATGTAACTCTTTTATCTGCCAAATTTCCCTTTAATGATTAATTCACTAAAATATATGATCCCAAAAAAAAAGTATGTAACAAAATTAGATTAACAATAACAACGAGAAAAACAAATTCATATTTAAACAATTAAAATCCCTAGGTAGATACTCCAGCTACAAGCAAAAAACCCCAAAATGAAAAGTAAAGCACACACAATGCATCTTCCAACTCATTGGGTTTTCACGTGCCGCAGAAAAACATTGTAGGCTTCATGCTCCTCCTCGAAATCCTTGACAACAACACAGGAGAGACCAGTTACCTTTCTAGCTTTTCCCTCTGACTCGATCTTGAACAAAGCAGCCCTTTCTCCCAGTGTCTCTGCACAAAGAGCATTGACGAGTTTATCATAGTCAGGTTGGTCAAAATCTTCTGCAAGAACACGAACAAAATAACAAAAAAAAAACATATGATATCCCAAAAAGACCTCATGCTATCTTCTACATGTTTCTAACTGACCTCATGCTATCTTAATAATGAAGATCCAAGCTTTGTTTTACCTCATTGTAGTTGAGGAAAAAACTTAGAAATGTTAGAGCTTTTTATCCCAAAAAGATTCAAGCTTTGCGTGAAAAAAGAAGTAAAGATCATTTCTTTTATGTGCTGATGGCGTAGATTACTTGAGGACTTAGAGTTAGGAAGCTTTAAAAGATCGCTTAGGAAGTAAAGTGCCTAAGGTAAGGGCATTTCTTACATAATGAGTTTGAGCTTTCACATTGTATGTTGATTGTTTGCTTAAGTGTTTGGTTGAATAATTGATAGATTGTCGTAGTATGTGAGTAGTGTTTCTTGCAGAAATGTATTGGGTGGCCCTTATGTGGCATTTTATTATTGTCTTGTGTGATGATAATAATTGATTTGAGATTGTTGGTGTATGCATAAAAGAGCTGAGTAAACGCGAATGATCGATTGTATGACTTGACGACACAATGAGGTGCCCAATGCGAATTCAATGACCGAGGAAAGTATTTCGTAAAAAAGGAGAATCGAGAGGTTTCATTTCAAAAGGAATTGAACACTAATGTAGTTTGGTCTTTTAACATCGGTTAAAAACGGATTTTAACATCGATTCTGGTCGTTTTTGATTCAAGAGATATTAAAAGTGAGAAATATTTACATCGAAAAAAGAACCGATGTTAAAAATGAACTTTTAACATCTGTTGTTATAATAACCGATGTTAAAACGAAACCTTTTAAATCGGTTTTTCATACTAACCGATGTTAAAACGTCACTTTTTATATCGGTTTTGAACGCAAGCGATGTTAAAACTAGACTTTTCATATCAGTTTTTGTAATAACCGATGTTAATTATTTTACTTCTAATAACGGTTTATAAGGAACCGATGCAACATTGTTATTTTTTTTTAAGTTTTTTTTGGTTGAATATCATGTAACTCTATTATCTACCAAATTTCCCTTTAATGATTAATTCACTAAAATATATGATCGCAAAACAAAAGTATGTAACAAAATTAGATTAACAATAACAACGAGAAAAACAAATTCATATTTAAACAATTAAAATCCCGAGGCAGATACTCCAGCTACAAGCAAAAAACCCCAAAATGAAAAGTAAAGCACACACAATGCATCTTGCAACTCATTGGGTTTTCACGTGCCACAGAAAAACATTGTAGGCTTCATGCTCCTCCTCGAAATCCTTGACAACAACACAGGAGTGACCAGTTACCTTTCTAGCTCTTCCCTCTGAATCGATCTTGAACAAAGCAGCCCATTCTCCTAGTGTCTCTGTACAAAGAGCATTGACGAGTTTAACATAATTAGGTTGGTCACAATCTTCTGCAAGAACACAAACCAAATAACAAAAAAAAAATTATGATATCCCAAAAAACCTCATGCTATCTACTACAAGTTTCAAATTGACCTCATGCTATCTTAATAATGAAGATCCAAGCTTTGTTTTACCTCATTGTAGTTGAGGAAAAAACTTAGAAATGTTAGAGCTTTGTATCCCAAAAAGATTCAAGCTTTGCATGAAAAAGAAGTAAAGATCATTTCTTTTATGTGCTGAAGGCGTAGATTACTTGAGGACTTAGAGTTAGGAAGATTAAAAAGATCGCATAGGAAGTAAAGTGCCTAAGGTAAGGGCATTTCTTACATAATAAGTTTCAGCTTTCACATTGTATGTTGATTGTTTGCTTGAATGTTTGGTTGAATGATTGATAGATTGTCGTAGTATGTGAGTAGTATTTCTTGTAGAAATGTATTGGGTGGCCCTTATGTGGCATTTTATTATTGTCTTGTGTGATGATAATAATTGATTTGAGATTGTTGGTATATGCATAAAAGAGCTGAGTAAACGCGAATGATCGATTATATGACTTGACGACACAATGAGGTGCCCAATGCGAATTCAATGACCGAGGAAAGTATTTCGTAAAAAAGGAGAATCGAGAGGTTTCATTTCAAAAGGAATTGAACACTACTGCAGTTTGGTCTTTTAACATCGGTTAAAAACGGATTTTAACATCGGTTACGAATTCGTTTTCGATTCAAGAGATATTAAAAGTGAGAAATATTTACATCGAAAAAAGAACCGATGTTAAAAATGAACTTTTAACATCTGTTGTTATAATAACCGATGTTAAAACGAAACCTTTTAAATTGGTTTTTCATACTAACCGAT
This sequence comes from Calophaca sinica, assembly GCA_037113605.1. NCBI lineage: Eukaryota > Viridiplantae > Streptophyta > Magnoliopsida > Fabales > Fabaceae > Calophaca > Calophaca sinica. The sequence continues at coordinate 42,746,467 of CM073734.1, forward strand.
GTTAAAACGTCACTTTTTATATCGGTTTTGAACGCAAGCGATGTTAAAACTAGACTTTTAATATCAGTTTTTGTAATAACCGATGTTAATTATTTTACTTCTAATAACGGTTTATAAGGTACCGATGCAACATTATTAATTTTTTTTTTAATTTTTTTTGGTTGAATATCATGTAACTCTTTTATCTGCCAAATTTCCCTTTAATGATTAATTCACTAAAATATATGATCCCAAAACAAAAGTATGTAACAAAATTAGATTAACAATAACAACGAGAAAAACAAATTCATATTTAAACAATTAAAATCCCTAGGCAGATACTCCAGCTACAAGCAAAAAACCCCAAAATGAAAAGTAAAGCACACACAATGCATCTTGCAACTCATTGGGTTTTCACGAGCCGCAGAAAAATATTGTAGGCTTCATGCTCCTCCTCGAAATCCTTGACAACAACACAGGAGTGACCAGTTACCTTTCTAGCTTTTCCCTCTGAATCGATCTTGCACAAACCAGCCCATTCTCCTAGTGTCTCTGCACAAAGAGCATCGACGAGTTTAACATAGTCAGGTTGGTCACAATCTTTTGCAAGAACACAAACCAAATAACAAAAAAAAAAAATTATGATATCCCAAAAAGACCTCATGCTTTCTACTACAAGTTTCAAATTGACCTCATGCTATCTTAATAATGAAGATCCAAGCTTTGTTTTACTTCATTGTAGTTGAGGAAAAAACTTAGAAATGTTAGAGCTTTGTATCCCAAAAAGATTCAAGCTTTGCATGAAAAAGAAGTAAAGATCATTTCTTTTATGTGCTGAAGGCGTAGATTACTTGAGGACTTAGAGTTAGGAAGATTTAAAAGATCGCATAGGAAGTAAAGTGCCTAAGGTAAGGGCATTTCTTACATAATGAGTTTGAGCTTTCACATTGTATGTTGATTGTTTGCTTGAGTGTTTGGTTGAATGATTGATAGATTGTCGTAGTATGTGAGTAATATTTCTTGTAGAAATGTATTGGGTGGCCCTTATGTGGCATTTTATTATTGTCTGGTGTGATGATAATAATTGATTTGAGATTGTTGGTGTATGCATAAAAGAGCTGAGTAAACGCGAATGATCGATTGTATGACTTGACGACACAATGAGGTGCCCAATGCGAATTCAATGACCGAGGAAAGTATTTCGTAAAAAAGGAGAATCGAGAGGTTTCATTTCAAAAGGAATTGAACACTACTGCAGTTTGGTCTTTTAACATCGGTTAAAAACGGATTTTAACATCGGTTACGAATTCGTTTTCGATTCAAGAGATATTAAAAGTGAGAAATATTTACATCGAAAAAAGAACCGATGTTAAAAATGAACTTTTAACATCTGTTGTTATAATAACCGATGTTAAAACGAAACCTTTTAAATTGGTTTTTCATACTAACCGATGTTAAAACGTCACTTTTTATATCGGTTTTGAACGCAAGCGATGTTAAAACTAGACTTTTAATATCAGTTTTTGTAATAACCGATGTTAATTATTTTACTTCTAATAACGGTTTATAAGGAACCAATGCAACATTATTATTATTTTTTTAATTTTTTTTGGTTGAATATCATGTAACTCTTTTATCTGCCAAATTTCCCTTTAATGATTAATTCACTAAAATATATGATCCCAAAACAAAAGTATGTAACAAAATTAGATTAACAATAACAACTAGAAAAACAAATTCATATTTAAACAATTAAAATCCCTAGGCAGATACTCCAGCTACAAGCAAAAAACCCCAAAATGAAAAGTAAAGCACACACAATGCATCTTGCAACTCATTGGGTTTTCACGAGCCGCAGAAAAATATTGTAGGCTTCATGCTCCTCCTCGAAATCCTTGACAACAACACAGGAGTGACCAGTTACCTTTCTAGCTTTTCCCTCTGAATCGATCTTGCACAAACCAGCCCATTCTCCTAGTGTCTCTGCACAAAGAGCATTGACGAGTTTAACATAGTCAGGTTGGTCACAATCTTCTGCAAGAACACAAACCAAATAACAAAAAAAAAAATTATGATATCCCAAAAAGACCTCATGCTTTCTACTACAAGTTTCAAATTGACCTCATGCTATCTTAATAATGAAGATCCAAGCTTTGTTTTACCTCATTGTAGTTGAGGAAAAAACTTAGAAATGTTAGAGCTTTGTATCCCAAAAAGATTCAAGCTTTGCATGAAAAAGAAGTAAAGATAATTTCTTTTATGTGCTGAAGGCGTAGATTACTTGAGGACTTAGAGTTAGGAAGATTTAAAAGATCGCATAGGAAGTAAAGTGCCTAAGGTAAGGGCATTTCTTACATAATGAGTTTGAGCTTTCACATTGTATGTTGATTGTTTGCTTGAGTGTTTGGTTGAATGATTGATAGATTGTCGTAGTATGTGAGTAATATTTCTTGTAGAAATGTATTGGGTGGCCCTTATTTGGCATTTTATTATTGTCTGGTGTGATGATAATAATTGATTTGAGATTGTTGGTGTATGCATAAAAGAGCTGAGTAAACGCGAATGATCGATTGTATGACTTGACGACACAATGAGGTGCCCAATGCGAATTCAATGACCGAGGAAAGTATTTCGTAAAAAAGGAGAATCGAGAGGTTTCATTTCAAAAGGAATTGAACACTACTGTAGTTTGGTCTTTTAACATCGGTTAAAAACGGATTTTAACATCGGTTACGAATTCGTTTTTGATTCAAGAGATATTAAAAGTGAGAAATATTTAAATCGAAAAAAGAACCGATGTTAAAAATGAACTTTTAACATCCGTTGTTATAATAACCGATGTTAAAACGAAACCTTTTAAATCGGTTTTTCATACTAACCCATGTTAAAACGTCACTTTTTATATCGGTTTTGAACGCAAGCGATGTTAAAACTAGACTTTTCATATCAGTTTTTGTAATAACCGATGTTAATTATTTTACTTCTAATAACAGTTTATAAGGAACCGATGCAACATTATTATTTTTTTTAAAAAAATTTTTTGGATGAATATCATGTAACTCTTTTATCTGCCAAATTTCCCTTTAATGATTAATTCACTAAAATATATGATCGCAAAACAAAAGTATGTAACAAAATTAGATTAACAATAACAACGAGAAAAACAAATTCATATTTAAACAATTAAAATCCCTAGGCAGATACTCCAGCTATAAGCAAAAAAACCCAAAATGAAAAGTAAAGCACACACAATGCATCTTGCAACTCATTGGGTTTTCACGAGCCGCAGAAAAATATTGTAGGCTTCATGCTCCTCCTCGAAATCCTTGACAACAACACAGGAGTGACCAGTTACCTTTCTAGCTCTTCCCTCTGAATCGATCTTGAACAAAGCAGCCCATTCTCCTAGTGTCTCTGCACAAAGAGCATTGACGAGTTTAACATAGTCAGGTTGGTCACAATCTTCTGCAAGAACACAAACCGAATAACAAAACAAAAAATTATGATATCCCAAAAAGACCTCATGCTATCTACTACATGTTTCAAATTGACCTCATGCTATCTTAATAATGAAGATCCAAGCTTTGTTTTACCTCATTGTAGTTGAGGAAAAAACTTAGAAATGTTAGAGCCTTGTATCCCAAAAAGATTCATGCTTTGCATGAAAAAGAAGTAAAGATCATTTCTTTTATGGGCTGAAGGCGTAGATTACTTGAGGAATTAGAGTTAGGAAGCTTCAAAAGATCGCATAGGAAGTAAAGTGCCTAAGGTAAGGGCATTTCTTACATAATGAGTTTGAGCTTTCACATTGTATGTTGATTGTTTGCTTGAGTGTTTGGTTGAATGATTGTTAGATTGTCGTAGTATGTGAGTAGTATTTCTTGTAGAAATGTATTGGGTGGCCCTTATGTGGCATTTTATTATTGTCTTGTGTGGTGATAATAATTGATTTGAGATTGTTGGTGTATGTATAAAAGATCTGAGTAAACGCGAATGATCAATTGTATGACTTGACGACACAATGAGGTGCCCACTGCGAATTCAATGACCGAGGAAAGTATTTCGTAAAAAAGGAGAATCGAGAGGTTTCATTTCAAAAAGAATTGAACACTACTGCAGTTTAGTCTTTTAACATCGGTTAAAAACAGATTTTAACATCGGTTACGAATTCGTTATTGATTCAAGCTATATTAAAAGTGAGAATTATTTACATCGAAAAAAGAACTGATGTTAAAGATGAACTTTTAACATCAGTTGTTATAATAACCGATGTTAAAACGAAACCTTTTAAATCGGTTTTTCATACTAACCGATGTTAAAACGTCACTTTTTATATCGGTTTTGAACGCAAGCAATGTTAAAACTAGACTTTTCATATCAGTTTTTGTAATAACCGATGTTAATTATTTTACTTCTAATAACAGTTTATAAGGAACCGATGCAACATTATTATTTTTTTTAAAAAAATTTTTTGGATGAATATCATGTAACTCTTTTATCTGCCAAATTTCCCTTTAATGATTAATTCACTAAAATATATGATCGCAAAACAAAAGTATGTAACAAAATTAGATTAACAATAACAACGAGAACAACAAATTCATATTTAAACAATTAAAATCCCTAGGCAAATACTCCAGCTACAAGCAAAAAACCCTAAAATGAAAAGTAAAGCACACACAATGCATCTTGCAACTCATTGGGTTTTCACGTGCCGCAGAAAAACATTGTAGGCTTCATGCTCCTCCTCAAAATCCTTGACAACAACACAGGAGTGACTAGTTACCTTCCTAGCTTTTCCCTCTGAATCGATCTTGCACAAACCAGCACATTCTCCCAGTGTCTCTGCACAAAGAGCATTGACGAGTTTAACATAGTCAGGTTGGTCAGAATCTTCTGCAAGAACACAAACCAAATAACAAAAAAGAAAAAATTATGATATCAAAGAAGTCAGCCTAGAACAAAAACAACCAAGGACACGACATTAAAATCATATACAATGGGCCTTGATTCATTAACTGGAAAAGGGTACATGTTAAAATTAACTTTTGCAAGATTTCATGACCAAAATTATCTTTTTATACATATTACATTTGGAAACTATGTAGTTCAAAACACACATATCTCATTTCTCTAAAGTCATAATGAGCAGCAAATCCAAGCGATTGACCCTAACATTCACTCTCAGCACAAAAGAGTGAATAATGGGACACGTCAAGTGAAATTGTAAAGGAAAAACATGATCAAAGGCATTGACAATAGCCAGCTTTTGAAAGAAGTATCTTGAACAAACACGTATTTTATTTTACCAAGCTTACTATATTGTTTAGACACAGACTGAACTACAGCTTTATAGCCAATCATAAATCAAACGAAAACAAGCACCACACGTCCAATTCAAATACAACACCAATAAATTATGCACATCAATTTACCTATCCAGCGAATTTGTTATTACTGAATCATGATAACAAATGATTGAGTTAAACTTCAATATACATCATGATATCCAGCACTTTTAAAGTTTTGTGGGGAATGAGTGGATGTCAAACATTGTAATACTGAATCTCCAAATTTAGGGATTCGGCTATTCCATTAATTTATTTTATTTAGGCTGTATTCTGGACAATGAACTCTGCACAGTAAGGACTAAATCACAGAAGCATTTTTGTTAAAGATCAAGAAATAAGGGCAAATTTTCACTCAATATACACGCTTTGACACGCGATCTCCATATATTTCTTTATTTCTTTCTTTAAGTTAAATTAAAAAAATAAGGGCAAATTATAACAACAGAATTCAAAGAAGCACAACAACATGCATAGATAACTTGCTTAAAGTTAAATAGCCCTTCTAAATCATAAAATCCAATTACCAAAGTTCTTTACGTGCTTAAAGTTCAGATTAGATAACTTGTTACATGAAACATGGTTAGTTAGGAGAAAAGCAGTACATGAGCAAACAAAATTATCAGCATTTAGCAGCATAAAACATATTTTCAAAGTGTTTTCTTGTTAAAATAAATTGTAGTGACTCATAGCAATTGTATGCATACAATTGAGACTTTTATAATTTTTCCAGACAACAGACACAAAATCCATATAGATATTCCTTTGAACTATAACTTTTAACAAGACCAACTATTATACGAGACAATTTATATCTTTTTTTTAAAAAGGAAGATAAGCATGTAGCCTATAGGTTCTCAAGTTGTAGTTTTCCAATTTAATAGGTTATGTTCTGTCCATGAAATTGTTACTCACTTCAACAACAAAGTTTATAGTTGAAAAAAAAAAAAAAAAAAAAAAGAAAAATCATGTTATCATAAAACGCAAAGTTGACAGCAAAAGAGCTTACAAAGTAAATGGCAGAAAAAAATGCCAGAGTTATGAGGATCGACGGTCCAAATGCCAAGAAGAATGTTCCTCCAAGTGTCAACAAAAGTTTAGCTCGAGGTATCAAGCCCTGAAATGGATAAATACATAAGTGATTTCTGGTGAATTTTCTCCTAAGGTAACAATAATTTCCTCTCTCAGATATAATATTGTCTACTTATCATCCCCAAATTCAGTTTCACCAAATTAAATACAATCAATACCAAGTATAACAGGTTTAAAAAGATGACAATAGCATATATAATAAAATTTCTCCTCAGACCTTGTCTGCAAACCAAAAGAACAAACTAAAATCGATCACATTTTGATTTAGTAATAGGTGTAGGTAATCGTAGTAAGCCAGTCCCATAAATAATTAATCATAAACTCCAAGTGTACCTCTTCCACTTCATACAAGTACTGCTAAGAAGCAAAAGAGGAATTTGGGCTGTAAAAAGATGTAAAAATTGATAACTATTCAATAACGCTCTCACAAGTTTAAGGTTGATCAAGCATTCAATTTACATTCATACAGACATGCCCATCAATCAAACCAAGAAACAAGAAAACTGAATTTTCATTATAAACGCATAAATAAAATAAATAAAGCCCAGAACAGTGATATTCTCATCACACATATCCTTGCTTATTGGTAAAATCCAAAACTTTTGCACACAGTTGAGATCCCTGAGTAGAATTAAGTATCTTCCATGCACAGAAAAGGAACCAAATTACCTTCAACAGAAGCAACTCTGGCAGAAGAAGAGCTCAAGATGGCACTTCTATGAGGGGTCCATAACGAACTTTGGTCCCTTTGGGACTGAAGAGAAAAATGAATAGCAAACAAAGGTAAAGACTTTACACTCACAGAAGGAAGCAAACCTGCAAAACCAAAGATTCTGATGAGCATATCATATCATATCAATTTGCAAAATGATTTAACATCAGATATAGTGTTAGAATAATAAAATGGATGCTCCTAATTTAATTCAGCTTCGAATTTACCGTTGTTGGGTTCGACGGTGGAGTATGTAGGTCCTCCCCAGTCGTGTTGCTACCGCCTTCTCTCTCTCGGCCTTTCTCTATCAACACAATCCTCCCAAATCTCTGACACCCGAAAATCCCATTTACTGGTTTATAAAATGAACCCAATTTCCTGAATCGTTTCTACAAACAAGGCATGCCCAAAAATCTTGCACGGCGACGGGAAGCCTCAAGATGAGTTTCTCTCTCTCTCTCTCTCTCTCTGAGAAGATAGTTGGGAGGCGTAGAAGTTAGAAAATGGCAGAAAAAATAGAAAGAAGTAAGAGCGCATACCGGATTCGTGCTGGAAAGGGCTCAGCTGCTGTTTCTCCCTCTTTCAGATGCCGAACAGTAGGGTTTTCGGGGTCTAGCTTCAAGGCAAAGGTTTTCCGGTCTCAGCTGCTGTCTTTGAGAAAGAAGGGTTCTGAGATTTGTTCGAAAATAAGGTTACTTTTATATCGGGTTTAGAAAAACCCGATGTTCAACAGGGGCGCAATTTTTTATCGGTTTTCATTTAGAACTGATATTAAAAGTTTTCTACTACGGGTAAAATTAAAATTGATATTAAAAGTTTTTAATTTAATTTTAAAAATGTCACTGCCTATTTTTTTATAATGGTTGCAAAATAACTGATGTAAGCATCATTATGAAATCCATTTTTTGCACTAGTGTATGATTACCAAAGTAATTAGAAGTGAGTTTCGGACCTTAAAAATAATTAATGGACTTAATCACAAGTGTTCAACGGTAAAGGTTTTTGTACTAATAATAAAGTGTTTTCGAAAAAGTTTTCAATGGTTCCAATGACCATTTTGCAAAACAAATTGTCCAAAATAAGAGAGTTTTTTTCAAAGGAAATCAAAGAGACTTCCAAAAGGTCTCGCTTGAGAGAGAGAGAGAGAGAGAGACGAGAGAGTTAGATTGATTCGCGATCATAAGTCATAAATCTCAAACACTCTTAATGAGTGAATCCGCACGTGGAATTTAGAGATATGCATACTAACCATGATAGCATCGATGCTTGGCCGAGAAATCGAGTTTCCGACTAGTGCCGAGTAGTCGTTCGTTTGCCCGATCCAAGATATGAGTACGAACCGAGGATTAAGAGAGGGCAGTGTAACCTAGGAATCGAAGAGCGACTAGGTTGCGAATCCCATTGATATGGGAAGATTCAGATTTTACCTGGGAATCGAAGAGCGATCTGTGTCTTTTGCTCCATTGTTATGGGTGCTTATACGCCCGCAAAGTTTCATATGCACAAAGCATGACATACTAATGCATTGATGATGTGGTTAAAATGTCGATGATTGTTTGAGTTGATTGTTGAAAGCACTGATTGATTCACATGTTGAATGTTTTAATATGCCATGATGATGTGTATGGATATTAAGCTACATTATGATGCATGATCTTTGTATTATAAATAGTATTTTGTTTTTCATGTGATTAGCTTATAATAAACTCGTGTACAAAGGATTGACCTTTACACTGTTTTTCTGTTATGATTATGTCTTGGACGTCGATACTTTAGAAGGCGCCCAGACCAATGCGTCACACGAGGCGTGACAAGGTTGTCTACTGATCTACTGGTGGTAGGACGAAGGAGCCTTACTCACACGAGGCAGCTTGAAGATAGTCTTCAAGCAGGAGTGTTCGTATTTATACCGATGTCATTCGAGTGCCGACGACTTCACTTATGGTGTAACACCCTAAATCTTATCAAGGCATTACCTGCTAAATTAACTGGAATTAAAGCTAAACTTGGAAATTTTTTCGCTTTGACCTAATGAACTATACGAATTTCATTCATTGAGATACACTACTGTAGCTAATAAAAACATTTGAATCCACGAAGCAACATGATACTAATTTGATACTAACAATTTCATAGAAAATTTCAACCAACCCTCTAATGGAAGACTCATATTAAATATTACAATCCAATATAAAAGACTCAGCACAGAGAAGATTCGACTCGTGATCCGGTGTTAACTCGAAAGGTCTCGCCGCGAAGGCAAGACCGAGCACTTCATCATGCTCTAACTTTTTCGATATGCTTGTACCTGAAAACAACGCTCCAAATATGTGAGTTTATAAAACTCAATAACATAGAATTGAAACTTTAAACATTACCGTTGTTCTCAGCCATACGGGGTGTGCTACGTATGGAAAACTCCTCTCGTCACATCATACTATTATAATAAATATAATGGAGGCATTTAAGCCATAACACTTTCCTAATACAAACATAAACATATTTGCAAAACCATTTAACATAAGAACATATAGTTCAACTCCCCAAAACTTGCTATATCCAAAGAAATGAATGAGACATAAATGCAATGCAATGCAGCTTAACTAAGAACATATAGTTCTTCTTTACTTTGTGCTTAGCACAACTTACTATTCTTCTATGTTATTGATGGTTAGACGTCATTAACCATTCAAGTTATGTCCCACGAGACTAACCATACTGTTGCTCTCCTCTTATGAGGAATCTTGTGTGTCTTTTAAGCCTCTTAATCTTAACTTATGCATTTTCAATGCATGAACATAATGAAATGAATATACAATTCAATTATTTAACTATCAAACTATCTCCAATGATATTCAAAAGAAAATCAAGGAAATTAACTTAATATGTATTTGACAAACTCAAGTCCAAATCATGCATCTTTGAGAAATCATATGATCAAGACAATACAACTCATGTGCAATCATCAACAATCATAAACTTAAACATCATCAAACTCATCTATTTCTCATGCTTTTCAAAAACCTTAAACTTGAACCAATCATTCAAACAACAATTCGGGAAAAGAAAGACTTAGTCTGGGACTTATGGTGCCCACACCTAAGGGAATAAGATTCCACTAAATAGGCTGGTTCCAAGACAAGGCCTCTTCAAAATCAATTCTTACATTTAAAACTTTGAGAATTAACTCTCTTCATAAACTAAACATAAATAAGAACATATGCTAAATGCCACCAAAATCAAATTTAAGAGCATTTCATACCTAATCATGAACAACTCATTCACAACAACCATGCATTATTTAGGAAAATGACCTCATTGTCATTCCTATCAGGGACTTACAATTGCCCCTCAACTTGAGACTAAAGAAACTCATATAATCATTAGCATTTTATTCCGATTAGAGCTCGGTGGAACTCGCAATGGGGCAAACATCACATAATTGTTTGTGGGGGGTTGCAGGCAGCCATCTAACCCTTAACCAAACCCACTCAAATATCTCAACTTCTATTCAATAGGCATTAAAATCAAGGATTAAAGCAATTAACCCTAGTACACCCTAATAGAGGTTTTTAATTGGGGATTTCTATGTTACCTTAAGGCTTGAGGAATTTGGGGATAAAATCCCCAATTTCTAGGGCTTGAACCCTAACTCATGGAAACTTGTTCCCAAGCTTTAAGCTTCATCTTCTCCATCTCATTTCTTCAATCTTCCACCCATTGGGTCTTGATTCTTCTACCTCTTCCATTTTTCTCCTCTTCTTCGATCTCTTTCTCTCTCTGTCTCTCGTCCTCTCGGTCTTCCTTCCTCCGGCCAGCCGCCGCGCCGTGGCCCCCTCCCTCATTCTTCTCCATCGCGAGTCCACCCCCTTTTCACTCTTCTCTCTTATTCTCTTTTCTTTCTCTTTTCCTTTTTTTTCTCTTTCCCTTTTTTTTTTTTTGCTTCTGTTTCCTTCTTTTCTTTCTTCCCTGATCGTGTGTGTGTGTGTATTAAAGGGAAAGGGAGAATGCTTGTGTGAGCCAAGGATAAGTGAGGTGTATAGTGGGACTAAAAGCATAGGTTTAGTAAAAATTGACTAATAAGTCCACGTTTAATGTTCTTAATTTATCCTTTGGTCCTTAATTCAACCTTAGATAAATTAATAAATTAAACTACTCATAAATAATTAGTCCCACATTTCTAAATTCTTGGGAGAAATTATTATTTTACCCCTTAGGCTTAACTTTGCATTAAAACACTAAATTAAAGGGCATTAACCTCATTAATCCTTAGAGATTAAATCCGTTTTTACTCAGTCTCTAATGACTAAGATTAGGGAAAGTTGAGGTGTTACATATGGATTGTGAGTTATTAAGATGCAACCACCGAAGAGTATGTTGCGAGGTCGAGTGTGCAGGGAGTGTGGTAAGGGATTTTCCTTTACATGTCGAAAGACTTTAAGTCACCGTATGTCAACACCTTCGGTTTACGACCCAAGTGTGTGTTCCTACTCACTTTGTACCCTCATACGAGTAGGGTGTAGGAAGGTGATGTAGGGTCAAGGTTGGTGGTAGACCCTCAATATCGAGGAGTCCTTTAAGTTAGTTGTGTCTAAGGAGGAGGTTTAATTCTCCGACGACTTGGGAAATAGGGATTTCCTTGAGGATACTCAATGAATGGCCTTTAGAGTTAACCAGCTATGACATTAAGAGTCTGTAACGACCCGATTCCGGACCGCTACTAAACTAGAACCAACTCTATATGCGACGTACTTTTAAAATAGTACTCTTGTGTCCTTTGGGAAAATGCGGTCTATATTTTTTTTTAAAACAACAACTGCGCCCGCAAAGCACACACAGAGTCGCCACATCGTTTAGAAACATGATGCAATCTTAAGACACAAGACTATGCACTGGAAACACATACACAAAACATATACGAGCACGACATCCAGTACATACAAAACATAAGCAGTGCATATAAAATAAAAACGGTGCATAATTATGTACAAGAAATACACCTAAAGTATGAGAATCCTTATGAGGACGATCACACCCCGGGGGTACTCCCGGCAGACACCCACGCAGGGGTCGCCCAAAAGTATGCCACCGCCTACCTGCAGATACGTAACAACACCAAAAGCTTGACTGGTCACCACAACAACTGTACACTATAGACAAATTCCTACAGCCATCCGAAATGCAAGCATGCAACAGCCAATCACGACAAATAAAAGTCGTTGCCCGGATCCTCGAAGGGGTCCTCCTCGTCGCAGTCTGCCAACGGTTCCTCCGCGTCCTCGCCATCGCCTGGGTAACCATCATGGATTGAAAGCACCACGGGAAAGGGTCAACTTCTCAAATAATCATAAAAATAACAAATGACAAAGCAAAAGACAACAAGATGCACAATTTCTCAAAATGCCACTCAACACTCTCCCTTGAGACACTCTCGACAATTCCGGAAAGCAACGCCGATCCATCCACTGAATACCAGCCGTAGCCTTGGGTTTCATCACCACCCGGGTTATTCAGGTTAAGTTCCTTGACAACACAGACGCCCACTGCGCAATTTGAACACCAGCCGTGGCTTCGGGCTTCTACACCACCAGATGCCAACTGAGCAATTGAACACCAACCGTGGCTTCAGGCTTCTACACCACCTCAGCCGTGGCATCGGGCTTCCATACCACCCTTGGTTGTTCGGGCCACGGAACACCAGCTTTGGCTTTGGGCTTCTTCACCACCCGTAGCTTCGGACTTCTACACCGCCCTTGGCTGTTCAGATCGAAACTCCAAAACGTCACGACTAAACTCTCGCACTTCGATGAATAGATCGCCGCATACGATAATTCAAGAAGCAATTCGAATAATTATTCAATCACATATTAAATCGATATTCACGCAAACTCATACAGAAACCCAGTCCAACAGTAATAAGCAATCAACGCAACCAATCACATCACGACCACTAATCACAGAATCCATCCCACTGCAACTCGATGGAGTTGCCAGAGAGGAACAAACAAGTGTAGGGGGTTGGGGACAGCTGTCAACCACTTGTAGACAAGCCCACTAAATGATCAGTATATCAAAAGCAGTAAAACGAAGGGGTACAAGACCCTCACTTCGAACCCTGAGGTTCTCCGACTTCTTCGATGTAAAAACTAGAATTTAAATTCCTAAGCAATAAATAAAGTTGCCCTTACCACAGTTAGTTGCTAGCGTGGTACCGCACGCCTCGAGTCCACGTCGCACGTTCTCCGAATTCGTAACTCCTATCATCACAAGTAAACTTAGCACAATTCTATGAACTAGCTTAAAACTTAAGCTCACCAAATCTAACCCTTAACCTAGCCAAAACAATTACACCTAGAACATAATTTAAAATACTAAATTAAATACTTGAAATACTTGCTTCAAAACATTATTTCTTGAGAATTAAAACATAACACATTAAAATTCATACTTTCAAATGATCTCCCACACTTGAAAATTAGCAATAATTAAAAGAACAAAGTTTTTAAGCATAAGACTCTTTTTTAAAAGAATGCACTAAGTTAGAAAACAAAGTTTAACACCTCTCATCATAACATGAATTAAGACTTCACTTGGCTTTTAGGATTACAAGGAATCCTCTTGCCTTAAGTGTTTCTTTGTCTTTAAACTTAAATAACTACTTAATTAAATCAAACTACTACCCACAATTTATTCAACACTTCTTAACCATATCAGTTAAAAAAAAAACACACTTTATGCAAGACAAGTCATAACAATTTCCATCCCTTTCTAATACTAGTTCTTAGCCTTCCTCCTACAATTTGGAGCAAATTTTTAAATTAACCAAATCAATCAAAACATAACATTCTACACCTAATTTCTTTCCAAGGACTTAAGTACCAACTTAGTCCTCATCATCAAGACCAAAAATAAGGGATCAAAAAGTTTGAAATTCAAGTCGAAGACTTAAAAGAAAACTTAAGACATGAAACAACATCAATTCTCCAATTCTTTTCCTCAATGCTAAGTAAAGGCTCCACTTAGTTTTCTTGGGTCTCAAGGAACCAAATCCACCTAATGTGTTTCATTGCCTCAAGTAACCAAACAAATAAAAATTTTCAATTCCAATCATTTTCCTAAATTCTCAAAGCTTAGAGACATATCAATCAATCATTATAAACAAGTTTGCAAAAAAAATAATTCTCCTTTCATACTCCCATTTAGCTCTCGGCCACCACCTCCTTTTCTAAAAAAAATTGTAAGACATCAATTTAAATTAGCAAACCATTTCCCTAATTTTTTCAAAACTCAAACAAACATCAACACAACTATTAAAATCAATTTTGCAAGCAAATTTTCCTTCCTTATGCTCCATAGGGCTTGCGGCCCTCACACCCAAAATTGGATACAATTTTCAAACTTCCCAGAACAATTAAACAACACCAATTCATTTGAAATTCCTTTCACAACATAACAAACTATAGCTCAAGGCAAAGTTTAATCAAGTTCAAAAAATGTTTTCAAGTCTCTCAAGAACAAAGGTTTTTAATCAAATTTTACTAACTCTCTTGATTCAAACCATTTCAACAATGACAGTAACAATTATATCTACTAAGAAACAAGAATAATCAATCAATTAAAAGTTTCACAAGGTGACCACCATAAATCCCTCTTTCAAGAATAGATTTTTTTTTAAAACAATACCCAACAATGTGCTAGTTCCAAACCTATCACCAAATATATCAACAATAATAACAAATAAGCTCAATCAACTAATCAATTATCAAAACATAGGCACTCATCAAGCTCAAACTCAATTTTTATGCTCTTCAAGAATAGGATTCCTCAACAACACAACAATCCTTTAATTCAAGTTAAATTCTAACAAGTACAATAACATTATCAACCACTAGGAAGCAAGAAACACAATCAAATTTAAAGGATTCACAAGGAGATCACCCAAATCCCTTTCCCTTAGGTTTTTGCACCTAGGGTTCCATAAAAAATTTGGGGGAATGAGTTCATGTCTCCATGATCATGATCAATCACACACAAAGCATAAAAATAAGAAAAGGAAGCAAGAAAAATTACTACTACAAAAATGGGGAGGGGAGGCATGAATTTTATGCAGAAAAAGGGGGAGAAAATTCTGTTTTCTCATTACTTACAAGGTTTGGAAGAAGTAATCAAGAGGAAGAAGAAGTTAGAAGCAAGCAAGGTTGAAGGATGGAAGCAAAATCAAGCCAAGAAGATGATGGAAGAAGAAGCCATGGAAGCACCTTGGTTTCTCTCTCAAGAAGAAGATGAAGGAAAATAAATTGAAGTGAGAAATAATGGGAGGGGGTCACGGCCCTGTTTCTCAAAATGAAGGGAGGAAATTTCAATTTTAATAAAGCAATTAATTAAAGAATAATAGGTTTTTTTTTCTCCACTTAAACAAAAGAAATAAAATGAAAATGAGGGGTAGAATTAAGGGAGGTGGCTGCGGCCAGCAGCTCAAAGAAAAAGTGGAATAAAAAAAATTATTAAAAGATAAAAATGCTTGGTTAAGGATCAATTAGGAAAAGTAGAAAAATGCTAATCACCCAAAAAGTGACACCTAGCTTCTAAAGTAAGATTCTAATCACCTCAAGTAGACTAACCCATCTAATCTCTCTTCTCTCATGATTACTCTCTAATTCTAGAGTCTAAGGGTTGCTAAAACACGGCGTCGAATAACCGCGTTACCGATTAATTCTCAGCCGATAAATTCGCGAAAATTAATTTAACGAGAAATTAATTCACCGCGTGATAAAATATTATCATAAATAATAAAAATAATAATAATCACTCAAAAATAATCACGACAGGTTACGATTCGATTTTCATCGAAATCGGGGTTCATTTAAAATTTTATTCGCGGATAAAAACTACCCGGTGATTCGAAAAGCGACGAAACTTCGTTAGAATTTTTGACGATATTCCAACCATGAATTAATATAAAATATTAATTCTCAAATTTAATTTGATCATGATTTAATTAATTCACTTAATTAGAGAACAAGAAATTGCTTATTATAGCGTAAATACGACAGAAATACACTACAATAGCGCTAAATAACGTATCGAAAAAATACGGGTGTTACAATACTCCCCCTCTAAAAATAGTTTCGTCCTCGAAACTACGGTTAAGATACATATCAAGAAAAAGTTATGGATACTAGTCCCTCATCTTCTTTTCCAGCTCCCACGTTCAGCTTGAAGTCTCAGAACTTCTCTAGCATCTCCAACTCCTTAATCTTCGTTGCTGAAGCTACAACACTCTTCATGCTCAGTGCATCAGCTACCACATTCGCCTTCCCTGGATGATATACCAAAATGAAGTCGTAGTCTTTCAAAAATTCCGTCCATCTTTGTTGTCGCATGTTGAGCTCCTTCTGATCGAACAAGTACTTCAGGCTCTTGTGATCGCTGTAAACAGTGAATGTACTCCTATAACGGTAGTGCCTCCAAATCTTCAGTGCAAAAACCACCGCAGCAAGCTCCAAATCATGTGTAGGATAGTTCCTCTCGTGAATCCTAAGCTGTCTCGTAGCATAAGCCACAACTTTCCGATGTTGCATCAGTACGCATCCTAAACCCTGGTGTGACGCATCATAGTAAACCTCGTAAGGTTCTTCCGATGGAGGCAAAACCCACACAGGTGCTGTTGTCAAAAGTTCCCTCAGCCTTTGAAAACTGGGTTCACACTCTTCGGTCCAAGCAAACGGTTGATCCTTCCTCGTAAATCGTGTAAGCAGTGCTACAATCTTCGAAAAACTTTTGATAAATCTTCGGTCGTAGCCTGCTAATCCAACAAAACTTTTGATATCTGTCACAGTCTTCGGCTGTTCCCATGCTAACACAGCTTCAATCTTGGTTGGATCTACCGTTATCCCGTCTCTGGCTATCACATGTCCAAGAAAGTTCACCTCTTCGAGCCAGAACTCACACTTAGGAAGGTTAGCATACAGCTGCTTCTCTCGTAGTATCTGTAGTACTCTGCGTAGATGCTCTTCATGCTCTCCTCTGCTCCTCGAATAAATCAGGATGTCGTCCGTAAATACCATCACGAACTGGTACATTCTTCAACTCGGTCACTTGGCAATTTCTAAACTAGCGAGGGAATATGAAATCTTGAGCTCTCTCTCTTACAAGAATCTTCGATAGAATTATCAGAAAGATATTTGAAAACTCTAAAATTGGAAAGACTACGATTTTTGGGCACAGTCCCAATGGATATGGTGATTCGAAAACCAATCCAACCTGAGAATAATGGTAAGACTTTTAAAGATACGCGACTCAAATTGACAAGGACTTTCTACACTCGACAATCACTACATAACGAAGTCATGCAGTGTTAGAAACTAGGGTCTTAGCAGTTGAAGTAACCACTACTAAGTTGAAGGATAAAACAATCGAAAGCAATTTTATATCAGCTCATACAATCCAAAGAAATCAAATACTGTGTAGCATTAGAATCGAAGAATATGGATAGAGAGTTACCCTCAATTTCGTAATTCCCCTAGGTTAGATCTCCTGATCGCTCTACTTCTTTGTCGCCCATGCAGAATACTCTACCCTTAATCATCTGACGCTTCCCTTTAGCCTCCGCGGCATTCACCACTGGTTCAATCTTAGGAGCTTTGCAGTCTCTAGCCCTGTGTCCCGGTCTCCTGCAGTTGAAGCACACGTCGTTCTTCTCTTAAAAGCAGTTGATTACATAATGCCCTGGCTTACCGCAATGGTAACAAGTCACATCGGTGTTAGTCTGACTCTCGCCTCTCGCGTTTTGAGCCATCGGACGGTACTGGCCTTTGCTATTGTTCCCTTGAGGATGACTGTATGGCTTCTTCTGCTGCTTTCCCGTCTGAGCAAACCTTTGTCCTGCGCTCTGGGGTCTCACGGGTCCCCCTGTACCACTCCTCTTCTTGGCGCTTCTCATAACTTCCACCTCAACACACCTATCAATCAGTTCTTGAAGACTCCTAATTCTTAGACACGTCACAGATTTCTGGATGTCGAACCTCAATCCCTGCTGAAATCTCTCGTTCAACCATCCCTGGTCAGCGCGGTCACAAAACGGACTAAAGTACCTTGCAAGTGATTCGAACTTAGCGGCATATTCCGACACCGTCATGCTACCTTGCTGTAGTTGGAGGAACTCTTGCTCTTTCTCCGCCCGTGCAGTATCAGGAAAATATTTGTCCATAAATTTTCTGTGGAAAACTTCCCAAGTAATCTCACGACGCTCTGTCGTCAAAGTCTGCTTCACTCCCTTCCACCAGTACTCGACATCTCCTAGCAGTAAGTAGGTTGCATAGTCCACCTTAACATTCCCTGGGCAATGGAGTGCCTCAAAGATTTTCTCTATCTCCTGCATCCAAAGGTCTGCCTTGTCTGGATTCGGCTCACCGTAGAACTTCGGTGGGTCGTGCTTTCGGAAATCCGCTAGTCCTCTAGCTTCCGCATTCCGTTCTGCTCTCTGTTGTTGTTGCAGATTTTGCTGGGTCAAAGCTGCAGTCTGCTGAGCCATAGCATTGGATTGTTGAGTTGCAGCAGCCGATTGCTGAGCCATAGCCGCCGCCATCTCTGTCATCGCTTGAATCACTCTCTCCATTGTGGCGTTATTAGGTCCGGCTGTAGTATCTCTGCGAGGTGGCATTAGATTCCACAAGTCCAAAACCTGTCAGAACCTCACAATCAAGTGTCGTGTTAGCACACATTGCTTCAGTCAAGAAACGATTCAAACAATTGACAAGCAAAACTGCTTCACTCAATAAACAATGAGAATACAACACAGCTAGTTACCCGACAAAACAAAACCCGACCACGATGGCCAGAAGCTTAAATACTCGGCTCGTAGTCCGGGTAGAACGAATCGCGCTCTGATACCACTATTGTAACGACCCGTTTCCAGACCGTTACTAAACTAGAACCAACTCTATATGCGACATACTTTTAAAATAGTACTCTTGTGTCCTTTGGAAAAATACGGTCTATATTTTTTTTTAAAACAACAACTGCGCCCGCAAAGCACACATAGAGTCGCCACAGCGTTTAGAAACATGATGCAATCTTAAGACACAAGACTATGCACTGGAAACACACACACATAACATATACGAGCACGACATCCCTATCAGTACATACAAAACATAAGTAGTGCATCCAAAATAAAAACGGTGCATAATTATGTACAAGAAATACACCTAAAGTATGAGAATCCTTATGAGGACGATCACACCCCGGGGGTACTCCCGGCAGACACCCACGCAGGGGGATGCTCCAAAAGTATGCCACCAGTCTACCCTGCAGTACACATAGAACAACACCAAAAGCTTGACTGGTCACCACAACAACTGTACACTATAGACAAATTCCTACAACCATTCGAAATGCAAGCATGCAACAGCCAATCACGATAAATAAAAGTCGTTGCCCGGATCCTCGAAGGGGTCCTCCTCGTTGCAGTCTGCCAACGGTTCCTCCGCGTCCTTGCCATCGCCTGGGTAACCATCATGGATTGAAGGCACCATGGGAAAGGGTCAACTTCTCAAATAATCATAGAAATAACAAATCACAAAGCAAAAGATAAAAAGATGCACAATATCTCAAAACGCCACTCAACACTCTCCCTTGAGACACTCTCGACAATTCTGGAAAGCAACGCCGATCCATCCACTGAATACCAGTCGTAGCCTTGGGTTTCATCACCACCCGGGTTATTCAGGTTAAGTTCCTTGACAACACAAACGCCCACTGCACAATTTGAACACCAACTGTGGCTTCGGGCTTCTACATCACCAGATGCGAACTGAGCAATTGAACACCGGCCGTGGCTTCAGGCTTCTACACCACCTCAGCCGTGGCATCGGGCTTCCACACCACCCTTGGTTGTTCGGGCCACTGAACACCAGCTTTGGCTTCGGGCTTCTTCACCACCCAGCCGTAGCCAAGCTTCTACACCGCCTCGTCGCTCGTGATCGAAACTCCAAAAGGTCACGACTAAACTCTCGCACTTCGATGAATAGATCGCCGCATACGATAATTCAAAAAGCAATTCGAATAATTATTCAATCACATATTAAATCGATATTCACGCAAACTCATACAGAAACTCAGTCCAACAGTAATAAGCAATCAATGCAACCAATCATATCACGACCACTAATCACAGAATCCGTCCCACTGCAACTTGATGGAGTTGACAGAGAGGAACAAACAAGTGTGGGGGTTGGGGATAGCTGCCAACCACTTGCAGACAATCCCACTAAATGATCAGTATATCAAAAGCAGTAAAACGAAGGGGTACAAGACCCTCACTTCGAACCCTGAGGTTCTCCGACTTCTTCGATGTAAAAACTGGAATTTAAATTCCTAAGCAATAACTAAAGTTGCCCTTACCACAGTTAGTTACTAGCGTGGTACCGCACGCCTCGAGTCCACGTCGCACGTTCTCCGAATTCGTAACTCCTATCATCACAAGTAAACTTAGCACAATTCTATGAACTAGCTTAAAACTTAAGCTCTCCAAATCTAACCCTTAACCTAGCCAAAACAATTACACCTAGAACCTAATTTAAAATACTAAATTACATACTTGAAATACTTGCTTCAAAACATTATTTCTTGAGAATTAAAACATAACACATTAAAATTCATACTTTCAAATGATCTCCCACACTTAAAAATTAGCAATAATTAAAAGAACAAAGTTTTTAAGCATAAGACTCTTTTTTAAAAGAATGCACTAAGTTAGAAAACAAAGTTTAACACCTCTCATCATAACTTGAATTAAGACTTCACTTGGCTTTTAGGATTACAAGGAATCCTCTTGCCTTAAGTGTTTCATTGTCTTTAAACTTAAATAACTACTTAATTAAATCAAACTACTACCTACAATTTATTCAACAATTCTTAACCATATCAGTTAAAAAAAACACACTTTATGGAAGACAAGTCATAACAATTTCCATTCCTTTTTAATACTAGTTCTCAGCCTTCCTCCTACAATTTGGAGCAAATTTTTAAATTAACCAAATCAATCAAAACATAACATTCTACACCTAATTTCTTTCCAAGGACTTAAGTACCAACTTAGTCCTCATCATCAAGACCAAAAATATGGGATCAAAATGTTTGAAATTCAAGTCCAAGACTTAAAAGAAAACTTAAGACATGAAACAACATCAATTCTCCAATTCTTTTTCTCAATGCTAAGTAAAGGCTCCACTTAGTTTTCTTGGGTCTCAAGGAACCCAATCCACCTAATGTGTTTCATTGCCTCAAGTAACCAAACAAATCAAATTTTTCAATTCCAATCATTTTCCTAAATTCTCAAAGCTTAGAGACATATCAATCAATCATTATAAACAAATTTGCAGAAAAAATAATTCTCCTTTCATACTCCCATTTAGCTCTCGGCCACCACCTCCTTTTCTAAAAAAAATTGCAAGACATCAATTTAAATTAGCAAACCATTTCCCTAATTTTTCCAAAACTCAAACAAACATTAACACAACTATTAAAATCAATTTTGCAAGCAAATTTTCCTTCCTTATGCTCCATAGGGCTCGCGGCCCTCACACCCAAAATTGGATACAATTTCCAAACTTCCCAAAACAATTAAACAACACCAATTCATTTGAAATTCCTTTCACAACATAATAAACTATAGCTCAGGGCAAAGTTTAATCAAGTTCCAAAAATGTTTTCAAGTCTCTCAAGAACAAAGGTTTTTAATCAAATTTTACTAACTCTCTTGATTCAAACCATTTCAACAATGACAATAACAATTATATCTACTAAGAAACAAGAATAATCAATCAATTAAAAGTTTCACAAGGTGACCACCATAAATCCCTCTTTCAAGAATAGATTTTTTTTTAAAAACATTACCCAACAATGTGCTAGTTCCAAACCTATCACCAAATATATCAACAATAACAACAAATAAGCTCAATCAACTAATCAATTATCAAAACATAGGCACTCATCAAGCTCAAACTCAATTTTTATGCTCTTCAAGAATAGGATTCCTCAACAACACAACAATCCTTTGATTCAAGTTAAATTCTAACAAGTACAATAGCATTATCAACCACTAGGAAGCAAGAAACACAATCAAATTTAAAGGATTCACAAGGAGATCACCAAAATCCCTTTCCCTTAGGTATTTGCACCTAGGGTTCCCTAAAAAATTTGGGGGAATGAGTTCATATCTCCATGATCATGATCAATCACACACAAAGCATAAAAATAAGAAAAGGAAGCAAGAAAAATTACTACTACAAAAATGGGGAGGGGAGGCATGAATTTTATGCAGAAAAAGGGGGAGAAAATTCTGTTTTCTCCTTACTTACAAGGTTTGGAAGAAGTAATCAAGAGGAAGAAGAAGTTAGAAGCAAGCAAGGTTGAAGGATGGAAGCAAAATCAAGCCAAGAAGATGATGGAAGAAGAAGCCATGGAAGCACCTTGGTTTCTCTCTCAAGAAGAAGATGAAGGAAAATAAAGTGAAGTGAGAAATAATGGGAGGGGGTCACGGCCCTGTTTCTCAAAATGAAGGGAGGAAATGTCAATTTTAATAAAGCAATTAATTAAAGAAAGGCTTTAATTGGTTTTTTTCTCCACTTAAACAAAAGAAATAAAATGAAAATGAGGGGTAGAATTAAGGGAGGTGACTGCGGCCAGCAGCTCAAAAAAAAAGTGGAATAAAAAAAATTATTAAAAGATAAAAATGCTTGGTTAAGGATCAATTAGGAAAAGTAGAAAAATCCTAATCACCTAAAAAGTGACACCTAGCTTCTAAAGTAAGATTCTAATCACATCAAGTAGACTAACCCATCCAATCTCTCTTCTCTCATGATTACCCTCTAATTCTAGAGTCTAAGGGTTGCTAAAACACGGCGTCGAATAACCGCGTTACCGATTAATTCTCAACCGATAAATTCGCAAAAATTAATTTAACGAGAAATTAATTCACCGCGTGATAAAATATTATCATAAATAATAAAAACAATAATAATCACTCAAAAATAATCACGACAGGTTACGATTCGATTTTCATCGAAATTGGGGTTCATTTAAAATTTTATTCACGGATAAAAACTATCCGGTGATTCGAAAAGCGACGAAACTTCGTTAGAATTTTCGACGATATTCCAACCATAAATTAATATAAAATATTAATTCTCAAATTTAATTTGATCTTGATTTAATTAATTCACTTAATTAGAGAACAAGAAATTGCTTATTATAGCATAAATACGACAGAAATACACTACAATAGCGCTAAATAACGTATCGAAAAAATACGAGTGTTACAGAGTCTGTAAAGTGTTATCTTCACTTGTGTTTTAATGTAATGAAAGAAACGAGATGCTTAGGTCTTGGAAAGTGTTTCTCAAGTGTCAAGGATAGTTTTATAAGTTATAAATTATGATTTTGATGTTTTCAAAACCTTGTCTTGAGAACCGAATCCTTGGTTTTAATTCAGAGTGTGTGATCTAGAGAAAGGATTTAATTATCTTTTGGAAAGCAAAACAGCGAAAAGGTTTTTAATTTCTCAAAAATTTTCCGCATAAAGAGTTTTGGGTTAATAACGAGTGTGACACCCATCTTTCCGTATGCTGGAAAACTGGGTGTTACACAACTGGACTAGAGTAAACCAAGTGATGCGCAATAGGACCCAAGTCCCATTTCATTTGGGCCCAACTTGTGACGTCTTAGTAGTATTAACGGTACTAATACTAATTATAGATAGATCAGAGTGCGGAAGAAACATTTTATTCATTCAGATTCCCTAAAAAGGGAATCAGCGCTACATATTATTTTTTTCTACATTATTCAAAAAAGAGGAAATACATCAGAAATGACACTAGCCGACTCTTAAGAAAACTAAGATGGACAAAGATTGAGAAAAATCCTATTGCAAACATCCTGATAGGATTTTGGATGGTTTTCAAACAGCTGGATCGTTCATAGTTTCCTTATGGGGCTCTCCTTCTTCCTCCACTTCGTCGATATCCATAGAATCTAAAAGTTATAGTTTAATGAAAAATTCCAACAAGAAAGAAACAGGAAGATAAGAAACTTATCAAAATCACCCATAAGGCAGGAATAGTGCAGTTAGAACAACAGTATAAATAGCATTCTTTACTAAAGCCTGGAGATTATCTTATTATGGTGTCTTAGTCGTTATCTAAGGCAAATCTTTATTAACCCCACCAGGTCTACCTATATGTTTCCTTCTCAGCGACTGAGAACAAAATTGAGTCGTCCATCTGGCATATCTCACTTATCGTACCCCTAAGAATGGCTCACGCCCTGGTGTCGGGGTGCATCTGGATCGCACATGCTATGGACTATGATATGCTCGCAACCATGTCAAGATGATTGAGCTACCCAACTACCAAGACATGGAGGGAGCGACCCATCCGTCAGCAAAGGCAAAGTTGGACCCAAATCAATCATCAAGTAAACCGCAAGTCCTTTGTACTTCACATATCATATTCTCACTCCAATACTCTGGCCACGTACGGAATGGCCAAACCACACACGTACGACAGTGGTACAACTTACTACTTTTTATCTATTTATAATCCTTTTCACTGCCTTTAAAATCTATACATGATTCATCATTATTTATTACTACCAACCTACAACCGTGTATCATGTAGTCCGTGTTTAAGCATCATGTTAAGCATATAAACAGGCAAAGCATAACAAGCTATAAAATCCTAATGTCACATAAGGGGACCTAACTAACAAATAAGTTGTCTAACCTAGGGTTGTGCCATGCAATATAAATACCTACATGATTGGCAGGTTTACGATTAATATCCTTAGTAATCGCATTCCTACATCTTTTCTCTTGAGAAACCGCTATTACCAATCCCTAGTAGAGCGTGGGTCACTCTACACTATTTATACTATAAATCCTAACCTACTATTTCTGGGATTAGAGTTTTTTTGTCACACACCTGGTATTGATGTTGGACTTTTCCTAGCTCCTATTCTTTTCCTAGCTCCCTTTCATACTCCTATTTTGGCAGAACCTCGCCAGAGTTGACTAAAAGTGGAAAAATAACCCAAGGAGGGTAATTTTCTAGAGAGAAAGATTCTAGAGAGAAAATGGAGAGAATGGGGCAAAGAATTGATTTTGGGAAAGGGCTATTTATAGTTTGAGTTTTGGACTCATCGCATCGCTACGGGGTCCTCTTCGCGTTGCGACATGGTGAAAAATTGACACGTCTATGACGCGTGTCAGTTTGGGTGGCCCAGATGCTGCCACGCCATTAGGTGTCTTCGCGTTGCGATGCCCCATTTCGTAGGTGTGTACAGCTTCAAATCGCATTGCGAGACTTGTCATCTCGTGACGCGATAGTGCTAAAAATGGTCTTGTTTAAATTTTTATATCCTACTGGACTTTTAGGGCTTTAATCCTATTTTAGGGACTAGGTTTTGACTTGGATGTCACATTACTCTCCCCTAAATAAAATTTTCATCCTCGAAAATTTGCATACTTGGAAATAGATGAGGATATTGCTTTCGCATATCACCATCTAGTTCTAGGTAGTATCTCCAGTCTTTTCATCCCAGACTACACGGACCAAGGGGATTTGCTTCCCTCTTAACTCCTTTATCCTTCGATCAACTATCTTCAGAGGTAAGGCCTCATATTCCAAATTATCTTTAAGCTGTATTGACTCGGGCTCAATGATGTGTGTGGAATCAGGGTGGTTTTTCAAAGTTGGGAAACATGGAACACATCATGAAGGTTAGACAGATGAGGTGGTAGAGCTATATGGTAAGTCACATGACCTACTCTCTTAAGAATTTAAATCTAAGGGCAAGTTTCTTAGTCTTGGTGGCTCTACCTATAGCAGCTCTAGGGAAACTCTCAAAAGGACGTTGTCTCCTTGAAATTCTAAAGGTCTATTCATTTTGCCACTATAGCTTTTTTGTCTATACTGTGCAGCTTTCATTTTGGCTCGAATTGCCTTCACTTGTTTGGAGGTTGTTGCACTAATTCTGATCCTAACATCAGATTTTCTCCTGACTCAAAACAACACAATGAGGTTCGACACTTCCTCCCATAAAAAGCCTCATAGGGTACCATCCCTATACTGGAATGATAACTATTATTGTAAGTAAATTCTGCTAGAGGTAATAGTTCATCCCAACTTCCCATCTTTTCTAGGGCATAGGCTCTTAGGAGATCTTCCAAAGACTGGATGGTCTTTTCCGACTGACCATCTGTTTGGAGATGATAAGCTGAGCTCATATTCAACTTAGTTCCCATTGCTGCTTGTACTTTTCTCTAGAGTCTAGATGCAAATCTAGGGTCTCTATCGGAGATGATATTTATTGGAACCCCATGTAGCCGAACAATCTCCTTCATATATAGTTAAGTTAATCGTTCCAATGAATAACTCATATTAATTGGTAGGAAGTGAGCATATTTAGTAAGTCTATCTACAATTACCCATATTCCATCATTTTTCCTTACAGTCTTGGGTAATCTTGTTATGAAATCCATAGCGATACTATCTCATTTCCATTATGGAACATCCAAGGGTTGTATCAGTCCTGCTGGTTTCTGATGTTCTATTTTGGCATTTTGGCAGGTGAGACAAGACAATGCATATTTCATCACTTCCTTTTTCATTCCCGGCCACCAAAAGCTTTTCTTCAAATCCTGATACATTTTGGTGGGACCTGGGTGAAGACTTAATTTACTCTTGTGTCCCTGTTCCAAAATCACCTTCCTTATTCCTTCATCTTGTGGGACACATATCCTTCCTCTGAATATCATCATACCATCTCTACTTTGGCAGGGTCTATGGCTACTCCTTCTTTATTAATCATATGTCCTAAGAATTGTACCTGTTCCAACCAAAATTCACACTTGAACAACTTAGCATAGACTTGTCAATCCTTTAAGACTTGAAGTACTATTCTTAGGTGATCCATGTGTTCTTCTGGAGTGAGAGAATCGATAAGGATGTCGTCTATAAAGACAACTACAAATCTATCCAAAAATGGTCGAAAGATGTAGTTCATGTAATCCATAAAGACTGCTGGGGCATTCGTGACACCAAAGGGCATCACAAGATATTCATAATGTCCATATCGAGATCTGAGTGCAGTTTTGGGTATATCATCCTTCTTTACCCGAATTTGATGATATCCAGATCTCAAGTCTATCTTAGAGAATATCGTTGCCCCTCGAAGTTATTCCATAAGATCATCTATTCTAGGGAGTGGATACTTATTCTTAATTTTGACCTTATTCAGTGGCCTATAATCGACACATAATCTAGATGATTGATATTTCTTCTTTACAAAGACAACTGGAGCACCTAAGGAGAAAGCTAGGTCTGATAAATTCCTTTCCTCGCATATTATCCAATTGTTTCTTTAATTCCACTAATTCAGCAGGAGACATCCTGTAGGGTGTGATAGAGATGGGTCCAGTACCAGGAATCAAATATATGGAAAATTCTATCTCTCGTTTTGGGGGTAATCCCGGGGCATCTTCAGGAAATACCTCAGGAAATTCTCTGACAATATGTAGCTTTTCTAAGGTAGAATCTCCTTTATCTTAAGAGGATGAGATCATTAAGAAAAACTGAGCGTCCTTTCCTATCCTAGTATTTACGTTTCCTAGGGGGGAAGGTTCTTGGAATATTAGAGTTTTCCTAGAACAGTCTTGAATTACGTGATTAGCAGAAAGCCAATCCATTCTAAGAATAATATCTAATTCTTGGAGAGGTAGACAGATAGACGATGAAATCCCTATTTTCTAGAGTTAAAGGGCATTGTCTACATATTAAAGAAGTTTGAAGTGATTCATTAGGAGTAGAAACAATTAAAGGGTAATCTAACTCTGTGACCGACTTGTCCACGCTCAAAGCAAGTTTGAGGATCCTTTATCGAACAATCCTTGACATAGTGCGGACCCCCACATCTTACACATACAATCTCCGGATGTTGAGTGGGGTTCTTTGAGTATGGCTAGCTGGTTCCTTCCTTATTCTCTGTGCCTTACTTTAGATGTAGAACTTCTGATAGGTGCACTACGCTTAGGTGGTTCTGGGATCTATGTTCCCTAACACCATACATCTTTCCACCAGATCAGAAAAACAAGTTAACTTCAAGGGTTTTATTGATCTTTTAAGATCATAACGGAGTCCATCCAAGAAATGCTTACACATCCATTCTTCATTAGGGTTCAGCTGGTAATACTTTGAGTACTTTACTAGAGCTTCAACCTGGTCAATATTCCCCAATTGTCATATTTTATTCAACCAGGGTGTTGAACGCCGCCTGGATGACCTCGGGAAATATTTCTCTAAGAAATTTTCCCTAAACAACTCCCAAGTAATGGCTCGACCTTCCTACTCTAGAACTCTTCTCTGTCCTTGCCAATGTGCCCTGATTTCCCACAGTTAAAGCAGATCACTTGAGGTTTCGGGACACTCTCGATGGAAGTGCCCAAACTTTCCACACTTTATACATCGTCCAGAAGTAGAAGGGTCTTCTCCCTTGTTCCCATTGAACTTACTAGTAGCAGGCTTGTTGAACTAATGACCATTGTTATTGTGATTGCGGCAAGGACGAGATGGTTCAGCCAAAATGGAGTACGAGTTCCCATGATTTTGACTGAACTTCTTCTTGTTGTCCTTCTGAGAACCTACAAACTTATAGTGCGTCATCCTTGCCATATTGTACTCATCCCACATTTTGCAACGATGGATTACTTCAGGGAACTCTCAGACCCTCTGATAGTTGATAGCCAACTTGATCTCCAAGCAGAGTCCGTTGATAAACTTCACACACTTAGAACGTTCACCAGCTTCCCCACATAGGGCTGATAGTATCTTGACAGCTCCTCGAACTTAGTGATGTAATCAGCCACAGACAAATTGCACTGCTTCAACTCGAGGAATTTTGCTACCTTATGGTTACTAATGTCCTCCGAAAATTACTTCTCCAGGCAGAGTCCCTTGAAAGTGTCCCACGTGACCCCTCCTAGTTGAGATTTAGCTCGTGGACGGTTGTTGTTCCATTGATGTTCAGCCTCCTCAACATGCTTAAAAGTGCCAAAGTTAACTTTCTGGGCATCGATGCAAGCCATAGCATGGAAAATCTTCTCAAGCTCCTTAATCCAGCTTTAAGCTCCATCGGGATCATATCCCCCTTTGAAGGTAGGCGGGTTCTTCTTTTGGAATTTTTCCTGCCTTTGGAACTCAACAGCCCAACATTCCTATTCTGAGCTCCTTGCACAGCCTGAGCCATGGCAATCGGAGCGTCAGCTAGTGCTCGGTCATTCCTACCAGCAGCCATTACTCCCTGTACAAACCAGATATCAAAACTGGGTGCAGGAAGTAACTCCAATCATAATCTAGGCTAAACATATACGTACTTACACAAACAAATAAAGGCAAACAAAAGCAAACAATCCACAGAGATCAGAAAGAGAAACACAACAGACTCATGCACTATCCGGTAAGACCGAACTTCCACTCTAATACCACTTAATATGACACCCTTAACCCCATCACGTAATTATAGCAAATAAAATAATAAATACTCAAAAATTTTGAAAGAATAAAGAGAACGAAAAATAATGGATTTTAAAAAAACCTTCATCAGAATAGGCTAAGGGCACCACATTCACGCAACATCATTTTCTTGGCGGAAATATTATAACCAAAGGGTCTACATAAAATTTTTGCAGAAAAATCTTAATTCAAACATAATTAAAAATAAAACTCCCCCTAAGCATCACATGAGCTTACATATCCCGGTTTTTAAAAAAATAAAAACATTAAAGAGAATAAAAGATAATGCTAAACATTTCCCAAAACCAGGGACTCAAAACGACTAAAAAACGATCGAGACTTCATACTAGCAACTTGTCCAGACATTCGATGTACCTGTCATTCAAAAACAGTACACAAGAGAACATACAGAAAAGGGGTGAGTCCGTTGTAGCAGCGTTGTTTTGGTATTAAAGAGAATAATTGAATATACATAAATACATATATTTATACATACACTCAACACCACCACAACAACTCGTCAAACATAAATAAGTCTCCCTACTAAAGACCATGCGAAACATCATGTCAACAACTTCGTATGCATGTGGATCCATCTATTACTCTGCGAAGTTTGACTATGAGGAGATGTTTGGCTTTTTGAAGGAATGCACCGCAATGGTGAACATTTCGTTGCCGCACACGATCGACTAATCCTGAGAATGTCCAGTGACGATCAGAGTAGCTAAGTTTGATAAGTGACCCCTGGCTCGCACCCACCTTTCTGAGAATGGCCTCCACCTTTTATTTTGATGTTAGGGGGTCATTATGACAAACAATTCATACAAGGACGGGTTCCTCCAAAACTCCACCTAATAGGCTCATGGACAATCCATCATGGCTCATAGGCTAGGATCATCAAATAAACAAAGATAAACTCGAACTCCATAATGGCTATATAACTAGGAGGCTCAAACAAATGGGCATCTCAAAACATAAACATTGCCACTCTCAGTGGACATTCATAAACATAGCCACCGTATGGTGGACTTAATATAGGTGATGCTAATGAAAATTCCCTAAGAGACAAGTGGGCTACTTTGGGTACTTTATTTATTCCTACTAATTTTATTCATGTCTTTCACTTATCATGCGAGTGGTTCCTTGATTTGACCTATGTCATTACTTTCATTTTTACTAATCATTACTAATCGTTCAAATCCTTTAGGAACTACATTACACTAATTTATTTTAGCCATTCCTTTTTCATTAAATCCTAGGGTCATTAGGCGTGGAAATTCTAGGAATAATTCATAACATAATCTAAACTATCTCATGTAATATCACGTCACAGTTCAACCACCAAATACAATTACTCATGCTAACTCATGTTCATTCATAAAACACCATATCATTCACAATTGTAAATAAGCAAACGTATTCTTATAATTAACGGTGTACAAACTCATGGCAATCAATTTACACACGTATACACCTATATGTACATAGGCATACAATTTCACTAGTCACAACATTAGCAAAACATTAGCAAACAATGGAGCCTAAGGAAGACTCCTTCACCCATTCCCTTCTATACCCAAAACTACAATCCCTTAACTGAGTAGAGAAGATCACAAAATCACAAGTAGTGGGAAGGTAAGGCTTTTGACGATGCTCCTTTGGAAAAAGGAACTCTACGAAATACAAGGATTTTGACCCTAGCGTTAGTTTTCGATTCTAAGACCAAAGATAAAAGAGGTAAAAATGGTCCTAGAGTCATGGAGAGCTTACTGGAGATTTTGGATTGAATAGAACTCTTTCTTATGATGATGAGACAAGGTGACAATACGGTTCATCAATCCGGAGAGTTTTGAGCTCTCAAGCTTCAATGGAGGTTGAGCTTCTTGAAGAAGATGAAGAAGGGGCATTGGGAAAGCACCTTTGGAGGCTCTAGAGGAGTTAGGGTTTGTATTATAGTGTTTGGGAAGTATTCTGTTCGTATAGGTTAAGGTGCACAGGATCCTAGGGTTAAAACGTGCGTTTTCGGTAAAAATTCACGCGTAAAATGATGTACAATCGTGTTCTAATCGATTAGAGCTATGAGCTAATCGATTAAGATGCGTCTGGTTTTAGTATTGCACAGTTCAAATGATTTCTAATCGATTAAGAAAAAGGTGTAATCGATTAAGACTCTTCTAAAAACTGGTCTAATTGATTAACACATAGTTGTTAATCGATTAGAACACCCCCTGGAATTACTACTAAGACTGCAGAGGCCACTCTAATCGATTAGAAACCTCCTTTAATCGATTAGGACACCTTTGGAATTTGTACTGACCTATGAGCCTTGTTCTAATCGATTAGGCATCTGCTCTAATAGACTAGGACGTCTCTGGAATTGATACTAACTCCCCAAAATCCATTCTAATCGATTAGGAATCCTATCTGATCGATTAGAACATCCCTAGAATTAGTATTGGACATTCAAACAGTGTTCGAATCGATTAGGGACATATAAAATTCTACTTTTTTCCCTTCAATATATTTTAAACACAATCAAGTCCATGCACAATCATTCTCAAGCATTAATATCACTCATAAACATTCAAATTAAATGAAATATGAAAATTAGGGGTGTTACACCTAGCAGTGTTCCAAGTTGCGTAGAATTTGTCCCGGTGTCCTATAATTTTACATTTCATTCCAGCTTAATTCCAATGATTTTTTTACATCCGAAGGAAATCTGATCCATGAAAATTGAATCACATAACATCCATTGTCTTCTTAATAATTTTACCCAAGTTCTCCAAAGATTAGCCATAAGGGATTTCAAATTCTTAGTATATTCACTCTAATCCACAAGTATGTTAATTCCATTAATCTACATTATTGTACTAAACCATATAGAAACATCATTATCATAACCTTGCATCATACTAATCCTATAGTCATACTCTACAATTTTTACTTTAATTGGCTATCTATTTCTATGCTTATACTATTCATAGTGAGATATCACACCTATAATTTCATGTCCTCTCTAAACCATAATTACAAACACATATAATCCTTTATACCAGTATTTAAATCCTAAAATATACTCCTAATCCTTAATATATCAAGTTCCCAATTCCCAATCAAGTCATACAAGTCTTTAAGTCTCATGGGAAATTAAGCAAACACAAAGTGATGTTCAATTCACTTCAAACATCATCATAATTATGGAGAACAAGTTATATCACTCAAACACATAATTATCAAAGAGCAAATCACATTAATAATCCATCCACAATGAATTCTAGAATAATAATAGTAATATATAGATATTCACAAGCAAAGAAAAATATAAAATATCATCTATGAGGGCCTAAGGCTAACCTCCTTCATCTACCCACTCGCATGTCCACAACAATAATTCCTCTTATACCTCAACAAAGAATATTTAATGTATCAACGAGAGCGAAGAAAATTCCCAAAAGTCGACCGTGGGGGCCGAAAAAGCCCAAAAATAGTCCGCCTAAGGAGAAATACGGTGTTGTTTCGGTCTCGGATGGCCAAGATAAGACCGTAAATGGATTCAACAGTCGATTTTGTTTATGAATATGAAGTTTTGTGATCAATCATGCCAAAACAAGAAGAAACCAAAGAGAGAGATAAAATGGAGAAAATTTCACGTTGAACAGTTGTTGCGCTGAGAAAATGACGAGTAAGAAGAAAGTTTCTGTGGTAAGTAGTTGTGTAGTAAGGGGCTATGCGAAGTAAAACGTAGGGGTGTGATTAGTTGAATTTAAAAAGGGACGATGGGCTGCAGCATAAAAAACCCATACTCAATTCTTTGTATTTTAAAGCCTAAAACTCAATTTTTTTTTCACTTTTAAACCTTTTTTAATTATAAACTCATTTTTAACACTCTTTTAAACAAAATATTATTTCTAAAATAATGCTAATATTTCAAGACTAATATTTTATAAAGTTAAAAATAATAATAATAAAATAATAAAACACCACTAAAATTATTAATTACCAAAGTAAGTATACACTTACATGTACATGTTACAAGTATCATTTGAGTCTTTGGTAGGGCCAATAAGGTGAGAGAGAGAGAGAGAGAGAGAGAGAGAGAGGTGACATTAAATGGCTTTGCTTTGGAATTGGGAGCTTTTGTCGTAAAAGAATTTGAACCTCGTTGAGATGACAGATTGTCAAATCTATTACTAGTGTTGACTGGCGCACCTTTCATGGAAGGAATCTTCCCAATCAATGTTGACTTCTTTTTCCGTGTAACTGCAAGCCACTCATGATGAAGGCCAATCTCAATGAATGGGGTCAATTTATTTGATTGGTTGTTGATGCGATTTCCCTAAATTTGAGGCTCAATGATTATGCTAGGATTAGGAGTAGATTTTGAAGTCTCATTGACCGAGGTGTCCTTCTCTGTCCTAGGATCGATTGTCAATATCGGTGCTGCCATGGGAGATGTAGACTTGGGTTTAGGGAAATTTCTGGTGACATGTCCATAAAACCCGCATGAAGCACAAATTAGATGAAAACCTTCGTACACAACATGGTACCAATGATCCTTCAAGAAAACTTTGCCAACAACAAGTTTTTGTAAGATCAATTTCTATGCAAACTCGGACAAATCTTCTTGTTTCAACCATCAGGGTATTTTGATCCACCTTGACAGGGGTTCATACTACTGGTGCCATAGCAAGGAGAAAATTGTCATCGTAATTCACAAGGTTTAGGCCAACAAACCTTACCCAAACCATAGTGCGATTAATTGTGGCGCTAGTTGAGATGACATCTATATACCATTGAGAGACTGCAAGATAATGGTCATAGATCATTCAGGGACTGCCTTTATTATCTTTTATTTATCATCAGGAAGGTCAAGCTTGACCATATAGAAACCATTGCCAACATCCATTAAATCGAAGCCGTTGGGGAGCTTCCAAATTTTCTTTAACCTGTTCTTCATGGTATTGTATCCAATACTTTTGCCAAGCAATTTGATGACAAGAGCATCTTTCTAACGAATGCAAAGATCTTTAAAGACGCCTTCATCAAGAATGACTTTAGGTAGAATCCTATTGACATTAAAATACTCAATACGCACTAGGTTTAGAGCAATCATATCTGTCATAGGACAAACAGAAGGAGGAGTTTAGGTACCAATGACCTTATCTCGGAAGGAAACATTGGAATCTTTGCCTCGATCAAGAGGTTTTGGCGGCGGGGTATGGTGGTTCTCGGTAGCACTTGCAAAGTAAACAATGTTTTCCATCTGCAAATTAGCTAGCACTTGTTCGTACAAATTGTCCCCTAGATACCCATTTTGAGCTAATTTCATATTACTTCCTTTGGTACCCCACTCCTATTGCAACTTTAACCTCTTAAAAGCCGAAATGAAGCAACAACGTGAGGGGAAAAAAGAGGAAAAAAATTGGTGTCTTAAAGAACAATGCTCAATTATAATTTTAAACATGATTTTCCTTTCCAAGACATCAAATAAAAGGCTACAAGTTGTAAAGAGACATTTTCTTCCTTTAAAAGAAAAAAAAAAGAAAGTAGAATGAAAAATAGCTTGTTAGAAGAGAAAAAGAAGAAAAAAATATTTTTTTGCAAAAAGAAAGGAAGAAAAGGGAAGAAGAAACAAGGAAAGGAAAGGAAGAGAGGAAATTATGGAATTCTTGAGCTATTTGTGCCCCAAGGGTTATGTGCTTCTTTGATCATGTTGTTTTTAGCCCTTTTCATGACCCTCATTTCTTCTTCCCTACCTAACATTATTGCCATGGCTCTATTACAACCTATGAAAGACCTTTTTTTTTTCCGTGCATGTGAACTTTTTAGTGAAGATTTGGTCGAATTACAAGCCTATGGTAATGTGCTTGTTGTGGAAACTTGACTGCTTAATGTATTTACCTTGCACAATTTGAGAGATATTGGATGAGTGCCCTTATTCTTTGGAAGGCATGATTTTAGGGACTTGAGTCTTTTATTGGGCAATCTTTTGACATACTTTATTTGTGATTAATTGTCTATCAATTTTGCTTAATGTTTTGGGTTACCTATTTGGTTATCTCTGTGATTTTACTGAAAATACTTTCTAAGCCAGGAATTTTGCTTGAGGACAAGCAAAGGTTAAATGTGAGGAGGTTGATAAGCTGGCACTCTATGCACTTTATAGAGGGATTGTTTGGCATAATTTATCTGATTTTGTGGTATTAATGCTTGTTACTTACTTAATTTTCACATGTTTTATGTAGATTGGTGCAAAAGAAAGAAAAAGATGAAAAAGACTGCATTCTTGTATAATTTGAGCTAAAAAGAGCATTCTTGGAGTTTATGCCAGAAGATCATGGCCATGCTACATTAAGCACAGTTGTGATCATGCCTAAAGTTAATACAACTTGACTAGAAGAAGCATGACCTAAATTGATTTCCAAAACTTCGCTTCGAAAAGTGCTCATGCTAAAGAGGACAACCTAACATTAGGGAGCACAATCGTGCTAGGTGAAGCACAACTGCCTAAAGAATCAGACACATCGTCAGCAAATACAGGCTTTGCTGGTCAGCACGGTCGTGATTGAAGTAGCACGCGTCGTGTTCCGCCCATCCTATAAATAGGTGATGTCTTCGAAATAGTATGTAGTGTAGTGTTAGTTTTGCATTGCGTCTTAGTCATTTTAGCCATTTTAATCCATGTTATTTATGCATTTTGTTTGATTTGAATAATGCACTTGGTGTTGGCTCTTTTGTGCTTAAAGGAAGGTATTTGACCTTAGAAAAAGGAGAAAAATTGTTTGGACGGACATTGGGACCATTTCGGGAGCAAAAACACAAAAATTGGCAAAATCTGGGTAAAGCACGGCCTGCCCATGCCAGGAAGCACGGCCTGCCCATGCCAGGAAGCACGGCTGTGCTTCGAGGCGGAATTGTGCAGCGCGTTCAGCGAGAAACAGTGAGAAGCAAGGCCTGGTCGTGTTCTCACTGCGGAGCGAGTTGCACGGATTTGAGCACTGTCACGCGTTTTCACTTACTTTTTACCCCTTTTGTGACCTAAACTACAAATAGGCATTGTTAACACTTTCCTGGGGTTTAAACTTTGATTCTTGGAGGCACGGTGGAGGATTGGAAACGATCTCTTCGTCTCTTCTCTCGATTTTTTCTGGTTTGAATGTTTATTTCTATGGATTCTACTTTATCCACCAAGTTAGAGTAATTTCACTTGTTCTAGGATTTGGGGCTATGCCATTTGATGTCTCTTGAATGAATATTTGTTAGACTCTCTTAGTACTTTGAATGCAATTTGATTTTGTTTTTATCGTTGTTAATATTTCTTATGAATTCGATGGCCACGTGTTCGTATGTGTTAGATTCCTAGGGATGAATTGAGAGGTGAACTTAGTAATCGGAACTATAAGAACGGAACTTAGGACTAAAATCATGAGAGTAGTTTTTAGTCCTTCGAGGATAAAACAAGCTATCATATTTCTTAATGGGTTTAATTGGATTTCAATTACCATGAGAATAGGAGTTGTATCGCTTAAACACGATTTTTGTATCTTGAGAGGGAACTTTTACTAATTTAGGATACCTTGCCTTCCATTGAATTCATTCGTTAATAAGAAAGTAGTCAATTGGGATTTCAGAGCGTCATTGTGGTACCCCCGGATCCTAGAAGCTTTTCCTATATATTAAAATCCTTAATTGCATTGTTCTTGTTCTTCATTTATTTTATTTCTGTTACAACAACATTTTCTCTCAGTGAATTAATTTAATTATTATAAAAGTAGTCCCTGTGGGATCGATATTTTATTACTTGACGATAAACCCGTGCACTTGCAGTTTTGGCACATCAAGTTTTTGGTGCCGTTGCCGGGGACTGCGTCTTATTGCTATTTAGATTAATTCCAGTTATATATAAAAAAATAGTTTAGTTACTGTTTTATTTTTTTATTTTTGTTTTTTTCTTTTATTTTGGTGCTTTGATTTGTTTGCCTTAGTGTCTACAGTTACTTTTTCCTTGAATGCGAAGAACTCGAAGTCGTTAAAACATTGTCGAGACTGACCTAGAAATTGAAAGGACCCTTCGCATTCTATCAAGAGAACACAGGCAAAGAAGAGTTGAAACAGAGCAACAAGCTACAACCATGGCGACCAATGATGATAACAGGCCGCTTAAAGAATTTGCAGCACCTACAGCTAGAGGCTTGCAATCGGGGATTGCAAGGCCTGAAATTACAGCCACCCAGTTCACCATACCACCAGTCTTATTGTCCATGATAAGACAGAATCAATTTGGTGGTTTGCCTGCTGAGGATCCAACTAAGCACATTGAGAACTTCCTGGAGAACTGTGACACCATCAGAATCCAAGGTGCTAAAATTGATGCTATTCGTCTCAGGTTGTTCATGTCCTCTCTAACCGGCAAAGCCAAGGCTTGGTTGAAGTCGGTACCTACAAATATAATTACTACATGGGCTCAGCTGGAACAAGCCGTTCTTGACAAGTTCTTTCCACCTTCCAAGACAGCCTACCTCAGAGCTCAGATTACCTCCTTCACTCAAAAAAAGGGGGAATCCTTGTCGAAAGTGTGGGAAAGGTACAAGGCATATTTGGAGGCATGCCCCCACCATGGACTCCCTAAGTGGTTGCTTGTCCACACCTTCTACAATGGCCTGACATATCCTACAAAGGTGACTTTGGACTCCGCTACAGATGGAGCTTTCATGAACAAGTCACTCAACGAAGCCTCTGCAATAATAGAAAACATTGCCACTAACCATTCTCAATGGGGCAGTGAAAGAAGAAACAAATAGAAAAATATTGCGGGGGGCAAATTTGAAGTTGAAGGGGTTGACTTGATCATGGCAAAATTTGATGCCTTGAACCAACGCTTTGTGTAACACCTCGATTCCGGAATGCTACTAAACTAGATATTACCCTTAACAGTTCAAAATACTTTCGAAAATGGAACACGGTGCTGCATGGTTTTAGAAAATGTGAGTCTAATTTTTTCGTTCTTTTCAAACTTCTTTTAAGAAATTAGGAATCAGAGTATTACAACATTTTCGAAGGCAGTGAATAAATAAGATACCACGTTTAACTCACAAAACCATACGAGGAAATTTATTTAAAACATACACATACGACTATTCAAATCTTGAAACATAATACATTTATTACAACATTGTAATTAAAACACTGCACACCCTATAGTTGGTCTACACGCTACAACACTTACTAGATCTCTAGTAAGTTTTAGACAAATACACAAAACAAATAACCGAGTAGGACCACCCTCAGCTACGCTTGCCAGCAGCCTCGAACACTCCACAGTCTTCGTTATCTGGGTTACAATCATTGATTGAAAGAACCACGGGCAAGGGTCAACTTCTTAAAATAAAATAGATAACGCAAAATAGCAGATACAACAGCCAATCATATTATACAGACATAATATATAGTATGAAACCACATTCTTCAACACGTAGAACCAATCTTGTCAATAGCATTTAGAACAATCAATAAGGATGCACGCGATATCCTATTGATGCAACTATATGCCAGTGTATTTTTAATTCCGGAATCCATGCGCTACAGTCAGGCCGCTCCATACGTACCAGAGACGACACTTTTCCATGTGATGGTAAATTTTAACAACGTTCCTGAATTCCTTTGGCCATGGGCAATTGCACTACCCAGGATAGACATGTCGAAGTTACCACAAGACACGATAAATGCCTTCCACCACCCCAATGAACATATCACCACATTTGATATTTCACTTATAGCATAATCAATTAAATATCAATTATCCAATACCAATTCCAAAGCATATATCTTAACACAAGTTAAGCATACATGCAACCACATCATGTTATCACATTCAATGTCACAACAATTTAGTTTCGACAACAATTCCACAATCCACAACAATTCACATAACAATAATCATCAACATAGATAGGCAACAATTCGTCCTTTTGAAGCTCCGTGGAACTAGCAAAGAGGTAACATAACATACAAGTGTGGGGGGTCAGAGTCAAGATACCAACCACTTTTAGCCAAGCCCACGAAATAATCAAACATAAAGCTTAAAATCAAAGGGTTAACAAAACCCTCACTTCGAACCCAGAGGTTCTCAGACTTCTTTGACAGAAAAAAAATAAAAGTGTAAGTGGGACTTATGGATGCCCAACACCTAATCATCTCTAGAAGTAGCCCTTACCGAAAGATATACCGCTCACGTGTCCAAGCACGTCGCAACTTACTCAGCACGAACAACACTCAAAGATGATCCTATCAACATAACAAGGCTTAATACAAAACTATACCACTCAAAATAATTCCCCAGGCTGAGACTCAATTCTAATCCCATAGGCTTCCAAACCCAAAATATTTTGACAAAGTACACACACACTTAGGAAAATAAGTAATTAGAACCAGAGGAATTTTAAAGACTAAGACTTACTTGAAAGAATACATAAGTTGGAAAAATAACACTTTAAAGACTAACTCGTTTCCTTTCTAAAACTTGAGACATAAAACCATGACTAAATTTCAATCTCATTAGTAACAATATTTGATTTAAGGCTCCACTAGGTCTTAGGATAATAAAGTCCCTTTGCACCTTAATGTATCATAGCCTTACATTTCAATTTCATTTCAACTTTCAACCAAAATTCTTTTCTAAAAAATTCTCCAATACTAGAACAATTCTTAAACATACTAAGATTCAATACTTTTCATACCAACTCAATAAAATCTTTGATTAGGCTCCACTTGGCTTTGGAATTACAAAGAATCCATTTTGCCTTAAGTGTTTCATTGCCTTAAATCATCATAACAACTTTCAAACAAATCAAACCATTTCTAAATTTTTCCAATACTCACACACAATTCTTAAGTACACCAATTATACCAATATAAGCCAAAATCACCAAAATCATTCCTCCCAAGCTCTCATGAGCTCGCGGCCAACACCCTTCTTTCCCAAAAATTTTGCAAACTTTCAAACCAATTAAAACAACTTCATTTACTACTTCATTTCTTTCACAAAACAACAAATGATTTCAAAACAAATGCCTAACTCAAGACCAATACCAAATCATGCCTTTTTTCAAGAATTCAAGGTTTCATAAATTTACATTCTCATTGATCCAAAACTAAATTTGACAACAACAACAACAATAGCAATTCCTAAGAAGCAAGAAACACTAATCAATTTAGATGATTCACATGAAGATCACCCAATCCCAATTCCTTAGGTCTTGTGCCTAGGGTTCAATAAATTTGGGGATAAATTGGTTCATTTCTTCCATGATCATAATCAAATAATATATAAAACAATAAAACAAGAAATAAGCAAAAAAAATCAATTCGTACAACCTATAAGGGGCCACGATTTTGGGCTGAATGTGGAGAGGAAAAGAGTTGCTTTCATGCTCACTTACAAGGGTAGGAAGAAGTGATCAAGTAGAAGATGAAGCTAGAAGCAAGTTTGGTTGAAGGTTGGAGATGAACTCATGCATGGAAGATGAAGAAATGTGGAAGCCATGGAAGCTTTCATGGTTTCTCTCTCAAGACAAGGAAGAAGAAAGTGAAATGGAGTGTGAAATGAGGGGAGGGTCGCACCTGATGAAAGAAAAGAAGGGAGTAGTCTTTTGGGTAGGTATTAGTTGGTTTTAAATGAATGATGGTCTATCCTGGGCTAAGAAAAGGGAAGAAGAATCACGCTGGGAGAGAAAAAAATGAGAGGAAGTGGAATTTAGGTGGGAATTGGGTGCTTTTAAATGAATGCTAGTGCATCATGAGTCATGATTTTAAAGGTTGTGATTAAAAGAAGGAGAGTGTAAAGGATCATAGGATGGGGACTACCAAGTTAATCACCAAAGTTCGACACCTAGATACTTAAAGTAAGATTCTAATCAAATCACCCAGTCTAAACATCTAATCCCTCACCTTATGATTACCCTCTAATCCTAGGGTCTTAAGTGTACTAAAAAGAAATACGGCGTCGAGTAGTCGCGTTATCGATTAATTCTCTCGCCTATTAAATCGTGAAAATTGATTTACTTAGAAATTAATTTCTCGCGTGATAATAATTTATCATAAATAATAAAAGCAATTGAAAACACTCAAGTATCATCTTAATAAGTTACATTTCAATTTTTCAACGAATTTTGAACCATGAATTAATATAAAATATTAATTCTTAAATTTAATTTTGTCTTGATTTAATTCAATCACTTTCTTAGTCAACAAAAATACATGTTACCGCGTCAAGCAGAAAACTTATAATAAGTTTAGTTGATGTATTCACCTTAAAAGCAGCATACGTCTACGCTGTATATTAATTTGAATTTACATCATGAATAATAATTATTTATAATAAATAAATTATTCAAAATAATTCCCCGTATTCTCAGTAAATCATTGAGGTGATCAACCTCTACGACTTACCTTCAAGTATTCAGGATTTTATCGTTAAAACAATTTTTCTTAAAAATTGGGGTGTTACACTTTGATAAGCTTGAGAAAAGTAAAGTCGGTGTCAGTGCAGTGAGTGCTTCTAACAATGTGTGTGAATTTTGGGGTAAGTTGGGACACTCTACCTGGAATTGTCAATTTGGGACTGAGCAACCGGAGGGGTAAGTGAATGCTGTTAGCGGCTTTGGTCAAGGGAAGTAAAATGACCCCTATTCTTCCACGTACAACCCCAATTGGAGAAATCACCCAAATTTTTCTTATCGGAACAACCAGGACCAAGCCAGGCAAGGTAACGGTAGACCTTCTACAGGTGAACCTCAGGTACAAAAATCTAAACTTGAATCTCTTTTGGAAAAAAATTTGGAATCCCAAATGAAGAAAAATGAGGAGTTTAGGCAACATGGGCAAATTGTAACTGGAGCTATTAAGGAGTTAACATCCAAGGTAGATAATTTGGCTATTCATAGTAAGATGTTAGAAACCCAAATTGCCTAACTAGCTAGCTCCTCTAATGTTCCTCAAAGTAAACTTCCCGGGAAACCTGAAGTCAAACCAAATGAGCAAATTAATGCCATAACAACCAGAAGTGGTAGAAAAACTAAGGACCCCAAGCCTAGGAAGGAGAGTGATAAAGTAGAGGGGGATATAGATGTAGAAACTGCTAAGACACTAAATTTGAAAGAAAAAGAAAAAGAAGCAGTGTCTGCATATGCTCCCCTAAAGCCTTATCAACCTATAATCCCTTTCCCTCAAAGGTTAGTCAAAGCCAAACTTGATAAGCAATTTGGGAAATTTTTGGAAGTTATTAATAAGTTGCATATCAATATTCCCTTCACTGAAGCTTTGCATCAAATGCCTACTTATACTAAATTTTTTAAAGATATTTTGTCTAAGTAAAGAAGGCTAGGGGAAAATGAGATTGTGGCTTTGACTGAGGAATGTAGTGCTGTAATTCAGAAAAGTTGCCCCCTAAACTAAAAGATTCGCGAAGTTTCACCATCCCTTTACTATAGGCAACACAAATTTTGAAAAAGCTCTCTGTGGTCAGAGCTAGTGTGAATCTCATGCCCCTCTCTATTTATGAAAAATTGGGCCTAGGCGAACCAAAGCCTACAAGACTCTCGCTGTAACACGCGTATTTTTACTATACGTTAGTTAACGTGATTTAGTGTATTTCTGCCGTATTTACGCTATAATAAAGCAATTTCTTGTTCTCTAAGAAAGTGTATTAATTAAATCAAGATCAAATTAAATTTGAGAGTTAATATTTTATATTAATCCACGGTTTGAAAATTGTCGAAAAATTCTAACGAAGTTTTGACGCGTTTCGAATCGCCGGGCGGTTCCACCGCAGATAAAATTCTAAATGAACTCCGATTTCGATGAAAATCGAATCGTAACTTCTTGTGACTATTCTTGAGTGATTATTGTGATTTTTATTATTTATAATTAAATATTTTCACGGGATGAATTAATTTCTCGTTAAATTAATTTTTGCGAGTTATCGGTAACGCGGTATTTCGTCGCCGTGTTTTAAACAACTCCTAGACTCTAGAATTAGTGGGTAACCATGAGAGATGTGAGATTAGGTGGGTAAGACTAGATGATATGGTTGGGTGATAGGTGTCATATTATTTGTGATTTATTTCAAAAAAAAAACTTACTTTATTTATTTTAATTTTTATCTATGATGAGTCATTTCTTTTAAGTGAATAAAAGGTGAACCACTCCCCCATTTTTCAGCACCCTCCACGCCACCCCACCTTCTCCAACTTTCCTCTTCATCTTCATCTTTCTTTTCCTTCTTCAAAGCTTCCAAGCTTCCATGGCCAAGACCCCTTGATTCTTTGAGTTTTTGGACACACTTTCTTCACCAAACTTGTTGCAAATCACCATACCAACTTAGTTCTCCATTTTCATCATCATCCAAGTAAGAAAACTAAATTTTTTCTTCTGTTTTGGCTGCTGAAAATCGTGATGTTCACCCCCCATTTTCTACTTTGATTTTGCTTCCAAATTTTGCCATATTGCTAGGTTATGTTCTCTACTATATTGCCTATATTTCTAACCATGCAAATGAGCTTGAAATCAGAATTTTTCCAACCCCTTTTGAGCCCTAAAATCAGCG
Organism: Calophaca sinica; assembly: GCA_037113605.1. Classification (NCBI taxonomy): domain Eukaryota; kingdom Viridiplantae; phylum Streptophyta; class Magnoliopsida; order Fabales; family Fabaceae; genus Calophaca; species Calophaca sinica. Next base: position 42,790,771 of record CM073734.1, read on the forward strand.
CCAACAGCCCCATTTTTTTTATGTTGATCTAGTTGTTGTTTTTAATGTTAATTAGTTATGATTATGTAGTTGTTTGTTGGTGTTAATGATGAATATAAGGATATGAGCACTTCTAATGCCTCTTTAGTACATATGGGTGAAAACCCTAAGTATGAAGAAGAGGGCCATGGTGTGATCTTTGATGAGTCAACTAATTAAGTAGTTTAATGTGTTGTTAGGGATTGTTTGATGCTTGTCTAAGTTATAGTTTTTATTAAGCATGAATGAATTGTTGTTTTTGGAAATTTGCCTATTCTTGAATCTTAAGACATAAGTGGTTTTGATGTTAAATCTTGAGCTTAAGTATTTGATAACATGTTTTGGATAGTCTTGGAGCTCTTGAAAATTGTTTTGATGTTAGTTGAATGTGTAGTTTAAATTAAATAGTTGTAACATGGTAGTTTAGTTATATTTTTAATGCTTGAACCAGGTTAATTTGTAGCTATGATGCTTGGTTATGTATTGGATGGTTTATTAAGGGTTTAGAAGTATTTTTAAGGTTGTTAGAAATTATTTGCATAAATTAGTATAAAAACTAGCTTATGGTTTATGAAAAATTGGGTTATGGAAGACTAGACATGGTTATTGACTTTGATGAAATGACCTTTGAATTAATAAAAAAATGAGTTAGCCTTGAGTCTTTAAATTTTTGGAAAAGAATGTGGGTTCTAGTTGTGGGTCATTGCCTTGAATTGTCTAATTAAATTGTTTGAGTGATTTAATTAATTTGGAAAGACTTGTCTTAGAATATTGTTTTACAATGAGGGCTTGACGATTAAATTATGTGCTTAAGTGTTAGATAACATGCTTAGAATAACTTAAGGCTAGTAAGATAGATATGCATGAGTTAGCATGATTGTAGTTTATGTCTTATGCAAAATTTGGTTGATTGAAAGACTTTCGAGAAAAAAATACTTATTCTTGAAAAAGGTTTGAGTTAGATTTGGTTTTTGATTAAGTTTTGGCTTTATGACATTAGTCATTGAATAGTGAAAGAATTAATAAATAGAAAAGTTGTTTTGCACTTTTCCTAGTTTATGATTAGTAGTATTATTTTGTGAATATTGTATTTGGTTGATAGTTTTTGCTCCTTAGTTGGTATGTGTGTTATTGGAAGTGGTTTGATGTTGATTTAAGTTATAGTAAATTAAGCATACGTAACATGAAAGTTTTAGAACCTTGCCTATTCTTAAACCATGAAGAACATGAGGATGTAATGCTTGATTTTCTATACAAGTGTTGAATTGCATGTTAAAGTTGACTTTAAGGTTGTTGGATTAGGTTTGCATGTATTAGCATTTTCTTGAATTAGGTGTTATGTATTAACTTTGCAAGAAAATGATTTTTGAGTCAAAATCTTATTCTTTCCAAGCAAGTTAAGATTTATAAATTGTTATGTGATAAATTATCTTTCAAAAAGTATTTTGATTTTAAAACTTTATTTATTTTCAAGTAGCTAATAATTTAAATGCTTGAATGAGTTTGGTTGGAAAAGGGGTTAAGTTGAGAGCTTAAGTTTAGTTAGAATTTTAGTTTGTGCTAAGCTATTCGTTGTATTAGGCTCGAGTGATCCGAGATCGTGCGGTGCGGAAATCGAGGTATACGTGGACGCGGACTTGAGGATTTCGGAGCGACATTAGCGACTGTTGGTGGTAAGGGCGCTTCATATTTATAGTTATTGTTATACGTCCTTGTGCAAGGGATAAATTTTGACGTGAATTTAATTTTAAGTGTTCATGCGAAGAAGTCTGAGAACCTAAGGGTTCGAAGTGAGGGTCTTGTACCCCTTCGCTTTATTATTTTTATATGCTGATTATTTTAGTGGGCTTGTCTGCAAGTGGTTGGTAGCTGTCCCCAACCCCCCACACTTGTTTGTACCTCTCTGTCAATTCCATCGAATAGCAGAGGGATGGATTTCATATTGATTGTTGACTGTTGTTGCTCAGTACGATTATTTGAGATGAGATGCTTATGTTATTTAGATCTGATGAATTGAGTTATATTGCTATGTTGCTTATGCTGTGGAACTGAATTATATTATTATGAGTTATGTGAATTACTCCTTGAATTATCGTGTGCGGTGAATTGTTCGTTGAAGTGTGAGAGCTTAGTCGTGTCGTTTGGAGTTGTCGTGTTTTGTGGTAACTCTGATCTGGATAGTGCCGGAATGGGGATTCAGTATCGTTGTTAGCCTGTAGTGGGACGATCCCGGACCTGAATAGTGCCGGAATGGAGATTCAGTGTCGTCAGAGTTTTAGACCTGAATAGTGCCGGAATGGAGATTCAGTGTCGCCTAAGTGTTTCTCGATCTGAATAGTGCCGGAATGGAGATTCAGCATCGTTGATAAACCGAAAGTTGTGGAGTATGAGAGTTGGTCGAGTCGTTGAGTCGTTAAGACGTTTTTGAGCTTGCGTCGATTCACCTAGGGTGCTAGAACCCCCTAAAAGGCTACGGCTGGTGTTCGATAGGGAATAGCTAGGCGTCGTAATGCTAATGGAACCTAAGCTGAATGTCCTAGGGTGAGGGGAGAGCCCAAGGCTACAGCTGGCATTCAGTGGATGGATCCGCGTTACTGCCGGTATGTGGCGAAAGTGTTGAGAGAATGAGTTTTGATTTGGGTCTTGAGTCGCGCTTGTGAATTGTATACACTGTTGTTTGCCTACTGCTTTATGCTTTGGTTTATTGTGATTATTTGAGAAGTTGAAATTTTCCCGTGGTGCCTTCAACCCATGATGGTTACCCAGGTGATGGAGAAGAGCATTCTGATACCCGAGATGCAGACCTCATCGGAGATTATCTTCGACTTTCCTGACATTGAGCTACCTACGGCTATGGAGTTTGATCTTATCACCGCCCGCGTGGTCTACACGGGGGATGTTGTGCAAACCTTTAGAGAGGATGGCATGGTTCCGAGGCGGGAGGTGACTAGACGTACCGTTAGCTTCCCGATTAGGACGACACAGATCATCGATGCTTGGAGGGCTTCTCAGGGAAAGGAGGCCATGCCCGACTCTTCCTCGTCTCCCGAGAGATCGACGGACGTCCCTAGAGCGACGGCTCCCAGGCTTTTATCCCGTGGACGTGGCCGAGGACCACGAGTGATACGGACCGCTCGTAAGAGCGTGACTAGACGAGGGTCAGCAGGAGCATCGACTTCGAGAGCGGTTGCTATTCCGAGTTCCCCTCTTGTGGACCGAGTTCCCACCCCACTAGTAGAGCGGCCTCCTGTTTGTTCGGTATGTGGGAGTGCGGTGCAGGTGCACGGACTGATGACGATATGGCTGGAGTAGAGTACGTGCCTAGTGATGTGCCCGAGGATGTTCCAGCGGCGGCACCCTTCATTGATTTGACGGGCGAGGACCCGATGGAGGATGAGGCGGAGGAGGATCCTTCAGAGGATTGGGGACAAGATCGGTAGTGGTCAGATCCTCCTGGTTCTTTATTGTGTTTCTTTTTGTGGATGACTGTAGTACATATATGCATCTTTTGTGTACAGTGAGTTGGTGACCAGTTGGGCCGGGTGATGTTCTGTTGTCACAGGGTAGACTGGTGGGTTTATTTTTGGGGCAGCCCCCTGCGTGGGTGTCTTCCGGGAGTACCCCCAGGGTATGATTTCTCTCTCGAGGGTCTTCATACCATAGGTGTATTTCTTTGCACATTTTCTACTCTGTTATTTTGCACATACAGTATATGTATATGACTTATGTATTTGTGCATGTATGCTTTATCAGCTTTGGAGACTTGTGTCCTAGTTGCACCATGTTTCGAAATGCTGTAAGTACTCTGTGTGTGCTTTACGGACACTATTGTTTTTTTTTTAAAAATATCCGCATTTTTCGAAAGGGCATAAGAGTACCGTTTTTAAAACACGTCACATATAGGCTTCTTTTGGAGTTTCGTAGCGATCTGGAAACGGGTCGTTACACTCGTTGACTTTGGTGGATCGATCCGTCAAATACCCTATTGGCATATTGGAGGATGTTCCCATTAGAGTGGGAAAAATCTTTTATCCTGTTGATTTTGTTGTTCTGGATATGGCTGAAGATAAGCAAATCCCCATTATTCTTGGAGACAATTCTTGGCCAATGCTGGTGCCATAATTGATGTCAATAATGGTAAATTATCTTTGATTGTGGGGGATGAAAAGGCTGAATTTGATCTGTTTAAATAAGTTGAACAACCTTCTTTTGAGATTTTTTGTTGTAGGGTTGATACAGTGCCTAAAAATGTGCAAAAGGAGCGTGCTCGAAGGAAGCTACTTCCATCGAAACTTCCCTGGCCCCTTGATGCTAAAGGTAAAATTTGTGATACGAAAGGGAACGTGAAGGTGTCAAAACACCTTAAAATTTGGAAGGTGAAGGGAAGTGCCACCCCCAAGTTGTAATCGGGCTGAGCACTTACAAAGGTCAAGTTAGTGACTTTAAACAAGCGCTTCTTGGGAGGCAACCCAAGTTTTCAGTAAGTTCTTTTCTTCTCATCCTTGCTTCAACTTAATTCCTTACATTGGGGATAATGTAAGCTTTTAAGCTTGGCGTAAGGGGTTTCATTTTAATTTTTGCATTTAGCCTTGCATCTCATTTTAATTTTTGCATTTTGTGTTAAATTTTGATTTTGTTCGCATCATTTTATCCCTCAATTGTCCTGCTATTCTCTTGTGCTGTTAATGTGTGCCATATAATTCTTTGGAATTGAAGATTGCTATGATTTGGAACCCAATTATTTTATCTTGTGATGGGCTTACAGGTAATGATTCTTATTGTACATAGAGATAATCTTTTGATAAGTTGAGATTTAGCACGTGGCACTCTGATTTGATGTTTCTCACTAGTTTTAACTTCTAAATGTGAGATTTGGGCTTGTATTGGGCCTTGTACTTCATCATGTTTTTATGCCCTTTTTCCTGGTATGAGTGTTTTCCTCTTGATTGTGCTCTCTAGAACTTGACTTGAAACCGTTTCAAAACTTGAAATTTTTTTATTACACACTTGAATATGATTAAGGCATTTTAGGCAATTTGTTTCAAGCCTCTAATTTTTGAATGAAAGCTTCCTCTAGTTGCCCCTTTTGAGCTTTGATTGAAATAAATTTTCTTAGTACCCATGCTTTTGTCAAATGTTTATGGTACCCTTTAGAGTATGTTTAAGGGAGCAATTGAATGCTTGATCTTGTTTGAACGTCAATGCTTGATCTCGGGATCTCTTCTGTTGTTTAGCTCCTCCCCAATAATTATTGCAAAATCTCAAATGAGGGAGAATAAAAAAAAATAAAAAATAGAAAAGAAAAACAACGGAAGAGGAAAAAAATGAAAAGATTTTGAAAGCAAAAATGGAAAAATTGATTGCTCCACTTATTCTGCTTTAAAAGGGTTGCTTTAATTGTTCATGTTGATAGCCCTTGAATTCCTCCTTTTCTTGTTTTTATCCCACCTTACAAGTAAAATCCCATGGCCACGCTACAACCTTTTGCAGACCTTTTTATTCTTGAGTGTTTTCATTAATTATTTGCTGAGATTTGGTTAATAGTCAAGCCTATGGTAGAGCACTTTCATTGATGGATATGAGCGAATTATCTTAACCCTCAAACACTTGGAGAGTGTAAGGAGAGTGCCCCTATTAGTGAGAGACAAGATTTCAGAGAGCCTAAGTTTCTAATTGGACTTGATTTTGATTGTCTCTATTGTCTTTGTTAGTCCTTTAGCCTATTGCTTGATCTTGCTTTTATCTCGGGTTCCTTATCTGTTGCATCTCTTATTTCCCATTCCATCTTTGGCCACAGTAATTACTTGAGGACAAGAAAAATTCTAAGCTTGGGGTAATTTGATGTGTTCGAAATAGCATGTAGTTTAGTGTTAGTTTTGTATTGCATCTTAGTCATTTTAGCCATTTTAATCCATGTTATTTATGCATTTTGCTTGATTTGAATAATGCACTTGGTGTTGGCTCTTTTGTACTTAAAGGAAGGTATTTAACCTTAGAAAAAGGAGAAAAATCACTTGGACGGACATTAGGACCATTTTGGGAGCAAAAACACAAAAATTGGCAAAATTGGGGTAAAGCACGGCTTGCCCATGCCTGGAAACACAGTCGTGCTTCGAGGTAGAATTGTGCAGCGCGTTCAGCGAGAAACAGTGAGAAGCACGGCCTGGCCGTGTCTCACGCCACGGGCCATGCTGCGGAGCGAGTTGCGCGGATTTGAGCGCTGTCACGTGTTTTCACTTACTTTTTACCCCTTTTGTGACGTAAACTATAAATAGGCATTGTTAGCACTTGCCTGGGGTTCGAACTTTGATTCTTGGAGGCACGGTGGAGGATTGGAAATGATCTCTTTATCTCTTCTGTCGATTTTTCTTGGTTTGAATGTTTATTTCTATGGATTCTACTTTATCCACCAAGTTAGAGTAATTTCCCTTGTTCTCTAGTATTTCGGGATATGCCCTTTGATGTCTCTTGAATGAATATTTGTTAGACTCTCTTATTACTTTGAATGCAATTTGATTTCGCTTTTATCGTTGTTAATATTTCTTATGAATTCGATGGCCATGTGTTCGTATGTGTTAGATTCCTAGGGATGAACTGAGAGGTGAACTTAGTAATCGGAACTATAAGAACGGAACTTAGAACAAAAATCACGAGAGTAGTTTTTAGTCCTTCGAGGATAAAATAAGCTATCATATTTCTTAATGAGTTTAATTCAATTTCAATTACCACGAGAGTAGGAGTTGTATCGCTTAAACACCGTTTCTGTATCTTGAGAGGGAACTTTTACTAATTTAGAATAGCTTGCCTTCAATTGAATTCATTTGTTAATAAGAGAGTAGTCAATTGGGATTTCAGAGCGTCGTTGTGGTACCCTCGGATCCTAGAAGCTTTTCCTATATATTAAAATCATCAATTGCATTGTTCTTGTTCTTGATTTATTTTATTTCTGTTACAACAACAATTTCTCTCAGTGAATTAATTTAATTAGCGTAAAAGCAGTCCCTGTGGGATCGATATTTTATTACTTGATGACAAACCCGTGCACTTGTGGTTTTGGCACATCAATAGGTGTTCCATAGTCAGAAAAAGAGTTCCCTATTGGTTGTTTTGAGACCTACTGACCAACTTTGAGAGCTTTAGAGATGAGCAAAGTACATGCAGTCTTGGAGCATGAATTTCTCCTGTTTTAGGGTTTTTCTTCTTTGTGTATTTCATGAACACTTTTGTGCTTTTAGTTTTCATTATGATTATGGATTTCTAAATACTTTTCTAGGGTCTTAGGTGGATTTTGTAATATGAGAAATCCATGTTTATGTTCTAATTTTATTTGAATTCCTATTATTTAATCCAATTAAATCGTCTTAATGCTTTTATTTCATGTTAGGATTGATCACCCTTGTCATGTTAATAATCAATTAATTGACTATCGATGTATTGCAACTAATTGATAGACCTATTAGGATTAGAATTGTGACACCCACTATCCCGTTCGTCAATAAATGCATTAATAACATGCGCAAAGTAATAAAAATATGTAGTTTATAAAAATCTTTAAACGAAGTAGGAGTTCACGTCGACAAATACCAAAAAGCATGTTTGCGAAATAATTAAAAACCATAAAATAACATTGCGGAAATAAAACCCATAAACCTAATGTCACATGTCTCAGAGATAAACCCTTAGTCTTTACATCAGAATAATAAACGATGGCAAATGATAAAGTAAATCCTAGCAGCATCGCGTAGACTACTCCTCAGCATCCACATCCACGTCATTACCTGTAGGCTCCTCATCTACCCGTACACAGGCTGTACAAGTAGCCACAAACATAGAGGGGGGAGGAATCATACTCGTTATGAAAAGATACACGACATGGGAACAAATAAACATGATGCGGAAACATTGAAAACATATAACACATCGTCAATCCAATCACATCGAATGCTAAACTGTCAGCAGTCCTACATCGACAGATCATCTAAGGTAAACCTAATATCCTACTCCATCTAATCATGAGGATCCTTTCATCTCTGGGTAAGCAGATGCAAGTGGCCTCAACATCTAGAGAGACAAACAGAGTCTAGTCAGGGTGATCCAGTGTATGAATGGGACGCCCCAGCAATGTCCGCCTTTATGTAAGACCCCCTACTGGAAACTACCTGCAAGGCCGAGTAGAGCTCCTCGTGGCTGTCTTCGAATTATTCTCCATGAAGTTGTTTGCTTACCACCCCAGTGACACTACATCTAAGATGCAAGGCAACCAGCCTAAGTGTCAATCAATCGTGCATGACTCAAAATCTGGGGTCACTAACTTATCACAATTTCGTGATCAGTGAGTCATGGGGTCCACTGCATCCACAAACCTGTCGATGAGTTTCCCAAAAACCAAATATCCAACAAACTTGTTGGATGCAAAATCAAACAATCTAATCATTCAAGAGGAACAACTTTGTCAACAAACCCGTCGACGAGTCTCCCTAAAAAAATCAATCAAACAAACCCGTCGGATGCAAACAAATCAAGCAACATTCACACATTGGTCATAAATTTGTGACCAATAAATAAGCAATGAGGATAATAATCGTTACCCTCTTAATCTAGGTCAAACATCAAACATATTAAAGGTCTAGGTGATTGCTACTCTTAATTAACCCTTACGAGGCTTTTAAATAGGCTTTTAAACAATCACCAGGGGTATGAATCGATTCAAAACCCGTGTGAATTGATTCAGGGCTAAAAACCCATTCGGTGAATCAAATTAAGCAATCATGAATCGATTCATGACTTCAATTCACAAGTCCTGTACGCTGCTGTGAATCGATTCATATAGGTATGAATCGATTCACAGATTTGTAGAAGTACGGTGAAGCCATTTTTCTGTACTTTCACGAATCGGGGACCCCTCCTAAGTGGTCTCACGCCTAGGCCAGTATTTTAAACAATTTATAAAATATCCCTAAGATCTTTAAACATTAAAATTACCTTCAAACCCTTAATTAAACCCTTATTCTTAGATTTTAGCATCAAACTCATATTCTTTCAAAACATCCTACCAATACCCTATTTTAAACTTTAACCTTCTCATTTAGTCTTCCTTAATAAATCCATTACCATGCCTAAACCTTATACTAATTCTTTGATCATCAACAGTTATCAATCCAATTACCAACCTTTAACCTCCTATGGCCCAATTACATAGCATTCTTAATGTCATGCATAGAGATTCACCCATAATTAAAATTTATAGCTTAAGCATTCAATACTTTTCCCATACATATTGTCACCTTCACATCAATTATAATCATATGAACATGGGGTAAGACTCAAAACAGTGAATTCAAATCCTAGATTCATACTAACATAGTTTCTATTTATTCAAATAACAACGAAGAGTCATCAATCATGTGTCAAACAATTTAATCATAATAAATGATAACTGTTAGAGCTCCTTGCTCATACAAGGACCATAAAATCCATTAAAACAGAATCATAAACCACCAAACCATTGCTCATACAACAGTTTTAAACAATGTAACTTGTTCCACAAGACATAGGGGTTATGGGACACCCCAATCATGCTAACTAAAGTCCTAGGCCTCTTTTCATATGATCATCCACCCCTATACCTTATAGTAATTTTGCATCCTTCACAATGTCCTAGAGAGTCTTGGAATTGAATCCTTCCCCAATTCCTAGCATTACGACAACAAAGGAATTCAAATCTAAAATTAAAATTGAAACTCGAAGGAATTTGAAAAAGGGACAGATCTGATTATTGGACTTACCTAGAGGATTACTTCTTTAGAAACAAAAGAAATAAAGAGAAAGGAAGAGGATAGTTCTCTAGTTATAGCCTGGAAGACAAGAATTGATTCGGTGGAGAAACAAGAGAAAACGGCTTGAAACGGCAATGAGAGCTTTTAGAATTCTAGGGTTCTTTGAGAGCTCTTAGAGGATGATTAAAAGATTCCTTTAAGAGTCCTAATAGGTTTAAACTAGGGTTAAGTCGTGACCCTAAGTCTCATCATGATTAGAAGCGAAACGGACTGAAAAGGGGCGACTTGTTAATTAAAAAACACAGTCTGCTGTTTTGAATAAATTCATTCACGGGTTGAATCGATTCACAGACTTAATTTTTTTAAGGCTTAAATTGTTCTTTGTCCTTGCAAATATAGAGTTTTTGTTTTTCAGCCCTGCAAAAATATTTTTTTGTTTTTCATCCCTGCAATTTTCTTAACTTTTTTTTGGTCCCTACAAAATTTTATTTTTGCTTTTCGTCCCTGTAATATATATATTATTTTGGAATTAGTCCCTGTATTTTCCATATTTCAGGGCCTAAAATCACATTGCTCTCTAATTTCAGGGACTAAAACCAATCATGAAAAAATATTACGAGGACTAAAACAAAACAACAAGGATCAAAAGCAAAAATTCTTATATTACAGGGACGAAAAACAAAAAAAATAATTTACAGGGACGAAAAATATATTCAAGCCTTTTTTTTAAAAAGTGATTTTCCCTATTCTAAGGCTATGTAGTCTTTCCTAAAGATATTCTGTCTTAATAAAATCCCCAAACACTTATAAAACAATACAATTAACACACCAATAACCTAAAATCTCTAGCATATAAAAGTTATATAATTTGGGGTCTTAAAAGAACTATTGCTTAATCAACTTTAGTTTTAATCTTCCGATCATTCAACCTTTTTGCACTTTATGCTTTCCCTTTATTTGAATTCTTTGCATAACCATCCAAGTGATTAATATAGGGAAATATTCGTAGGGGTATTGGTAATTAGGGAAACACAAGGGATTCATATAAAACTAATAGTGGGAGAAATCAAAGTTGCAAGCGAAACCGTGACCTTGAGCTCTCTCTCCATTGATTTCTTATACTAGTGTTATTGCTCTTGTTTTAGTTACTGTGATTCTCGTTACAATACTCAAACAATGATTGTCACATCCACGTTTTCCAAAACCATAATTTCTTTGTATGATGGTGTGCTTATGTGTGATTGTATGTTTGCTTGTTTAGGACCTTGAATTAAGGATAGATTGGACCTAGGATGAAGGAGGGACCCAAACAAAAAAAATTGGGTTTGGCCCCAACGCTCAAACGTTCGGGGCAGCATGCTTTAACATGCTGAGAACGTTTGAGTGTGGGTTGTTCCACGTTTCAACGTTGCGTGTGCTGCGTGCCATGGTTGCATGTTGCGATGCATGATGTTGGATGGACACCTGGGTGAACACGTCAAGATCAAGGCGGTAAGTGTGCATGGACCAATGCTTAAACGTTGGAAGGCCAACATCAAAACATTGGCCCTAATCCTCTAAAAACTATAAATTTGTGTCCCTTTTTCATTTTAGCACTTTTTTTAGTTCTTTCCACCACATACCCCGCGTAGGTATAAGTTTAGCTGATGTCCATGAATTTTGTGAATATCCACAAATATCCATGATTGTCTATTAGAATATAAAACATTAAAAAGAAAAAACTCAACGATGACGACTCACAATCAACTCCTCTATTTTTATAAAACAATCACCAAATATTTTTTTATAAGACATTTATTGTTATTTTATGTTTACTATTTTGAAGAAATAAAAAGAATAATAACTTACTAGGTATATATTAATGAAAATTATTAATTAAACTTTTAGCTCATATTAAATTTTTGTATTTTTACAAAAGGTTAAGTTAAGTAAAATAATAAATAAGATGAAGTAGTATTTTTCATTATGATATTTAATGGAGTTCGAGCTTACCAAGAGAAGGATGATGCAGTGGAGGGGGTGAGAGTGGAGCCATGAATCCTCAAGGATAGATCACGTTTGCCTCCGCGGCCATTGACGGCAAGCAGGCGAACGCCTTAAGCACGAAACCCTAGCGGCCAGAGCGACGCAAGTAGTGAGCAAGATGTGAACTGTAACACCTCACTTTCATTCGCATAAAGTTAAGATAATTATCATTAGGTACAGTAATCCCAAAATAGAATTTAAACTTAAATCCGACATTAAGTCCAAGTACCACAAAACCATACTTAAATACATAAGTTCATATCGGTACAACATCAATACATACTTCTAAGAATTTCAACTCCCAAGTGCTACTATAAACTAATACATTGAACCATACCCCGAGAGCACGCAGCTGTTAATCGCCCTTCGGTACCTGTGCATCTGTAAAATAATTAAGTAAAGGAGAGGGGTGAGATAATAATCTCAGTGAATCCTCCCTTCGACTCCTCACCATTCACTCATGCAATTTTCTATCAGTCAAAAATCAATATGACATATTTATGCAATGCATATTCTTACTATGAATTTCTAATTCATCTTTGGTTCGCATTTATGGGTAATGTTATATGCTTACGTCCATACAACCCCATAAATATGCTTCGATATGGTGGTTAGACGTCTTAACCGTCCGAGGGCATCCCACACGGCTAACCATATCGATAACCCCATTTTAGAGGCATCTTAGTATCTTTTAGGGAATTAAATCACCACTATATCCTTAAATGCATGCTTTACTCCAAGAATACCATTAGAAGCTACTTCAACTCAACATGCAACTGAATACACTCATGTAAAAGATACATTTCAAGTTCAAAATAGAGCATATATCATAATGAGTCCAAGAAAACACATTAAGACAAGAAATAACTTCCATTAGAGCTCCATGGAGCTCTCAATGGTCAACATTCATCACAACATCTATAGGGGTACAACAATACCCCCTTAATCAGCCCCAATAACACATGCATAACTATAAAAAATAAAGACTGTGCATAAATGAGGATTTGGAGAACTTCCTAATATAGGGTTCATGATTTTTCTTCAGAAGGGACCCTAATGTGGGACTTATGGGTGCCCAACACCTAAGAGAAAGAAGAACTCACAACAACTTCCAAGATTCAAGCTTCAAGGTTGATGTTCAGCTCCTTCTTCTTCCTTCTTCCTCTTCTCCTTCAGCTGGCCTTTTAGGGATTCCTCCAATCTTCCCAAATCAAGAGTAAACACTCCCCAACTTGGATTCAAGCTAAGATTGATGGTGAATCTAGCATGAATACATGTTTTTCCCCTCTAGTTTGTGAACCCTAGGTGTTTGACCCCTTCTCCTTCTTCTCTTCGTCGCACCCTCTCTCTCTAACTCTCTCTCTATCCTTCGCGTTCTGTTCTTTTTCTGCTGAGTTTTTCTGATATACTGCAGCTGTGAATCGATTCGCAACACAGGTGAATCGATTCACTCAGTGTAAAATTGACAGGAATCGCAGCTTTAAGTGCAGGAATCGATTCCTGCAGTTCTCAGATTCGATTCATAGAGAACTGACTTCTGTGAATCGATTCATGCTGCGATTCACAGAGGATCAGCCTTTGTGAATCGATTCCTCCTGCGATTCACTGAAAACCTAATCGAGTCCCAAGAAACTCACGATACTGAATCGATTCACGTGGCCTGGGAATCGATTCACACTGGGCAAAAATTCACCAAACACCATTTTTCACACATTTAACTATAGAAATTAATGAGAATACCACTTAAGGTTCATCTTTAAGCCATACTAGGCTTATATCCACATACAAATCAGGCTTGGGGATTTTGGGGTGTTACACTACTACCCACCTTTTAAAAATTTTGTCCTCAAAATTGATAAATTAACATACCTATTGGAAAAGTCAGGATATTGGTTTTGCATCTCCTCTTCGAGTTCCCAAGTAGCTTCTTCTGAGTGGATCCTTCCCAGATCACCTTAACCAAAGGGATAGTCTTATTCCCGAGTGCCTTGGAAGCTCGGCCCACGATTTGGGCTTCGGGCTGGTATGTGCAATCAGGCCTAAGTTGTATGGACTCATGGTCTATAGAGTGAAATGGATCTGGAATGTACTTCTTAAGTCGAGACACATGAAAAACATTGTGGAGATTTGACAAAGAAGGAGGTAAAGCGATTTGGTAAGCAACAGACCAATGCGACCGAGGATTTGGAAAGGACCCACATACCGAGGGGTCAACTTTTTGGCCCTAAGAGCTCTACCAACACCTATAGTGGGAGTGACTTTCAGGAATACATGTTCTCCCTCCTCAAATTCAAGGGGTTTAAGCCTACGATCTGCATAACTTTTCTGCCTACTCTGAGCAGTCTTTATCTTCTCCCTAATCATGCGAATCTTATCAGTAGTTTCTTGGACAAGGTCAGGGCCTAACAATTGTTTTTCTCCCACCTCAAACCAACATAGAGGAGTTCTACACTTGCGACCGTAGAGAGCCTCATACGGTGCCATTCCTATGCTAGAGTGATAGCTGTTGTTGTAAGAAAATTCAATTAAGGGCAAATACTTGCTCCAACTACCGCCATCCTCTAAAACACAGGCTCTAAGCATATCCTCTAAGGTTTGAATGGTTCTCTCCGACTGGCCATCTGTCTGAGGATGGTAGGCTGTGCTAAGACTCAATCTCGTCCCTAAGGCTTGATGAAGTGCCTTCCAAAACCGAGAGGTAAACTTTGGATCCCTATCAGAGACAATGTTAGTTGGAACTCCGTGGAGCCTAACAATTTCTCTGATATAGATCTCAGCTAACCGGACAGTTTTGTAAGTGGATTTTATGATAAGGAAATGAGCAGATTTGGTTAATCTGTCCACTATGACCCATATAGAGTCATATCCTAGCTGAGTGTAGGGTAATCCTCCCACAAAATCCATTGCTATACTATCCCACTTCCACTCAGGAATTTCTAAGGGTTGGAGAAGACCTGAAGGCTTTTGGTGTTCTATCTTGGTTTTCTGACAAACCAAGCATTGAGCTACAAATTCTGCCACATCATTCCTCATGCCTGGCCACCAATACCTCTGTCTAAGGTCTTGATACATCTTGGTGGAACCAGGGTGTATCGAGAATCCACTCTTGTGGGCTTCTCCTAGAACCTGCTGTTTAATGGAATTATCCTTTGGTATGCAGATTCTCTGATGGAACAATAAAGTGCCATCCTCGACTTCAAAAACCTGGCGGTGCTTGCTAGACTATGACTCTACATCTAAGCTCAGGCAAGTCTAATCTGTTCCCTAAAATCACAGAAATTTCTAAATGGTAAAGCATGAGACTGTTCACTGATGGAAAAATTCCAAGGTTAAGGTCCCTAAAGGACTCCAGCAACTCCAGTTCTTTGATCATTAGTGAAGACACATGCAAGGACTTCTACTCAAGGCATCGCGACCACATTCGCTTTGCGGGATGGTACTTCAACTCAAAGTCATAATCTTTTAGGAACTCAACCCATCTTCTCTGCCTCATGTTAAGTTCCTTCTGATCAAAAAGGTATTTCAAGCTCTTATGATCACTAAACACTTCAAATTGGGCACCATACAGATAGTGTCGCCAAATCTTTAGAGCAAAGACAATGGCTGCAAGCTCTAAGTCATGAGTAGGGTAGTTCTCCTCATGGGGCCTTAACTGCCTAGATGCATAAGCTACAACTTGTCGGTTCTGCATAAGAACACATCCTAACCCTTTCTTAGAGGCATCACTATAAACTTCAAATCCCAAAGCGGGGTCAGGGATAATCAAGACCGGGGTAGAAGTCAACCTGGTCTTAAGCTCTAGGAAACTGCTCTCACAGCTCCTAGTCCATACAAAAGGCTCCCCCTTTCTGGTCAATCTTGTTAGGGGAAGTACCAGTTGCGAAAATCCCTTAATGAACCTTCTGTGAGTAACCGCTAATCCTAGAAAGCTCCTAACTGCGGATCGTGGTTGGTCGCTCCCAACTAAGGACTGCTTCTACTTTACTAGGATCAACCGACACTCACTTTGAGAAATCACATGACCAAGAAACTTAACTTCATTGAGCCAAAACTCACATTTCTCCGGTTTAGCAAAAGGCTTTTCTCCCGAGGGTACTTAGAACAATCCTAAGGTGTTCCTCATGCTCTCGAGGATCCTTAGAATAAACTAAGATATCGCCTATGAAGACCACTACAAACTTGTCAAGGAAAGGCCTAAAAATTCGGTTCATGTAGTCCATAAATACGGTGGGGCATTGGTTAGACCAAAAGGCATAACCAAGTATTCATAGTGGCCGTATCTAGTCCTAAATGCCGTCTTGAACATCCTCTGCCTTAACTCTAACTGGTGATAACTGCACCTTAGATCAATCTTAGAGAAAACCAAGCTCCCTAAGTTGATCTATCAAGTCATCTATCCTAGGCAAGGGTACCTATTCTTCACCGTGATCTTATTGATTTTCCAGAATCAATACATAACCTCATACTCCCATCTTTCTTCTTCACCAAAAGGACAGTGCGCTCAAGGTGACACACTAGGTCTAATAAACCGCTTAGCAATCAAATCTTCCAACTGTGTCTTTAATTCCCTTAACTCCAAGGGTGACATCCTATAAGGAGCTATGGAGATTGGTCCTGCTCAGGAACCAGTTCTATGGAGAACTCAACTTCTCTCTCAGGTGGTAAAGTTGCTACCTCGCTAGGAAACACATCTAAGAATTCGCTCACTATAGGGATAGTATCCGTGCTCGGGCTAACCTCTACAGTTGAAGAAAGTAGGATCATATATCCTGCAAGACCTTCCACTAGACAGTGACTCAATAGAAAATCATTACTCTGTGTAACATGACTTGACTCTTCAATAATAGAGTGCACATTTGGAAACTCAATCGTTTTACAGAAACAATTTAAAACAACTTGATGGGCGGAAAGCCAATCCATACCCAAGATAATGTCCATCCCTACAAGAGGTAGACACACAAGGTTTACTAAAAACATCCTCCCTTGAATTATGAGAGGACAATTCTCACATACTAAGGAAGTGGAAATGCTACCTTCGGCAGGTGTATACTGTAACGACCCGTTTCCGGACCGCTACCGAGCTCAACATACCGAGCTCGAGTTACCGAGCTCAACACACCGAGCTCAAGATATCCTGTATGCGATGTGTTTTAAAATGATACTCTTGTGCCCTTTAGAAAAGTACGGTCTATATATTTATATTTTTTTATAAAACTATCTCGTGCACATCAGAGTAATTACAGCTTTTCGAAACATGGTGCAACTAAGACACAAGACTTAAGTCCTAAATAACAGCACGCAGGTAACAAGTACATACTCATATATATACAAGATATAAAAAGTGCTTACAAAAAAAAAACAGTAATAATGTACAAAAAAAATACACCTAAGGTATGACGACTTCAAAGGAGCAATCATACCCTGGGGGTACTTCCGGCAGACACCCACGCAGGGGGCTGCTCCAAAAGTAAAACCACCAGTCTACCCTGTGCTCAAATAACAAAACATCACCCATCCCAAACTGGTCACAGCCACTGTACACAAAAGTCATATAACAGCTACCCCAAGAAACATAACATAAACAAAGCCAATCACGACAAATAGAGGTCGCCGCTCGATCCTCGCCGAGCTCCTCCTCGCCATCATCTGGGCCGAGTTCCTCGCACTCGACATCGCCTGGGTAACCGTCATGGATTGAAGGTACCACGGGAAAGGGTCAACTTCTCAACAAATCAAGATAATCCCGACATAAAGAAATAAGTAAACAACAAAGTATAACTTTCACCAAACGTAACTCGACCATCTCACTCTAGACTCGACTCTTATTCCGGAATATCGCCAGCAGGTCCATCCCCAAACTGACGCAATAGGTAAGCGGCCGGTCCAACCCCAAACCGATACCATGCATTAATCAGCAGGTCCAACCCCAAACTGATAATGCGACGCCTAGTCAATCTCCCGTAAACAAAAGGAGACCTAGCACCTTTAGTTATCCGGGTCACGGCTCAAAAACGTCATACGACTCGCCTAGCTCTCTCACTCGATGATTAGCTCGCCGCAGTCAAGGAGTGACACATAAAATTACTTGATCACATATCAAATAAAGAGCATGCTTAACATGAAGAAAACGCAATTCAATCATTTAAGCAATAAAACAATCCTTACACAATATCATAAAAACAGAGTCCTAGAATGTTTGGAAGTGCTCTTACGCATAAACATATAAAATAAAGCCTTAATAATGTCTAAGAGTTGCCCTTACCGAACTCCAAGCTAACGCTGCTCGACAACGACCTCAACACGGCTGTCTTCAAACGAGCTCGACAACGACTTCTCTCACTCGATCTCGACACGTACAGCTCTTAGTCGACCTCGGTTTCGTGATCTCGTACACCCTGATTTCCTTGCCGCACGATCTCGGAAATCACACTGCCTAATACGAGCACAACTTAGTTCGATCTATGGGTTCTAATAACACTTAGCTCTCATTATCCCAATCTTAACCACAACCCAAGTAAGCATTAAAACTTAAGAACTTAAACAAATACAACCAGAATTCAAACATTACAAAATAACTCATTTTCTCTAAAATTTTGTTAAAAACTTTTTTTCATACACCACCAGACAAAGCCATTTTTCCTAAGTACTAATTAAAGCTTAAAATCAAGTAATACCTTAAACACAACTTAATCAAAATCTAAGTTTATATTTCTTAAAAATATTTTCGTCATGGTCCAGCAATTAAAATAAGACCATAACCACTTATGTTAAAATTTAAAACTCAAAAAGAAATCAACACAAGCCAAGTAGGGAGGGTTTTGGGCGCTACCTACTTGCAGAAAACAGAGGAAACAATTTGTTTTTCAAGCTCAAATAAATGGTTAAAAAGATAGGTAATGTTATGAAGAAGAAAACCTATCAATATGACATGAGTTGAAAGCATAAAAACTAGCTAAATAGAGAGACGAAGTGGCGCTAGCAGTAACATGAAAGGAAATAAAATCATGTTTTTCATACCTCAACAGATGGTCGAGATGGTGATATAGGTCGAGGAGATGATAAGGAACAAGGTTGATGAGGAAGATCTGTTCAAAAACTCTATGAACTCAAGTTTCTTCAATGGAAGTTTGGAGAAGAGGGGGAAACTTGAAGAAGAAGAAAGAAGGAAATAGAAAGTGAGGATTTGAGGCGGCTGATCGTGATATTTATGTAGGTGGAGGAAACTAATCATGATACTTATCTACAGCTGGTGGAAAAAGAAAAAGTTTGGTCTTATCTCCCTTAAACAAAAGTTAATTACAAGAAAACCATTTTAAAAGAATTTATCTTTCATAAAACCACAAATAAGCGACACCTGGATTTTAAAGTAAGATATTAATCCAACAACAAATCTAACCCATCTAATCTGTTCTCTCTCATAATTACCGCAAAATATACTAATTAACACTACATAATATTCGTAAAAATACCATCTCGACACGATGTCGACCAGGGTGCTTGTGCAAGCGCACAAGGCTCTAACACGAGTTCGTGTACGCGGCCTCCTCAGTTCGACATGCGACCTCCTCAGCTCGGTACGCGACCTCATCAGTTCGACATATGACCTTGGCACGCGATCTTGGCACGGGATCTCGTCACGAGGTCTTGGTACGAGGTCTCGATACGATGTCCTAATACGAGGTCGATCTCGTCCTCAAGTGTTACATATACACATGCAACGGAATTTGCAATGAGGTAAGATACAACCCTAACCTTTGAACACATGTACACGAGATAAAGGAATGTGTTGCTCCCGAATCAAATAAAACAACTAGAGGTTCATCCTGAAGGAAACAAGTACCTTTCATCAGATTTTCCGCTCCCTTTGCTTTCTGGGCATCCAGAGTAAAGACTCTCCCTTGGTTAGGATCACTAGGCTTGGCTCCTTTCCCTTTAGTGTATTGGGGGCACTCCCTGGCCAGGTGTCCTGGTTGGTGACACACGTAGCAAACATTCTTTCCCTTCATACACTCTCCCGGATGTCTCTTCCCACAGTTTGAACATGCATGATAATCAGACTCGGAGGTTTGAGCCTGCTTTCCCTTGAAAAGGTTCCCTTTCGGTCTCATGTGTTGGGCGTTCTTATCTGCATCCTTCTTTTTGTTCTTATCTTGCCACCTAGTTTGCCTATCTTCATACATCCTCTTCAAGCTTGCTTCAGCCACGTAGCTCTGATGGACTACTCTGTGAAGTCGGTGGTCGATTTGTGAAATCTTTGTTTTGGATGTCCGCCTTAGTCCCCACTTGAACTGCTTGATTTTCCAATTATCGTCCGGAGCAAATTGAGCAACAGATGAGTACCTTACCAACTCTTCAAACTTGTTCACATACTCTGAGACCGTGGATTTTCCTTGCTGCAGTTGGACTAACTCTCGGTCCATCATATCCTTCACAGTCTGTGGGAAGTACTTCTCCAGGAAAATCCTCTGGAAGATCTCCCAAGTCAAGGGTATCCCCTGAGCCTCCATATAAGCTCGGGCCCCTTTCCACCAGTTCTCAGCATCCTCTATAAGTACAAGAGTAGCTAGCTCGACCTTTTGTTCCTCGGTACAGTGAACAACCTTAAAACTCTTCTCCACGGCTTCCAGCCAATGTTGGGATGCCATGGCTTCTGTTCTTCCATTGAAGGTTGGAGGCTTTGTCTTGAGGAACTTGAGGAATTTTCGGTCTAATTCCTCCTCTTGCGGGGGAGGTTGGGCTTGGTACTGTTGTTGTTGTTGTTGTTGGGCCAACTGAGCCACAAGGTTGTTGGTTGCAATACTCTGATTCTGAATGGCTTGCAATATCCCTTGTAACCAAGCATTCTCTTGTTCTGGAGGATTCAGAGGTACCTCAGCATTCCTTCTAGGTCTTCCGCGCCTTCCAGAACCTGAAGCCATGATTCTGCATAGAATGCACTAAGCATTGAGTTGATCAGGCTCAATATCTCTTAGCATAATAAGTAGAAAAACAACAGCAGACTCAAGAAATTCACGAAACTATTCCTAGCAACCCCTACAGTCCGATTAGAATCGAACTGCTCTGATACCATAATGTAACACCTCACTTTCATTCGCATAAAGTTAAGATAATTATCATTAGGTACAGTAATCCCAAAATAGAATTTAAACTTAAATCCGACATTAAGTCCAAGTACCACAAAACCAGACTTAAATACATAAGTTCATATCGGTACAACATCAATACATACTTCTAAGAATTTCAACTCCCAAGTGCTACTATAAACTAATACATTGAACCATATCCCGAGAGCACGCAAATGTCACAATCGCCTCTTCTGCACTGTGCATCTGTAAAATAATTAAGTAAAGGAGAGGGGTGAGAT
The DNA here is from genome assembly GCA_037113605.1 of Calophaca sinica. Classification (NCBI taxonomy): domain Eukaryota; kingdom Viridiplantae; phylum Streptophyta; class Magnoliopsida; order Fabales; family Fabaceae; genus Calophaca; species Calophaca sinica. The sequence continues at coordinate 42,811,954 of CM073734.1, forward strand.
AATAATCTCAGTGAATCCTCCCTTCGACTCCTCACCATTCACTCATGCAATTTTCTATCAGTCAAAAATCAATATGACATATTTATGCAATGCATATTCTTACTATGAATTTCTAATTCATCTTTGGTTCGCATTTATGGGTAGTGTTATATGCTTACATCCATACAACCCCATAAATACGCTTTCGATACGGTGGTTAGACGTCTTAACCGTCCGAGGGCGTCCCACACGGCTAACCATATCGATCACCCCATTTTAGAGGCATCTTAGTATCTTTTAGGGAATTAAATCACCACTATATCCTTAAATGCATGCTTTACTCCAAGAATACCATTAGAAGCTACTTCAACTCAACATGCAACTGAATACACTCATGTAAAAGATACATTTCAAGTTCAAAATAGAGCATATATCATAATGAGTCCAAGAAAACACATTAAGACAAGAAATAACTTCCATTAGAGCTCCATGGAGCTCTCAATGGTCAACATTCATCACAACATCTATAGGGTACAACAATACCTCCTTAATCAGCACCAATAACACATGCATAGCTACCAAAAATAAAGACTGTGCATAAATGAGGATTTGGAGAACTTCCTAATATACGGTTCATGATTTTTCTTCGAAGGGACCCTAATGTGGGACTTATGGGTGCCCAACACCTAAGAGAAAGAAGAACTCACAACAACTTCCAAGATTCAAGCTTCAAGGTTGATGTTCAGCTCCTTCTTCTTCCTTCTTCCTCTTCTCCTTCACCGCCTTTTAGTGGATTCCTCCAATCTTCCCAAATCAAGAGTAAACACTCTCTAACTTGGATTCAAGCTAAGATTGATGGTGAATCTAGCATGAATCCATGTTTTTCCTCTAGTTTGTGAACCCTAGGTGTTTGACCCTTCTCCTTCTTCTTCTCTTCGTCGCACTCTCTCTCTAACTCTCTCTCTATCCTTCGCTCGTTCTTTTTCTTTGAGTTTTTACGATATCTGCGGTGTGAATCGATTCACAGCACAGGTGAATCGATTCACTCAGTGTAAAATTGACAGGAATCGCAGCTTTAAGTGCAGGAATCGATTCCTGCAGTTCTCATATTCGATTCACAGAGAACTGACTTCTGTGAATCGATTCATGCTGCGATTCACAGAGGATCAGCCTTTGTGAATCGATTCCTCCTGCGATTCACTGAAAACCTAATCGAGTCCCAGCAAACTCACAGCCCTGAATCGATTCATAGGGCCTGGGAATCGATTCACACTGGGCAAAAATTCACCAAACACCATTTTTCACACATTTAACTATAGAAATTAATGAGAATACCAGTTAAGGTTCATGTTTAAGCCATACTAGGCTTATATCCGCATACAAATCAGGCTTGGGGATTTTGGGGTGTTACATGAACGCAATCGGAGGCACACGTGAACGCAAAGAGCACCGTAAATGCGAGCAGTGGCGCGACGCACACAGCGAGTAGCAACGGCGAACGCGGGACGGCGTAAACCAAAGCTGTGCTAGGAGACGACGCAGCAGAGAACTAGAGTTTCAGCTCAGAGAGAGTGTCCCCCTCTTTTGTTCCTTCCAATTTTAGATTGTGGGGGAAAATTGGGAGCAAGAGATGAATAGAAAACTTCACGAGGTTTCTTGACCTTTTACACTATCTTTCAATATCGGTTAAGAATTAAACGATATAAAATATACACTTTCTACGAATTTTTCACATCGGACAAAGGGGCAACCAATATAAAAAACTTTTTTCATATCGGTTTATGAAACAACCGATATAAAAATGTTCATTTTAATTACAAAAATACCACCACCTTTTTTTAATGCCGGTTATGATTTAACCGATGTAAATTTATGTTATAGAATGCATTTTTTGCACTAGTGCATATATCATGTGTGTACATATGGGTATGGGTATTCTGATACCTGCTCCCAACCCTGTTAATAAGCAAGCAGAGAAAAAACTCATTCCTATTCTCTGCAATGCCCATTAAGCTATTCAAATAAAATTTATGGCAGAGTTTAATATGGGTATGGGTTTTATTCCAGGTGGCTTCTAGGGTGGACAAGTAATTAGGTGGTTCAAGGATGGACCTGTAAATTTACTAGCTACAATAGGTATTTTCGGTGGTGTTTTTGTAATATGTGTTGGAATCAAGTGGATTCAGAAATAATGACCCTTAATTGTTTTGATGATAACAAATGATTAAGAGAACAATTTATTCTCTGATGTGTTTGTTAGTGTGCAAAAATCACTATTCATTAGAAGAAGATATCTCAGAAGACTTAGTGAAGTCTTGAATTTCACACATCTAAGTCTTGCATTGATCCTCTGTTTTGATGCTGACATGATGTGAAAGCCTTGCTCTGAAGTTGGTCAACTCTGTTGGTGGTCAACGCTCTGATGAGATCATACATGACTTAGTCAACACTGTTTGACCAATCAACTCTGTTGGTAAACCAAGCTCTGGCAAGACTAGCTCTTGACTTGGTTAACTCTGTTTGGTCAGTCAACGCTCTGGTAGACAACACTCTATTGAGACCACATTCTGTTTGGTCACCGCTCTGGTCTTCAGTCAACGCATACAACAGACTATGGTTAGACCACTCTGTGGAAGCCTTCATGCAATTCTACAAGACTCTCTGTTATCTGAAAGGCAAATGAAATCTACGCTGAAGAAGTTGCCTCTGTTTCAAGCTCATTCTGGTGAATAGTACTCACTCTGGTGAACAGTGTAGCTCTGATAGGAAACAGACTGAAGCTTATTTAAGGCTACTTCACGTATTTAAGAGACCTTATTGATGAAGCATTTTAATGTACGAGGTATCAAAGGCCACAGGGAATGTCAACGAATATAATCATTAGGAAACTTGCTCTCAAAGGGTCTAATATTCAAAAAGCTCATAAGAGACAAACACTCTGATTTTGTCTGCTGTGTCAGTATGTGGGTTTGTTCCTTTTTCTTTTCTTCCTGCAGTGTTTTGGTTGAAAAACAGTTTGTTAATTCTGTGTTTTCTGTTGCTTTTGCTTTTATATGAGTTAGTTATCTGGCTGTTATATAAAGCCTCATTAGGTCTTTGTGTGAGTAGAGTCTTTTGATTAATTCACTGTATTTTCTGAGAGGAAAGAAAGAGAGGCTGAGAGCTAAACACTTGTGAGAGTGCAGGGAGGGGAAAATCGCTGAGAGTAGAACAAGGTTCTGTTGTGATGGCTCCTTGCATGTACATTCTCCACTGATAGTGATCTTTGAGCTCGGATTCAGTCCCCCAGACGTAGGAGTTGTTTGCTCCGAACTGGGTTACCAATCTTGGTGTTAATTCTTCTTTAACTCTTCTTTTTTACAATTCTGTTTCAATCTTGCAGGTGCCATAACAGGTGCCATAGCATCTGCTATACGGCACTGATTGTTTTACTGCATTGTTTTTTTTTTTTTTGATTTGTGCGCATGCTTAAGGATCTTGTTATTTCATCGATTGCATTGGTACTGGTCTATTGTTGTTCTTTGTTTTGCAGATTAACAAGTCCATTATTCGATCTTGGTCACAACAACTGCACTAACTCTTCTGCACCATAACTCATTCTCTAAATTGAGTTCTCTGATGATTAATATTGGGTTTTACCGGATTTATCCCTAAATTCCAAATTCCCGTCTCAGAAATGTCTTCTATCTCTCTAAAACCATTGAGTAGCCAAAGTTTTAGCCATGATAACGACTATGTTTTCACGATGGCTGGAACGGTGGTGGGAGTGGCGAAGTCGATGGTTTAACGAAGAGTGCTCTATTAGGGTTTTTTGGGACCAAAGGACTTTGTTGTAAATTTGTAAAATCTACATAATGACCTGTTACCTGATGAATCTCAATCGTTCAACATTCTAGTCATATATCCTACGATTAAAATTCCTGGTTCACTCATGAACCACTAATTGTTTGTCCACAGTAGAAGCCATCTTTAATCCATCCCTAGCTAGTCGGGTGTACTTTTTCTTTCCTTCTCTCACGTACGAGTGGGCAGGCATAAAGAACAGGCACCCAATAATCAGTGCGGTTGCATCTAGGGTACTCGGATCCATAGACCAAGAGTGGGTTTCTTCGTTTTTTTGATGCACTATCGCTCGTCCTTAATTATTGCGACTATTGGGTTGAGTATCATTTTGTCTCCACAATTAAACCAAAAGGTGAGAATGCTGGAGTGGGATCAACTGATCACATTTTATTGCACACATTTGATTACCCAGCTGTAGAAAACTTCTGCATCAAACTTCATACTAATTATTTCTTTCTTCTACCACCTATTAATACTAATACATTTCTTTTCTAAAAATAATTAATAATGCATGCCACTGTATTTTATTGTCGAACAATATTTTTAAGAAAATTAGATACATCTAAATATTTAGTTTTATCCATCAAGTATATGCTGGATGAAATTGAGTTATGATATGTTCTTTTGAAGAAAAATTATTAAGTCATGAAAATCTAAGTAGGTTGGAGGCTAGGTATCCATTTTTCCTTTTAATGCTAATAATTGTTTTCGGTCTTCTACAATTTTTCTTTGTATATATGCATCATCATCATCTTAACATTTGGTAGCGTGAATGCAAATTAATGACCTGCACCAAAAATTATAAATCTGATTTGTTAACTTAGACAGCAAACAAAAATACGGGACATTGTTGGATCATGGCCATGATTACATTGCGCTGCACCATATGTTCCCATTTGAAAAAGCTTGTTAGTTGGTGGTGCTTTTAAAGACTCTGTGACTCGCGTGTTGATGATGTCGAGGAAGCATATTTGATAAGATTGTGTGGTAGTCCTAAAGCAATTTATTTAAGCTGTAACAATATTTTTAGGCTAAAATACATTTTTGTCTCTTATCTTATTATTTAATTTCATTTTGACCCCATAATTTTTAAGTGTCAATTAGGTCTCTTATTTTTATTCTAGGTTTTAATATAGTCCTTTCTATTTAAATTGTGTTAGAAAAGGGCCACGTTGCTATAACTTTTACAAAATAAAAAACCATTTTGAAACAAAAAAAGACCACAGTGGTATAACTTTTACTATACAATGGACCATTTTTGTGTTTGAGGATAAGATAAAAGATTGAATTGAAACTTTTAAAAGTTAAAGGACTAAATTAAAACTAAAAATTAAGATAAGGGACCAAATTAAAATTTTTAAAAATTAAGGGATCAAATTGAAACTGAAAAATAAGTAAAAGAACTAAAAAGGTATTTTATAGCCATATTTTCACTTCATATCCACATATGCAGGCATCTAATCTTACTAGAACAAACTGACAAACGAATATAGTTCGGTTTGTTAAGATTTAAAAAGGTGGTTTTCGTGCAAAATACTTTATAGAGACTGTTTTTTAGAGATTTTTAAGTAAATCATAAGCTAATTTATATTTGTTTATAATAACAAAAATTATTTTTTAATATTTTTTCTCATCTTTATACTCATTAAAATCAGATTACTCTTTAGAAGCTATTTCAAATAGCTTATCATTGTAATCAGAAGATTCCAGGTTATTTTTAGATTTTGATTATTTTTAAAAGCCGAAACAAACAAATAAAAAATTTTAAAAAGTAATTATTTTACTAAAAAAGCGATTATTTTATAAAATAATTTGAAACAAACATACTCATAATATTTAATACATTATTAGTATTAAATGTTGTATATTTTAATAATTTTTTTCATTATTAATTGTTGTTTAATTAGTCTTTTGTAATCGTTTATGTTAATGGTTTTTACTTCACATCCATGCGTTTAATATTGAATTACTATGCTTTGCAGGTAGGAATGTTTAGCTACGAGAAACCATTAATTAATCGGTGGCGTAATTTGGACACACGCTAGCGACAACAACATGTACGAACCATATGTCAGTACATCTATGGACCTTTTTATTTTTCAAAAAAAATTTTAATTTTTTTTTCAACAAAGTATTACAGATTTTTTTTATCTCATTAATGTTATTAATTATCTGGTTAATGACAAATCCTGAAACTTTTAGACATTCAATTTTCTTATCTGGTTAATCAAGTTCACATATTTTGTTAATGCTATTCATTATTTGGTTAATGTCAAATCATAAAACTTTGGACATCTTATTTTCTTATCTAGTTAATCAAGTTCAAAAATCTGATTAATGCTATTCATTATCTGGTTAATGATCTCATTTGCTTATCTGGTTAATTAAGTTCAAATATCTGGTTAATGTTATTCATTATCTGGTTAATATCAAATCTGTATTAGCCAGTTAAAAAAAATTTTAAAAAAATTCTATAAAAAAAATCCGTATGAATTCCATATATGTCCATACCATACGGACATACGGTGTCGCGTATTTGATCTGCAAATTGTGTGTTCAAAAAAAACATTTTTCTTAATAAATTGACGTCAATAAAGCAAGCAAGTGCTCTTTTTGCCTTTACCTTTTCTTTTTCTTTTTCTTTCATGTTACTGTAATTCCTTCTTTTCTGAATCAATTGTAAACGTGGCAAATATTGTGAATCTTATTACTGTGCTCCGTACGGCTTTGCTATGTTCCTCATTTAACTTAATTTGGTATTTTCTTGATCTCAGTTTTTTGTTTCACTTATACGAAGGGAAAGTGAAACCAAGTTTTTTGTTTCACGTATGTCCCAGCAACAACAAAATTAATTTGCAATGAATACTTAAATTCAGAAAATACAACCCTTGACTTTTGCAGGGAGAAAGTATGATAAAAACACCAATATAATTACTGCCGAACTGATGAAGAAAAATCCAGTAATACAACTAGAGATGAACAAAAATCAAATAATAAGAAAAGATAAAAATAAAGTGGAACTTACAAGTCATAAAAAGTGGAAAAAATAAACAAAAGTTGGGAAAAATATTGACTTAATATGTTCTTTGCATGTATATTACTTCAAGTAAAGCAAGGAAACTGGAATGTTCTTTACCAAGTATTGCAATATACGCTATGTATGTCTTAATCTCTATACTTCAAAATTCATGATAATTCCTCTTGTCCTTCTGAAGAGCATTGGATCAACTCCAGTATGTTGACAACCTCAGCCATATCTGGACGATTTGAAGGTACTTGTGATGCACAAACCAACCCCAATTTAATCACAGGAATTGCTTCCTCTACAGCAAAATTTCCCACAAGCTTCTCATCAACACATTGCTCCACCTTTCCTTCCTCCAATGCACCCCTCGCCATGTCACATAGAACAACCACATCATCCTCCATATATTCCACAGGTCTTTTTCCTGTCACAACCTCTAAAACCAAAATTCCAAAACCATATATGTCACATTTCTCAGTTATCTTAACTGTTCTGCAAGCAAACTCAGGAGCCATGTATCCAAGTGCACTTTGAATTTTGCTGCTCAAAACACAATGGTCTAGCATTGGTAATAGCCTTACCAAGCTAAAATCTCCTATTTTTGGCTCATCAGAACAATCAATGAAAACATTTGTAGATTTTAGATTATAATGGATTATGTTCATTTGGTGCAAATGGGACAACCCTTTTGCCATTCCTAAAATAATCTTGAACCTTTGCCTCCAAGAAAACACAACTTTGCTATTATCATCATGTAGAAGCTTGTGCAAACTCCCTCTAGCTAAATACTCATAAATAAGAAGGTGCAAGGATAAAGTCCAATAATAACCTTCAATTGCAACAAGATTGTGGTGCTTGATCTCCCCTAGCATTTTAACCTCACTCTCAAAGTCTTCTTGGGATTTTGTCAAACTAGACACTGTAAGCTTCTTGATTGCAACAGAATGTCCATTTCTAAGGACAGCGCGATAAACAATTCCAAATCCGCCACGACCAATTTCACTCTCTTTGTTAAGAAGGTTATGAGCATCATCAGCAAAGTCAGCATCACCAGAAAACATCACAAGCTTTCCACAGTTTGGATCATTGGAAGGTGAACAACTATAGTCCTTACCACCAGAGAATGCAAATGGAGCAGCAGAATGTGACATTGAAGACCTCACATGGATATTTAGGACAGTAACAGCCACAACACCAATGACAATACAGATAGCTGCACCAATAGCTATAAGGACAGAGATGCTGAGCATTATCTTGTGATGCTGATTTTGTAAGGAAGCTCTGGAGTTGGAGTAATTGGAATTGGGGTTTAGGACAATAGGTTTTGGATGAATAGTTTGGCAAGAGTGCTTAACAACAGAACCACATAACAATGGATTACCAGAGACAAATGAGGTAGAGATTGTATTGAAGAAGCCACCAAGTGGTAGCTCACCTTGAAGGTGGTTATAGGAAACATTAAATGAGAAAAGCTGGGTGAGGTTTGTCAGCTCTTTTGGTAAGCTTCCAGAGAGTTCATTCCATGACAAATCTACATACTGAAGATTGGTTAGTTCTGCAATTGATGGAGGGATTGAACCAATAAGCTTGTTGTGAGCAACATTCCTGCATCATTCCATGAAATGCACAAAGACAAATACAAAACATTAATTAGATACAATGGTAGATTCTTAAACTTAAGATTTAAATTTTCACAACTAAAACAGAAGCAAAGGCCCGTTTACTTCCCGTGTTTTCTATTTTCATTTCCATTTACAATAATAAACATTAGAGAATGCATTCTGTAAAATTTTTAAAATGTATTTATTTTTTAAAACAGATCCAGTATTTCCAAAAATTTTGAAAATGCAAAAAAACTATTTCAGTTAGCCTTTTATCTTTTCTGTCACAATTGAAAATGAAAAATCCATAACCAAATGTCATTCCAGCCATCCACGTAAAACAAATAAAAATTGAAAATGTTTTTAGAAAGCAAATGGGCCTAAGGCATTTCATTTGCACAAATCAGCCATATCAAGTTATAAAGATTAGAGCTAAGATAAAGAGCTTACAAAGATGTTAGGGCTGAACACTTTGCAATTTGGGCTGGAATTCTCCCAACTAAGAAGTTATTTTGTAACCTTAGTTCACTAAGTGAAATTGCCCCTTCTATTTCAGACGGAATGCTTCCATTAAGCTTGTTGTTACTCAAGTCAAGAATGTACAAAGACTTAAGTTCTCTTATACTCACTGGAATAGAACCAGAGATATTGTTGGTGGACAAATTCAACACTTGCAAGCTACTAAGACCACCAATGCCAGATGGAAGTTGGCCAGAAAATGCATTTGATGACAAATCCAAAACTTGAAGGCCATGATAAGACACAGATGAAGGAGAGTTGCTCTTATTGAAACTGCTCCCAGAAAGTGAGATACTCTGTATACCAATCCTAAATATCCAAGGAGAAAGAAGGCCTTGCAAGAGATTGTGGCTGATATCAAGAGTCAAAAGCTTAATGCAGTTAACCATTGAATCTGGTAGGCTTCCTGTAATCTGATTCCTCGACAGATTTAATCTAGTCAGTGACTCAAGATTTCCTATTGATTTTGGAATCCAACCAGAAAATCTATTTGAAGAAAGATCCAACATCTCTAGATTTTTCAACTCTCCAATCCAATGTGGAATCCCTCCTGTGAATGAATTCCCCTGCAAACTAAGTGATGTGCATGAGCTGAGTCTTTGTATTGAATCAGGAATTTTCCCTGAAAGAAAATTACCACTGAAATCAATCAACTTCAAAAGCAAGCAGCCTCCAATATCCTCAGGAATCCAACCAGTGAATTTGTTCATCCCTAGCCTTAACTCCCTCAAATCATATAGATTCTGAATTCCTTCAGGAATATCTCCCACAAGCAAGTTACTTGACAGATCAAGTGACTGTAGTTCCCTCAGAAACCACATTCCAGAAGGTAATTCACCACTTAACTGATTAGATGAAAAGTTCAAACTTGCCAATGAGAAGCATGAGCTCAAAGAATCAGGAATCTTACCTGTGAGATTGTTTTTAGCAAATGATACAACTCTTAGAGACCAACATTGATGGAAAAATCCATCTGGGATTTTCCCAGAGAGGTTGTTCTCACTCAAATCAACAACTTTTAGATTCCAAAGGGTAAGAAGATCAGGGTTTATGGTTCCTGTGAAGTTGTTCCTAGAAAGGGAGAGAATTTGAAGGAACTGCAATCTCATAAGCCCTCTACCAATATGTCCAGAAAGAGAGAATCCATCAAGGATAACAGCAGATACCCTATTGGTCGAAGGGTCACATTTGATACCTTCCCAGTTGCAAGGACTGTAATCATCTTCATTCCATGTAGTGAGTTTCCCTTTTGGATCTTCTAAACCAGCCTTAAACACAATTAACCCCAATACATCGTCATTGAAAGGTTGGTCTAGTGAGATCACTTGGATTGGACAAAAAAGAACAAGAAACAAAGATAGGATAAATTGCACTTGCATCATCACATTGATATCTAGAATTTGCAGAAAGCTATTCCCATACAAGAACACTGCCATTTCCATTTGCTTGCATTGCACTTGTTAGAAAAAGATTGGTGGGTCCCAACATTCAACAAACCAAACTATAACATCAACAACAAAACAACCTTCTGTCACACAAAAATAAGTAAGTTTCAAGTGCAAGAAAAAATAATGAGAGAGAGAAAGAGGGTGGGGGAGGGGGGCATAAAGATTGTTCTATTCTACTATTCATGCTACATGGTGCAGGAACAGTGGATGCAGAAATGACACAAAATGGTGGCAGAATTTACAGTAAATCTAGGTGGATTTGACCCAAAAAAAGGAGTAAAAAACAAACAAAGAAATAGACTAGACAGAGAGTAACCATGCGAGGATAAAAAAACAAATGAGAACAAAGTAAAGCAACTTAAGCAAACTTACTTTTCACTTTTCAAAGTTCAGAATTTCCAAGGAGAAATCGAAGTTACTGCACTCACATAGAGGAGCAGAATGCAGAAGCTTAGAATTTTTAAGTTGAGATGACACAGTGCAAATATTGTGATTATGGAGAAAAGCGCAATAAAATTATATAAGAAAAGTCAGAAACAAAGGCTCACTCCATCCTGTGATATGATGAAGGGAAAATGGGGAAGCCTTGTTCTGAGTGTAAGATCTATATGAATCAAATCAGAGAGTAAAGTGAGGCGCCACTTAGAGAGAGAGAGAGTGGTCACAGAGTAAAATGCTATGATGTGCATGGCGTGGCATACAGTGCACTTTTTGATTTTAGTTTTTCACATAGTATGATTATTATACAATTTTATACTTATGTTTCCATGTATATTCAACAAATGAAATTTCATTAAAATTTATAAATATTTTTACAAAAATAAATACGAATTTTTCAGATAGTCATATCAACGTCAGAGCTAAAACCATGCTAGGTGTCATTGAAGTGGTTGTTGCTTTAGGGAAAACCTTTTCATCTTACCGTTAGTCATGTTTGAAAGGGAAATATTTAGGTGTGTACTCCTACCTTATCGTCTCTGCAACAGAAAAAGATAAGGGTAGGAGGCCAGATAGAATAGAAGGAGAGTGGATAGACGATGGAGAGAAATAGATGAATTATAATTTATAATATAATACAATACAATACAATACAAGTAAAAATGTCTTAGATTTTTTCTTTGATAATATGATTATTTTTTACGATGCAGTTAATAATGTTTCATTAGAAAAGACTTTAGAGTGTGTTTACACCTAAAAATATTTGAAGTATTAACCGAATACGACAAACAGTCGAATAAGAGGGTGAGCCGAATAAACATCAGCCAAATGGGATATTAACCGAATTTGCAACTGAGGAGTCGAACCTTTGAAGAAGAGGATTGGTCTTGATTGATAAGATTTTTGGGCTGATGGATCACGCGTGTGGGCTTTCAAATTCAAAATCATGGAGATAGCTCATAAATTAATTAAATTAGTTAATTAAAATTCAAGTGGAGAAGCAGTTGCCATGATTTTAGGTACAGGAAAAAAAGGAGATAAGATCAGCCAAAGAGGGAGCTGTTGGATAAGGAAGTGGTCATCGTAGGCACGATATAAGCAATGAGTTCGGGCCTAAAACTTAGGAATGTGGTTAGTGGAGATTTGCACGTTCAACCGAATAACTGTTAGCTGGGACATGACTGTTGCTAGCCAATGTTACTGCTTAGAAACGTGGCAAATAGGAGTTCTGTTCAGCTGTTGCTATGAATACCAATTGTACATACTCATTTAAACACACATCAATCAATATAATCCAGTTATTTGGAATTTTCAGTCGCAAATTTACTTTCTTTAGTTATGCTTTCCTTAGCTTGGAGTAGCCAATTTCATCATTCACCTCACTTAATGCTCTTTGGAGTAGTTAAGGAACTCATAGTTGAGGGACAGAGTTCATTCTTCAACGTAATCGACTGAAGAAAAAAAGAATCATTATTCATAGTTTTAGTCGATTTCTAGGCTAAATTTTAATCACGTCAACAAATTTAGCATGCCCAATGGGATCTAATAGGTGAACAAATTGAAAAACTTGGTTCTCCTAGTCAAGATTATCGTTGGCGTATGCACTTGCCTTCTGGTAAGAGCCTTAGCAACATGGATCCTACTTCAAACTCCAAGAAGACTGGCCCACGAAAGACAAGTGATGCGGCCTGTGCCTTAAGAATGCCTACATCAGTTGCTCAACCCAGTGACACCACAACAACCACTGTGGCCCCGGTCAATACAGAGCAGTCGGTTGCCATGACCACCTTTCTTATACGACAACAAATTGATATGGGCATCAATGACCTCATGTATCAGGTATCCAAGCAATTGGCTGACATTGTGAAGCCAATGGTGCATAATGAAGTTGAACAAGCAAGGGAATTCGAGGCCAATGGTGCACAATAAAGTTCAACAAGCAAGGGAATTCAAGGCAAAACGACTCAATTCAGGAGAGAGCTCGGTGACTTCGGTTGTCTCAGGGCAAGCTGGTCACCTTAATCAGGCAGGAATTCCATCATGGGCCCGCTGAATATGATTAAGGTAGGACCGTCCCAGGTCAAGCCGAATGCAATTCAGGTAGGAATGCCTCAAGGCCAGCCGAATTGCCTTCTGGTAGGACCTAATCAGGTCCAGTCGACTGTATCACAACAGGTTCCTTTAAAATCAGTTAATTCCCAACCTAGTACTTTTGCCACTATTAACCCTGGGGGCAGTATATGGCGATGATACCTTTAACCTGACTAATCTTCAATTTGGACAGGTACAAATGGCAAGGAGGCCACCAGATGCTATAGGAAAAATTGAAATGTCGCAGATTCTACCATATGGTCAAACACACGGTGTTACCGTGCAAGCAACCATTCCTCAGTATGCTAGGGGCAAGACTTTGGCCCAGGAGGAGGTTCAGGGATACTACAAGAATATTTGCTATTACCTACGAGACATTTCCGGTGGCCTCTGGGCCATCGGTATTTCTGGCAGCTTAAGCCCTCGGAAATGCTTCACAAAATTTCTGGCGGCCTTGGTGATATGGATACAACCCATGCACCATCTAACCTCCAATAAATGAAGTAATGGGAATTATCTCTCTTTCTCTTGTATTCATCACTTACTTTGAACTATGACTAGAATTTTCGTGTAATCAATCACTTGTTTTAAATGTCTCTAGATTTTTCTACTTGGTAAAGCCTTAAAAGAGTAGTATAAATAGGTCTCCTCACAAGGTGTTTTGGCATTAAGCAATAGCAAGTTTTCGTTGAGCAATTAGAGAGTTCTCTCTTTCTCTATCTTTCCTTCTATTCTTGAGCCACTTGGCCCACGAAAAGGTCTGGTGTGCATTATCGACGGCCTGGCCGCCGGAAACGTTGCGCGCTAAAATTTTAAATTTGAATTTTCAACCTTACCGAGGGGCTAGGCCCTCGGAAACGACTCAGATGTTTATCAGCGGCCTGCCCCTCAAAAATGTACAAAGGTCATTTTGACTGTTGTGTGTTTCAGAGGGGCAGGCTGCCAATAATAAAATGCAATCATTACCAACGGCCTTTTCCAAGGGGCATGGCCATTGGTAATGTTTAATAACCCCAGAGCCTTCGTCTTCCTCCTCCATTCTGCGATTTTTCTATCTTCTCTCTCACTCCTGCTAACATTCTATTCTTTTCTGAATTAAAAATTTAGTTTATAATTCTAAATCAAATATTTAAAATAGTAATATAATAATAATAATAATAATAATAATAATAATAATAATAATAATAAATTTTTTGGTTACGCTGACTAAACTATTTTTAATATATGTTACTATACTAATATTATCATAGATATCATAAATATAATATAATACTAAACTATTACATATAGATATATTACTATACTTTTATTTTATGTTAAGTTATATTGAATAATTAATTAGGTGTAGCAGAACGTGACTTAATATAAGATTCCACTTTCTAATTAGGAGTAACCATAAGATGGGATTGTTATGCCTTCCAAAATTTTAAGTTACCCAAAGAACCAATCAACATTCATCTTTTTCTATATGGGTAACTAATTAGTTGCAACAAATTGTTCCTAAAAGCTTCGACAAGATATACTTTGATCCTCGCTAATGATTACATCTTATCTTGTGATTTTATTTGGACACTCGGATAAGTTACCAACCATAGGATGCAAACTTTTTCTCCAAGAAAAGCCACTGCATAATGAATATAGCCAATTAAATCTACCTACAGATTTAATCCCAAGATTTTATGATAAAATCTAATTTTATTTAATAAAGCATCAGTTATATAGAAGTTCACTATAAATACACTCTCTAATCCCTCCACCCTCTCCCACACAATCAACCACTTTACTCCCTCGTGAAAATACTTTACGTTCAAAACTATGAAGTTATCTTACACCATCGTTGTCCTATTCCATACTTTTCCCTACTAGATATACCACCCATAAGTCTTTTTCCTTTCACTTCTATTTCCTTTTCATCTATACCTCAAGTATAAAGAGAAAGTTACCATCCCCTGCTCAGATTGTAAAGCTTGTGGAGTTTTCCAAGGAAGAGCTTTTACCAACTAGGACAAAACAAAACTTCGTAATAGGGGGTGAGGAACTTCAACAATAATAGTAGAGTAGGAGGTGAATCATTCGAGTCAAGGGCGCCCTATCCCTTCACTATTTCTATTATTTTTCCGATACAAGAATTTAATATTAGTAAAGTAAAAGAGGAAATTTGAGTTTACATATCTTGATAGTTATTCTTAGCTTTGATGTTTTTATGAACTTCCTTCTTGAGAATGGATATTATTCGATATTATTAAGTTGTTCATCCGATGTCTTGAAATCTGTGATTATTTTACAACGCTCGTTATTCTGACACCGCACACACCCAAATCCGGTACACACGCACACACTTAAATCCGTGCATGGTCAACTCCGTCAACTCGTGGTGGTCAACTCTGGTCAACTCGTGGCGGTCAACTCCGTCAACTCGTGGTGGTCAACTCTGGTCAACTCCGTGGTGGTCAACTCTGGTCAACTCTGGTGGTGGTCAACTCGTCAACTCGATTTTTCTTACTTGTGCGCCTTTTCTCTCTCGTGAATTGAGTCCGCCTCTAGTGCAACTTTTACCATAATGGTAGTACGTGGATAATTGAGTTCAAATATGAGGAAGAGAGCTACGCTTGGTACGAACGAGTGCGCAAGTGAAGGTTGTAATAACCTTGGGGGCATCACGGTGCGAAATTCCACATGTGACCAGGTGGTAGCTCCCTTGTGTCGTGGTATTCGATATCCCACAATGATGAGCCTGACGAGACACTGCAAGAACTCAAGATCGGTGTAGAGTGTTGCATTATAAAAGTATGAATTATAAAATGAGAAAAGTATCGACGAACATGTACTCCCGATCGCTCCTCCAATTTAGAGTCTCTCCATGGAGTAGATGTGGGCCCATATATATATATATATTACATGACATTGCATGGATCTTGTTGCATGATTATGAAATGAACTGTTGATCTTTATTTCTTTATATATATATATAATATTATTATGATTGCCTAATGCTCTACTATATGTTATGTTGTTGATATGTACTCACCCCTTTGTTTGTTGTTTTGGATATTATTATTATGTTTGTTTAAAGATGGAGGACAATGACAACAATCACCACCCGATGGTACGTATGGAGTTCATCAACGGGATCTGGACCCCTGATTATCCCAACCTCACTGTGACCTTTGATGGAGAAATCGCTATTCACACCACTGTTGGCACATTTCCTAACTTCATCACTACCACCCGCCATCGTACTATGACATTATCCTTTTACTTACCTTTAGCTGATATGTGGGTCAAGGTCTGTTATTGCACCCACAGGAACATATCCGGAGCCGCCTCCCTACTACCCGATCCCATAGAGGGTGAGGGAAAGAGATGTATGACTAATAATTCTGATGCAGTAGTATGTTTGGACCAGCCTGATGTAGTTTTCGACATGATCTACCTACTCTTGACAGGAGATCTTTTGATGTTGTAGAAAAAAATTACGTATATAGTATAGGCTGGTTGTTATCTAGATGACTGTATGACTTCTGTTAACTAGCAGGATGATATACCGTGTACTAAAAAGTAGTTCGATCAAATGCTAATGACGCAGTATATTATAAATGTTACTCTTAACTTCTATGTTCATCTAATGTTTTTTTATGCTGATTCAATTGTGATAAAAAGGTTTTAAAATTAATCAGTATATGTATGTTTTATTGGATGAGATACTTGGGGGTGTCTCATTTGTGGTATCAGAGCCGGTCGAGTCTTATTGGGACTGGGTATGGACTAACTATGTTTTGCTGTGAAAGGTTGTGTGTCATTAAAAAAAAAAAAAAACGTAGGAATAATATAGTGATTGTTGATGAAATTATTTTTCTGATATATTCAGTTCTGTAGGAAATTATGACGCGAGGGAATAATGAAGAAATGACTGAAGCTGTTCAAGCCATCAGAAGTATGGTTGCGGCAATGTTGCAGCAAACTCGACTGAACAATACAAGAAATGAAAGAACAACTGAATTCCAAGGTTTAACCGAATTTCGCCGTAATAAACCCTCTCAATTCAATGGAGAATATGATCCAGACAAAGCCGAGTTATGGATTCAAGAAATGGAAAAGATATTTGAGGCAATGACGTGCCCTATAGAACGAAGAGTTATTTACGCAACCTTTATGCTAATCGGAGAAGCTGAATATTGGTGGAAAGCAACATGTCAACTTTTGGAAGCAGAAGGTCGAGAAATAACTTGGGAACTTTTTCGTAGCAAAATTTTAGAAAAGTACTTCCCAGAGGATGTAAGACACGCTAGAGAAATGGAATTTTTACAGTTGAAGCAAGGAGGAATGTTCAGAGGAGAATATGCCGCAAAATTTGAAGCATTGTCGAAATTTTCAATGTATTTTCAACACCATCCAGATGAAAGTTGGAAATGCCGAAAGTTCAAGAAGGGTTGGTATGAAATTAGGGAAGCGATAGTTTCTTTTAGCACTAGAGAATTTCTGAATTAGTAAATAAATGTAGGGTGATTGAGGACCTCAAAAAGACTAGGGAAAGCAGTCTCATAATTTTGGATCCTCGCGATTTAAGAAAGGAAATGACAGATTCAGAAGAAACCATATGAACGTCCGCAAGGAAATCAATATCATAACCAGAGTCAAAGAGGAAAAAGAGAATCCAGTCAAGCATATCCGACTCAATAAATGTTTTAAATGTGGAGGTGCTCATGATACTAAGAATTGTTGGAATAAAAAGTGATTTGCTTTAAATGCGTAAACCGGGACATTTTGTTAGAGATTGCAAAACAGAAACTCGAGTCAATAATGTGCAGTCATCAAGGCCAAAGACGAAGGGAAGAGCATACACTATGAGTGGAGTCAAGCTTCACCGATGACCTTATACAAGGTAAGTGTCTCATAGCAGGTAGACTTTTAAATGTACTGTATGATTCGGGCGCTACCCATTCTTTCATCTCTTATGACTGTGTAAGACAACTAAATTTACCTATTTCCCCACTTCTTTTTGATTTAATTGTTTCAACCCCCACTTCTGAACCGGTAGTCACTGCTTTAGCTTGTGTTGACTGTTCCGTTATCATTGAAAATAGAAATTTCACTATAACCTTAATATGTTTGCCTTTAGTCCAGCTAGATGTAATATTAGGTATGGACTGGTTATCTTCTAATCGAGTCCTACTAGATTGTTCAAATAAGTCCTTAATCTTTCCTGAATTGGAAAGCCCCGGATTACTATCTACCAACCAAACAATTGCTTCTTTGAAAAAAGGAGCGCGAGGATATAGGTTGTTGTCTTCTTTGGAAGTTCAAGGGGTATTGGACATAAACAAAGTGCCGATCATGAGGGAATTTCCTGAGGTGTTTCCAGAAGATGTTCCAGGTCTACCCCCAGAACGAGAAATAGAGTTTGCTATTGATTTGTTGCCAGGAACTAGTCCTATATCAATAGCACCGTACCGAATGTCGCCATCTGAAATGGCGGAGCTAAAGAAACAATTGGATGAATTAATGGCAAAGAAATTCATTAGGCCTAGTGTGTCACCTTGGGGTGCTCCTGTCTTATTGGTCAAAAAGAAGGATGGAAGTTCTAGGTTGTGCATTGACTATAGGCAATTGAATAAAGTAACTATCAAAAACAAATACCCTTTACCTAGGATAGATGATTGATGGATCAGTTGAAAGGCGCTACCATATTTTCAAAAATTGACTTGCGATCTGGATACCATCAGATACGTGTGAGGGCAGCAATATACCAAAGACAGCTTTTCGAACAAGATACGGCCATTATGAATATTTAGTGATGCCGTTTGGAGTTACGAATGCTCCTGCAATTTTTATGGACTATATGAATAGAATATTCCGTCCATATTTAGATAAGTTTGTCGTCGTCTTTATTGATGATATTCTTATCTATTCACGAGATCATGAGGAACACGCGGAACATCTCCGAATTGTTCTTCAGGTCTTGAAGGAAAAGCAGTTGTATGCAAAGCTGTCAAAATGTGAATTTTGGCTGGAAGAAGTGCAATTTTTGGGACATGTAAGGAAGGGATCGCGGTAGATCCAGCTAAGGTGGAAGCTGTCTTACAATGGGAAAGACCTAGGACAATAACAGAAATTCGTAGTTTTCTAGGATTAGTACGATATTATCGGAGGTTTATTGAAGGATTTTCCAAGATAGCGTTACCCCTAACCTAACTCACTCGAAAAGGACAAGCGTTCGTATGGACGGATGCTTGTGAAAGGAGTTTTCAGGAACTGAAGCGTAGGTTGACAACATCACTTTTCTTAGTGTTACCTGGCCCTAATGGATATTTTGAGGTATATTGTGATGCATCTCATCTTGGTTTAGGTTGTGTCCTTATGCAAGAAAGAAAGGTAGTGGCATATGCTTCTAGACAACTGAGACCTCACGAGAGGAATTACCCGACCCATGATTTGGAGTTAGCAGCCATTGTTTTTGCACTTAAAATATGGAGGCATTATTTGTATGGGTCTAAGTTTGAAGTCTTCAGTGACCACAAAAGTTTGAAGTATTTGTTTGATCAAAAAGAATTAAACATGAGACAAAGGAGATGGATGGAATTTATAAAGGATTATGATTTCGAATTGCAATATCATCCTGGAAAAGCAAATGTCGTAGCAGATGCATTAAGTAGGAAGACGTTACATGTTTCTTCTATGATGGTCCGAGAAATGGAACTCATTGAGAAGTTTAGAGATTTAAATTTAGCGATAGAAGTAACAGGTAACCGACTTCGGGTAAATATGGTTACCGTTACAAATGGCTTGTCAGAACAGATCCGCATCAAACAAGAAGTCGATCAGTATCTTCAAGAAAAGATGGAATTGATGGAGCAAGGCAAACTTACCGAATTCCGAAGAGGTACTGACGGAGCGATAAGATTTCGAGACAGGATTTGTGTGCCGAGTGATCAAGAAATCAAGAAGTTAATTTTGGAAGAAGCACATAAGAGCAAGTTGAGCGTACATCCTGGAGCATAAAAAATGTATCAAGATTTAAAGAAGATGTACTGGTGGCCAGGAATGAAGAAAGAAGTAGCACAGTATGTAGCTGCTTCTTTAGTCTGTCAGAAAGCTAAGATAGAACATCAAAAACTGCGCAGAACGCTACAACCACTAGACATTCCGGAATGGAAATGGGACGGTATAGCAATGGATTTTGTGACAGGATTGCCAAGGACTCCAAAAGGGCATGACTCAATCTGGGTAATTATTGATAGGTTAACAAAGTCAGCTCACTTTTTGCTTATCAATATAAAATACTCATTGGAGAAATTAACCCAGCTGTACATAAATGAAATTGTCAGGTTACATGGGGTGCCCTCAAGTATAATTTCTGAGAGAGATCCGAGGTTTACCTCGAGATTTTGGGGAAGCTTACATGAAGCTCTAGGAACCAAATTACGGTTAAGCTCTGCCTATCATCCACAAACTGATGGGCAATCAGAACGGACAATTCAGTCATTAGAAGATTTGTTAAGAGCATGTGTCTTGGAATATTCAAGAAACTGGGATGAACTTTTACCCCTAATTGAGTTTACTTATAACAATAGTTTTCATTCCAGCATAGGAATGGCTCCTTACGAAGCACTATATGGACGAAGATGCAGAACACCATTGTGTTGGTATGAGACTGGGGAGAACCTTATTATAGGTCCAGAATTAGTGCAGCAGACCTCAGAAAAGGTAAGGATGGTTCAAGAGAAAATGAAAACGGCAAAGCGCATGTAAAAGTTATGCGGACAAAAGGAGAAGACCACTTGAATTTCAAGAAGGCGATCACGTATTCTTAAAAGTCACACCGATGACTGGGGTTGGTAGAGTAATGAAATCCAGGAAACTTACACCTAGGTTCATTGGACCTTACCAAATTCTCCGACGAGTTGGCCCTGGAGCTTACCAAGTAGCCTTACCTCCTTCCCTTTCCAATCTCCACAATGTTTTCCATGTTTCTCAACTAAGAAAGTATATTCCTGATCCTTCTCATGTAATCGAGCCCGACACAGTACAATTAAAAGAAAACATGACATATGAGTCTTTACCTGTTAAAGTCGCAGACAAGAGAATGAAGCAACTCAGAGGAAAGCAAATTCCATTGGTAAAAATAGTTTGGGAAGAAAATACTGGTGACGTTACCTGGGAATTAGAAGACAAAATAAAGGAGCAATATCCGTATTTATTTTAAGGTACGCAAATTCCGAGGACGGAATTTTTTTATTAGAGGGGGAGAATTGTAACATTCTATTCTTTTCTGAATTAAAAATTTAGTTTATAATTCTAAATCAAATATTTAAAATAGTAATATAATAATAATAATAATAATAATAATAATAATAAATTTTTTGGTTACGCTGACTAAACTATTTTTAATATATGTTACTATACTAATATTATCATAGATATCATAGATATAATATAATACTAAACTATTACATATAGATATATTACTATACTTTTATTTTATGTTAAGTTATATTGAATAATTAATTAGGTGTAGCAGAACGTGACTTAATATAAGATTCCACTTTCTAATTAGGAGTAACCATAAGATGAGATTGTTATGCCTTCCAAAATTTTAAGTTACCCAAAGAACCAATCAACATTCATCTTTTCTATATGGGTAACAAATTAGTTGCAACAAATTGTTCCTAAAAGCTTCTGACAAGATATACTTTGATCCTGCTAATGATTACATCTTATCTTGTGATTTTATTTGGACACTCGGATAAGTTACCAACCATAGGATGCAAACTTTTTCTCCAAGAAAAGTCACCTGTACAATGAATATAGCCAATTAAATCTACCTACAGATTTAATCCCAAGATTTTATGATAAAATCTAATTTTATTTAATAAAGCATCAGTTATATAGAAGTTCACTATAAATACACTCTCTAATCCCTCCACACTCTCACACACAATCAACCACTTTACTCCCTCGTGAAAATACTTTACGTTCAAAACTATGAAGTTATCTTACACCATCAGTGTCCTATTCCATACTTTTCCCTACTAGATATACCACCCATAAGTCTTTTTCCTTTCACTTCTATTTCCTTTTTCATCTATACCTCAAGTATAAAGAGAAAGTTACCATCCCCTGTTCAGATTGTAAAGCTTGTGGAGTTTTCCAAGGAAGAGCTTTTACCAACTAGGACAAAACAAAACTTCAGGTAATAGGGGGGGTGAGGAACTTCAACAATAATAGTAGAGTAGGAGGTGAATCATTCGAGTCAAGGGCGGCCCTATCCCTTCACTATTTCTATTATTTTTCTGATACAGTAATTTAATATTAGTAAAGTAAAAGAGGAAATTTGAGTTTACATATACTGATAGTTATTCTTAGCTTTGATGTTTTTATGAACTTCCTTCTTTGAGAATGGATATTATTCGATATTATTAAGTTGTTCATCCGATGTCTTGAAATCTGTGATTATTTTACAACGCTCGTTATTCTGACACCGCACACACACCCAAATCCCAGACACACGCACACACTTAAATCTGGTGCATGGTCAACTCTGGTCAACTCTGGTGGCGGTCAACTCTGGTCAACTCTGGTGGTGGTCAACTCTGGTGGTGGTCGACTCACGGTCAACTCTCGATTTTCTTACTTGTGCGACTTTTCTCTCGTAATTGAGTCTGCCTCTAGTGCAACTTTTACCATAATGGTAGTACGTGGATAATTGAGTTCAAATATGAGGAAGAGAGCTACGTTTTGGTACGAACGAGAGTGCGCAAGTGAAGGTTGTAATAACCTCGGGGGCATCACGGTGCGAAATTCCACATGTGACCAGGTGGTAGCTCCCTTGTGTCGTGGTATTCGATATCCCACAATGATGAGCCTGACGAGACACTGCAAGAACTCAAGATCGGTGTAGAGTGTTCCGGTATAAATGTAGAATTATAAAATGAGAAAAGTACTGGGACGGAACATGTACTCCCGATCGCTCCTCCAATTTAGAGTCTCTCCATGGAGTAGATGTGGGCCCATATATATATATATATATATATATATTACATGGCATTGCATGGATCTTGTTGCATGATTATGAAATGAACTGTTGATCTTTATTTCTTTATATATATATATATATATATATATATATATATATATATATATATAATATTATTATGATTGCCTAATGCTCTACTATATGTTATGTTGTTGATATGTACTCACCCCTTTGTTTGTTGTTTTGGATATTATTATTATGTTTGTTTAAAGATGGAGGACAACGACAACAATCACCACCCGATGGTACGTATGGAGTTCATCAACGGGATCTGGACCCCTGATTATCCCAACCTCACTGTGACCTTTGATGGAGAAATCGCTATTCACACCACTATTGGCACATTTCCTAACTTCATCACTACCACCCGCCATCGTACTATGACATTATCCTTTTACTTACCTTTAGCTGATATGTTGGCTGCGTCTGTTATTGCACCCACAGGAACATATCCGGAGCCGCCTCCCTACTACCCGATCCCATAGAGGGTGAGGGAAAGAGATGTATGACTAATAATTCTGATGCAGTAGTATGTTTGGACCAGCCTGATGTAGTTTTCAACGTGATCTACCTACTCTTGACAGGAGATCTTTTGATGTTGTAGAAAAAAATTATGTATATAGTATAGGCTGGTTGTTATCTAGATGACTGTATGACTTCTGTTAACTAGCAGGATGATATACCGTGTACTAAAAACTATTTTGTTCAAATGCTAATGACGCAGTATATTATAAATGTTACTCTTAACTTCTATGTTCATCTAATGTTTTTTTATGCTGATTCAATTGTGATAAAAAGGTTTTAAAATTAATCAGTATATGTATGTTTTATTGGATGAGATACTTGGGGGTGTCTCACCTGCCGTCTCCTCTCCCTCCCCTCTTCTCGCCATCAACTCTCCCTCCGTTCACTCACCGTGAGTGTTCCTCTCTCACCGCCTCGTCTCCCTCATCTAACTGTATCTCTCACTCACTCACTTTGACCATTTTTTGTAGCTCTTCGCTACCACCGGAGCTACCACCGCCAGACACTACTCGCCACCACTGGTTAGTAATATTTATTTTTTATTTATTAATTATATATTTTCAGTTTTATTTATATTATTTATTATTAATGTTAGGGATGATTTATATAGGTTTTTTATTTATATATTTTAATTTTAGATATTATTATGTTAGGATGAGGGAAAATCTATATTTGGATAATTTTATTAATATAATCAGAATATATATAATATATATAGTGTATTTTTTATTAATATTCTAATTTGATATATGTTTTTTAATTATTGTATGTTAGTTTTAAATGTTGTTATGTTAGGAATAGAAAAAATGTACATGATAATTTTATATTTGTTGTTTTTAATTAATATATGTTAGTTGATGTTGTTATGTTAGAATTAGGAAAAAATGTGTATTAGGATAGTTATTTAAATTATTATATGCTATCATTATTTTAGTGAAAATGTTAGGGAAAATGTTGTTAAGTTATAATGTTACATTAGTTTATTTTTTGATGAATTAATGTTAGATTAGTCAATTATAACAATATTTTTTATTGTTATAATATAGTGTATTAGCGCAATACACGACGAGAATGCCTGTCGGAGACCACAATTAATTGATTGTTCAAATCTTTAATTAATATCGGAGAGAAACTTTAGCTTCTTGTTTGAGGTTCAATATATTATTGAGCGCGTGTACTCTTTTTGAGTGACGCTCATTGTATATTGAACCTTGAATTGTCTAAGTCGAACAGTTTGAAAAAAAACTTTTTCTTTACTCGTATGATTGTTATTTCTTAAATTCTCATTACCTATATTTGATGAAATTTTGGTCTAATGCATTTCCTTTTGTTCTCTGTGTGTATATTTAATTGCGGTATTCATCGCAATCATTTCGTGTACTCAGAGACTAATGAGAAATGTTGCCGAAATTTTGTCATGTATAGGTAAATGACAAACTAAGAAATAACTATTATATGAGTATTGAAAAAGTTTTTTCTTGAATGGGATAGGGTCATACTATTAAATAAAGGGAGCAACTGTAAGGCCGACATGTTGTTGAAATTATCGTGTTAAGATATATTCGCGTCGCTGTAATATGCAGAATGGATAGCGGAATAGCGATCACATTATACTGGAAGAAGGGGTCTGAAATGATCTTTTACAAGAGGTGTTGAAGAGTTTGTTCATCTCATAAAGCGGCAATCTACTTTCACCACTCAAGGGGGTTTAGATTCCCGTGCGAGAAATGCATGTGTAGAAGTGTTAAGAATGAAAGTGAAGTCAGGGTTGATTTGTGTAAGTATGGATTCAAGCCTAATTATAGGATTTGGACTAGTCATGGCGAGGTAGTTCCCAATGTTAATTTAGGGGTTGAAGAAAATTGCACAGGTGCTTCTAGTTGTCGACCACCAGCAACAGGATATCAATATGATCAGCAGTTTGACGTGATGCAGGGGATTATATTTGACGCTCTCGGGGTGAATGTGTCATTCAAGGAACATCATATGATGACACTAATGAACTTCCGAATGAAGCAGTACAAAGATTTTATAATCTTTTGATAGAGACAAATAAGCCATTGTGTCAAGGGTCTCAAGACTCTAAATTATCAATGTGTGTGAGGCTTTTAGGTCTTAAGTCAACCTTTAATGTTACCGAGCTGTGCATGGATTATGTGACCAAAATGATGTTAGGCGCAATACCTGTTAAAGTGGGTTTACCACAAAGTTATTATGATACTAAGAGATTAATGTCGAATCTGGGATTAGATATTAAGAGGATCAATTGTTGTGTGAAGGGTTATATGTTGTATTAAGACAATGAATTTGGCACAAATGATGGTGCACAGGTTGAATATAAATTTTGTCAAGCACTAAGGTATCGTGTATGCAAGACTGCGACAAGTCGGGGTAAACCAGTTCCAAAGAAGGCAATGTTCTATTTGCCTATTGTATCAAGGTTTCAGAGAATGTTTGCATCAATACAAACTGCAGGTAAAATGATGTGGCACTATGAAAATAGAAGAAGTCCAGGTGAGTTGCGCCACCCGTCTGATGGTGAAGCATGAAAGCACTTTGATCGGGCACATCCTGATTTTGCCATGTCCGACTTGGGTTATGCTCTGGTGGTTTCACACCATATGTCCAAGCGTCGGCCACACCTTATTCTTGTTAGCCAGTTATTGCTACCCCATACAACTTCCTCCCGAGATGTGCATATCTAAACCTTACATGTTCTTAGCATGTCCTTAGCTTTATTTAAACTTTGATTGATGATTTGAAGAGCTTGTGAACTGGTGTTTTGACGTATGATATTGCGCAAAAGCAAAATTTTATGATGAGAGCAGCTTTGATATGGATCATTAATGATTTCCCTACTTATGGCATGTTGTCTGGATGGGGGACTCATGGTAAATTGGCATGTCCGATTTGCATAGAGGATACAAAGAAATTTACCTTGAAATACGGGGGGAAGACTTCTTAGTTCAGCTCGCACCATAGGTCCTTACCTTGCAGTCATCCGTTTAGAATGAATAAAAGCGCCTTCGTTAAGGAGGCAGTTAAAAAAGACGATCCGCCCCTAGGCTGACATCGGAACAAGTTTGGACTAGAGTTGAGGATCTGCCAAAAGTAGAAGTTATAGATGGTGTTGTTGCCTAACTGGAAGGTTACAGATAGTGGCATAATTGGACAAAAAAAAATTATTTTTTGGGATTTGCCGTGCTGAAAAGATAATTTATTGAGACACAATCTCGATGTTATGCACATTGAAAAGAATTATTTTCCGATCATATTTAACACTGTGATAAATGTGAAAGGCAAAACCAAAGACAATGACAATGCTAGAAGGGAGTTAGCTCCTTACTGCAGGCGAAATGACTTACTATTGGTGGATCAGGCTAATGGGAAGACCTTTAAACCCAAAGCTAATTACACTTTATCCACCAAAGAAGCAAAATCCGTTTGTTGGTGGATAACAGAACTCAAGATGCCAGACGGTTATTCTTTTAATTTAGCAAGATGTGCTGATGTGGACAATGGAAGGATGCATGGTAAGATGCCCCTCGTCCCATTTATAATATTATTAACCTTAACACATAATTTAAACGATAATATAATCGCATCAGAGTGCAACAGATAAACATGAATATAAACATCCATACGTATATATCACAGAGTTTACATATACAACAGAGGATTCCTCCAAGGAACCTCCAAAATAATAATATACAAGATGTCTGGGAATATATACATCAGCACCACTCGGGGTGTACAAAAAAATACAAAATACAAAGGTCAAAAGTCAAAAGTATCATCACCACCTATGAGAGTCCTCCTCTAACAAAACCCTAATATTGGCCATCTACTGTCGTCGTAATCTAACGCACAGTCATAGAGGTAATCGGGAATCACCGGAAGAAGGGTGTCCCCAGAGTCTAGGGTGGCATATCCTCAATGGCTCTACCAAAGGTATCACGAGAGAAGAGGGAACAAAAGTCTCGGACTGATGATGAAACTCCCATCTCCCTACACTATCCCTCCCAACATTGTATGATCCTGAAGAAGAAGCGGTAGCGGAATAGCGATCGCAACACCTAGACCTAGACTCATGCCACATGCGGTGGAATGGCAACTGTTGTGTGATCCTAAAGTCACCTATAAAGGAGGCTCTCGGGGATCCTAAGAGACGAAAGAAGACACTAACTAATCATGTATTGATCACGACATGATGTCTGTAGTCGATCTCTCAGTAGTTGTAATACCCGTATTTTTACGATACGTTATTTAGCGTTATTATAGTGTAATTTTTGTCGTAATTATGCTATGATAAGCAATTCCTTGTTCTCTAGACAAGTGATTTAAATAAATCAAGATCAAATTGAATTTGAGAATTAATATTTCATATTAATTCATGGTTCGATATCGTCAAAAAATTCTAACGAATTTTCGTTGCGTTTGGAATCGCCGGGCAGTTTTGCCGCAGATAAAATTTTAAATGAATCCCGATTTCGATGAAAATCGAATCGTGACTTATTGTGATTATTTGTGAGTGTTCTAGATTGTTATTATTATTTATGATAATTTATTTTCACGCGGTGAATTAATTTCTCGTCAAATTAATTTTTGCGAAGTTATTGGCGAGAAAATTAATCGGTAATGCGATTATTCACCGCCGTGTTTTAGCAACCCTTAAACTCTAGAATTAGAGGGTAATCATGGGAGATATAAGATTAGATGGGTAGGATTAAGTGATGTGATTAGCATCTTACTTTATGATTAGGTGTCAACCTTTGTGTGATTAATCCTTTTAACTCTTTATTAGATGGTTTATTAACCAAGTGTTATTTTTAAGTGAAAAAAATAAAAACCACCCCCCTAAACAGCCCCCTACCCACGGCCTCACTCTCTGTACCGTCACATTTCACTTCTTCTTCAATATCTAGTGAGAGAAGCTCTCCAAAACCTCCATGGTTCCAAGCTTCATCAAGAGTTCTAGCTCCTTTTCACCTTCAAATTGCAACCCTTCTTGCTCACAGTTCTTCTTCTATTTCATCATCCCCATCCAACCATCTAAATAAGATGGGAAATCAATTTCTTCCTCCCTTGAAACAGCCCCAAAACCGTGGCCCCTCTCCCTAGTTTTTGGAGATGTTTTTCTTGCTTTGTGTCTTGATTTATGCTTGATTTATGTCTGATTATGATCAATGAGGGAAGTGAGCACCAAATCCCCTAATCTTAGAACCCTAGGGTGAAAACCCATAGGGAAAAAGAGGGAATGGTGTGATCCTTAGTGAATCCATGGAATTAATGAATGATTCTAGCTTATATGATGATGTTGTTGTTTTAATTAGAAGTTGGACTTGGAACCTTGACTTAATGAATTATTGATGAAAAACCTATTCTTGAAAAAGTGTGAATTTGGACTTGGTGTAGATTTTGGATATGTTTTGAAATTGGTTGATGAATAACATGTTTTAGTTAGTATCATTGTTATTGAGTTTGTTGAGATTGTTAAAGTAAGAAAGTTAGTAAGTTTTATTGGAAAACCTTGTTCTTGAAATAGGTTTGGAAAGGGATTGGTTTTGATTGATCTTTAATTTGTGAATTGGATTGTTGTTTTGTGAAAGAATTGGACTATGAAAGGATGTTATTTAAGTAGTTAGAAGTTTTGAAAATTGTTTCCTATTTTCTTGGTGTTGGCCGCCAGCCCTATGGAGCATAAGGAAGGAAAATTTGCTTGCAAACTTGATCTTGATAGTTGTACTAATATTTGTTTGAGTTTTGGAAAAATTAGGGAAATGGTTTGCTAAATTAAATTGAAGTTTTGCATTTTTTTCTAGAAAAAAGGGTGGTGGCCGAGAGCCTTAGAAGAGGCATGAATGGAAAAATTATTTTCGTAAACTTGATTAAACGGATTGTATTGTGTTTCTAGGTTTTAGGAAATGATTGGAATTGAAAAATGGTGATGTTTTCAGGTATTGGCTCTCAAAGAAAATGATTCTTTAAATTTAGTATTTCAAGCATATGTTTTAGTATTCCAAATTGAGTTCTAAGTGAAAGTGTTGGCTAGGAAAAGGGATAGGATAAGAGCCTAAGGTTTTAAGTTAAGTCTTAGAATTGTGCTAAGTTTGCCTTATGGTGATAGGATTTGTGGATTCTGAGTTCATGCGACGCGGGATCGAGGCGAGCGATACCACGCTAGCGGACAACTTTGGTAAGGGCAACTTGTAGATATGGATAAATTATAAATTTTTATTATAAAGCGAAGAAGTCTGAGAACCTCAGGGTTCGAAGTGAGGGTCTAGTACCCCTTCGATTTTTAGTTCTTAAATCTTTAATTATGATTATTTAGTTGGCTTGTCTGCAAGTGGTTAGCAGCTGTCCCCAACCCCTCACACTTGTTTGATTTCCTCTCTGTCAACTCCACTGAGCTGCAGAGGGATGAATTTTATTCCGACTGTTGTGATATGACTTGATTGCTTGATACTGTTGAATTGAGTTGTCTTGTATTGAGCTTTGTGTGAATATTTATTTAATATGCGATTGAATAATTGTGAGTTGATTTATTCATTATGCTTCCTTGAATCATCGTATGCGTCGATTTATTCATTGGGGTGGAGAAAGTGTCATCGTGGCGTTTTTGAACTATATCCCGAATAAACTTAGGGTGCTAGGACCCCTTTGTTTTTCGGCAGCTTAGTTAGACATCATAATGTCAAGGAACTCGTCCTGAATATCCTAGTGTAGTCGTGGAGCCTAAAGCCTATGGCTGGATTTCAGCAGCTTGTTCGGCGTTACTTCCGAAAATTGTCGAAAGTGTCTTGAGAGAGTATGTCGAGAGTTGCATTATGGGCATCTGTGCATCTTGTTGTCTCTTGCTTTATGTTTGCTGTTTCTATGTTATTCGAGAAGTTGACCCTTTTCTTGTGGTTCCTTCAACCAATGATGGTAACCCAAGCGATGACGAAGACCCTGGTGATACCGGCGATGACGACATCGCCGGAGATCGTGTTTGATTTTCCAGATATCAAGATGCCCGCGGCGATGGAGTTCGACCCCATATCCTGCCGTGTTGTATATACAGGGGACGTTGTACAGACTTTTCGAGTTGATGGACTAGTGCTGAGACAGGAGACATCTAGGCGTACAGTTAGCTTTTCGATCAGGACCATGTAGGTGGTGGATGCGTGGCACAACATTCAGAGAGAGCAGGTGATGCCAGTATCATCTTCTTCGCCGGAGGGGTCTCTGGAGATTCCGAGGCGTATTACTACTCATTATGCACCTCTGCCTAGGGGAGCGAGATTCTGGATGACCGCTCGAAAGAGCGTGATCAGGCGTGGGACTGCTGGAGCTTCTACATCTCGAGCGGCAGCTACTCCAAGTTCTTTGGTAGAGCCTGAGCCTGAGATAGAGCCGGCTTTCCCCATGATTGTCAAGACACCTACCCCACTGGGACATCTTTCACCAGTCTGTCGAGAGTGCAGTGAGGTAGGATGTAGCGACACAGGATTCATTGAGGAGGTGCTAGTAGAGGAGGACGTGTCAGAGGGTATACCTACTACGGTTCCTTTCATAGACTTAACTGGAGAGGATGCGACGGACCCGATGGAGGATGATGACGAGGAGGATCTGTCTGAGGATTCAGATAGCTATCTGTAGTTGATGTGATTGTCTGACTGCTTGTTTTGTATTTTGGATGACTGTAGTATTTCATTTATAGTGTACAGTTTGTTTTGGTGACCAGTCGGGCTTGGTGGATGTCCTTTGTGTACTACAGGGTAGACTGGTGGCATACTTTTGGAGTAGCCCCCTGCATGGTGTCTTCTGGGAGTACCCCCAGGGCATGATTGCTCTCATGAGGGTCTTCATACCATAGGTGTATTCTCTTGTACATGTTTGTGCACTTTTTATTTTGTACGCACTGCCTATGGTTACTTGCTTATATATATATGTATGTATTTCCAGAGCATGCGTCTTGTGTCTTAGATTGCACCATGTTTCTATGTGACAACTCTGTGTATGCTTGCGGATGTAATTTTTCTTTTAAAAAAATAGACCGCATTTTCCAAAGGACACAAGAGTACTATTTTAAAAAGTGCGTCGCATATAGGGTTAGTTTTAGTTTTAGTAGCAGTCCGTACTGTCCATGTTGTGGTAGTAAACCTCGAAATCACCCCATACCGGGATGCTCAGCTCCTGAAGCATCGACGGGCCGAAGTAGTGTGACATCTTCAATAACTATATCTGTAACTCTGGCCTCATCGGAGTCTAATCATGTAAAATGGATAACATAGAAGACAAAATGCAAAGGAGATAAGAACACACTATACACCATATGAACAGGAAGGTAGGAAAATAGAATATGTGTATGAATAGGTGATCACAGCCACATGCATCTCCCATCAGCTGTAGGATTATCGCCTAGCTACCTATGACACTCATTCAACTATGGTCTATATGCCTAGTGGCCACATAATAATAATCAGCACAATCGGCCCCACCTTAGCCATATCGACGAACAAACAGCAACCTCCCATCAGCTTGTGAAGGGCAGGTCAATTAGTTGTCCACCCACATATCCCGTTCATGATACACCTAAGAGTGCATCCTTGTTCCCCAACTTCAGCGATATAAACAAATGTCGGGGCAGCACTCGGGATCGTCACTATGGACAGTGAATACATCAGCAGCCTGTTAGGATGACCAGGCACCCCGACGTCCCGACGCAATGGCGTCCAAACCAGCGTGTCCTACGCATATGAAATCTCACCACGTAAATCCAAAGGTCATAGCCTAATCATCATCTCATATTAGCTTATATCAACTAGTTCTAATTCCATTAATCAATTCAACCATACTAGAAATCATCACACTTTCCCACATCACAACAACAATCAACAATCATACACAAATAGGAACGATCAACCATCAACGCGTATAAATCAATCCTATTGTCGCTAAAAACGGTTGTCATCTATACACATCATCAATCACAATCAACAAGTATATCATTCATCCTATCATTCATCACATTACAACTTGTATTCCTACCGGTTGATAGACTAACGGCGACTATCCTTAGTAATCATTGTAACAACACCTCTCCTGAGGTGTTGAGGTTATCAACCCCTAGCATGGTCTCCTGCTACGAATTCTAAGGGTCTGGTCCTTCTATCGTGGTAATTCTTTGGTATGTCCTGAGTTGCCTTCATCTTTTCCCTTTATCTTGACTTGGTCTAAAGTTTGTTGAATTAGCTCGGGACCTAAGAGTAAATTTTCTCCTGTTTCAAACTAACAAAATGGTGTTCGATAATTTCGGCCATGCAGTACTTCATAGGGTGCCACTCCTATACTTGAATGATAGTTATTGTTATAGGTGAATTCTATCAATGGTAATAGTTCATCCCAACTTCCCATCTTTTTGAGAGTGTGTGACATCCAAGATTTTCCAATCTGAAAACCCTAATGTAACTTAGTATTGAAAGCCTTAAACAAGCTTTTGAGACCTTAAATTGGGGCTTGGAATAAGTTAGGAGTAACAAGGAAGAAGAAAAACAGAAAAGATGGAATTAAGTTAGCTCACGAAGCGACAAGAACATCTCACAACCCGAGATCGTGCCATTTAGCAATGCGACATAAAAATATCGCAACGTGACCAACTAAACACTTGTCATCATGCATGGCTCACGTCCCAGCCATATGTCAGGAACTGACCATTTCGCAACGCGAAATGGTATGCTTTGCGACGCCAAATGGCCGGATTGGAAAAGTATAAATAGGGTCCGCCCCCTCATTTCAGCCTCGCCCTTCTATCTCTTCCCCCTCTCTATCAGTTTCTCACTCTATATGGGTATTCTAGTCATTTGTAGCCAAATACCCAACATCTGGTGCGATAGCAAGTCTCTGGAGCTATTCCGAGGCTACGGGAGTTGTGGTAATGCCCTACTCCTTATGCTTTAGTGATAGCTTCATATCCTATCCTATTAGTATAGTAATATATTCTATTCTTATAAAGGGGGTGCTGCCCGAGGAGGTCTAGAGTCCATTTCAGGAAATTATCTACGACGTCTTTACAACTATAGGTATACTCCTAGTATATTCCTTAGAAGTCGCATAATATATTTTAATAGGCTATTAATAGTAACATGGTAGTAATAATAATAATAATACTATCCTTTTAGAGGTAGTCCTAAAGTCAATGGTGCACCCAATGTGTAATTGGGTCATACCTTTGGATATTAGGATATTCCCTGTCATAATGACAGGTGGCTATATCCCAATTATCGTTGGGATGCCGCATGGTCAACGGCGTGAACATGAGGAGCTCAAGGAGTCCTATCCTGAGAATCATGAAACGCCATGTATGTCGGAGAGAGAAGCCTAAATACTGGAATAGTAGTTATATTACCAGTATAAAATAGAGTATGAACGTGAACACAAGAAGGGGGGGTTGAATTGTGTTGAAAACTTTTCGCAAACTTTAAGTTTAAAACACTTAGAAAACAGGTTTTTCAAAACAGTTTATTAAACGGACGCTGAAAATAAACCGGATGCTGAAAAGCAGTTTGTGAAAACTTGTTTTTAACAGAGCAAGATAAAGATAAATAGAAAGCAGTAAAGCAAGAGACACAGAGATTTATACTAATTCACTACCAAACTGGTAGCTACGTCTAGTCCCTTCGTTCCTGAAGGATTTTCCTCTATAATCAACTGATTACAATTTCCTCAAGAGTATTCTTCTGTCACAAGCTTGACAATACTCTCAACTTCTCAAAACGACTCAGTACAGTCGAGCCTTTGAGGGAACAGCTTTAACTAGGCCAAAACAACTTTTAGAAGTTAAGTTGAATACAAGTATAAATAACTCTCACAGAGAGGATAGAAATTAAGCTCAATATAGAAATGCTTTCTAAAAGAAAGTGTCGGATGCTGAGTTTAGTTCTTGTAGTCCAGAGACTTGGCTCGAAACTTGATTGCTCACAGAAGCAGTGCTTTCAGAGTATTGACTCTTTGTAGTGTATAGCAACAGAGTTTGTTCTCAGTAAATGAAGCAATATTCTCTTGTAAAGTTTCGGCATACGACCTTACTTGAACAGGATCTGTTCTATAGGATCGTACTACTGTATCCTTGAGTTCTAAGGAGACAGGAACTAACGTCTGGTGGATGAATTATGACCGTGTGATCAGAACGTGATTGACGGCTCGTTGATCTTCACCTGTGGAGCATCATCTTGGGCTGTAGATGATCGTTCTCGGGCAGCTCTGTCTGACCGGGGTGGTCACGCGGTTGTCTGACAGATTCTTGTAAAGTTTCGGCAATTTCTTCAACGGATACCTTGAGGTATTTATAGGAGTTCTAAAGGATATTACCGTTACAGTAAAACTGGCTCCTTTCCATTGAGTGAGGTAATTTCAAAAAGCTGTCTCTTTCTTCCTTTCCAGAGAATATCTCAGTAGTACACATTACCGTTTTCGTACTACCTTGCTTTTCACAATTGCTTGTACGATCTTTGTCTTTTAGCTAAAGGTGTCACCTTTGATACCTCGTACAACAATTTTGCCGCATAAGATCAAATTTGAAATCCGTTCCAGAAACTTCTGAGAGGAAGAGCAATTACGTGACCAGCACGTGATTTAAAATGAAGTTCGGACGCTTGCTCAGAACGAAAGATCAGATGCTCAAAGCAATTGGATAAGACTAGTGTCACAAGAAGATAATTCCAAACGCTCATGAGGACAGAAAGCTAGGATGAGCCGGATGCTGACACATGGAATGTATCATTCTCTTGAGAGCTTCTTCCTTCTTGTTTAAGTGGCTTAGAAATATGTGTAATATTAGTATCTGCACACTTCAAGAATTGTTAGAACATAAATTGTTCTCTTGTGAATACTTTGTTATCATTAAAATCAAAAAGGGTCTAAACTTCTCAATCGTTTAGGTTCCAACAATCTCCCCCTTTTTGATGATGACAAATATCTAAGGTTGATGAACAATTTAGTTTCAAAATGACATCAAGGGTCTCCCCCTGAATTTAACAATTTTGATATATAAGATAATTCTAGTATTAAGGCGATAGTTGATAAACAAATTCAATTAAGTGATCGCAAAACAAAATACGTAGATGTATCAGAGTAAGATCGGATGCTGATAAAAAAGATTGATTTAATCAAATTGTATCAAATTTATTGATCATTATAAGAGTACTAGTACCAAATTTATTTATCATTATAAGAGCACTAGATCAATGATTATTAACGCATTAATAAATAACCATACAACTGCTATGTATGAAATGCTATGCATGATACTTCAGTTCCGGCGTATTCATTGGAGTGTGAACATCGGACGGTGAGTTAGTCAGATTTTCACGTGTTCATCATACCTTTCTTTTACTCCCCCTTTTGTCATCAGACAAAAAGAGTGTAAAAACACATCATAGTCGAAAAAAGACTTAGAAAAATTTGAATTTAAGTCAGATAATTAGAGCAAAAATAGTGTATATATGTATCAACAAAAATAAGAAATATCACTTAGTACCAAAGAAAATTTAAAGCAAAACAAAGTTTAAGGGTTTGGAAAAGGTGGTGGAGGGATGTTGAGGCGTTCATAAAGTAGTTTCAGAGCAGACTCCAGCTGAGTGACTTTCATGTTGGTGGCCTTCATCTCTTCAAACTCTGTTTTGGGAATAGTGACCATCTCAACTGCAGAAGTAGAAGGTCCAACTTCCGTGCAGTGCAGGTTTCATCTTCGATGCTCTGCTAGCGCCAGCTGGATAGCTTAAGTCTCAATTCCTTCTTCTTTTGAGCTCTTAGAAAAATGCATCATTTGGTAAAAACCATTTGATGAGATTTCCAAGTTTTTCGAGCTCGATTCGCTTGAATTTCCCATTGATATTTCACATCTTCTGGATACAGCATATTCATGAAGATGATTTCTCTGTGTAGAACAACATCAGCAGTGAAAGAATCAAACCTATTTCCAGCTTCTTCTCCCCATATTCTTCTGATAAAGACACTTAATGCTTCACAAGCGAAAGAGAGTGCTTCATTTTCTGCCAGGTAAAATCTTCGCAGATTTTCCCTGTCATTTTCTTCTAGCACTAGGGGGACGAGGCATGGTAATATGGCTTTGTCTTTCCAAGACTCAGACCATTGACTCCAAGTAAATCCAATGTCGAAGTGCTTGGTCACAGCAACCCATTGGTCATATATCTTCATGCAGTCAAAAGGCCTGATTACTGAGCATCTGAACATATCATCGAAATAGACTGTTCTAAGATTGATGTCAGTAATTCTACTGATTGTGCCAACTATTGGAATAGTGGCCTTCTCAGCATTGCAGCAGTTTGAGGAGCCAGTTCTCCATTCATCTTCTTTCAGAGAATTCAGGTAAAACCTTCTGGCATGATCCTCAGAGATCTTGGCAATCGGAAGCTTAGAGAATTCCTTAAGGTTGTACTTTTTAGGTGCCTTCTCATAGTCCTTTAGCCCGATCTTGCTGAATGGCTGCTTGCCCGGAGCAGGTTCTTTCCTTTTTCCAGGAATAGACCAAGGTAGCCATCTTTGTCTATCTGGTACAATCTTTACTGAAACAGAAGAAGGATCCCTGTACTGTCTGATTACTTCAATCTTCTTCATCTTAAGACAGTGTACTATAAAGGCAGCTTCTTCATCTGTGATCCACCTTCCGCATTCTTCCAACGTGAGTGGTTCAGATTGTGGTAGGGATCTAGGAAGATCAACAGAGAAGGGAATTGCTCTGCTACCAGATGCTGGTCTCAATCTTCCTTTAAATGACATCTGAAAGTGGTCTTCCCCATCCTTGAAGGTAGCACTTATTGGAGAGGCAATCTCCAATCTGGCAGCTCCAGAGGTGAAGGTTTTCAAATGCCATGTGGAGGGACAATTGTAGATGCTATGATATATCTCGTACTTAACAAACTGTGGTTTGTATGAGATATTCTTCCTTCCACCAGCGTCTGTAGGTTTAAGGGTAATGGTGAGTAAGGTGGGTGTGGTTTTGGTGATTTTGTAGGTTTTAGGTGTGTGGGGTTTGAAGGGATTAATGGGAGGTATTTTGAATAATAGATTAAAGGGATGAGAGTGACGTTTGGAGATATATGTAGTCAGTGAAGTATTTGAGGAAATTTGTGGTAGGTTAAGGTTGAGTGTAGTGGATGATGATTGGGTTGGTTTAGAGAGGGTTGAGGTTTGTTGGAGGCTCATTCTGGTTTTCCTGGTTTGTATTTGTGGTTGTGAAACAGACAAAGGTGGTGCAGGAATAACATCATGAGCATCAAACACAGATACTGATTCATCAGCAGTAAAATCAAGTACCTTTGGTTCAACTTCTGATGGCTTGACCGGCCTTCTTTTGGACCCTCTGGTGACAACAACAGCAGGAGGAGGAGGAGGGATTTGCTTCCCTTGACCGGACGCTGAAACATCCTTTTCAGCTGCTGGTCTAAACTGTTTCTCCAAGACCTTTCTGATGGGAATTCTATCCTCATCTTCTGGTTCTTCAACACTAGGTGCAGGTGCCACCTTCTGCTTTGTTCTTCTGGTCTCCCTTGAAGGGGACTCAACAGGTCTTTTCACACCAGTCATCGAGCTTCTGGTGGTTTTCTTTTCAGCTTCTCCTTCTTGTTGCTCAATTTTCACCTTCTTGATCATGGAGCCTGTAATAAGCTGCATCCTGACCAAACTGTTGACTCCAAAGACTTCGGGCGAACAAGACCAACACCAAAGTATTTTTCCTTTTCCTCTGTGTTGATGGAGTCACCACTTCCTTACAATGCCGTCTTTGATCATCATAATGGAGAGAAGAACTCCATATGGGATTATCTTGACGATATTCTTCTTATCAACATTCTTCCTTGAGAAGACAAGGGCATTTATCAGATTGTTGATAATCAACCTTGGCAGATTGATTTTCTTCCCAGCCATGTAGTTCCTCATAATGAACTTTTGCTCGTAGTTCACTATGTCGCTTGACCCAGCCTTCAGAATCACGCTCTTGGCGATGATTTTGTGCAGTACACGGTAGTGGCTTTTCCAGTCTTGAGTCGTGGGAGAGATGTTCTTCTTCTTCAGTTCACGGTAGTTCTCAAACAGAGCTTCATTGACTTTTTCCAGTCCTCTGTAAGCATCAGCCCGGTTTGAATGGTAACCGATTCCTTCACACGGACATTTGATTGTCTGAGCAATAGAGTTGATAGTGAAGCGTAGTTTGAATCCTCTGATGTGACCTTCTATGATCTCCCCCGGAAGTAAGTATGCACTTCCCTAGAATTCCTTAATAGCGTAGCTCAGCACATCAACTGGTTCCCAGATGAAGTAGTTCTTCCAGCCCAGTTTCTCAAGACCTTCCTCAAAATCAAAACCATATAGTTTGAAGTTTTCGAAATCAACCCGGTTCTCATTCTGAAGTTTTGCCTCAGAGAAGACATCAAAGGCAGCAGTGTATTGTCCAACCTTTCTGTCGACCATTGTAGCAATTGAAGAGAAGGTAATGGAGGTTTTAGGGTTCGAAAACACACACAGAGAGAGAGAGAGAGAGATAGAGAGAAAGAGAAAGAGAACGGTTTTGCAGAAAACGCAGAGTGAAGT
This sequence comes from Calophaca sinica, assembly GCA_037113605.1. Taxonomy (NCBI): domain Eukaryota; kingdom Viridiplantae; phylum Streptophyta; class Magnoliopsida; order Fabales; family Fabaceae; genus Calophaca; species Calophaca sinica. The sequence goes on from CM073734.1 coordinate 42,851,050, forward strand.
GATGGAGCGAAAAATGTGGAGTAGTGGGAAAGTTAACAGAGAATAGGTACAGTCCCTTTTTCAAAATATCGCTTCGTATTTCCACATAAAAATTAAATCAAAAAGAAAAGAAAATAAAGATTCGCCTTTTCATTAGATGCAGACGCCAAAAGAAAAGTAAAATCAAGAAAAAGATTTTATCGAAAGACATAAACAATTATGACTCAGTAGATATGATGAGACGCTTAAGTCCTTAACACGTGTGACACGTGTGGGTGTGCTCGGACGCACGCAACCGATTTACCAGATAATGAGTTATGATGCATATGACAAATAAGATGCACATACACATACATGCTTATGTCATATCAGATGCTGAGATTATGTTTATTTTCAGACGCTGAGATTAATCATTCTTCTATAAGATGAAAGTTTAAATTTCTTCTTATAAAATTGAATCTATCTTCAGCAAGGGGTTTTGTAAATATGTCAGCCCACTGATGATCAGTGTCTACAAATTTTATTTCTAGAATACCCTTCTGAACATAGTTTCTTATAAAATGATGTTTAATCTCAATGTGCTTTTTTCTAGAATGCAATATAGGATTTTTAGTAAGACATATCGCAGATGTATTATCACAGAAGATAGGAATGTTACTCTCTTTTATCAGGTAATCTTCAAGTTGATATTTCATCCACAGAAGTTAAGAACTGCAACTTGCTGCTGAAATATACTCAACTTCTGCCGTAGAGAGTGCAATTGTGCTTTGCCTTTTGCTTGACCAAGATACAAGATTTGCTCCAAGGAATTGACAGCCTCCACTTGTGCTTTTTCTTTCAATTCGGTCTCCAAAGAAAGTCGTGATCACGTAAACCTACTAATTTGTAATCTTTTGATTTCTTATAAAGCAAACCAAGATTAGTAGTTCCTTGCTAATATCTCAATATTCTTTTAACAAAGACTTAGGTGTGATTCTCTAGGATCCGATTGAAATCTAGCACACAAAGTGCATCGAACATAATGTCAGGTCTTGAAGCCGTAAGATAAAGTAGAGATCCAATCATACCTCTGTACATTTTCTGATCTACCTTCTTACCAATTTCATCTTTACTAAGAGTGCAGGTAGGATGCATAGGTGTACACATAGGCTTGCAATCCAGCATCTTGAATTTCTTTAATAATTCTTTGATATATTTGCTTTGATGTATATAGATACCATCACTGCATTGCTTGATTTGTATTCCAAGGAAAAACTTTAATTCTCCCATCATGCTCATCTCAAATTCAGCCTGCATAAGCTTAGAAAATTCTTTGCAAAGGCTTTCATTAGTGGCTCCAAAAATGATATCATCAACATAGATTTGAACAAGTATGAAATGCTTGTTTGAGGATTTTCTGAAAAGAGTAGTGTCAACTAAACCTCTTGTAAATCCATTTTTCATTAAAAAAGAACTTAGTCTATCATACATGCTTTGGGAGCTTGCTTAAGACCATATAGAGCCTTTTTAAGTTTAAAAACATTGTTCTGGAAATTCAATATCTTCAAAACCAGGAGGTTGTTTAACATAAACTTCTTCAGTTATAAAACCATTTAGAAAAGCACTTTTCACATCCATTTGATATAGTGTTATCTCATGATGTGCTGCAAATGAAAGTAAAATGCGAATAGCTTCTAGTCTTGCAACAGGTGCAAAAGTTTCAGTGAAATCAATACCTTCTTCTTGTGAGTAACCTTGAGCAACTAACCTTGCTTTATTTCTCACAACTTTACCATCTTCATCAAGCTTATTTCTAAATACCCATTTAGTACCAATAGCTTGCTTATCTTCTGGTAGAGTGACTAGCTTCCATACATCATTTCTTTGGAACTGATTTAGCTCATCTTGCATTGCTAGAATCCACCCTTCATCTTCCAAAGCTTGATCAATCGTCTTAGGTTCCATTTCATAGAGAAGTGCAAAATCAGCATGATCCTTGAAAGAGGATCTGGTTCGTACTTTATCACCAGGTTCTCCTATGATTTGATCTTTTGGATGATTGGTTTTGTACTTCCAGCTTTTTCTTGCTTCAGCTTCTGCTTGAGTAGAATTCTTCGTCTTGTCACCACCGGATGATGAAGATGCATATTCACCGTCTGACTTGTCACCGAGGTTTAATTCTGAAAATAACTCATCTAGCTCTGACATAGCAGTGTCAGGCTTCTTATCATCAAACTTGACATGAATGGACTCTTCAACTGTCAAAGTTTATTTGTTGTATATTCTAAAAGCTTTAGATCTTTCAGAGTATCCCAAAAAGATTCCTTTGTCAGCCTTGGAATCAAACTTACCAAGCTGATCTTTAGTATTCAAAATATAACAAATACAACCAAAAGGATGAAAATAAGAAATGTTTGGTTTTCTACCTTTCCACAATTCATAAGGAGTCTTATTCAAAATAAAAATTCTATTTTGAATATAACAAGCTGTGTTTACTGCTTCTGCCCAAAAATGTTTCGCAATATCATCTTCATTGATCATGGTCCTGGCCATTTCCTGGAGGGACCTATTTTTCCTTTCTACAACACCATTTTGTTGAGGTGTTCTAGGAGAGGAGAAATTGTGGGAGATGCCATTTTCTTCACAAAATTTTTGAAAGTTTTCATTTTCAAATTCTCCCCCATGATCACTTCTAATAGAAGAAATACAGATGCCTTTTTCATTTTGAACTAATTTGCAGAAAACAGTAAATACCTTAAAAGACTCATCCTTGTGGGCAAGGAATTTAACCCATGTCCATCTAGTAAAATCATCAACTATGACTAATCCATATTTCTTTCCAGTTAAAGAGGCTATCCTTGTGGGACCAAAAAGATCAAGATGTAAAAGTTCAAGTGGTCTCGAGGTTGAAACAACATTTTTTAAATGAAAGGAAGTTTTAACTTGTTTTCCTCTTTGACAAGCCTCACACAGGGCATCAGATTGGAGCTTAAGATTTGGTAAGCCTCTAACAAGATTGTGCTTGTTTAATTTTGAGATTAACCTCAAATTGGCATGACCCAATCTTTTGTGCCAAATCCATTGCTCATCTTCAACAGACATAAGACACTTGACATCTTATTTTGCAAGTTCAGAAAGATCAACTTTATAAATGTTTTGTTTCCTCTTTGCTGTAAAGAATATAGATCCATCATTTTTGCTTTTTACTAAACATCCATTTTCTGTAAAGACAACATTATAACCACTATCACATAATTGACTTATGCTCAGTAGATTATGTTTCAGTCCTTCAACATATAAAACATTATCAATAGAAGGAAGAGAGCCTTTACCTATGCGACCAATTCCAACTATTTTACCTTTCTGGTTTCCTCCGAAACCAACGAATCCAGCTTCTCTAGGTCTTAGTTCTTGGAACATATGCTTTTCTCCCGTCATGTGACGCGAGCATCCACTGTCTAAGTACCAAGATTGATGTGTTGACTTTGTTGCTAAGCAAGTCTGCAACATAGACTATTTTATCTTTAGGTACCCATATCTTTTTTGGGTCATTTCTTGTTAGTTCTTGAAGGATACTTGTCCTTCTTAGTTGTAAACACAGTACACACACTTTTCAAGTGACCAGATTTATTGCAGTAAGTACACTGCAAGCATTTACTATGATTATTGGATTTATCAGATGCGGAATCATTTTCCAAAAGAGGTTCATTTGATATATAACCAAGACCATGAGTTGTCGTTTTACTGACACCCCAAATTATAGAAGCTTGCTTGCTTCGAGTTACACTCTCTGCAAGAAACTTTTGAAATGCATGTTCATAGTCATTTGATTTGCAGTTAGGATTGCCTGTAACTACAGAGCTTTTAACTCGAGAGCTCTCAGCTTCTGGTTGCTTGTTGGCTTCCAGACGCTGGTTATCCACCAGACGCTGATTTTCAATTTTCAGCTGGTTCTCTTCATTGAGTACAGAGTTTTCATTGTGTAAAGAATGAAAATCTTGTGATAGTTTTGGAAATTTCTTTTTCAAATTCTTATACTCAATAGAGAGTGATGTAATCCTTTAACAAATCATCAAAAGCAAGTTGAAGTTCAGAATAAGAGTCATATATTATTACCTCTTCAACTTCTTCTTCTGAATCAAGATCAGTGTTTGCCATGAGGGCAATGTGAGCTTCTTCTTCTTTATCTTCCTCAGAGGAGGATAAGTCAAGATCTTCCCATGTTGCCATGAGACCTTTCTTCTTTTTCTTGAAGGAGCTTCTTGTGGACTTTTCTTTAAGATTAGGACACTCAGACTTGAAATGTCCAGGCTTCTTACATTCATAGCAAATGACTTGGGCTTTGTCCTTGTCTTTGCTTTCCTTCTTGTCCTTTGTATCTTTCTTCTGAAACCTCCTTCTAAAGTTTCTCTTCTTCCACATTCTCTGAATCTTCTTAGATACGAAAGCTAGCTCATCATCTGATCCATCATAATCTCCTTCTGAAGCTTCATCATCTGATTCTTCTTCTTCAGCCTGAAAAGCTTTAGAAGTACTAGGTTTATGTTGATTAACTCTTAAAGCAATAGACTTACTCTTCTTGGTAGGTTCTTCTTCATTTAGCTCAAGTTCATGAGCTTTCAAAGAACTCATAAGATCTTCAAGCCGAAGGACATTTAGATCTTTTGCTTCTTGAATAGCAGTGACTTTGGGTCTCCACTACTTAGTCAAACTTCTCAAGATCTTTCTCACATGATCAGGTGTAGTATAACTTTTTCCAAGGGCCTACAACCCATGAACAAGTGTTTGGAACCTTCCAAACATAGTTTCAATGTTTTCTCCATCTTCCATTTTGAATAGCTCATACTGGCGAACCATCATGCTAGCCTTTGTTTCTCTTACTTGGCGTAACCCTCATAAGACAAAACAAGAGAATCCTGCACTTCTTTGGCAAAGATCAAACTTACCACATTTATCATATTCTCTTTCACATAGCACGTATGAGAATAAATCTAGCCTTCGATTGGTTTGATATCTCTTTTCTCGATCATCACCCAGTTTTCCCTAGGTATCGTAACACCAAGGGCATTAGCGGGAGAAATGTATCCACTTTCAACTATATCCCACAAATCAAGATTTTGTGCCTCAAGGAATGCTTTCATCTTATCTTTCCAGTAATCAAATTTTTCTCCATTGAATAGAGGAGGACGGTTCATATGACCACCTTCAGCAGACATGTTCACAGTAGGATCTTTACTCTTAACACTGTTAAGTGCTCAACCAAGAGGCCGAACTCTGATACCAACTGAACGTGAACACAAGAAGGGGGGGTTGAATTGTGTTGAAAACTTTTCGCAAACTTTAAGTTTAAAACACTTAGAACACAGGTTATTCAAAACAGTTTATTAAACGGATGCTGAAAATAAACCGGATGCTGAAAAGCAGTTTGTGAAAACTTGTTTTTAACAGAGCAAGATAAAGATAAATAGAAAGCAATAAAGCAAGAGACACAGAGATTTATACTAGTTCACTACCAAACTGGTAGCTACGTCTAGTCCCTTCGTTCCTGAAGGATTTTCCTCTATAATCAACTGATTACAATTTCCTCAAGAGTATTTTTCTGTCACAAGCTTGACAATACTCTCAACTTCTCAAAACGACTCAGTACAGTCGAGCCTTTGAGGGAATAGCCTTAACTAGCCCAAAACAACTTTTACAAGTTAAGTTGAATACAAGTATAAATAACTCTCACAGAGAGGATAAAAATTAAGCTCAATATAGAAATGCTTTCTAAAAGAAAGTGTCGGACGCTGAGTTCAGTTCTTGTAGTCCAGAAACTTGGCTCGAAACTTGATTGCTCACAGAAGCAGTGCTTTCAGAGTATTGACTCTTTGTAGTGTATAGCAACAGAGTTTGTTCTCAGTAAATGAAGCAATATTCTCTTGTAAAGTTTCGGCAGTTTCTTCAATGGATACCTTGAGGTATTTATAGGAGTTCTAAAGGATATTACCGTTACAGTAAAAATGGCTCCTTTCCATTGAGTGAGATAATTTCAAAAAGCTGTCTCTTTCTTCCTTTCTAGAGAATATCTCAGTAGTACACATTACCGTTTTCGTACTACCTTGCTTTTCACAATTGCTTGTACGATCTTTGTCTTTTAGCTAAAGGTGTCACCTTTGATACCTCGTACAACAATTTTGGCGCATAAGATCAAATTCGAAATCCGTTCCAGAAACTTTTGAGAGGAAGAGCAATTACGTGACCAGCACGTGATTTAAAATGAAGTTCGGACGCTTGCTCAGAACGGAAGATCGGATGCTCAAAGCAATTGGATAAGACTAGTGTCACAAGAAGATAATTCCAGACGCTCATGCGGACAGAAAGCTAGGATGAGCCGGATGCTGACACATGGAATGTATCATTCTCTTGAGAACTTCTTCCTTCTTGTTTAAGTGGCTTAGAAATATGTGTAATATTAGTATCTGCACACTTCAAGAATTGTTAGAACATAAATTGTTCTCTTGTGAATATTTTGTTATCATCAAAATCAATGATGGTCTAAACTTCTCAATCGTTTAGGTTCCAATAGAGTAGAGTCCCACGCTCTACTAGAGGCTGATATCGGTAGTTCTTAGTAGGACTGTGGTATGTGGTTACTCCATTGAGTGATTGTAATACCTATCAGCCACCCTAGGATTGTGTGCTATCTATTTATTTTCTATGTGTTTATATGTGCTTGTAGTAAACGCCTTATGCGACGTCAGGCTTATTATGCAATATTTTCTGTGATTGATGTGAGAGCTGTGACACCCTCTACCCCGTCGTACAAGAAATGCATAGAAACGTATGTGAATAAGATAAAAATGTGGTTTTACAAAAAAATTTCACGGAGTAGAAGTTTCACATCAACATAACTCATTTACGGAATAAAAACAAATTGCGGAATTAAACCCAACAACTCGATATCACATGTCTCAGAGCTTGACCATTTGTTTTACATCGGTATGTAATATTAATATAATATGTAAATAACTCCTAAGCTAAGCAAAGAAGACACGCCTACTCTCAAAGATCTCAAGGCCCACGTCATCACCTGCAAACTCATTGCCTACTCGTACACAGGGTGCACAAGTAGCCACAAAACACAGGGGGGGTGAGGAATCATACTCAAATGAAAAGACAACGACATGGGCAAAATAATATACGGTGTCAATAGTCAGACAATATTTCAATCACGATCAAACAAGTCTCGATGATAAGTTGTCGTGTATTATCAAACGGCCGACAGTCCTTAGTCAGTAACTAGCTAATGCAGACCTATAACTTATTCAACATTACCTTAGATTCAACATGTTACGAGTATAACAACAAGCATACAACAATCCAACAAATACCACGTAACTAGTCACAATCCTACGTCGGCAACCTGCTAATGCGAATCTATAACTATTCAACTTAACGTTAGGATCCTTTAACTTGTTCGGGTGAGCGAATGTGAGCGTCCCCAATATCCGTACGATGCCATCGAGCCATGGGATCCCCTCGTCAGTGAAACGTCGACAAGTGCCACCATAGTAACTTTTTTTAAATGGCGTCCCATTGAGCCATGCGATCCCCCCGTCAGTGAAACGTCGACGAGTGCCGTCATAGTGACCCAAGGTTCTTTAAACCAATACTAACGAGCCATGGGATCCCCCTGTCAGTGAAACATTGACGAGTGCCGCCATAATAACTCGAAGTCTACACTCGAATGACTAACGGACAATGGAGACTAATGAGCCATGCGGTCCCCCAAGTAGTGAAACATCGCTGAGTGCCGTCATAGTAACTCGTCATCCTCAAATCGATTCTTCGAGCCACGGGTTCCCCTCCATCAGTGAAGTGTTGATGAGTGCCACCATAGAAACCCAAATTTAAACAATGAAACCTACTGCGTCACAGACCGGCGACGAATCATACAACACACACGATACCCAATAAAACCATTAGACACCAACCTATTAATTGATCCCAAACTCGTGACCAATACCTAACAATCAACCAAACCAAACAACGTGCACGATATTTGGACACACCTGTGACCATCATTAATTATGGGGTCACTAACCGGTAACCGCTTCAAACAAGCCAAACAATCAACCTTTAATAAGCCTAGATGGTTACTACCTCTAACCAACCCCTACAAATCATTTTAAACATCAAGTTATCATTAAACAAGGGTGTGAATCGATTCAGAAGCCCTGTGCATCGATTCAGGGTCTAAACGTCCCTCTGTGAATCAAATTGTACTGCTGTGAATCGAATCACAACTTTGATTCATAGAGACAACAACTGTGTAAAATGATGAATCGATTCACAAGACGTGCAGAACAACAGTAATGCAGTTCTTTCAGCAATTCGCACATTGGGAACCCTTCCTAAGTGGTCCCATGTATAATTCAAGGTCCGGGGCAACTACCAACTGAATCTTAAGGTTTCTACTCATTCCTCCTTGATTCAATTCATGCCCTTAATCATCAATGGTTCCACATTTATTCAAAGTAATTCACATATGTCTCCTATCTTCTTTTTAGCCTCTTAGTTTATAACTACTTATTTTAATCCATTTAGTCCGTCATTCTTTTACCAAATTCAGTATCTAAAACAAGTCCATAGTTCATTATGACCTTTCCATTCAATTCTAATTCCGAACATACAATTTAACACGGTTAGAGTTCAAATCCTAATTCCCATATTAGCATGCATCCTCACTATACTATCCTTGATTCTAGCCATACCATCAATTCCAAAATCACGCAAAACCCATTATCATGCATTTTAGATTATTACAATGAACTCAAACTCTACACACATATGTTAAATTTACAACTATGAGTACACCAACAAATAGTACATACATAGTCACGTATAAACATATATATATTTAACCACAACAAATCCCAATAATTAAGCATCAAGTCTAAAGCCACAAATATTAGTCACAAGTTCTAACTCCTGTTATCCTATCATCAAGAACACCAATTCATACCAATCATGCCCTTCTACTATCCAAATATCAAGGCATTACATACATAGCATTTATTAACTCTAAATTAATCCTAAGAATATGTGCACATACTTAACAAATAAAATAGTAACTAAAATACATGTATCATGCCTTTACATAATCGTCACAATGTTATTGAGTCCTACATCATGCTTTTACTACATCAACGCTTCCAACACAATCAATTAACACCAGTTGTACATATAGCCATATAAGAACACTGGTCAACAACCCCAAATTAATTCAAAAATATGAGAACTCTTAGCCAAGCATTAAAACACAATTAAAACATATGAATTGTGCTTCTTTACAATTAAATAGAACCAAAAATCTTAGATCATACTCATGCTAATAAACACACATAAAGCACAAGCCTTTTGTTATTACACATACACCAATTTACTAAGACATGCTATTTATAAATACTAAATTAATTCCAAACATGAGAATTCTTAACTAAATTGTCAAGATAGCAACTTCTTACCACAATTCATGTTATTAAACAATACAACTATAACTAATGATCCAAGGTTATTCCAAAGCACAGAAAGCATCAACCTTTTGATATTAAACATGCATTAATCTACTAAAATATGCTATTCATTAATTTTAATTTAATTCTAGGCAGAAAGACATCTAATCAATATTCAAAACAACAATTTCATATTATAAGTTATGCCATTAAACAACCCAAACAATACTAATTATCTTAAACCATGCCTTTTCCAACAACAACACATAAAGCATCAACCTTAAATGATAAACATACTTTAATCCATTTAAACATGTTAATTAACAACTCTTATGGCTTCTTGTTCATACAAGGGCCTCCAATTAAATTAAAACATAAACCATAGGCATCGAAAAATTCTAACGAAGTTTCGCTGTGTTTTAAATCACCGGATAGTTTTTATCCGCGAATAAAATTTTAAACGAACTCAAATTTTGATGAAAATTGAATCGTAACTTGTTGTGTTTATGATTGAGTGTTTTCAATTGTTTTTATTATTTATGATAAATTATTATCATATGGTGAATTAATTTCTAAGTAAATTATTTTTCGCGATTTAATCGGCGAAAGAATTAATCGGTAGTGCAATTACTTGACGCCATATTTTTAGTACACTTAAGACTCTAGGATTAGAGGGTAATCATGAGAAGAGAGGGACTAGATGTTTAGACTTATGATTAGATTAGAATCTAGCTTTTTAAGTGTAGGTGTCACACTTTTGGTGACTAATTTCTTTATTCTTATTTTAAACCCTCCTTAACCAAGTAATTACCTTTTAATAACTTTTTTTTAATCCCTCCCCTTTATGAGCAGCTGGCCGTGACCCTCACCCCCATTTCACCCTCATTTTCATTTCTTCCTTGTCTTGAGAGAGAAGCTCCAAGGTTCCTTCCATGGCACCCTCCATTCTTCATCATTTTGGCTTGTTTTCATCTCCAATCTTCAACCAAACTCGTTTCTAGTTTCTTCTTCTACTTGATCACTCCTTCCAAGCCTTGTAAGTAAGAAGAAAATCAACTCTTTCCTTCCCTCATTTCAGCCCCAAAACCGTGGCCCCTTATAGGTGTAGGAAGTAGTTTTTTTTTTGCTTCTTTCTTGTTTTAATGCTTTATATATAGCTTGATCATGATCATGGAAGAGATGAACATGTTTTCCCCCAAATTTTTTCTAGGCATAAAGACATCTAATCAATATTCAAAACAACAATTTCATATTATAAGTTATGCCATTAGACAACCCAAACAATACTAATTATCTTAAACCATGCCTTTTCCAACAACAACACATAAAGCATCAACCTTAAATGATAAACATACTTTAATCCATTTAAACATGTTAATTAACAACTCTTATGGCTTCTTGTTCATACAAGGGCCTCCAATTAAATTAAAACATAAACCATAGGCATCGAAAAATTCTAACGAAGTTTCGCTGTGTTTTAAATCACCGGATAGTTTTTATCCGCGAATAAAATTTTAAACGAACTCAAATTTCGATGAAAATTGAATCGTAACTTGTTGTGTTTATGATTGAGTGTTTTCAATTGTTTTTATTATTTATGATAAATTATTATCATATGGTGAATTAATTTCTAAGTAAATTATTTTTCGCGATTTAATCGGCGAAAGAATTAATCGGTAGTGCAATTACTTGACGCCATATTTTTAGTACACTTAAGACTCTAGGATTAGAGGGTAATCATGAGAAGAGAGGGACTAGATGTTTAGACTTATGATTAGATTAGAATCTAGCTTTTTAAGTGTAGGTGTCACACTTTTGGTGACTAATTTCTTTATTCTTATTTTAAACCCTCCTTAACCAAGTAATTACCTTTTAATAACTTTTTTTTAATCCCTCCCCTTTTATGAGCAGCTGGCCGTGACCCCTCACCCCCATTTCACCCTCATTTTCATTTCTTCCTTGTCTTGAGAGAGAAGCTCCAAGGTTCCTTCCATGGCACCCTCCATTCTTCATCATTTTGGCTTGTTTTCATCTCCAATCTTCAACCAAACTCGTTTCTAGTTTCTTCTTCTACTTGATCACTCCTTCCAAGCCTTGTAAGTAAGAAGAAAATCAACTCTTTCCTTCCCTCATTTCAGCCCCAAAACCGTGGCCCCTTATAGGTGTAGGAAGTAGTTTTTTTTTGCTTCTTTCTTGTTTTAATGCTTTATATATAGCTTGATCATGATCATGGAAGAGATGAACATGTTTTCCCCCAAATTTTTTCTAGGCATAAAGACATCTAATCAATATTCAAAACAAAAATTTCATATTATAAGTTATGCCATTAGACAACCCAAACAATACTAATTATCTTAAACCATGCCTTTTCCAACAACAACACATAAAGCATCAACCTTAAATGATAAACAGACTTTAATCCATTTAAACATGTTAATTAACAACTCTTATGGCTTCTTGTTCATACAAGGGCCTCCAATTAAATTAAAACATAAACCATAGGCATCGAAAAATTCTAACGAAGTTTCGCTGTGTTTTAAATCACCGGATAGTTTTTATCCGCGAATAAAATTTTAAACGAACTCAAATTTCGATGAAAATTGAATCGTAACTTGTTGTGTTTATGATTGAGTGTTTTCAATTGTTTTTATTATTTATGATAAATTATTATCATATGGTGAATTAATTTCTAAGTAAATTATTTTTCGCGATTTAATCGGCGAAAGAATTAATCGGTAGTGCAATTACTTGACGCCATATTTTTAGTACACTTAAGACTCTAGGATTAGAGGGTAATCATGAGAAGAGAGGGACTAGATGTTTAGACTTATGATTAGATTAGAATCTAGCTTTTTAAGTGTAGGTGTCACACTTTTGGTGACTAATTTCTTTATTCTTATTTTAAACCCTCCTTAACCAAGTAATTACCTTTTAATAACTTTTTTAATCCCTCTTTTATGAGCAGCTGGCCGTGACCCCTCACCCCCATTTCACCCTCATTTTCATTTCTTCCTTGTCTTGAGAGAGAAGCGCCAAGGTTCGTTCCATGGCGCCCTCCATTCTTCATCATTTTGGCTTGTTTTCATCTCCAAGGTTCAACCAAACTCGCTTTCTAGTTTCTTCTTCTACTTGATCACTCCTTCCAAGCCTTGTAAGTAAGAAGAAAATCAACTCTTTCCTTCCCTCATTTCAGCCCCAAAACCGTGGCCCCTTATAGGTGTAGGAAGTAGTTTTTTTTTGCTTCTTTCTTGTTTTAATGCTTTATATATAGCTTGATCATGATCATGGAAGAGATGAACATGTTTTCCCCCAAATTTTTTCTAGGCATAAAGACATCTAATCAATATTCAAAACAACAATTTCATATTATAAGTTATGCCATTAGACAACCCAAACAATACTAATTATCTTAAACCATGCCTTTTCCAACCACAACACATAAAGCATCAACCTTAAATGATAAACATACTTTAATCTATTTAAACATGTTAATTAACAACTCTTATGGCTTCTTGTTCATACAAGGGCCTCCAATTAAATTAAAACATAAACCATAGGCATCGAAAAATTCTAACGAAGTTTCGCTGTGTTTTAAATCACCGAATAGTTTTTATCCGCGAATAAAATTTTAAACGAACTCAAATTTCGATGAAAATTGAATCGCAACTTGTTGTGTTTATGATTGAGTGTTTTCAATTGTTTTTATTATTTATGATAAATTATTATCATGCGGTGAATTAATTTCTAGGTAAATTATTTTTCGCGATTTAATCGGCGAAAGAATTAATCGGTAGTGCAATTACTTGACGCCATATTTTTAGTACACTTAAGACTCTAGGATTAGAGGGTAATCATGAGAAGAGAGGGACTAGATGTTTAGACTTATGATTAGATTAGAATCTAGCTTTTTAAGTGTAGGTGTCACACTTTTGGTGACTAATTTCTTTATTCTTATTTTAAACCCTCCTTAACCAAGTAATTACCTTTCAATAACTTTTTTTTAATCCCTCCCCTTTTATGAGCAGCTGGCCGTGACCCCTCACCCCCATTTCACCCTCATTTTCATTTCTTCCTTGTCTTGAGAGAGAAGCTCCAAGGTTCCTTCCATGGCACCCTCCATTCTTCATCATTTTGGCTTGTTTTCATCTCCAATCTTCAACCAAACTCGTTTCTAGTTTCTTCTTCTACTTGATCACTCCTTCCAAGCCTTGTAAGTAAGAAGAAAATCAACTCTTTCCTTCCCTCATTTCAGCCCCAAAACCGTGGCCCCTTATAGGTGTAGGAAGTAGTTTTTTTTTGTTTCTTTCTTGTTTTAATGCTTTATATATAGCTTGATCATGATCATGGAAGAAATGAACATGTTTTCCCCCAAATTTTTTCTAGGCATAAAGACATCTAATCAATATTCAAAACAACAATTTCATATTATAAGTTATGCCATTAGACAACCCAAACAATACTAATTATCTTAAACCATGCCTTTTCCAACAACAACACATAAAGCATCAACCTTAAATGATAAACATACTTTAATCCATTTAAACATGTTAATTAACAACTCTTATGGCTTCTTGTTCATACAAGGGCCTCCAATTAAATTAAAACATAAACCATAGGCATCGAAAAATTCTAACGAAGTTTCGCTGTGTTTTAAATCACCGGATAGTTTTTATCCGCGAATAAAATTTTAAACGAACTCAAATTTCGATGAAAATTGAATCGTAACTTGTTGTTTTTATGATTGAGTGTTTTCAATTGTTTTTATTATTTATGATAAATTATTATCATGCGGTGAATTAATTTCTAGGTAAATTATTTTTCGTGATTTAATCGGCGAAAGAATTAATCGGTAGTGCAATTACTTGACGCCATATTTTTAGTACACTTAAGACTCTAGGATTAGAGGGTAATCATGAGAAGAGAGGGACTAGATGTTTAGACTTATGATTAGATTAGAATCTAGCTTTTTAAGTGTAGGTGTCACACTTTTGGTGACTAATTTCTTTATTCTTATTTTAAACCCTCCTTAACCAAGTAATTACCTTTCAATAACTTTTTTTTAATCCCTCCCCTTTTATGAGCAGCTGGCCGTGACCCCTCACCCCCATTTCACCCTCATTTTCATTTCTTCCTTGTCTTGAGAGAGAAGCTCCAAGGTTCCTTCCATGGCACCCTCCATTCTTCATCATTTTGGCTTGTTTTCATCTCCATTCTTCAACCAAACTCGTTTCTAGTTTCTTCTTCTACTTGATCACTCCTTCCAAGCCTTGTAAGTAAGAAGAAAATCAACTCTTTCCTTCCTTCATTTCAGCCCCAAAACCGTGGCCCCTTATAGGTGTAGGAAGTAGTTTTTTTTTGCTTCTTTCTTGTTTTAATGCTTTATATATAGCTTGATCATGATCATGGAAGAGATGAACATGTTTTCCCCCAATTTTTTTCTAGGCATAAAGACATCTAATCAATATTCAAAACAACAATTTCATATTATAAGTTATGCCATTAGACAACCCAAACAATACTAATTATCTTAAACCACGTCTTTTCGAACAACAACACATAAAGCATCAACCTTAAATGATAAACATACTTTAATCCATTTAAACATGTTAACAACTCTTATGGCTTCTTGTTCATACAAGGGCCTCCAATTAAATTAAAACATAAACCATAGGCATCGAAAAATTCTAACGAAGTTTCGCTGTGTTTTAAATCACCGGATAGTTTTTATCCGCGAATAAAATTTTAAACGAACTCAAATTTCGATGAAAATTGAATCGTAACTTGTTGTGTTTATGATTGAGTGTTTTCAATTGTTTTTATTATTTATGATAAATTATTATCATGCGGTGAATTAATTTCTAAGTAAATTATTTTTCGCGATTTAATCGGCGAAAGAATTAATCGGTAGTGCAATTACTTGACGCCTTATTTTTAGTACACTTAAGACTCTAGGATTAGAGGGTAATCATGAGAAGAGAGGGACTAGATGTTTAAACTTATGATTAGATTAGAATCTAGCTTTTTAAGTGTAGGTGTCACACTTTTGGTGACTAATTTCTTTATTCTTATTTTAAACCCTCCTTAACCAAGTAATTACCTTTTAATAACTTTTTTTTAATCCCTCCCCTTTTATGAGCAGCTGGCCGTGACCCCTCACCCCCATTTCACCCTCATTTTCATTTCTTCCTTGTCTTGAGAGAGAAGCTCCAAGGTTCCTTCCATGGCACCCTCCATTCTTCATCATTTTGGCTTGTTTTCATCTCCAATCTTCAACCAAAATCGTTTCTAGTTTCTTCTTCTACTTGATCACTCCTTCCAAGCCTTGTAAGTAAGAAGAAAATCAACTCTTTCCTTCCCTCATTTCAGCCCCAAAACCGTGGCCCCTCTTTATAGGTGTAGGAAGTAGTTTTTTTTTTGCTTCTTTCTTGTTTTAATGCTTTATATATAGCTTGATCATGATCATGGAAGAGATGAACATGTTTTCCCCCAAATTTTTCAAACCGTAGATTAATGATCTAGGAGAAGGTGTTAAGTGATCTTCCATGTGAATCTCTAAATTGATTACGGGTTCTTGTCTGTTATTAATTGTTATTGTTGTTGTAGTTGTTAATATTTGATTTGAATCAAAGGAATGGTGAAATTTGTGAAACCGTTGATTCTTGAGAAAGTCATGATTTGGTATTTGGCTTGGGTAATGTTTTGGTTTTGGAAATATTTGTTGTTTTGTGAAAGAAATTAAGTGATTGAATGGTGTTGTTTTGATTAAGTGAAAGTTTTGCAATTTTTTTTTTTAAGAAGGAAGGTGTGGCCGAGAGCTCCTAAGAGCTTGGGAAGCAATAAAATTTTGTGTTCCTAGCTAAATTAAGTGCATTTGGGTTGTTGATCAAGTTTGGAAAAATTTTGGAAATGGCTTGATTTGATTGGAAGTTGTTTTGATTGTTAATGCAATGAAACACTTAAGGCAAATTAAGATTTTGTGATCCTAACGCCAAGTGGAGTCTTAATTCAAGGATTTTGATTAAAAGTATTTAATCTTAGTATTGTTTCATGTCTTAAGTTCTATAAAGAAGTGAGTTTAGTATTTAAAAACCTTGTTTTTCAGCTTTGTGTATTCTTTCAAGTATGTCTTAGTCTTTAAAAACTTTTAATTTCAAATTTGCTAATTATTTCAAGTGTTGTTAAAAATATTTTTGGGTTTGAAAACCTAGGAGTTAGAATTGGGTATAAGCCTAGGAAATTATTTTGAGTGGTCTAGACTTGTACTAAGCCTTGTTATATTGATAGGACCCTTGAGAGTTGTTCATGTTGAGTAAGTTGTGACGTGCTTGGACACGTGAGCAGTGTATCTTTCGGTAAGGGCTACTTCTCGATATGATTAGGGTTGGATACTGATATACTAAGATGTGATCTATGTTTATGAGCTTATGTGCTTAATGTTTAAATGTGGATGCAAGATTGATTGGATTTGCTGAATTACTGTGATTCTGAGTTGTTGAACTGTTGAATTGATTATGTGGAAATATATGTTGTTAGTGTTGCTGGATAATTAAATATTTATTTAATGTTGGTAAGTTAAATATTTATATGATTATGCCTGGTTGAAATATCATTTTCTTGATATGTTCATTGGAGTCGTTGGAATGCATTGTCATGCATTGTGGTGTAACTTCGACATGAATATCCTGGGGTGAAGGGTCACCTCATGGCCAAAGGAATTCATGGGCGTCGTTAGTCGAACCATCGCATGGTGCAGTGCCGATCTGGTACGTACAGACGACTGACCATAGCGAATGGAATTCCGGAATCATAAACAGTGATATGTAGTCGCATTTGCAGGCATTGTGCATATTTATTGAATTGTATGTTCTGTTGTACTATGTTATGTTTGTTTATTTTAAGAAGTTGACCCTTGCCTGTGGTTCCTTCAATTGATGATGGTAACCCAGAGGACGGCGAATGCGATAGAGATCCCGGGGGCGACGACGTCGCCAGAGGTGATCTTTGACTTCCCAGATATGGAGATTCCCTCGGCCATGGAGTTCGATCCCACCTCCAGTCGAGTTGTATATACAGGGGATGTCGTGGAGACCTTCCGCGTAGATGGATGGGTTGTTCGATGTAACGACTGTATTTTTACGATGCGTTATTTAGCGTTATTTTAGTATAAAATGTCGTATTTATGCTATAATAAACATTTTCTTGTTGGCTAAGTAAGTGATTGAATTAAATCAAAATCAAATTAAATTCGAGAATTAATATTTTATATTAATTCATGGTTCAAAAATTGTCAAAAAATTCTAACGAAGTTTTACCATGTTTTGAATCACCAGATAGTTTTTATCCGCGAGTAAAATTTTAAATGAACTTCGATTTCGATGAAAATCGAATCGTAACTTGTTGTGATTATGATTGAGTGTTTTCAATTGTTTTTATTATTTAAGATAAATTATTTTCACGCGATGAATTAATTTCTTCGAAAATTAATTTACACGATTTACCGGTTTACGGTTAGTTATTAATGTGACTAGTTGACGCGTATATTTAATAGACCAATATGATTAGAGGGATTAAGTATTAAATTAGGTGATCAATGATTTATGTGGACCTTATGATGCCAAGTGTCATTAATTAAGTGGTAATTAGTAAACAAATATCTAGATATTTTACCATATGGTAATTTCTTTTTGATTTAATTTTTTTTTACCATCTCCTCCTATATATATGCGTCCAGCCGACCCACCCCTTTTTGTTGCTCATTTCATTTTGCTTTTCCAAGTCTTGGAGAGGAGGAAAGGTAATAGGTATGATTTTAGTGCTTTCTCCTCCATTTTTCTAGTTGATTTCTTGCATTTAGCACTTAATTTCTTTCTAATTTCTTCTTCTATTTCTTCTCATCTTTCTCAACATATGATTGGTTTGGAAAACAAAATTTTTCTTCCCATTTTTCTTCTCAAAAGCTGTGACCCTTTAGCAAGAATTTGGAGATGAATTTTTGATTTTTTTTCTTTACTGAATGCTTGATTTAAACTTAGATAATGATCATGAGAGATATGAACAAGTTTTTCCCAATTTCTTTTAAAAACCCTAGGGCGAATTGTGCTCCAAAGAGAGGGGTTTTGTGATCTCTCATGTGAATCATGAAATTGGTTCTTGATTATGATTATTTGATGCATGAATTTGTTATTATTGTTGTTGATTTGGTATTGATCAAGAAAATGGAAATTTTGAAAACCCTAGGTTCATGAAGTGTTATGAAGACTTGGTGTTTTTTTTTTCTAATTTAAAATTTGGTTTTGAATAATCAAAGATTTATAGAATAGGAATTTGTAGCAGAATGTTGTGTTTTGGTTGATTTGGATAATTTAAAAATTTGCCCTAGGTTATGTGAGAGAGGCCGAGAGCTAATATTAAAAAGGGAAGGAAATTTTTTTATGTTTTATCTTGTATTAAGTGTGTTTAATAATTGTTCAAGTATTGGAAAATTTTTAGAAAAGAATTTTGATTGAAATTTGAAGTAATTTGGAATCTAAGGCTATGATACATTAATGTGCAAAGGGATTTTATAATCCTAAAGTGGAGCCTTGAATCAAATATTGTTACTGATGAGATTGAATTTTAAGTCATGGTTTCATGTTTCAAGTTTTAAAGAAAATGTGTTTTGGTTTTAAAATGCTTGTTGTTTGTTTCTTTTACTTTCGAAATTAGTTCTAAGTAAGTGTGTTGTCTAATAATAAATATTAGGAAGGTATAACCTAAACTTAAGGAATTATTTGGGTGAGCTAGGAATGTACTAAGTTTACTATGTGGTGTTTGGAATTGAGAAATCCGAGTTCGTGCTGCGTAAGATCAAGACGTGCTTTGACACGTAACCTGACAACTTTTGGTAAGGGCTTCTTCTAGATATACCTACAGTTGAAATGTTAATTGTTGAGTTGCGGTTTATGTTCATATGCTTATGTTTGAATACTGAATTGTGGATGCAAGTTGTTTTGGATTGCTGAACCATTGGTTGGATATATGCTTAATTTATGTGGAAATATATTGCTGGTGTTGTTGGATAATTAAATATGTATTTAATGTTGGATAGTTAAATATTTATTTGATTATGCCTGGTTGAAATATCATATGCATGATATGTTCATTAGAGTTAGTTGTCATGCATTGTGGTATAACTTCGACCTGAATATCCTGGGGTGAAGGATTGCCTCATGGCCAAAGGAATTCAAAGGTGTCATTAGTCGAGCCATCGCATGGGGAAGTGCCTGATCTGGTACGTACAGAACGACTGACCATAGCGTATGGAATTTTGGAATCATAAACAGTCGCATGTAGTCGACAGAAAATTTCTCGGCGTACCGTGAGCTTTCCTGTCATGGTGGATCAGATTGTGGATAGCTGGCGTCGCACTCAGTAGGATTAAGTGCCATCAACTACTTCTTCTACTTCAGCTGAGGAGTCCTTTGAGATTCCCAGGGAGACAACATATCGTTACACACCCATTCCTGGTAGTGCTATAGTTAGGAGGACCTCTCGTAAGAGCGTTGGCATGAGGCGTTGGTAGTTCGGAGCCTCTACTTCACGTGCGACGGCAGTTTCACCTAGCCCAGTAGTGGACCCGGAGCCTGAGCCAGAGCCAGAGGATGTGCCGACTCCTCCAGTACGTGTCAGGACACCCTCCTTACTTGTGGATCCTTCTGCTGTTTGTCAGGTGTGTGGCGAGGTTGGATGCAGCGATGCGGGATGGATTGACGACGTGCTGGTGGAGGAGGTGAGGCCGAATGGAGTACCCGCTTCTGTACCTTTTATGGACTTGACTATGGATGATGAGGACAACCCGATGGAGGATGAGGAGGAGGATCCGTCAGAGGATATGGATAGTATTGGGTAGTTTTGGTTAGTTGGTGACGTCAATTGCGATTGTATATAGTTTTGGATGGTGACCAGTCCGTTTAGTTGCAATCTTTTGTGGTGTTAGTTGGTTAGGCCTGGAGGTCTACTTTTGGAGCAGCTCCCTGCGTGGATAACTGCCGGGAGTACCCCAGAAGTATGATCACTCTTGTTAGGGTCCTCATACTTTAGGTGTATTCTCCTTGTGTATAATTCTCTACTTAGTATTTTGTACAAACCAGTTGTATAACTTTTGGAAGTGTATTCCTAAAACGCTGTAGATACTCTGATTGTGTTATACGAAAGACAATTGTTTTTTTAAAAAAAAATTACCAAAATTTTCGAAAGACAAAAGAGTATTATTTCGAAAAGCTCGTTGCATTTAGAGTTAAGTTCTAGTTTAGTAGCACTCCAGAAATGGGGTGTTACATTCGACAGAAAATCTCTCGGTGTATCGTGAGCTTTCCGATCATGATTGATCGGGTTATGGGTAGCTGGAATCGTGCTCAGTAGGATTGAGTGCCACCGACTACTTCTACTTCGCCTGACGAGTCCTTTGACTTCGAGATTCCTAGGGAGACAACTTTTCATTACGCACCCATTCCTGGTGGTGCTAAGGTTAGGCGGACTGCTCGTAAGAGCGTGGGCATGAGACGTTGGGGATTGGGAGCCTCTACTTCTCGAGCAGCGGTAGACACACCTATTCCCGTAGTGGACCTAGAGCCAGAGCCAGAGGCTGTGCCGACTCCTTCCGTATGTGTCAGGACACCTTCCTCGTCTATGGATCCTTCTACTGTTTGTCAGGTGTATGGCGAGGTTGGATGCAGTGGTGCAGAATGGATTGATGATGTGGTGGTGGAGGAGGCAAGGCCGAATAGAGTACCCGCTTCTGTACTTTTTGTGGACTTGACTATGGATGATGAGGACAACCTAATGGAGGACGAGGAGGAGGATCCGTCAGAGGATATGGATAGGGTTGGGTAGTTTTGGTTAGTTGGTAATGTCGGTTTGGTTGTACATAGTTTTGGTTGGTGACCAGTCAGTCTGTCAGTCTTTTGTGGTACTTATTAGCTAGGTCTGGAGGTTTACTTTTGGAGCAGCCGCCCTGCGTGGGTAACTGTCGGGAATACCCAAGAAGTATGAACACTCCTGTTAGGGTCTTCATACTTTAGGTGTATTCTCCTTATGGATATTTCTTTACTTCAGTATCTTGTACTAGTTGGTTTTGTATATCTTTTGGAAATGTGTATATATGTTTATATTTCAGTGGTATCTGTCATTTGCATGGTAGAATTCCATCAGTTTTTTTGAACCGTTGTGGATACTCTGATTGTGTTTTGCGGAAGACACTTGTTTTTTTTTAAAAAAAATTTACCGCAATTTCCAAAAGACAAAAGAGTATCTTTTAAAAAGATCGTTGCATTTAGAGTTAAGTTTTAGTTTAGTAGCGCTCCAGAAATGGGGTGTTACAAAAGTAGTATCAGAGTGTTCGGTTATAACCGGACTGTGTGTGTTGGGAACACTAAGCTGGTCATCATGTCGGGTTTTGTTGTGTCGGGTAGCTAGTTGTACTAGTATTATGTTGTTTAATGAGTGAAGCAGCTTTGCTTAGTATTGTTTGAATTGTTTCTTGATTGAAGCAATGTGTGTTAACATATCACTGGAGTGTGAGGTTCTGATAGGTTTTTGGACCTTGTAGGAATCTAATGCCTCCTTATAGAGACCCTACGATTGGACCCGATAACTCCAACATTGAAAGAGCATTTCAAGCTATGACTGAGATGGCAGCGGCAGTGGCTCAATAGACGGCAGCCATGAACTAGCGGGACTTGTAGCAACAACAGAGGGTGGAAAGGAATTGTAACGACCCGTTTCCGGACCGCTACCGAGCTCAACATACCGAGCTCGAGTTACCCTGTATGCGATGTTTTAAAACGATACTCTTGTGCCCTTTAGAAAAGTACGGTCTATTATTATTATTATTATTATTATTATTTATAAGACCAGCTCGTGCACATCAGAGTAATTACTACTTTTCGAAACATGGTGCAACTAAGACACAAGACTTAAGTCCTAAATGACAACACGCAGGTATAACAAGTACATACTTATATATACAAGGTATAAAAAGTGCATACAAAAAGACAGAGTAATAATGTACGAAGAAAATACACCTAAGGTATGACGACTTCAAGAGAGCAATCATACCCTGGGGGTACTTCCGGCAGACACCCACGCAGGGGGCTGCTCCAAAAGTAAAACCACCAGTCTACCCTGTGCTCAAAATGACATCTAGCCCAAACTGGTCACAACCTCTGAACACAAAAAAAAACAAAGTACAGTCATCCCAAAAAAAAAACATCCAACAAACATAATCAATCACGACAAATATAGGTCGTCGCCCTGATCCTCGTCGAGCTCCTCCTCGCCATCATCTGCTGTCGAGTTCCCTGCACCCTCGACATCGCCTGGGTAACCATCATGGATTGAAGGTACCACGGGAAAGGGTCAACTTCTCAACAATTCAAGATAAACACGGCATAAAGAAATAAGTAACACAACAAGGTATAACATTCACCAAACGTGACTCAACCATCTCACTCTAGACTCGACTCAACTCGCTATCCATTTCCTCTCGACTCGACACTTTTTCCTAATGCACACGCCGTCTCGTATCTTTGGAAAGTCCAGTAGCCTTGGGATCTTCGCTCTCCCTAGGACCAACTCAGTCCCATAGCGTGGCAACGCTTAGAAGTCCCCATAAACGGAAAAGGGGACCTAGCACCCTCTCCGCTATCCGGGTCGCAACTTCAAACGCCAACGACTCGCTAAGCTCTCTCACTCAATGAACAATTCGCCGCATACGATATTCAAAGAGTTATAAGCAAGATATTCAACCGCATGTCAAATAAAAAGAGCAAGCTCGACATGAAGAAACACAATTCAACAGTCAATACACAATTCACAACATATATTCAATCACATATTAAATACATGCAAAAACCCAATCATATCACAACATTACATGCTCGACACAAATCAAGGAATCCATACATAGTAATATAACAATAAAAATCCTAGAATGTCTAGAAGTGCCCTTACCGAACTCCAAGCCACGCGTCTTCGCTGTCCTCAATCGAGCTCGACAACGACCTCGACACGGCTGTCTTCCAACGAGCTCGACAACGACTTCTCTCACTCGATCTCGACACGTACGGCTCTCAGTCAACCTCGGTTTCAGAGCCTCAGACACCCCGATCTCCTTGCAAAGACGATCTCTAAATCAGACTTCCTAATACAAGCACAACTTAGTTCCATCTATGGGTTCTAATAGCACTTAGCTCTCATTACCCCAATCTTAACTACAACCCAAGTAAATATTGAAACTCCTTTTCTCTAATAATTTTATTAAAACTTCCTTCATACATATCATCAGACAAAGCCATTTTTCCTAAGTATTAACTCAAGCTTAAAATCAAGTAACATATTAAGCACAAATTAATCAAAATCTAAGTTTATGTTTTCTGAAAAATATTTTCATCATGAAGAAGAAAACCTATCGATATGACCTGATTTGGAAGCATAAAAACTAGCTAAAATGGAGGGAAGAAGTGGCGCTAACAGTAGCATGAAGGAAGAGAAAATTCTATTTTTCATACCTCAAATGATGATCGAGGTGGTGATATATGTCGAGAAGATGATGAGGAACAAGATTGATGAAGAAAGTTTGTGCAAAGACTCAATAAAATCCAAGGTTCTTTGATGAAAGTTTGGAGAAGAAGAGGAAACTCAGAGAAGAAGAAAGAAGAAAAGAGAAAGTGAGGGTTGTGAGGGGCTGATCGTGATATACAGCTGGTAAAGAACCTTTTAAATGAATTTTTTCTTTTAAAAAAAAAACACAAATAAGTGACGTGTAACTACTGTTATGAGATGCTAATCCCATCAATCATTCTACCCATCTAATCTATAGGTTAAAGATCTAATAACACAGCGACGAGAACTGCAAACCGATAATATCAATTTATAAATATTATAAACAATATAATCATTAACGCTAAATAACGTTCGTAAAATACGAGTGTTACAGTCTCGACACGAGGTCGATCAGGGTGCTTGTGCAAGCGCACAAGGTTCTAACACGAGTTCGTGCACGCGGCCTCCTCAGTTCGACATGCGACCTCCTCAGCTCGGTACGCGACCTCATCAGCTCGACATATGACCTCGGCACGCGATCTTGGCACGGGATCTCGACACGAGGTCTGTGTACGAGGTCTCGACACGAGGTCGATCTCGTCATCAGGTGTTACAGGAATGCTGAGGCTAGAGGATTATCAGAGTTTCGCAAGCATGATCCACCAAAGTTTTATGGAGAACTAAACCCAGACAAGGCAGATCTGTGGCTACAGGAGGTGGAAAAGATCTTTGAAGCGCTCCATTGTCCTGAGAATGTTAAGGTGAGCTATGCTTCTTACTTGCTGTTGGGAGATGCTGAAATTGGTGGAAGCGAGTCAAGCAAGTGCTGACTGCGGAACATCAGGAGAATGATTGGGAGACTTTCCGCAGATGTTTCTTAGAGAAGTACTTTTTGGAGACTGCACAGATGGAGAAAGAGTAGGAATTCCTCCATTTGCATCAAGGCAGCATGACAGTGTCTGAGTATGCAGCTAAGTTTGAGTCATTGTCAAGGTACTTTAGTCCTTTTTGTGACCAGGCGGATGAGAATTGGCTGAGTGAAAGGTTCCAGCGTGGATTAAGGTTCGACATCAAGAAGTCTGTAGTATCTCTGAGAATTCGGAATTTTCAGGAGTTGGTTGATAGGTGCAATGAGGTGGAAGTTATGAGGAACGACAAGAGAAAGGGTGGTGCAGATGGACCAATAAGATCCCAGAATCAAGGTCAGGGATATAACCAGAAGGGTAAGCAATAGAAGAAACCTTACAACCTAACTCAGGGGAACAACAAGGGTCAGTATCGCCCTATGGTTCAGAACTCAAGTAGTGGGAGTCAGACCAGAGATAGACAGGTTTGCTTTCGTTGCGGCAAGCTAGTACATTATGCAAACAATTGTGAGGAAGAGAGCAAGTTGTGTTACAATTGCAAGTAACCAGGACACTATGCGAGGGATTGCACAGCTGCGAAGACTGAACCGAGTGTGAATGCGGCGAAGGCGAAAGGAAAGCTTTCGGCGACCAAAGGTAGAGTCTTCTGCATGAGTGGCAAAGAGGCGGATCAATCTGATGATCTTATTCAGGGAGACTGCGAGATTGAGTGTAAATCCTTATCTGTGTTTTTCGATTCCGGTGCAACCCATTCATTTATCTCTATGGATTGCATAGACCATTTGAAGTTGTCTGTGACTGTTTTACCTTTCAAATTAGTAGTTACTACTCCAACAATTAAAACTTTGATTGCCAACACTGCATGCCTTAATTGTTTGGTGGTTATTTTGGGTAGAAAGTTTGTTGTTAATTTGATTTTCTTGCCATTAAAAGGTCTTAATATTATCCTCAGTATGGATTGGTTGTCTCACCACCAGGTCCTTTTGGATTGTGCCAGAAAAGTAGTAGTCTTCCCAAATCTTGGAGTCTCTAAACATCTTTCTGCTAATCACATCGAGGTTACCTTGAAAGAGGGAACTCATGAATACATGTACCTTACTAGTTTAGAAGCTTCTTAAGAGATCGAGCTGAAGAACGTACTAGTGGTGTGTGAGTTTCCAGATGTTTTTCTTGAAGATGTACCAGGTTTACCGCCAATAAGGGAATTCGAATTCTCCATCGATTTACTTCCAGGAACAAGTCCGATTTCGATAGCGCCCTATCGGATGTCTCAATCAAAGATGAAGGAGATGAAGTCGCAGATTTAATACTTAGAGTCGAAGTAGTTCATGCGACCTAATGTTTCACCGTGGGGAGCTCCAACATTGCTACTGAAGAAGAAAGACGGACGATCAAGATTTTGCGTTGATTATCGACAACTCATCAAGGTTACTGTCAAGAATCGGTATCCATTACCGCGTATCGATGACTTGATGGATCAACTGCGAGGAGCTACGATATTTTCCAAGATCGATTTGAAGTCCGGCTACCATCAAATTCACGTGAAGGAGGAAGATGTTCCCAAGACTGCCTTCAGAACTAGATATGGTCACTATGAGTATATAGTTATGCCTTTTGGAGTGACGAATGCGCCAGCAGTATTCATGGACTACATGAACATGATTTTCCATTCATTCTTGTATCAGTTCGTGATGGTGTTCATATACGATATTCTGATCTTATCGCGAAGCAGAGAGGAGCATGAAGGGCATCTACGACAAGTGTTGTAAATTCTACGGGAGAAGCAACTCTATGTTAATCTTTCCAAGTGCGAGTTCTGGCTAGAAGAGGTGAATTTCCTTGGACATGTGATAACTAAGGACTGGATAGCGGTGGATCTAGCTAAGATCGAAGCTGTGTTGGCCTGGGAGCAACCGAAGACGGTGTCAGATATCCGAAGCTTTGTTGGATTGGCAGGTTACCACTGGAGATTTATAGAAGGATTCTCAAAGATCGTAGCACCGCTTACACGACTCATGAGGAAGGACCAACCTTTTGCTTGGATTGAGGAATGTGAATCCAATTTTCAACAATTAAAGGAGCCTTTAATGACAGCGCCTGATTTTAATTTTGCCTCAACCAGAAGAACCTTATAAGGTTTATTGCAATGCTTCACACCAGGAACTCAGATGCGTGCTGATGCAACAGAGGAAGGTAGTGGCTTATGCTTCAAGATAACTCAAGATTCATGAAAGGAACTATCCTACGCATGATTTGGAACTTGCAGCCGTGGTGTTCGCACTGAAGATTTGGAGGCACTATTTGTACAGGAGCACATTCACTATTTTTAGTGATCACAAGAGCTTGAAGTACTTGTTCGATCAGAAGGAACTCAACATGCGACAACGGAGATGGACAGAATTCCTGAAGGACTACGACTTTACGTTGGAATATCATCCAGGGAAGGCAAACTTAGTAGCAGATGCTTCGAGCAGGAAGAGCGTTCTAGTCTCGACGATGATGATTAAGGATTTGGAGTTACTGGAGAAGTTCCGAGACTTGAAGCTGAGCATGGATTTATCACCAGGGAAGTTAAAGTTCGGCATGCTCACTATTTCTAGTGGACTGTTGGATAAGATTGGAGAACAACAAGCGAGTGATAAGCTACTACAGGAGAAGATAGAGCTGATCGCGTGAGGAAAGGCGACTGAATTCAAGGTTAGATCGGACAACATTCTAAGATGCCACAGACGTGTGTGCATACCTGACATAGCAGGGCTGAGGAGATTGATTCTCGACGAAGCGCACAAGAGCAGACTGAGTATTCATCTTGGAGCTACTAAGATGTAACATGATCTGAAGAAGCATTTTTGGTGGCATGGAATGAAGAAACAAGTGGCGGACTACGTGGCTTCATGTTTGACATGTCAGAAAGCGAAGGTGGAACACCAGCGACCTGTGACATCCTGATTTTCAAACAGTATTAGAAGATAATTAAAACAGTAATTAAGTGGTAAACGGATATTTAAAACCTTAGTAGAATTAAGCTGAACTTAAAATGATTAATAAGAGGGGCTCAGAATGCCCTAGAAAGGAGAAGAATAATCTAGAATTGTCTAGAAAGTCAAAAATGGAATTTTCAAAATCTGAGTGGCTCGTGACGCGACGGGGACTTTGAAGGAATCCATCGCAATGCGATGGTAGGTCAGTGGAGTAGGTCGGTGGATCAGCACTCGTGATGGCTAACATGTGTCTCATATCGCGACGCTATGGGACTTACGTATAATCCCATCACGATGTGACAGACCGATTTATGCCTATAAATAGGCCTTGATCCCCTCCATTCATTCCAAGGTTTTCCAAGGGCTTTTGGGAGTGCGTGGAGGGCGTGGAGGAGCTCGAGAGAGGGAAGAGCGACGAACAAGAGCGACAGTAATCTTCTAAGCCAGGTAAGGGGAAGATACCTTAATCTCTAGGGAAAATAGGTAGTAGAATAGCTAGTGTGTGTATGGTTCCTTAGCCCTACTAGGGGTTGGTAGTAGCAATGCCTCAGGAGAAGGGTTGCAGTGTACAGTGGCTAAGGATAGTCACTGTAGACCTATCAACTAATATAGGCAGTATTTATTTGGTTAATCTATGAAATTAGTAGACAGTCGCTTATGCGACGTAGGGAATAATACTATGCTGTTAAATATGATAAATAATGATTCATGATATTTTGTTTTATGTCTGATATTTATGTGCTGGTTGCATATGATATCTGCGTGTTTGATGTATGGTCTTAGAGTCAAGGGTGACACCCTCTAGTTAGAGGTTTACGGAACCCTGGATAGTAATAAAGTATTACTGTCGGAATCCTATTTGTCAATTGTGATAGCCGGATCAGTGTATCCGAGATTGGTGTACCTGAGACTGGTGATCGGACCAAAGGTACAAAGTAGTTTAGAGATAGTCGGTGATCTTGAGGGGACCTGAGGACCGATGATCAGTCTGAAGGTGTGTACTCAGTCATCTAGACGAGTCTCCAGGACTCCATGTTTGACAGGTGGATAATCTTGGCCATTCTCTGTAAAGGGAATGTCGTCCTTGTGCACGGGATAGTACATTACTTTGGTAATTGGATATGGTAGTATGGGATGCCATAACCGATAATCAAGGATGGTAGCGTATCTGAATTTGTTCCCGGTACAACCAACTTATCTTACTTCGTGCCCTAAGACTGGTGATTGGTCTAGGGAGACGGGCCTTAATGGCCCGAAATATTCTATGGACTATGGTTAGGTTAGTAGGGCCGGTGATCAGGCCGAAAACTTGGTATTCTGCGTCATGTGTCAGCCCCTGGATAGTAGAGCCGGTGATCAGCTGAATGTTCAGTGGTATGGGTCCGTAGAGCCGGTGATCAGCTAAAGGTCTTGCGACACATATCAGTTTATGATGTTAGAGTATGACGTGGTCGGTGACTGTATGGTCGGATTTGTCAGTATGACGTATCAGTGTGGTCTAGTCTATGATCGTGTGCTCAAAATTCTGAATATGGTATTAATTGTATTAATGATATAACGTGATGTGCTTGAAGATAGTTATTCTGCTATTCTATTTTCCTGTTTATTGGTGGTTAATTGATATCTTACCCCAAGTGTTTTCTTGTGTATTTTATATTATATGTTATTAAATAACAGATGGACAATAACAAGCTGTAACTGGAAGCTGGAAAGTTTTTGAGTAGCCTGCTTGGAGGCATAGATGAATAAGTACGTCACGGCCAGTGTGTCTTTTGTCACCCATGTGGGTGTAGGGTTATATCTGTATTTATGTGTATAATAAGTTTGTAAACCTTAATAATCAATAAAATATGTGTATTTGCCCTAAATACGTACCAGAGTGGAAAATGAGACAGTATTTCCATGGATTTCGTTGTGGGATTGCCAAGGACGCTGAAGAAACATGAATCGATTTGGGTAATCGTCGATCGATTGACCAATTCTGTTCATTTTCTACCTGTTAGATCAACTTTCAACGTGGAGAAGCTGACAGAGATCTACATAGCAGAGATTGTACAACTCCAGGGTGTGCCTTCTAATATCGTTTCTGATAGAGATCCAAAGTTCACTTCTCATTTTTGGAGGGCACTACAGGAAGCATTGGGGACCAAGCTCAAGCTTAGTTCGGCGTATCATCCTCAAAGAGATGGACAGACCGAAAGGACAATCCAATCACTTAAAGATTTGTTGAGGGCTTGTACGTTGGATGTAACGACCCGTTTCCGGACCGCTACCGAGCTCAATATACCGAGCTCGAGTTACCGAGCTCAACACACCAAGCTCAACAAAACCTATATGAGATGTGTTTTAAAAACAAAACTCTTGTGCCTTTTAAAAATGCGATATATATTTTTTTATATAAAACCAACTCGTGCACATCAGAGTAATTACAGCTTTTCGAAACATGGTGCAACTAAGACACAAGACTTAAATTCAAATAAAACATACATGTATAACATACACATATATATCACTCGAAATAAGAATGTATACAAAATACAGAGTAGCAAATGTGCAAAGAAAATACACCTAAGGTACGACAACTTCAAAATAGCCATTATACCCTGGGGTACTTCCTCCAGACTCCCACGCAGGGGTCAGCTCCAAAAGTAAGACCACCAATACCTCAGAGCAACAAAAACAACATCGCCCAAACTGGTCACGACCTCGAACATAAAAGAATTACAAGAACAGTCCTCGGAAAAACCAACATCCAATAAATAAACAATCACGACAGTAGAGGTCGTCACTCGTCCTCGTCGACCTCCTCCTCGGCATCGCTTCATCGCCGAGTTACTGCGCCCTCGACATCGCCTGGGTAACCGTCATGGATTGAAGGCACCACGGGAAAGGTCAACTTCTCAACAAGTTAAGATAAGCTCGACATAAAAATATAAGCAAACAAAGCAAAGTATAACAATCACCGACGTGACTCGACCATCTCACTCTAAACTCGACACAACTCACAATTCCATTTTCTCTCGACTCGACAATTTTCCGGAATGCACACGCTGCGTCAGATGTCGGAAAGTCCAGCGAAGCCTTGGGATCCTCGCTCTCCCTAGGACTCAACTCAGTCCCGTAGCGTGGCGACGTCTAGTCAATCTCCCGTAAACAAAGGGGACCTAGCACCCTCGATTATCCGGTCACGGCTCAAAACGCCATACGACTCACCTAGCTCGCTCACTCGATGAACAATTACCGCATACGATATTCAGGGAGTTAAACACAAAATATTCAACCGCATGTCAAATAAAAGAGCAAGCTCGACATGAAGAAACGCAATTCAACATGCAATACACACTTCACGACATATATTCAATCACATATTAAATACATGCAAAACTCAATCATATCACAACATTTCATCTCGACACAAATCGGTAATTCCATACACAATAACATAACCACATAGAATATGAAATGCCCTTACTTAAGGACTTATACAATAAAGCCTTAGAGATATCTAGAAGTAGCCCTTACCGAACTCCAAGTTAAATCTTTGCTCGACAACGACCTCGACACGGTGTCTTCAAAGAA
The DNA here is from genome assembly GCA_037113605.1 of Calophaca sinica. NCBI lineage: Eukaryota > Viridiplantae > Streptophyta > Magnoliopsida > Fabales > Fabaceae > Calophaca > Calophaca sinica. The sequence continues at coordinate 42,882,511 of CM073734.1, forward strand.
CTTCGACAACGACTTCTCTTACTCGATCTCGACACTGTCTTCAACGAACTCGACAACGACTTCGATACGTGACGCTTCTCGGTCGACCTCGACACGTCTGATCCTCGTTCGATTCTGCTTGCTTGGCGTCCTTGGATTCGCTTTCCGTACACCTCGATTCGAAATCACTCGATCTCGGAAAGCGAATTCCTAAAACAAACACAACTCGGATCGATCTATGGTTCTAATACATCTAGCTCTCTCTTCCCCAAACTCAACCACAACCCGGAAAATATATAAAACTCAAGAACTGAAAGATATTTTTCCTCCAACACAAAGTTAGGGATTTCGATCGTAATTCATGAAAAGTTATCGATGCTTCACGAAAGATCGACAACAACAATATTCAAGCAACGAGCGAAAAACCAGAAAATCGAAACGAACCAAAAATGGGGTTTCGGGCATTGCCGATTGCGTAAAAAGCGAGAGAAAGAAATTTTGTTTTACAAGCCCAATTAATCGGTTAAAAAGATAGGTAATATTGTGAAGAAGAAAACCCATCAATTTGATATGATTTGGAAGCATAAAGCGATTAAAAATGGAAGAAGATTTAGCGCTAAACAAGAGTACGATGAAAGAAAATCTGTTCTTCATACCTCAACGGTGATGGTCGATCAGGCGAGATATGGGTCGAGAAGTTGATGATGAACAAAATTGATGAAGAAATCTTGTGCAGAATCTCGGCTGAACTCACGGTTTCGTCGATGAAGATTTTTAAGGAAACAACGAAACACAGAGCGAAGGGAGGAAGAAGAAAGAAGAAAAGAGAAATGAGTGAAACGGCCGTGGTATACACCGGCGAGAAAGGGTAAAACGTAACTCCAGCTATAAGATGCCAATCCCAATAATCATCTACCCGTTAACTCGTTCCTCTCATGATTACCTCTACTCTGTCGGTCAACGACAAGCCGACAATGTAATAATTACAAACAATATAATAATAACGCCGAGTAACGTTCAAATAATACGAGGTGTCATCTCGACACGATGTCGACAAGAGTGCTCGTGCAAATGTACAAAGTTCTAACACGAGTTCGTGAACGGTCTCCTCGGCTCGACTTGCGTCCTCATCATTTCGATGCAGCGACTTCATCAACTCGACTCCGGGCACTCCTCATTTCGGCTGACTAGTGTACGTGGTCTCATCACCGACAAAAGATCTCGGCAAACGATCTAGTCACGGGATCTCGACACAAGGTCTTGGTCGAGGTCTCGATACGTCGTCTAATACGATGTCGATCTCGTCCTCAGGTGTTACAATCTCTCCTCTAAAAAATTTCGTCCTCGAAATTGCAAATAAGCTTCTTACCTCGTAAAAGTTCAGTCTTGAATCTTCATCTTCTCCTCCAGCCTCCCAAGTCGCATCTCCCGCCTTCTTGATCCCACACAACTTTGACAAGTTGAATCTCTTTGTTCATAATCGCTTGGCTTTCCGATCAACGATCCTTGGTGACGCTTGAAAGATAAGTCGTCCTTCGCTTGAATCACATCTGGTTCGATGACATGAGAAGGTCGGAAACATACTTCCGCAATTGTGAGACGTGAAAGACGTCGTGGATGTTCGACAAGAATGGTGGCAATGCAATCGATATGCCCTTTGGACCAATACGACGAAGAATCTGGTAAGGTCCAATGAATTTAGGGTAAGTTTCTTGGATTTGATCGCCGACCAACTCCGATGAGTGGGGGTGACTCTAAGAAATACATGTCCTCCTTCCTCGAACTCGAGTGGTCGACGTCGTTGATCTGCATAACTCTTCGTCGACTTTGAGATGTTCGCATCCGATCTCGATCAAACGGATCTTCTCGGTAGTCTGCTGGATCATATCTGGTCCTCTGACGATCCCGCCGCCCTGGTACCAACAAAGAGGCGTCGACATTTCCGCCCATACAGCCGCTTCAAAAGGCGCCATCCCAATACTCGCATGGAAGCTGTTGTTGTATGTGAACTCCACCAATGGTAAGACGTCGTCCCAACTTCCTCGGTGATCTAACGTGAAGCTCGTAACAAATCTTCAAGCGATTGGATCGTTCTCTCGATCTGTCCGTCACTCTGTGGATCATATGCTGAGATACCCTCGAGGTCGGTCCCCATCGCTCCTTGCAATTCACTCCAAAAATGAGACGTGAACTTCGGATCTCGGTCCGACACGATCGAAGATGGTATTCCATGAAGTCGCACTATCTCCGCGATGTAGATCTCGGTCGGCTTTTTCCACGTTGTATGTCGACCTCACCGGCAAGAAATGAGCAGATTTGGTCAATCGGTCGACGATCACCCAAATCGAATCATTCTTCTTCTGCGTCTTCGGCAAACCTACAACGAAATCCATGGAAATCGTCCCATTTCCATACCGCACGTCAGCGATTGTAGCATTCCTGCAGTCGTTGGTGCTCCACCTTCGCTTCGACACGCCAAACATGAAGCTACGTGCTCGGCCACTTGCTTCTTCATTCTGACCACCAAAAATGCTTCTTCAAGTCTTGATACATCTTCGTAACTCGGGATGAATACTAAAGTTGCTCTTATGCGCTTCGTCGAGAATCAACTTCCTCGGCTCGGATCGTTAGGCACGCACACTCGGCCATTGCACCTCAAGATGTCGTCGCTCCGACCTGAAATTCGTCGCCTTCCCTTGCGCTTATCAATCGAATCTTCTCTTGCGAAGCTCGTCACGAACTTGCTGGTCTCGGATCTCGCCCAACAATCTGTTAGAAATGGTAAGCATACCAAATCTCGGCTTCCCGGTGAAACTTCGACACTAACTTCAAATCTCGGAACTTCTCGAGCATCTCCAACTCCTTGATCATCATTACCGAGGTTAAAACGCTCTTCCTGCTCAACGCATCTGCTACTACGTTAGCTTTACCAGGATGGTATTCCAACGTAAAGTCGTAGTCCTTGAGAAATTCTCGCCCATCTACGTTGACGCATGTTGAGCTCCTTCCTGGTCGAACAGTACTTCAAGCTCTTGTGATCGCCGAAAGCGATGAGAGTGCTCCGTAAAGGTAGTGCCTCCATATCTTCGGCGCAAAAACTCTGCGCTAGCTCCAAGTCGTGAGTAGGATAGTTCCTCTCGTGAATCTTAAGTCGTCTTGAAGCATACGCGACCACCTTCCGATGTTGCATCGGCACATCCCAATCCTGGTGTGACGCATCACAATACACCTCGAAAGGCTCTTCGGGTTGAGGCAAAATCAAGACAGCGCTGTCGTCAAAAGCTCCTTGATCGTTGAAAACGGCTTCACACTCCTCGGTCAAGCAAAGGTTGATCCTTCCTCGCCAATCGTGTAAGAGGCGCGACAATCTTCGAGAAACTTTCAATGAATCTTCGGTAATATCCTCGCTAAGCCGACAAAACTCCCGATCTCTCAGAATCGTCTTCTACTGTTCCCACGCTATCACCGCCTCAATCTTAGTTGGATCCACAGCTATCCCTTCTCTGGAAATCACGTGACCTAGAAAATTCACCTCTTCAAGCCAAAATTCACACTTCGACAGTTGGCATAGAGTTGCTTATCTCGTAATATCTGCAGACTCGGCATAGGTGTTCTGCGTGCTCTTCTCGGTTCCTCGAGTAAATCAATATGTCGTCGATGAACACTACAACGAACTGATCCAAAAGCGAATGGAAAATCCTGTTCATGTAGTCCATAAACACATGGCGCGATTCGTCACTCCAAACGGCATCACCAAGTACTCGTAGTGACCGTATCTAGTCCTGAAAGCTGTTTTGGCGACATCTTCCTCCTTCACGCGAATCGATGGTAGCCCGACTTCAAGTCTATCTTGGAAAAGATCGCCGCTCCACGGTTGGTCCATCAAATCGCCAATACGTGGTAACGGATAATCGGTTCTTCACGGTAACCTTGTTGAGTTCGCGATAGTCCACGCCTGACCTTGATCGTCCATCCTTCTTCTTAACCAACAACACCGAGCTCCCCACGGTGACACGCTCGGTCGTATGAATTGCTTCGCCTCCAAGTGTTCGATCTGGGACTTCAACTCTTTCATCTCGGCAGGAGATATCCTGTACGGAGCTTTGGAAATCGGTCCTCTTCCTGGAATCAGGTCGATGGAGAACTCGACCTCTCGTCTTGGTGGTAATCCCGCACGCCTTCGGGAAGAACGTCCTCAAAATCACACACCACCGAACATTCTTCACGTCGATCTGCTGGAAAACTTCCGAGCTAGCGAGATACATGTATTCCCTAGTTCCTTCTTTCAAAGAAACTCCAATACGTTCGGCGTAAAGATAATTGGAGACTCCAAGGTCTGGAAAAATTACGCTTTACGGGCACAAATCCAAAGGACATGGTGGTGTGACAACCAATCCATCCCGAGGATAACATCTAAACCCTTAAGAGGCAAACAAACCAAATTGACCACAAACTTTCTATTCGAATAATCACTACACAATTAAGACATGCGGTGTTTGTGACTAAGGTTTTAGCATTTGGGGTTGTAACTACTAATTTAAGCGGTAAAGCGATCCACAGTCAAGCTCAAAAGGTTCACACAATCGGAAGAAATGAAGGAATGGGTTGCACGAATCAAAAAGAACGGATAAGGATTTACCCTCGATCTCACATTCACCTTGGATAAGATCATCACTCGACCGCTTCCTCGCCACTCATGCGTAAAACTACGCCTTTAGCCACTTGACGCTTCCCTTTGGCCTTTGCCGCAAGCATAGTCGGTTCAGCTTTAGGTGTAGGACAATCCTTAGCAAAATGCCCTGGCTTCTTGCGGTTGAAACACACCTCCTCCCTCGAGTACAATTACTCGCGTAATGTCCCGCTTTCCACATCGGTAGCAAATCACCTCGACACCGGATCGACCTCCACTCCTCGGTACTTGGGTCATCGGACGATCTGTCCCTGTTGTCGTTCCCCAGGTCGGTCGTAAGGTCTCTTCTGCGGTAGTTTCCCTTTCAGGCAAATCTACGCCCGCACTCTGGGGTCTCACCGGTCGCCCTAGCAGTCTTCTTCTTGTGGCTCCTCACTCCTTCTACCTCGACACATCGGTCAATCAGCTCTTGGAGATTTCGGATCCTCAACGACACCACCGACTTCGAATGTCGAATCTCAATCCCGCGGAATCTCTCACTTAACCATCTCTGGTCAACTCGGTCACGAAATGGACTGAAATACCTCGCCAACGATTCAAACTTGGCGCATACTCGGACACCGCCGAGTTGCCTTCTTTGCAGATTGAAGAAATTCCTGCTCCTTCTCGGCTCGTGCGATCCAGGAAGTACTTGTCCAAGAACCTTTCACGAAAAAGTTCCCGTGTCATCTCGCGATGTTACGCTATAAACGTTTGCTTCACTCCTCTCCACCAATACTCTGCGTCTCCTAGCAATAAGTAGGTGGCATAGTCGACCTTCACGTTGTCCCGGCAAGGAAGTGCCTCAAAGATCTTCTCGGTCTCTTGCATCCAAAGATCAGCTTTATCCGGATTTGGCTCACCGTAGAACTTCCGTGGATCATGCTTCCTAAAGTCGGCCAATCCTCTTGCTTCAAAGATTACGTTCGCTCGTTCTTTGTTGCCGCAAGTTCTGGCGAAGTTAACGCCGCCGTCTGGCTGAGCCATCGCGTTAGCCTGTTGAGTTGCAGCGGTGATTGTTGAGCCATGGCTGCCGCCATCTCGGTCATAGCTTGAATAGCTCGTTCCATGTCGGCGTTCTTGGTTGCAGATGTCGTATTCCTACGAGGTGGCATTAGATTCCACAAAGTTCAAAACCCTGTCAGAATCTCACAACAAGGATGTGTTAAAACACACTGCTTCAATCAAGAAACAGTTCAAACAATTTCTCAAGCAATAAGTGCTTCACTTAATCAAACAACAATCAACACAAAACAACTAGGTACCCAACACATAACCCGACACGCTGACTACCCAAATCCTATGCACACAAATTTCTGGCCAATCGAATCAAGCCTGATACCAAAGTCAGAACGACCCGTTTCCGGACCGCTACCGAGCTCAATATACCGAGCTCGAGTTACCGAGCTCAACACACCAAGCTCAACAAAACCTATATGAGATGTGTTTTAAAAACAAAACTCTTGTGCCTTTTAAAAATGCGATATATATTTTTTTATATAAAACCAACTCGTGCACATCAGAGTAATTACAGCTTTTCGAAACATGGTGCAACTAAGACACAAGACTTAAATTCAAATAAAACATACATGTATAACATACACATATATATCACTCGAAATAAGAATGTATACAAAATACAGAGTAGCAAATGTGCAAAGAAAATACACCTAAGGTACGACAACTTCAAAATAGCCATTATACCCTGGGGGTACTTCCTAGACTTCCCACGCAGGTCGCTCCAAAAGTAAGACCACCACTACCACTGTAGCAACAAAAACAACATCGCCCAAACTGGTCACGACCTCGAACATAAAAGAATTACAAGAACAAATCCTCGGAAAAACCAACATCCAATAAATAAACAATCACGACAGTAGAGGTCGTCACTCGGGTCCTCGTCGACCTCCTCCTCGGCATCGTCTCATCGCCGAGTTACTGCGCCTCGACATCGCCTGGGTAACCGCTATGGATTGAAGGCACCACGGGAAAGTGGTCAACTTCTCAACAAGTTAAGATAAGCTCGACATAAAAATATAAGCAAACAAAGAAAGTATAACAATCACCGACGTGACTCGACCATCTCACTCTAAACTCGACACAACTCACAATTCCATTTTCTCTCGACTCGACAATTTTCCTGAATGCACACGCAGCATCAGATGTCGGAAAGTCCAGCCGAAGCCTTGGGATCCTCGCTCTCCCTAGGACAATCAACTCAGTCCCGTGGCGTGGCGACGTCTAGTCAATCTCCGTAAACAAAGGGGACCTAGCACCCTCGATTATCCGGTCACGGCTCAAAACGCCATACGACTCACCTAGCTCGCTCACTCGATGAACACGCCAGATACGATATTCAGGGAGTTAAACACAAAATATTCAACCGCATGTCAAATAAAAGAGCAAGCTCGACATGAAGAAACGCATAATTCAACATGCAATACACACTTCACGACATATATTCAATCACATATTAAATACATGCAAAACTCAATCATATCACAACATTTCATCTCGACACAAATCGGTAATTCCATACACAATAACATAACCACATAGAATATGAAATGCCCTTACTTAAGGACTTATACAATAAAGCCTTAGAGATATCTAGAAGTAGCCCTTACCGAACTCCAAGTTAAATCTTTGCCGACAACGACCTCGACACGGTGTCTTCAAAGAACTTCGACAACGACTTCTCTTACTCGATCTCGACACGGCTGTCTTCAACGAACTTCGACAACGACTTCGATACGTGACGCTTCTCGATCGACCTCGACACGTCTGATCCTCGCTCGATTCTGCTGCTTCAGCGTCCTTGGATTCGCTTTCCGTACACCTCGATTCGGAAATCACTCGATCTCGGAAACAGAATTCCTAAAACAAACACAACTCGGATCGATCTATGGTTCTAATACATCTAGCTCTCTCTTCCCCAAACTCAACCACAACCCGGAAAATATATAAAACTCAAGAACTGAAAGATATTTTTCCTCCAACACAAAGTTAGGGATTTCGATCGTAATTCATGAAAAGTTATCGATGCTTCACGTAAAGATCGACAACAACAATATTCGTAGCAACGAACGAAAAACCGTAAAATCGAAACGAACCAAAAATGGGGTTTCGGGCATTGCCGATTGCGTAAAAAGCGAGAGAAAGAAATTTTGTTTTACAAGCCCAATTAATCGGTTAAAAAGATAGGTAATATTGTGAAGAAGAAAACCCATCAATTTGATATGATTTGGAAGCATAAAGCGATTAAAAATGGAAGAAGATTTAGCGCTAAACAAGAGTACAGATGAAAGAAAATCTGTTCTTCATACCTCAACGGTGATGGTCGATCGCACGAGATATGGGTCGAGAAGTTGATGATGAACAAAATTGATGAAGAAATCTTGTGCAGAATCTCATTTGGAACTCACGGTTTAAATCGATGAAGATTTTTAAGGAAACAACGAAACACAGAGCGAAGGGAGGAAGAAGAAAGAAGAAAAGAGAAATGAGTGAAACGGTCGTGGTATACTGAGGCGAAAGGGGTAAAACGTAACTCCAGCTATAAGATGCCAATCCCAATAATCATCTACCCGTTAACTCGTTCCTCTCATGATTACCCTCTACTGCCGGTCAGCGACAAGCCGACAATGTAATAATTACAAACAATATAATAATAACGCTGAGTAACGTTCGAAATAATACGAGGTGTCATCTCGACACGATGTCGACAAGAGTGCTCGTGCAAATGTACAAAGTTCTAACACGAGTTCGTGAACGCGGTCTCGTCACCGACTTGCGTCCTCATCATTTCGATGCAGCGACTTCATCAACTCGACTCCCGACCTCCTCACCTCGGCTGGCTAGTGTACGTGGTCTCATCAGCTCGACAAAAGATCTCGGCAAACGATCTAGTCACGGGATCTCGACACAAGGTCTTGGTCGAGGTCTCGATACGTCGTCCTAATACGATGTCGATCTCGTCCTCAGGTGTTACATTGGACAACTAAGGAAGTTGGGATGACGTTCTAACGCTAGTGGAATTCACTTATAACAACAGTCATCATACGAGCATTGGAGTGGCACTTTACGAAGTGCTGTACGGACACAAGTGCCAGACAGCTCTTTGTTGGTACCAAGACGGCGAGAGCTCTATTGACTTGATTCAACAGACTACTGAGAAGATACAGAAGATCAGAGAAAGGATGAAAGCGACTCAGAGTCGACAGAAGAGTTATGCAAACCAGGATCGCCGACCATTAGAATTTGCAGAAGGAGAGCATGTATTCCTTCGAGTCACACCTACAACTGGAGTTGGTCGAGCGATCAAATCCAAAAAGCTTACTCCTAAATTCATTGGACCTTATCAAATTCTTCGCCGTATAGGTCCAGTTGCATATCTGATAGCTTTACCACCTTTCCTGTCTAATGTTCATGAAGTCTTTCACGTCTCGCAGTTATGAAAGTATGTTTCTGACCCATCTCACGTTATTGAACCTGACGTGATTCAATTGAGAGATGACTTGTCTTTCGAAGTATCCCCTGCAAAGATTGTTGACAGAAAGACTAAACAACTGAGGAACAAGGAGATTCAGCTAGTAAAGGTGGTTTGGGACCAGAAGATAGGTGATGCGACTTGGGAGCTGGAAGAGAAGATGAGAAAACAGCATCCAGAATTGTTTCTTGGTACATATCTGACTCGTAGTTTCGAGGACGAAACTATTTTTAGAGGGGGAGTACTGTAACACCAGTATTTTTACGATGCGTTATTTAGTATTATTTTAGTATAAGTTATCGTATTTATGCTATAATAAGCAGTTTCTTGTTGGCTAAGTAAGTTATTGAATTAAATCAAGATCAAATTAAATTTGAGAATTAATATATATTAATTCATAGTTCAAAAATCGTCGAAAAATTCTAACGAAGTTTCACCGTGTTTTGAATCACTGGATAGTTTTTATCCGCGAATAAAATTTTAAACGAACTTCGATTTCGATGAAAATCGAATCGTAACTTTTTGTGTTTATGATTGAGTGTTTTCAATTGTTTTTATTATTTATGATAAATTATTATCACGCGGTCAATTAATTTCTAAGTAAATTAATTTTCGCGATTTAATCGGCGAAAGAATTAATCGGTACCGCGATTATTCGACGCCGTATTTTTAGTACACTTAAGACTCTAGGATTAGAGAGTAATCATGAGAAGAGAGGGATTAGATGTTTAGAGTTGGGATTAGATTAGAATCTAGCTTTTTAAGTGTAGGTGTCACACTTTTGGTGATTAATTTCTTTTATTCTTATTTTAAACCCTTCTTAACCAAGTAATTAGCTTTTAATTAAATTTTTTTTAATCCCTCCCCTTTTATGAGCAGCTGACCGTGACCCCCCACCCCCATTTCACCCTCATTTTCAATTCTTCCTTGTCTTGAGAGAGAAGCTCCAAGGTTCCTTCCATGGCGCCCTCCATTCTTCATCATTTTGGCTTGTTTTCATCTCCAATCTTTAACCAAACTTGTTCCTAGTTTCTTCTTCTACTTGATCACTCCTTCCAAGCCTTGTAAGTAAGAATAAAATCAACTCTTTCCTTCCCTCATTTCAGCCCCAAAACCGTGGCCCCTCTTTATAGGTGTAGGAAGTAGTTTTTTTTGTTTCTTTCTTGTTTTAATGCTTTATATATAGCTTGATCATGATCATGGAAGAGATGAACATGTTTTTCCCCAAAATTTTCAAACCCTAGATCAATGTCTAGGAGAAGGGGTTAAGTGATCTTCCATGTGAATCTCCAAATTGATTAGGGGTTCTTGTCTCTTATTAATTGTTATTGTTGTTGTAGTTGTTAATGTTTGATTTGAATCAAAGAAATGGTGAAATTTGTGAAACCCTTGATTCTTGAGAAAGTCATGATTTGGTATTTGGCTTGGGTAATGTTTTGGTTTTGGAAATACTTGTTGTTTTGTGAAAGAAGTTAAGTGATTGAATGATGTTGTTTTGATTAAGTGAAAGTTTTGCAAATTTTTTTTAAGAAGGAAGGGTGTGGCCGAGAGCTCATAAGAGCTTAGGAAGGAATAAAATTTTGTGTTCCTAGCTAAATTAAGTGCATTTGGGTTGTTGATTAAGTTTGGAAATTTTTTGGAAATAGCTTGATTTCATTGGAAGTTGTTTTGATTGTTAAGGCAATGCCACACTTAAGGCAAACTAGGATTTTGTGATCCTAAAGCCAAATAGAGTCTTAATTCAAGGATTTTGATGAAAAGTATTTAATCTTAGTATAGTTTCATCTCTTAAGTTCTAAAAAGAAGTGAGTTTAGTATTTAAAAACCTTGTTTTTCAACTTTGTGTATTCTTTCAAGTAAGTCTTAGTCTTTAAAAACTTTTAATTTCAAATTTGCTTATCATTTCAAGTGTGTGTATCTTTGTTAAAAATATTTTTGGGTTTGAAAACCTAGGAGTTAGAATTGGGTCTAAGCCTAGGGAATTATTTTGAGTGGTCTAGACTTGTACTAAGCCTTGTTATATTGATAGGACCCTTGAGAGTTGCTCGTGTTGAGTAAGTTGTGACGTGCTTGGACACGTGAGCAGTGTATTTTTCGGTAAGGGCTACTTCTCGATATGATTAGGGTTTGATACTGATATACTAAGATGTGATGTATGTTTATGAGCTTATGTGCTTAATGTTTAAATGTGGATGCAAGATTGATTGGAATTGTTGTGATTCTGAGTTGTTGAACTGTTGAATTGATTATGTGGAAATATATGTTGTTAGTGTTTGTAACGACCCGTTTCTGGACCGTTACGAGTCAAGGAACAACCTTACATGCGACACACTTTTTAAATAGTACTCTTGTGTCCTTTGGAAAAGCGGTACATTTTTTTTTTAAAATTCTTTCGCAAGCACACTAAGAGTAGCCACAACATTTAGAAACATGATGCAATCTAGACGCAAGACAAATGCACTGAAAATACATACACATATATATAAACAAGGTAGTCATAATAGTGAGTACAAAATATAAGCTATGCAGAAATATGTACAAGAGAATACACCTAAAGTATAAAAACCCTCGTGAGAGCAATCATACCCCGGGGTTACTCCCGGTAGACAACCACGCAGGGGGCTGCTCCAAAAGTATGCCACCAGTCTACCCAGCTGTACACAAAAGACAATAATCAAAAGCCCGACTGGTCACTACTAGCAACTGTACACTATAAACAGACACCACAGTCAACCAAAATACAAACAAGCAGACAGACAGTCATAGCAGCTAATGGTAGCTATCCAGATCCTCAGACGGATCGTCCTCGTCATCATCCTCCATGGGTCATCTGTATCCTCGCCGGTCAAGTCTATGAAAGGTACCGTAGCCGGTACACACTCTGGCACGTCCTAATGGGAAAGTTGACTGTCCGTTGGGAGGTCTCTTGCCTCAACACCAAACCATGAACTCTGAAGGTCTGCACAACGTCCCCGATATATACAATTCGGTGGGAGATGGGGTCGAACTCCATCGCCGAGTGCGCCTCGATGTCTAGGAAATCAAGCATGATCTTCAGCGATGTCGTCATCGCCGGTATCACCAGTGTTTTCGCCATCGCCTGGGTTGCCATCATCGGTAGAAGGAACCACGGGAAAGGGTCAACTTCTCAAATAATCATAGAAACAGTAAAACATAGAGCAATGGATAACAAAATGCACAAATGCCCCATAATGCAACTCAAGACTCTCTCCCAAAACATTCTCTGAAATTTTCGGAAAGTAACGCCGATCCATCTACTGAATACTAGCCATAGCCTTGGGCTCTCCTCTCACCCTAGGACATTCAGCTTAGGCTCCTTGACATTACGACGCCTAGCTAACTCTATCGAAAAATCGGCAGTAGCTTTTTAGGGGATCCTAGCTCCCTAGGTTAATCGGCTCAAAGCTCACAAATGTCACGACCAAACTTCCACAACCCCAATGAATAAATCAACTCATATGATAATTCAAAGAAGCATAATTAAATAGATATTCAATCTCATATTAAATAATTATTCAATCAGCAATCTCTCAACAACACCACTCAATCAAATCAAAGATCATGTCACATTCAAACTTCAGCATCCAAACACAGTTCATCCCTTTGCAACTTAATGGAGTTAACAAAGAGGAAAAGCAAACAAGTGTGGGGGGTTGGGGACAGTGCCAACCTCTTGCAGACAAGCCCACTAAATAATCAGTATAGATATTAGACAATAAAACAAACGAAGGGGTACGAGACCCTCACTTTGAACCTTGAGGTTCTCAGACTTCTTCGCTTTAAGACTTTAAATTAAATCCTATGCAATATCTAAAGTTGCCTTTACCGAACTCCAAGCCACGCGTCCACGTACTCCTCAATTTTACTCCGCACGGTCTCGGATCACTCATGCCTATTACACAAAGTAAACTTAGCCCAACTCTAAAAACTTAGTTCTATAACCTTAGGCTCTCAAACTTAACCCTTTTCCTAACCAACACTTTCACTTAGAAAATTAATTTGAAATACTAAATTACATACTTGAAATACTTGTTTCATAGAATCATTTTCACTTAGAGACATAATTAATAACTAATTGAAGAGATAAGGTTCTAGGACTAAGAATCATCTTTCTTGAAACTTAATGCATAAAACAACCCTAATTAACCATTTTTTCTCAAATACTTGAGCAAAGCTCCACTTGGTTTTCTTGGGTCTCAAAGAACCCAAATTACTCAATGTGCTTCATAGCCTTGAACTTCAAAACAATTCCAAATGAAATCAAACCTTTTCATAAATTTTCCAAAGCTCAATCAAACTTCATTACCACCATCAAAAACAAGATTGCAGCAAACTTTTCTTCCTCATAACCTATAGGGCTTGCGGCCCTTACATAAAAAAAAAAATTAGGGACAATTTGTAAACTTCCAAAACCATGTAACAATACCATTCCTTAGAGAATTATTTTTACAAAACCACAAACCATTACTCATGGGAAAGCTTAATCAAGATCCAAAATTACTTTTCAAGTCCCTCAAGAATAAGGGTTTTCAGCAAAAACCTACTAACTCTTTTAATTCAACAACTTCAACAATAACAATGGTAATTATAATAACTAAGAAACAAGAATCATCTATCAATTAAATGATTCACCAAGTATTCACCATAAATCACTCTTTCAAGCATAGGTTTTTCATCAACAAAAACAACTCAAACAATGTGCTAATTCCGAAACTATCACTCAGTACAACAACAACAACATCAAGAAGCTAAACTAACCAATTTAATTCTTGATTCACTAGGATCACACTTTTTTCCCTCTTTTCCCCCCATAGGTCATGCCTAGGGTTCCAAGAATCAGGAATATGATGTTCATATCCATCATTGATCACAACCAAGCATAAATCAAACACAAAACAAGTCATAAAATTAAGAAATGGAAGTGAAAGAACTACCATCTCTCCTCTCCTCTTGCTCGCAGCCTAGGGGATGTTTTATGGAGAAAAATGGTGCTCTCCAACTTGCTTGATGATGAACTAGATGATGATGAAGAGTAGAAGAAGAAACTTGCAAGAAGATGGAAGCAGAGAGGTGAAGTGATTCAAGACATGATGGAGGTAGCTTCCATGGAGGGTTTGGAACTTCTCTCTCAAGAAAATGAAGAAGATGAAGTTGTGAGGGTTTGAGAGAGAGGGGGCGCGGGTTTGGGGCTGCTTATGGGAAGGGAGAATTAATTTTTATCACTTAAAAATAATACTTGGTTAAAACTAGCTTAAATAAATTGTAGAAAAAACTAATCACACAAAGTGTGACACCTTTCAATAAAGCAAAGATGCTAATCACATCAACTAATCTATCCCATCTAGTCTCACATCTCTCATGATTACCCTCTAATTATAGAGTCTTAGGGTTGCTAAAACACGTTGTCGAGTAATCACGTTACCGATTAATTTTCTGTCAATTAATTCGCAAAAATTAATTTACAGAGAAGTTAATTCACCGCGTGAAAATAAATTATCATACATAATAAAAACAATACAAAAAACTCACAAATAATCACAACAAGTCACGATTCGATTTTCGTTTAAAATTTTATCTGCGGCAAAACTGCCCAGCGATTCGAAACGTGACCAAACTTCGTTAGAGTTTTTCGACGATATTCAAACCATGAATTAATATAAAATTTTAATTCTCAAATTCAATTTGATCTTGATTTAATTAAATCACTTGATTAGCGAACAAGGAACTGCTTTTTATAGCATATATACGACATAATATACTATAATAACAATAAATAATGCATCGCGAAAAATACGGGTGTTACAATACTCCCCCTCTAAAAATATTTTCATCCTCGGAACTACAGGTAAGACACGTACCGAGAAAAAGTTCTGGATACTGGTTCGTCATCTTCTCTTCCAACTCCCACGTTGCATAGCCTGTCTTCTGGTTCCACATGACCTTGACAAGTTGAATCTCTTTATTTCTCAGCTGTTTAGTCTTTTGATCCACAATCCTTGCAGGTGATACTTCAAACGATAAGTCGTCCTTCAGTTGAATCACATCAGGTCGATAATGTGAGAAGGGTCGAAAACATACTTCCGCAACTGAGAGACGTGAAAGACGTCGTGAATATTTGACAGAAAGGGTGGCAAGGGAATCTGATATGCCACTGGACCAACACGACGAAGAATCTGGTAGGGTCCAATGAACTTAGGAGTAAGCTTTTTGGATTTGATCGCTCGACCAACTCCAGCAGTAGGTGTAACTCGGAGAATTACATGCTCTCCTTCTTTAAACTCTAGCAGTCGACGACCCTGGTCCGCATAACTCTTCTGTCGACTCTAGGACATTCAGATCCTTTCTCTGAACAGTCGTATCTTCTCAGTAGTCTGCTGAATCATGTCCAGTCCCACAAAAGAGCTCTCACCATCCTAATACCAACAAAGAGGCATCTGACACTTACGTTCATACAGTGCTTCATAAGGTGCCATACCAATGCTTGCATGGTAACTGTTGTTGTAATGTACACGCCCTCAGCAAATCTTCGAGTGATTGAATCGCCCTCTCGGTCTGACCGTCAGTCTGAGGGTGATATGCCGAGCTAAGTTTGAGCTTGGTTCCCATCGCTTCTTGCAATGCCTTCCAGAAGTGAGATGTGAACTTCGGATCTCAATCAGAAATGATAAAAGAAGGCACACCATGTAGTCGTACAATCTCTGTGACGTAGATCTCTGTCAGCTTTTCCACATTATAAGTCGATCTTACCGGCAAGAAATGAGCCGATTTGGTCAATCGGTCGACGATTACCCAAATCGAGTCGTGCTTCTTCGGTGTCCTTGGCAAACCCACAACAAAATCCATAGAAATGCTATCCCACTTCCACACAGGTACGTCGAGTAATTGTAACATTCCCGCTGGTTGCTGATGTTCCACCTTCACCTTCTGGCAAGTCAGACAAGAAGCCACATAGTCTGCCACCTGTTTCTTCATCTCGGGCCACCAAAAGTGCTTCTTCAAATCCTGATACATCATCATGACTCCTGGATGAATACTTAATCTGCTCTTGTGTGCTTCGTCGAGAATCAACTTCCTCAACTCAGCCACATCAGGTACACAAACGCGTCCGTTGCATCTCCGAATATTGTCCGTTCCAACCTTGAATTCCGTCGCTTTCCCTTGTGCTACCAACTTAACCTTCTCTTGTAGTAGCTTGTCATGAGCTTACTATTCTTTAATCTCCTCCAACAGTCCGTTAGAAATAGTGAGCACACCAAACTTCAGTTTCCCTGGCGACACTTCCACGTTTAGCTTCAAGTCTCGGAACTTCTCTAGCATCTCAAACTCCTTGATCATCATTGTTGAAGCTAAAACGCTCATCCTGCTCAGTGCATCTGCTACAACATTCGCCTTCCCTGGATGATATTCCAAAGTGAAGTCGTAGTCCTTCAGAAATTTCGTCCATCTTGGCTGTCGCATGTTGAGCTCCTTCTGATCGAACAGGTACTTCAAGCTCTTGTGGTCGCTGTAAACAGTGAACGTGCTCCCATACAGGTAGTGCCTCCAAATCTTCAGCACGAGCACCACTGTAGCAAGTTCCAGATCATGTGTAGGGTAGTTCCTTTCATGAATCTTAAGCTGTCTCGAAGCATAAGCCACGACCTTCCTATGCTGCATCAGCACGCATCCTAAACCCTGGTGTTAAGAATCGCAGTAAACCTCGTAAGGTTCTTCCGGTTGAGGAAAAACTAACACAGACACTATCGTCAAAAGCTCATTCAACCTCTGAAAACTGGATTCACACTCTTTCGTGCAAGCAAAAGGTTGATCCTTCCTCGTGAGTCATGTAAGCGGTGCTACAATCTTCGAGAAACCTTTGATAAATCTCCGGTACTAGCCTGCTAATCCAACAAAACTTCGGATATCTTTCACAATCTTCGGTTGTTCCCATGCTAACACGGCTTCAATCTTGATTGGATCCATAGCTATCCCGTCCTTAGTTATCACATGCCCAAGAAAGTTCACCTCTTCAAGCCAAAACTGACACTTGGAAAGGTTAGCGTATACTTGCTTCTCCCACAGAATCTGCAACACTTGGTGTAGATGCTCTTCATTCTCTTCTCTGCTTCGAGAATAGATCAGGATACTGTCTATGAACACCACCACGAACGGGTCCAAGAATGGGTGAAAAATCATGTTCATGTAGTCCATAAACACTGTCGGCGCATTCGTCACTCCAAATGGCATCACTAGATACTCATAGTAACCATATCTTATCCAGAATGCTGTCTTCGGAATATCCTCTTCTTTTACTCGAATATGATGATAGCCAGACTTCAAGTTGATCTTTGGAAATATTGTAGCTCCTCGTAGTTGATCCATCAAATCATCGATACGCGGTAACAGATACCGATTCTTATCAGTAATTTTGTTGAGCTGACGATAATCCGCACACAATCTTGATCGTCCATTCTTCTTCTTCACCAGTAGCACTGGAGCTCCCCATGGTGACACGCTCGGTCGTATGAACTGCTTCGACCCCAAGTGCTCGATCTGATACTTCAGCTCTTTCATCTCGACTGGAGACATCCGATTGGGCGCTATCGAAATTGATCCTATCCCCGGAAGCAAATCAATGGAGAATTCAATTTCCCTCACTGGTGGTAGACCTGGCACGTCTTCAGGAAAAACATCTGAGAAGTCACACATCACTGGAACATTCTTCAACTCGATCTCTTGAGAAACTCCTGAACCAGCCAGATACATGTATTCTCTAGTTCCCTCCTTCAAGGAAACTCAGATATGTTCGGCAGAAAGGTAGTTGGAAACTCTAAGTTCGGGAAAAATTACTGCTTTTTAGGCACAGTCCAAAAGGACATGGTGGTAAGACAACCAATCCATCTCGAGGATAACATCTAGACCCTTAAGAGGTAAACAGATCAAATTAACAATAAATTTCCTACCCTGAATGACCACCACACAATTAAGGCATGTAGTGTTGGAAACCAAAGTCTTAGCAGCTGGAGTAGTAACTACTAATTTGAAGGGTAAGGCAGTCACAAACAATTTCAGGTGGTCTACGCAATCCAATGAAATAAAAGAATGGGTTGCATCGGAATCAAACAGAACAGATAAAGATTTACCCTCAATCTCATAATCTCCCTAAATGAGATCATCAGCCTGCTCCACCTCTTCGCCGCTCATATAGAAGAATCTTCCCTTGGCCATCTGACGCTTTCCTTTAGTCTTGGCCGCATTCACCATTGGTTCAGCCTTAGGTTCTTGACAGTCCCTAGCGAAGTGTCCTGGCTTCTTGCAGTTGAAGCACACATTGTCCCCTTCAGTGCAGCTGCTCGCATAGTGCCCCGGCTTGCCATAACGGTAACAAATTACTCTGTCGCTAGTCTGACTCCCGCCTCTTGCATTCTGAGCCATTGAACGATACTGTCCCATGTTGTTGCTTCCCTGAGGTCAATTGTATGGCTTCTTCTGTTGTTTCCCCTTCTGAATAAATCTATGTCCTTGATTCTGAGGTCTCACAGGTCCACCCACACCGCTCCTTCTTTTGTTGTTTCTCATAACTTCCACTTCAACACACCTGTCAATCAATTCCTGAAGGATCCGAATTCTTAGAGATGTCACACATTTCTGGACGTCGAACCTCAATCCCCGCTGAAATCTCTCGCTTAGCCAACTCTGGTCAGCTCGGTCACGGAAAGGACTAAAGTACCTTGCGAGTGATTCAAACTTGGCAGCATATTCCGACACCGTCATGCTACCTTGATGTAGTCGGAGGAATTCTTTCTCTTTTTCCACTCGTGCAGTATCAGGGAAATACTAGTCCAAAAATTTCCTGCGAAAAATCTTCCAAGTGATCTCCCGACGTTCCGCTGTCAATGTCTGCTTCACTCCCTTCCACCAGTACTCGGCATCTCCCAGCAATAAGTAAGATGCATAGTTCACCTTAATATTCTCTGGGCAGTGAAGTGCCTCGAAGATCTTCTCTATCTCTCGGATCCATAGGTCAGCCCTGTCAGGATTTAGCTCACCGTAGAACTTCGGTGGATCATGCTTACGGAAATCGGCCAATCCTCTAGCCTCCGCATTCCTCTCTGCCCTTTACTATTGCTATAGATTGTGCTGGTTCATGGCCGCAGTCTGTTGAGCCAAAGCCACCGCTATCTCCGTCATTGCTTGAATCGCTCTATCCATGGCAGGGTTATCAGGTCCGGCTGTAGTATCTCTGCAAGGCGGCATTAGATTCCTACAAAGTCCAAAACCTGTCAGAACCTCACAATCAAGTGATGTGCTAACACACATTGCTTCAATCAAGAAACAATTCAAACAATTGGCAAGAAAAATTTGCTTCACTCAACAAACAATAACAATACAACACAACTAGGTACCGACAACATAACCCGACACGGTGACCAGCCTAGTGCTTCCTATGCATAGTCCGGTTAGAACCAAACTGCTTTGATACCACTATTGTAACGACCCATTTCTGGACCGCTACGAATCTAGGATCAACCCTACATGCGACACACTTTTTAAATAGTACTCTTGTGTCCTTTGGAAAAGCGGTACATTTTTTTTTTAAAATTCTTCCACAAGTATACTCAGAGTAGCCACAGCATTTAGAAACATGATGCAATCTAGACACAAGATAAATGAACTAAAAATACATACACATATATATATAAACAAGGTAGTCATAACAGTGCGTACAAAATATAAGTTGTGCAGAAATATGTACAAGAGATTACACCTAAAGTACGAAAACCCTCGTGAGAGCAATTATACCCCAGGGTTACTCCCGGCAGACACCCACGCAGGGGGCTGCTCCAAAAGTATGCCACTAGTCTACCCAGCTGTACACAAAAGACAATAATCAAAAGCCCGACTGGTCACTACTAGCAATCAGACACTACAAATGTACTCCACGCCAACCAAAATACAAACAAGCAGACAGACAGTCATAGCATCTAGAGGTAGCTAACCGGATCCTCAGACGGATCCTCCTCGTCATCATCCTCCATCGGGTCATCTGTATCCTCACCGGTCAAGTCTATGAAAGGTACCGTAGCCGGTACACCCTCTGGCACGTCCTAATGGGAAAGCTGACTGTGCGTTGGGAGGTCTCCTGCCTCAGCACCAAACCATCAACTCTGAAGGTCTGTACAACGTCCTCAGTATATATAACTTGGCGGGAGATGGGGTCGAACTCCATCACTGAGGGTGCCTCGATGTCTGGGAAATCAAACACGATCTTCAGTGATGTCATCATCGTCGGTATCATCAGTGTCTTCGCCATCGCCTGGGTTGCCATCATCGGGTAAAAGAACCACGGGAAAGGGTCAACTTCTCAAATAATCATGGAAACATCAAAACATAGAGCAAGCGATAACAAAATGCACAAATGCCCCATAATGCAACTCAAGACACTATCCCAAAACATTCTCTGAAATTTTTGGAAAGTAACACCGATCCATCCACTGAATACCAGTCGTAGCCTTGGGCTCTCCACTCACCCTAGGACATTCAGCTTAGGTTCCTTGACATTACGATGCCAAGCTAACTCTACCGAACAACTGGCCGTAGCTTTTTAGGGGATCTTAGCTCCCTAGGTTAATCGGCTCAAAGCTCACAAACATCACGACCAAACTTTCACAACCCCAATGAATAAATCAACTCATATGATAATTCAAAGAAGTATAATTAAATAGATATTCAAGCTCATATTAAATAATTATTCAATCAGCAATCTCTCAATAACACCATTTAATCAAATCTTCAAACATCAGCATCCAAACACAGTTCATCCCTTTGCAACTCGATGGAGTTAACAAAGACGAAAAGCAAACAAGTGTGGGGGGTTAGGGACAGCTGCCAACCTCTTGCAGACAAGCCCACTAAATAATCAGTATAGATATCAGGCAATAAAACAAACGAAGGGGTACGAGACGCTCACTTCAAACCCTGAGGTTCTCAGACTTCTTCGCTTTAAGACTTAAAATTAAATCCTATGCAATATCTAAAGTTGCCCTTATCAAACTCCAAGCCACGCGTCCATGTACTCCTCGATTCTACGTCGCACGGTCTCAGATCACTCAAGCCTATTACACAAAGTAAACTTAGCACAACTCTAAAAACTTAGTTCTATAACCTTAGGCTCTCAAACTTAACCCTTTTCCTAACCAACACTTTCACTTAGAAACTTAATTTAAAATACTAAATTACATACTTGAAATACTTGTTTCATAGAATCATTTTCACTTAGAGACATAATTAATAACTAATTGAAAAGATAAGATTCTAGGACTAAGAATCATATTTCTTTAAACTTAATTCATAAAACAACACCAATTAACCACTTTTTCTCAAATACTTGAGCAAAGCTCCACTTGGTTTTTTTGGGTCTCAAGGAACCCAAATTACTCAATGTGCTTCATAGCCTTGAACTTCAAAACAATTCCAAATGAAATCAAACCTTTTCCTAAATTTTCCAAAGCTCAATCAAACATCATTACCACCATGAAAAACAAGATTGCAACAAATTTTTTCTTCCCCATAACCTACAGGGCTTGCGGCCCTTACACAAAAAAAAAAAAAATTGGGGACAATTTGCAAACTTCCAAAACCATGTAACAATACCATTCCTTAGAGAATTACTTTTACAAAACAACAAACCATTACTCATGAGAAAGCTTAATCAAGATCCAAAATTACTTTTCAAGTCCCTCAAGAATAAGGGTTTTCAATAAAAACCTACTAACTCTTTTAATTCAACAACTTCAACAATAACAATGGTAATTATAATAACTAAGAAACAAGAATCATCTATCAATTAAATGATTCACCAAGTATTCACCATAAATCCCTCTTTCAAGCATAGGTTTTTCATCAACAAAAACAACTCAAACAATGTGCTAATTCTAAAACTATCACTCAATACAACAACAACAACATCAAGAAGCTAAACTAACTAATTTAATTCTTGATTCACTAGGATAACACTTTTTCCCTCTTTTTCCCCCTTAGGTCACGCCTAGGGTTCCAAGAATTAGGAATATGATGTTCATATCCATCATTGATCACAACCAAGCATAAATCAAACACAAAACAAGTCATAAAATCAAGAAATGGAAGTGAAAGAACTACCACCTCTCCTCTCCTCTTGCTCGCAGCCTAGGGGCTGTTTTGGGGAGAAAAATGGTGAAGCTTGCAAGAAGATGGAAGCAAAGAGGTGAAGTGATTCAAGACATAATGGATGTAGCTTCCGTGGAAGGTTTGGAACTTCTCTCTCAAGAAAATGAAGAAGATGAAGTTGTGAGGGTTTGAGAGAGAGGGGGCTCGGGTTTTGGGGCTGCTTATGGGAGGGGAGAATTATTTTTTGTCACTTAAAAATAATACTTGGTTAAAACTAGCTTAAATAAAGTGTAGAAAAAACTAATCACACAAATGTGACTCCTTTCAATAAAGCGAAGATGCTAATCACATCAACTAATCTATCCCATCTAGTCTCACATCTCTCATGATTACCCTCTAATTCTAGAGTCTTAGGGTTGCTAAAACATGGCGTCGAGTAATCGAGTTACCGGTTAATTTTCCGCTGATTAATTCGCAAAAATTAATTTACAGAGAAGTTAATTCACCGCGTGAAAATAAATTATCATACATAATAAAAACAATCGAAAACACTCACAAATAATCACAACAAGTCACAATTCGATTTTCATCGAAATCGGAGTTCGTTTAAAATTTTATTTGCGGCAAAACTGCCCGGCGATTCGAAATGCGACAAAACTTCGTTAGAGTTTTTCGGCGATATTTGAAGCATGAATTAATATAAAATATTAATTCTCAAATTCAATTTGATCTTGATTTAATTAAATCACTTGATTAGCGAACAAGGAACTGCTTATTCTAGCATAAATACGACAGAATATACTATAATAACAATAAATAACGCATTGCGAAAAATATGGGTGTTACAGTGTTGCTGGATAATTAAATATTTATGTAATGTTGCGAAGTTAAATATTTATTTGATTATGCCTGGTAGAAATATCATATGCCTGATATGTTCATTGGAGTCGTTGGAATGGATTGTCATGCATTGTGGTGTAACCTCGACCTGAATATCCTGGGGTGAAGGGTTACCTCATTGCCAAAGGAATTCAGGGGCATCGTTAGTCAAACCATCGCTTGGTGCAGTGCCGATCTGGTATGTACAGATGACTGACCATAGCGTATGGAATTCTGGAATCATAAACAGTGGCATGTAGTCGCATTTGCAGGCATTGTGCATATTTATTGAATTGTATGTTCTGTTGTAATGTGTTATGCTTGTTTATTTTAAGAATTTGACCCTTGCCTGTGGTTCCTTCATTTGATGATGGTAACCCAGAGGATGGCGAATGTGATGGAGATCCCAGCGATGACGACGTCGCCAAAGCTTGATTGCACACTTGAGTAATATTGCTTTTAGATGAAGTTTCTTCACAGTTTCTCTAACTCTTCTTCAATGAATACCTTGGGGTATTTATAGGAGTCTTCAAGGGTATTACCATTGCAGAAAAAATATCTCCTTGCTATTGAGTGAGGTAATTTGAAATGTAGTCCTTTTCATCCTTTCCAGAGAATATCAGAATAGTACACATTACCGTTTTAAATCTTATCTGCAATTTGCAATTACCTTGTACGATTTTTGTCTTATGCTAAAGGTGTCACCTTTGCTTCCTCGTACATCAAAATGAGCGCACAAAATCAAATTCGAATTCCATTCCAGAACAGTCTGAGGCTGAGAGCAGAAACGTGATCACCACGTGCTTCATTAAAGAGATCAGACACTCGCTCAGAACAGAGGACGGACGCTCGTAGCAATTGAGTGTTTCACGTGTCAAGAAGTCACACTGCTGGACGCTTGCTGGTAACAAGACGCTGAAGTGGGTTCAGATGCTGACACTAGTGGATTGTATTCAATTCTTTTGTATATTTCTTCTTCTTTCTTGAGTGATTTATACATATATAAATGAAGCTTTTGATACCTGTACACTCAAAGATATGTTAGAGGATAAATTGTTCTCTTGAGAAATATTTTGTTATCATCAAAATTAATGAGGGTCTAAACTTCTCAATCGTTTAGATTCCAACAATCTCCCACTTTGTGATGATGACAAATATCTAAGGTTGATTAACAATTTAATTTCAAAATAACATTAAAGGTCTCCCCCTGACTTTAACACTATTGATGTATAAGACAATTCTAGTATTAAGGCGATTGTTGATAAACAAATTCATTTAAGTGATCGCAAAAATACATAGATGAATCAAAGCATATTTTTAACAAGGTGAGATCGGATGCTGATTTTCATTTTATCAAAAAGATTTTCATATTACCAACTTTATTGATCATTGCTAGATTATTGGGTCAATGAATATCAATGCAGTTAATAGATATTAGAGCAATGAATAACCATACAAATGCTATGTATGAGATGATATGCATGATAAATTCAGTTTTTGTGTATTCATCGGATGGTGAATTTGTTAATCAGACTTAATCAGACTCTCACGTGTTCATCAGACGTTTGTTTTACTCCCCCTTTTGTCATAAGACAAAAAGAGTGTAAAGAACATCATTGTCAAAAAGATGGCTTAGAAAAATTTGAATGTATATAAAAAATAAGAGAGTACTCAAAAAAAAAATTATATCACACAAAAATTTAAGGTTTTGGTGGTGGAGGAGGGATGTTAAGACGTTCATAAAGAAGTTTCAGTGCATTCTCCAGCTGAGTGACTTTCAAATTAGTAGCCTTCATTTCTTCAAACTCTGCTTTAGGAACGGTGACCATTTCAACTGCAGGAGTAGAAGTAGAAGGTCCAGCTTCTGGTGTAGGTTTCATCTTCTGATGCTCTGCTAGCACCCAGTTGGAAAGCTTCAATCTCAAGTCCTTCTTTTGTTGAGCCTTTTGAAAGAATGCATCATTTGGTATAAACCATTTGATGAGACTTCCAAGTTTCCTCTGCTCAGATTCTGACTGAATTCTTCTCCTTTTCTCCACCTCTTCTGGATACAGCAAATCCATGAAGACCGTTTCCCTATGCAAGCACGCCGGTGAAAGCCTCAAACTTATTCCCGAACTTCTCCCCATATCCTTCTGATGAATTCACTCAATGCTTCAGAAGCAAAAGAGATTCCTTCATTTTCTGCCAGGTACAATCCTCTCAGATTTTCCCTGTCATCTTCTGTAAGCACCAGGGGGACGAGGCATGGTAACAAGGCTTTGTATTTCCATGTTTTTGACCATTGACTCCAAGTGAATCCAATGTCAAAGTGCTTTGTCACTGCAGCCCATTAGACATAAGTCTTCATGCAGTCGTATGGTCTGATTACTGAGCATCTGAACATATCATCGAAGTAAACTGTTCCCAGATTGATGTCAGTAATTCTGCTGATTGTGCCAACTGTTGGAATAGTGGCCTTCTCGGCATTGCAGCAGTTTGAGGAGCCAGTTCTCCATTCATCTTCCTTAAGAGAATTCAGGTAAAACCTTCTGGCATGATCCTTAGAGATCTTGGCAATCGGAAGCTTAAAGAATTCCTTAAGATTGTACTTCTTGGGAGCCTTCTCATACTTCGTGAGCCCGATCTTGCTGAATGGCTGCTTGCCAGGAGCAGGTTCTTTCCTTTTCCCAGGGATAGACCAAGGTAGCCACCTTTGTCTATCTGGTACAATCTTCACTGCTAGGCATTTAAGGATCACTGAATCGCGATTACTTCAATCTTCTTCATCTCAAGACAGTGTGCCATGAAGGCAGCTTCTTCATCTGTGATCCACCTTCCGCATTCTTCTAATGTGAGCGGTTCAGTTTGTGGCAGGGATCTAGGAAGGTCAACAGAGAAGGGAATTGCTCTGCTACCAGATGCTGGTCTCAATCTTCCTTTAAATGACATCTGAAAGTGGTTTTCTCCATCCTTGAAGGTAGCACTCATTGGAGAGGCAATTTCCAGTCTGGCAGCTCCAGAGGTGAAGGTTTTCAAATGCCATGTGGAGGGACGATTGTAGATGTTGTGATATATCTCATACTTAACAAACTGTGGTTTGTTAATATATGAGACATTCTTCCTTCCACTAGTGTCTGTAGGTTTATGGGTAATGGTGAGTAAGGTGGGAGTGGTTTTGGTGATTTTATAGGTTTTAGGTGTGTAGGGTTTGAAGGGATTAACAGGAGGTACTTTGAATAATAGATTAAAGGGATGAGAGTGAAGTTTGGAAATATATGTGGTAAGAAAAGTATTTGATGAATTTTGTGGTAGGTCAAGGTTGAGTGTAGAGGATGATGGTTGGGTAGGTTTAGGGAGGTTAGAGGTTTGTCGGAGGCTCATTCTGGTTTTCTTGGTTTGTGGTTGTGTTTGTGGTTGTGAAACAGACAATGGGGGTGCAGGAATAACATCATGAGCATCAAAGACAGATACTGATTCATCAGCAGTAAAATCTAGTACCTTTGGGTTAACCTCTGAAGACTTAACCAGCCTTCTTTTCGATCCACTCGTGACAACAACAGCAGAAGGAGGAGGAGGAGGGATTTGCTTCCCTTGACCAGACGCTGAAGCATCCTTTTCAGCTGCTGGTCTAAACTGTTTCTCCAAGACCTTCCTGATGGGAATTCTATCCTCATCTTCTGGTTCTTCAACAGTAGGTGCAGGAGCCACCTTCTGTTTTGTTCTTGTTGTCTCCCTTGAAGGAGACTCAACAGGTCTTTTCACACCAGTCATTGAGCTTCTGGTGGTTTTCTTTTCAGCTTCTCCTTCCTGTTGCTCTATTTTCACTTTCTTGATCATAGAGCCGCAATTAGTCGTGCATCCCACCAAACTGTTGACTCCAAAACTTACGGACGAACAACAAAGACCAACACCAAAGTATTTTTCCCTTTCCTCTGTGTTGATGGAGTCAGTCAGCTTCCTCACAACGCCGTCTTTGATCATCATAATGGAGAGAAGAACTCCATAAGGGATTATCTTGACGATATTCTTCTTATCGACACTCCTTCTTGAGAAGACAAGGGCATTTATCAGGTTGTTGATAATCAACCTTGGCAGATTGATTTTCTTCCCATCCATGTAGTTCCTCATAATGAACTGTTGCTCGTAGTTCACTATGTCGCTTGATCCAGCCTTCAGAATCACGCTCTTGGTGATGATTTTGTGCAGTACACGGTAGTGGCTTTTCAAGTCTTTGGCCGTGGGAGTGATGTTTTTCTTCTTCAGTTCACGGTAGTTCTCAAATAGGGCTTCGTTGACGTTTTCAAGTCCTCTGTAAGCATAAGCCCAGTTTGAATGGTAACTGATTCCTTCACACGGACACTTGATCGTCTGAGCAATAGAGTTGATGGTGAAGCATAGTTTGAAGCCTCTGATGTGACCTTCTATGACTTCCCCCAGAAGTAAGTACGCATTCCCCCGGAACTCCTTAATAGCATAGCTCAGTACGTTAACTGGTTCCCAGATGAAGTAGTTTTTCCAGCCCAGTTTCTCAAGACCTTCTTCAAAATCAAAACCGTACAGCTTGAAGTTCTCAAAATCAACCCGGTTCTCATTCAGAAGTTTTACCTCAGAGAAGACGTCGAAGGCAGCAGTGTATTGTCCAACCTTTCTGTCGGCCATTGTAGCAGTTGAAGAGAAGGTGATGGAGGTTTTAGGGTTCAAAAACACACTTACACACAGAGAGAGAGACAGAGAGAAAGAGAACGGTTTTGCAGAAAACGCAGAGTGAAGTGATGGAGCGAAAAATGTGGAGTAGTGGGAAAGTTGATAGAAAAATGGTACAGTCCTTTTTCAAAAAATTGCTTCGTATTTCCACATAAAAATTAAATCAAAAAGAAAAGAAAATAAAGATTCGCCTTTTCATTAAATACAGACGCCAAAAGAAAAGTAAGATCAAGAAAAAGATTTTATCGAGAGACATAAATAATTATGACTTAGTAGATGTGATGAGACGCTTAAGTCCTTAACACGTGTGACACGTGTGGGTGTGCTCGGACGTACACAACCGATTCACCAGACGATGAGTTATGATGCATATGACAAATAAGATGCTTATTCATATACATGCTTATGTCTTACCAGATGCTGAGCTTTTGTATATTATCTGAAGTTGAGATTAAACATTCTTCTATAAGATGAAAATTTAAATTTCTTCTTATAAAATTGAATCTATCTTCAGCAAGGGGTTTTGTAAATATGTCAGCCCACTAATGATCAGTGTCTATAAATTTTATTTCTAGAATACCCTTCTGAACATAGTCTCTTATGAAGTGATGCTTAATCTCAATGTGCTTGGCTCGTGAATGCAATATGGGACTTTTAGTAAGACAGATTGCAAAAGTATTGTCACAGAAGATAGGAATGTTACTTTCTTTTATCAGATAGTCTTCAAGTTGATATTTCATCCACAGAAGTTGAGAGCTGCAACTTGCTGCTGAAATATACTCAGCTTCTGCTGTTGAGAGTGCAATCGTCTTTGTCTTTTGCTTGACCAAGATACAAGATTTGCTCCAAGGAATTGGCAGCTTCCACTTGTGCTTTTTCTTTCAATTCGGTCTCCAGCAAAGTCAGCATCACAGAAACCTACTAACTTGTAATCTTTTGATTTCTTATAAAGCAAACCAAGATTAGTAGATCCTTACAAATATCTAAAGATTCTTTTAACAGCACTCAAATGTGATTCTCTAGGATCTGATTGAAACCTAGCACACAGACAGACGCTGAACATAATATCAGGTCTTGAAGCTGTAAGATAAAGTAGAGATCCAATCATACCTCTGTACATCTTCTGATCTACCTTTTTACCAGTTTCATCTTTACCAAGAATACATGTGGGATGCATAGGAGTACACATAGGTTTGCAGTCCACCATTTTGAATTTCTTTAGCAATTCCTTGATATATTTGCTTTGATGTATATATATACCATCATTGCATTGTTTGATTTGAATTCCAAGGAAAAACTTCAGTTCACCCATCATGCTCATCTCTAATTCAGCTTGCATTAGCTTAGAAAATTCTTTGTAAAGGCTTTCATTAGTAGCTCCAAAAATAATGTCATCAACATATATTTGAACAATTATAAAGTCCTTGTTTGATGTTTTTCTAAAAAGAGTAGTGTCTACTAGACCTCTGGTAAATCCATTTTTCATAAAAAATGTACTCAGTCTTTCATACCAAGCTCTGGGAGCTTGCTTAAGACCATAAAGGGCCTCTTTGAGTTTGAAGACATGTTCTGGAAATTCAATGTCTTCGAAACCAGGAGGTTGTTTTACAAAGACTTCCTCAGTTATAAAACCATTCAAGAAGGCACTTTTCACATCCATTTGATAAAGAAGTATATCATGATGTGCAGCAAAAGAAAGCAAAATGCGTATAGCTTCTAACCTTGCAACAGGTGAAAATGTTTCTGTAAAATCAATACCTTCTTCCTGTGAGTACCCTTGAGCAACTAATCTTGCCTTGTTTCTCACAACCTTTACATCTTCATCAACCTTGTTTCTAAATACCCATTTAGTGCCAATAGCTTGCTTATCTTCTGGTAAGGTAACCAGCTTCCATACATCATTTCTTTGGAACTGATTCAACTCTTCTTGCACTGTAATCCAAATTCCTTCATCTTTCAATGCTTGATCAATCTTTTTAGGTTCCATTTCTGAGAGTAGTGCCATATCTGCATGCTCTTTAAAAGAGGATCTGGTTCTTACTTTATCTCTAGGTTTTCCTATGATTTGATCTTTAGGATGATTGGCTTTGTACTTCCAGCTCTTTCTGAATTCAGCTTCTGAAGATTCTTGTGTCTGGTCACCACCGGACGATGAAGATGTAGGTTCACTATTTGTAGTATTACCTATATTCAATTCTGAAAACAATTCATCTAGCTCTGACATGGTTGTGTCAGGCTTCTTGTCATCAAATTTGACATGAATGGATTCTTCCACAGTCATAGTTTCTTTATTGTATATTCTAAAAGCTTTAGATCTTTCAGAATATCCCAAAAAGATTCCTTTGTCAGCTTTTGAATCAAACTTACCAAGCTGATCCTTAGTATTTAAAATGTAACACGTGCAACCAAATGAATGAAAATATGATATGTTTGGTTTCCTTCCTTTCCACAGTTCATATGGAGTCTTCTTCAAAATAGATCTTATAGAAATTCTATTTTGAATGTAACAAGCTGTGTTTACTGCTTCTGCCCAAAAATGTTTCGCAATATTAGCCTCATTGATCATGGTCCTAGCCATTTCTTGGAGGGACCTATTTATCCTTTCTACAACACCATTTTGTTGAGGTGTTCTAGGAGAGGAGAAATTGTGGGAGATGTCGTTATCATCGCAAAATTTTTGAAAGCTTTCATTTTCAAATTCTCCCCCATGATCACTTCTAATAGAAGATATGCAAATTCCTTTTTCATTTTGAACTGTTTTACAGAATACAGTAAATACCTTGTATGACTCATCTTTGTGAGCAAGGAATCTAACCCATGTCCATCTAGTGAAATCATCAACAATGACTAACCCATATTTCTTCCCAGTTAAAGAGGTTGTCCTTGTTGGACCAAAAAGATCAAGATGCAAAAGCTCAAGTGGTCTAGAGGTTGAAACGACATTTTTTGAATGAAAAGAAGTTTTAACTTGTTTTCCTCGTTGATATGCCTCACAAAGAGCATCAGATTGATACTTGAGATTTGGTAAGCCTCTGACAAGACTGTGCTTGTTTAATTTTGAGATTAATCTCAAATTGGCATGACCCAATCTCTTGTGCCAAATCCATTGTTCTTCGTCAACAGACATGAGACACTTGACATCTTGTTTTGCAAGTTCAGAGAGATCAATTTTGTAAATATTTTGTTTCTTCTTAGCAGTAAAGAAAGTAGAGCCGTCTTTCTTGCTTTTTACTAGACATCCAGTTTCTGTAAAGATGACTTCACAACCATTGTCACATAATTGACTTATGCTCAATAAGTTATGTTTAAGTCCTTCAACATACAGTACATTATCAATAGAGGGAAGAGAGCCTTTACCAATGCGACCAATTCCTACTATTTTACCTTTCTGGTTTCCTCCGAAACCAACGAATCCAGCTTCTTTAGGCCTTAGTTCTTGGAACATATGCTTTTCTCCCGTCATGTGACGCGAGCATCCACTGTCTAAGTGCCAAGATAGGTGTGTTGACTTTGTTGCTAAGCATGTCTGCAACATAGACTATTTTATCTTTAGGTACCCATATCTTTTTTGGTCCTTTCTTGTTAGTTCTTGAAGGAGGCTTATCCTTCATAGTTTTAAAAACAGTACATGCACTTTTCAAATGACCAGGTTTATTGCAGTAAGTACAGTGCAAGCATTTACTATGATTGTTGGATTTATCAGATGCTGAATCATTTTCTAAAATAGGTTCATCTGATATATAACCAAGACCATGAGTTGTAGTTTTACTGACACCCTAAATCATTGAAGCTTGCTTGCTACAAGTTACACTCTCTGCAAGAAACTTTTGAATAGCATACTCATAATCATTTGATTTGCATTTAGGATTGCCTGTAACTTTAGAGCTTTCAATTTGAAAACTCTCAACTTCTGATTGCTTGTTAGCGATCAGACGCTGGTTATCCATCAGATGCTGATTTTCAGTTTTCAGCTTCTGATTTTCTTTGTTGAGTACATATTTTTCTTGGTTTAAAGCTTGAAAGTCTTGTGATAATTTTGAAAATTTCTTTTTCAAATTCTTATACTCAACAGAGAGAGTGGCAGAGTCCTTAAGAAGATCATCAAATGCAAGTTGAAGTTCAGAGTAGGAATCATATACTATTACCTCTTCAACTTCTTCTTCTGAATCAAGGTCGATTAATGCGCCATGAGAGCGAGATTTGCTTCTACTTCATTATCTTCCTCAGATGAGGATGAATCTAGATCTTCCCAAGTAGCCATGAGACTCTTCTTCTTTTTCTTGAAAGAACTTCTTGTGGACTTCTCCTTAAGATTAGGACATTCGGACTTGAAATGTCCAGGCTTTTTACATTCATAGCAAATGACTTGAGCCTTGTCCTTGCTCTCTTTCTTGTCCTTAGTATCTTTCTTCTGAAACTTCCTTCTGAAGTTTCTTTTCTTCCACATTTTTTGTATCTTTCTGGATATAAACGCGAGCTCATCTTCTGATGTGTCAGCATCTCCTTCTGAAGCTTCATCTTTTGATTCTTCTTCTTCAGCTTGAAGGGCTTTGGAAGAACTGACTTTATGTTGAGAGACTTTTAAGGCAATAGATTTGCCCTTTTTGACCGGTTCTTCTTCATTTAGCTCAAGTTCATGAGCTTTCAACGAACTCATAAGATCTTCAAGTCGTAAGACATTTAGATCTTTTGCTTCCTGAATAGCAGTGACCTTGGGTCTCCACTGCTTAGTCAAGCTTCTTAAGATCTTTCTAATATGGTCAGGTGTAGTGTAACTTTTTCCAAGGGCCTGTAACCCATGAACAAGTGTTTGAAATCTCCCAAACATGGTTTCAATGTTTTCACCATCTTCCGTTTTGAATAACTCATATTGGCGAACTGTAACGACCCGTTTCCGGACCGCTACCGAGCTCAATATACCGAGCTCGAGTTACCGAGCTCAACACACCAAGCTCAACAAAACCTATATGAGATGTGTTTTAAAAACAAAACTCTTGTGCCTTTTAAAAATGCGATATATATTTTTTCATATAAAACCAACTCGTGCACATCAGAGTAATTACAGCTTTTCGAAACATGGTGCAACTAAGACACAAGACTTAAATTCAAATAAAACATACATGTATAACATACACATATATATCACTCGAAATAAGAATGTATACAAAATACAGAGTAGCAAATGTGCAAAGAAAATACACCTAAGGTACGACAACTTCAAAATAGCCATTATACCACAGGGTACTTCACAGACTCCCACGCAGGGCTCCAAAAGTAAGACCACCCAGTCTACCTGTAGCAACAAAAACAACAACCTTGCCCAAACTGGTCACGACCTCGAACATAAAAGAATTACAAGAACAGTCCTCGGAAAAACCAACATCCAATAAATAAACAATCACGACGGGTAGAGGTCGTCACTCGGGTCCTCGTCGACCTCCTCCTCGGCATCGTCTCATCGCCGAGTTACTGCGCCTCGACATCGCCTGGGTAACCGCCATGGATTGAAGGCACCACGGAAAGTGGTCAACTTCTCAACAAGTTAAGATAAGCTCGACATAAAAATATAAGCAAACAAAGAAAGTATAACAATCACCGACGTGACTCGACCATCTCACTCTAAACTCGACACAACTCACAATTCCATTTTCTCTCGACTCGACAATTTTCCGGAATGCACACGCCGTCTGCGGTATGTCGGAAAGTCCAGCCAAAGCCTTGGGATCCTCGCTCTCCCTAGGGCCGATCGACTCAGGTCCGTGAGCGTGGCGACGTCTAGTCAATCTCCAGTAAACAAAGGGGACCTAGCACCCTCGATTATCCGGTCACGGCTCAAAACGTCATACGACTCACCTAGCTCGCTCACTCGATGAACAATTACGTGCATACGATATTCGTGGAGTTAAACACAAAATATTCAACCGCATGTCAAATAAAAGAGCAAGCTCGACATGAAGAAACGCAATTCAACATGCAATACACACTTCACGACATATATTCAATCACATATTAAATACATGCAAAACTCAATCATATCACAACATTTCATCTCGACACAAATCGGTAATTCCATACACAATAACATAACCACATAGAATATGAAATGCCCTTACTTAAGGACTTATACAATAAAGCCTTAGAGATATCTAGAAGTAGCCCTTACCGAACTCCAAGTTAAATCTTTGCCGACAACGACCTCGACACGGTGTCTTCAAAGAACTTCGACAACGACTTCTCTTTTCGATCTCGACACGGTGTCTTCAACGAACTCGACAACGACTTCGATCGTCGCTTCTCGGTCGACCTCGACACGCATACCCTCGTTACGGATTCTGCTGCTTCCGCGTCCTTGGATTCGCTTTCCGTACACCTCGATTCGAATTCACTCGGTCTCGGGAATCGGACTTCCTAAAACAAACACAACTCGGATCGATCTATGGTTCTAATACATCTAGCTCTCTCTTCCCCAAACTCAACCACAACCCGGAAAATATATAAAACTCAAGAACTGAAAGATATTTTTCCTCCAACACAAAGTTAGGGATTTCGATCGTAATTCATGAAAAGTTATCGATGCTTCACGAGAAAGATCGACAACAACAATATTCAAGCAACGAGCGAAAAACCAGAAAATCGAAACGAACCAAAAATGGGGTTTACGGGCATTGCCGATTGCGAAAAAGCGAGAGAAAGAAATTTTGTTTTACAAGCCCAATTAATCGGTTAAAAGATAGGTAATATTGTGAAGAAGAAAACCCATCAATTTGATATGATTTGGAAGCATAAAGCGATTAAAAATGGAAGAAGATTTAGCGCTAAACAAGAGTACGATGAAAGAAAATCATTCTTCATACCTCAGCGGTGATGGTCGATCAGACGAGATATGGGTCGAGAAGTTGATGATGAACAAAATTGATGAAGAAATCTTGTGCAGAATCTCATTGGAACTCACGGTTTAAATCGATGAAGATTTTTAAGGAAACAACGAAACACAGAGCGAGAAGGAGGAAGAAGAAAGAAGAAAAGAGAAATGAGTGAAGCGGTGCGTGGTATACATTTGGCGAAAGGGGTAAAAAGCGTAACTCCAGCTATAAGATGCCAATCCCAATAATCATCTACCCGTTAACTCGTTCCTCTCATGATTACCCTCTACTCTGTCGGTCAACGACAAGCCGACAATGTAATAATTACAAACAATATAATAATAACTTGAGTAACGTTGAAATAATACGAGGTGTCATCTCGACACGATGTCGACAAGAGTGCTCGTGCAAATGTACAAAGTTCTAACACGAGTTCGTGAACGCGGTCTCCTCGGCTCGACTTGCGTCCTCATCATTTCGACGCGACTTCATCAACTCGACACCCGACCTCCTCGGCTCGGGGCTAGTGTGCGTGGTCTCATCACCGACAAAGATCTCGGCAAGCGATCTAGTCACGGGATCTCGACACAAGGTCTTGGTCGAGGTCTCGATCGTCGTCCTAATACGATGTCGATCTCGTCCTCAGGTGTTACAATCTCTCCCTCTAAAAAATTTCGTCCTCGAAATTGCAAATAAACTTCTTACCTCGAGAAAAGTTCAGTCTTGAATCTTCATCTTCTCCTCCACTCCCAAGTCGCATCTCCCGTCTTTTGATCCCACACAACTTTGACAAGTTGAATCTCTTTGTTCGCGAATCGTTTGGCTTTCCGATCAACGATCCTTGCCGTGACGCTTGAAAGATAAGTCGTCCTTCGCTTGAATCACATCTGGTTCGATGACATGAGAAGGGTCGGAAACATACTTCCGCAATTGTGAGACGTGAAAGACGTCGTGGATGTTCGACAAGAATGGTGGCAATGCACCGATATGCCACCGACCAATACGACGAAGAATCTGGTAAGGTCCAATGAATTTAGGGGTAAGTTTCTTGGATTTGATCGCTCGACCAACTCGATGGTGGGGTGACTCTAAGAAATACATGTCCTCCTTCCTCGAACTCGAGTGGTCGACGTCGTTGATCTGCATAACTCTTACATCGACTTTGAGATGTTCGCATCCGATCTCGATCAAACGGATCTTCTCGGTAGTCTGTTTGGATCATATCTGGTCTCTGACGATCCATTCGCCGTCTGGTACCAACAAAGAGGCGTCGACATTTCCGTCCATACTGCCGCTTCAAAGGTGCCATCCCAATACTCGCATGGAAGTCGTTGTTGTATGTGAACTCCACCAATGGTAAGGCGTCGTCCCAACTTCCTCGGTGATCTAACGTACAAGCTCGTAACAAATCTTCAAGCGATTGGATCGTTCTCTCGATCTGTCGTCGATGCAGGATGATATGCCGAGCTAAGCTCGAGCTCGGTTCCCATCGCTCCTTGCAATTCCCTCCAAAATGAGGCGTGAACTTGATCTCGGTCGACACGATCGAAGATGGTATTCCATGAAGTCGTACTATCTCCGCGATGTAGATCTCGGTCAGCTTTTTCCACGTTGTATGTCGACCTCACCGGCAAGAATGAGCAGATTTGGTCAATCGGTCGACGATCACCCAAATCGAATCATTCTTCTTCTGCGTCTTCGGCAGACCTACAACGAAAACCATGGAAATCGCCCCATTTCCATACCGCACGTCAAGCGATTGTAGCATTCCTGCAGGTCGTTGGTGCTCCACCTTCGCTTCGACACGCGTCAAACCTGAAGCTACCTCCTCGCCCACTTGCTTCTTCATTTGGGACCACCAAAAATGCTTCTTCAAGTCTTGATACATCTTCGTAACTCCGGGATGAATACCAAAGTTGCTCTTATGCGCTTCGTCGAGAATCAACTTCCTCGGCTCGGATCGTTAGGCACGCACTCGGCCATTGCACCTCAAGATGTCGTCGCTCCGACCTGAAATTCGCCGCCTTCCCTTGCGCTTATCAATCAATCTTCTCTTTGCGAAGCTCGTCACGAACTTGCTGGTCTCGGATCTCGTCCAACAATGCATTAGAAATGGTAAGCATACCAAATCTCGGCTTCCCGGTGAAACTTCGACACTCGACTTCAAATCTCGGAACTTCTCGAGCATCTCCAACTCCTTGATCATCATTACCGAGGTTAAAAGCGCTCTTCCCGCTCAACGCATGCGCTACTCGTTAGCTTTACCAGGATGGTATTCCAACGTAAAGTCGTAGTCCTTGAGAAATTACGTCCATCTACGTTGGCGCATGTTGAGCTCATACGGTCGAACAGTACTTCAAGCTCTTGTGATCGCCGAAAGCGATGAGAGTGCTCGTAAAGGTAGTGCCTCCATATCTTGAGCGCCAAAAACTCTGCCGCTAGCTCCAAGTCGTGAGTAGGATAGTTCCTCTCGTGAATCTTAAGTCGTCTTGAAGCATACGCGACCACCTTCCGATGTTGCATCGGCCACATCCCAATCCCTGGTGTGACGCATCACAATACACCTCGAAAGGCTCTTCGGGTTGAGGCAAAATCAGACAAAGCGCCGTCGTCAAAAGCTCCTTCGGCCGTTGAAAATCGGCTTCACACTCCTCGGTCAAGCAAAGGTTGATCCTTCCTCGCCAATCGTGTAAGAGGCGCGACAATCTTCGAGAAACTTTCAATGAATCTTCGGTAATATCCTGCTAAGCCGACAAAACTCCCGATCTCGTGAATCGCCTTCTACTGTTCCCACGCTATCACCGCCTCAATCTTAGTTGGATCCACGGTATCCCTTCTCTGCGGAAATCACGTGACCTAGAAAATTCACCTCTTCAAGCCAAAATTCACACTTCGACAGATTGGCATAGAGTTTGCTTATCTCGTAATATCTGCGATGCTCGGCATAGGTGTTCTGCGTGCTCTTCTCGGTTCCTCGAGTAAATCAATATGTCGCCGATGAACACTACAACGAATCGATCCAAAAGCGAATGGAAAATCCTGTTCATGTAGTCCATAAACACGGTGGCGCGTCGTCACTCCAAACGGCATCACCAAGTACTCGTAGTGACCGTATCTAGTCCTGAAAGCTGTTTTGGCGACATCTTCCTCCTTCACGCGAATCGATGGTAGCCCGACTTCAAGTCTATCTTGGAAAGATCGCCGCTCCACGGTTGGTCCATCAAATCGTCAATACGTGGTAACGGATAACGGTTCTTCACGGTAACCTTGTTGAGCTCGCGATAGTCCACGCCACGGCCTTGATCGTCCATCCTTCTTCTTAACCAACAACACCGAGCTCCCCACGGTGACACGCTCGGTCGTATGAATTGCTTCGACTCCAAGTGTTCGATCTGGGACTTCAACTCTTTCATCTCGGCGGAGACATCCATGCGGCGCTTTGGAAATCGGTCCTGTTCCTGGAATCGGTCGATGGAGAACTTCGACCTCTCGTCTTGGTGGTAATCCTGGCACGTCTTCGGGAAGAACGTCCTCAAAATCACACACCACCGAACATTCTTCACGTCGATCTGTGGAAAACTTCCGAGCTAGCGAGATACATGTATTCCTAGTTCCTTCTTTCAAAGAAACTCCAATACGTTCGGCGAAAGATAATTGGAGACTCCAGTCTGGAAAAATTACGCTTTACGGGCACGCAGTCGAGAAGGACATGGTGGTGTGACAACCAATCCATCCCGAGGATAACATCTAAACCCTTAAGAGGCAAACAAACCAAATTGACCACAAACTTTCTATTACGAATAATCACTACACAATTAAGACATGCGGTGTTTGTGACTAAGGTTTTAGCATTTGGGGTTGTAACTACTAATTTAAGCGGTAAAGCGATCACGGTCGAGCTCAAAAGGTTCACACAATCGGAAGAAATGAAGGAATGGGTTGCACGAATCAAAAAGAACGGATAAGGATTTACCCTCGATCTCACATTCACCTTGGATAAGATCATCGGCTCGACCGCTTCCTGCGCCACTCATGCAGTAAAACTACGCCTTTAGCCACTTGACGCTTCCCTTTGGCCTTTGCTGCAAGCATAGTCGGTTCAGCTTTAGGTGTAGGACAATCCTTGGCAAAATGCCCTGGCTTCTTGCAGTTGAAACACACCTCCTCCTTCTGAGTACAGTTACTCACGTAATGTCCCGGCTTTCCACATCAATAGCAAGTCACCTCGACACCGGGTGACCTCCACTCCTCGGTACTTGGGTCATCGGACGATCTTGTCCCTGTTGTCGTTCCCGAGGCCTGGTCGTAAGGTCTCTTCTGCGGTAGTTTCCCTTTCAGGCAAATCTACGCCCGCACTCTGGGGTCTCACCCTCCGCCCACAACAGTCTTCTTCTTGTGGCTCCTCACTCCTTCTACCTCGACACATCGGTCAATCGGCTCTTGGAGATTTCGGATCCTCAACGACACCATCGACTTGAATGTCGAATCTCAATCCCGTTGGAATCTCTCACTTAACCATCTCTGGTCAACTCGGTCACGAAATGGACTGAAATACCTGCCAACGATTCAAACTTGGCGCATACTCGGACACCGCCGAGTTGCCTTCTTTGCCGCATTGAAGAAATTCCTGCTCCTTCTCGGCTCGTGCGATGTCAGGAAGTACTTGTCCAAGAACCTTTCACGAAAAAGTTCCCGTGTCATCTCGCGATGTTACGCTATAAACGTTTGCTTCACTCCTCTCCACCAATACTCTGCGTCTCCTAGCAGTAAGTAGGTGGCATAGTCGACCTTCACATTGTCCGGGCAATGAAGTGCCTCAAAGATCTTCTCGATCTCTTGCATCCAAAGATCGACTTTATCCGGATTTGGCTCACCGTAGAACTTCCGGTGGATCATGCTTCCTAAAGTCGGCCAATCCTCTTGCTTGACATTACGTTACGCTCGTTCTTTGTTCTTTGCAAGTTCTGGCTGAGTTAACGGCTGCCGTCTGGTTGAGCCATCGCGTTAACTGTTGAGTTGCGGCGGTGATTGTTGAGCCATGGCTGCCGCCATCTCGGTCATAGCTTGAATAGCTCGTTCCATGTCGACGTTCTCGATTGCGGATGTCGTATTCCTCACGAGGTGGCATTAGATTCCACAAAGTTCAAAACCTGTCGAATCTCACAACAAGGATGTGTTAAAACACACCGCTTCAATCAAGAAACAGTTCAAACAATTTCTCAAGCAATAAGTGCTTCACTTAATCAAACAAAGAATCAACACAAAACAACTAGGTACCCAACACATAACCCGACACGGTGACGCAAATCCTATGCACAATTGTCGAATCGAATCGCTCGATACTAAAGTCAGAACGACCGTTTCCTGACCGCTACCGAAGCTCAATATACCGAGCTCGAGTTCCCGAGCTCAACCCCCCAAGCTCACCAAAACCTATATGAGATGTGTTTTAAAAACAAAACTCTTGTGCCTTTTAAAAATGCGATATATATTTTTTCATATAAAACCAACTCGTGCACATCGTAGTAATTACACTTTTGAAACATGGTGCAACTAAGACACAAGACTTAAATTCAAATAAAACATACATGTATAACATACACATATATATCACTCGAAATAAGAATGTATACAAAATACAGAGTAGCAAATGTGCAAAGAAAAAACACCTAAGGGACGACAACTTCAAAATAGCCATTATACCACAGGGTACTTAAGCAGACTCCCACGCAGGGGTGCTCCAAAAGTAAGACCACCAGTCTACCTCTGTAACAACAAAAACAACATCGCCTAAACTGGTCACGACCTCGAACATAAAAGAATTACAAGAACAGTCCTCGGAAAAACCAACATCCAATAAATAAACAATCCACGACAGTAGAGGTCGTCACTCGGGTCCTCGTCGACCTCCTCCTCGGCATCGCTTCATCGCCGAGTTACTGCGCCCTCGACATCGCCTGGGTAACCGTCATGGATTGAAGGCACCACGGGAAAGGTCAACTTCTCAACAAGTTAAGATAAGCTCGACATAAAAATATAAGCAAACAAGAAAGTATAACAATCACCGACGTGACTCGACCATCTCACTCTAAACTCGACACAACTCACAATTCCATTTTCTCTCGACTCGACAATTTTCCGGAATGCACACGCCGTGCATCGTATGTCGGAAAGTCCAGCCGAAGCCTTGGGATCCTCGCTCTCCCTAGGACAATCAACTCAGGTCCGTGAGCGTGGCGGCGTCTAGTCAATCTCCGTAAACAAAGGGGACCTAGCACCCTCGATTATCCGGTCACGGCTCAAAACGCCATACGACTCACCTAGCTCGCTCACTCGATGAACAATTCGGCCGTGATACGATATTCAGGAGTTAAACACAAAATATTCAACCGCATGTCAAATAAAAGAGCAAGCTCGACATGAAGAAACGCAATTCAACATGCAATACACACTTCACGACATATATTCAATCACATATTAAATACATGCAAAACTCAATCATATCACAACATTTCATCTCGACACAAATCGGTAATTCCATACACAATAACATAACCACATAGAATATGAAATGCCCTTACTTAAGGACTTATACAATAAAGCCTTAGAGATATCTAGAAGTAGCCCTTACCGAACTCCAAGTTAAATCTTTGCCGACAACGACCTCGACACGGTGTCTTCAAAGAACTCGACAACGACTTCTCTTACTCGATCTCGACACGGTGTCTTCAACGAACTTCGACAACGACTTCGATACGTCGCTTCTCGGTCGACCTCGACACGTCTGATCCTCGATTCGATTCTGCTTCAGCGTCCTTGGATTCGCTTTCCGTACACCTCGATTCGAATTCACTCGGTCTCGGAATCGGACTTCCTAAAACAAACACAACTCGGATCGATCTATGGTTCTAATACATCTAGCTCTCTCTTCCCCAAACTCAACCTGACCCGGAAAATATATAAAACTCAAGAACTGAAAGATATTTTTCCTCCAACACAAAGTTAGGGATTTCGATCGTAATTCATGAAAAGTTATCGATGCTTCACGTAAAGATCGACAACAACAATATTCGAAGCAACGAGCGAAAAACCAGAAAATCGAAACGAACCAAAAATGGGGTTTCGGGCATTGCCGATTGCGAAAAACAGAGAAAGAAATTTTGTTTTACAAGCCCAATTAATCGGTTAAAAAGATAGGTAATATTGTGAAGAAGAAAACCCATCAATTTGATATGATTTGGAAGCATAAAGCGATTAAAAATGGAAGAAGATTTAGCGCTAAGCGATATACGGATGAAAGAAAATCATTCTTCATACCTCAACGGTGATGGTCGATCGACGAGATATGGGTCGAGAAGTTGATGATGAACAAAATTGATGAAGAAATCTTGTGCGAGAATCTACATTTGGAACTCACGGTTTAAATCGATGAAGATTTTTAAGGAAACAACGAAACACAGAGCGAAGGGAGGAAGAAGAAAGAAGAAAAGAGAAATGAGTGAAAGCGGTCGTGGTATACAAATGGCGAGAAAGGGTAAAAACGTAACTCCAGCTATAAGATGCCAATCCCAATAATCATCTACCCGTTAACTCGTTCCTCTCATGATTACCCTCTACTCTGTCGGTCAACGACAAGCCGACAATGTAATAATTACAAACAATATAATAATAACGCTGAGTAACGTTCGAAATAATACGAGGTGTCATCTCGACACGATGTCGACAAGAGTGCTCGTGCAAATGTACAAAGTTCTAACACGAGTTCGTGAACGCGGTCTCCTCGGCTCGACTTGCGTCCTCATCGGCTCGATGCAGCGACTTCATCAACTCGACACCCGACCTCCTCAGCTCAGCAGCTAGTGTACGTGGTCTCATCAGCTCGACAAAAGATCTCGGCAAACGATCTAGTCACGGGATCTCGACACAAGGTCTTGGTCGAGGTCTCGATACGTCGTCCTAATACGATGTCGATCTCGTCCTCAGGTGTTACACGAACCAACATGCTAGCTTTGGTTTCTCTTACTTGGGCAGAGCCTTCGTAAGATAAAACAAGTGAGTCCCAGATTTCTTTGTCACTATCAAATTTGCCACATTTATCATATTCTTTTTCTGTCATAGCACAGATAAGAATGAATCTAGCCTTTTGATTGATTTGATATCTCTTTTTTCTGTCCATCATTCAAATCTTCTCTGGCTATCGCAACACCACGAGGATTAGTGGGAGGAATGTAACCACTTTGAACTATATCCCACAACTCAAGTTGTTGTGTCTCAAAGAAAGCTTTTATCTTATCTTTCCAGTAATCAAATTTTTCTCCATCGAATAGAGGAGGACGGTTCATATGACCACCTTCAGTAGACATGTTCACAGTATAGGATCTTTTCTCTTAACACTGTTAAGTGCTCAATCAAGAGGCCGAGCTCTGGTACCAATTGAACGTGAACACAAGAACGGGAGGTTGAATTGTGTTAAAAACTTTTCGCAATCAATGCGTAAAAACTTCAAAATAAGTTGTTCAAAACTATTTTGTATATCGGATGCAGAGAATTAAACAGGACCGGATGCAGAAATTTAAACAGTTTATAAAATATTGTTTTACTGAGCAAGGTAAAGATAAATAATGTAAAACAGTAAAGGATGAGACTCAGAGATTTATACTAGTTCACCGCCAACTGGTAGCTACGTCTAGTCCCTTCGTTCCTGAAGGATTTTCCACTATAATCAACTAATTACAATTTCCTCAAGAGTATTCTTCTGTCACAAACTTGACAATACTCTCAACTTCTCAAAACGACTCAAGATGATCGAGCCTTTGAGGAACAG
Organism: Calophaca sinica; assembly: GCA_037113605.1. Classification (NCBI taxonomy): domain Eukaryota; kingdom Viridiplantae; phylum Streptophyta; class Magnoliopsida; order Fabales; family Fabaceae; genus Calophaca; species Calophaca sinica. Next base: position 42,926,049 of record CM073734.1, read on the forward strand.
AGCCTTAACTAGGCCAAATACAGTTTTACAAAAGAGATTATGATTTTGATAACAATCGAAATAACTCTCACAGAGAGGATGAAAAGATTAAGCTCAAAACAAAATAGCTTTCTAAAAGAAAGTATAAAACGCTGAGTTCAGTTCAATGTAGACCAGAAACTTGGCACGAAGCTTGATTGCACACTTGAGTAATATTACTTTCAGAATGAAGTTTCTTCACAGTTTCTCTAACTCTTCTTCAATGAATACCATGGGGTATTTATAGGAGTCTTCAAGGGTATTACCGTTGCAGAAAAAATATCTCCTTGCTATTGAGTGAGGTAATTTGAAATGTAGTCATTTTCATCCTTTCTAGAGAATATCAGAATAGTACACATTACCGTTTTCGTACTATCTGCAATTTGCAATTGCCTTGTACGATTTTTGTCTTATGCTAAAGGTGTAACCTTTGCTTCCTCGTACATCAAAATGAGCGCACAAAATCAAATTCAATTAGTTCGAGCAGTCGAGGTCGAGAGCAAAAACGTGATCACCACGTGCTTCATTAAAGAGATCAGACACTCGCTCAGAACAGAGGACAGATGCTCGTAGCAATTGAGTGTTTCACGTGTCAAGAAGTCACACTGCTAGACGCTTGCTGGTAACAAGACGCTGAAGTGGGTTCGGATGCTGACACTAGTGGATTGTATTCAATTCTTTTGTATATTTCTTCTTCATTCTTGAGTGATTTGTACATATATAAATGAAGCTTTTGATACCTGTACACTCAAAGATATGTTAGAGGATAAATTGTTCTCTTGAGAAATATTTTGTTATCATCAAAATTAATGAGGGTCTAAACTTCTCAATCGTTTAGGTTCCAACAGATACAAGAAGATTCAACCCCTAGTTGCTTTTAATCATTCAAATGCAAATACTTTGTTATTATTATGTTTGTTGCTATAATTATCCTCAATTAAAAATACTAAGAATTTGTTCTCATTCAAAATAAATACAAATTTTGTTAAGTTAACTAATCAATCACAATCCTCGTGGAGACGATACTCTATTTTCACTTTATTACTTGTACGATTCGGTACGCTTGTCGAAATCATTAACAAGGTTTTGGCGCCGTTGCCAGAGATTGTTGAATTGATTTTTAACAAGGTAAACGAGTATTATTTTGAACAATTTTATTTTTGTGTTTATAAAAAAAATTATAATTGTTGTTGTGCTACTTACTTTTTCCTTTAGTGTTGTGCATGCGAGGTAAACAAATAGGTGAGCTGTTGTTTGACCCAGAAATAGGAAAGACAGCAAAGGCTAATTGGAAGAAGACAAAGGAAGCAAGACAATAACAAAATCAAGCCTCTGCTTCTACTTCTCTCGTTATAACTCAAGTAGTGATGGGGGATATACCACTACCACCATGCATCTTGGGTGATTTTGGGAGAAGGAACAATCATCAAAGGATTGTCATAGCCTACCAACAGGTGGAGGCAAATGCTTTTGAGATCAGAACATCTCTGCTAAATACTCTCAAGCAAAATCAATTCGCTGGGGATGAGTTAAAGACCCAAATCAGCACTTGGTGAATTTCTATGAAATCTGTGGCACCTTAAAGCTAGAAGGAGTAACAGAGGGAGCCAAGAAACTAAGACTTTTTCCTTTTACCTTGCAAGATAGAGCAAAAGATTGGATGCTCACTTTGCCTCAAGGAAGCATCACTACTTGGGATGATTTAGATGATAAATTCATGAATAATTTTTTTTCACCCTCCAAGTTCATCAAGAGAAAAGGTGAAATTCATGGGTTCCAGCAGAACCAGAGCAAAAATCTGTATGAGGCTTGGGAAAGTTTCAAGCTTCTTCTGAAGAGGTGTCCTGGCCATGGATATGACGAGTTTAATTAGATGCAGATGTTTTGCAATGGGTTGACGCCAAATACAAGAATGATGTTGGATGCCTCAGCTGGAGGTACAATTAACAGCAAGACAGCTGCAAAAGCAAGAACTTTAGTGGAGCAAATGGCTTCCAATGAGCAGTTGTGTCAGAATGATAGAGGCACACAGGGTAAAAGAGGAGTCCTTGAGCTAGAAACACAAGATACACTCTTGGCTCAAAATAAATTAGTCTCTCAACAATTGGAAGCTATCACAAAGGAGCTTAAAGCACTCAAAACGGGAGCCTCTATTCCCGCTCAGGTGAACAGCTGAACAGGAACTTGAGATGTGTTTTTTGTCAAGGGCCTCATGAGAATGGAGGTTGTAATGCTAAAGGAATTTTGAATGAGCAAGCCAACTATATGGGAAATTTTTAAAAGCAAGGAGGGAATCCTTATTCTGACACCTATAATCCTGGGTGGAAGAATCATCCGAACTTCTCTTGGAAACAGCAAAATAACCCATCATCAAACAACCCTCCACAACCTCAAAAGCAAGAGAAGCCAAATGCATTAGAGGAAGCTCTCACTCAATTCATGAAGATGACTCAATCCAATTTCCAGAACATCCACTCTGACTTTTAGACTCATGAGTCTCATTTCAAGAACCAAGAGGCCTCTATCAACAATCTGGAGAATCAAATTAGGCAGCTCTCAAAGCAACTTGCAGAGCAAACCAAAGGTAAGTTTTCTACTAGCACAGTTGATAATCCTAAAAATGAGAACTATGTGCAATTACTTTGAGAAGTGGGAAAATAATGTCTGAAGTTAAGAGGAAGAAAAAGAGTGGAAAAAGTGAGGTGGATGGAGTTGAAAATGAGAGCAGTAAAATAAAGAAAAAGAAGAAAAAAAGAGGTTGAGAAGAAATCGAATTCAGGAGAGGAAGGCATAGTGATAACTGAACAGCTACAGGTTGGAGATAAGCCCAAAGTGGTTCCTCCATATATGAAGCTGCCATATCCGCTTGTGAGCAAGAAAAAAGAAAAGGATGAACAGTTCTTTAAGTTCATGGATATCTTCAAACGTCTTCAGATCAACATTCCTTTTGCAGAAGCTCTTGAGCAGATGCCCTTATATGCCAAATTCATGAAGGAATTATTGACCAAGAAGAGGAAATTTAAAGAAGATAAGACTATATCTTTGACAGAAGAGTGTAGTGTTATCATTCAAAGAAAGCTTCCTCCCAAAATGAAGGATCCTGAAAGCTTCACAATTGCTTGCACCATCGGGAATTTAAATATTGACAAGCCCTTTGTGATTTGGGAGCTAGCATCAATTTGATGTCGTTATCTATGTTGAAGAGGTTGGGAGGAGGTGAAGTCAAGTCTACAAGGATGACACTACAACTGGCAGATAGGTCAATTAAATACCGTTATAAAATTATGGAAGATATTTTAGTAAGGGTTGGCAAATTCTCTTTTCCAGCAGATTTTGTGATCCTTGACATGGAAGAAGACAAGGAAGTCCCTCTTCTTCTTGGAAGACCTTTCCTAGCTACAGGAAGAGCCTTGATTGATGTCCAACAAGGTAAATTAATTTTGAGGTTCCAAGATGAGAAGGTGACTTTCAATGTGTTTGAGGCTATGAGGCATCCCTATGACACTGAAAAGTGCTCCAGAATTGATATGATTGGGGAGTCGGTTGGAGAATTGCTTAATCGAGACCGACATTCCAAGCCCTTAGAGAAGGTGATCGGGAATTCCATGGAGGAGATGGATGAAGAGTTGGATGATGGGACGGAAAAATTGTCACTGCAGGAAAAAGGAAGCAAAGGAAAGAGTAATATGCATAGGGGCCATAGGAAACAAGTCCCAATTTGCAAAAGTCTAAAGAAGGCACATGCAAAACTTACTCATTCCTATGAAAAGTGCACCCAACAGATGAGAGTTGACAATGTCCACCCAAAAGGGAAGTGATTTCCATGCAAGCACTCAAGACTATGGGTGTGCCCCTTCTCAAAGAAGGATGTGCTTCAATCTTCTTTTCTTCCCTTAAGGAGCCTTGATCGACTCCTTCAAGCGTCAAGTTAGTGACATTAAAGAAGCGCTTCATGGGAGGCAACCCATTGGCGGTGGCGTCTTGCGGCCCACCGAAGAGGTTATATCTTTCTTTCTTTTCTTTTGCTGTTTATTTTTATGTTGAATTTGTTTTCCTTTATTTGTGAAGCTGATACCATGCACCCTATGGCTGACTGAGCTCTTTGTTACTCTATGACATTCCTTTTCATCTGAGAATTTGTCTGTGAACTGTACTCTTATTGTGTGCATGATATGTATGATCAAGAAGCTGAAACTTTTGTTGACACGAACCTTTTTAAGCAGCTTCTTGCAACCGTAACTGTTGAGAACTTCAGTGGTCATGAATCTTTTCTCATTACAAAAGCAAAATCTGTGAATGTTTGAGCATAAACAGATTTTTATTTATTCTTGAGTGCTCCACCATTTGTATGAATTCTTCAGAACTTGACTCAGTTCTAGATTACTTTTGCATTGCATGTGAACACACACACAGATGATTGAGGTCTTTGTTTTGTTTGGGTAGCCAGAGCTTTTCATTGCCTACCCTTGTGATATTATCCTTTGCTAGCCCTTTTGAACCTTAAGCCTATTTGTTAATTATTAAGCATAATACAAGCTAATAACCGGAAAAACCAATTGTCCTTTTAAATTGGAGTTGAGAAATTGCTATCTAAAAATTGGTTATTTGGTTGTAAATTAAGTTTGGGGTTACTTGAGGGCAAGAAACATGCTTAAGTTTGGGGTGGCTACACAAAGTATGTGCATGTAGCTCATTTCAGAAAAATGAACAGGCCAGAGGAGAACAACAATTAAAAAAAATAAAAAACAATCAATGCAAAAAGCAAAGAAAAAGTTCTCATTTAGCTTGTTGGTATACAAAGTTAAAGGTAATTGGGGGAAGTTTGTGAATTAATATAAGATGTGTATAAGTACTAATAGAGGCATTTCTTAATTCCAATTAAGTTAGCCTAGATCCAAAATAATATCCTCCTTTACCTAAGCCCCATTTCACCCTTTGAAAAGATCTCATAATATGTGTGACATTTGTGTGTATTTGCTTCCCTAGAATTTTGTCAAGCCTATGGTAGATGATTGTATTTGGTGTAAATTGAGTGTAAACAATACCTTTAGACACTTGAGTGGAGTGAAACACATTATCTGGAAAGGTGTAATGGGAATTGATTCGTTGCTCTGAGTAGATCTATTAAATTTGGTTACTTGAGTTGTGATAATGGGAAAGCATGAATTCAAAAGAATAGGTGAATTGATTGTGCATTGATTGTTGAAAATTATTGGAATAGTTCACCAAATGAATTGGAAATATTTGAAATCCAACCCGTGTTTTTGATTGAGTTTGCTTGGGGACAAGCAAAGAGCTAAGTTTGGGGTTGTGATAAATCTTCATCACATGTAGATTAATAGTGCTTAATTGGATATTTGTTTTGTCAAAGTGATTTTATGCTTTAATTGTGTGATTTAGTGTATTCACTTGGATTCAATCTAACGTTTATGCATTAGTGTTTTCTATGATATTTTATCTCTAAGTACACAGGAATCGGAGCAAAATCACTTGGACGGACGTTGGGACCAATTTGGGAGCCAAAAACACAAACCTTCGCATTCTGCAGTGAAGCATGGCCTGCCTGTGTGCTCCAGCACGGCCGTGCTTCAGATATTGATGTTCAGCGCAATTTCTCAATCTCTCAGAACGAACCACGGCGAGCCCGTGCCCTCCAGCTCGGCCGTGCCTCAGCTAATCCTTTCTACGCGCGAGTAAACAATGCAGCACGACCAGCCCATGTTGGGCAGCACGACCGTGCTGCGGGACTGACATTGTAACATCCCAATTTTTATGAAAATTATTTTATAGTTCTAGCTACTTGAAAATAAATCATGGAGATTGATCACCTCAATGGTTTGTTAAAAGTACGAAGAACAACAAAGATTTATTGTAAACAATTTACTATTTTAGCGATTAATTCAGACTAAGAGACAGTGTAGACGTATACTGTTTTTAATATCAATTAATATCGAAAAATGTGAAAGATTGTTGTTTGATTAGAGAAAATTATTTTATTCAAAGAGAAATAATTTTCAGGATTTAATAAATATTTTTAAGTCATAGTTTGGATTTTTATTGTCTAGTTATTGTATTAATTGTCTGTTTTATGTCATATTTAATATGACTATGATTTTAAAGATTTTGTATTGATAACTTAATTGTTTGAATAATACCTAGTTGATAATAGAAATTGAAATTAATGATCCTCACTAATTTACAGTTTTTATTACGCTGCGAAAATTCTATCGAATTCTGCCGTAACTAGGATATTGTGTGTGTTTTTAACTGAAACATGCCCAAACGTGATACAAATTTTATAAAATTTGAGATCTTAGTATTTTCCAATATTTATGATTTATTGGAAATTTTTCTGAAATTTTTAGGCATCAGAATAATATAGGGTGTTTTCTACGCCTAATCGCATTACAGATGGCGTTTAGCTCGCAAATCGAGAAAGCGACATTCATAGAAATACTTCTAATATTTTTAGGGAAATTTTGGTTGATTAATAATTTTTTATTATAGAATAATTTATTAGATTTATTTTTGGAGTTTTTGATACAAAAACCCTAATTTACGCGTAACGCCGCCCATCCGATTGAGCGAGAACGCGACGAAATAAAATATCTAGATATTTTGGGCTAAGGGGAGATGCATCCAGCCACTAGGGGAGCTGAACTTCATCCTTAGAAGGTTACTTTACAAGTGTTGATGCGTGATTGGTTGGTTAGTAAATGGTAGGAAGTTAGTTTAGTTAGTTTGTGACTAGTTTGGTTAGTTTCCAACTAAATGAACATTTTCTTCCACCATTGCCCCTCAAAATTTCGTGGCTTCTCCTTCCCTTGGCTGCCCCATTTCAGTTCTTCCATTCATGACTTGGAGAGAAAAAAATTCTTGAGAGAAAAGGTGGTGTTCTTGAAGAAAGTTTGTGATTTAACCTTTGATCTTGATCCTTTCTTCTTCCTCCTTGATTCGATCACCACCATCCTTGTGGGTAAGATTCCTAATTCCTTTTCCTTTCTCCATGGCTTCCATGGATGAGTTTTCATGGTATTTGTGTTGTTTCTCATGATTTTAGTTTTGATTCTTGAAGGAAAGTGATGTTTAAGCTTCAATCTTCCATCCTTTCTTCTTAATCCTTGATCCATCACCTCCAAACTTCTTGGTAAGCTTCATATTCATTCTTTTCTCTCTTGAGTTTCATGATATGGGTTTGGTTGGTTTTAGAAAATTTTTTTGGGCAAAAGTGTTGGATTTTGCTAGATATGCATGATTAGTCTTTTAGCCCTTTGTTTTCTTCCAAGATTAGCTTTGTTCTTGGTTTTTAAAATTTAGGAACCCTAACTTTTTGATGAGGCCGAACCCTAGGGGCTGTTCTTAGGGTTTTATCTTTGTGTTTTTAAGTGATTGGAAGTTAGTTTTTTGAGGGTTAGTAACTAGTATGCTTAGAACTAGTCATATATGCATGTTGAACAAGTTTTGCAAAATTAATTTGGGGATTTTGTTTGGGGCTGGAACCGTGGCCTAAGTTAGTGTTTTGAGGGATGTTCTAGTTTGTTTTCAAGTGTTGTATGTGTTGAAGAAGTTGGTTTATTGTTAAGGGGATTGAATGTAGTGAATTTGTATGTGTGAAGCTTTGAAAAATTCTTTGAAAACAAGATAATTTGGGGCTGTTTTAGGACTTCCAAAACAGTGGCTTATGATCAAATTTTGGGTGAGTTCTAACTTGTTTTTAATTGTATTAAAGTGGTAAAGAATTTGGTTTTTGGTTATGGCTTGAATCCATAAAGTTTAGTATGTTTAAAACATTGAAAATGGTTGAAAATCTTAAAGTTTTTTTGGAGCTTTGGAAATCGTGGCCTTCAAGGGTGTTTTGTAACTTGTTCTTGACTTGCATTTATGCTTAAAAATAGTTGTAAAAGTGGCTGATGATTTGATTTAGCAAAATCTTTCATTGGGGTTTAATTTTGGAAAAAGAATTGTGTTATGTTTTGAGAATTGTCTTAAAACTAAAATGAGTTTGTTTCTAGAATTTTATGGCATGTTCTAGGGTTTTTAAATGTGGTTTAATTTGGGAAAAACACTATTCATTTGGTAAAATACTATTTCAATTGGTAAATTTTGGTTTAGCTATTTTTCTAAGTGTGTAGCTTTTGTAAAAGCTTGAAAACTTGCATGGTTTGAATTTGTTTCATGGCATATGATTAGGTGTGATCCAAATAGGTTAAGTTAGAAAGATTTTAGGCCCTTTTTAGGACTAAAACCGTGGCTGCCCTAGAGTCTTGGGACTTGGGTTTTTGGTTCTAATTGGATTAAGTTTGCGTTGTTAAGGTTCGTGCATAAGGCTCGTGCGGGGAACGACTTGACGATAGTTCGAATTTACCTTGCTTGGATTGTTAAAGCGCCCAAGGTAAGGGAAATTCTTACATAATGAGTTTGGGCTTTTCGCCTTGTGTGTTGTTTGCTTGATTGTTGATTGATTGTGTGGTAGTACTTGTAGTATTACTATGTGCTGTTGAGATGTTGTAGCATGAACTGCTGTGTATTGATTTGGCCCTGTGTGGCAAGACTGAATTGTATTGTGTGACTTAAATCATACTTGATTGATTTAATTGGACTTGAAATTGATGATAATATGTAGCATGTTCTTGGCCCTGCGTGGCATTATGAGTTGTATTGTTTTCCTTGAATCACCTTGGATTTCATTGGAACTTGGCATTGAATTGGAATATGAAAAATATTATTGTTGATAATGGATTAATTAACAATGCGTTGATCGACTGCTATTGGTTGACGATTTACATCGGTAAATCTGATGTGATTCCACAAGCCGAATTATGATTTCGTAAACAAATTGTTAAGGGCATTTTGATTTAAAAGTAAGCGTGAGGGTTTTAGTACAACTAGCCAAAGTTTGCAAAGAAATTTCAATGGAATAATAGTAGAGAAAAGAACTTGAAATAAATAGTACAATTTACGAAAACGGTTGAGTTAAATGATGCGCCTGGGAAAATTCTAGCTAGGAAAGACTTGGTAATTAAGAGTGTTCGCACCACCTCTCTTTCCTGGGAATTCTTCCAGTGTGTTATTTAGCATAACTAGGGTTTCAATGACCTAGAACTAAAAAGTATTTTCAGATACATAGGGGGGATACAAGAACTGAGAAACAGATTTCAAAGATCGGGATTTTGAAAGAATAAAACATAGGGAACCTAGTGTTCCTACTGAGCATATGGGCCATGTGTCCTGTGCTGGGACTTAATGTCCTGCTTGCGTGCACATTTTCGTGATTAAGGATTGGACCTAGTGTTCCGTATGGCGTGCCTAGTATCTTAACCTAAAAATTGAGCCTAGTGTTCCGCATTACGTTCCTAGAGTTTCAATCTAAGATTGGGACTAGCGTTCCGCAATTGAACACCCGGACTTTATGTCCTGTGTTGAACTCTTAGTTAATTGAGATTTGGAAACCCACTAAGTTGAGAGAGTGAGGGTTCGTCGATCCGCATTGATTAATTAAAACATTACTCGGGCACTCACTGCGGTGAGCATGCCACATTGTAGAATTTGTTTGGATATCACTCGAGCGTTCACTACAGTGAGCATGCCATATTGTAGAATTTGTTGGGATATCACTCGGGCGTTCACTACGGTGAGCATGCCATATTGTTGAATTTGTTTGGATGCGTACTAACCATTGATCATCGACACTCGGAGCGTTTGATTGGTCTTAAAGACTTCAAAAGACGAGTTGTCATGTCACTCGGAGCGTTTGATTGGTCTTATAGACTCCAAAAGACGAGTTGACACTGCATTGCCTAAGTAGAGGCAAGCCAAAGTAGTGGCAAGCCTAAGCAGAGGCTATCTTGTTCGGACGTTGGGAAAGTAGTCCCCGTCATACTACTGACCTATTAAGGCTGCAGGTGTATACACAACTTGTCATACTGCATTGACATGCATAGCTAACCACATTTATGATATGTGATGAATTTGATATTGTGATGACTTGAACACTGGTCTGTTGATAGATTTGCCTGCTCACCTACAATAGTTTGATATTATGGTGACTTGATTGTTGATCTATTGGTTGTTTTGTTTGCTCACATGCAATGTTTGATATACCATGATGATGCGTGCGGTCTCTTAAGTATGTATATGTATATAAAAGCATGTTGTTGTATTATATAAGTATATATTGTTTGCATGCGATATAGCCTGTGATAAACTCATCGACAAAGGATTTACCCTTGCACTGTTGTTGGATTGGATATCCTTATGGATGTCACTTCCAGATGGAGTTTGGTAGCTGCTATAGTTTCGTCCTCCCGGGATCATTGAAGATTGAGCCAATGGAGGAAGATTCCTCTGAGTGCTTCGTGTTATGGTCTTGCTGAGTTGTTTCTCAGTAAGAGTTATAGTTGTTGGCCAGCTTAGCTTAGGGTAATGCCGTTGTTATTTGTGTAATTACTCTTTTCAGAAAACCTCGCCTTAGTGCGAAATGATTATGTTATGTGAAGTATTATTTTGTGATGCATTATACTCTGATATTTGCAAAAGTCTGAATTGGCATCATTTAGAAAACTGTAGTACTCTATGTCTCATTTTGAAAAGGGTTTCAAAGGAAAGAAAATGAAAAAAAAATTTACTCCTATTTTTCCATTGCGAAATACATAAGAGTACTCTTTAATTGAAAGCATACAAGCATTAAATGTTTTCAGCATTAGATTGGGTTGCACAGTAGCGCTCCGAAAACGGGGTGTTACATTGGTGGTATCAGAGCAGTTCGGTTCTAACCGGATCGCTTTGGGTTAAGATGGCCTAGATTGTGGGGAATTATCGGGTATAAGTTTGTTATGCCTAGGTTATGTGAATCTTGTTTATGATTGTCTGTAAAGTTTCCTAGTTGAAACATATTTGACATTGTGTGAAATTGTGTGCTGTAACGACCCGTTTCCGGACCGCTACAGAGCTAAACTAAACCTGTATCCGATGCGTTTTAAAACGGTACTCTTGTGCCCTTTAGAAAAATGCGATACTTTTTTTTTACATCAATAATTCCCGCAAGCGCACATTAGAGTAATTACAGCTTTTCGAAACGTGGTGCAACTAGGACACAAGACTTAAATATGAATAAGACATACATGCATAGTACATATATATATATACAAGTCGTACTGGCTGTGTACGCAAAATACAGAGTAGTGAATGTACAAAGAAATACACCTATGGTATGACGACCCTCAAGAGAGCAATCATACCCTGGGGGTACTTCCGGCAGACACCCACGCAGGGGGCTGCTCCAAAAGTGAGACCGCCAGTCTACCCTGTAACCCAAAATAACATCTGGCCCGACTGGTCACGACACATGGAACATAAAAGTCATAAATACAGTCATCCCAAATATATACAACAGTCTATCAACAACAAAAAAACATAACGCAGCAGTCAACCAACATCACAGCTACAGGTCGCTACCCAAATCCTCTGACGGGTCCTCCTCCTCCTCCTCCTCCTCCTCCATCAAGTCCTCGCCTGTCAGGTCAATGAAGGGAGCCGCAGCTGGCACGTCCACAGGCACATCACTCTAGGTATACTCAACCGTCAGCCACTCCTTAGTCGATCTCGCTCCAATGCAATCCGCCTCGTGGCACACCGCGCAAACGGGAGGGGAAGCCACTGGCGGTGTAGGGGTCCTAGCAACAGTAGGGGAAACCGGTACTACAGGGGATTTAGGAACAGCAGCCCTCGAAGTGGAAGCTCCTGCGGATCCTTGGCATATCACGCTCTTGCGAGCGGTCCATCTCACTCGGGGTCCACGCCCTCTGCCTCGTCCTGCAAATCTGGTATCAATGCTCCTAGGAAGGTCATGAAGTCCCTCTGGTGAAGAAGAAGAAGCTCTCATAGCCCTCTCGCGCTCGCTGGTATGCCACGCCTCCACCACCTGTTCCATCCGGATCGGGAAACTCACCGTACGCCGTGTCACATCCTGCCTCACGGCTACACCATCCTCTCGTAGTGTCTGCACCACGTCCCCAGTGTATACCACACGGCAGGAGATGGGGTCGAACTCCATCGCCGGGGGTTGTCCCATATTAGGGAAGTCAAAGAAGATCTCTGGCGACGTCCTCATCGCCAGAATCCAAACGCCCTTCGCCATCGCCTGGGTAACCGTCATGAATTGAAAGCACCACGGGAAAGGGTCAACTTCTCAACAAATCAAGATAATCAATGCATAAAGCAATAAGCAAACAACAATGTATATCATTCACAGAACGTGACTCAACTCTCTCACTCTAGACTCAACTCAACTCGCTACTCATTTTCTTTCGACTCAACAATTATTCCGGAAAGCAGACGCAGATCCATCAACTGACATACCAGCCGTAGCCTTGGGATCTTTCGCTTCTCCCTAGGTAAGCAGCCCTGGTTCCTACGCTGCGACGCCTAGTCAATCTCCCGTAAACAAAAGGGGACCTAGCACCCTCAGTTATCCGGGTCACGGCTCAAAGACGTCACGACAACTCGCCTAGCTCTCTCACTCGATGAACGACTCACCGCTTACGATAGTCAAGGTGTGATACACAAGATTACTTGATCGCATATCAAATAAAGAGAGCATGCTTAACATGAAGAAAATGCAATTCGACATTTTAAGCAATAACAGAATCCTGCATGAAGAAACGCAATTGAACAAGCAACACGCAATTCGTAGCATATATTCAATCTCATATTAAATAATGCATAACTCAATCATATCACAACATTACATGCTTGACACGCAATTCAAGGAATCCATCCCTCTGTAACTCGATGGAGTTGACAGAGAGGTACGCAAATGTGGGGGGTTGGGTTCAGGAGACCAACCACAAAGTTTTCACCCACGAATGACTCGAAATATATTCGACCGCACGACAACAATAAACGAAGGGGTTCGAACTCGTAGAGTTCTCAGACTTCTTCGTATTTAAATAAGCATTAAATAGTAAAACAAGAATTTAAGCATCTCTAAAAATTGTCCTTACACAGGGACATAAAAATAAAATCCTAGAATATCTAGAAGTGCCCTTACCACAAGCTGTCATCAACGTCGCTCCTAAGTCTTCGGGTCCGCCTCGCTCAATCTTAGGTACTTCGATTCCTATTACCACATACAACTTAGTAAAATCTAGAAATTCTAGTTAAACTTATGCTCTCGACTTATCCCTTTCCCAACCAAACTCCAACAAGCATTACAAGTTAATGACACACTCAAAAACATTTGACGAAGTAAGGTTTTGAGACTAATTCTCTTTTCTTGAACTTCAAGTAGGCATAATTAATAAATCTTTCGCAACTATCCAAAAACTTAGCACATATTCATGCAAGAATTCAAGCAATGAGACATCAACTTCTTTTTCCCAAAATCCTAATTAGGCCTCACGGCCTCCACTAGTTTTTTTTCCAAAAATTTGCAACTTATCTTTCTAAAATAACAACTCTTTTTAAATCATTTCCTAAATACCAAAACAACATCAACTTCAATTAATACTTCAAGCACACTTAGCATATTAAGGGTTATGTTTCTAAAACCTTTTCCTTAACCAAATTAGTGCCCTTTTTCACAATTCTTTTCAACCATGATTCAAAGCCAAAAAGTCATAAATCATCATTATCATCATGTTGGAAATTTAAAGAACAAAATAATCATTTCCCTACATGCCATTCTAGTCCCTCAAGAAACAATTTTTACATATACATAAGCTAACACCTATACTAACTCATGCATATCAATTCCAATAACCTTAAAATTTATTCTAAACAAGTTATCTAATACTTAAACATATAATTTAACATCAAAACCTCATGCTTCTCATGGTTCAAGAATAGAAAAATTCCAAAACTACATGTTATTTAAGCTTAAACAAAACTATAGCCTAAATCAACATCTAATCACTTCCAATAACACAAAACCATAACCAATTGATTGATTCAATTAGGATCACATCATTTCCCCTTTTCTAACCTCTAGGGTTTTCGCCCTAGAGCATCAAAGGAGGGATTTTAAGATGATTCATCTCCTTCTTGTTCATCATTAACCAACAAACAACAACAATCATCAATTAATCACAACTAAAACAACAATTAAACAACACACAAAAAAAGGGGGCTGTTGGGCGCTGTTTAGGGCTTAAAAGAGGGAGAAATTTTTTTGATTTCATACTCAAATAAATGGTTGGAATGATAGCTAATGGTGTAGAGAAGATAACCTAGCATTTACACAAGATTTGGAAAAACAAAACTAGCTCAAAAAGGGGAGGGGAGGCCGCGACTGTTGAAGGAAAAAGGGGAGAGAAAAATTTGTTTTCTTCACCTTAGATGATGATGGAAATGGAGATAGGAGAAGATATGAAGAACTAGACCAAGCTTTGATGAAGAACCATCTTGAAAACTCAACAAATCTTGAAGAAATGGCTATGGAGTTACTTGCTTTTCTTAGAGAAGAAGAAGAAGATGAGTGGGTGAGGGTTTGGGGGTGCTGTCCCCGAGTTGACAGCTAGGGGGAGGGCTTTTATAAATTTTTTTCTTCACTTAATCACTTAATTAACACTTAATAATAAAAGAATTTAAATAAATGGTAAAATTTTGAAATAACCCACAAGTTAAGTGACACCTAATTACCTTTATTAGATACTAATCACATCACTCACTCCATCCCATCTAATCTCACTTCACTCATGATTCCCTTCTAATCTAGAATCTTAAGGTTTAAAAAAACACGGCGACGAGAAACCGCAAAACCGATTAATTTCTCGCCAGAAAAATCTTGAAAAATTAATTCGCGAGGAATTAATTCTCCGCGTGATAATATTATTTCATAAATAATAAAAACACTATAATTCATCCAAAAACAATTAAAACAAGTTACGATTCGATTTTCATCGAAATCGGGGCTCATTTTAAATTTTATCTCATGCAGAACTCGCCGATTTGAAACGCGCCAAAACTTCGTTAGAATTTTTCGATGATCTTCGAACCGTGAATTAATATAAAAATATTAATTCTTAATTACATTAGCTCTTGATTTAATTAAGTCACTTACTTAGGGAACATCAACTGCTTTATTAAAGCATAATTACGACAAAAGTACAATATTACCGCTAATTAACGTATCGTAAAAATACGCGTGTTACATGTGCGATCATCTCAGATGATTGAATTATTGTAGGGATTTGATTAGTTTACTTTGTAGAAATTCGATGCCTTCGGGGCGAACGAGTCTTTTTGCTAGAGCTAGTAACTTAGATATGAATCACGTAATTCGGGTGATAGCCTGGATAGCAACTACTGTCGCACAACAGATCGCCGTGGAGAATCAACACGATTGGCCGAGACAACAAATGAAGGAGCAAGCTATTAGAGGTCCAGTTAAGCCAGAATGTCAGGGCAAAGGACAAAGAAGAAGACATCAACAAGGAACATCTTATTTCTATCCTCAGGGAAATGACCGCAATCAGGATCATCCGGTGGCGTAGGCTATTGGGAATGGCCAGGAGTTAAAGTGGCACTGTCACCAATGTGGAAGCAATGAACACTTAGTTGTTGAATGCTCATCGAAGAACCGACTATGTCGTAACTACAAGAAGCCAGGACGTTTTCTAAGGACTATCAATTGCCAAATGTGGATCAACTGGAGATGCTGCGAAGGTTGTGTGCCCAGCTACTGGAGGATATGTCTACATGATAGACAGAAGAGGGAATCACAAGCATCGATAGCCGGAGACACACTACCTTAACAGTAGAGATGAAGAGCGCAATGCTAACCAGTAATCAACCAAGGAAAGGTTGTGTTTTAACTGCAAGGAAGCGGGACATCTATCCAGAGACTGTAAGGTACCACGAGATGAGTCTGCTGTCAACAATGTTGGAGCTGCGAGATCAACCACTAAGGGACGTGTTTACACAATAAGCAGATCAGAGAACTCATCATCTGAAGACTTCATCTCAGGAAACGCGACACAAGGAGTTTTGAGCGGACCGAGATTTACGAGAGGTTATCCGTAGGCGACGCTATAATTATCGTATTATATGTATTATGGTATGCGCGTGGTTCTAAATATAGACCACATAAGTGTTTTAACTCTGTGATGTATTTTACTATTATACTAGATTCCAAAATCCAAATTTTTATTATCTTTTGGTATTATGATATATGTTATTGTGATTATTCGTGAAATTATTTATGTGATTATTTTTTGAGCGTATTTCTTATACGCGAATATTTTAGAGCGCGTTGAATTAAATTTCTCTTGATAATTTAATTTACGTGATTTGTCGCCAATCGAGCAATTGATTACGCGACTACCCTGACACAGCAAATTAGAGTGATGCCGAGACCGTGGGGCTAATTCAAGAGAGCATTTTTGAGTAGGTGAGAATTGTTAGTGGGAGTATGGTGTCATGATCATTGGCTAGACAATTTTACAAAATCCTATTCCACCTTATTCTGTCTTTTGACACATTGATGGCTTAATAGAATTTTGGGTATGGACCATTTTTTTTCGTCCTTTCTTTCTTACTAGTTCCGTCTCATTAACAAGGGGGGATGTGAGTCCATTATTGATGTTGATATTGGTAAACATCTAAGATTCCTTTCTTCTCCTCTCTTGTGAGTTATCTTATTTCCTTTGACCATTGGCCAACCACACTTATATATAAGGGGGAGAGGAGTTTGTTTTCATTTTATTGTGAAGTGTGGTGAGTTCTAGTGTGAGAAAAACCAAACATTCATCTTTTTGTTCTTCTTGCAAACCGTGAGCTTTAGGATGATTTTGGGGGAAAATCCTTTTGCAATTCCTTGGCGTTTATGCTGGTTGATGTTGTCAGTGATTTTGTGTTTGGTGATTGTGCAAATTCTTCTTTCTTGTTTTGTCTACAGACCGTGGGTTCATAGAAGATTTTAGGTTCTGTGAGTGTTTTTATGTTGGCAATGTCTTGTTGGGGTTAGCATGTGGCCAACGGCCTTAAGAATCGTGTTCGTGGATCATGCGTGTTCGTGACCGTGTTCTTGATCGTGGATTTGAAATAAGGCATCATTCGCAGGGACTTCTTCAACATGGACGCGTAGTACTGTGTTTTGTAGACATTTAAGTTGATGATGTAGTGCCTTACTTTAGTAAGGATATATGAATAAAATGTATGCTTTGTGTTTGATTGTTTGAGTGTAATAATTATTATGTTGTATTGAATTTCAAAGTTCAAATTTATGATATGTTTAGTATTAAGTTATGACTTTTCATAATTTTGATTTAGTTTTGGTTTATAAATTAATTTTCGAGGACGAAATTTTTTTTATGGAGGGTGGTAATGTAACATCCCAATTTTTATGAAAATTATTTTATAGTTCCAGCTACATGAAAATAAATCATGGAGATTGATCACCTCAATGGTTTGTTAAAAGTACGAAGAACAACAAAGATTTATTGTAAACAATTTACTATTTTAGCGATTAATTCAGATTAAGAGACAGTGTAGACGTATACTGTTTTTAATATGAATTAATATCGAAAAATGTGAAAGATTGTTGTTTGATTAGAGAAAATTATTTTATTGAAAGAGAAATAATTTTCAGGATTTAATAAATATTTTTAAGTCATAGTTTGGATTTTTATTGTCTAGTTATTGTATTTATTGTCTGTTTTATGTCATATTTAATATGACTATGATTTTAAAGATTTTGTCTTGATAACTTTATTGTTTGAATAATATCTAGTTGATAAGAGAAATTGAAATTAGTGATCCTCATTAATTTACAGTTTTTATTACGCTGCGAGAATTCTATCGAATTCTGCCGTAACTAGGATATTGCGTGTGTTTCTAACTGAAAGATGCCCAAACGTTATCCAAATTTTATAAAATTTGATATCTTAGCATTTTTCAATATTTATGATTTTTTGGAAATTTTTCTAAAATTTTTAGGCATCAGAATAATATAGGGTGTTTTATACGCCCAGAACTGCATTACGGTAGCGTTTTAGCTCGCAAATCGAGAAAGCGACATTCATAGAAATACTTCTAATATTTTTAGGGAAATTTTGGTTGATTAATAATTTTTTATTATAGAATAATTTATTAGATTTATTTTTGGAGTTTTTGATACAAAAACCCTAATTTACGCGTAACGCCGCCCATCCGATTGAGCAAGAACGCGACGAAATAAAATATCTAGATATTTTGGGCTAAGGGGAGATGCATCCAGCCACTAGGGGAGCTGAACTTCATCCTTAGAAGGTTACTTTACATGTGTTGATGCGTGATTTGTAACGACCCTCATTTTTATTATAAATTTTTGGTGGCAGTTATTTTAATTGATTTCATTATATGTTTGTGCATGAAAAGAGACTTTTAATTTAATTAAATGATTTTTTTGAGAGTTGTTAATAAAAAGAAAGGGGAGGGCGTATAATGCCTTGGGCTAGCATCTTATATGCATAGTTATTTTCCTTTCCACCTACCTAATGGGCCAACACCCATGGACTCTCTCCAACCCAACCCAAATAATAGAACCTAGGGCGTATGAAGGCATGTGACGCCTCAAGCCAAGCCCTAGCGCCTCCAAGCCTCTCTCTCTCAAGTTGATTCACTTGTTCCTTCTCCTTTCTAGCTCCAAACCCTAGCGCCACACAAGCTTGAAGGAGGCATTCCACGTTTTTCTTCTCTTGCATGATTCGATCACCAAGGTTAGGAGCAACTCCATCTTTGTTCTTCATCTGAAATTGGGTAAGTCATGACTCTTCTCCTTCCTATGTTGCACCTCCTAGAAAATTGTGAGTCTTGAGGATTTCCAACGTTTCATATAGTTTTCTTTTCTGTTCGTAGCAAACTCACCGTAGGATTGATTCGGAGTCATCATCATCCCTCTTTCTCTAAGGAATTTCGCAAGGACCAAAGGTAAGGGGGGAGATTATTGAAGTTGGGGATATTTGAGGGAATAGGTGAAGGGGTTGCCCTTGAACCCCGTTGTTTGATAATTGATTGGAAAAAATTCTGTTTTACATGTATATACATGCTGTAATTATTGTTTGAATAAATGATGTGGCTGCCATGGTTGTTCATAGATGTTTTAAGTGTTAGAAAAATTTCTGTTTTGATGCCTAGAATGTGGTTGAATTGTTAGAGCACTAAATTGACATGTTCGTAAATTTTGGTGATGAATTTCAATGTTGGAATTGATGAATTGCGCTTGAGACTATATAAATGATTAAAATAGATGCTATTCTATGGATATTGTTAATTGAAAATTTTGTAATAATTTAACTTGTTTCGTTCGTATTTTAATACGCATTATTTCTTTGTAAAAATGTTACCATAACTATTTTGGAATTAGAGAACCGGGTTAGAGCCTTAAGAATTACTCCTAAATATTAATCAAGATTTTTCCCTAAGTGTTAGTCTTAATTGTGATGTTCCTAAATATTTAGAATCGAAGAAAAATAGGTGAAAACGTTTTTAAAACAACAACGTAGCGTTGCTGTCCAGTTTTCGTTGCTGTTTGTTGTTTCTGTTTTGCTGCAGATTTTTAATTTGCTGTTTCTGTACAGTTTCTGCTTGCTGTATTCTGTGCAGTTTCTGTTTCTGCTGTTCCTGTTTCTGTTTCTGCGAAAATTGTGTTTCTGCTGTTTCTGTTTCTGTTTCTGTTTCTGCGAAAATTGTGTTTCTGCTGTTTCTGTTTCTGCTTCTGCGAAAATTCTGTTCCTGCTGTGCTGTTTCTGTTTCTGTTTTCTGTGCGTAATCTAATTACATGACTAATTACATGTTGCTGTTTTGCCTCTGTTTTCTGCAGATTTGAATTATATGATTTAAAGATAAATATTTCTATGACAATTCATCGATTCCCTGTAATTATATTCTATAATCCATTTGTTATTTTGTGACAATAATTGTGAAAAGTCCACACTTGTGGCAATGACCTTGAAAGGATAAATGACCTTTTGTGCAAGTCACCTAGCTATTAGTAGCCATAATGGGACTTGAGTCATTCCTTGTGAGATGATCCTAGCCATATGGGCCATGATGGATTGTCGATGAAAAATTGAACTATGACGTTCGGAGGAAACCCGACCTTGTGTGTTTGTTTGTCATACAACCCTTGTAACAGGATGGGGGGAAGCACCATTGAAATGAAAGGTGGAGGCCATTATGAGTGAGCCTGCGTGGCAATACCTCGGCCTAGAGGGTGAGAAGCCGAGTTTGTGATCCCTAATAGTTTGAGTGTCGCGCCTTGGACTGGGGACCACTTATCAGACTTAGCTACCCTGACCGTCACCGCAGATTATCATCCCCAGGTGAGAGTATGCGGTAACAGAGGAAAAGACCCGCGAGGTGACCTCTAATAAACCAAATATGTACTCCTAGGAGACTTCCCAGAGTAGTAGATGGTACCACATGCATAAGAAGTAGTGATGTTAGCATCTGCATTATTTTCTTTTGATAATTATGTGGCTATGAGAAATGATGAAATTTGTCTGCGTGCATTTGTAGATGATATGAGATGTTGTTACTACTTTATGTGAATAATGTTGTTACTACTTTATGTGAATTGATTGTTATAGTGTGGTGTGTGTAATATATATATATATATATATATATATATAAATATATTATTTATTTATTCACCTTTTTCTCTCCAAATATCACTTTAACTCGATTTCAACGTACTCACCCCTCTATGGTTGTTTGTCTCTTGTCCTCCTATTTTCAATTGCAGACACTACTAATACCAGGACACGTAGCTAGTGGTGAAGGCCTCTTCTGCAGAATTATTTTATAGTTTTAATTCGAACATTTTCTGATTGAGACGTTGAGTCATTTATGTATTTTATTCTTTGTTGTGTAAGTTGGGCTAAGTCAAGCTCTGAGGCTATGTGACACAGGTTTTTCTTTTATTTGGGGGTTCGTATATCGCTTGGTTTTATTTTTATTTCACAAGTTCAAATAAGATTTCTTAGAGAAGTACTTACTATGCTTGTTGTTACTAAATATTTGCAAACTGAATGATGTCTGAAATTGAATTACTCATCGAGTTATCCGTTGATCCTTTTTATATTTTATTTTCTTATTTATTTTTATTTAACGATTTTCGAAACGGGGATTAGAGTGTCACATGATTGGTTGGTTAGTAAATGGTAGGAAGTTAGTTTAGTTAGTTTGTGACTAGTTTAGTTAGTTTCCAACTAAATGAACATTTTCTTCCACCATTGCCCCACAAAATTTTGTTGCTTCTCCTTCCCTTGGCTGCCCCATTTCAGTTCTTCCATTCATGACTTGGAGAGAAAAAAATTCTTGAGAGAGAAGGTGGTGTTCTTGAAGAAAGTTTGTGATTTAACCTTTGATGTTGATCCTTTCTTCTTCCTCCTTGATTCGATCACCACCATCCTTGTGGGTAAGATTCCTAATTCCTTTTCCTTTCTCCATGGCTGCCATGGATGAGTTTTCATGGTATTTGTGTTGTTTCTCATGATTTTAGTTTTGATTCTTGAAGGAAAGTGATGTTTAAGCTTCAATCTTCCATCCTTTCTTCTTAATCCTTGATCCATCACCTCCAAACTTCTTGGTAAGCTTCATATCCATTCTTTTCTCTCTTGAGTTTCATGATATGGGTTTGGTTGGTTTTAGGAATTATTTTTGGGCAAAAGTGTTGGATTTTGCTAGATATGCATGATTAGTCTTTTAGCCCTTTGTTTTCTTCCAAGATTAGCTTTGTTCTTGGTTTTTAAAATTTAGGAACCCTAACTTTTTGATGAGGCCGAACCCTAGGGGCTGTTCTTAGGGTTTTATCTTTGTGTTTTTAAGTGATTGGAAGTTAGATTTTTGAGGGTTAGTAACTAGTATGCTTAGAACTAGTCATATATGCATGTTGAGCAAGTTTTGCAAAATTAATTTGGGGATTTTGTTTGGGGCTGGAACTGTGGCCTAAGTTAGTGTTTTGAGGGATGCTATAATTTGTTTTCAAGTGTTGTAAGTGTTGAAGAAGTTGGTTTATTGTTAAGGGGATTGAATGTAGTGAATTTGTATGTGTGAAGCTTTGAAAAATTCTTTGAAAACAAAATAATTTGGGGCTGTTTTGGGACTTCCAAAACAGTGGCTTATGATCAAATTTTGGGTGAGTTCTAACTTGTTTTTAATTGTATTAAAGTGGTAAAGAATTTGGTTTTTGGTTATGGTTTGAATCCACAAAGTTTAGTATGTTTAAAACATTGAAAATGGTTGAAAATCTTGAAGTTTTTTTGGAGCTTTGGAAATCGTGGCCTTCAAGGGTGTTTTGTAACTTGTTCTTGACTTGCATTTATGCTTAAAAATAGTTGTAAAAGTGGTTGACGATTTGATTTAGCAAAATCTTTCATAGGGGTTTAATTTTGGAAAAAGAATTATGTTATGTTTTGAGAATTGTCTTAAAACTAAAATGAGTTTGTTTCTAGAATTTTATGGCATGTTCTAGGGTTTTTAAATGTGGTTTAAGTTGGGCAAAACACTATTCATTTGGTAAAATACTATTCCAATTGGTAAATTTTGGTTTAGCTATTTTTCTAAGTGTGTAGCTTTTGTAAAAGCTTGAAAACTTACATGGTTTGAATTTGTTTCATGGCATATGATTAGGTGTGACCCAAATAGCTTAAGTTAGAAAGATTTTAGGCCCTTTTTAGGACTAAAACCGTGGCTGCCCTAGAGTCTTAGGACTTGGATTTTTGGTTCTAATTGGATTAAGTTTGTGTTGTTAAGGTTCGTGCATAAGGCTCGTGCGGGGAACGGCTTGACGATAGTTCGAATTTATCTTGCTTGGATTGTTAAAGCGCCCAAGGTAAGGGAAATTCTTACATAACGAGTTTGAGTTTTTCGCCGTGTGTGTTGTTTGCTTGATTGTTGATTGATTGTGTGGTAGTACTTGTAGTATTACTATATGCTGTTGAGATGTTGTAGCATGAAATGTTGTGTATTGATTTGGCCCTGTGTGGCAAGACTGAATTGTATTGTGTGACTTAAATCATACTTGATTGATTTAATTGGACTTGAAATTGATGATAATATGTAGCATGTTCTTGGCCCTGCGTGGCATTATGAGTTGTATTGTTTTCCTTGAATCACCTTGGATTTCATTGGAACTTGGCATTGAATTGGAATATGAAAAATATTATTGTTGATAATAGATTAATTAACAATGCGTTGATCGACTGCTATTGGTTGATGATTTACATCGGTAAATCTGATGCGATTCCACAAGCCGAATTATGATTTCGTAAACAAATTATTAAGGGCATTTTGATTTAAAAGTAAGCGTGAGGGTTTTAGTACAACTAGCCAAAGCTTGCAAGGAAATTTCAATGGAATAATAGCAGAGAAAAGAACTTGAAATAAATAGTACAATTTGCGAAAACGGTTGAGTTAAATGATGCGCCTGGGAAAATTCTGGCTAGGAAAGACTTGGTAATTAAGAGTGTTCGCACCACCTCTCTTTCCTGGGAATTCTTCCAGTGTGTTATTTAGCATAACTAGGGTTTCAACGATTTAGAACTAAAAAGTATTTTCAGATACATAGGGGGGATACAAGAACTGAGAAACAGATTTCAAAGATCGAGAATTCGAAAGAATAAAACATAGGGAATCTAGTGTTCTTACTGAGCATATGGGCCATGTGTCCTGTGCTGGGACTTAATGTCCTGCTTGCGTGCGCATTTTCTTGATTAAGGATTGGACCTAGTGTTCCGTATGGCGTGCCTAGTATCTCAACCTAAAAATTGAGCCTAGTGTTCCACATTACGTGCCTAGAGTTTCAATCTAAGATTGGGACTAGCGTTTTGCAATTGAATACCCGGACTTTGTGTCCTGTGTTGAACTATTAGTTAATTAAGATTTGGAAACTCACTAAGTTGAGTGAGTGAGGGTTCGTCGATCCGCATTGATTAATTAAAACATTACTCGGGCACGCACTGCGGTGAGCACGCCACATTGTAGAATTTGTTTGGATATCACTCGGGCGTTCACTACAGTGAGCATGCCATATTGTAGAATTTGTTGGATATCACTCGGGCGTTCACTACGGTGAGCACGCCACATTGTAGAATTTGTTTGGATATCACTCGGGCGTTCACTACGGTGAGCATGCCATATTGTAGAATTTGTTGGCATATAACTCGGGCGTTCACTACGGTGAGCATACCATATTGTTGAATTTGTTTGGATGCGTACTAACCATTGAGCATCGACACTTGGAGCGTTTGATTGGTCTTAAAGACTTCAAAAGACGAGTTGTCATGAAAAGACGAGTTGACACTGCATTACCTAAGTAGAGGCAAGCCAAAGTAGTGGCAAGCTAAAGTTTTGCAGAGGCTATCTTGTTCAGACGTTGGGAAAGTAGTCCCCGTCATACTGCTGACCTATTAAGGCTGCAGGTGTATACACAACTTGTCATACTGCATTGACAAGGATAGCTAACCACATTTATGATATATGATGAATTTGATATTGTGATGACTTGATCACTGGTCTGTTGATAGATTTGCCAACTCACCTGCAATAGTTTGATATTGTGGTGACTTGATTATTGATCTGTTGGTTGTTTTGTTTGCTCACATGCAATGCTTGATATACCATGATGATGTGTGCAGTCTATTAAGTATGTATATGTATATAAAAGCATGTTAAACTCGTGGACAAAGGATTTACCCTTGCACTGTTGTTGGATTGGATATCCTTATGGATGTCACTTCCAAATGGAGTTCGGTAGCTGCTACAGTGTCGTCCTCCCGGGATCATTGAAGATTGAGCCAGTGGAGGAAGATTCCTCTGAGTGCTTCGTGTTATGGTCTTGCTGAGCTGTTTCTCAGTAAGAGTTATAGTTGTTGGCCAGCTTAGCTTAGGGTAATGTCGTTGTTATTTCTGTAATTACTCTTTTTAGAAAACCTCGCCTTAGTGCGAAATGATTATGTTATGTGAAGTATTATTTTGTGATGCATTATACTCTGATATTTGCAAAATTTTGAATTGGCAGCATTTAGAAAACTGTAGTACTCTATGTCTCATTTTGAAAAGGGTTTCAAAGGAAAGAAAATGAAAAAAAAAATTACTCCTATTTTTCCATTTCGAAATACATAAGAGTACTCTTTAACTGAAAGCATACAAGCATTAAATGTTTTCAGCATTAGATTGGATTCCACAGTAGCGCTCCGAAAACGGGGTGTTACAGACATGTCTTGGCTTTTTGCGCTCTTTCACGTTTTAACTTGGTTTTCCTCCCCTTTTGTGACCTAAACTATAAATAGGCACTTTAAATATTTTCCAGGGGATTCCTGACCATTCTAAAGACCTAGAATGTTGTGGGGCTCGTCAAGGGGTGCTAAGGTTTCACTTTCCTCCATCCCCAAAGAGGGTTCAAGCTTGGAAACAAGGATTTGAGTCTTCAATGGAGTGGTTTTCTATCCTTTATTCATTTTTCTAGTTTGGTTCCTTATTCTCTATGAGTAACTAAACTCTTTTAGACTAGGGTTAGATGAATCTTGTTTGAAACTCTTATGTAGTTAATTGTATTTCATTAATGCAAGTTTATTTCATTTCAATTAAGCTTCCAATCTCTACGCTTAATGCTTTTCGATACTTGGCCACTATTGAATTGATTTGGGGTTTTTCATGATGATTGGGAAATTGGGTGAATGACTTGAACTGAGATTTGTAGTCGTAATCATGATTAGTATAGGAATATAACTTTGTGATTATGTGTTCTTACGAATCATTATTGTTATTGCTTAACCTAACTATAAATCACCTAAGGGATTATGGGTTTTAGTTAGAGTAAAGGGTTTATGAGGTAAGGGATTGTCCTTAAACTAATTTACTTGACTCAAACTTCAAATTGTATGAAATTTCTTGGGTTGATGTTGAACTAATTGCATGAGAGTGGATACAAGATGATCCAATCCCTAATCGCTTTTAATCATTCAAATTCAAATACTTTGTTATTATTATTGTTTGTTGCTATAATTATCCTTAATTTCAATTACCAAGAATTTGTTCTCGTTCAAAATAAATACAAATTTTGTTAACTAATCGATCACAATTCTCGTGGAGACGATACTCTACTTTCACTTTATTACTTGTACGATTCGGTACACTTGCCAAAATCATTAACAATGACCATGCTTCCCACACTAGAAGAAGAGGAATTCAGTTTCCTTGTACTCTCTGATATGATGATCCTTGCCACACTTGTAACACTTGGGTACCGAATAACTCCCTCCAAAAGATTTATCTGCAGTTGAAGTGGTCTTATTGTCACCAGTATTCTTGAACTCCTTTCAGTTTGGCACTAAGTGCTGCTTCCTTTTCCCCTGTGGCGCAAGCTTCTTATTCTTAGATGAAGCAACCTCCTCATTATAAGCATCTTCGTAGCTTTTACACTTGTGAACTAGAGTCCCAAAGTCGCGGGGTTCCACTGTAGCAACTCCTTGTTTGATCTCTGGGTGCATATCATTCCGAAACTTGACGCATTTGGAGCAGTCATCAACTGCTGTCTGATGCGGTATATAGTAGCGAGACAACCCCTTAAACTTAGTAGCATACTCCCCTACGGTCATACTTCCTTGAGTCAGGGCCAGAAACTCCGTCTCCTTCTTGTCACGCAAGTCAGCAGGAAAATACTTCTCCAAAAACCGTTCCCGGCACTCGGCCCAAGTGATGGCAGTTCCTCCAAACTCCAGATTGGGTTGCATGTTCTCCCACCAGTACTCAACTTCATAATTCCACAAAAGGGTAGCAAAGTTCACTTCCTAAGCGTCATTGTTTGCCTTTACTCGAAATATCTTATCGAGTTCCAAGATCCATTGCTGCGCTCCCTCGAGGCCATAGGTTTGCTTGAATAGTAGGGGTGATCCTCCTGAAAATCCGTGAGATTCTGATAGCCTGCAGCTCCATCGCGTCCGAGTCTGGTCACGCTCCATTGCTTGAGTCAAGCGGTCCATAGCTTGGATGACAGCGCGATCATTTCTGCTTGTCATAGTTCCCTACTAAGACGACCAGAAGGCGATTCAGTTCCTAATCTATAATATTAATATCGCATATTAATAACTAATCTAGTACAAACAAGCACACAAGAGTGCACAAACACACAAAATAGACACATACACAGTCCAGTTACGGTCGAACTGCTCTGATACCACTAAATGTGACACCATCTACCCCGTCGTACAAGAAAAGCATAGAAACGTATGTGAATAAGATAAAAATGTGGTTTTACAAAAATCTTTCACGGAGTAGAAGTTTCACATCAACATAACTCATTTGCGGAATAAAAATAATTGCGGAATTAAACCCAATAACCCGATGTCACATGCCTCAGAGCTTGACCCTTTGTTTTACATCGGTAAGCAATATCAATATAATACATAAATAACTTAAGTAATATCAATATAGTACATAAATCACTCTTAAGCTAAGCAACAGCACACAGTCTACTCCTCAGTGTCCGCGTCCACGTCATCACCTGCAAACTCATCGTCTATTCGTACACGAGGTGCACAAGTAGCCATAAAACACAAGGGAGGTGAGGAATCATCCTCAAATGAAAAGACAACGGTATGGGCAAAATAATATGTAGCGTCAATAGTCAGAGCACATTTTAACCATGGTTAAACAAGTCTCGACAATAAGTCGTCGTATATCATCAAACGGTCGACAGTCCTTAGTCGGCAACTAGCTAATGCAGACCTATAACTTATTTAGCATAACATTAGATTCAACATGTTACGAGTATAACAATAAGCATACAACAATCCAACAAACACCACATAACCAGTCACAATCCTACGTCGCAACCTGCTAACGCGAATCTATAACTATTCAACATAACCTTAGGATCCTTTACCTTGTCCGGGTGAGCGAATATGAGCGTCCCCAACATCTGTACGATGCCATCGAGCCATGGGATCCCCCCGTCAGTGAAACGTCGATAAGTGCCACTATAGTAACTCTTTTTAAATGGCGTCCCATTGAGCCATGCGATCCTCCGGTCAGTGAAACGTCGACGAGTGTCGTCATAGTAACCCGATGTTCTTTAAAACAATACCAATGAGCCATAGGATCCCCCTGTTAGTGAAATGTCGAAAAGTGCCGCCATAGTAACTCGAAGTCTACACCCGAAAGACTAACGAACAATGGAGACTAACGAGCCATGTAGTCCCCTCAAGCAGTGAAACGTCGCTGAGTGCCATCATAGTAACTCGTCAACCTCAAATCGATTCTTCGAGCCACGGGGTCCCCTCCATCAGTGAAGCGTCGATGAGTGCCACCATAGAAACCCGAATGCAAACAACGAAACCTATTGCGTCGCAGACTGAAGACGAATCATACAAGCACACGGTTCCCAATAAAACCATGGATACCAACCTATTAATTGGTCCAAAACTCGTGACCAATACACAAAAATCAACCAAACCAAACAACGCGCATGATATTTGGACGCACCTGCGACGATCATCATTATGGGGTCATTAACCGGTAACCCCTTCAAACAAGCAAAACAATCAACATTTAATAAGCCTAGATGGTTACTACCCTTAACTGTAACACCCTCTATTTTTTTATTTGTTTATTTAAACTAGTAGAACTATTGTTGTTATTTAATTAATTATTTTTGGGCGTGACAATTAAATAATATTTGCTTCTTGCATGATTATTTGCTAAATGATTAATTTATAAAGTTGACCAATCTTTATAATGTGGATTGTTGTATATTTAAGTGTATTTTAAAAAAAACAAATTATATTTGAAATATGAATCTAAAATAAATTAAAATGTTTTATTTTTTGATTAATTATATTTCTAAAGTTAGCAAGATTTTAATGTCATGATTTCCTTTTAATAACTTTGAATGAATTTAATATTGGATTGCTTGTTGTTCTCTCACGTGGATACCAATTCAAATTGGTTTGATTCCTTATTATTTCCTTTAATAGCTTTGAATGAATTATGATTCCTTCTGCATGTTGGTTTTGGGCTAAAATCCTTTGGTTTTGTAAATTTATAAAACCATTAATAAAATAAATATTATCTAATGATTCTATTAAATTCCCTCTCCTTGTCTTGCCTCCCACGTTTTTTTAAAGACCAAACCCTAATCCTACAAATGCTATTTGTTCTCTTAACCTAATACCACTTCTCTCTTCCCACAAAAGTTACCAAAAAAAAAAAATACGAAACCCTAGCCTCTCTTGGACTGATCACGCCTCCCCTTCATCTTCCATAGTCCATCAAGAGCAATCTTCTAACCTTCTTCTCTCCATTTTCGTGTAACCACAAAGGTAAGCCCTTTCCATCATTTTCTTTTAATTCCACTCATTAGAAAGCCACTAATACTTAGTTTTCTCTGTAAAGTTTTGACCTTTCCTCTAGTTCATGCCATTCAAATTCGTGAGCTTAGAGTTATTTTGTTAGGAAGGAAAGCGCCAAGGTAAGGGCTTTTCTCCTACAAGTTAGAGCTAAACATTGGTGATTGTTTAAATATGGTTATAATTTTGTGTGGTGTCTTATTTATAGGAAAAAGTTTATATATTTATGAAACATGAATCTATGATGTTCTACTATCCAACTTTCATTTTCGTGTACTCCTCTAAATAAATGTGTTGATGATTTTTCTTGCTATTTTATTGATTCTTGGTTCATAGGTTGTTAAAAATTCGTGTGGTTATATTTTTAGTGCTAAAGATTTATCCTATATTGTCCATGAAATATGTCCGTTGTTCCTTAATTTTAATAAGGATTGATTCATGAAAATAAGATTTGTTTCTTGATAATAATGGTTGTACGATTTCCAGATGCTTAATAACATGAAATTTTTGATGATCTGCTATATTTAATATGGATGATAAAAACGATTATTACAGGATACGATTTCAGTTAGCTAGTTAATTTCTCTGATTAGTAATTAGTTACTCAGTTAGTAATTAGTTATTTTGATGAGTTGGTTATTAGCTGTCAGCTGCTGTTAATTCCAAGCAGTTACTTCTCTTAGTTAGTTTTCCTTTCTTTTGTAACCTTGTATATAAGGTACTCATTGTATTACTTTCATTCTATTCATTTTCCTTCAATGAGAATGAGTCTCTTGAATCTATTATGTTGCGCTGCTCTCTGTTATAATATGGTATCAGTTTTTCTCTCTTCAAGCTTCCGCCATTGAAGCATTTCGTCGAACAGTTTCTCTTCAACTTCTGCAGTCATGCCGCCGCGTGTTCAACCACATGTGGTGGTTCCTAATCCGGCTCCCATGGATACCACACAGAACATGTACTATATTCACCCAAACGAGAGTTCCACAAATCCACTAGTTTCTCCTCCTCTCAGTGGCACGAAAAATTATCACTCCTGGGCAAGATTAATGCGTAAAGCCCTAATCATGAAGAACAAAATTCGATTCATGGATGGATCGTTGACTGCTCCTCAAGATCGATTTGATCCGAGCTATGATGCTTGGGAGCGTTGCAATAACCTTGTGCACACTTGGATCATGAATTCTGTTATTCCTACAATTGCTCAAAGCATCATCTATTCCGAAAACGCCTCTGATGTGTGGAACGAACTTCGTCAGCGTTTTTCTCAAGGAAATTCGGTTAGGGTTGCCGATTTACAATAACAATTATATTCGGCAAAGCAAGGTTCGCTTTCGATTACCGATTTTTTCACTCATCTCACAATTCTTTGGGAAGAATTGGACAACTATCGTCCTATTCCTCTCTGTCGCTGTGATGCTCTGCGTGATCTGAAGAAATTCCGTGAAGAAGATAAGGTCATGCGATTCGTGAATGGTTTGAATGAAAGTTTCAGTTTAATTCGCACTCAAATCTTGATGATGCTTCCTCTTCCTTCTCTTAATGATGCATTCAATCTTGTGGTTCAATTTGAGTCTCAAAACAAATTGGAACCTGAAGTTTCTGAGGATCACTCTGGTTCTATTTCCATTAATGTTGTTGATGCACGTAGATCATATGGCAGAGGCAGAGGTGCCTCTAGCAATTTTCGCAAGCCACCTGAATGCACTCACTGTGGCAAGATCGGTCATACAGTGGAAACATGCTACAAGAAGCATGGCTTTCCTCCTAATTTCAATTTCAAGAGAGGTTCTTCATCAGTCAACAATTCCATTGCTGATAGTTCTGAGGTCAAAGAAGCTGAGATTTCGGTGCTTGATCAATTCTCATTGCTACTCTCGATTCGATGAACACAAATTCATTGCAATTGGTTCAAAGGCTGAATATTACACCATCTACAACAGATACTTCTCATCTTTGTCAATCATCTCCAAGTCTTAAAACCTGTTGATTCATCTGGCGGTGACATAGAAGGTATATCCTATGTTTTTTCTTGCACATCACATATTTCTTTAATTCATTGGATAGTGGACTCTGGTGCTACAGATCACATTTGTGGCAATCTGAATTCCTTTGTTTCTCATAAATCCATTTCACCTATATCTGTTAAGTTACCCAATGGCAATAGTATTGTTGCTAAAATTGCTGGTATTGTCCAAATTTCACCTCTGCTTGTTTTACATGATGTTCTTTACTTACCACAATTTCATATCAATCTTATTTCAATCCCTCAGTTAGTAAAATCTGGCCAATGCAATGCCATTTTTACTGACAATGCTTGTTTGATACAGGATTCCTCGCACAAGAGGATTGGTTTTGCTAAATTGCATCATGGTCTTTACCACCTGGACCCTGGAGATCCCACTGGATCCAAGAGTTCTGTTTCTGTTTCTGTGCATAAATCCGTTTCTGATCAGGTTTTTGTTTTAAATGTTGCTAAATCTATTTTTGATCAGTTTTCTGTTGCAAATGTTGCTTCTGTTTTTGCTGTAAATACCTTACCTGTTTCGGCAATTTGGCATTTTAGATTTGGCCATGTATCTCATGATAGATTGGTCACTTTGTCTAAAGTTTTTCCAGATATTAAAGTGAATAAAAACATTGTTTGTGATGTATGTCATTTTTCTAGACACAAAAGACTTCCTTTCTCTGTTAGTCATAGTAGAGCCACTACTTCCTTTGAATTATTGCATATGGATATTTGGGGACCTTGTTCCCTACCTTTTATTCACAATTTCAAATATTTTTTAACAATTGTTGATGATTTCACACGATTTACGTGGATAATACTGCTTAAGCATAAGCATGAAGTTCAGAATCATATTCAGCATTTTGTAGCTTTGGTTAAAAATCAGTTTGAAAAGTCTGTCAAGATTATAAGGAGTGATAATGGTCCAGAATTCAAGCAACCTAGTTTCTATGGTCAGCAAGGTATTCGTCACCAGACAAGTTGTGTAGAAACACCTGAGCAAAATGGTCGGGTGGAACGTAAGCATCAGCATATCTTGAATATTGCCAGGGGCTTGATGATGCAATCCGGTTTGCCCAAGTTTCTTTGGAGTTATGCAGTTTTGCATTCAGTTTTTCTTATCAATCGGGTTCCTTCAAAGTTACTTGATGATCAGTCTCCTTATCAGACACTTTTTGGTACCTTGCCTAACCTTGATGATTTGAAGATTTTTGGTTCTCTATGTTATGCTTCTTCCTTGACAGCACATCGTTCAAAATTTGATACAAGGGCCCGGAAATGTGTATTTCTTGGTTTCAAATATGGTGTGAAACATATTGAATGATATGGATACTGTTGATTCTCCTTCTTGTAGCTTGGTGAAATTCGGCTTATGTGTATTTTATTTAATAGGATTATTATTAACTTTCGATATTCTTTTGATGTATGTGTCTTGCTGTTTTAGACCGTGAGATGGTGATGTTATTTTGTAAAAGAAATTTTAATGTGTTATATGGATATAATGTGTGGTGGATTTTCTGGTGAATTACTTCTCGTGGCATGAATTGACTTGACTAAATGACATGCATCATGTAGAATGGCATGTGTAGGGCCTTCGTGGCGGTGATATGATTTAATTCCCCATTGGTATGGGAGGTAGCTATTATTTTGGACCTTTGTATTCAGGGCCTTCGTGGTGGTGTTAAATTTAATTCCCTATTGGTATGGAATGACTATATCGCGATATTGAGAGTCTTGCATAAAGCATGCATACTAATTTGAATATACTGATTTTTGTGATGTTGTAAATGTGATTATTTTATTTGTAAGTTAGAATAAAGAAAAAAAAGAATAAATTCTTTTATGTCTTAAAGGTGATTATTTTTAATTTCCAGTTCATACGTAAATGTGAATATATTTTCTTATTAGTATTCAATATGATTATTCTTATTTACATATTTTTATTTAAATGTGAAAAAATGTATAAATCGTATTTGAGCAAATTTCCATATCTTAGCTTATTACAACTTGTCATATAAACTTACCCTTACACCACTTTTTAGGTACAAGTGGACTTGAGAAGCCTCAAGAATGGTTTGTCTGCGTTATTATTGATCATGCCATCGACGAAAAATTGTGGGTACATAGGTGTTAGATGCTCTGTACTACTATTTGAAACATTCACGTTATTTTTGCACAAATTGAATTTCGATACTTTTAGTGCGGACATGGTGTTTTTCCACTAAATAGTTGGGATAGCCTAAACTTTGGTCATTTTCTCTATAATTTATAATTTCAGAATTTTATTATATTTTAGTTGTATTGTAGTGTAGTTACAGGCATTCGTTAATTTAGTACTCACATGTTTTGAGAATAAAAGATAATTACAAACGATCTTTAATTTAGTTTTCACTTGATCTGTAATAAAAATAAATTTTCAGTATTAGATTCGATTAGACTAAAATTAGTTTAGTGATTAAGTATGGTCTTTGCTATTAATTAAATTTTTATAATTGGCAATAAGACATCCTCGCGATTATCAAACATTTTATAAGTTATCAACCGTAACTTTTATTTCAAAAAAAAAAATATAGGCCGATTTTTGATTTTAAGAAAAGACGAGTTAATGCCTTAAAAATTCGGGGCGTTACATTGTGGTATCAGAGCTTAGGATGAGTCTTCGGACTTTTGGGTGGGGCGATCTTGTTTGGCATGTGCATCTAATTATTTTCTTGCATTAATTAATTGAGTTCCTAATTCTGAAATGCTATTTGAAAATTTGCAGATTTATTGATTTTGTTTTATTATTGTTAATAGCATGCTTGGTTTTCTTACTACTTGATATATGATTATATCACTTGATTTTTTTCCCTTAACTTATTACTTATATGATTAATTATCTTTATTTCTGGGTCATATTAGGTTGCAACGTATAATTCATTACCATGACATGTCTTTTATTGTCTCTAATTGAAGGATTTCTACCTGTTGAAAATTTATTGTGTAGTTATTATTCACAATTAATTTATTGAATAATTTTGATTGTATTTTAAATGTTGCTATTGATGAATGCGCAATGGCAAGACATAAAAAGGAATGATATGACTTATTGTCATTTGTGATTTGTATTAATTACCTTGATGATATGACTTCATTACCAGCCATAAAAAGGATGCATTAATTGTTTGACTTTTGAATATTTGTGATTAATTATATGCCTTAATTGTTTGACTTTTGAATATTTTGGATTAAATATATGCCTTAATTATTTGGCCTTAATGGTGTGAAATTATTGTTGAGTCAATTTCAAATTATTTGTAATTAATAGTAGGATACTATTTATGGACCCCAGAGTTACGATCAGATTGTGAAAATCTTTTCTGACTCAATAAAACTGTGGGAATTAAGATGGTTTGTGATGCATCCTCAAGTCAACACGCCTCATCTGAAGGAAATGAAATGGCAAGAGCAATCTGAGCCATGACTGCTGTGGCCGCTGCAATGAACCGACAAGCAGCTGCGGTTGCTCAACAAGCTGAAGCCCAGACTTAGCGCGACATTCTGAGACAAGAGAGAGAGGAAGCTGCTGCTGTATCCAAAGGCCTGGTGGACTTTCGTCGTCACGACCCACCTAAGTTCAAGAGAGAGCATGACCCAGACAAGGCTGATATGTGGATGTAGGAGATCGAAAATATCTTTGACATTCTCCATTTCCCTGAGAATGTGAAAATGGAGTATGCTACTTATCTGCTATCAGGAGAGGCTGAATATTGGTGGAGAGATACCAAACATATGAATCATGCTTCTTTACAATTAAATAGAACTAATAATCTTAGATCGTACTCATGCTAATAAACACGCATAAAGCACAAGCCTTTTGTTGTTACATATACACCAATTTACTAAAACATGCTATTTATCAATACTAAATTAATTTCAAAACATGAGAATTCTTAACGAAATTGTCAAGATAGCTACTTCTTAACACAATTCATGTTACTAAACAATACAACTATAGCTAATGATCCAAGGTTATTCCAATGCACATAAAGCATCAACTTTTTGTTATTAAACATGCATTAATTTACTAAAACATGCTAGTCATCAATTCTAATTTAATTCTAGGCATAAAGACATCTAATCGATATTTAAAACAATAACTTCATATTATAAGTTATGCATTAAACAACCCAAACAATACTAATTATCTTAAACCATGCCTTTTCCAACAACAACACATAAAGCATCAACCTTTAAATGATAAACATACCTTAATCCATTTAAACATGTTAACTAACAACTCTTATGGCTCTTTGCTCATACAACGGTCTCCAATTAAATTAAAACATAAACCATAGACATCCAAATCCATGCTCTTGCAAGGATTGCACAACAATAGCTTTGCCCCGCAAGGCATAGGGATCATGTGACATCCCTAACATATTATTTGAAGCCATAAGCCTCTTGCCAAGAGATCATCCACCCCCCATACCTTATGATAGTTGTAGCCTCCAAAAGTGTCCTAGAGGATCCGACATTGAGTTCTTTACTACTCCAAGCCTTATGGTATCTAACAACTTTAAGTTCAACAATTAGAAAAGAGAGGAGGAAACTCTAAGAGAAAGAAAACCATAGAATAGTGAGGGTCACGAATTTTGATACATAAAAATAGAAAATAAACCAAGAAGAATGAAGAGAATGTTCTTACGATCATAGCCTCAAAGATGAGACTCGATTTGGTTGAGAAACGAGAGAGAAACGGCGAAAACAGTGGCAACGGCAACAATAGAGCTCCAAGGAGTTCTAGGGTTCTTGAGAGCTCTTAACCAATGTTTAAAACCAGGTCTTAGATTCCTAGTAGGTCTAGGATCTGGTTTGGGTTGTAATTTATGAGTCTCATCACGTTTGGAGACGAAATGAGCCGAAACGGGCGACCTACTAATTAAAAAACGTTGTCAGCAGGTGTGAATCGATTCATGCACCTGTGAATTGATTCACAGAGTCTGTTTTGGACATAAATTGAGTTGTAGGTGCCCGATTGAGGCGTTCTTGGTAGCTTTGAAAAGATAAGAGAATTTCCTACAAAATCTTGTTTCATGGTCCTTTCCTAAAATAGACTCTAACATGGTGTAAAATCTATTTAAAATTGACTCAGGTGTTTCCAATTGAAAGATAAAGGATAAAGCTATAACTTTCATGAAGACGCATAATTTCCATTCAGTCCCTAAAGGGTTAGAAAATGAAGAATACGATGACTGGGTTGACTAGACATAATGATAGAGTTAAGTCTAGACATGTCCTTATGTAAATGGTACTAAGCACTTATTCAACCCCCAAATAACACCCAACGGCTCTATAATTTCTAACGCTTAGGCTTACAAAATTTGGGGTGTTACAAGAGCACGTGGTGAGGATTATTAAGATTCTAGGTTATTAGAATTAGAAGAGAGACGTTTGGGGAGTGCAATGATTAATGGTTTAGACAGACACTCGAACCTTAAGGAGGATATTTCAAGGTCTAGGTATGCTCCTAGGCTTGCTATTAAATATCAGGAATCATGATGTAATATGATACCACAGTCATACGTAGATGGGTCGACCATTACATACGAGGCTAGAGTACCGGAGTGGAGTATGATATGTGCAGTATAAAGGACTTGGAATTTTCTAGGGCATCGATTTGAGTCCTATTTGAGCCTTTGGTGACGAAAAGCTGGCCTCTTTCCTGTCTTGGTAGTCGGGTAGCTCAAACATCCTGATAGGGTTACTGAAATATCACAATCCATAGTATGCGTGATCTAGAGGCACCCCGACATCTGCCACCGGGGCAGTGAGCCACTCTAAGGGGTACGAGGAGCTGGATATACCGGATGGATGATTGGCATATTCTTAGCCTCGGTTGGCGAGAAAGGGATAACATAGGAAGGCCTGGTAGGGCCGACAAGGAGGGTTTGGTAATAACAGAATGGCCAAATGCATGTGGTGATACTAGGATTTGCATGAGAGATGGGAATGATAAATAACACTTATGGTTTAGATGGTGACTAGGACCATATCTATAGAATAGGCTATAATCTTGCATTTGAATACATTGGAGATGATTGCCTTGTGTGTGTGCGCTATTCTTTATTCGTGTCTAATTTACCGATTCCATGTTTTAAGTATTTGGATAACTTCTCATCTCCCCATTCTTGTTTGCTTGTATGTGATGGATTGGATGTTAGTAACTTGGAGGATACCTTACAGTGCACGGGTACTAGAAGGAACCATCCATATACCTTTTCTTCTCACTTCCATTTTCTCTCTCTTCAATTTCTCTCTCATTAAGCCACGAAAATTACTAAACTTCATATTCCCATTCAAAATCATCCCCTAGACTCATTTATGGCCTTATCTCGGCCATCTGAGACAAAAACCACGCCGTATTTTCACCAGGAGAGGACTGTACTTTTGCGATTCCAGCCACCACGGTCATCGTTTGGCTAACACAGACGTCATTTTTGGATTCCTCACGTCGAAACCTTCGAAAACCACTACTCATTCTCTTGTTTCGGTGAAGTTGACGTCGGACCCCTCGTAACCCTGTTGTCTCAGTAAGGCATTTTTTGGTCACTCTTTTTGTTTCCTTTTTATTTTGTTTCAGCTTTAAAAATTCCAAAAAAATATATTATTCTAATTAGTATATTTTCCAGCCGCATTTTGTTCTCCATACGACCCGTAAAATTTAACCCTGTGCTCGTTTGGTGCCCAAATTGTTGTTGTAGGCAAAATTTCTTGCCTTTGTTGATACCACGAACTTCTTTGTCAAGGAAAGGGGGTAGAATGATTCTTGATTAGTGGGCTTATGTAATGGACTGAGCAATAGGGATCGTCTCATGGTCCCTACGCTTGGCGCCGTTGAGCGTGCTTGAGTACTACCGCCATTGTGGTGGAAAATTCACAATGATAGTGTTGTCATGAATAGAGTGTCAATCAGGATGTCATTATGTTATTTATGTGAATTAATTATGTGTTCAATTGCCATGTTAACAATTAAATGTGTTAATTGCCATGTTGTAAATGGTTTGGTATGTTGATTGCCTTGATATGAGTATTAGCTGAATATGTGGTTAAAATGGATGTTTGGTTGTCATGTTTAATTGTTAACTCTGTGACCATTTTGATGTTGATATACTGGTTGTTGTCATGTTTGGTTTGACATGTTGGTTGTGTGATTTCTCATTAGTGTTTATGAGTGGTGATGGTTGTAATTATGCAGAAGTTTATGAGAATGAATGTATGAGTTAATTGTCTAAGTTAAGGCCTAGAGTAAGTCCTAATCACTAGGATTGGAAGTGATATTCATATGATAATTTTTTGAGTGTGTAAGAGTTAGAACAATTAAAGTTGAATAACTTAAAGCATTTTATGCAGAAAACCCAGTAGGAAGAATTACTAAGTGTTAGAAGAAAATTAAAAGAATCACTAATAGAATTTTTAAATTCAAGATTTAGATAATGACCGAAACCCAATAGATTATTGATCACTAATAATTTAGGTGGGATTAATCATAAATTCAACAATTAGAATTAAAGGCGAGGTGGCTTAAAATTTGATATTGTTAAACAGGATAATTAATTGGTTTATTCTACAGCCGAGGGAAACTTGTCGAGGTACTGACAAGTAGTACCTCATTGATGTTGTTATTGTCGACCACTTGCTAAGTTGGTTGGTGTTGTCGATACATTGTTGTTGATAGACGCCTTGTTTGATTTTGTGTTCATGCATCATAAGGTATCGTGTTGTTGTTGTTGTTGCTGGCTGTGAGCAACGTGGATAAGATTTTAGCGAAGGCCATGATGGGCAAGGTACCCGGCCTCGCGGATCGAGTTTGGTAGGGGGTCTTACGTAAAGGCAGTGGATAGCTACCACTGCTGATGTATCCCATATTGATAAACCGACTCATCCTGGCTAGACACTATTCGTACTCAAGAGTGACGGGGGCACCCTTACTCGCTTGCCTGAGTTAGTTGGATCCACATGCATTGTGAAGTAGATGTTGGTATTAGGATTGCATATGTACTCATGGAGTCATGCATTCTTGTTATGCGTGATGTATGTTGTTTACTCATACACCGTTGTGCGTGATGTATGCTGTTAAGTACTATTCTTGTATGTGATTTCTAACTCCTTTGCTGTGGCTACTCATACACCATTGTATATGTTTAGATGATGACCTTGCAGGTGAAGAAGATGCTATAGCTGAGGAGTGATTGGCTAGATGCGATCACCATATAGATTAGGACTTCTGTTCAATGTTGGTTGAATTAATTAGAGTAGCTGTTGATTACCGATGTAATTACTTAGGGGTCAGCTCTGAGATACTTGTGACACCAGGGTATTTGGCTTATTCAGACTTTGATTGTAAATGTTTCTAACTATGCTTCTTTCTGCATGATATGGTATAAGTGTGATGACTCTACCCTTTTGTTTGAAATATTATTATTTTGTCTTAAATTTTATTTTATAAATTCCACTGATTTTTTTTTATATCAACATGTGGGGTAGATGGTGTCACACGGAAGACCATGGACAAGTATAGGCTTGAGTCAATGGTAGATCATGCCATCATGGGGATGATATCAACCGTTTTGCAATAGAACACCTAACTTCTGCGGCAAAATTCCACGTTATTGCACCTTCTAGAGAGTGAGAAGAGAGGTAGCAAACGTACACACCGCAGAGTGACCCGTAGGGACCCCGAAGCATACCCCAGAGGACCCTTTTCTTCTCTTAACAATTGATGTTGCCAGACCACCCTAAATACCCATCTTTGAGTTTTCAGCCTTTCCACCTTTCTCTACTACCAATAGGCCATCTAAGTTTTACTGGGGAGAGTCTTCCCAGCGTCTCCCTACTCCAATACCACTAGCTATACCCACACGTCATTGCTTAGTTTGTCCTGGTGGCCATAAGACTCGTGAGTGTACCCAGTAAGAGAATGGCTGGATTATAAATTCTGAGGATGAGGAGGAGGAGGAGATAGTGATTATGCCCACCCCTACACCCATTGGACTTAGGTCTTTTATGGAGACTCACCTAGGAGAAACCTACCAGCCTGTGGATATAGAGGAAGCGAGTCTGGGGGACATGCCAGGAGTAAAACTAGAGGGAGTAGAGGAGGAGGTGAGGATTGTGTTGGACTCTTACAGTCAGATTAGGAGAGTGAGAAAGAAGGATCAGTAAGTAGGAAAGAGATTGAGTGACCCTGAGCCTTACCTTAGAAACTAACAAAGAGGGAGAGAGAGCGATATACCATGAGAGAGACCAGACCATTACCCGTACGCGTTTCATTTTCCTTTTGTATATTTGTATATAAACTTATTTTTGGATGTATGGGTATTTTCTATGTATGTCACATACTCTATGAATATTTTGTAAAATTAACATATAAAAATAAATGTTTTCCACTTTGCATATCTGTGTGTTTTATGTTTTATTGTGTGATTTATGTTCTGATATTGCGTAACAGTAAGAGAAGTCTTCATATTAGACTTTGCTTAGTCTTAAGTTTGACGACATAGAATTTTGTCAGATATTCTATTGTTTTCAAACTTAACAATTTCTTTCGAAGGCTAGGAAAAGCTAGGCCCTAGCTATGACCTCGTCTCAATCTAGTTTGTTTGAAAGAACAAACCTCATACTCTTCTCATCCAAAGTAACAGTTGATAATATCCTTTCGACCTCAGCTACTTCTCTCTTGTTTGATGACAGTTACCAAATTGTTTTGTTGGCAACTAATTATATGGATTTTGATATGACCATCCTTTTACTTGACGGCAGTTGCCAAACTCTTTCTTTGGTAACTAATCTTGGAGAATTCAACACGATTGTCGGCACATAGACAGAGGATTCGACGTGACTGCCAACATTTGGGCGGCCCTCGACCATGAGTAAATAATAATTGAAACACAAGAAAGGAGGATAAATCGGGAGACAACAGGTGTTTCATTCCTGAAGAAAGGAGTAAAAAGCTGCAATGAAGAAATAATGCGGGAATATCACGCTAATGTTATCGTACTCTTCCCTTGGATGCAAACCTTTGATTATTTGAGGAAACGTTGTTGGCATCGGATTTAGTACAAATTCAATTTCCGTAACATTCTATGTCCAAGTTTCGCATCCAAATTCTGTCAAGAAGTTATGTGAAACAACTCGTGCGATAGCCAAAGCTCCTCACACTATTTGGTAAAGACATCTCAGAAATTTCTTGTTCTCTTTCACGGAGATGATAATTTAAGAAATTCACTTTGAATTCGAAGTTACATTCAATCAAAAGGATCTTTTCTTGTTAAAAGATCCTCATCATCGGCAAGGGCCCTGATCTTTATAAGAATCCATGACTTCTTCTATTCACTCGTTGTACTATAAAGACCTTTACTCCGTATCTATTTAAAAAGGTAAGACTTGGTAATATTAAAATTTCAAATCTTATTGGACTATTTTGTTCTAGTCCAGAAATTCTCATAAATTGCTTGCATTCATTAATTCTGCTTCACGGAAGCCATTTTCGTGAAGTAAATTTCAAGGAATTGTACCTCCTTGATCTCTTCACAACCAGACCTTTACCTCAAGACTTAGGAAGGTTGAAATCATCAAAACTGTTTAATGATGAATCTTCCGTAAAAGATGTAGGAAGTAAAGGAGAGAAGATCGGCCGAAAGAAACATAACTACTTGATAAGGAGGAAGTTAGGCAGAAAGAAAAGAAAGATGAAGGAATATTAAAGAAAGAAAGTCATCTCACTTTTATCTATAGGAAGGGCGATCAAGACCAATAAGAAGGAGTAAGAAAGTTAGGATAGAGACATCGGGAATGTCTCTAAACTGGAGAAGAAGAGGGAAACTTAGTCCACGGTTTAGAGTCACATCACCTACCTTGTGAATTTCTGAGGACAAAAATTCTTGTAAGGGGGTAGTAATGTGACATCCAAGATTTACCAATTTGGAAACCCTAATGTAATCTTGGTATTGAAATCCTTAAACAAGCTTTTGAGACCTTGAATTAGGGCTTAAAATAAGCTAGGAGTAATAAGGAAGAAGTAAAACGGATAAGATGGAATTAAGTCAGCTCGCGACGCGATTGGAACATCTCGCAATACGAGATCGTGCCATGTAGCAATGCGATATAAATATCGCAACGCGACCAACTAAAATGCATGTCATCAAGCATGGCTTGTGTCTTAGTGTAACACCCTAACTCTAATTAGGGAGTTACTTACAATTACGCTCTAAATACTAGAATTTGGACGTAGAAAAAGTTTCGCAAACCGAAAGATACAATGGACGATTCCTGTTTTACAATATTAACCATGCTTTAATTAATGAAGATCCCTGGATATTGACGCGTTAACAAAATACGCTGTGAAAACCTTAAACATAACTCAGAGTTTCGAAAATGCGAAAGTTACTTAAATCATTACAATGTCTTTTTGGAAGAATAGTAAATTATAACAATTACAAATATACTTTATTTTAAAAGGAATACTAGGACACAACCTAAGACTTAGGACGCGACTGGTGATCCGGTGACTCGAGTCTCGTAGATAAGCGAGACCGAGCACAATCCAATGCTTTGAACCTCTTCAACAGTCATACCTGAAAACAACGCCCCAAAGGTGAGTTGATAAAACTCAATAACATAGACTTGAAATCATAAATATTTTTACCGTTGTTTCCAGCCATACGTGGTGTGCGACGTATGGAAGATCCTCCCCATAACATAGGTATAGTTATTTATACTATCCTAGCAATTCCTCAAACATGATAATTCAAGCATCAATTACATATTCAGACATATGTCACAGCAATCACATGAATGTTCCCGACTTGGTCCAGCTTAAGCACGAAATGAGTAAAATCCTATTTAAAAGGATAAAACCAAGGGAGCCCCCAACGGCACAGGTGGTAGCTAATCACTTACGATGGGGTTGCAGAGCGAATTGCAAACACTCCACATACAAACAATTCCAAACACACAAGTTTCAATCATTAAGAAACAACAATCACAATATCAAATTCATCACATATCATAAATGTGGTTAGCTATGCATGTCAATGCAGTATGGCAAGTTGTGTATACACCTGCAGCCTTAATAGGTCAGCAGTATGACGGGGACTACTTTCCCAACGTCCGAACAAAATAGCCTCTGCTTAGGCTTGCCACTACTTTGGCTGGCCACTACTTTGGCGGGCCTATACTTAGGCAATGCAGTGTCAACTCGCCTTTTGAAGTCTGTACGACCAATCAAACGCTACGAGTGACATGACAACTCGTCTTTTGAAGTCTTTAAGACCAATCAAACGCTCTGAGTGTCGATGCTCAATGGTTAGTACACATTCAAACAAATGCAACAATATGGCATGCTCACCATAGTGAACGCCCGAGTGATATCCAACAATTTCTACAATATGGCATGTTCACCGTAGTGAACGCCCAAATGATATCCAACAAATTCAACAATATTATTTTTCATATTCCAATCCAATTCTAATCACATTGGAGTAGATGTAGACAAATTCACACATATACATACTAAGAATCAAAGGCACATTAAGAATCAAATCAACATAATTCTTAACATTCTTAGTCACAAGGTTATAGTTAAACACTTCTAAGTTCAACAACAACACATCAATAACTCATTACCAATAACAACATTCATATGGTTAGAATCAACAAATAGCATTCAAGCATGTGACTCAGCTCAATCACTTTTCACATTCCAATTCAACCCAAGATAATTTCAACAAGGGTTTCAAGGCAATTATATGCGTACAACACTAGGAATTCAAGACATATCCAAATCCTAGACAAACATGGAACTTAGCATACATGAACCACAACCACAATAAGTGAACACATACATACATCATGGTGCATACAATTTCACATTCAAGTAACTTAGAGCCCAAACTCATGCAAAAGGGCTAGCTCACATGCTGAGCCACTTCAAATCTGAATCACGCATATGTTCACACATAACAACAATTTGCATAATTCCGATTGGAGCTCAGTGGAACTCGCAATGGTCACAAACAACACACATTGGTTTAGGGGGGTTGGGGACAAAATCCAACCCTATTTCAGTCAAAACCCCATACAAGACCATTTCAGAAAAATTAATAGACTAATTATTGAACTAAAGAATCTATATAACAATTCCTAGCACACCCTAAGGGAGGTTTTGGGGGAAGTCTGTGTTACCTGAGCAATCCCAAGTTAGGGATTTCAATTCCAAAAATCCCCAAATCCTAGGCATCCTCCATTGAAGCTCCATCAGGATCTTCATCTCCATCTTCTTCTTCTTCAATCTT
This sequence comes from Calophaca sinica, assembly GCA_037113605.1. NCBI lineage: Eukaryota > Viridiplantae > Streptophyta > Magnoliopsida > Fabales > Fabaceae > Calophaca > Calophaca sinica. The sequence continues at coordinate 42,970,733 of CM073734.1, forward strand.
GCTGTTCCTTCCATTTTCGAGCTCACTCTCTCACTGATTTTCTCTCTCGTTCAATCCCTTTCTCTCTCACGGTGATGCCCCTCCTTCTCTGCCTCGGTCTTCTCTCGCTCTCGGCCACCCTTCTGCTGCTTCTCCGGTGCGGTGGTGCGCCGTCGCACGTCCAGGCCATGGCGGCCTCTCCTCCTTCCTTCCCTTCTTCCTCCTCTTCCTTGGTCTCTCACTCTATCTCTCTCAGTCGCTGTCCATCTCTCTCTCTCTGCCACCGTTCTGCTTCTTGACCGGCGCGGTGGTGCGCCGCTGCGAGCCTAAGGCGTGTGGCCTCCTCCCTTCACCGTCGCACATCATCTCCTCGCCTCTCCCTTCTTCTTTCTTCCCTTCTCCTCTTTTCTTCTTTCTTTATTCCCTTTCTTTTTTTCTGCTTCTTCTTTCTCTGATGGCAGCGAGAGGAGGGAGTAAAAGGGTGAGATGAGGGGGACTAGGGTGGATTTAAGTGGAATGTGGTGCACGATGGGACGTAGGCTTAGATTTATTAAAATAAACCAATCAAGGCCATGATTTAACCTCCTTAATCCAACCTTTGGTTTCTAATAACCTCTTGAGTAATTTTAGTTAATTAAAACTACTCCTAACTAATTAGTCTCACAGTTCCTAAATCATTGGGTAAAATTACTATTTTACCCACTACCTCCTAATTGGTTTTAAATTGCGAAATTATGGCTTCGAACTATTTTTAATACTGAGGGATTAAATCCCTTATCCACTTAGGTTCTCTAATAATTAGGCTTAGGTATTTTGGGATGTTACACTTAGCCATGTGTAAGGAACCGACCATTTCGCAACACGAAAAGGCCGGTTTGGAAAAGTATAAATTGGGGTCCTCCCCTCATTTCAACCTCGCCCTTCTCTCTCTTCCCTATCTCCCTAATAGTTTCTCACTCTATAGGGGTATTCTAGTCATTTTTGGCCAAATACCCAATATCTGGTGCGATAGCCAGGCTCTAGAGCTTTTCCGTGGATACGGGAGTTTTGATAAAGCCCTGCTCCTTATGCTTTAGTGATAGCTTCATATCCTATCCTATAAGTATAGTAATATATTCTATTCCTGTAGAGGAGGTGCTGCCCGAGGAGATCTAGAGTCCAGTTTATGGAATTACCTACGAAGTCCTTACGACTATAGATATACTCCTGAACTACCTTTAGAGTATATTCCTTAGAAGCCACGTACAATATTTTAATAGGCTATTAATAGTAACGTGGTAGTAATAATAATAATAATAATAATACTATTCTTTTACAAGTAGTCCTAAAGTTAATGGTGTACCCAGTTATACCTTTGGACATTAGGATATTCCCTGTCATAATGCAGGTGGCTATATCCCAATTATCGTTGGGATGCCACAAGGTCAACGGCGAGAACATGAGGAACTCAAGGAGTCCTATAACACCCGAATTTTTACCGCTACTTTTACTGTGTATTTTTCTGTAAGACGTAATTATGCATATTTTTGAGTTGTTAATCAAGTGAGTGAATTTAACAAAAATAAAACTATATTTGAGACTTAATATATTTTATTAAGTCAAGGTTAAAATTTCAGTTCAAAATTCCACTGTTTTCCAATCGTGTTTTGAACTATCCAGGTAAGATTTTACCCGGCGAAAAACTCTAATTCGAACCGAATATTAAAATATTTGGGAATTTGATGTTTTAAATTATTTGTGATTTATTGAAATTGGGTAATTTTTAGATGAATAAAATATAATAGTGTATTTTCTACGAGATTAACACGAAATGCGTATAAGCGATACTTGGCGAGTAAACGAATAATGAGACCGGTCGACCCTGTGACCCTAGGGCTGAATGCGTGACCATAGAGGGGTCACAGGGTTAGGATTGTTGCTCTGTGGTTATAAGAGTGTTTAGGAGTGATTAGACTTAATGTAGTGCATTATCCATTAGTTAAAGACTTTTTACCTTATTAGGCATTACATGTTCACCTAACCTTGGGAGATTAGACCAAATTTTTGCCCAAAATTCATTGTCCAGTCGTGTACTCCTTTTTCTTGGGTTTTGGATTCATTTTTTTCACTTTAAGGCTTAGTATACTTCATTTCATACTTAGCCAAGTATAGGTAAGTTTAAGAGCAAAAAAAGGACCCTTCTCCCTCTCCATTTTGCTGTCGCAAACAGCAGCTCAAGGGTGAGAAATGTAACACCCAAATCAACTAACGCTATTCCTATTATAAAATAGTATGACTTTCGAAATGTTTTGTAAAAATAGTCGGGCTTCTTTTTTGAAAATAAATTGTTTTAGGAATGAAAACAAAAATCTTTCTTTCAATAGAATAACTAAGTTCATAAATCATTTCATAAATAATGTGACACGTGTGAGAATCATTTTTGTGATAAGTTCAAAGTTACTAAACTCCATTTATTTATTCGATTCAAAACTTTAAATGTTAAAACCATTATTAACTAGAGGATCGAGTTTCATAAAACATTTTTCTAGAAGACAGACGTTGAAAATCATTTCACTTCGATACAAAATCTTACACAAATAATATACAAATGTCACAACTTGATCAAAAAATACATTTACAAAATTGATACAATACATTTATACTTCATTTACAATACTGTTCGAAATTTCAATACAATTAATCATCTCCACACTCCCAGCCAGTGAACTGTAAAAAAAGTAAGTAGAAAGGAATGAGATAAAAATCTCAACAAGTGTTACCGACACACACACGCAATTAACAGGCAAAGCATGCAAAGGAGGCAAGGGTTCACACAGCAGACATAATGAAGCTTTAAAACAACTTGAGTCATGTAGCACATAAGACAAACCACATTAAATTCAATAGCAACAAGTTTCCATTCATACAAGCACAAGGTCTTGTACAAGGTATGCAAGCACATGCCAAATACAACGTCTACCCATTCCAAGAACACATAACTTAAGCATAAAGATAAATCAATCTTACAACACACAAACTCATACTCAAAGTATGACTATGTAGCGACTCCTCATACTTTACTCCGTATGCATGTGGTACCATCTACTACTCCGGGAAGTTTGACTGGGAAGACATGTTTGGCTTTTGAAGGAATACACCACAATGGTGAACACTCCATTGTTGTGCACTCTCGACTAATCATGAGAATTTCTGGTGACGGTCGGGGTAGATAAGTCTGATGGGTATCCCTTGCTTCAAGGAGCTGACTCAAACCATTCGACGATTACAGACTCTGTTTTCGCACCCCAAGGCCAAGGTATTGCCACGCATGCTCACTCTTAAACAAGGCCTCCACCTTTAATTTTAATGGTACTCCCCCTTCAAAAACAAGGTCAATATGACAAACAAACACACAAGGTTGAGTTTTCACCAAACTCCACCTATCATGGGTTATAAACAATCCATCGTGGCTCATATGGCTAGGATCGTCAAATAAAACAAAGATTAACCCGAGCTCCATAATGGCTACGTGTAGCTAGGAGACTCAAACAAGTGGCTATCTTAAATCATAAACATTGCCACTCTCAGTGGACTTATCATAAACATAGCCACCGTATAGTGGACTTATAATAACATTGCCACTAAATAGTGGACATGTCTTAAACATGGAACGATACCTAAGGAAAATCCCTAAAAGTCTATTAAGCCACATTAGAGGTTCCAATTGCTTTGCTCTAATTATTTAGGATTCTTTCTCTAAGGTTCGAGCATACCCAAATTATTGAAACACTATCATAACACTCTCTTTTGTTGTTTTCTTACTATTTAGCTTCATAATAATTTAGGTGTTTGCTACCTTCATACTTGTCCCACCAAATCCTAAGGTCAGCACTTGGTCTTTATTACGCTAAGTCATTTAGCTTATTTACTAGTCTCAAGTCTTGTTAAATTATTAATAATTCGAATGAAAGTCCTATTAGTCTTTATTACTCAAACACGCTAAAAGCATATAAAATACCGTCTTGATTCTTTAACTTAGGCATTCTAGGTGACATATTTTATGACAATGAAATCTTACACTATAACCTTTTCCAGTTCAATTAACTCCCAAAAACAACTAAGAAACAAATCTTAAGGCTTTGGGAATTACTAAGGGTCATCCCTAGCTTATCAAATTCAATCTCATGAGCATTCAAGATCTTCAATTTCATGATCACAACAAGTCATATGTGCACAAGGTACAATATCAATATCAAGACATGCTTACACAACCAATCGACAAAGAGTTCAGCAAGAGTTTCAATCAATAAATTATTTCATTAATTCAATCAAACAAACAAGTATTTCATGACATCAATTTAGTATCATATATATTCATACGTACATACATACATACATACTTAAGTATTTCACATAATGCACATTCTCAAGGCACAATTATCATTTGCATTATATTAAAGAAGAAGTAAAAATCATAATAAAACTGGCATGTCAATTTAAACATAATTACGCGTATCACAACCTGCAATTATTTTCATTGCTCCTAAAATGAAAGACACACTAGGACTCATGTCACAACACATAATTACACCATTGCTCATACAATGGTCACAACACAAACCACATAAAGACACGTTCGAGGTCACTGGGTACTCAAACAAGGAAACACTCACCTTAAAATATTCAACAATTATCCATGAGGTTCCCTTCCTCCAATCATGACCTCAAGTAATCCAATAACAGCTACACAACTTCTGTTCAACGATCTCTAGTCTCCGTTCTCGTCGGAAGTCACAATTGAGTGCTCGCTGACATCCAAACGTCACAGACGACCACACTAAATCACACAACACGAATCAATTATCAAACATAAACATGTTCAAAAATAATTAAATAAATAATTTATCGCGTATAAAAATCGGGTTCTTTTGAAGGTGGATTGCTCAACTGAAAATGCAGAGGGGAAAATGGTCAATTTTTGAAACGTCTTGGTTTGCAATTATGACTGGATAGGATAGAAGAGTTCTTTTTTATGAGTCCAATGCAGGTTTCCATTCATCAATGCGATCACCAGAGTGGCCAAAAATGAGACCTGAAGTAGCGGCTCCGGGCCAAACAGGCGCTTCGTCAACTTTGACATAACGTGAAAAGGACTAGTGCTTCTCGTAGGTTTCAATGCGTGGAATCCAAAAACGACGTCCATTTTCCCAATCGGTGGCCATGGTGGCTAAAAAATGCAATATACAGTCTGCCCATGATGAAAATACGGTGCGGTTTCAGTTTCGAATCACCGAAATAAGACCATAAATGGATTCAGTGGGTGATTTTGTATAGGAATATGTAGTTTTCAGAATTTTTCATGGCCTATGGGAGAGGAATCTAAGAGAGAGAAAATGGAAAAGGGGAGTAATAGAAAGCAAAATCAATGAAACAGTAACTGGAAACTCCATTGATTGAAGAAGAAGTTCACAAAATGTATTGGAATTCATGAGAGGGAAAATGTCTATCTCATTAACTCAAAATCAAAATGAATACAAGAGAAATTAATTATACTAATAAGAAACAAAGCAAAATAACGCGGGACAATTAAACTGCTGAGTGTGGTCCGTCGAGTGTGGCCTGATCCAGTATGCTAGCAATTTAGGCATGTTTCTTCTTATCTTGTGTTACCCCCCCTCGCCGCGTAAGCTAAGGGTTAGTAAAGATCAACCAATCCCAGCTTGGAAAGATTCCTCAAGAAGAGCTTGGACAGTAGAGACTTAGTTAGCAAATCAGCTAACTGATCAGAGGAAAGAACAAGCAGTAACTTTAAAAGACCAGAGGTAGCTCTCTCACGCACCACATGACAATCAATGTCAATGTGTTTTGTGCGCTCGTGGCATACAGGATTGGAGGCAATGTGAAGAGCGCTTTTGTTGTCACAATAAAGCACAGGTGTCTTGATGCATTGAAGATGAAGATCACGCATGTAAAGTCCGTATTTTTACGATGCGTTATTTAGCGTTATTGTAGTGTAGATTGTCGTATTTATGCTATAATAAGCAGTTCTGGTGGCTAAGTAAGTGATTGAATTAAATCAAAAATCAAATAAATTTGAGAGTTAATATTCCATATTAATTCATGGTTTAAAAATCGTCGAAAAATTCTAATGAAGTTTCGTCGTGTTTTAAATCACCAGATAGTTTTTAGCCGCGAATAAAATTTTAAATGAACCCCATTTTTGATAAAAATCGAATCGTGACTTGTTGTGATTGTGATTGAGTGTGTTCAATTGTTTTTATTATTTATGATAATTTATTATCACGCGATGAATTAATTTCTCAGTAAATTAATTTTCGCGAATTATCGGCGAAAGAATTAATCAGTAGCGCGAATACTCGACGTCGTGTTTTTAGTACACTTAAGACTTTAGGGTTAGAGGGTAATCATGAGAGAAGAGAGATTAAATGTTTTAGACTTGTTGATGGGATTAGCATCTTACTTTAGAGTGTAAGTGTCACTTTTTGGGTGACTAATATTTTTATGCTTATCCTAAATTGTTTTTAACCAAGTGTTTCTCCTTTAATTAATTTTTTTTAATTCCTCCCCCTTATTCCTCTATCCAGCCGTGCCCTCCCCCTCACTCTCTACATTTCATTTCATTCTTCTTCTTGGTACTTGAGAGAGAAAGTGAAGCACCTTCCATGGCTCCCACATTCCTTCACCTTCGATGCATGATTTCATCTCCAATCTTCAACCCAACTTGCTTCTAGCTTCATCTTCTTCTTGATCATCTCTTCCAAGCCTTGTAGGTGAGAAGAAAATTCAAATCCTTCTCCCCCATTTTTAGCCCCTAGGTCGTGGGCCTCATTGGTGGTGTAGGCGGAGTTCTTCTTCCTCAATTCTTATTTTAATGCTTTGTATGTTACTTGATCCTTATCATAGAAGAAATGAACACAGAAATCCCCAAATTTTTGAAACCCTAGGGCGCTAGACCTAAGGAAAAGGGGTTGTGAGATTTTTCATGTGAATCCTCCAATTAGTTTGTGTTTCATGCTCCTTATAAATTGTTATTGCTTTTGTAATTGTTAATTTTGAATTGAAAACAAAGGAATGGTAGGATTGATGAAACCCTTGATTCTTGAAGAAGTTGTGAATTGTTATTGGAATTAATTAATGTTTTGTTTTGCAAGGTAAATTGTTGTTTTGTGAAGGAAATGTATTGATTGAAAGGTGTTGTTTGATTTGGGTGGAGTTTTGCAAATTTTTGTTGAAAAGGGGGGGTATGGCCGCGAGCCCTTAGGAGTTGGGGAAGGGAAATTATTTTGTGTTCTTAGTTTATATTAGTTGAATTGAATTGTGTTTAAGCTTTGGAAAATTATGAAATGATTTGATTGAAATTGAAGTTGTTTTGAACTTTTGAGGCCATGAAACACTTAAGGTGAAATGGACTCCTTGAGATCCTAAAAACCAAGTGGAGCCTTGACTTAAGCATTTTGAGGAAAATGAATTTGATTGTGGTATTGTTTCAGGTTCTAAGTTTGAAAAAAATGAAAAATGACTCTTAGTCTTTAAAATCTTACACTTTTAATTGTTTGTTAATTTTTCAAGTGTATGTGATTATTAAAAAAAATGTGTTTCAAATTGTGTATTCAAGTGTAAGTGTTTTGGTATCTAAGAGATTTTTGGGGTTTGAGAGCCTAAGGAGTTAGAATTAGATTTATGCCTAGGATTGTACTAAGTTTATGTTGTGGTGTTAGGATTTGAGAAATTTGAGTTCGTGCTGCGTGCGATCAAGACACGCTCTGACACACGACCAGATGACTTTGATAAGGGCTACTTCAAGAGATGATTAGGTGTTGGGCACCCATAAGTCCCACTTAAGATTTTATTTTCCTATCAAAGAAGTCTGAGAACCTCTGGGTTCAAAGTGACGGTTTTGTTACCCCTTTTATTTTAAAAGCTTTATATATGATTAATTAGTGGGTTTAACTGCAAGAGGTCCGCGACTGCCCCCAACCCCCCACACTTATATGTTTACCTCTTTGTTAGTTCTATCGAGCTTCAAAGGGACTAAATGTGCTTATTGTTCATGTGTTGATTGGACTGCGAATTAATTGTGTGCATATATGCTTGATTTATGTGGAAGTACATTGTTGGTGCTGTTGGATAATTCAATATTTATTAAATGTTGGATAGTTTGATATTTATTGATTTTGCCAAATCGAATTGTCATATGCGTTGATATATTCATTGGAATTGGTGGAAGCATTATCGTGTCGTTGGGAAACTTCAACCTGAATATCCTAGGGTAATGGAAAGCTCAAAGCTACGGCTGGTGTTCAGGGGTGTTGTTCATTGTCGTGTCGTTGGGAAACTTTGACTTGAATATCCTAGGGTGGTGGAAGAGCCCAATGCTACGACTGGAGTTCAAGGGCGTTGTTCGTCATTCTGGAAACATAAACAGTGACATGTAGTTGCATTAGTGGGCATTTATGCACTTTTGTTGATTTGTATATTATGTTGTGTTATGATATATTTGCTTATTTAAGAAGTTGACCCTTTCTAGTGGTTCTTTCAATTGATGATGGTAACCCAGATGATGTGACCCTTTCTAGTGGTTCTTTCAATTGATGATGGTAACCCAGACAATGGTGAAGACAGTGGTGATACCGGCGATGATGACATCACCGGAGATGGTGTTTGACTTTCCTAACATGGAGATCTCATCGGCGATGGAGTTCGACGCCATCTCCCGCCGAGTTGTGTATACCGGGGATGTAGTTCAAACTTTCCTAGTAGACGGACTGGCACTGCGACAGGAGACCTCAAGATGGACCGTGAGCTTCCCAGTGAGGATGATACAGATTGTTGATGCATGGCATAGCACTCAGCGGGACCGAGTGTTACAGGCTTCTTCTTCTACTTCTCCAGAAGACTCCTTTGAGATTCCTAGACGGACCACGACTCGCTATGTTCCTATGCCTGGAGGTGCCAGGATTAGGAGGACCGCTAGGAAGAGCATGGGAGTTAGATGTTGGACAGCAGGTGCTTCGACTTCTTGTGCAGTGGCATACACACCGAGCCCCATGGTAGAGCTAGAGCCAGAGCGGTGCCGACCTCTCCCTTGATTTTCAGGACCCCGACCCCACCTATGGATCCCTCTCCTGTCTGTGCGGAGTGTGGAAAGGCGGGTTGCAGTGGAGCAGGTTGGATTGAAGAGGTTTTGGTTGAGGGGGATAGACCCGAGGGTGTACCTGCATCTGCACCTTTCATAGATTTGACTGGTGAGGACAAGGATGATCTGATGGAGGAGGACGAGGAGGACCCATCTGAGGACTTGGGTAGCGACGTTTAGCTGACGTTGTCTGTTTGCCTTGTACATAGTTTTGGTTAGCCGTGGTGTCTGTCTGTTGTATATAGTTCTGGGTGGTAATCAGTCAGTCCGTTAGTTACAGACTTTTGTGGTGTAGTTGGTTAGGACTGGAGGTCTACTTTTAGAGCAGTGCATAGGTAACTGCCGGGAGTACCCCAGAAGTATGATCGCTCTTGTAGGGTTTTCACACTTTAGGTGTATTCTCCTTTTGGGCATTTCTCTACTTGTATTTTGTTTGTACCGGTTATGGCTATCTTTGGAAATGTATGTATGTAATTCAGTGCATCTGTCTTTTGTAACTTAGAATTCCATCATGTTTCTAAACGCTGTGGATACTCTGTTTGTGCTTTGCGAAAGACGTTTGTTTCAAAAAAAAATATATATACCGCATTTTCCAAAGGGCAAAAGAGTATTATTTTAAAAAGCTTGTTGCATTTAGAGTTAAGTTCTTGTCTGTAGCACTTTAGAAATGGGGTGTTACAGCGCAAGAGAAAAGTAAGCCATTCAAGCTCACAAGAAGCATATTCTAAGGCGCGATACTCAGCCTCAGATGAAGATCTAGAGACAGTGGGCTATTTCTTTGCTTTCCAACTAACAAGTGATTGACCAATGAAGAAGCAATAACCACTAACTAAACGGCGAGTGTAGGACAACCCGCCCAATCAGCATCACAGAAACCTAACAAAGTAAGAGAGGAATTCCTAGGAAATAGCAAACCGTAGCCAGGAGAACCTTTAAGATACTTCAGAACATGTTAAGCAGAACAAAAGTGAGTATTGGTCGAGCAAGAGAGGAACTGACTCAACTGCTGTGTGGAAAATGCAATGTCAGGCCACGTGGAAGTCAAGTAAATGAGGCGTCTAATTAAGCACCTATAAGTAGAAACATCATGGAAAGTGCCACTGTCGTCACAATAAAGATGTATGCCAGGTTCAAGAGGTGTACTAATATGTTTGCATCCAAGAGAACCTGAATCAGTAAGCAGATTTAGGTAATACTGTTGGAACCTAAACGATTGAGAAGTTTAGACCTCATTAATTTTGATGATAAAAAGTAATTCTCAAGAGAACAATTTATCTTCTAACATATCTTTGAGTGTACAGGTATCAAAACTTCATATATATGTACAAAACACTCAAGGAAGAAGAAGAAATTTACAAAAGAATTGAATACAATCCACTAGTGTCAGCATCCAAACTCACTCCAGCGTCTTGCTAACAGCAAGCGTGCAGCAGTGTTACTTCTTGACACGTGGAACACTCAATTGCTGCGAGCGTCCGTCCTCTGTTCTGAGCGAGCGTCTGATCTCTTTAATGAAGCACGTGATGATCACGTTTTTTCTCTTAGCCTCAGACTGTTCTGGAACGGAATTCGAATTTGATTTTATGCGCTCATTTTGATGTACAAGGAAGCAAAGGTGACACCTTTAGCATAAGACAAAAATCGTACAAGGCAATTGCAAATAGCAGATAGTACGAAAACGGTAATGTGTACTATTCTGATATTCTCTGGAAAGGAAGAAAAGGACTACATTTCAAATTACCTCACTCAATGGAAAGGAGACATTTTAACTGCAACGGTAATACCCTTGAAGACTCCTATAAATACCCCAAGGTATTCATTGAAGAAATGTTGGAAAAACTGTGAAGAAACTTCATTCTGAAAGCAAATATTACTCAAGTGAGCAATCAAGTTTCGTGTCAAGTTTCTGGTCTACATAGAACTGAACTTAGCGTCTTATACTTTCTTTTAGAAAGCTATTCTGTTTTGAGCTTAATCTTTTCATCCTCTCTGTGAGAGTTATTTTGATTATAATAAAAAGTATAATCTCTTTTGTAAACTGTATTTGGCCTAGTTAAGGCTCTGTTCCTCAAAGGCTCGACTGTACTGAGTCGTTTTGAGAAGTTGAGAGTATTGTCAAGTTTGTGACAGAAGAATACTCTTGAGGAAAATTGTAATCAGTTGATTATAGTGAAAAATCCTTCAGGAACGAAGGGACTAGACATAGCTACCAGTTGGTGGTGAACTAGTATAAATCTCTGCGTCTCATCCTTTACTGCTTTACATTTATCTTTACCTTGCTCAGTAAAACAAGTTTTTATAAACTGTTTAATTTCTGCATCCGGTTTAATCTGCATCTGATATATACAAACAGTTTTGAAGAACCTGTGTTGATGTTTTTACGTATAGTTTGCGAAAAGTTTTAACACAATTCAGCCCCCCTTTTTGTGTTCACGTTTAGTTGGTACCAGAGCTCGGCCTCTTGGTTGAGCACTTAACAGTGTTAAGAGAAAAGATCCTATACTGTGAACATGTCTACTGAAGGTGGTCATATGAACCGTCCTCCTCTATTCGATAGAGAAAAATTTGATTACTGGAAAGATAAGATAAAAGCTTTCTTTGAGACACAACAACTTGAGTTGTGGGATATAGTTCAAAGTGGTTACATTCCTCCCACTAATCCTCGTGGTGTTGCTATAGCCAGAGAAGATTGGAATGATGAGCAGAAAAAGAGATATCAAATCAATCAAAAGGTTAGATTCATTCTTATCTGTGCTATGACAGAAAAAGAATATGATAAATGTGGCAAATTTGATACTACCAAAGAAATCTGGGACTCACTTGTCTTATCTTACGAAGGCTCTGCCCAAGTAAGAGAAACCAAAGCTAGCATGTTGGTTCGCCAATACGAGTTGTTCAAAATGGAAGTTGGTGAAAGCATTGAAACCATGTTTGGAAGATTTCAAACACTTGTTCATGGGTTACAGGCCCTTGGAAAAAGTTACACTACACCTGACCATGTTAGAAAGATCTTAAGAAGCTTGACTATGCAGTGGAGACCCAAGGTCACTACTATTCAGGAAGCAAAAGATCTAAATGTCCTACGACTTGAAGATCTTATGAGTTCGTTGAAAGCTCATGAACTTGAGCTAAATGAAGAAGAACTCACAAAAAGGGCAAGTCTATTGCTTTGAAAGTCGCTCAACATAAAGTCGCTTCTTCCAAAGCCCTTCAGTCAAGAAGAAGAATCAGAAGATGAAGCTTCAGAAGGAGATGTTGACACATCAGAAGATGAGCTCGCGTTTATATCCAGGAAGATACAAAGAATGTGGAAGAAGAGAAACTTCAGGAGGAAGTTTCAGAAGAAAGATACTAAGGACAAGAAAGAAAGCAAGGACAAGGCTTAAGTCATTTGCTATGAATGTAAAAATCCTGGACATTTCAAGTCCGAATGTCCTAATCTTAAGGAGAAGTCCACAAGAAGTTCTTTCAAGAAAAAGAAGAAGAGCCTCATGGCTACATGGGAAGATCTAGATTCATCCTCATCTGAGGAAGATAATGAAGTAGAAGCAAATCTCGCTCTCATGGCGCATTAATCGACCTTGATTCAGAAGAAGAAGTTGAAGAGGTAATAGTATATGATTCCTACTTTGAACTTCAACTTGCATTTGATGATCTTCTTAAGGACTCTGCCACTCTCTCTGTTGAGTATAACAATTTGAAAAATAAATTTTCAAAATTATCACAAGACTTTCAAGCTTTAAACAAAGAAAAATCAGACTAATAAAGAAAATCGAAGCTGGCGAAAATCAGCATCGATGGATAACCAATGTCGACCGCTAACAAGCAACTGTGAGAGCTCTCAAGCTGAAAGCTCTAAAGTTACAGGCAATCCTAAATGCAAATCAAATGATTATGAATATGCTTTTCAAAAGTTTCTTGCAGAGAGTGTAACTCGTAGCAAGCAAGCTTCAATAATTTGGGGTGTCAATAAAACGACAACTCATGGTCTTGGTTATATATCAGATGAACCTCTTTTAGAAAATGATTCAGCATCTGATAAATCCAATAATCATAGTAAATGCTTGCATTGTACTTACTGTAATAAACCTGGTCATTTGAAAAGTGCATGTACTGTTTTTAAAACTGTGAAGGATAAGCTTCCTTCAAGAACTAACAAGAAAGGACCTAAAAAGATATAGGTACCTAAAGATAAAATAGTCTATGTTGCAGACATGCTTAGCAACAAAGTCAACACACCTATCTTGGTACTTAGACAGTGGATGCTCACGTCACATGACGGGAGAAAAGCATATGTTCCAAGAACTAAGTCCTAAAGAAGCTGGATTCGTTGGTTTCGGAGGAAACCAGAAAAGTAAAATAGTTGGAATTGGTCGCATTGGTAAAGGCTCTCTTCCCTCTATTGATAATGTACTATATGTTGAAGGACTTAAACATAACTTATTGAGCATAAGTCAATTATGTGACAATGGTTATGAAGTCATCTTTATAGAAACTGGATGTCTAGTAAAAAGCAAGAAAGACGACACTACTTTCTTTACTGCTAAGAGGAAACAAAATATTTACAAAATTGATCTCTCTGAACTTGCAAAACAAGATGTCAAGTGTCTCATGTCTGTTGACGAAGAACAATGGATTTGGCACAAGAGATTGGGTCATGCCAATTTGAGATTAATCTCAAAATTAAACAAGAACAGTCTTGTCAGAGGCTTACCAAATCTTTAGTATCAATCCGATGCTCTCTGTGAGGCATGTCAAAGAGGAAAACAAGTTAAAACTTCTTTTCATTCAAAAAATGTTGTTTCAACCTCTAGACCACTTGAGCTTTTGCATCTTGATCTTTTTGGTCCAACAAGGACAGCCTCTTTAACTGGAAAGAAATATGGGTTAGTCATTGTTGATGATTTTACTAGATGGACATGGGTTAGATTCCTTGCTCACAAAGATGAGTCATACAAGGTATTTACTGTATTCTGCAAAACAGTTCAAAACGAAAAAGGAATTTGCATTTCTTCTATTAGAAGTGATCATGGGGGAGAATTTGAAAATGAAAGCTTTCAAAAATTTTGCGATGATAACGGCATCTCCCACAATTTCTCCTCTCCTAGAACACCTCAACAAAATGGTGTTGTAGAAAGGAAGAATAGATTCCTCCAAGAAATGGCCAGGACTATGATCAATGAGGCTAATATTGCAAAACATTTTTGGGCAGAAGCAGTAAACACAACTTGTTACATTCAAAATAGAATTTCTATTAGACCTATTTTGAAGAAGACTCCATATGAACTGTGGAAAGGAAGGAAACCAAACATATTATATTTTCATTCATTTGGTTGTACGTGTTACATTTTAAATACTAAGGATCAGCTTGGTAAGTTTGATTCAAAAGCTGACAAAGGAATCTTTTTGGGATATTCTGAAAGATCTAAAGCTTTTAGAATATACAATAAAGAAACTATGACAATGGAAGAATCCATTCATGTCAAATTTGATGACAAGAAGCCCGACACGACCATGTCGAGCTAGATGAATTATTTTCAGAATTAAATATAGGTAATACTACAAATAGTGAACCTACATCTTCATCGTCCGGTGGTGACCAGACACAAGAATCTTCGTGGCTGAATTGAGAAAGAGTGGAAGTACAAAGCCAATCATCCTAAAGATCAAATCATAGGAAAGCCTGGAGATAGAGTAAGAACCAGATCCTCTTTTAAAGAGCATGCAGATATGGCACTACTCTCAGAAATAGAACCTAAAACGATTGATCAAGCATTGAAAGATGAAGGCTGGATTCTGGCCATGCAAGAAGAGTTGAATCAGTTCTAAAGAAACGATGTATGGAAGCTGGTTACTTTACCAGAAGATAAGCAAGCTATTGGTACTAAATGGGTATTTAGAAGCAAGCTTGATGAAGATGGAAAGGTTGTGAGAAACAAGGCAAGATTGGTTGCTCAAGGTTACTCACAGGAAGAAGGTATTGATTTTACTGAAACATTTGCACCTGTTGTAAGGTTAGAAGCTATACACATTTTGCTTTCCTTTGCTGCACATCATGATATAATTCTTTATCAAATGGATGTGAAAAGTGCTTTCTTGAATGGTTTTATAACTGAGGAAGTCTTTGTAAAACAACCTCCTGGATTCGAAGACATTGAATTTCCAGAACATGTCTTCAAACTCAAAAAGGCCCTGTATGGTATTAAGCAAGCTCCCAGAGCTTGGTATGAAAGACTGAGTACATTTTTGATGAAAAATGGCTTTACCAGAGGTCTAGTAGACACTACTCTTTTTAGAAAAACATCAAACAAGCACTTTATAATTGTTCAAATATATGTTGATGACATTATTTTTGGAGCTACTAATGAAAGCCTTTGCAAAGAATTTTCTAAGCTAATGCAGGCTAAATTCGAGATGAGCATGATGGGTGAACTGAAGTTTTCCCTTGGAATTCAAATCAAACAATGCAATGATGGTATATATATACATCAAAGCAAATATATCAAGGAATTGCTAAAGAAATTCAAAATGGTGGATTGCAAACCTATGTTCACTCCTATGCATCTCACATGCATTCATAAAGATGAAACTGGTAAAAAGGTAGATCAGAAGATGTACAGAGGTATGATTGGATCAATACTTTATCTTACAGCTTCAAGACCTGATATTATGTTCAGCGTCTGTCTGTGTGCTAGATTTCAATTAGATCCTAGAGAATCACACTTGAGTGCTGTTAAAAGAATCTTTAGATATTTACAAGGATCTACTAATCTTGGTTTGCTTTATAAGAAATCAAAAGATTACAAGTTAGTAGGTTTCTGTGATGCTGACTTTGTTGGAGACCGAATTGAAAGAAAAAGCACAAGTGGAGGCTGCCAATTCCTTGGAGCAAATCTTGTATCTTGGTCAAACAAAAGGCAAAGCACGATTGCACCCTCAACAGTAGAAGCTGAATATATTTCAGCAGCAAGTTGCAGCTCTCAACTTCTGTGGATGAAATATCAACTTGAAGACTATCTGATAAAAGAGAGTAATATTCCTATCTTTTGTGATAATACTTCTGTAATCTGTCTTACTAAAAATCCCATATTGCATTCACGAGCCAAGCACATTGAGATTAAGCATCACTTCATAAGAGACTATGTTCAGAAGGGTATTCTAGAAATAAAATTTGTAGACACTGATCATCAGTGGGCTGACATATTTACAAAACCCCTTGCTGAAGATAGATTCAATTTTATAAGAAGAAATTTAAATTTTCATCTTATAGAAGAATGATTAATCGTAGTGTCAGATAATATGCACAATCTCAGCATCTGGTATGACATAAGCATGTATATGAATAAGCATCTTATCTGTCATGTGCATCATAACTCATCGTCTGGTGAATCGGTTGCGTGCGTCCGAGCACACCAACACGTGTTAAGGACTTGAGCGTCTCATCACATCTACTAAGTCATAATTATTTATGTCTTTCGATAAAATCTTTTTACTTGATCTTACTTTTCTTTTGGCGTCTGCATTTAATGAAAAGGCGAATCTTCATTTTCTTTTCTTTTTGATTTAATTTTTGTGTGGAAACACGAAGCGATTTTTTGAAAAAGGACTGTACCATTTTCTATCAACTTTCCCACTACTCCACATTTTTCGCTCCATCACTTAACTCTGCGTTTTCTTGCAAAACTGTTCTTTCTCTCTCTCTCTCTCTCTGTGTGTGTTTTTGAACCCTAAAACCTCCATCACCCTCTCTGCAACTGCTACCATGGCCGACAGAAAGGTTGGACAATACACTGCTACCTTCGATGTCTTCTCTGAGGCAAAACTCATGAATGAGAACCGGATCGATTTTGAGAACTTCAAGCTATACGGTTTTGATTTTGAAGAAGGTCTGGAGAAACTAGGCTGGAAAAATTACTTCATCTGGGAACCAGTCGACGTACTGAGCTATGCTATTAAGGAGTTCTGGGGGAATGCTTACTTACTTCCGGGAGAAATCATAGAAGGACACATCAGAGGCTTCAAGCTACGCTTCACCATCAACTCTATTGCTCAGACGATCAAGTGCCCTTGTGAAAGAACCAGTTACCATGCAAACTGGGCTGACGCATACAGAGGACTGGAAAACGTCAACGAAGCCCTGTTTGAAAACTACCGTGAATTGAAGAAGAAGAACATTACTCCCACTGCCAAAGACTTGAAAAGCCACTACATAGTACTGCACAAAATCATCGCTAAGAGCGTGATTCTGAAGGCTGGCTCAACCGACATAGTGAACTACGAGCAAAAGTTCATTATGAGAAACTACATGGATAGGAAGAAAATCAATCTGCCAAGGCTGATTATCAACAATCTGATAAATGCTCTTGTCTTCTCAAGGAAGAGTGTCGATAAGAAGAATATCGTCAAGGTTATCCCTTATGGAGTTCTTCTCTCCATAATGATGATTAAAGACGGTGTTGTGAGGAAGCTGACTGACTCTATCAACACAGAAGAAAAAGAAAAATACTTTGGTGTTGGCGCTGTTGTTCGTCCAGAAGTTTTTGGAGTCAATAGTTTAGTCAGAATGCAGCTAATAACTGGTGCTATGATTAAAAAAGTGAAAACAGAGCAACAGGAAGGAGAAGCTGAAAAGAAAACCACCAGAAGCTCAATGGCAGGTGTGAAGAGACCTGCTGAGTCTCCTTCAAGGGAGACAAGAAGAACAAAACAGAAGGTGGCTCCTACACCTACTGTTGAGGAACCAGAAAATGAGGATAGAATTCCCATCAGAAAGGTCTTAGAGAAAAAGTATAGGCCAGCAGCTGAAAAAGATGCTTCAGCATCCGGTCAAGGGAAGCAAGTCCCTCCTCCTCCTCCTGCCGTTGTTGTCACAAGAGGATCAAAAAGAAGGTTGGTTAAGTCTTCAGAGGTTAACCCAAAGGTACTCGACTTTACTGCTGATGAATCAGTATCTGTCTTTGATGCTCATGATATTATTCCTGCACCCCCATTGTCTGTTTCACAACCACAAACACAACCACAAACTAAGAAAACCAGAATGAGTATCCGACAAACCTCTACCCTCTCTAAACCTACCCAACCATCATCCTATACACTCAACCTTGACCTACCACAAAATTCTTCAAATACTTCACTGACCACATACATTTCCAAACTTCACTCTCATCCCTTTAACCTATTATTCAAAGTACCTCCCATTAATCCCTTCAAACCCTACACACCTAAAACCTATTCAATCACCAAAACTACTCCCACTTTACCCACTATTACCCTTAAACCTACAGACTTTGGTGGAAGGAAGAATGTCTCATGTATTAACAAACCACAGTTTGTTAAGTATGAAGTCATATCACAAAGATCTACAATCGTCCTCTACATGGCATTTGAAAACCTTCACCTCTGAGTCGCCAGACCGAGATTGCCTCTCCGATGATTGCTACCTTCAAGGATGGAGAAGACCATTTTCAGATGTCATTCAAAGGAAGATTGAGACCAGACTGGTAGCGAGCAATTCCCTTCTCTGTTGACCTTCCTAGATCCACGCCACTGGCGAACCTCTCACATTGGAGGAATGCGGAAGGTGGATTACGGATGAAGAAGCTGCCTTCATGGCACACTGTCTTGAGATGGAGAAGATTGAAATGTCAGGCGATTCGAGTGATCCTTCGTCTGCATAAATGAAGATTGTACGCATGCACAAAGGTGGCTACCTTGGTCTATCCCTGGGAAAAGGAAAGAACCTGCTCCTGGCAAGCAGCCATTCAGCAAGATCGGGCTCACGAAGTATGAGAAGGCTCCCAAGAAGTACAATCTTAAGGAATTCTTTAAGCTTCCGATTGCCAAGATCTCTGAGGATCATGCCAGAAGGTTTTACCTGAATTCTCTTAAGGAAGATGAATGGAGAACTGGCTCCTCAAACTGCTGCAATGCCGAGAAGGCCACTATTCCAACAGTTGGCACAATCAGCAGAATTACTGACATCAATCCGGGAACAATTTACTTCGATGATATGTTCAGATGCTCAGTAATCAGACCATACGACTGCATGAAGACTTATGTCCAATGGGCTGTAGTGACAAAGCACTTTGACATTGGATTCACTTGGAGTCAATGGTCAAAAACATGGAAAGACAAAGCCTTGTTACCATGCCTCGTCCCCCTGGTGCTTACAGAAGATGACAGGGAAAATCTGAGAAGATTATACCTGGCAGAAAATGAAGGACTCTCTTTTGCTTCTGAAGCATTGAGTGACTTCGTCAGAAGAATATGGGGAGAAGAAGCTAGGAATAAGTTTGATGCTTTCACTGCTGACGTGCTTCTGCATAGGGAAACTATCTTCATGGATTTGCTGTATCCAGAAATGTGGAGAAAAAGAGAAGAATTCTGTCAGAATCTGAGCAGAGGAAACTTGGAAGTCTCATCAAATGGTTTATACCAAATGATGCGTTCTTTCAAAAGGCTCAAAAGAAGAAGGACTTGAGACTGAAGCTTTCCAACTAGGTGCTAGCAGAGCATCAGAAGATGAAACCTGCACTAGAAGCTGGACCTTCTACTTCTACTCCTGCAGTTGAAATGGTCACCATTCCTAAAGCAGAGTTTGAAGAAATGAAGGCCACTAACCTGAAAGTCACTCAGCTGGAGAATGCACTAAAGCTGTTATATGAACGTCTCAACATACCTCCACCACCTCCACCAAACCCTTAAATTATTTTTTATGTGATATAAATTTTTTTTTGGTACTCTCATATTTTTTATATATATATTCAGTGTTTTTCTGATTATTTGACTATACATATCTTTATCTGATTATCTGTTTATATATATTCAAATTTTTCTAAGCCATTCTTTGACTATGATGTGCTTTACACTCTTTTTGTCTGATGACAAAAGGGGGAGTAAAAGAAAGGTCTGATGAACACGTGAAAATCTGATTAACAAATTCACCGTCCGATGAATACACTAAAACTGAAAGTATTATGCATATCATTTCATACATAGCATTTGTATGGTTATTCATTGATCTAATATCTATTAATGCATTGATATTCACTGACCCAATAATCTAACAATGATCAATAAAATTGGTACAATGAAAATCTTTTTGATTAAATGAAAATCAGCTTCCGATCTCACTTTGTTAAAAATATGCTCTGATACATCTACGTATTTTTGCGATCACTTAAATGAATTTGTTTATCAACAATCGCCTTAATACCAGAATTGTCTTATATATCTTAATTGTTAAATTCAGGGGGAGACCCTTGATGTTATTTTGAAATTAAATTGTTCATCAACCTTGGATATTTGTCATCATCAAAAAGGGCGAGATTGTTGGAACCTAAACGATTGAGAAGTTTAGACCCTCATTAATTTTGATGATAACAAAATAATTCTCAAGAGAACAATTTATCTTCTAACATATCTTTGAGTGTACAGGTATCAAAACTTCATATATATGTACAAAACACTCAAGGAAGAAGAAGAAATTTACAAAAGAATTGAATACAATCCACTAGTGTCAGCATCCGAACTCACTCCAGCGTCTTGCTAATGTGCCAAGCGTGCAATCTTACTTCTTGACACGCGTGGAACACTAATTCGATTTGCGGCGTCAGTCCTGCTCGAGCGGCGGCGTCGATCTCTTTAATGAAGCACGTGATGATCACGTTTTGCTCTTAGCCTCGGACTGCAGGCGAATTCGAATTTGATTTTATGCGCTCATTTTGATGTACGAGGAAGCAAAGGTGACACCTTTGGCATAAGATAAAAATCGTACAAGGCAATTGTAAATAGCAGATAGTACGAAAATGGTAATGTGTACTATTCTGATATTCTCTGGAAAGGAAGAAAAGGACTACATTTCAAATTACCTCACTCAATGGAAAGGAGACATTTTTACAGCAACGGTAATACCCTTGAAGACTCCTATAAATACCCGAAGGTATTCATTGAAGAAATGTTGGAAAAACTGTGAAGAAACTTCATTCTGAAAGCAAATATTACTCAAGTGAGCAATCAAGTTTCGTGCCAAGTTTATGGTCTACATAGAACTGAACTCAGCGTCTTATACTTTCTTTTAGAAAGCTATTCTGTTTTGAGCTTAATCTTTTCATAGAGAGTTATTTTGATTATAATAAAAAATATAATCTCTTTTGTAAACTGTATTTGGCCTAGTTAAGGCTCTGTTCCTCAAAGGCTCGACTGTACTGAGTCGTTTTGAGAAGTTGAGAGTATTGTCAAGTTTGTGACAGAAGAATACTCTTGAGAAAAATTGTAATAAGTTGATTATAGTGAAAAATCCTTCAGGAACGAAGGGACTAGACGTAGCTACCAGTTGGTGGTGAACTAGTATAAATCTCTGCGTCTCATCCTATACTGCTTTACATTTATCTTTACCTTGCTCAGTAAAACAAGTTTTTATAAACTGTTTAATATTTGCATCCGGTTTAATCTGCATCTGATATATACAAACAGTTTTGAAAAACCTGTGTTGAAGTTTTTACGTATAGTCTGCGAAAAGTTTTAACACAATTCAACCCCCTTCTTGTGTTCACGTTCAAATACTGCCTTTGACACAGATGAATTCCTTGAGAAGAATGTGTAACTTCAAGACCAAGGAAAAATTTCAGAATGCCAAGATCCTTAATACCAAAGGCTTGTGGTAGAGTGGATTTAAGAGTATCAAATTCGGCTAGAGATGTCCCAACAAGCACTATGTCATCCGCATATATAATAAGAACAGTGAACGAAGTGGATGTGTGCTTCACAAATAGAGAGTGGTCAGAAGAAATTTGAGTGTAGCCACAACTTCTAAGTAAAGCAGTAAGTTTGTTAAACCAAGAGCGATCAGCCTGCTTTAATCCATATAAAGATTTCAACAATTTACACACCTTCTTAGGAGAAGGAGAAGGAAAACCAGGTGGTATTTTCATATGTACATCCTCTTGGAGGTCACCATGGAGAAAAGCATTGTTCACATCCAATTGGTGAACAAACCATTTCTGAATAGCAGCAATAGCAAGGACAACCCGAACAATTGTAATTTTTGCTACTGGTGAGAATGTGGCAAAATAATCAAGACCATCCGTTTGTGTATAGCCCTTAGCAACTAATCTGGCCTTGAACCGCTCAATGGAACCATTAGACTTGCGTTTGACCTTGTAAACCCACTTGTTACCAATGGGAATAACACCAGCAGGAAGATCAATAATGCGCCAAGTGTGGTTTGCCTCCAAAGTATCTATTTCAGCCTTCATAGCCTCAAGCCAACAAGAATGTTTACTAGCTTCTTTAAAAGAAGTAGGTTCTGTTACTTCATCAATCAAATTGATGAAGGATTAATGTGTAGGAGAAAGGTTGGTATAGGTAACAAAATTAGAAATGGGATCGGGTATGCTAGAGGAAGAAACAGAATTGCAAACATAGTCTGCAAGGTAAGAGAGAGGTTTGGAATTTCGGGTAGAGTGTCTAGGAGCAGAAGGAAAAGGTGAAGGAAGGCTAGGGTGGTGTGTTGAGGATGCATCTTACACCTTATCAGTAGCATTGGAATTGGCATTCTTCAGAAGTGACATTAAGGCTTTATATTCATCTTATGTAAGGGAAGTTGTGTTGCTGGAACTGGCATTAACTGAAGACTCTTTGACACTAGTAGCATTATCAAACTTTGAATCTGAATCTTCATTATCAGCTACATTAACACTAGCATTCTCTTTTCCTCCTTTCCATTTAAAAAATCCAAGGGGAAATCCATGCTTCTTATAGCATGTTTCGACTGTGTGTCCATTTCTACCACAGTAAGTACAGATCTTAGAATTGTAACCTCTAGCTCGACCAAAAGTACCTAGTGATTTCCTGCTATCGGCTGCATTAATTGAAATCCGTGTATCATCACTTTCCACATACAATCCATTTTGTCTCTCAAATTGTACAACCATAGAAAAGGCTCGATTTAGATCAGGTAGTGGATCCATTAACAGGATCTGATTTTGAACCACTGAGAAAGAATCATTCAAGGCAGTAACAAATCTAATCACTAGATCATCTTGCCGATGCTTACACATATCAGGAAAACCATCACATGCACACTTAACACTGCATTTACACTCAGGTAATGGCCTAAAATTATCCAGATCTTCCTAAAGGATAGACAGATTTGTGAAGAAATCAGTCACAGAGAGAGTACCTTGCTTCAATTGATACAATTCCTTGTGTAATTCAGCAACACGCATCGTTCGTCCTTATGAGAAATGCTGCTCAGGATCGGCCAAACACGATTCACGCTTTAAACATATATGATACTTTGTGCAATAGAAGGACTCAGCGAATTTACGATCCATGAATGCACAAGATTGTTACAGCACTCGAATGCCTCAAATGTTGGACCGAACAAATCGGTAGGTGCTGTTATGGATCCGTCGATGAATTTATACTTGCTCTTCGTTATCAATGCTTTCTTCATGAGATGAGACCATGGATGATAGTTCTTGGTGCCTGACAAAGACAACTCCAATTTCACCAACGGATCTTTGGTGTGTTCTCTGGAGCTAATGAAGTATGGTGAAGCTGAAGGATCTGGTTGTGGCATCACGTTCACCACACCAAAAGTAGAAGAATTATTCTGTCAAGGAGGCATGATTCACGACAGAAAAATTTGAGAAGAATTCCAGATCTGAGAAGAACAAGATCGCAGTAATCAGAGTTGCGGCAACAGAGCCCCTCCTTAGAGGTGCTCTGATACCATAACGGAAAGCAAAATCAATGAATCAATAACTGGAAACTCCATTGAATGAAGTAGAAGTTCATAAAATGTATTGGAATTCAAGAGAGGGAAAATGTCTATCTCATTGATTCAAAATCAAAATGAATACAAGAGAAATTATTTATACTAGTAAGCAACAAAGAAAAATAATGCGGGACAATTAAATTGCTGAGTGTGGTCTGTGGGCCTGATCTAGTGGGCTAGCAATTTTTGCCTGTTTCTTCTTATCTTGTGTTAAGGAGGATACAGCCAATAGGTTTTCTTTCTTACTTCTGGTTTGCGGCTGCTCAGCGAAGAAGATGAGGTAGGATTTTAAAAGGCAGGGGGTGCATCAGGGAAAATGGGGTGCAAGTAGCAATTAAAAGGGGGTTGTTTGCAGAAATAAATAGGGGTGCGCTTAGTAAAACTCAAAAATACATATCTATATAATTTTTAAACTTTTTCAACCCCACAAACTCATTTTAATACCTTTATTTTTACACAAAATAAAATCTCAAAAATAATAATATATCAAATATTAATATTTTATAAAAATAAAATAAATAAATAATATATTGCCAATATTTTCTTAAATTATAAATAAATACTAAATCAACATTTTTCAATAATTCGAACACACATAAAGCACCAAAATTATTAAATCTATAAATCATAATACTCAATAAGATGAACACAAATTTCAAAGTATACGTGGTATGAAAATACTGGAAGTTACAAGAAATAGGTTCTCAAACCTTTCTACCTTTTTGTTCCTTTAATGTTTTGATGTTTAAGTTGTTATGTAGCTAAGTTTCCAAAAGAAAATAAAAGTGTCTCACCTTTTTTTCTTCTCTTATGGCTGCCTCTTTCTTCATCATATTGTGTGGATGAGAAATCAAATTTTTTCTTCTTATTTTCTTGTAGATCATGAATAGATGAAGTGGTGTTGTTCATTTTTCAAAAGAGGTTTCAAAGAAAATGGCATATATTTTCATCTTTTTCTTTCTTAAAATGAAATGATACTTGTTTTCCCTTTCAAAAGCTTTATTTTTGGGCTATGAAAACTTGAACGTTGAGCCCTTGTTCACGAACCTAAGATCTTGAGTCAGTGGTTGAAAAGTTCGAGTTTTGAACTATAGGATTTACCTTGCACTAACCCTAGGTGATGTTATTGCTTTTTTATTTTATTTGTTGCATAGGCCGAACTCGCGACCTCAGATAGCTCGAGAGCTATCTAACCTACGCATTACCAACTGCGCCAACACCCGAGTTTAGGTGATGTTGTTGTCAAAGAAAGGAAAAAAAATTGGATCTTGGTTTATTTTTTCCTTAGCTTAGCCGTGAGCTCCTATGGTGGGGGCGATGACCAAAACTTTGTTTTCTTACTTCTTGATGATGAAGAACAAGCCTTAGTGCTTGGATCTTTAGAAAGGAGAAAGATCTATGCTTTTACCTTGCTTTTCATAGTTGTTAGATATAATATAAATGATTTCTTTTGAAATGAGTTTTGTTAATGTTAAAGTTTGGGTTTTATGAGTAAAGGATTCAACTTTATTGGTGTTTGTTTGTTAATGAGCTTCTTAGAAAATATCTCAAGGATTTGAACCATAAAGCTTATAGCTAAATGGCAAAGTGAGAAAATAAATTTTCCCTTTCTTTATGTGTGTGTGGCAGAGGCATAAATGTGGTTGGGGTCAAAGATTTAAATTCTGTTTAGCATTTGAAAAGCTTGTATTTGATGAGTTTTTAATTGGTTTTAAGTATTGGGAAGTTGTTGGCTAATTAGGAGATAAACTAAGGTACATACCTAAGTGATCCTAACATGTTTAAAGATTTGATTTGATTTTAAAATGAAATAAGCAAAGAAGTGGTTTTTAGGCGTATTTTGGGAGACTAGGCCAGCCTAGGATGTGTTTAAAGCCCTAGATTTGATTCTAAGCTTAGTTAATGTGTTTAGGTGTTGAGGTACCGAGAATACTAGAGTATTCACGAGCTATTTCGGAAGAAAAGCGTAGGGGTAAGGGAAATCTTTACATAATGAGTTTCAGCTTCATGTATATTTGGGGTGTGCTTGATTGATTTGTTTTGAGTAATGTTTGGTAATATTTGCTTAGTATTACTATGTGACGATGCATTGAGTGGCATCTGTTGGAATTTATCATTGTCTTGAGTGGATTATATTTGATAGCAATATAATTTATTGTATGTGTAAATATATGCAAGTTTATAAGTTTCAGATTATAAAAGACAATAATCGAGACCATAAACAATTTAAAGATATACACGCTATATATCCAATGTGATTCCAAAGAACCAAGAAAATCTTTTGAAACAAAGTAAATAACTTTTCTTAAAATGAAGCGAGTAGTGATCACTAAGTAATTTTAAGGTAAGAGTGATAAAAAGTAAGAAGTGTCTTTCCAAGAGAACTAACCAAGTAGCTAGGAAATGAGTTTTTGAAAAACCCTAACTGATTAAAGAACTTAATCACTATTTTCAAAGAAAATGGGTAAAGCTTCACAGTTCAAGATATTTTCAAAAGATTTTTACCTAAAATGGGTTCCAAAGGCCATTTTCCTAATTCAAACCAAAGTCTAGTGGGACGGGTGGTCATGAGTAGAGTATTCGTGAGAAACAAGAGCTTTCGAAAAAGAGTTCGTGAGAGTCGAGAGAAATCAGTAGGATTCACAAAAGATTTAGTTTTTCGAACACTCCTAATGAGTGAACCGTATGCGAGACTTGATTTGATGCATACTAAACATTGAGCATCGATACTTGGCCTAAGCGACTAGATTGGAAACTAGAGCCAATTACTCGTACGTTTCCCCCGACCTAAAGTTACGAGAACAGACTTTATGGTTAATAAAGCGCAGCAGAATTATGACGTCAGAAGAGAGATACAAAATCGTACATCCTAAGACGTTGGGATAGCTTCGGTACAACATTAGATCCCTATTTTAAGTCTGGTGCTGTTACCAAGATTCTGATATATGGAATCAAGCTAGGTTCCATGATGGAACCTACGCTTGCCCAATTGGCATGGTTGCACTCCTCGTGTGTGCAATTGCTTTCATATGCACTAAGCATAACAAACTAACGCATCTGTATGTTGAACCAATTTGATTTAATTTACAACCTTGATTGTGACTAAGTATGATTGAATGTTTCACATTCTCTGTTGTTTATTATGCTACGAGATATGTGCCTGATTAATATACGATTTATTATACTGCATGTTTGTTATATATCATAGTATTATGTGAGTCGCATGGTTAGCTTATGATGAACTCGTGCACAAAAGATTTACCCTTGCACTGTTATTTTTCTATTTGTATACTTCGATTTCGGCGTTACTAGATGGCTCCACAGCTACCGATGCACCATTCCGACACAACGAGATTTGAGTTCCCAGATGGGAAAAGTGAGACACGCGGGACATAGACCACATCTCTAGACACGTCTCCTATTCTGGCACTATGGTCAAATTTACCGACGATGGGAAGAGGACTATCTCTTCCCATACGAGCATACGTACCTTGATATTTGAGGCACCCTTTGAGATGATCTGGGATGTGCCTTACAATACGTACTCCATTGAGACTGACTCTGGCGAGCTTCGGGAGACTCCTGCGAGGATGACTTTTTATGATGGATCGAGGCCTAGAGGACCTCGTATTTACACTGCACCGCGCAAGAACACGTTTCCACCAGGTATAGTGGGAGCTTCTACTTCTTCTGTTGTACCCGAGAGTGAGGCAGAGGTAGCCGCCCAGACTGTTGGAGATATCCTCCCTTCGGTGACTCCATCTGTGGCTGCGATGCCCATAGCTACTCCTGTGGCTCCTTTCCCTACTCCGCACGTGGCAGCTCTCGGGTCTACCTCAGTTGAGAGGGATCAGACCGATAGCCGTCACAACACGACTATGCTCTAGACTCCCATCGAGGTGACTGTGATCTCCAGTGATGAGGAGGAACAGGAAGACCCTAGTGAGGACTGCGAGGCCTGTCGCAATGGTTCTTTTCATGTATATGGCCTCTGTGCTAATTATCGTTATTGCTAGAGTTGACCAGCGTTAGGATGAGTTTTTTCATTGGAGTTGTATTTACATTTGGTACTTTTTGTATTGTATTGTGTAACATCCCAATTTTTAAGAAAAGTGATTTTAGCAATAAAATCCTGAATACTCGAAAAATAAGTCATAGAGATTGATCACCTCAATGGTTTACTGAGAGTACGGGAAATTATTTTGAGTTATTTTAAATAATTTATTTATTATAAATAATTATTATTCATGATGTCAATTCGAATTAATTGACAGCATAGACGTATGCTGCTTTTAAAGAGAATTCATCAATTATACTTATTAGAAGTTTTCTGCGTGTGTGATAGCAGCGTATTTTTGTTGACTAAGAAATTGATTGAATTAAATCAAGATGAAATTAAATTTAAGAATTAATATTTAATATTAATTCATGGTTCGAAAATCGTCAGAAAACTCTAATAAAGTTTCGTCGCGTTTCGAATCGCCGGGTAAATTTTATCCGCATTAAAATTTAAAACGAACTCAGATTTCGATGAAAATCGAATTGTAACTTGCAGTGATTATTTTTGAGTGTTTTAAATTGTTTTTAATATTTATGATAATATTTTATTACGCGGTGAATTAATTTCTCGGTAAATTAATTTTCGCGAATTAATCGGCAAAGAATTAATCGGTAACGCGATTATTTGACGTCATATTTTAGTACCCTTAGACTCTAGGATTAGAGGGTAATCATTGAAATATCAAAGATTAGATGGGTTAGACTAGTTATGGGTTTAGCATCTAGCTTTTTGGTGTTAGGTGTCACTTTGTGTGTGATTTAAATTCCTACACTTTTCTTACACTCATTTTTAACCATGTGTTTTACTTAATAAAATTATTTTTTTTTCACACCCTTTTTAGGGGCTGTTGGCCGAACCCACCTTCCCTTTTACTCTTTTTTTTTTATATATTCCTTTGTTTTAGTGTAGGTTAATAAGAAGGCATAGATTAAAAACAAAACTTTTAAAAACCTTTTTAATTGATTGTTTTGTAAAATTAAAATCCCCTCTTTATTTTTGAAGCATCAGGCCGTAACCTTCCCTTAATTCTCACCCTCATTATTTTTTTTCCTCACTTTGCTTTACCTTGTGTGAGAAACACCTAAGGTGTTATTTTTTTTAATTAAAAGTTTTAAATTCTCCCTTTTTCTTTTAACCAGGTTGCGACCCCCCACCCTATTTCACTTCCATTTTTTTTTCATTTCCCTTCTTTTTATTCTTCCCCTCCTCCTCTGTGTTTCCAGCAGCGTGAGTCTCCCCATTTTTAACCCTTCTATTTTATTTCTTTTCTCCAACATGCTCATGGGTGATGAAGAGAAAGCAAGCCAAGCCAACTTCTTCTCCTCTTCTTTATTCAGCCAGAGTACCTCCCATTCCCACACTCTCATTTCATTTTTTTTATTTGTTTCCAAACCCTTACTCTTTCTCCACTTCCAGCGTAAATAGTATCCACCTCCTCCAATCACATTTTGTTTCCAATTTCTCCATCTAATTAGCACCTACCTCTTGGTCTAGTGAGTAAGCATAAAGATAAGCACTTCCTTGCCCTTTCTTGAGCTTCAAAAAACGTGAGCTAGAGGAGGGAGAAGGTGATAGTTCTTTCACTTTGATTTCTTGTATTTATGACTTGTTTTGTGTTTAATTGTGCTTGATTATGATCAATAAGAGAAAGGAACACATTATCCCCAAATTCTTGAAACCCTAACCTAAGGAAAGAGGGATTTGTGTGATCTCTTGTGAATCTTGTGAATTAATTGGTGTTCCTAGCTTAATTGATGTTGATGTTGTTGTTTTAAATTGATAGTTTGGGATTAAAACTTTGATTGGGTATTGTTTTGATAAAAACCTATTCTTGAGGAAAGGGGATTAGTGGTAATTATGTTATGAATCATGTAATTAATTGATGAGGGTTATGTTTTGGGTAGTTTAATTGTTATTGGATTGTTGCATATGTTTAAGTAGAATAGTTAGTAAGTTACATGTGGGAATTTATGCTTGAGGGACCTAAAATGGCATGTGAACTTGATTAAGTGATTCTCTAATTTTAAGCACTTCTATGGCCATGATGAAAATGTTTTGGAAAGCAAAAGAATTTGGAAATGTTTTGGTAAGTGAATCATGAAACTTTATGAAATTGGATTTGATCATGACTTATCTTTAAAAGGAAAAATGCTATGGAAAATGACACTAGCTTGTTGTTTGGAAAATGCATTGGAAATTTTACTTTGAAATTGTTTTTGGTGAAAGAGTATGAAACTTAGTAAATTTGGTTTTAAACATGACTCGCCATTTGAAAGGAAATTGTGCATTTTATTGTAAGCTTGAGTTGATAATTGATTTTGTGGGAACCATTTGCTTAGAGGTATGATAATTAGGATTTTAGAAATGTAGAAAAATAATTCTTCAAAAGCTAGCCTTTAAATTGTGTGTTGTGTTTTAGTTCTCAAGAGATGATTCTTTACACAAATACTTCAAGTATGTGACTTAGTATTTCAAACTAGTTTTTAAGTAAAAAGTGTTTGGTTGATTGAAAGAACTCTTGAAACTCTTGTTTTTGGAAAAGGTTTTAGAAACATATCTTTGAAATGTGCTAAGAACCATGCCTTAGATGTGTCTTAATATGTTAATGTCTTGGAGTTTAATTTAAATGATTTGGAAATGGTTTGCAATTTAAAAAGAGAGTTTTGCAATTTTGTTTAGAAAAAGCCGTTGGTGGCCGAGAGGCCCTAGGACTGTTGAAGGGAAATTATTTTTTTGAAACTTATATGTAATGCTTGAATGAATGTGTTCTAGGCTTTGGAAATTATGAAAAGTGGTTAATTGAAGTTGTTTCACCTTAAGGTTTTCAAGAAAATTAAAAATGTGTTATGTTTAACTTCTCAAGAAATGATTTTAGTCTTAAAATCTTATTCTTTCAAGTAGTTAGTAAGTAATTGTTTAAGTGAACATGCTTTGGTTAGAAAAGGGGAATTCTTTGCAAAAACTTGTTCTATGATGTATGCATGTTTAATAGGAACCTTGATTAGCTAGATTTTGTGAGAAACGTGTTCTTGAGAGTATGCTTTTGGAAGGTGGTATGGGTTTTGGCATATACTATTAAATGTGTTTTGAAATAAGACTTGGATATATCTTGTTGTCTAAATGCCTTGGTGTATAGTTAAATGATTAGAAATGGCTTGTTTAATTTAAAAGGAAGAATTTTATGATCCAGCTTGTATTTAATGTGATTTAGTGATTGTTCTATGTCTTAGATTTTTAGGCTATGAAACACATAAGGTAAATTGGGCTCTTAGAGACCCAAGAAACCAAGTGGAGCCTTGACTTGAGTAATTGAGAAAAGGAACTCTAATTGTGGTTTTGTTCATATCTTGGTGTGAAAAGAAATGAGATTTGGTTTCAGAGCTTTATTACTTTAATTTTTGGTGATTTTCAAAGGTATGTAATTCTTCAAAAACATGTATTTCAAATTGTGTATTTTAGCATAAGTGTTTTGGTTAGTTAGTAGGTTGGGTTTTGAGAGCCTAAGGTTTAAGTTAGTTTTTAGAATTGCACTAGGTTTGCTTTGGTGTAATAGGCTCGAGAGATCCGAGGACGTGCGGCATAGAAATCGAGGAATACGGGGATACGCGCAGCTTGGAGTTCGGTAAGGGCGCTTCACATTTAATACTTTTCATAGTATGTTAGCGTAAGGGCAACTTTTAGATACGATTGGAATTTAATTGCAAGTATGTACGCGAAGAAATCTGAGAACCTCAGGGTTTGAAGTGAGGGTCTCGTACCCCTTCGTTTTATTGTTTAAGCATTATTACGAATATTTAGTGGGCTTGCCTGTAAGCGGTTGGCAGCTGTCCCCAACCCCCCACACTTGTTTGTTCCTCTCTGTGAACTACATCGAGTTGAAGAGGGATGGATTCTATGATTTGATTGTCGATTGTTGTTGTTGAGCTGTGCAATTATTTAATATGCAGTTGAATAATGCTGTGAATTGCTGATGTTGCTTGTGTTGTTGAATTGCATTTCAATATGTGAATTTCTTATGCTGCTTGTATTGTTGAATTGCGTTTCAATATGCGAATTGCTGATGCTGCTTATATTGTTGAATTGTGTTTCACTATATTAAGCTTGCTATAAATTATTTGATATGCGGTCCAATAATTATGCGAATTGCTCCTTGAATTACGTATGCGGCGAATTATTCATCGAGTCTGAGAGCTTAGTCGAGTCGTCGAGACGTTTTTGAGCTGTGAGCCGGACAACTGAGGGTGCTAGGTCCCCTTCATTCACGGTGGATTAGCTAGGCGTCGCAACGTTAAGGAATCGGAGCTGAATGTCCTAGGGAGAGTGAAGATCCCAAAGCTACGGCTGGTATTCAGTGGATGGATCGGCGTCTGTTTTCCGGAAAAATTGTCGAGTCGAGAGAAAAAAAGTCGTGAGCTGAGTCTGAGAGAGTCTTGAGTTGCGTCTTGAGAACTGTGCATACTGTTGTTTGCCTATTGTCATGATTTGTTATTTGCTGTAATATGTTGTGTTATTACATGTTTTGTAGCTGAGTGCGTTGTCGAATAGGCGTATCTGCTCTTTATTTTTAAGAAGTTGACCCTTGCCAGTGGTTCTTTCAATGTAATGAATGTAACCCAGATGGCGAAGCAAGCGGAGGATTTGGAACTGCAGAGAGGAGCAGCTGTTGTGTAAAATATTAACACAATTGTGCAAGTATACACAATCGCAACAAGTAGTAAAGATTAAATCAAGATCGTTCCCACGAGGATTGATTAATTGAATTCACAAGTTTTTCCATTAGTAAATGAGTTAGTGAGTAAATAATAAAAACAGAAAATAAACATCAAATTTTTGTGATTTTAATAATTGAAAAGACAGAATTAAACAAGTGATTTGAGAAAAATATGGATAAAGGCAGTTAGGATTCAGTTCATTCATATTTCCACTAGGTTGGTTTCAGTGCCATAAGTCAGTGCCATATGGCACCTGGGTGCAGGGCACTAATGTTAAACAAAAATTCAATTTATTCCTGCAAAACAAAATTAAACTAAGTTAAAAAAAAAAATCTGGGCTGCCTCCCAGTAGCGCTTGGTTTATAAAAGTCCTCAGCCAGACTTATTTTTCACTTCAGCTGTCCTTGAGTTCAGTGGTGACCCGTGTTCTTTCATCAGGGTCACCCCAATACTGCTTCACTCTCTGGCCATTGACTTTAAAGGTGGCACCTGTGGCCTCATCCAGTAAGTCCACTGCCCCATATGGATATAACTTGACTAGCTTGAAAGGACCAGACCACCTTGATTTGAGCTTCCCAGGGAATAATTTCAATCTTGAATTGAACAGCAGCACTTGAGATCCTTCTTTTAATTCCCTGGGTTGAATTCTTTTATCATACCAAGCTTTGGTTTTGGCTTTATACAGCTCAGCATTCTCATAGGCAAAGAGCCTATGCTCTTCTAGTTCATGTAGCTGCAGCAACCTTGCTGCACCAGCACTCTCCAAGTCAAAATTCAGCTTCTTTGTGGCCCAGAAAGCTTTGTGTTGCAACTCAATAGGCAAGTGGGAAGCCTTCCCAAACACCAATCTATAGGGAGATGTCCCTAATGGTGTCTTGTATGCTGTTCTGTAGGCCCACAGGGCATCTTCAAGATGCAAGGACCAATCTTTCCTAGAAGGATTGACAACCTTCTCAAGAATCCTCTTAATTTCCCTGTTGGAGAGCTCAACTTGGCCACTTGTTTGTGGATGATATGCAGTAGCTATCTTGTGCTTCACCCCATACTTCAGCAAGAGCTTTTCTATTAGTTTGTTACAAAAATGGTTGCCCTCATGACTGATAATTGCTCGAGGGACACCAAACCTTGTGAAGATATTCTTATGCAAAAACTTGCTCACTGCCTTGGCATCATTGGTAGGCAGAGCTACTGCTTCAATCCACTTAGACACATAATCCACAGCCACTAAGATGTACAGATTTCCAAAGGAAGGAGGAAAAGGGCACATGAAATCCATGCCCCATACATCAAAGAGTTCAATTTCAAGGATGCTATTGAGGGGCATTTCTTGTTTGCTTGAAATATTTCCTACCCTTTGGCATCTATCACAATGTTTAACAAATTCATGAGAATCTTTAAATAAAGAGGGCCAGAAATAACCAGATTACAAGACTTTGGCTGCTGTTCTGGCTCCTCCAAAGTGTCCTCCATAAGGTGCAGAGTGACAATGTTGCAGAATGCTTCCAACTTCCTCTTCTGCTACACACCTTCTGAACAACTGATCCACACCCTTCTTGTATAGAAAAGGTTCATCCCAATAATATTGTTTCACTTGCTGGAGGAATCTCCTCTTTTGTTGGTAATCCATCTCCACTGGAAGGATTTTGCAAACCAGAAAGTTCACTATGTCAGCATACCAAGGTGCCGTGAGGGCATCAACCTTGGCACCTGTTACTACCAGCAGTTGCTCATCAGGAAAATTTTCTTTAATTTCACCTCCCTGTTGTTCAACACTGTCATTTTCAATTCTGGACATGTGGTCAGCTACTTGATTCTCCACTCCTTTTTTATCTCTAATTTCTAAGTCAAACTCTTGCAGTAACAACACCCATCTTATCAATCTTGGTTTTGCATCTTTCTTGGCAATCAAATACTTGATTGCTGAGTGGTCAGTGTACACCACCACCTTTGTGCCAACCAGGTAGGATCTGAACTTGTCAAAAGCAAACACCACTGCAAGTAGTTCTTTCTCAGTGGTGGTATAGTTCAACTGAGCATCCACCAATGTCTTACTTGCATAGTAAATTGAATGAAACACCTTGTTATGTCTTTGACCGAGAACAGCTCCTATAGCAAAATCACTTGCATCGCACATCAACTCAAATGGCTTATCCCAGTCTGGGGCAACAATGATAGGGGCTGTGGTTAAGGCTTTCTTCAGTGTTTGGAAAGCTAACATGCACTGTTCATCAAAATCAAATCTGATTTCATCTTTGTAAGAGTTGGTAAAGGGGCTTTGAGATTTTTGAAAAATCCTTGATGAACCTTCTATAGAAACCAGCATGCCCCAAAAAACTTCGTACCCCCTTCACACTAGTTGGTGGAGGTAATTTCTCAATGACCTCGATCTTTGCCTTGTCCACTTCAATTCCTTTCTTAGAGACTTTGTGACCCAGAACAATGCCCTCTTGCACCATGAAGTGGCACTTCTCCCAGTTCAGTACTAGATTAGTCTCCTCACACCTGGACAACACTTGCTCCAAATTATCCAGGCAAGCTTGAAATGTTTCTCCAAAAACAGAAAAGTCATCCGTGAAAATTTCCATTGATTTCTCAATAAAATCTGAGATTATTGCCATCATACACCTTTGAAAAGTTGCTGGTGCATTGCACAACCCAAATGGCATCCTTCTAAAAGCAAATGTGCCATAAGGGCATGTGAAAGTAGTCTTGTCCTGATCCTCAGGTGCTATGGCAATCTGATTGTAGCCTGAATACCCATCAAGGAAACAGTAAAATTCCTTCCCTGCCAACTTGTCGATCATCTGGTCAATGAAGGGCAATGGGAAATGATCTTTCCTTGTTGCCTTGTTGAGCTTTCTGTAATCCATACAAATCCTCCAACCAGTCACAGTTCTGGTGGGAATTAATTCATTCTTGTCATTAGCTATAACAGTCACTCCTCCTTTCTTCGGAACACATTGCACTGGACTAACCCAAGAACTGTCTGAGATTGGGTAAATAATTCCAGCATCCAGCCATTTAAT
The DNA here is from genome assembly GCA_037113605.1 of Calophaca sinica. Taxonomy (NCBI): domain Eukaryota; kingdom Viridiplantae; phylum Streptophyta; class Magnoliopsida; order Fabales; family Fabaceae; genus Calophaca; species Calophaca sinica. The sequence continues at coordinate 43,006,428 of CM073734.1, forward strand.
GATTTCCTTTTTCACTACCTCCTTCATCACTGGATTCAGCCTTCGTTGTGCTTCAATGCTATTCTTGGCATTTTCCTCCAAAAAGATTCTGTGCATACAAAGAATAGGACTTATGCCTTTTATGTCAGCCATTTGCCATCCTATAGCCTTCTTATGTTGCTTCAACACAGTGAGCAGCTCCTTTTCTTGCTGCAAGCTCAAATCAGAAGCAATAATAACAGGAAGAATGTTGTTCTCACCCAAATAAGCGTACTTCAAGTGTGGAGGTAGCACTTTCAGTTCACTCGGAGGTTTTTCAACGGATGGAATATTGGATTTGGAGCTTTGATCACCGAGTTCCAATGACTCATATTTTTACGAACCATAATTGATTTACGAAGCCTTCCCTCTGTGTTTTTATCCTGCACTCGTTCATGATCGGTGACATTCGGTTCTGTTTCAAAGACATCCTTGTCCCTCATGAGTTGATGTTGAACCAATGAATCAATGGTTACGACAAAGGAACATTCCTCCACATTTTCTCAGAGGATACTTGAGAGCATTAAGAACATTAAATTTGATTTCTTGATCATTGACTCTCATAGTAAGTTCACCCTTTTGCACATCAATCGCTGTCTTTCTGTGGCAAGGAATGGTCTACCTAAAATAATAGGCACCTCAAAGATCGCCTTCAAAATCAAGGATAATAAAGTCGAGGAAATACCAATTTATCAACTTTGACAAGTACATCTTCGATTTTCCCTTCTGGATAAGCTAGAGTTCTGTCTGCCAGCTGCAGAGTCAGAGTTGTAGGCCTGGCCTTACCAATTCCAAGCTGTTGGAAGATGGACTTAGTCATTAGATTAATGCTGGCCCCTAAGTCACATAGAGCTCTCCCACAATAAGTGTCACCAATAGTGCAAGGGATGGTAAAACAGCCAGGATCTTTTAACTTTTGGGGGATCTTACTTTGCATCAGCATACTGCACTCCTGGGTCATAGCAACTGTCTCAAATTCTCCCAACCTCCTTTTCTTGGTTAGAACATCCTTCATGAACTTTGTGTAATTTGGCATCTGTTGCAAGGCATCAACTAATGGAATGTTGATGTGCAACTGTTTCAGTACCTCAATAAACTTGTCAAACTGCTTGTCTTGATGGGCTTTTTTAAGTCTCTGAGGGAATGGTGGAGGTGGAAATTCAGGAACTAATTTATTGCTTGCGATTCTTTGGTGTAATTTTCTCGGCCAGTGCAGTGCGAGTGGTCTTTGGGGCGGCTTTGAATTACTGCTCTGTAGTTTTGGCACTTGAGTTCGTCTTTTTTTTTACATTGAGGGCTGGCTAGTGGTAACCTCAGGCCTAGAAGGACACAGTAATTCAGTACCACTCCTCAAATATATATCTTTTATTTGCTCTCCCCCTGGCTTGGCGAGTTCGGTTATGTGACGGTGAACCACTTGGTCTTTGGTTCATAGTCGTTGCCATCCGCCCTAACCGATTCTCCAAGTTTTTAATTCTTGCACCACGACTTTGCATCGGGCTTTGGTTTCATTCATGAAGGCCTTCAAAGATAGCCTCCATTGAGTTGTCTACCATAGGAGCAAGAACTTTTGAACTGGTTGGGCGGGGAAACCAGGGGGATGTGTAGGCTTTGCGGAACCTGGCCAGTCTTTGCGGGATTATTGTTACTCCACGAAAAATTTGGGTGATTCTTCCACCAGGGTTGTAGGTGTTGGAGTAAGGATTATTGTTTTTGTTGAAATTCCCTACGTAATTGATGAGACCACGGGGTTGCTAGGGCACTCCTCATATAGATGACCTCCTCCACAATACACACAAGAAATAGCTTTAGCCTGCACCTGTGCAGACTCTGCAGAATTCACAGGTGCTGTGTTGGCACCAACAACATTCAGACCTTTTAACATGTTTGCGATTGCAGCCACCTGTGCAGATAAAGCTGTCATTTCACTCACTTCATGGACTCCAGCAACCTTCTTTGTAGCACTCAATCTAGCAAGAGGGCCATCGATAATCGCTTGCAAAGCAATGGTCTCAATTTTCTCATATGCATCATTGTAAGACTGCGCAAGAGGGCACCACCGTAAGAGGCATCAAGCATGTCTCTTGTTCTTCCCGAAAGACCATTATAAAATGTTTCCATTTGAATGCAAATAGGTATGCCATGGTGAGGGCACTTCTGAGCGACTCTTTAAATCTCTCCCAAGCCTCAAACAGTGATTCCTCTTTCATTTTGCCTGAAAGATGTAATTTCATTCCTCATCCTTGCATTCTTGATTGGAGGGAAATACTTGGTTAAGAATTTCTCTGCCATACCATTCCAATCAGTGATAGAGTTGGGTTCCAAGGAATTTAACCAAGCCTTGGCTCTATCCTTCAAGGAGTATGGGAATAGCCTGAGTCTGAAAGCATCATCTGTAACTCCAGGAATTTTGAAATTACTGCACACTTCAAGGAATTGTTTCAAGTGCAAGTGAGGGTCTTCTTGAGGTGTGCCACCAAATTGTCCCACAGTTTGCAGCATTTGGAACATCATAGGCTTAAATTCAAAATGATTTGCAGTTATGTCAGGCCTTACTATGCCTGTGTGAATAGTCTGAGGATCAAAAACAGCATAGTCCCTCATTGGCCTGTCCCTATCATTGGCTAAGCCTATGATATCAGCATGCAGCACCAAGGCTTGGTACTGACTGTGAATACTTTGTTGAACACTGCTTTCGTCTTCTGCATCAGGAATTATTTCTGCAGTATGGGGACCAGTTGCTGCCATATTTACAGTAGCACCTAATGCAGCAAATGCTTGTCTCTCCCTTAACAACCTTCTGAAAGTTCTGTCAATCTCAGGATCCAACTGATATTCTGGTGCCGTGTACCTGCGCAAGTGCAGAGTTGAGCACTAACAGCTGACACAACACCCAAAAGAATTAGAATATCTCAACTAACAAACCTACTAAATTCAAAACTTTGTAAATTTAATCAATTCAATCCCCGGCAACGGCGCCAAAAACTTGTTGTGTAAAATATTAACACAATTGTGCAAGTATACACAATCGCAACAAGTAGTAAAGATTAAATCAAGATCGTTCCCACGAGGATTGATTAATTGAATTCACAAGTTTTTTCATTAGTAAATGAGTTAGTGAGTAAATAATAAAAACAGAAAATAAACATCAAATTTTTGTGATTTTAATAATTGAAAAGACAGAATTAAACAAGTGATTTGAGAAAAATATGGATAAAGGCAGTTAGGATTCAGTTCATTCATATTTCCACTAGGTTGGTTTCAGTGCCATAAGTCAGTGCCATATGGCACCTGAGCGCAGGGCACTAATGTGTGTGCCTTTCAGCACTTTCACCAGGGTTAGGTAAAGGGTTCCTTATGTCTAAGCCCCGTTATGTTCCCCCTTGTCTAATTAATGTGGCCAAGAACACCCTATAAGTCAGATTGCCTATGTCTAGTTTAATCTAAATCAATTAAAGTGTCCTTTAAATTGATAATCCTTATAGTGCCTCATGAAATCAATATGTCACCACCTTTCAGCACCTAACATACATTCACCTAACTAAAGTTGATCAGGCTCAAGTTAAGCATATTGTAAATAAATGCGCATGAGACACAGATGCATAGGCAAGGACATATAGACATTCACCAACCAAGTTTTAATATAAAATCACTTCATCCTAACTTAAGAAAATTAGCTCATAATGACCCTAAAAACAAAACAACATAAATTGGTGTCGCACACAAAATCCATGGCACTAGAGTAGAGTATAGAAACTATTACAGCTATGAATGAAACAGAAAAAACAGAGTTGCTCCTAGCCTTGTGAGCTCGAAAACCACTCTTTAAGCAGCAATGCCTTGCTGTCTCTGCTTCAATCTGCACTGAGCAAGTGACTTCTCTCCATGGACAAAGTTGAGAACTTGAATCAATGGTGTTTGGAAGAAGAAAGGTGAGATGCGGCTGCTTCTATTTTCAGGGGGAGACAGATGCTGCCCTAGCAGAAAAAGAATATCAGAACCAGCCTCCTCTCCCATTAGGTCATTATCCTTTTATATTCTTTCCTCAAAATGGGCTGACCAACACTAATCCCCAAAAAGATGCTGTCTTTAAGCCCAAAAGTGAGGGCTTTTTGTCTTGTAGTGAGCTGAGAGAAAATCCAATAGGACAAGGAAGGACCACCAAAAGCGAGCTGCAGCAGCACACATGAGGACAGAGTCCTTTGTTTAACTTCACTGAAAGATCACACGCTGCTGCTTCAAAGTCCAGGGTTGTTAGCAACACAGTGCCGTGGCATGGCACCAGACTTGGCACTGAGCAATTCTCATAAAAAAATCTGCACAATGTGACAAAAACATCAAAATGCTCACAAAAGCACCAAAGTGCTTTAAACAGCTCCAAATCAGGGAAACCACATTATTTACATGAATCTAATAATTAAAGGACCTAAATTACTCTTAAACTCACGTGATTCATAGTCATAAAAGCATAAATAACTCTTATTTCTAAGAGTTATCAGTAGCTGAGGATAGTCGTCCAGCCTTCTTCCTGTGTTATGTTGTGGAATTTACAAGCAGCCTAGTGAAGAGTATAGCTTGTGGACCAGCTATAAGATATTTGTCATTATTTGAGTGTTGTAATAAATCTTTGTTATGTTTCATGACACATTTGTTATATATGATTTGACAGAATAAATGAATGTGGTCTATGGGTGTCTTAAATTATTTTCCGCCATGTTTCTAAAAGTCGTTGTGATGCTCTGACTGCTTCTTTAAAGAACCCCTTTTAAAAAAAAGAATAAAAAAAAAAATATAGGACCACATTTCTCGAAAACCCTACGAGCAGAGTATTCCACCTTTCGGAAACATGTCAACTGTTGTCAGAATATTCACTTAGTAGCACTCCGGAGATAGGGTTTTACAATAGTGGTATCAGAGCGGTTCGGTTCTAACCGGACTGTGAGTTGGGCAAACTATAGCTGGTCAAGTGTCGGGAGGATAGAAGTTAGCCTGTTGGGAGTCAAGATGTGTTTCGTTGTGGGTCGAACTATGCTTGTGTGGTTGTTCCTCAAGTGGATTAATTCTATTTGTAATTATTTGGATTGTTCTTAATTGGAGCAATGTGTCTTGAGACACACAAAATTGTTGTGGGGTTCTAATGAGGTTGTAAAATCTTGTGGGAATCCAATACCTTTGAGACGAGCAATTATTTCTATCTAATCGGGTAGTTCAAGAAATGGACTGAAGACTTCGGATAGCCAAGCTGAGGCATGGATAGTAGGTGTTGTTGCTCAATAAACTGCTTCGGATAATCAACGTGAACTGCTAAGACTGCCGGGAGATGACCAAGTTGCAGAGATTAAAGGATTGGTTGACCTTTTGTCACCATGGAACTCTTAAGTCATTCAGGAAATAAGAGATGAGATTCCAGGATTGGTTGCAAGCGAAGCTGTTATTATTATTATTATTATTATTATTATTATTATTATTATTATTATTATTATTATTATTAATGTTTAACATGATCTTTGGCGTATTATTGATCCTAGATATAGATCACGTAAATGATTGATGTATGAAGTATTTTGATATGTATTTTATTTGAAAATCAAAAACATTTTATGATTTTGTGAGTGTGACGTGTTTGCCACTAACATTTGTGTTTTCGCAGTAGTCTATTCTTGTACTGCTGCGAATGTGTGTGATCGATTGTGTGTTTGTTACCTGTGTGAGCGTTTTCTTATTTTCCAACAAAATATTAAACACGACTACTTTCTAGCAAGCGCCGATTAAATGTCTTGTGACAATTTAATTTACGCGAAAACCATTCAACTCAGTTGAATGAGAGCTGGAAAAATTAGTGAGAGTTGTTAGCTAGGGGTATGGTGTGGTTAGTGCATGACTAGAAGCTGAACCAGTTTTGGGGTAGTACCTAAAATTTTACCAAATCTTAACTTCACCTTACCTTAGGAAATAACCTTCCTTGAAATAAGACTAACCAAACAAACCTGAGAGAACACTGCCCTTCCTTTTATCCTCCTTGGCTGGTCACTTAAAAAAAAAAACTGGGAAAGAATAGTGTATTCTCGGTGTTAGTGTTGAGAGAACCTAGTTCCCTTCCTTTTCCTCCTGTTACACGCCGCAGACGAGTTCTGCTTACGTGACCCCATTCTTCTCCCATATCTTCTTAGGTGATACCAAGTCGTGTGGTGATTTGAGTGTGTGAGAAACCTTAAGAAACTTGGAGAGCCTGAAGACTTACTTTCCTTACCATTTTCCTAGACCAAACCGTAAGTTTGAGAAGAGGTTAGATGAGAATTCACCCTATCCTTGGAGATCATGAGTGAGGTTGTGATTGAGTGGTTAGTGATGGTAGGGATTTCTCTTTCTTTATGATACACTGCGAGTTCTTGGAGAAACTCTCGGCAAGTATTTAATTCTTTTGTTTCCGACTTTCATGTTGTTAATGAGCTCGTTGAAAATGGTTTTAAGGTTAAAATAACTTTTGTTAAATCATTGTTTTATTTTTTTTACCTTCTATTGTTTGCAATGGTTTTGTTGAAAATAGTTCCAGGTTTTAGATGATTCTATCAAATCATACATTAGTAGAAAAAGTTTGAATGAGTTAGAATTTTGTAAATTATTATTTTAGTATTTCAAGACAATGAAACACCTAATGTTTAAAGGAGTCCTCGTATTCCTACATAAGGTGGAGTCTTAGGGAATCAAACATTTAAAACCTTCGATTTGTTTTAGTGTGAGTTTTATGATTACAAAAGCTCTGAAAGAAGAAAAATTCTTGGGTACTATCTTATTGTTTGGAAACCGAGGGAGTACTTGCTATCTTGGTAGTATTCTAAAATTTGACGTGCTTAACTGAGAGTATTTGTAATTAGACAATTTAGAAGCTTAATAATTGTTTTGACTTTGAAAGGAAAATGAATCCCTAGTGTTTCAAAGTTAAGATTTAGTTATGAAATTTTGAGTAAGTGTATAAATTTTATAGTTCTTTGAGAAGAGAAAAATGATTTTGAGTTTTGAGCACCTAATTAATGGTGTATGAAAATTTGTGTATAGGAAAAATGAGTTATTAATTTGGGTTAATCTTGGACTGAAGTGTGTTGGATAATTTGAGACGATGAGGACCTAATCTCAAAGGAACTTTAGTGCCAAAGAGAATGGTTGAGTCTTGAGAAAGTTTGTTTTACCAGTTCTTCATTTAATGTGATTCTTAAGAGCTTTGATGTTGTTTTATGAAAAATGAATGATTTGAGAAAAGAATTTTAATCTTTTTGCAAGTTTTAAGTGAATTTTGGATATTCCTGATATGTGTAAACGTGGATACCTGCGAATAGGTTAGCATTATTTCCGTAGTAATGGTGTGAAGCCGTAGTCGTTCTCGTGTCCGTGTTCGTGTTCGTGTTCGCGTTCGCGTTCGTGATTAAGCAGAGAACCTGGCTCTGGAATGAAGCATCAGTCAGTCGCAAGAAATTTTTCGTCCACTAACTACGTTTACTTTGTGGTGTGCTATATGCCTTGTGATTGCTACTATTGCATACTATATTATGTAGCTATAGATATTACAGTACTATGTGCAATAATAAGTGTCGTGTATGCTTATGTGTGCAAATTATTTTACGGTTTTTGAGTAAAGTAATTTTCTGTATTTTGCTATCCGTGTAGTTTCGAGGACGAAACTATTTTAAGGGGGTAGTATTGTAACATCCCAATTTTTAAGAAAAGTGATTTTAGCAATAAAATCCTGAATACTCGAAAAATAAGTCATAGAGATTGATTACCTCAATGGTTTACTGAGAGTACGGGAAATTATTTTGAGTTATTTTGAATAATTTATTTATTATAAATAATTACTATTCATGATGTCAATTCGAATTAATTGACAGCGTAGACGTATGCTGTTTTTAAAGAGAATTCATCAATTATACTTATTAGAAGTTTTCTGCGTGAAGCGGTAACGCGTATTTTTGTTGACTAAGAAATTGATTGAATTAAATCAAGATGAAATTAAATTTAAGATTAATATTTAATATTAATTCATGGTTCGAAAATCGTCGGAAAACTCTAACGAAGTTTCGTCGTGTTTCGAATCGTCGGGTAAATTTTATCCACATTAAAATTTAAAACGAACTCAGATTTCGATGAAAATCGAATTGTAACTTTTTTTTTTAAATGAAGGAAAGGAGCCTCGTTAAAACCTTCTGATGCAAAACCCTCCTTAGGGAAAAAACATCTAGAAGGAAAAAGAGTACTCCTCCCTGTTAAAATAGAATAAAATGGGAAAAAGAATACAGAGAAAACATGGGGGGGCTATACCAAAACCCATGCACAGGAAAAGAAAACAACAAAAGCAACCCCAAAGACAAGGGGAAAAGACCCAAACAAAAATTAAGCAAATCTATAGGCAGGGAAGCCGAACCTATTATTAAAGAACTCAACAGCAATAAAAGAAGGGATGTTATTCCACCAAATAAATTTCGTCTGAGAGGCCCCGAATTTGGCCAACTTATCCGCACAAGCATTCCCCTCCCTGTGGATATGCGAGACAACGAACTGCATGGAAGAGGTGAGGGCCACACAATTATGCCACCTGTTACGAAGGGACCAGGGGACGAGAGTAGAATTCTTGAAGGCTTTAATAACAATTAAAGAGTCGCATTCTAGCCAAAACCTATGCCAACCTTTAGAATAAGCAATTTCAATAGCTACCATGGCACCGATGAATTCCGCCTGTAAGGCATCAAGGGAACTAAGAGGCTTGGCAAAGCAACCCAAAACAGCTGCGCTACTATCACGAAAAATGCCCCCACAGGCAGATAAGCCAGAAGAGCCGAAAGCCGAGCCATCAGAATTACACTTCACCCAACCGCAAAGAGGAGGGGACCACAAAACAGTCGTGATGACCGGAGCACAAGGCAGCCGACGCTGGACCCCAAAGTAGCTAAGAATTTTCAATTCAGAATCAAAAGCAGTGCCCTTACTATTAAGACCCACCAAAGCAACATGGTTGATAACGGTGCAGATGGCAACACGAGCGGGAACGAAAGAATTCTCGAATCTGGCCTTATTGCGACTTGCCAAATACCCCAAATGATAGTGGTGATGCAAGCAATAACTAAATCCAAAGCTTGAGAGCTCCAGCTGCGATTACAGTAGTCAAGAATGGAGGGGATCAAGTTGGCGTTGATGTTGTAGCCGAAAACATCAGACATCTAAGACCAGAGGCATTGGGCATAAGGGCAGCTCAGGAACAGATGAGAGGATGTTTCCGCCGCCTGGTTACAAAGAGAGCACATAGAAGGGTGAACGGAGCCAACACCGATGAGGTGCTCGTCAGTGGGCAGCCTGTTATGAAGCAACCTCCAAGTACAAAAAGACTTAGAGGGAGGAATGCAGCACCACCAAATAAGCTTGTACCAAGAGTTGTCCAAAGCATCCGGTTTATAGAACTTATAAGCTTCCTTGAAGGTAAGCAAACCAGAGTTAGAAGCACACCAGACCAACCTGTCAGGAAGACCACCAGTAGGAATGATAATCCGTTCTATAGCCGAATGAAGGCCCGGAATATTAGCCAAAATAGAGTGCGGGATGCACCAGTCTCCATCATGAATAAAATCACACACTTTAGCACTGAGCTTGCAATGAAGCTTAGGAGGGATTCCAAGCCGCTGGACAATAGGAAAGGGGAGCCAGTTGTCTAACCAGAATCTCACCATCAAGCCATTGCCAATCTGCCAAGAAGAATTATTGAGGATCACCGGAACAACTTTTTTGATACCCTACCAAATAGAGGAGCTGATATGATAAGAGATGACCTGGTTTTTGCGGTAGGCCCTATCCTTCATGAGCTGACACCACTCAAGGGAGGAAGAAATGAAATCCCAGCCATGCTTAAGAATACCAGCTTTGTTTATAGAAATGAGAGAGCGGATGCCTAAACCACCTTCCTTGAGAGGCCTGCAAACCTTGGACCAGGCAACCGTGACAGATTTGCGGGAGTGGATATCACCAGACCACAAGAAATTGCGAAGCCAAAAGTCCACCTTTTTGAGAAGAGAGGCAGGCCAAGTGTAGAAGTGGAAGCTATACATTAGGCTGCTTTGAAAGACTGATTTGATGAGCTGGGCCCGTCCCATGAAAGAAAGCAGATTACCTTTCCAAAGGCTGAACTTGCACTTGAGACGATCGGCGATAGGCTGTAAGTGGGTCTTCTTGGGTTGACCTTTGAAAATCGGCACACCAAGGTACCTGAAGGGGATGGTACCAGAACGGAAACCAAGAATGTCAGCTATAACCTGTTGACGACAAACAGGAATAGACCCAGCATAGTACTTGGACTTGTCAAGGCTAATAGTTTGGCCAGAACAAGAAGCATATATGTTGAAAAAGTCAACCAAGTTCTTCAAGCCCCTGCAAGAAGCCCTGCAAAAAACAAAAATATCGTCAGCATAAAGAATATGGCTCGGCATGGTGAAACCCCTGGGGCCAGTCATTAATTGAAGCTTCCCTTCATGAACCAGCTTGGTAATTCCCCTGCTAAGAACTTCTTCAGCAATGCAAAATAATAAAGGAGAGAGAGGGTCCCCTTGACGAACACCCCTATTACAAGAGAAATAGCCCACCAAATGACCATTGATAGAAAGGGAGAGTCTGGCAGAACGAAGGATGCAGCTGATCCACCTGCAAAATTGATTGCTGAAACCAAAAGCATTGAGGATAGTGTTAAGGAAATCCCAATCTAAGGTATCAAAGGCTTTCTTGATATCAATCTTCATGGCCAGTTGACCCCCAAAAGATCGCTTATCAAGCAAGTTCACCACCTCAGAGGCTAAACATACACAGTCAGAAATGTTTCTATCCTTGACAAAGCCTCGTTGATTATGAGAGACAATTTTGGGGACCACCTGGCAAGCCTATCACCAAAGACTTTGGAGATGATTTTGAATTGGAAGTTTGCAAGAGCAATGGGCGAAAGCGATCAATCTTTATGCCGCAGATTGACTTTAGGAAGTAAGACCACCAGATTAGAATTAAGATTAGGCAACAACCACCCATGCTTGAAGAATTGTAAAACCGAATTGTAGACCTCTTCGTGGATGATATCCCAGTAGCGATGGAAGAAAAAACCACCAAAACCATTCGGACCGGGGGCACTGTCACCATTAAGAGAAAAAACCGCGAGTTTAACCTCCTCCCTAGAGGGCAAAGAGGCAAGCATGCTGTTGTCCTCCTCAGAAACCAACTGAGGGATAATGTTGGAAATGTAATCAGAGTTTTGAGTGCGAGGAGTGGAGTTAAACAAACCAGTGAAGTATTGTAAAATATGGTCCTCAATAGCAGCTGAATCATATAACAGCTGCTCACCATGCCTCATAACAGAGATCTGCTTAGAAACGGCTCTAATTTTGGCAATTTTGTGGAAGTAGGCTGTGTTGCGGTCTCCCTGAGTAAACCATTTAATTCTGGCCTTATCCCGCCAAAAAGTTTCTTCAGTGGACAAAGCTTTCTGAAGCTGGAGCTGCACGACTTTCTCTTGGGCAAATAAAGCCTCATTACCTCCCAAACGATCAATTTTTTGCTAGACAGAATGAACAGCAGAGAAAGCTTCATGAACCTGCACTTGAACATTACCAAAGACTGAATGATTCCAGTCCTTGAGCCGGACTTTCAAATTCTTAAGCTTCTGAGAGAGAATATACATGGGGCAGCCAACGATAGGCTCTTGCCAAACCTCCTGAATGAGCCTAATACAATCCTCATGTTCAGACCACATACTGAGAAATTTGAAAGAAGAGTCCGCAATCTGTATATCATTCTTGGCAACAAGCAAGATAGGGAAGTGATCAGACTGGCTTCTGGGAAGGGTACAGGTAGCAACACTAGACCAAGCATTAAGCCATTCATCATTACAAATCACCCGATCCAATCTCTTCTCCGTTAAAAATCTGCCTTTCCTACCATTTGACCAAGTGAATTGAGCCCCACGAGTGTCCAAATGATTGAGAGTGCCTTGATTAGTCCAATCTAGAAAGTCCCTGCAAGAGATTTTATTAGGGGTGCCCTTGCCTGTTTGCTCATGGCTGCCAAGCACTGCATTATAGTCACCTAAAAAACACCAAGGACCAGGGAAGCTTTGCTGCAGCTGTGACAGACGCTGCCAAAGGTTTTTCCTGTGAATATAACTAGAGGAAGCATAGATAGCAGCAAAGAAAAAGTCTTGATTGTTAACAGTTAACTGGAAAGCAACGTGTTGGTCAGAGTTGGCTAAAATAGTAGGAAATAAATTGATGTAACAAAAGCACCAAAGATTAGGAAGGAGATCACCTCGGTTATTGACAAAGAACTACCTTCAAGTTCAAGGATTCCCAAAACCCGTTAGGAAATTAAGATTGAGGAATCCAAGGTTCCGAGATAAACAAGAAATCAGGCTTATTAAATGAACAAAGCTTACGCAAAACCGACCTGGTGTCCAGATTGCCCACACCACGGGCATTCCAAAAGAGAAGCTTCATTGGGAAAACTGCTGAATACCAGCCCGTGAACGGGTTAGATAGCCAGCCGCTGTAGCCGCAACTTGACGTTGTCTCTTAAGCTTTTTCTTCTGAGACTTGGTTAGAGCCTTAGTGAAAGTCTCTTCCTCTTCCTCATGACAGGAGTTAGTATCAATAGCATTCTCAGTATCACCGGATTGGGCCCAGAACTTGGATGCTATAACCATGTCTTTCCTAACATGTTCGGGTAAATTATTGAAAACAGGCTTACAAATAGCCTTACCTGAAACGACATCAGCCAAGTAGGTGTCCTCGGGTTGTATAGTCTCGGATACATGGTCTGTGGAATGTGAAGAACTCAAGGAATCCTCAACCACTTGAGAGGAAGAGCAGGTTCAGCAAGCGGAACACTGGTTGTCATAGGCGAACCACCGTGTATGGCCGTGGGAGAATTAGCCGCCACCGTCTCATCGTAGACTACCTCCACCGAATCTTCATCCTCATGATGAGCATCAATATGCTGCTGATTAGCCTCGGCATCTTGGTTATTATCGACCAAGTCATGGTGATCATCCTCAACATTAAGTGTGGAAAGCAGCTCAGTATCACCATGTGGCATCACCAATGGCACAGGATTTGCGACCTCAGTGGCATCGCCTATCACAGGGGGGGCCGTATCACCTACTCCCGGGGGGGCTACGATCACAGGGGGCACCACGACAGTTGGGGTGCTAGCCTGATGATTGGTATCTGCGTTATTGCCGCCGTGCTTACCATGACCAACACCTTGGACATGCTTGCGAGCCACAGGCACCGAGAGGGGTGGCCGTTGTCTCTTGCAGTTGGCGGCTGAGTGACCAATGGTGTTGCAAACGTTGCAGAAGATGGGAAGCTTCTCATATACTAACTGGACATTGAAAGCGTGGCCAACCCTTTCAACAAGCAAACGATCTCATGAACTCATCCTTGAGGTCTAAATCCACTAGCACCCGAGCAAAGTGGCGTAGGTTTTGTGCAAGGTTGCTTCATCCAAAGCGATGGGGATTCCGACTCCACGGGCTATGGAGAACAAGATTCTTGGCTGCCGATATTCTTGTGGTAAACCAATTATCTGGCTTGACATTGCGAGCGAGATTGTCTTTGCAGAGAAGGATGGAAGTCCGGTTGCCATCTTGATAGGTGAAGGATTCCAGGCTTCAACGACCAGGAGCTGGAAGACCAGACGCTCCGTAAATCTTCAGTGGAGGAGAATGAAAACTCGTAGTAACCCCTGCCCAGGGAAACCATGTGCCAATGCCCAAGAGGCTTCCACAGCGAGGCAAGCTTATTGCGCAAGTCAGCATTTTTGAGAGGTGCATCGCCCTTAGCAAGGATTAACCGGCCGTGGAGGTTGTTTTTACAGGCTTCAAGGCCAGCCTTATATTCCTCCTCTGGTATTTGAATGGTGAGGGCATCACCTTTGAGCAAGGGTGAAGGAAGGAGGTCGAGAGGGATGGCGCAGGACTTGGAAAGAGCAGCAACGAAGCTTCTTTTTTGAGCAGCCGCGATGGGGGTCAGCTGAGGAGAGGAAGGAGCATCACGGCATGGGGATAGAGGGTGCGGAGATAGAGGCACCGTAGGAGGTGGAGGGGAGGCGCCGAGACAAGGCCACAGGCAAATTGGCACAGGTGGAGCCATGGCCGAAGCCATGAAAGCCGACGGCGGATAAGGAAACCCTAGCAGAGGGTGTCAGCGCTCATCAGACCGAGATGATAAGGAATTAAAATTTAAAACGAACTCAGATTTCGATGAAAATCGAATTGTAACTTGCAGTGATTATTTTTGAGTGTTTTAGATTGTTTTTAATATTTATGATAATATTTTATTACGCGGTGAAGTAATTTCTCGGTAAATTAATTTTCGCGAATTAATCAGCAAACAATTAATCGGTAACGCGATTATTTGACTTCGTATTTTAGTACCCTTAGACTCTAGGATTAGAGGGTAATCATGAGATATCAAAGATTAGATGGGTTAGACTAGTGATGGGTTTAGCATCTAGCTTTTTAGTGTTAGGTGTCACTTTGTGTGTGATTTAAATTCCTACACTTTTCTTACACTCATTTTTAAGCATGTGTTTTACTTAATAAATTATTTTTTTTTCACACCCTTTTTAGGGGCTGTTGGCCGAATCCACCTTCCCTTTTACTTTTTTTTTTATATATTCCTTTGTTTTAGTGTAGGTTAATAAGAAGGCATAGATTAAAAACAAAACTATTAAAAACCTTTTTAATTGATTGTTTTGTAAAATTAAAATCCCCTCTTTATTTTTGAAGCATCAGGCCGTAACCTTCCCTTAATTCTCACCCTCATTATTTTTTTTCCTCACTTTGCTTTACCTTGTGTGAGAAACACCTAAGGTGTTATTTTTTTTAATTAAAAGTTTTAAATTCTCCCTTTTTCTTTTAACCAGGCTGTGACCCCCCACCCTATTTCACTTCCATTTTTTTTTTCATTTCCCTTCTTTTTATTCTTCCCCTCCTCCTCTGTGTTTCCAGCAGCGTGAGTCTCCCCATTTTTAACCCTTCTATTTTATTTCTTTTCTCCAACATGCTCATGGGTGATGAAGAGAAAGCAAGCCAAGCCAACTTCTTCTCCTCTTCTTTATTCAGCCAGAGTACCTCCCATTCCCACACTCTCATTTCATTTTTTTTATTTGTTTCCAAACCCTTACTCTTTCTCCACTTCCAGCGTAAATAGTATCCACCTCCTCCAATCACATTTTGTTTCCAATTTCTCCATCAAATTAGCACCTACCTCTTGGTCTAGTGAGTAAGCATAAAGATAAGCACTTCCTTGCCCTTTCTTGAGCTTCAAAAAACGTGAGCTAGAGGAGGGAGAAGGTGATAGTTCTTTCACTTTGATTTCTTGTATTTATGACTTGTTTTGTGTTTAATTGTGCTTGATTATGATCAATAAGAGAAAGGAACACATTGTCCCCAAATTCTTGAAACCCTAACCTAAGGGAAGAGGGATTTGTGTGATCTCTTGTGAATCTTGTGAATTAATTGGTGTTCCTAGCTTAATTGACGTTGATGTTGTTGTTTTAAATTGAAAGTTTGGGATTAAAACTTTGATTGGGTATTGTTTTGATAAAAACTTATTCTTGAGGAAAAGGGATTAGTGGTAATTGTGTTATGAATCATGTAATTAATTGATGAGGGTTATGTTTTGGGTAGTTTAATTGTTATTGGATTGTTGCATATGTTTAAGTAGAATAGTTAGTAAGTTACATGTGGAAATTTATGCTTGAGGGACCTAAAATGGCATGTGAACTTGATTAAGTGATTCTCTAATTTTTAGCACTTCTATGGCCATGATGAAAATGTTTTGGAAAGCAAAAGAATTTGGAAATGTTTTGGTAAGTGAATCATGAAACTTTATGAAATTGGATTTGATCATGACTTATCTTTAAAAGGAAAAATGCTATGGAAAATGGCACTAGCTTGTTGTTTGGAAAATGCTTTGGAAATTTTACTTTGAAATTGTTTTTGGTGAAAGAGTATGAAACTTAGTAAATTTGTTTTAAACATGACTTGCCATTTGAAAGGAAATTATGCATTTTATCGTAAGCTTGAGTTGATAATTGATTTTGTGGGAACCATTTGCTTAGAGGTATGATAATTAGGATTTTAGAAATGTAGAAAAATAATTCTTCAAAAGCTAGCCTTTAAATTGTGTGTTGTGCTTTAGTTCTCAAGAGATGATTCTTTACACAAATACTTCAAGTATGTGACTTAGTATTTCAAACTAGTTTTTAAGTAAAAAGTGTTTGGTTGATTGAAAGAACTCTTGAAACTCTTGTTTTTGGAAAAGGTTTTAGAAACATATCTTTGAAATGTGCTTAGAACCATGCCTTAGATGTGTCTTAATATGTTAATGTCTTGGAATTTAATTTAAATGATTTGGAAATGGTTTGCAATTTAAAAAGAGAGTTTTGCAATTTTGTTTAGAAAAAAGGGATGGTGGTCGAGAGGCCCTAGGACTGTTGAAGGGAAATTAGTTTTTTGAAACTTATATGTAATGCTTGAATGAATGTGTTCTAGGCTTTAGAAATTATGAAAAGTGGTTAATTGAAGTTGTTTCACCTTAATGTTATCAAGAAAATTAAAAATGTGTTATGTTTAACTTCTCAAGAAATGACTTTAGTCTTAAAATCTTATTCTTTCAAGTAGTTAGTAAGTAATTGTTTAAGTGAACATGCTGTGGTTAGAAAAGGGGAATTCTTTGCAAAAACTTATTCTATGATGTATGCATGTTTAATAGGAACCTTGATTAGTTAGATTTTGTGAGAAACATGTTCTTGAAAGTATGATTTTGGAAGGTGGTATGGGTTTTGGCATATGCTTTGAAATGTGTTTTGAAATAAGACTTGGATATATCTTGATGTCTAAATGCCTTGGTGTATAGTTAAATGATTAGAAATGGCTTGTTTAATTTAAAAGGAAGAATTTTATGATCCAGCTTGTATTTAATGTGATTTAGTGATTGTTCTATGTCTTAGATTTTTAGGCTATGAAACACATAAGGTAAATTGGGCTCTTAGAGACCCAAGAAACCAAGTGGAGCCTTGACTTGAGTAATTGAGAAAGGGAACTCTAATTGTGGTTTTGTTCATATCTTGGTGTGAAAAGAAATGAGATTTGGTTTCAGAGCTTTATTACTTTAATTTTTGGTGATTTTCAAGGGTATGTAATTCTTCAAAAACATGTATTTCAAATTATGTATTTTAGCATAAGTGTTTTGGTTAGTTAGTAGGTTGGGTTTTGAGAGCCTAAGGTTTAAGTTAGTTTTTAGAATTGTGCTAGGTTTGCTTTGGTGTAATAGGCTCGAGAGATCCGAGGACGTGCGGCATAGAAATCGAGGAATACGGGGATACGCATAGCTTGGAGTTCGGTAAGGGCGAAGAAGTCTGATAACCTCAGGGTTCGAAGTGAGGGTCTCGTACCCCTTCGTTTTATCGTTTAAGCATTATTACGAATATTTAGTTGGCTTGCCTGTAAGCAGTTGGCAGCTGTCCCTAACCTCCCACACTTGTTTGTTCCTCTCTGTGAACTCCATCGAGTTGCAGAGGGATGGATTCTATGATTTGATTATCGACTGTTGTTGTTGAGCTGTGCAATTATTTAATATGCGGTTGAATAATGCTGTGAATTGCTGATGCTGCTTGTATTGTTGAATTGCGTTTCAATATGCGAATTGCTGATGCTGCTTGTATTGTTGAATTGCGTTTCACTATATTAAGCTTGCTATAAATTATTTGATATGCGGTCGAATAATTATGCGAATTGCTCCTTGAATTTCATATGCGGCGAATTGTTCATCGAGTCTGAGAGCTTAGTCGACTCGTCGAGACGTTTTTGAGCTGTGAGCCGAACAACTGAGGGTGCTAGGTCCCCTTCGTTCACGGTGGATTAGCTAGGCGTCGCAGCGTTAAGGAACCGGAGCTGAATGTCCTAGGGAGAGCGAAGATCCCAAAGCTACGGCTAGTATTTAGTGGATGGATCGGCGTCTGCTTTCCGGAAAAATTGTCGAGTCGAGAGAAAAAAAGTCGTGAGCTGAGTCTGAGAGAGTCTTGAGTTGCGTCTTGAGAACTGTGCATACTGTTGTTTGCCTATTGTCATGATTTGTTATTTCCTGTAATATGTTGTGTTATTACATGTTTTTTTGCCGAGTGTGTTGTAGAATAGGCGTATCTGTTCTTTATTTTTAAGAAGTTGATCCTTGCCAGTGGTTCTTTCAATGTAATGAATGTAACCCAGATGGCGGAGCAAGTGGAGGATTTGGAACTGCAGAGAGGAACAGCTGAGGTTAGTCGTCCAGCCTTCTTCCTGTGTTATGTTGTGGAATTTACTAGCAGTCTAGTGAAGAGTATATCTTGTGGACCAGCTATAGGATATTTGTCATTATTTCAGTGTTGTAATAAATCTCTGTTATGTTTCATGACACGTTTGTTATATATGATTTGACAGAATAAATGAATGTGGTCTATGTGGTGTCTTAAATTATTTTCCGCCATGTTTCTGAAAGTCGCTGTGATGCTCTGACTGCTTCTTTAAAGAACCCCTTTTAAAAAAAATAATAAAAATAAAAAAAATATAGGACCACATTTCTCGAAAACCCTACGAGCAGAATATTCCACCTTTCGGAAACATGTCAACTGTTGTCAGAATATTCACTTAGTAGCACTCCGGAGATAGGGTGTTACATATTGATACAGGTTTGGAGCAGCTCCTCATTTTGTGGATGTCGAAGTACATCTGAAGTATGAGTTAGTCCTAGGGTCTAAGCGTATTCGTATTTTTCGATGTACTTCCTTTTGTCTTGTATTGTGTATTTATTTTCAGGCACATTATTTTGAGCAAAACACTTGATTCAGACTTTGTTTTATTATGATGGTATTTAGTTTATATTATGTTGTCTATACCTTGTGTATTGTCATGTTTATTTCACATTGTTAACAAATGGTTATTACTCCTCGCATTTAGTTTTCGAAAAAGATGTTTCAAAAAGAAAAAAAAATTTACTCGTGTTTTATAAAAGATTGAGAGGAGTTTTCTTTTACCGAAAGCAAGACTAGCATTAAAAAGGTTTAAGCATTTAGATTGAGATTAGATCTGTGACGCTTCAAAAATTGGGGTGTTACAAGTCTTATCCTGCGAATAATGAAATGCCAGATATGTGGGAGAGTGAAGCCTAAATACTGGAATAACAGTTAGACTACCCGTATAGAATAGAGTACAGTCACACGCTCTACTAGACACTGAGTGATCGTAATACCTATCAGTAGTTTTTAGTAGGACTATGGTATCCGGTTACTCCATCGAGTGATCGTAATACCTATCAGCCACACTACGATTGAGTGCTATGTGATTATTTGCTATGTGTTTATATGTGCTTGTAGTAGTCGCCTTATGCAACGTTAGCCTTGTTATGCAATAATTTCTATAATTGATGTGAGAGCATGTGGTGAGGATTCTAGGCTATTAGAATCAGAAAAGAGACGTTTCGAGAGTGCAATGATTAATGGTTTAGACTGACAGTCGAACCATAATGAGGATATGTCAAGGTCGAGGTATGTTCCTAGGCTTGATCTTAGGTGTGAGGAATTATGATGTAAGTACGTAGATAGGTCGACCATTACGTACGAGGCCAGAGTACGAGAGTGGAGTACGATATGTGCAGTATAATGGACTTGCGGTTTGTTGTGGCTCAGGAAAGTGCACCTGATCATAACTCGTAATAAAGTAGAGTATATTTAAGACTCCGAATGTCGAACCCACAAAGAATGCGCGAGTACTAAATTAATAGAGATACTTTATTATTTAGATGAACGAAAGTAGTGTTTAAGAGAACGAGAGCAATCAATTAAAAAGCAAATACGCAAGAACCAAATAGAGATCAAGTAAAGAAAGCCTAGGGGAACCGGGTTCAGTAATACGTAGTTCTTGAATTTACTAACCAACTATTATGAGATATGATTCCTATTCGAATGTAAACCACCCACTCTAAAATTGAATTTGTTAACCAACTGTTATGAGATATAATTCCTATTCGAATGCCAACAACCCACTCTAAAATTACTACCACCGTTTGATCATGCAATGTTAATAATCTTCTTCCAAATAACTACCCAATTTGATTATGCAAGGCAATTAAAGGCTAAAACATTAAGAAAATGTGAGTTTGTTAATCTAATAATCGATTAGAAACAAGCAATTACCATTGAACAGGCATAAAATGAGTTCTGTTATTCCTAGAGTTCCATTAACTAATTGTGGTACAATCGCCTTCAATTAACTAATTTATTAAGGATTGACCAAATCCTATGGGATTAAGCATATAATCAATAAGATAATTAGAAAACTCATAATAACAATTGAATAAATATCAAAGACATAGTAAAAGATCTCCCATCACCCCTAGTGATGGAATTAGGTACTCATAGTATTTCTCAATATCAAAGAATAACAACAATCCAAACAAGAAATCATGAAAAAAAAAGAAAAGACAAGAGGCAAGAGGCAAAAGCTAAAGTGGTCAAACGACCCCCATCCTCCAACTCTGTTGAAAAAGAGCTAAGATTGCCTTTTTATAGGCTTTGAGGCGCACTAGGTCAACTGACTTCAAATCTGTACGTTCTGGGCTTGGATACGGTCGTACTGAATTTATACACGGCCGTACTAAACCTTATTTGCGATGCTGACCCGTACTTGTGCACTCTGCACTCCCTGACAGCAATTGTGTACGGTCGTACAACATTTGGTACGGGCGTACTGAACTTCTTCTACGGCACTAGGTCGTACTGACGATGAGGTACGCCCTTACTGTTGGGCTTAAATAGGTGCGGCCGTACTGAGAAGATGTCAGCCGTACCACTAGTCTAGAAACGCCAAAAATCTCCGAAGCATACCAGTCTTTGGTCCAATTCCGCATCTTTTGCTCCTAGCGATGTCTTTATGATATTTCTACAAAATGGGGCATAAGTAAGCATTTTTATACTTTAAATATCACAAAATGACATATTTAAGTACTAAAAATGCCCCATAAAAGTAGACAATCTGGTGTGTTAACACATCCCCACACTTAAGCTTCGCTTGTCCTCAAGCAAACTACTTGGATAGTAATAAAAAAAAAATGAATTTACTGACTAGGGGCATAAGCGAGATACATGACAACAGAGCAATATCATAAGATGTGCTAAGTAATAGAATGCCCAATTAGAGATTCAAGTTCAACAAGTTCGACAAGTCTTTGATTTATAAGTCACACTCTCACCACTCTCAACGTGTTTAAAGATGTAGTCATTAATGCTCAAATTTTTCCAAAGAAGTACCATAGGCTTGTATATTGACCAAAACTCTACTATTAAAATCCACTTATCATGCAAAAGAGGAAAAAAGGTCTTTCATAGGTTGTAACGAGGCCAAGGTAATAATGTTAAGTGGGATAAAAAGAAAGAAAAGGTCATGCAAAGGGTCGGAAATAAATCAACCAAACAATTAACCTTTTTCTTTTTAACTATAAAGAACAGGCAATTGATCCCTCTAACATTCAAGGCATTCAATTTTTTTTTTTCCGAAGGCTATACTACTTTTTTTCTTTTCTTCTCTTTTTTTGTTTTTTTCTTTTTCTTTTTCCTTTTTCTTTCCTTTCCTCCTTTATGCTTTTTATGCAACAAATAAACAATTTAATAATTCTAGGAAGGGAAAGTGTTACTAAGCCTTCCTTTTATAAACTTTTCTGAGGGATTTCTAACATTATTCTTTAGATTTATGCCACTATTTGCTTTAACAAAAGTAATTTCCAAGGTTACCTCATTTAAAATAATAATAATAATAATAATAAATAACAATAAAAGGATACCAAAGAAATATAATATAAGCACAAACATGGACAACTAGTGGTAAAATATTTGTAACACAATTAAAGTGGGCCTGAAAAATTCCTAAAATTGCCCCTTCCAAATTCACATGAAAGTAAATTTTTATTCGCTTTGTAATGGTCTCTGCACAAGTTCTAGAATGCCTAACATGGAAAAATATCACTCAATCAATGAAAAAAGGTAAAAATTATGAAGTGACCTCTTATTTAGGCTCAAATGTCACATTTAATGGTTTACACAGACAAATTGAAACTCATAAAACTTCAATGCTAATTATCAGCAAATTCTAAAACTAGCAGCAATATCATTTCAATCACAAGTTGTCAGAAAAAATTTTAAAAATAGCCCCTAAATCAGAAAATATTAAATTTTCCATAATTTAATAGTTAAAGCATAGCCAAATAATTATAATTATAGTTCTCTCCCCACACTTATTTTTAACAGTGTCTTCACTGCTAACAGCTATAAAATAAGTAACAAAGTTTAAATATGTGCTAAAAATAATTTAAGTTAGAAAGGTAGTCCCCTCTGAATAATTTCACGAGCAAATTGTAGAGGGGTGATTCAATTAATATTGTTGCCTTGCCATTCCCCTGGAACTACTAAGTAGCTGGAAAAACTGTGAATCACAATAAACTATTAAAAATATAAAAGTAAATAGAAAGAAATTAAATAACACAGGTTGCCTCTTGCAAAGCGCTTGTTTAATGTCGTGAGCCTGACAGTTTGCTTAAAAGTGGTCAACCGGGCTCTCAAAGAGTGAATTTTGTATTAATCACATTTCCCCTTCTCCACTTCTTAACCATAAGGTTTAGGTTATTTTTTCTTTAGCCATGTGGTGGATTGACTTCAAAATATAGTGGAGTTTTTATTTCTTCACCTCCCACCAATATGCTAGGATCCTACAAAACAAGAAAATTTTCTGGAGGGTCCTGTATTCTTAAATTATCAAAAATATCAGTAATAATCGCATTAGTGAAATAGGAAGAAATAAAAGGAGAGAGATTATTATTAGAATATAAAACCTTCAAAACATCCTCTTCCTTACCACTCTTCAAGGTTACCTTTCCCTTTTGAACCCGAATTACGGTATCACCAATGACTAGAATAATTTGCCCCAAAATTGGGACTTTCTCTTTTTGCTCAAAATCAAGAATCGTGGGGTTTTCCTTGTTTTCTTCATGAGTGCTCCCTTCAGTAGGAGCTTCAATCCTTTCTGGGAATGACTGTCCTTTATGCTTAGGCTCAGACTTAGGCTCAGACTTAGGCTCTTCAATCAAATCTTCAATATTTTCAAGAATGATGACTTCATCTTCCTCTTTTAGATTAGGCTCAATTTGACTAAGAAAAGTATCTTGTTTCCCTCTGAGTCATTAATGTTGCTTGAGCATAATCCTGACTCTCCAAAGATTCGAAAGGAGTTTCGAAAAACATGAATTGGTCAACAGGATTTTTCCCAAATATAGCAAAAATCTCCTCCATGGTTAGTTCTTCATTTAGCTTTCCATCCTCATGACGATGACTTCGTATTCTTCCTTGGGATTGGGTTCAAGTTCTTTTTTATATTTCTTGGGTTCAAGTTCTTTTTTATATTTCTGAATCATGCAATTTAATAAGGTAGAAACTTCTTTATTTAAGGCTTGCTGATCCTCTGTGATGGTGTTTACTATCTTCTGCGTAGATTTGAATCTTTCATCCATTTGGCCCAAGAAGGTGTGTTCAGTCTCTTCCAAATTAGGCATTTTCTCGCTTTAAGCTTGATTTTGCAGATGATGTGACCAACAAAAATCTTCTCTTTGATTCTATCTTCTCTAAGAGTTGCTCATATAATCTGCTTTGTATTCAACCCAAAAGTTATATGCTGAACAGTCTTGCCATTCATGTCCTATAACACCACAATACTCACCAAAAAGGAAAAGACCCATGAGAAATCTTTTTTTATAAAATAATAATAATAATAATAATAATAATAATAATAGTTTTTATTTAAGATTATAGAAGTAAAATAAAATAAGATAAGATCAAAGTAAAAATAGAAATAATCAAACAAAAATAAAAGAGAATCAAAGTATGATTAATCAAAAATAAAATAAAAATCAAAACAAAATAAGGTAAGTTGAAATAGAATAAAAATAAGTAATTTTTTTTGGAATAAAATAGGGTAAGTCAGAATAAAAATCAAAACAAAATAGGGTAAGTTGGAATAGAAATAAGATATCAAACTAAAACAAAAGAGAATCAAAATCTAATAAAAAAATAAAAAAAAATAACGAAAGTTAGAATAAAATATAAGTAAAGTCAAATAAAATCAAAGCAAGATAAGATAAAATTATCCTTATCCAATCCTTATCTAATCGTTATCAAATCTTTTCTTAAATTCAAATTCAAATTCTATCTATATCTAATCTCAAATTCAAAATAACATAATGTTATGGGCCGGCCTCCGAGCTGGGCTCCTAACTGGATCACCGAGCTGAGCCCAACCATATCCGAGCCCATTGATCTAGCAAGGCCCTCCAAATAATACTTTCTGAAGAAGGAAGCTAGCACATAACCCGGAACTACCACTCATATATAAAGGGGCTTGGCCCCTCAGGTAAAGGGGGCGGTCTGATCTCTCACTCTTTCCCTACACTCTATCTAAACCCTAAACTCATCTCTATGATGCGAGCTCTATGCTCACCCTAAAAAGCCCTATCTAACTTAGGCATCGGAGTGCCTTTTGCAGGTACCCCACCCGCCGGTCTGAAGGAGGAAGGACATCACGCCTGGAGGAGGAATACTCACCATGGAGCTCATCACCCAACTACCAAGCAGAGGAGCAAAGGTACGACCTTGCACCATTTCGTGCATTAACATTGGCGCCCACCGTGGGGCCCGGTAAAATTGGCCTGGGCCTCAAGGAAACCACCGAGCAAGATGGTGAACACTAGGAGAACGATGAACCAACCATCGCCACAGGACGAATCAGGCTAGAACACTGTCAGCCAGAGCCAACAACCACCTAAAGATCCGATCTTGGAAGCAGATCGACCATGGTTGACCAATCACCAAGAAGTAATCTACACATAGAAAGATCAAATTTTTACCGTTCATTGCAACTCTTGAGCAAACAAGGAGTACAATAAACACAAAGATCTCACCTTGACGAACAAATCACCATGCGAGAGACCTCAAACGAGAAATAGAATAAACATTGCTAGCTGTTGATGGCAAAACTAGAGACTCAAAACGGTGACATTCTACCTACTCTACTCCAACTCGGAACAGGCCAGTTTGGGTATCGATGAGAATATATTCAGGTGTATCCCTATCCGAATCTCTTATGTTTACATGAGTCAAATCTTTCTACGTGCTCGGACTCATTATAATGATGAGAATTTGCAAAGATCAGTTACGTGTTCGGTGAACTCACATTTATTCACCTCAAAATTTCCAACTATAGAAAATATAAAGGACCAACTTTTCATTCTTTGCGATATGATTCAAAGCCATTATATTTATGGATCTGATCATCGTTAGCACATAGCAATTTTAGCATTTGGTTGGTGGATACATTTATAAAAGTCATGGATTTTTCATCATGTTATACGTTGAAAGCCAATTGATATTCCACTTTCTACCTTTGAAAAACGTCCTAGGATCTGTTACCACGGATAAACATTAAACACGCTACATCGAATTATACGGTCCCACTTTTTCTCAAATAAATTAGAATAAAGGCATTTATCATCGCCGATTTGTTATTCGGAATTCAAATTTAAATTCGAACAAGAATTTAAATTAAGACTTTTTGTTGCAAATCATATCTCCTATCCTGATATTTAAAATCATATCTTTTACTAACTATTTTGGAGAGATCATTATAAAGACAAAGTCTTTAAATATCCTAAAAATTAGGAGCTCAGGTTGACCACACAAAATCAAGGGAGCGATTAAGATATATGCCTGACAAAGCTCAACCACTCAACTTGGTCAACCTCATCTCAACTACCGAGTTGACCTCAAATATTCAGATATTCGACCGACCTCAAGGAGCGATCAAAATTGATTAAGTAACCAGCCTGGTAGCAACAATCTCAGCTCGAGTTCTATCATTTAAAAAAAAAATGGGTAACGGCTACTGAGGAGCAAGCAACAACCTCAACTATTCGACGGAGCTCAAGTAAACCACATTGCTAATCTCAACAGATCAGTATAGATAACCAACAGGTGGATTCCCAGTCCAGTACTCGGGGCGACCAACCAGGCCCACCTCAACAATTTCAATATTCAAACGGCTTTAAACTCGGCTACGTCGCTGACCTTGATTATTTGATGACCTCAACCATGCCACTTGGACAGCCAGGTCAACTACTCTCACAGGGAAGTATAAAACTCGACTACAAGCACTTTACTCATAGCATAAAAATTAATGCTAACTTTATTACATCAAGTTATTGCAAATTGTCTATACTTTGACAGGAACAGTGCCCCAAAACCAAAGGTCGAGCCCGCCACAGAGCTCGGCACCCAGTGTCGGAAGAAGCTCGACCCCTGTGGTCCTAAACCTAAGCCAGCATAAAGGTTTGGTGAGCTCGCTCGCAGCTCGCTGTGGTCCTAAACCCAAGTCAGCATAAAGGCTTGGTGAGCTCGCTCACAGCTCGACCCCTGTGGTCCTAAACCCAAGCCAGCATAAATGCTTAGTGAGCTCATTCGTAGCTCGACCCCTGTGGTCCCAAACCCAAGTCAGCATAAAGGCTTGGTGAACTCGCTCACAGCTCGACCCCTGTGGTCCCAAACCCAAGTTAGCATAAAAACTTGGCGAGCTCGCTCGTGGCTCAGAAGGTCCTACTCGACCTGAAATCGACCCCCGTGAGTTTAAAGACACCGCTTTAGCATAAAGACGTGGCGAGCTCTAAACCAGCTCGGCAGGTCCTACTCGACCTAAAATCGACCCTCGTGAGTTCAAAGATTCCAGGTCAGCATAGAGGCCTGGCGAGCTCTAAAGAAGCTCGGAAGGTCCTACTCGACCTAAAATCGACCCTCGTGAGTTCAAATATTCCAGGTCAGGATAAAGGCCTGGCGAGCTCAAACACAACGCGACAAAGACTAACCCCTGCGGTTCCAAAGATTCCAGGTCAGTATAGAGGCCTGGTGAGCTCTAAAGCAGCTCGGAAGATGATAACTCGACCTAAAGAAAAGCCTAACCAGCTCCAACCATCATAGAGACTTGACAGGTCAAAACGATGCTCGAATTAGACAAGCACTCGACTAATGTAGTTACGAGGGACTAGTGTTCCAAACTTTCAATTTGAAACAAATCTTTCGGGGGGAAGCCACCCGAGGACTAGAGGAAAGCGTGAAAAGAAAGTAAAGTAAGTCATCATCACTTAGTCAAATTTCATTCATAGGAAAAGGAATTGCAAGATGTGGTTCTAGGATGAGCAATTACAAGATCGGAACTAAAGAAAAACAAAAAGCAAAAAAGCACAAGTTACACAAGGGCATTCCCTTGGTTTTCAATAACAAGATCGGGAGCTATCACTTTCACTTGGGCCAGGCACCATCAAAACCCTCCTTAAAAGTGGGGAGCACTGAAGCCTCTTTACCCCTTGAGATGAAGTCCAGCTCTCCACGAGCTCGGTAAGGTTGGAGCTCTCCGTGAGCTCACCAACAAAGACCAGCTCTACACGAGCTCGGATAAGTAAAACTCTCCGTGATCTCACCAACAAGAAGCAGCTCTCCGTGAGCTCACCAATAAAGACCAGCTCCCCGTCAGCACTTCAAATGTAGAGGCCTATATCTCAACATGCACTTCAATTCTTCAAATTCAAGTACAAATTTTAGGTGGGAGTAGACCACCATAGGTCAGAGCTCGACCAATGCAGAGACCTACAGTCCAAACCTGTTTGGAGTTCTACCTATCTTAATCTTCAAGTCAAAGGTCAAGTTTAGGGTCGAAGCTCTACCCATAGTTCAAACCTATTTACAAGCTCTTCTTGTACTTCAACACAAGTACTTATTAGAGCCCGACCTGCTCGGAGCTCATCCTCATCTGAGCTCGACTCAACCAGTTCAAAGCTCGATCTACATTTAAGCTCCCTGTGTTCAAGAGATCACTGGATAGATAATTAGAAGACCGCAGCGATCTGGATGATCTCAAACTATGCAGATAATTGGATGACCTCAAGTCGCGCATCACATACCAGCTCATACCTCATAGGTCATCTCAGGTTTTTGATATCATACCTCGCATATCAGATCATTCGACCTACTACTCTCAAGAAGTAATTATACTATTTCAAGCTCAGCAAGAGCAGTTCTATGATGGGATCAACTCTTACAGGGAATTTGGAGAAAACCAAATACTTGCACTCTAAACATGCTCAGCTGATCGGCAAGCAAGTCTACGGGGTGGACAGGGATAGGACGAGAAGAACCTTGTGATCATTTCTTGGCGACCTTTGTAGGAGAGGAGACGATCAACACATTGGAAGGGGTCGACCGAGAACTTGGGCGACTTTCTCTTTCTTGGCCTTCCACCCAGCTCGAATTCCGACCTAACGAAAAAATAATTAGACCCTGTACCTTTTCAGGCAAAGGGTCTAGGGGGCTTGTGTTATGGGCCGGCCTCCGAGCTGGGCTCTTAACTGGATCACCGAGCTGAGCCCAACCATATTCGAGCCCATTGATCTAGCAAGGCCCTCCAAATAATACTTTCTGAAGAAGGAAGCTAGCACATAACCCGGAACTACCACTCATATATAAAGGGGCTTGGCCCCTCAGGTAAAGGGGGCGGTCTGATCTCTCACTCTTTCCCTACACTCTCTCTAAACCCTAAACTCATCTCTATGATGCGAGCTCTATGCTCACCCTAAAAAGCCCTATCTAACCTAGGCATCAGAGTGCCTTTTGCAGGTACCCCACCTGCCGGTCTGAAGGAGGAAGGACATCACGCCCGGAGGAGGAGTACTCACCACGGAGCTCATCGCCCAACTACCAAGCAGAGGAGCAAAGGTACGACCTTGCACCATTTCGTGCATTAACACATAAGAAAAAGAAAGATTCGGATATATATATATATATATATATATATATATATATAATCTTTTTAGATTTTTGATATCAAATTTAAAACTAAACAAATAACTTTATCTACTATTTTTTAATAAAATAAAGAAAAATAAGAATAACTACAAACTAGGAAATCTTTTGTTTTTTAAATTAAACTAATAATAATAACACTAATAACCAAGAAGTTAAGAATTTTTTTTTTTTGATAAAAGTTACTAACAATAACTAATAACAATAATAACCAAAATAATAATAATAATAATAATAATAATAATAATAATAATAATAATAATAATAATAATAATAATAAACTCTAAAGTAACAAGAATCTCGTTGGTCTAATATTGCTAAAACATTCCTCAGCAATGGCGCTAAAAATTTATTGCTGCTCAGGCAAGTGCACCTGATTGTAACTCGTAATAAAGTGGAGTATATTTAAGACTCTGAATGTTGAACCCACAGAGAATGCGCGAGTACTAAATTAATGGAGATCCTTTATTATTTAGACGAACGAAAGTAGTGTTTAAGAGAACCAGAGCATTCAATTAAAAAGCAAATACGCAAGAACAGAATAGAGATTAAGTAAGGAAAGCCTAGGGGAACTAGGTTTACTAATACTTCATTCTTCAATTTGTTAACCAACTATTATGAGATATGATTCCTATTCGAATGCCAACCACCCACTCTAAAATTACTAACACCATTTGATCATGCAATGTTAATAGTTTTCTTCCTAATAACTACCCAGTTTGATCAAGCAAGCTAGGCAATTAAAGGCTAGAGCATTAAGAAAATGTGAGTTTGTAAATCTAATAACCGATTAGAAACAAGCAATTACCATTAACCAGGAATAAAAAGCGAGTTCTGTTATTCCTATAGTTCCATTAACTAATTGTGGTACGATCGCCTCCAATTAACTAATTTATTAAGGATTGGCCAGATCCTATAGGATTAAGCATGCTAAGAACAACACATTCAATAAGATAATAAGAAAACTCATAATAACAATTGAATAAATATCAAAGACATAGTAAAAGATCCCCCATAACCCCTAGTGATGGAATTAGCCACTCATAGTATTTCTCAATATCAAAGAATAACAACAATCAAAACAAGAAATCATGAAAGAAAAGAAAAGACAAGAGGCAAGAGACAAGAGGCAAAAGCTAAAGTGGTCAAAAGACCCCTATCCTCCAGCTCTCTTGAAAGAGAGCTAAGATTGCCTATTTATAGGCTTTGAGGTACACTAAGTCAACTGGCTTCAAATCTGTACATTCTGGGCTTGGGTGCGGCCGTATTGCATTTATACACGACCGTACCGAACTTTATTTGCGATGTTGGCCCGTACTTATGCACTCTGTACTCCCTGGCAGCAATTGTGTACGGCTGTATTGCATTTGGTATGGCCGTACTGAACTTCTTCTTCGGCTCCAAGTCGTACTAACCATGAGGTACGCCCCTACTATTGGGCTTGAATAGGTACGACTGTACTGAGAAGATGTCAGGCCATACCACTTATCCAGAAACGCCAAAAATCTCCAAAACTTGCCAGTCTTTTGTCCAATTCCGCATCTTTTGCTCTAAGTGATATCCTTATGATATTTTTGCAAAATGGGGCATAAGTAAGCACTTTTATACTTTAAATAGCACAAAATGACATATTTAAGTACTAAAAATGCCTCAAAAAAGTAGACAATTTGGTGTGTTAACACGGTTTCCTACGGGATCGATTTAAGTCCGACTTGTGCCTTTGGTGATGGAAAGTTGGCCTTTTCCTGTCTTAGTAGTCAGGTAGCTCAAACATCCTGACAGGGTTATTGACATATCACAGTCCATAGTATGTGTGATCCAGATGCACCCCATCACCTACCTCCGAGGCAGTGAGCCACTCTTACGGTACGAGGAGTTAGATATGCCGAATGGACGACTAGATCATCCTTAGTCTCACTTGGCGAGAAAGGGACAACATAAGAAGGCTGGTGGGGCTGACAAGGAGGATTTGCTAATAATAGAATGTCCAAATGCATATAGTGATACTAGGATTTGCATGAGCGATGGGATTGATAAATAACACTTATAGTTTAGATGGGGACTAGGACCTGAGCTGTAGAATATGCTATGATCTTGCATTTGAATACATTGGAGATGATTCCCTTGTGTGTGTGTGCTATTCTTTATTCGTGTCTACTTTACCTATTCCATGTTTTAAGGTGCATGCTCTTAAGAGATCCTCAAGGGATTGAATGGTTCTTTCAAACTTGCCATCAGTTTGAGGTTGATATGTTAAACTCATGCTCAGCTTTGTACCCATGGCTTGGTGTACTTTCCTCCAAAGTCTTGATGCAAACCTTGGATCTCTGTCGGATATAATACAAATGGGTACTCCGTGTAATCTTACTATTTCTTTAATATAAAGTTGGGTTAGCTTTTCTAGGGAATAACTCTCACCGATGGGTAGGAAGTGGACACATTCGTAAGTCTATCTATGATGACCCAGATAAGATCATATTTTATCGGGGTCCTGGGTAATCCAACTACAAAATCTATAGCTATACTATCCCACTTCCATTCAGGTATTGCCAACAGTTGAAGATTTCCTGCTGGTTTCTTGTAAGATCCATATTTTTTTCGCAATGCGTTATTTAGCGTTATTATAGTATATTTTGCCGTATTTATGTTATGATGAGCAGTTTCTTGTTCGCTAAGCAAGTGATTGAATTAAATGAAGATCAAATTGAATTTGAGAATTAATATTTTATATTAATTCATGGTTTGAATATCGTCAAAAAATTCTAACGAAGTTTCGTCGCATTTTGAATCATCGGGCAGTTTGCCCGCAGATAAAATTTTAAATGAACTCTGATTTCGATGAAAATCGAAACGTGACTTGTTGTGATTATTTTTGTGTGTTTGAGATTGTTTTTATTATTTATGATAAATTATTATCACGCGATTAATTAATTTCTTGGAAAATTAATTTTTGCGAATTTATCGGTAACGCAGTTACTCGACGCCGTGTTTTTTGTACGCTTAAGACTCTAGATTTAGAGGGTAATCATGAGAGATGAGAAATTAGATGGGTTAGACTAATTGATGGGATTAGCATCTTACTTTTATGAGAGGTGTCACTTTGTATGTGATTAACATTCTATTACTTTACTTAAACTATTTTTTTTACCACATGTTTTATAGTTAATATATTTTTTTTAATCCCTCCCCTTTAATTAGAGTGCAGCCGTGCCCCCCCCTTTTGATACCACATTCTCATTTCATCTTCTCCATTCTTGAGAGAGAAAGCTTAAAACACCATCCATGGCTTCATTATCTGGTCACCTTTCATGCAAGATTCTTCTCCATTTCTTCAACCTTCTTTGCCTTTAGTTCTTCTTCCTCTTCTTGCTGCTACCCATTCCGTCATTCAAGTAAGCATGATGGCCATTTTCTTTTGCTTCCATTTCAGCCCCAAATCGTGTGTGTGTGTGTGTGTGTGTGTGTAGTTTTGATTTTCTTGCTTTATTGTTCTAATGCTTTGTATTTTGCTTGATTATGATCAATGATGGAAATGAGCGCCTAAATTCCCAAATCTTAGAACCCTAGGCACTAACCTAAGTGGAAAAAGAGGGATTGTGTGATCTTGAGGTGAATCAATTCAATTAGTTGTCGTTTCATGCTTATTAGATGATGTTATTACTATTTAAAGTTACTAGTTTTGAGCTGGAACATGGATTGAATAGTTTTTATTGAAAACCCTTGTTCTTGAAATAGGTTTGGGAATGGATTGGCTTTGATTGAGCTTTAATCTGTGAATTGGTGTGTTGTTTTGTGAAAGGATTAGACGATGGAAGGATGTTATCTAACTAGTTGGAAAGTTTGCAAATTTTTGGGGAAAAAGGGTGTGTTGGCTGCGAGCTATACAAGGTTTGAGGGGCAAATTTTTTATATTCTTAGCATTTAATTTAGTTGTTATGATTGTTGCATAAGTTTCAAAAATTATGGAAGTGGTTGGATTGAATTTGGAGTTGTTTTGGACATTTAGGCTATGAAACACATAAGGTAAAATGGGTTCCTTGAGACCCAAGAAACCAAGTGAAGCCTTGACTTAAGTATTGGAGGAAAAGAATCGGATAAATGATGTTGTTTCATGTTTTAAGCTTGGAAGGAAAATGATTTTAGTCTTTAGATTTTTTTTTCCAAGTGTTGTTAGTTTTTCTAAGTGTATGTGATGCTTTAAAAACATGTACTTCAAATTGAGTATTCTTGAGTAAGTGTTTCGTTGTCTAAGTGGTTTTTGAGGTTTGAAAGCCTAGGAAGTTAGATTTAGTGTGTGCATAAGATTGTGCTAAGTTTGCTCCGTGCTGTTAGGACTTGAGAATCTGAGTTCGTGCGGCGTGAGCTTGAGACGTGCGTTGGCGCGTGACTTGGCGACCCTTGGTAAGGGCACTTGACATTATAGGTGTTTATGTTTTGTATAGTATGTGTAAGGGCTACTTCTAGACTCACTTAGGATTTTTAATTGTTTTTTGATCAAAGACGTCCGAAAACCTCAGGGTTCAAAGTGAGGGTTTTGTTACCCCTTTGATCTTTACAACTTTATATGATTATTTAGTGGGTTTGTCTACAAGAGGTTGGCGATTGCCCCCACCCCACACTTGTTTGATTACCTCTTTGCTAACTCCACTGAGTTACAAAGGGATGAACTATGTTGTTGATGCTATGATTGTTTGTGATGATGTATTATTGAATTGTTATGTATTGTTGATTTGAGAAGTACTGTTGGTGACATTGCTAGTTGAACATTTAATAGATGTGGATAGCTAAATGCTTGATTATGCCTGATGGAATTGTCATATGCATTGATATATATTCATTGGGGTTCGTGGAGAGCAAGTTTTAGGTCTGCAGAATAACTTCGATCGGGATGCATGTGTTGCGTATAATTTCCGTAGAAGGCATGTGTTGTGTCTGCAGTAGGACTTTGATCGAGAGGCAGTGTTGCATATAACTTTCGTAGAAGGCATGTATTGAGTCTGCACATTTAGTTGCAATATGGGCATTAATGCATATTTGTTTTTTCGTATATTATGTTGTGTTGTATTATATATGCTTATTTGAGAAGTTGACCCTTTTCCATGGTTCCTTCAACTGATGATGGTAACCCAGCCGATGAAGAAGACATCGGTGATCCCGGCACAGACGACATCGTCGGAGATAGTATTTGACCTCCCGAATTGGGGATCCCCCTCGGCGATGTAGTTCGACCCCATCTCCAGTCGAGTTGTATATACTGGGGATGTAGTACAGACTTTTCGAGCGGACGGGCTGGCACTACGGCAGGAGGTCTCTAGGAGGACTGTTAGCTTTCTTGTACGGATGACACAGATTGTGGACGCGTGGCACAACATTCAGCAGGACCAGGTGCTATAAGCTTCCTCTTCTTCTCCAGAGGGATCTTTTGAGATTTCGAGGCCGAATACTACTTGTTATGCGCCTTTGCCGTGAGGGGCCAGGATCAAGAGGACCGCTCGCAAGAGCATGGGCGTCAAACGTTGGACAGCTGGAGCTATGACATCACGTGCCGTAGCAGCTACCCCGAGCCCTGTGGCAGAGCCAGAGGCAGTGCCGACCTCCCCTTTGGTTGTCAAGATCCCTACTCTACCGGTGGACCCTTTTCCTGTGTGTGGAGTGTGTGGTGAGGTTGGTTGTAGCAGGGCGGGTTTCATCGAGGATGTTTTAGTCGAGGAGGACATACCTGAGGGCATACCGGCATCTGCACCTTTCATTAACCTGACGGGTGAGGACGTGGACAACTTGATGGAGGAGGATGAGGAGGACCTATCTGAGGATCTGGGTAGCAATATACAGCTGATGCGGATTGTTTGTTTTGTGTATAGTTTTGGTTAGCCGTGTTGTCGGTCGGTTGTGTATAGTTCTGAGTGGTGACCAGTCAGTCCTTTTTGCTGTAGTCTTTTGATGTATATTTTGGTTAGTCTGGAGGTATACTTTCGGATCAGCCCCCTGCATGGGTGACTGCCAAGAGTACCCCAGGAGTATGAACACTCTCGTGAGGGTTCTCATACTTTAGGTGTATTCTCCTTCTAGACATTTCTTTTGCTTTAGTCCTTGTACGTACTGATTATGACTACTTTGGAAATGTATGCTAATATGTATTTCAGTGTATCTATCTTTTGTACTTTAATGTTTCACCATGTTTCTAAACGCTGTGAATACTCTGGTTGCGCTTTACGAAAGATGTTGTTTTGAAAAAAAAAAATATACCGCATTTTTCAAACGGCAAAAGAGTAGTATTTAAAAAGCTTATTGTTTTTGTATTAGGTTCTAGTATTTTAAAAGTCTGTCGCATTTAAAGTTAAGTTCTTGTCTGTGGCGCTTCAGAAATGGGGTGTTACAATAGTGGTATCAGAGCAGTTTGGTTCTAACCGGACTGTGTATAGGGACCATTAAGCTGGTAATTGTGTCGGGTTTGTTTTGTCGGGTACCTAATTGTAATGTTATTGATATGGTTTGATTAAGTGAGGCAAATTTTGCTTATAATTGTTTAAAATATTTCTTGGTTGAAGCAATGTGTGTTAGCACATCACTTGATTGTAAGGTTCTGACAGGTTTTGAACCTCGTAGGAATCTAATGCCACCTCGCTGAGAGCCAAAGATCGGATCTGATAGCCCCAACAAAGAGAAAGCAATCCAAGCGATGATTGATATCGGAGATTTATAGAAGGTTTCTCAGAAGATCGTAGCACCGCTTATATGACTTACGAGGAAGGGTCAACCTTTTGCTTGGACCGAAGAGTGCGAATCCAGTTTCTAGAGGTTGAAGGAGCTTTTGATGACAACACCTGTGTTAGTTTTGCCTCAACCAGAAGAGCTTTACGAGGTTTATTGCGATGCTTCACACCGGGGACTTGGATGCTTGCTGATGCAACATAGGAAGGTTATGGTTTATGCTTCGAGACAGCTTAAGATTCACGAAAGGAACTATCCTACACATGACTTGGAACTTGCCGCAGTGGTGTTCGCGCTGAAGATTTGGAGAGGAATAGATCATCTAGACATTCTTCTCGGGCTGATAGTGAAGGATCTGAAGAAAGGAGGCATAGGGAGAGATATGAGAGGAGAAGAAGAGGATATGACGGAGATAGAGAGGATAGTTTGGGTGGCATAAAAATAAAGGTGCCATCTTTTCAAGGAAGAAATGATCCAGAGGCATATTTGGAGTGGGAGATGAAGGTTGACCAAATCTTTTCATGTCACAATTTTACAGAAGCAAAGAAAGTGCAAGTGGCAGCCTTGGAGTTTTCTGACTATGCTTTGGTGTGGTGGGATCAAAACGTCAAAGACAGAAGAAGAAATGAAGAGCCACCAGTTGCAACTTGGGAAGAGATGAAGAGATTGATGAGGAGGAGATTTGTGCCTTCTTATTACCATAGAGAATTGCACAACAAGCTGCAAAGACTCACCCAAGGGTCTAAAAGTGTTGATGAATACCACAAGGAGATGGAATTGGCTTTGATTAGAGCCAATGTGGAGGAAGATCGAGAAGCACTCATGGCACGGTTCTTACATGGCCTAAACCGTGACATTAGTGATGTGGTGGAGTTGCAACACTATGCAGAGATGGAAGACTTGGTTCACCAAGCCATCGAGTGGAACAACAACTCAAGAGGAAGGGTCACTTGAAGAAGAGTTCCTCTAACGTGAACTCATCAAATTGGAGGGACAAATTTAAGAAGGAGGGTTCATCATTTTCCAAAGAGCACACAGCAGACCCTAAGGGAAAGCTACTTCTATTCCTAATGATACTCTTTCTAACACTAAAAATCGTGAAGTCAAATGTTTTAAGTGTTTAGGCGGGGTCACATTGCCTCTCATTGTCCAAGCAAGAAGGTGATGGTGTTGAAGAACCCTAGAGAAGATTCTTGAGTATTCATCCAAATCTGCCCCAAATAGTGAGGATGAAAAGGAAGAGGAGTTCCCACCGTAAGGAGACTTGCTCATGGTAAGAAGGTTGCTAGGAAGCCAAGTTAAAGAAGATGATACAAGTCGAGGGAGAATATTTTCCATACGAGGTGTCTTGTTCAAGGGAAGGTATGCTCTTTAATCATTGATGGAGGAAGTTGTACTAATGTGGCTAGCACACGTTTGGTGTCAAAACTTAATTTGGAAACTAAACCTCACCCAAAACCTTATAAACTCCAATGGCTAAGTGAAGCGGTAGAAATGACCGTAAACAAACAAGTTGAGGTTTATTTTTCGATTAGGAAGTATCATGATTTTGTTTTGTGTGATGTGGTACCTATGGAAGCTAGTCACATGCTATTGGGAAGGCCATGGCGGTTTGATAAGAAGACCAACCATGAAGGGCACACTAACAAGATTTCTTTCATGCATAATGATCAAAAGATCACTCTTGTACCATTGTCTCCTAGAGAGGTTAGAGAGGATCAAATAAAAATGAGAGAAAAGAAAGAGCAAGAGGAGTTGAGAGAAAAAGAGAGTGAAAAGAAAGAAGAGAGGCGTAATTAAAAAGAGTAAAAATAGTGAGAAAAAGTGTTGAAAAAGAGAGAAAAGAGAGTTTTCTTGCTACAAAAGGAGAGGTGAAGAGAGCAATTTTTTCACACCAGCCTCTATACTTGCTCATTTGCAAGGAATTTAATTTACTCTCTAACAATGTCAAGCAAAAATTTTGCCAAGTGGAATTGAGTTTCTTTTGCAGGAATTTGAAGATGTGTTTCCAAAGGAGGTACTGATGGTTTACCCCTATAAGAGGAATAGAGCATCACATTGATCTCATTCCCAGAGCCTCTTTGCCTAGTAGGCCAGCATATCGTAGCAATCCTCAACAAACCCAAGAGATACAAAAGCAAGTGGAGGAATTGATGCGCAAAGGGTGGGTAAAAGAGAGTTTGAGTCCTTGTCTTTGTCTGTAATTTTGGTACCCAAAAAGGATGGTAGTTGGAGGATCTGCACTGATTGTAGAGCCATCAACAACATCACCATCAAATATAGGCATCCTATTCCCAGGTTAGATGATTTGCTTGATGAACTATTTGGTGCATGCTTATTTTCAAAAATTGATTTGAAAAGTGGGTATCATCAAATTAGAATAAGGAAGGGGATGAATGGAAAAGCGCTTTCAAAACAAAATTTGGTTTGTATGAATGGTTGGTTATGCCTTTTGGCTTAACTAATGCACCTAGTACTTTCATGAGATTAATGAACCATGTTTTGAGGGAATTTTTGGGTAAGTTTGTTGTTGTATATTTTGATGATATCTTGATATATAGCAAAAGCTTAGATGACCATTACAATCATTTGAGGGCTGTTATGTATGTGCTTAGAAAAGATAAATTGTATGCAAACATGGAAAAATGCATATTTTGCATCGATCATGTAGTCTTCTTAGGATTTGTTATAAATGCTAAGGGTGTGCATGTTGATGAAGAGAAAATAAAAGCAATTCAAGAGTGGCCAACTCCCAAAATGTGGTGATGTTAGGAGTTTTCATGGCTTAGCTAGTTTCTATAGGAGGTTTGTGAAAGATTTCAGTACTCTAGCTGCACCTCTTAATGAAATTGTAAAAAGATGTGGGGTTTAAGTGGGGAAAAACAAGAGCATGCATTCTCTGCCCTTAAGGAAAAGCTCACTCATGCACCAATACTTTCATTGCCTAATTTTGCAAAATCTTTTGAAATTGAGTGTGATGCTTCTAATGTTGGCATTGGGGCTGTTCTTATGCAAGAAGGGCATCCCATTGCTTTCTTTAGCGAAAAATTGAATGGGACTGCTCTTAATTATTCCACTTATGACAAAGAGTTGTATGCCTTGGTAAGGGCTTTACAAACTTGGCGACTATCTATTGCCAAAAGATTTTGTCATTCATAGTGATCATGAGTCCTTGAAGCATCTTAAAGGACAAGGCAAGCTGAATAAGAGGCATGCCAAATGGGTTGAATTTTTGGAGCAATTTCCTTATGTGATCAAGCATAAGAAGGGTAAGAGCAATGTAGTGGCTGATGCGCTTTCAAGGAGGTATGTGCTACTTTCTACCCTTGAAACTAAATTTTTGGTCTTGAACACATTAAGGATTTGTATGAACATGACCCTGATTTCTCCTCTAAATATGCTAAATGTGTGCATGCTGCCCAAAATGGATACTTTAGGCACAATGACTATTTGTTTAAAGAAAAAAAAATTATGTGTGCCAAAAGGATCCATAAGAGAACTACTTGTAAAAGAGGCTCATGAGGGGGGATTAATGGGTCATTTTGGGGTTCAAAAGACTTTAGACATGCTGAATGAACATTTTTATTGGCCACATATGAAAGTTAATGTGCATAAATTTTGTGACCGATGCATTGTTTGTAAAAAGTCTAAGTCTAAGGTAATGCCCCATGGTCTTTATACTCCATTGCCTATTCCTGATTCTCCTTGGATAGATTTGTCTATGGATTTTGTGTTAGGGTTGCCACGGACAAGGAGTGGCAAGGATTCCATTTTTGTGGTTGTTGACAGTTTTCCAAAATGGCACACTTCATACCATGCAAAAGGTTGATGATGCTTGCCATGTTCTTTGACTTGTTCTTTAAGGAGGTGGTGCGCCTCCATGGTCAGCCTAGGAGCATTGTTTGCATCGTGACACAAAATTCCTAAGTCACTACGGAGGACCTTATGGGGTAAGCTAGGCACAAAGCTTCTTTTCTCCACCACTTGTCATCCTCAAACGGATGGACAAACCGAGGTAGTAAATCGAACTCTTTCTTCTCTTCTTAGAGTGTGATTAAAAAGAATATCAAGTCTTGGGAAGAGTGTTTGCCTCATGTGGAGTTTGCATATAATAGAGTTGTCCATAGTACTACACAACATTCCCATTTGAGATTGTCTATGGGTTTAACCCTTTAACTCCTCTTGATTTGTTGCCATTATCGACACTTGTGTTTTAAAACACAAAGATGGAAAAGCTAAGGCTGAATATGTGAAGAAGTTACATGAGCAGGTAAAGGCTCAAATTGAGAAGAGAATCAAAGCTATGCCAAATATGCCAACAAAGGAAGAAAAAGGGTGGTATTTGAACCTGGAGATTGGGTTTGGGTACACATGAGGAAGGAAAGGTTTCCTTCACAAAGGAAATCAAAGCTCCAGCCAAGAGGGGATGGACCATTCCAAGTGCTTTCCAAAATCAATGATAACGCTTATAAAATAGCATTACCAGGTGAGTTTGGTGTTAGTGCTACTTTTAATGTGGCTGACTTGTCTCCTTTTGATGTAGGTGAAGAAGATGTCAATTCGAGGTCGAATTCACTTAAAGAAGGAGGGGATGATGAGGACATAAAGAGCAAGGATGATCAAGGCCTACAAGTGGCCGGGAGGTCCTATGAC
Organism: Calophaca sinica; assembly: GCA_037113605.1. Lineage (NCBI taxonomy): Eukaryota > Viridiplantae > Streptophyta > Magnoliopsida > Fabales > Fabaceae > Calophaca > Calophaca sinica. Next base: position 43,046,808 of record CM073734.1, read on the forward strand.
AAGGGCACGTGCTAAAAGAGCTAAGGAGGCCTTGAACCTTTTGGTGATCCAAATGTTTAAGGAGAGCCCAATACTTGAAGACTTAAAGCCCAAATTGGTCTATTGCATAGATGGGCCAATAGATGGCGCATGACCCAATGTCATGCATTATTTTAAGTTGTTTTGGTGTGTTTAAAATTGAATAAATTGTTGGGCTGAACTCTTTAATTTTGCGCTAGAGCCCAACAATTAGTTTGTTTGGTTTCTTGCATTTTCTTTATTTGGAGTGTGTTTTTCTATGGCCTTTTAATTGAGGAAAACAAATAATTCAGCTACACTAAAGCTGAATGAAGGCGCCATCAAGAGGGAAAGAAACTAATGAAGACTCATGAATGCACAAGACAAAGAATTGAAGAGCATCAATGCATTGTTTCACCTTTAATGCTTAGTAGTTACACTTTGAAGAATCGAATTGAAGGAGTAGTTCATTGCATTGTCTCACCTTTAAATATTTGGCGATTACACTTTGAAGACACATTGAAGCCAAATTTTAAAGCTTTGTCTAAAGGAATTTCCAGCAGCTCCTCTATGCACCTAAATCATGCCTAGGTTCATCCTTTGGGCTGAAGGGTCACGCCTAGAACATCATTTGGGCTGATTACTTATGTTCAATTTTTGTTCAATTAAGTGCTAATTGGTTACATTTTGTTTTACACACTTAATTAGCAATTAGTGGGCTGTTTTAGGAAGACAAAAAGGCAGCTGAATTCCCATGTATTTTCCTTTTAAATGGCGCCATTATCAATGAAAAGGGAAGAATTTTGTTTGAGAAAAAAACTAGTGTTAAACACTTGTGAGAGCTATGCACTCTTGGGTTCTGGATTGAGCCAAACTGAATTTATCAAGAAGTAACCTTCTTGTGGCATTCTTCGACTGGCTTATCAATTCCTTAGGGAATTGTGGTGCTTCCATTCCTTTCCTCTTTCCATATTCTTTTGTTCTTGTCAATTGCGCTAAAAACAACACCTGTGTCTTAATCTGATTTCAACCCAAAGATCGTAACAAGGCTACTTTACAAAAAGGTAGTCATCAGATGACAACACCTGTGTTAGTTTTGCCTCAACCAGAAGAGCTTTACGAGGTTTATTGCGATGCTTCACACCGGGGACTTGGATGCTTGCTGATGCAACATAGGAAGGTTATGGTTTATGCTTCGAGACAGCTTAAGATTCACGAAAGGAACTATCCTACACATGACTTGGAACTTTCCGCAGTGGTGTTCGCGCTGAAGATTTGGAGGCACTATTTGCACGGGAGCACATTCACTGTTTTCGGCGACTACAAAAGCTTGAGGTACTTATTCGACCAGAAGGAGCTCAACATGCGACAACAAAGATGGACGGAATTTCTGAAAGGCTACGACTTCACCTTTGAATATCATCCAGGGAAGAATAATGTTGTAGTAGATGCGTTTAGTCGGAAGAATGCATTAACCTCAATAATGATGATTAAGGAGTTGGAGATGCTGGAGAAGTTCCGAGACTTGAGGTTAAACATGGAATTGTCACCAGGAAAGCTGAAGTTTGGTATGCTCGCTATTTCAAGTGGACTTTTGGATGAGATCAGAGATCATCAAGCTAGTGATAGGCTACTGCAAGAGAATAGAGAGCTGGTAGAGCAAGGAAAAGCGACGGAATTCCAGGTTGGAACGGACAACATTCTGAGATGCAACAGACGTGTTTGTGTACCTAACGTGGCTGAGTTGAGGAGGTTGATTCTCGATGAAGCACACAAGAGCAAACTGAGTATTCATCTGGGAGTTACTAAGATGTACCAAGATCTGAAGAAGCATTTTTGGTGGCCCGGAATGAAGAAGCAAGTGGCGGACTATGTGGCCTCTTGTTTGACATGTCAGAAAGCGAAGGTGGAACATCAGCGACCTGCCGGGATGCTACAATCACTTGAAGTACCAGAATGGAAATGGGATAGTATTTCCATGGACTTCGTTGAGGGTTTTCCAAGGATGCAGAAGAAGCACGACTCGATTTGGGTAATCATTGACCAATTGACCAAATCTGCTCATTTTCTACAAGTGAGATTGACTTTCAATGTGGAGAAGCTGACGGAGATCTACGTCGCAGAGATTGTACGACTGCATGGCGTGCCTTCTAGTATCGTTTCAGATAGAGGTCCGATGTTCACGTCTCACATCTGGAGAACAATGCAGGAGGCATTGGGGACTAAGCTCAAGCTTAACTCGGCGTATCATCCTCAGACCGATGGTCAGACTGAGAGGACGATCCAGACGATCGAAGATTTGTTGAAGGCATGTACTTTAGACCACAGAGGAAGTTAGGATGACATTTTGCCGCTAGTGGATTTCACTTACAACAATAGTTACCATGCTAGTATTGGTACGGTGCCATATGAAGCACTGTATGGATGCAAGTGTCCCAGACACCTCTTCGTTGGTATCAAGATGGTGAGAGCTCTTTTGTGAGACCATATCTGATTCAGCAGTCTACTGAGAAGATACGGCAGATCAGAGAAAGGATGAAAGCGTCTCAGAGTCGACAAAAGAGTTGTGCAGATCAAGGTCGCCGACCGCTAGAGTTTATAGAAGGAGAGCATGTATTCCTCAGAGTCACACCTACGACTGGAGTTAGTCGAGCGATCAAATCCAAAAAGCTTACCCCTAAGTTCATTGGACCCTATCAAATCCTTCGTCGTATAGGTCCAGTTGCATATCAGATAGCTTTACCACCATTTCTATCTAATATTCATGATGTCTTTCACGTCTCGCAGTTGCGAAAGTGAGTTTCTGACCCATCTCACATTATCGAGCCTGAAGTGATCAACTAAAGGACGATTGTCTTTTGAAGTATCTCCTGTAAGGATTGTCGACAGGAAGGTCAAGCAACTGAGGAACAAAGAGTTTCAACTTGTCAAGATAGTTTGGAACTAGAAGACAGATGATGCAATTTGAGAACTGGAAGAGAAGATGAGAGGGCAGTATCCAGAAATTTTTCTTGGTATGTATCTAACCAGTAGTTTCGAGGACAAAACTATTTTTAGAGGGGGAGTATTATAACTTCCGTATTTTTTTTGCGATGCATTATTTAGCGTTATTATAGTATATTTTGCCGTATTTATGCTATGATAAGCAGTTTCTTGTTCGCCAAGCAAGTAATTGAATTAAATCAAGATCAAATTGAATTTGAGAAGTAATATTTTATATTAATTCATGGTTCGAACATCGTCGAAAAATTCTAATGACGTTTCGTCACGTTTTGAATCATCGGGCAGTTTGGCCACAGATAAAATTTTAAATGAACTCTGATTTTGATGAAAATCGAATCGTGACTTGTTGTGATTATTTTTGAGTGTTTGAGATTGTTTTTATTATTTATGATAATTTATTATCACGCAGTGAATTAATTTCTCGGTAAATTAATTTTCGCAAATTTATCGGTAACGCGGTTACTCGATGCCATGTTTTTAGTACTCTTAAGACTCTAGATTTAGAGGGTAATCATGAGAGATGAGAGATTAGATGGGTTAGACTAATTTATGAAATTAGCATCTTACTTTTATGAGAGGTGTCACTTTTTATGTTATTAACATTTTATTACATTACTTAAACTATATTTTTACCACATGTTTTATACTTAATATATATTTTTTTTTAATCCCTCCACTTTACTTAGGAGCACAGCTATAACATCCCAATTTTTAAGAAAAGTAATTTTAACGGTAAAATCCTGAATACTTGAAGATAAGTCATAGAGATTGATCACCTCAATGATTTACTGAGAGTACGTGGAATTATTTTGACTCATTTTAAATAATTTATTTATTATAAATAATTATTATTCATGATGTCAATTCGAATTAATTGACAGCGTAGACGTATGCTGCTTTTAAAGAGAATTCATCAATTATATTTATTATAAGTTTTCGGTGTGACGCGGTAACGTGTATTTTTGTTGACTAAGAAATTGATTGAATTAAATCAAGATGAAATTAAATTTAAGAATTAATATTTAATATTAATTCATGATTCGAAAATCGTCGGAAAACTCTAACGAAGTTTCACCGCATTTTGAATTTGCCGGGTTATTTTTATCCGCATTAAAATTTAAAATGGACTCCGATTTCGATGAAAATCGAATCATAACTGCTTGTGAATATTTTTGAGTGTATTATATGGTTTTTATTATTTATGATATGTAAATAGGGGTTACTAGGTTATTTTATTAAATATATGTCTGTTGTCCTACCGTACACTACACTTATATCTTCCCCACCATAGCACCCTCCTACACCTCTATTTACTCCCCCAAATATGAGAAGTAAGTAATAGCTGGAAGAAAAAAAAAAGAAGGGAGAATGAAGAACAGGGAAACGAAAGAAGAAAAGAAAAGGAAAACGAGGAGCAGGGGAGAAGAAGAAAGAAAGAAGAAGAAGGAAGAGGAGAGGAGATGATCGCGACGGTGGAGGAAGAGAAGGAGGAAGCTCGTGGTGGTGGCGCCGAGAAGCAGAACGGCCGAGAGAGGGAGATGGACAGTGACTGAGAGAGATGGAGTGAGAGACCGAGAAAGAGGAGGAAGAAGGGAAGAAAGGGGGAGACGCCACCATGGCCTGGACGTGAGACGGCACACCATCGCGCCGGATGAGCAGGAAGAAACAGAACACGGCCGAGAAGGTTGAAGTCGAGAGCGAGAAAGGGAGAGATACAGCTTGAGAGAGAGAAAGAGAAGGAAGGGGGGCCGAATCAGAGAGAGATCGAGAGATTGAAGAAGAAGAAGATGGATGTGAAGAACTTGGATGGAGCTTCAATGGAGGATGTCTAGGATTTGGGGATTTTTGGAATTGAAATCCCTAACTTGGGATTACTCAGGTACCATAGAATTCCTCCAAAACCTCCCTTAGAGTGTACTAGGTTTTATTATTAATTTTATTTGTTCGATAATCATCTTATTAGTCATACTGAATGGTCTTGTATGGGGATTGATTGAAATAGGGTTGGACGGCTGCCCCCAACCCCCCTAAACCAATGTTTGATGTTTGTTCTGTTGTGAGCTCCATCGAGCCTCACTCGGATTATTTATGTGATTATTATGTTTGCTAAAATGTATGAATTGGATTCCCAATTGGCTCGACACCGAGCTAGCCTATTGGTATGAGTTTGGGCTCCAAGACACTTATTTTAGGTGTAAAGAATGACACATGATGAACAATCTTGCAATTATGTGTTGTTTTTATCTTGCTAGGTGTTGTTCTTGTTGTTGTAATGGATAATTTTGGATTAGAAGCATGATTAGGTAATTTATTTGAAGATTGTGGACTCTTGAAATGTTGTAGGGTATTTTTAGACTTGATTAGGCTTGGGTTGTGAAATTGTCATTGTTTATTTGAGCTATTTGAAGTTGTTTGATGCTTGTTTAAGAAATAGTTTTTAATTTGGCATGCTAAACTTGTTGTTTAAGGGTTTAGCCCTATTCTTTAATTTGGGGTAGTAATTTGGAATCAACCTGTTAACTAGTTGTTTTATGGTTTAAATCTCTTCTTTAAATTATGGAAATAAGGGTTTATGTTGTAGAATCATATATTCAATTGTTAAATGATATGTTTTTGGTTAATTTTAAGGTTGTTGGAATGAATATGCATGTAGTAGCATGGGTGTTAGTTGATGTTTATGCAAGATTTGGTTCTTGAGGGACTAGAATGACATGTAGGAATTGATCAAGAGGTTATTTAAATTTCTAACATGATTATGACATGATTTAGGTTATAGTTTTGTGTAAGTATGTGTAACATGTTGTTTTAGAATTTTTCCTATTCTTAAAACATGAGAAGCATGAGGTCTTATGTTAAATTATGTGCTAAGGTTTTGAAAACTTATGAAAATGGTTTGATGTTACTTAAAATGCAAGAAAACTCTTTATTATCAAAGATCTTATCCTTTTCAATTATCTAGTAGTTTAAATGCTTGCTTTTGGTTAGAAAAAGGGTTAGGCTTGAGAGCTTAAGCTAGTTTAGAAATTATAGAATTTTACTAAGTTGTTGTGGTGTTAGGCTCGAGTAATCCAGGATCGTGCAGGCGGAAATCGAGGAATACGTGAATCTGGCGCATCTTGGAGTTCGGTAAGGGCAACTCTTAGACATTATTGAAGCTTTATTTTTTATGTCCCCTGTAAGGACAACTTTGGATATGCTTAAGCTATTGTTTGTTATTTAAATTGCTTTATTTAAATACGAAGAAGTCTGAGAACTCTACGAGTTCGAAGTTAGGTCTCGAACCCCTTCGTTTATTGTTGTCGTCTTGGTCGAACATATTCCGAGTCATTTGTGGGTGAAAACTTTGTGGTTGGTCTGCTGAACCCAACCCCCACTTGTTTGTACCTCTCATAATTCCATTGAGTTGCAGAGGGATGGATTCCTTGATTTGCGTGTCAAGCATGTAATGTTGTGATATGATTGAGTTATGCATTATTTGATATGAGATTGAATATATGCCACGCATTGCGTGTTCTTTGTTGAATTGCGTTTCTTCATGCAGGTGTTTTTATTGCTTAAAATGTCGAATTGCGTTTTCTTCATGTTAAGCATGCTCTCTTTATTTGATATGCGGTCAAGTAATTTTATGCGCCACTCTTTGAATATTGTAGCGGAGAGTCGCTCATCGAGTGAGAGAGCTAGCGAGTCGTTATGACGTTTTGAGCCGTGACCTGATAACTAAGGGTGCTAGGTCCCCTTTTGTTTACGGAGATTGACTAGGCGTCGCGGCGTAGGAACCCTGATCGCATATCTAGGGAGAAGCGAAAGATCCCAAGGCTATGGCTGGTATGTCAGTTGATGGATCTGCGTCTGCTTTCCGGAATAATTGTCGAGTCGAGAGAAAATGAGTAGTGAGTCGAGTCGAGTCTAGAGTGAGAGAGTTGAGTCACGTTCTATGAATGATATGCATTGTTGTTTGCTTAATACCTGTGAATTGTATAAAATGTGGTTGCTTATTGCTTTATGCTTTGGTTTATCATGATCTGTTGAGAAGTTGACCCTTGCCAGTGGTTCTGTCAATTAATGATTGTAACCCAGATGGCGGAACAAGCAGAGGATTGGAACTGCAGGAAGAAATAGCTGTAGATGGTTAACTAGCTTGATTGTATGTAGAGTCTACTGGTAGTCTAGTAGGGAACGTATTGTCTTGACGGCTATAGAATAATCATCGTTGTTCAAGATTGTAATAAATATCTGTTATGTTTCAGGACATGTATTGTTAGGCGTGAATTGATGAAATAATTGAATGTGGTTAGGTAGTGTTTTTAAATAATTCCGCCATGTTTCTAAAGTCATTTGCAATACTCGTGAGTACATTTTTGAAAAAGAAGTTTAAAAAAAAATAAAATATAGAACCATATTTTTGGAAAACGTGAAAGGCAGAGTATTTCACCTTTCAGAAATACGTAAACAATTGTCAAGATACTGACTTAGTAGCGCCCTGGAAATCGGGTCGTTACAACAGCCGCGCCCCTCCCCCCTTTTTTTACCTCATTCTCATTTCATCTTCTCCACTCTTGAGAGAGAAAGGTTGAAGCACCTTCCATGGCTTCATCATCTTCTCACCTTTCATGCAAGATTCTTCTGCATTTCTTCAACCTTCTTTGCCTTTAGTTCTTCTTCTTCTTACTACTACCCATTCCATCATTCAAGTAAGCATGAAGGCCTTTTTCTTTTCCTTCCATTTCAGCCCAAATCGTGTGTGTGTGTTTGTGTGTGTAGTTTTGATTTTCTTGCTTTATTCTTGTTCTAATGCTTTGTATTTTGCTTGATTATGAACAATAATGGAAATGAGCACCTAAATCCCCAAATCTTGGAACACTAGGCGCTAACCTAAGGGGAAAAAGAGGGATTGTGTGATCTTGAGGTGAATCAATTCAATTAGTTGTTGTTTCATGCTTATTAGATGATGTTATTACTATTTAAAGTTACTAGTTTTGATTTGGAACTTGGAATGAGTAGTTTTTATTGAAAACCCTTGTTCTTGATATAGGTTTGGGAAGGGATTGGCTTTGATTGAGCTTTAATTAGTGAATCAGTGTGTTGTTTTGTGAAAGGATTGGACTATGGAAGGATGTTATCAAACTAGTTGGAAAGTTTGCAAATTTTTGGGGAAAAAGGATGTGTTGGCCGCGAGCTATACAAGGCTTGAGCGGCAAAAATTTTTGTGTTCCTAGCATTTAATTTAGTTGTTGTGATTGCTGTATAAGTTTCAAAAATTATGGAAGTGGTTAGATTGAATTTGGAGTTGTTTTGGACATTTAGGCTATGAAACACATAAGGTAAAATGGGTTCCTTAAGACCCAAGAAACCAAGTGGAGCCTTGACTTAAGTATTTGAGGAAAATAATTTGATAAATGATGTTGTTTCATGTTTTAAGCTTGGAAGGAAAATGATTTTAGTCTTTAGAATTTTATTTTTTTTCCAAGTGTTGTTAGTTTTTCTAAGTATATGTGATGCTTTAAAAACATGTACTTCAAATTGAGTATTCTTGAGTAAGTGTTTTGTTGTCTAAGTGAATTTTGAGGTTTGAGAGCCTAGGAAGTTAGATTTAGTGTGTGCATAGGATTGTGCTAAGTTTGTTCCGTGGAGTTAGGACTTGAGAATCTGAGTTCGTGCGGTGTGAGCTCGAGACGTACGTTGACACGTGACTTGGCGACCCTAGTTAGGGCACTTCACATTATAGGTGTTTCTTTTTTGTATAGTATGTGTAAGGGCTACTTCTAGACACCCTTAAGATTTTTAATTGTTTTTCGATCAAAGAAGTTTGAGAACCTCAGGGTTCAAAGTGAGGGTTTTGTCACCCATTTGATCTTTACAGCTTTATATGATTATTTTATGGGTTTGTCTACAAGAGGTTGGCGACTGCCCCCACCCACCACACTTGTTTGATTACCTCTTTGCTAACTCCACTGAGTTACAAAGGGATGAACTGTGTTGTTGATGCTATGATTGTTTGTGATGAGGTATTGTTGAATTGTTATGTATTGTTGATTTAAGAAGTATTGTTGGTGACATTGCTAGTTGAACATTTAATAGATGTGGATAGATAAATGCTTGATTATGCCTGATGGAATTGTCATATGCATTGATATACAATCATTGGGGATCATGGAGAGCATGTGTTGGGTCTGCAGTGTAATTTCGTTTGGGATGCATGTGTTGCATATAATTTCCGTAGAAGGCATGTGTTGTGTATGCAGTAGGACTTTGATCGGGAGGCATGTGTTGCATATAACTTTCGTAGAAGGCATGTGTTGAGTTTGCACATTTAGTTGCAATATGGGCATTAATGCATACTTGTTGTTTCGTATATTATGTTGTGTTGTATTATATATGCTTATTTGAGAAGTTGACCCTTTCCCGTGGTTCCTTCAACTGATGATGGTAACCCAGCGATGTAGAAGACGTCGGTGATCCTGGCGTTGATGACATCATCAGAGATAGTATTTGACCTCTCGGATTTTGGATCCCCCTCGGCGATGGAGTTTGACCCCATCTCCAGGAGAGTTGTATATATTGGGGATGTAGTACAGACTTTTCGAGTGGACGAGCTGGTACTACGGCAGGAGGTCTCTAGGTGGACTGTTAGCTTTCCAGTACGGATGACGCCGATTGTGGATGCGTGGCATAGCATTCTGTAGGACCGGGTGCTACAGGCTTCCTCTTCTTCTCTAGAAGGATCTTTTGAGATTTTGAGGCCGACTACTACTCATTATGCGCCTTTGTTGTGAGGTACCAGGATCAAGAGGACCGCTCGCAAGAGCGTGGGCGTCAGACGCTGGACAGCCGGATCTTTGACATCACGTGTAGCAGTAGCTACCTCGAGCCTTGTGACAGAGCTAGAGGCAGTGCCGACCTCCCCTTTGGTTTTCAGGACCCCTACTCTACTGGTGGACCTTTTTCCTGTGTGTGGAGTGTGTGGTGTGTGGAGTGTGTGGTGAGTTTGGTTGTAGCAGGGCGGGTTACATCGAGGATGTTTTAGTCGAGGAGGACATACCTGAGGGTATACCGGCATCTGCACCTTTCATTGACCTTACGGGCGAGGACGAGAACGACCTGATGGAGGAGGATTAGGAGGACCCATCTGAGGATCTGGGTAGCGATATATAGCTGATGCGGATTGTCTATTTTGTGTATGGTTTTGGTTAGCCGTGTTGTCGGTCGGTTGTGTATAGTTCTGGGTGGTGACCAGTTAGTCCTTTTTGCTGTAGTCTTTTGATGTATATTTTGGTTAGTCTGGAGGTATACTTTCGAATCAGCCCCCGGCATGGGTAACTATCGAGAGTACCCCAGGAGTATGAACACTCTCGTGAGGGTCCTCATACTTTAGGTGTATTCTCCTTCTGGACATTTCTTTTGCTTTGGTCCTTGTATGTACTGATTATGATTACTTTGGAAATGTATGCAAGTATGTATTTCAGTGTATCTGTCTTTTGTACTTTAGTGTTTCACCATGTTTCTAAACGCTGTGGATACTCTGCTTGCGCTTTACGAAAGATGTTGTTTTGAAAAAAAAAAATATACCACATTTTTCAAAGGGCAAAAGAGTAGTATTTAAAAAGCTTATTGTTTTCTTGTTGGGTTCTAGTATTTTAAAAGTGTGTGGCATTTAGAGTTAAGTTCTTGTCTGTGGCGCTTCAGAAATGGGGCGTTACAATAGTGGTATCAGAGCAGTTTGGTTCTAACCAGACTGTGTGTAGGGAACACTAAGCTGGTCACCATGTTGGGTTTATTTTGTCTGGTACCTAGTTGTAATGTTATTGATATGGTTTGATTAAGTGAGGCAAATTTTGCTTATAATTGTTTGAATTGTTTCTTGGTTGAAGCAATATGTGTTAGCACATCACTTGATTGTAAGGTTTTGACAGGTTTTGGACCTTGTAGGAATCTAATGCCACCTCGCTGAGACCCTACGATCGGATCTGATAGCCCCAACAAGGAGAGAGTAATCCAAGCGATGACTGAGATGACAGGCTACTATTCGAGATTTATCGAAGGTTTCTGGAAGATCGTAGCATTGCTTACACGACTTAGGAGGAAGGGTCAACCTTTTGCTTGGACCGAAGAGTGTGAATCCAGTTTCTAGAGGTTGAAGGAGCTTTTGATGACAACACCTGTGTTAGTTTTGCCTCAACCAGAAGAGCTTTACGAGGTTTATTGCGATGCTTCACAGCGGGGACTTGGATGCGTGCTGATGCAACTTAGGAAGGTTATGGTTTATGCTTCAAGACAGCTTAAGATTCATGAGAGGAACTATCCTACGCATGACTTGGAACTTTCCGCAATGGTGTTCGCGATGATGATTTGGAGGCACTATTTGCACGGGAGCACATTCACTGTTTTCAGCGACCACAAAAGCTTGAGGTACTTATTCGACCAAAAGGAGCTCAATAGGCGACAGCGGAGATGGACGGAATTTCTGAAGGGCTACGACTTCACCTTTGAATATCATCCAGGGAAGGCGAATGTTGTAGCAGATGCGTTGAGCCGGAAGAATGCGTTAACCTCAACAATGATGATTAAGGAGTTGGAGATGCTGGAGAAGTTCCGAGACATGAATTGAACATGGAATTGTCACCAGGAAAGCTAAAGTTTGGTATGCTCGCTATTTTTAGTGGGCTTTTGGATGAGATTAGAGATCATCAAGCTAGTGACAGGCTATTGCAAGAGAAGAGAGAGCTGGTAGCGCAAGGAAAAGCAACAAAATTTCAGGTTGGAACCGACAACATTCTGAGACGCAACAGACGTGTTTGTGTACCTAATGTGGCTGAGCTGAGGAGGTTGATTCTCGAGAAAGCGCACAAGAGCAAACTGAGTATTCATCCGGGAGTTACTAAGATGTACCAAGATCTGAAGAAGCATTTTTGGTGGCCCGGAATGAAGAAGCAAGTGGCGGACTATGTGCCCTCTTGTTTGACATATCAGAAAGCAAAGGTGGAACATCAGCGACCAGCCAGGATGCTACAATCACTTGATGTACCAGAATGGAAATGGGATAGTATTTCCATGGACTTCGTTGTGGGTTTTCCAAGGATGCAGAAGAAGCACGACTCGATTTGGGTAATCGTTGACCAATTGACCAAATCTGCTCATTTTCTACCAGTGAGATTGAATTTCAACATGGAGAAGCTGACGGAGATCTACGTCGTAGAGATTGTATGACTGCATGGCGTGCCTTCTAGTATCGTTTCAGATAGAGATCTGAAGTTCACGTCTCACTTCTGGAGAACATTGCAGGAGGCATTGGGGACTAAGCTCAAGCTTAGCTCGGCGTATCATCCTAAGACCGACGATCAGACCGAGAGGACGATCCAGACGCTTGAAGATTTGTTGAGGGCATATACGTTAGACCATAGAGGGAGTTGGGATGACGTTTTGCTGCTAGTGGAATTCACTTACAACAACAGTTACCTTGCGAGTATTTGTATGGCGCCGTATGAAGCACTATATGAATGCAAGTGTTAGACACCTCTTCGTTGGTATCAGGATGGTGAGAGCTCTTTTGTGGGACCAGATCTGATTCAGCAGACTACTGAGAAGATACGGCAGATCAGAGAAAGGAAGAAAGAGTCTCAGAGTCGACAAAAGAGTTATGCAGATCAAAGTCACCGACCGCTAGAGTTTGCAGAAGGAGAGCATGTATTCCTCCGAGTCATACCTACGACTGGAGTTAGTCGAGCGATTAAATCTAAAAAGCTTACCCCTAAGTTCATTGGACCCTATCAAATCCTTCGCCGTATAAGTCCAGTTGCATATCAGATAGCTTTACCACCATTTCTATCTAATATTCACGATGTCTTTCACGTCTCGCAATTGCGAAAGTGAGTTTCTGACCCATCTCACATTATCGAGCCTGATGTGATCAACTGAAGGATGATTGTCTATTGTATTATCTCCTGCAAGGATTGTCGACAGGAAGGTCAAGAACTGAGGAACAAAGAGATTCAACTAGTCAAGGTTGTTTGGAACCAAAAGGCAGATGATGCAACTTGGGAACTGGAAAAGAAGATGAGAGTGCAGTATATAGAAATTTTTCTTGGTACGTATCTAACCCGTAGTTTCGAGGAAGAAACTATTTTTAGAGGGGGAGTATTGTAATTTCCGTATTTTTTTCGCGATGTGTTATTTAGCGTTATTATAGTATATTTTGCCGTATTTATGCTATGATAAGGAGTTTCTTGTTCGCTAAGCAAGTGATTGAATTAAATCAAGATCAAATTGAATTTGAGAATTAATATTTTATATTAATTCATGGTTCGAATATCGTCGAAAAATTCTAATGAAGTTTCGTCGCGTTTTGAATCATCGGGCAGTTTGGCGGCAGATTAAATTTTAAATGAACTCCGATTTTGATGAAAATCGAATCGTGACCAGTTCTGATTATTTTTTAGTGTTTGAGATAGTTTTTATTATTTATGATAATTTATAATCACGCGGTGAATTAATTTCTCGGTAAATTAATTTTCACAAATTTATCGGTAACGTGGTTACTCGACCCCGTGTTTTTAGTACTCTTAAGACTCTAGATTTAGAGGGTAATCATGAGATATGAGAGATTAGATGGGTTAGACTAATTGATGGAATTCTTACTTTTGTGAGAGGTGTCACTTTTTATGTGATTAACATTTTATTACTTTACTTAAACTATATTTTTACCACATGTTTTGTACTTCATATATTTTTTTTAAACCCTCACCTTTATTTAGGAGCGCAGCCACACCCCTCCCCCCTTTTGTTACCTCATTCTCATTTCATCTTCTCCATTCTTGAGACAGAAAGCTTGAAGCACCATCCATGGCTTCATCATCTTCTCACCTTTCATGCAACATTCTTCTCCATTTCTTCAACCTTCTTAGCCTTTAGTTCTTCTTCTTCTTACTACTACCCATTCCATCATTCAAGTAAGCATGAAGGCCATTTTCTTTTCCTTCCATTTCAGCCCAAATCGTGTGTGTGTGCTTGTGTGTGTAGTTTTTATTTTCTTGCTTTATTCTTGTTCTAATGCTTTGTATTTTGCTTGATAATGATCAATGATGGAAATGAGCACCTAAATCCCCAAATCATGGAACCCTAGGCGCTAACCTAAGGGGAACATGGATTGATGTTATTACAATTTAAAGTTACTAGTTTTGAGTTGGAACATGGATTGAGTAGTGTTTATTGAAAACCCTTGTTCTGGAAATAGGTTTGGGAGGTGATTGGCTTTGATTAAACTTTAATTTGTGAATTGGTGTGTTGTTTTGTGAAAGGATTGGACTATGGAAGGATGTTATCTAACTAATCGAAAAGTTTGCAAATTTTTGGGGAAAAAGGGTGTGTTGGCCGCGAGCAATACAAGGCTTGAAGGGCAAAAATTTTTGTGTTCTTAGCATTTAATTTAGTTGTTGTGATTGTTGTATAAGTTTCAAAAATTATGGAAGTGGTTGGATTGAATTTGGAGTTGTTTTGGACTTTTAGGCTATGAAACACATAAGGTAAAACGGGTTCCTTGAGACCCAAGAAACCAGGTGGAGCCATGACTTAAGTATTTGAGGAAAAGAATTTGATAAATGATGTTGTTTCATGTTTTAAGCTTGGAAGGAAAATGATTTTAATCTTTAGAATTTTATTTTTTTTCCAAGTGTTGTTAGTTTTTCTAAGTGTATGTGATGCTTTAAAAACATGTACTTCAAATTGAGTATTCTTGAGTAAGTGTTTTATTGTCTAAGTGAATTTTGAGGTTTGAGAGCCTAGGAAGTTAGATTTAGTGTGTGCATAGGATTGTGCTAAGTTTGTTCCGTGGAGTTAGGACTTGAGAATCCGAGTTCGTGCGACGTGAGCTCGGGACGTACGTTAACACATGACTTGGCGACCCTTGGTAAGGGCACTTCACATTATAAGTGTTTACGTTTTGTATAGCATGTGTAAGGGCTACTTCTAGACACACTTGGGATTTTTAATTGTTTTTCGATCAAAGAAGTCTGAGAACCTCAGGGTTCAAAGTGAGGGTTTTTTACCCCTTTGATCTTTACAGCTTTATATATGATTATTTAGTTGGTTTGCCTGCAAGAGGTTAGCGGCTGCCCCCAACCCCCCACACTTGTTTGATTACCTATTTACTAACTCCACTGAGTTACAAAGCGATGAACTGTGTTGTTGATGCTGTGATTGTTTGTGATGAGGTATTGTTGAATTGTTATGTATTGTTGATTTGAGAAGTATTGTTGGTGACATTGCTAGTTGAACATTTATTAGGTGTGGATAGTTAAATGCTTGATTATGCCTGATGGAATTGTCATATGCATTGATATATATTCATTGGGGTTGGTGGAGAGCATGTGTTGGGTTTGCAGAATAACTTCGATTGGGATGCATGTGCTGCATATAACTTCCATAGAAGGCATGTGTTATGTCTGCTGTAGGACTTTGATCGAGAGGCATGTGTTGCATATAACTTTCATAGAAGCCATGTGTTGATTCGACACATTTAGTTGCAAAATGGGCTTTACTACATATTTATTGATTCGTATATTATGTTGTGTTGTATTCTATATGCTTATTTGAGAAGTTAACCTTTTCCCGAGATTCCTTCAACTGATGATGGTAACGCAGGCGATGGAGAAGACATCGGTGATCCTGGCAATGACGACATCACCGGAGATAGTATTTGACCTCCCGAATTTGGGATCCCCCTCGGCGATGAAGTTCGACCCCATCTCCAGCCGAGTTGTATATACTGGGGATGTAGTACAGACTTTTCGAGTGGACGGGCTGGCACTATGGTAGGAGGTCTCTGGGCGAGCTGTTAGTTTTCCATTATGGATGACACAGATTATGGACGCATAGTGTAGCATTCAGCAGGACCGGGTGCTACAGGCTTCCTATTCTTCTCCAGAGGGATCTTTTGAGATTCTGAGGCAGACTACTACTCGTTACACGCCTTTGCCGTGAGGGGCCAGGATCAGGAGGACCGCTCGCAAGAGCGTAGGCATCAGATGCTGGACAGCCGGAGCTTCGACATCATGTGCAGCAGCTACCCTGAGCCCTGTGGCAGAGCCAGAGGCAGCACCGACCTCCCCTTTAGTTGTCAGGACCCCTAATCCACCGGTGGACCCTTCTCTTGTGTGTGGAGTGTGTGGTGAGGTTGGTTGTAGTGGGGCGGGTTTCATCGAGGATGTTTTAGTCGAGGAGGACATACTCGAGGGCGTACCGGCATCTGCAACTTTCATTGACCTGACGGGTGAGGACGAGGACGACCTGATGGAGGAGGATGAGGGGGGCCCTTATGAGGATCTGGGTAGCAATATATAGATGACGCGAATTGTCTGTTTTGTGTATAGTTTTGTTTAGCCACGTTGTCGGTCGATTGTGTATAGTTCTGGGTGGTGACCAGTCAGTCCTTTTTGCTGTAGTCTTTCGATGTATATTTTGGTTAGTCTGGAGGTATACTTTTGGAGCTGTAACTGCCGAGAGTACCCCAGGAGTATGAACACTCTCGTGAGGGTCCTCGTACTTTAGGTGTATTCTCCTTCTGGACATTTCTTTTGCTTTGGTCCTTGTACGTACTGATTATGACTACTTTGGAAATGTATGCAAGTATGTATTTCAGTGTATCTGTCTTTTATGCTTTAGAGTTTCACCATGTTTCTAAACGCTGTGGATACACTGCTTCCGCTTTACGAAAGATGTTGTTTTGAAAAGAAAAAAAAATATACCGCATTTTCCAAAGGGCAAAAGAGTAGTATTTAAAAAGCTTATTGTTTTCGTATTCGGTTCTAGTATCTTAAAAGTGTGTCACATTTAGAGTTAAGTTCTTGTCTATGGCGCTTCAGAAATGGGGCGTTACAATAGTGATATCAGAGCGGTTTGGTTCTAACCGGACTATGTGTAGGGAACACAAGCTGGTCACCGTGTTGGCTTTGTTTTGTCGGGTACCTAGTTGTAATGTTATTTATATGGTTTGATTGATTGAGGCAAATTTTGCTTATAATTGTTTGAATTGTTTCTTGGTTGAAGCAATGTGTGTTAGCAAATCACTTGATTGTAAGGCTCTGACAGGTTTTGGACCTTGTAGGAATCTAATGCCACCTCGCCGAGACCCTACAATTGGATTCGATAGCCCCAACAAGGAGAGAACAATCCAAGCGATGACTGAGATGGCAGGCTACTATCGGAGATTTATCGAAGGTTTCTCGAAGATCGTAGCACTTCTTACACGACTTACGTGGAATGATCAACCTTTTACTTGGAGCGAAGTGTGCGAATCCAATTTCTAGAGGTTGAAGATGACAGCACCTGTGTTAGTTTTGGCTCAACCAGAAGAGCCTTACGAGGTTTATTGCGATGCTTCACAGTGGGGACTTGGATGCGTGCTGATGCAACGGAGGAAGGTTATGTCTTATGCTTCGAGACAGCTTAAGATTCATGAGAGGAACTATCCTACGCATGGCTTGGAACTTGCCGCAGTGGTGTTCGCACTGAAGATTTGGAAGCATTATTTGTACGGGAGCACATTCACTATTTTCAGCGACCACCAGAGCTTGAGGTACTTATTCGACCAGAAGGAACTCAACATGCGACAGCGAAGATAGATGAAATTTCTGAAGGGCTACGACTTCACCTTGGAATATAATCCAGGGAAAGCAAACGTTGTAGCAGATGCGTTGAGCCGGAAGAATGTGTTAGCCTCAACAATGATGATTAAGAAGTTGGAGATGCTGGAAAAGTTTCGAGACTTGAAGTTGAACATGGAATTGCCACTAGGAAAGCTGAAATTTGGTATGCTTGCTATTTCTAGTGGACTTTTGGACGAGATCAGAGATCACCAAGCTAGTGACAGGCTACTGCAAGAGAAGAGAGAGCTGGTAGTGCAAGGAAAAGCGACGGAATTCCAGGTTGGAACCAACAACATTCTGAGATGCAACGGACGTATTTGTGTACCTAACGTGGCTGAGCTGAGGAGGTTGATTCTTGATGAAGCGCACAAGAGCAAATTGAGTATTCATCCAGGAGTTACTAAGATGTACCTAGATCTGAAGAAGCATTCTTAGTGGCCCGGAATGAAGAAGCAAGTGGCAGACTATGTGGCATCTTGTTTGACATGTCAGAAAGCGAAGGTGGAACATCAGCGACCAGCCGAGATGCTACAATCACTTGAAGTACCAGAATGGAAATGGGATAGTATTTCCATGGACTTCGTTGTGGGTTTGCCAAGGATGCAGAAGAAGCACGACTCGATCTGGGTAATCGTTGACCAATTGACCAAATCTGCTCATTTTCTACCAGTGAGATTGTCTTTCAACGTGGAGAAGCTGACATAGATCTACGTCGCAAAGATTGTATGACTGCATGGCGTGCCTTCTAGTATCGTTTCAGATAGAGATCCAAAGTTCACGTCTCACTTCTGGAGAACATTGCAGAAGGCATTGGGGACTAAGCTCAAGCTTAGCTCGGCGTATCATCCTCAGACCGACGGTTAGACTGAGAGGACGATCCAGACGCTCGAAGATTTACTGAGAGCATGTACATTAGACCACAGAGGGAGTTGGGATGACGTTTTGCCGTAGTGGAATTCACTTACAACAACAGTTACCATGCGAATATTGGTAGGGCGCCTTATGAAGCACTGTATGTACGCAAGTGTCAGACGCCTCTTTGTTGGTATCAGGATGGTGAGAGCTCTTTTGTGGGACCAGATCTGATTCAGCAGACTACTGAGAAGATACGAAAGATCAGAGAAAGGATGAAAGCGTCTCAGAGTCGACAAAAGAGTTTTGCAGATCAAGGTCGCCGACCGCTAGAGTTTGCAGAAGGAGAGCATGTATTCCTCCGAGTCACACCTACGACAGGAGTTAGTCGAGCGATCAAATCCAAAAAGCTTACACCTATGTTCATTGGACCCTATCAAATCCTTCGCCGTATAGGTCCAGCTGCATATCAGATAGCTTTACCATCATTTCTATCTAATATTCACGACGTCTTTCACGTCTCGCAGTTGCGAAAGTATGTTTTCGACCCATCTCACATTATCGAGCCTAATGTGATTCAACTGAAAGACAATTTGTCTTTTGAAGTATCTCCTGCAAGGATTGTCGACAGGAAGGTCAAGCAACTGAGGAACAAAGAGATTCAACTTGTCAAGGTAGTTTCGAACCAGAAGACGGGTGATGCAATTTGAGAACTGGAAGAGAAGATGAGAGGGCAGTATCCAGAACATTTTCTTGGTATGTATCTAACCCGTAGTTTCGAGGACAAAACTATTTTTAGAGGGGGAGTATTGTAACTTTCGTATTTTTTTCGCGATACGTTATTCAGCGTTATTATAGTATATTTTGCCGTATTTATGATATGATAAGCAGTTTCTTGTTTGCTAAGCAAGTGATTGAATTAAATCTAGATCAAATTGAATTTGAGAATTAATATTTTACATTAATTCATGATTCTAATATCGTCGAAAAATTCTAACAAAGTTTTCGTCCCGTTTTGAATTATCAGGCAGTTTAGCCGTTGATAAAATTTTAAACGAACTTTGATTTCGATGAAAATCGAATCGTGACTTGTTGTAATTATTTTTGAGTGTTTGAGATTGTTTTTATTATTTATGATAATTAATTATCACGCGGTGAATTAATTTCTCGGTAAATTAATTTTCGCAAATTTATCAGTAACATGCTTACACGGCGCCGTGTTTTTAGTACTCTTAATACTCTACATTTAGGGGGTAATCATGAGAGATGAGAGATTAGATGAGTTAGACTAATTGATGGGATTAGCATCTTATTTTTATCAGAGGTGTCACTTTTTATGTGATTAACATTTTATTACTTTACTTAAACTATTTTTTTACCACATGTTTTATACTTAATATTTTTTTTAATCCCTCCCCTTTATTTAGGAGTGCAGCCACACCCCCCCTTTTGTTACCTCATCCTCATTTCATCTTCTCCATTCTGGAGAGAGAAAGCTTGAATCACCATCCATGGCTTCATCATCTTCTCACCTTTCATGAAAGATTCTTCTCCATTTCTTCAACCTTCTCTGCCTTTATTTCTTCTTGCTACTACCCATTCCGTCACTAAAGTAAGCATGAAGGCCATTTTCTTTTCCTTCCATTTCAGCCCCATATCATGTGTGTGTAGTTTTTATTTTCTTGCTTTATTCTTGTTCTAATGCTTTGTATTTTGCTTGATTATGATCAATGATGGAAATGAGCACCTAAATCCTCAAATCATGGAACCCTAGGCGCTAACCTAAGGGGAAAAAGAGGGATTGTTTGATCTTGAGGTGAATCAATTCAATTTGTTGTCGTTTAATGCTTATTAGATGATGTTATTACAATTTAAAGTTACTAGATTTGAGTTGGAACTTGGATTGAGTAGTTTTTATTGAAAACCCTTGTTCTTGAAATAGGTTTGGGAAGTGATTGGCTTTGATTGAGCTTTAATTTGTGAATTGGTGTGTTGTTTTGTGAAAGGATTGGACTATGAAAGGATGTTATCTAACTAATCGGAAAGTTTGCAAATTTTTGGGGAAAAAGGGTGTGTTGGCCGCCTATACAAGGCTTAAGGGGCAAAAATTTTTGTGTTCTTAGCATTTAATTTAGTTGTTGTGATTTTTGTATAAGTTTCAAAAATTATGGAAGTGGTTGGATTGAATTTGGTGTTGTTTTGGACTTTTAGGCTATGAAACACATAAGGTAAAATGGGTTCCTTACGATCCAAGAAACCAGGTGGAGCCATGACTTAAGTATTTGAGGAAAAGAATTTGATAAATGATGTTGTTTCATGGTTTAAGCTTGGAAGGAAAATGATTTTAGTCTTTAGAATTTTATTTTTTTCCAAGTGTTGTTGGTTTTTCTAAGTGTATGTGATGCTTTAAAAACATGTACCTCAAATAGAGTATTCTTGAGTAAGTGTTTTGTTGTCTAAGTGAATTTTGAGGTTTGAGAGCCTAGGAAGTTAGATTTAGTGTGTGCATAGGATTGTGCTAAGTTTGTTCCGTGGAGTTAGGACTTGAGAATCTGAGTTCGTGCGGCGTGAGCTCGGGATGTACGTTGACACGTGACTTGGCGACCCTTGGTAAGGGCACTTCACATTAATAGTGTTTATGTTTTGTATAGTATGTGTAAGGGCTACTTCTAGACACACATAGGATTTTTA
Organism: Calophaca sinica; assembly: GCA_037113605.1. NCBI lineage: Eukaryota > Viridiplantae > Streptophyta > Magnoliopsida > Fabales > Fabaceae > Calophaca > Calophaca sinica. The sequence continues at coordinate 43,067,987 of CM073734.1, forward strand.
ATTGTTTTTCGATCAAAGAAGTCTGAGAACCTCAGGGTTCATAGTGAGGGTTTGTTACCCCTTTGATCTTTACAGCTTGGTATATGATTATTTAGTGGCTTTACCTGCAAGAGATTGACAACTGCCCCCAAATCCCCACACTTGTTTGATTACCACTTTGCTAACTTCACTGAGTTACAAAGGGATGAACTGTGTTGTTGATGCTGTGATTGCTTGTGATGAGGTATTATTGAATTTTTATGTATTGTTGATTTGAGAAGTATTGTTGGTGACATTGCTAGTTGAACATTTAATAGATGTGGATAGTTAAATGCTTGATTATGCCTGATGGAATTGTCATATGCATTGATATATATTCATTGGGGTTGATGGAGAGCATGTATTGGGTCTGCATAATAACTTCAATCGGGAGGCATGTGTTGCGTATAACTTTCGTTGAAGGCATGTGTTGTGTCTACAGTAGGACTTTGATCAGGAGGCATGTGTTGCATATAACTTCCGTAGAAGGCTTGTGTTGTGTCTGCACATTTAGTTGCAATATGTGCATTAATGCATATTTGTTGTTTCGTATATCATGCTGTGTTGTATTATATATGCTTATTTGAGAGGTTGACCATTTCCCGTGGTTCCTTCAACTGATGATGGTAACCCAGGCGATGGAGAAGACGTTGGTTATCTCGGCGATGATGACACCGCCAGAGATAGCATTTGACTTCCCAGATTTGGGATCCTACTCGGCGAAGGAGGTCGACCCCATCTTCAGCAGAGTTGTATATACTGGGGGTGTAGTACAGACTTTTCGAGTGAACGGGCTGGCACTACGGCAGGAGGTTTCTAGGCGAATTGTTAGCTTTCCTGTACGGATGATGCAGATTGTGGACGCGTGGCGTAGCATTCAGCAGGACAGGGTGCTACAGGCTTCCTCTTCTTCTCCAGAGGGATCTTTTGAGATTCTGAGGCGGACTACTACTCGTTACGCGCCTTTGCCACCAGGGGCTAGGATCAGGAGGACCGCTCGCAAGAGCGTGATGGGGCGTTCGTTTTTTGCCTTTTGGTAAACTAAGCATGAAATGCAGCATAGTACTCTTTTTATTTTTCTCTGCAATGCATAGCCGCAAAGATCTTCTCTAATTCCCGAATCCATTTATCTGCTCCTTCATGATCATATTCCCCCTTGAATTGGGGCAGATTCCCTTCAAGGAAAGTTATTAATCCATGATCCCCCATTTCATTTTCTTGTTGCTACCACGTAGTTGCTCGTTCATCCCGGGTTAATTTGATAAGCTTCGCATTTTGTTGCATTTGTTGCAACGCAGTCGTAGCTAACTCCCAAAGAGCCCGAACATCTAGGTTCTCTTAGTTTCTCCTTGAGCTCCTCGTGACAGATGTTTCAACTCCTGAACTAATGCTGTCATAGCCGAGGTTCTATCCACCCTTCAGCTGTACTCACGGTCTTTTCCACCACCCATGTGGAATTTTTGCCAGCAGTGGGCATGGGTCGGGTTGGGTGGGTTTTGGTGCATTTAAAGACCCAACCCAATCAAATAAATATGGGTTAGGTTGGATCGGTTTCGTCAAAATTTTTCATGTAACCCAAACCAACCTAACCCGACGTCATACGGGTTGGTTTGGGTCGGCTAACCGGGTTTGATATTAAATTATTCTGTTTTCATCAAAAGAAAAAAATGGGGAAAAAAATAGGGAAGAAAAACATTACCAATGCATTAATTTGAACTTCCAAATACAAAAGGAAGCATACAGCCTCAATTTGGAGTACAATTTTCTTTAAAATTAAGCAAACAAGTAAAATAAAAACAAAATAAAATGCCTTAAAGAAATCAGCAAGTGAAATAAAAACAAAATATAATGTCTTCAAACTATTCCGAAACAATTCCTGCAATCCTAAACAAAAAGCCACTTACTCTTCTGATGCAATCTCAACGCCTCATATTCCTTGCTCTCAGTTAATGATTTGGGCGGTTGAGTATTTAAGAAGAGTCTTGAAGACAAAATACTCACTTATGGGCTGGGCTTATGTAATGTAACACCCCGTTTCCAGAGGGCTACTAAACTAATATTCTGACCAAAGTTTACATGTTTCCGAAATGTGAAATACTCTACTCGTAGGGTTTCTGAAAAATGTGGTCCTATTTTTTTTTTTTAAATAAACTTCCTTAAGAAGAAACAATCAGAGTATCACAGCGATTCTCGAAACATGATGGTAAATGGATAAACAACTAAATAAATACATCAATTAAAATCACAAGAAACCAACTCCTAATTTATTCAAGGGTTACACATATGACACTCCAAGTTTCTCAACTGAACTTACATTTATTACAGCACTAAAAATAAATGATAAATAACTTATAGCTGGTCGACAAGCTATACTCCTTACTAGACTACTAGTAAATTCTACAACATAATACAGATAGAAGGCTGGACGACTATCCTCAGCTGCTCGTTTCTGCAGTTCCAAATCCCCCACTTACTTCGCTATCTGGGTTACATTCATTAATTGAAAGAACCACTGGCGAGGGTCAACTTCTAAATAAATCAAGAAATAACGAAACATAAACAATGGGAAAAACAAACATATGCACAGTTCTCAAGACGCAACATAAGACTCCGCTCAAGACTCAATGCTCACGACAGTTTGACAATTTTCTGGAATGTAACGCCGATCCATCCACTGAACGTCAGCCGTAGCATTGGGCTCTCCGCTCACCCTAGAACATTCAGCTCTGGTTCCTTGACGCTACGACGCCTAGCTAATCTGCCAAAAAAACCAGCCGGAGCCGTTTAGGGGATCCTAGCACCCTAGGTTAATCGGATCAAAGCACAAAAACATCACGACACTCGACGACTCGACTAAACTCTCGCACTCCAATGAATAGGTCGCCGCATACGATAATTCAAGAAGCAAATTGAATAATTATTTAACTGCATATCAAATAATATTCACGCCAAGCTCAATGTAGTGCGAAACAGTTCAGCAGTATAAGCAATTCATTTCAACCAATCACAACTCAGCAAGCAACGACAATTGACAACTCAGTTCATCCCTCTGCAACTCAATGGAGTTGACAGAGAGGAAATCATACAAGTGTGGGGGGTGGGGGACAGCTGCCAACCACTTGCAGACAAGCCCACTAAATAATCAGTATATCAAAAAGCAGTAAAACGAAGGGGTACAAGACCCTCACTTCGAACCCTAAAGTTCTCAGACTTCTTCGCATAAATACTTGAAATTAAATTCCTATCGTATCTAAAAGTTGCCCTTACACATACTATACAAACATAAACACCAAGAATGTGAAGTGCCCTTACGGAACTCCAAGCCACGCGCCCACGTACTCCGCGATTCTACGCCGCTCGATCTCAGATCACTCAAGCCTATTACATAAAGCAAGCTTAGCATAATCTGAAGACTTAATTCTATATCCTTAGGCTCTTGAAACCTAAGACCTTTACCTACCCAAAACACTCACACTTAGAAACATAATTTAGAATACTAGCCTTTAATAAATTACATACTCATGGAACATATTTACTAATTAATTTAAAGAGTAAATTTCCAAAACTAGAACCATTTCTTGAAAAAGACTAAAACATAGTACATCATTATTTTTCTTGAAAGCTAAAGGCAAGAAACAACCTCAATTGATCACTACTTTTCTCAAATGCTCAATCAAGGCTCCACTTGGTTTTCTTGGGTCTCAAGGAACCCAATTACCTTATGTGCTTCATTGCCTTTCACAATCAAAACAACTTCTAAACAAACCAATTTTTTTCTAAAATTTTCCAACACTTACACATAATTTAATACTACTAATATCAACTAAGAACACAAAATAATTATCCCTTAGACTTAGACTTAATTCCAATTCCTATGTTCTCGAATCCCAAAAACATCTCCTAAATAAGAAATTACCTACACTTAAGCATTTAAAAATTAGGGGTTCATATTTTTAAAACTATAAAGTTTTCTTAAAATATACACAAGTTGGAAAATGAAGTTCTACTTACTAAGTTCATGTCCTTCAAAAATTTGAAACACAAATCAATACCAAAATCAACTTCATTTTTCACTCTACTCTCTCCCAAACATTTTTCCTAAACTTAACAACAATGCTTTACAACTAATATCAAACCTATTTTTATAAATTTCAAGCCCCAAGAACATATGGAGCTCGTGGCCCTTATGCTTCTTTTTCCAAAACAATTAGCAACTTCTAAACTAACTAAACCACATCGCTCCATATTTCAATTTAAAACTAATAACCAAAATAGCAATAATAACATCTAACAAGCAAGAATCACCCACTAATTAAATTGATTCACCTCAAGATCACACAACCCCTCTTTCCCTTAGGTTCGGGTTTTTCAATAATTTGGGGATTTAAGTGCTCATTTCTCTCATTGATCACAATCAACCAAAACATAAAGCATTTAACAAGAAAATTAAGCAAGGAAATCATCTCCTAATTCTTCCAAAAAGCCACGTTTCTGTTGAGAAAGAACAAAGGGAAAAAAAAAGATTTGGTTCAAACCTCTCATTCAAGAACTTAGCTCCAATCTTCTTCCTCTGATTTGGCCCCCTTCCTTCTCAGTCTCTCTCTCAAGCTGCCTCTCTCTCTCTCGCGATCTCTCTCTCCGAGCTCTCTCTCTCTCTCTCTCTCTCTCGGTCTGTCCTGCTTCTTCTTCCTCCTCTCTCACTCGCGGTTCTGCTTCCTGGCGCCACCACCACGAACCTCCGCCCTCAGGCCGCCGCGGTTTTGTCCATGCTCCCCCTTCCTCCATCGCACGCCTCCCTCCTTCTCTTCTTTTTCCTTCTTCTTTTCTTTTCTTCCCCTGTTTTTGTTTTCTTTTCTTTTTTTTTCTTTTTTTTTGCTTCAATCTCACGCAGGGAAGGGATCAAAGGGAATAAGGAAAGTGCTAGGGTGGAAGACATATAAGTGTGGTGTATGGTGGAGTACAAACCATGATTTATTAAAAATAAACCAATCAACTCCTATTTAACTATCCTAAATAATAAAACAAGTGAAAATATTCAAAAATAATCTCAACAAATTACGTTTCGATTTTCATTGAAATTGGAGTTCTTTTTAAATTTTAATGCGGGTAAAAACTACCCGGTAATTCAAACGCGACGAAATTTCGTTAGAATATTTCGACGATATTCGAACCATGAATTAATATAAAATATTAATTCTTAATTTTAGTTTCATCTTGATTTAATTCAATCAATTTCTTAGTTAACAAAAATATGTGTTACCGCGTCACGCAGAAAACTTATAATAAGTATAATTGATGAATTCTCTTTTAAAAACAGCATACGTCTACGCTGTCAATTAATTCGAATTGACATCATGAATAATAATTATTTATAATAAATAAATTATTCAAAATAACTCAAAATAATTTCCCGTAATCTCAGTAAATCATTGAGGTGATCAATCTCTATGACTAATTTTTCGAGTATTCAGGATTTTATTGCTAAAATCACTTTTCTTAAAAATTGGGATGTTACAATACCACCTCCCTTAAAATAGTTTCGTCCTCGAAACTACACGGATAGTAAAATACCGAAAATTACTTTGCTCAAAACTGTAAAATAATTTGCACACAAAGACACTCACGATACTTATTATTATATGTAGTACTTATAGTATTTATGACTACATAGTATAGCGCGCAATAATAATAATCACAACGCATATACATAGAGCACATCGTAACGTAAGTGCAGTTAGTGAACGAAGAATTCTTCATGTTTGACTGGCGTTTCATTCCGGAGTCACGATCTCCGCCCATTCATGATCACCAGCACGAACACGAACATGAGAACGAGCACGAACACGGCTACGCGCCATTACTACGAAAATAATACTAACCTATTCGCAAGCAACCACGTTTACACAAATAAAGGATATAAAAGTCACTTAAAACCTTCAAAAGATTAAATTTCTCTTTTCCAACCAACACCTTTTTCTAAAAAAGATATCAATTTCCTTGGAATACACCAATACAAGAAACTAATAAAAAACACAATTTCATTTTCTCAAGACTCAATCATTCTCATGGACACTACGGTTCTTTTGAGATTAGGTTCTCATTGTCTCAATTTTATCAAACACACTTCCGTTCAAGATTAAAACCAAATTAATAACTCACTTATCTTTAAAATCCCTTTTAAATCAAAGCTTTTCCTAAAGAAAATTCCACACATCAATAACTACGTACTCGGAACTCGAAATCATTTTTCTCTTCTCAAAGCACTATAAAAATTACACACTTGCCCAAGAATTTAATAACTAATCTTTTAACTTTAAAACACTAGAAAATCATTTTTCTTTTAGAACTAAGCAATTATGAAACTTTTAAAATAGCTAATTAACAAGTTCTAGCACATCAAGCAAGTAAAACTTAGATCAACAATTCAAATTTCTAATCACCCTCACGGGTTTAATAAAGCTAGTACACAAATAAAGGTTTTACACCCAAATTTTCAAATCCTTTTTTAGCAACAACATACACACAAAAATCTTTTTCAGGGCTCCACCTTGTCCAAGAACCGCAAGGATTCCTTTAAACATTGGGTGTTTCATGGCCTTTAAACACAAATCAACTAAACAACAATATACTAAAACCCTTAAATCACTAGCCCAAACTTTAAGTCTTAAAATTATTTTCCCATCATAACTTGATTCAAGTTCAAGGATTACGAAATCAAATCTTTTCTTAATCAAGGGTTAGACCACGTTACTAAATCAAATATGGTGGGTACATAAATTATTCAAGACTTCACCTTGGTTTAGGAATACAAAGATTTTCTTCGACCTTAGTGTTTCATAGTCTTAGAATGCTAGAATAACACTTTACAAATTTATCCCAATCAATTTTTTTTCCCCAAAAAAAAAAACTATTCTCCAAATCATAGTTGGAATCAAGCACAAGAAGAACAAAACTAAATATTTATTAATAACTCCTAGACCGTAATAACACAAAATCCTCAAGGACATAAGTTATAAAAATTTAAAATTAGACCTCACACATAATATGTGATCATGGGTTCATGCTCCTATTTAATAACACAACTTTTTAAAAAAAAATCTTTTCTTCAACAATACGCACACATAAACTTGCTTTTCCAAGGAGGACAAAATTAAAAACACTCTTGAACCCAAGTTTGACTAGAAAATCATGAAATTATCTTTTACAACAAAAGAAATTAAAACAATTTTCAACAAGATCATTAACAAACAATATAGGGATTAGAAACAAGAATTAAAACACTCACCTAAAATCTTCCAGGGACCCGCGGTCTGAAAATAGGAAGAGACAGAAGGATTGCTATGATCACCAACCATAAAATCGCCCACAACACCACCCAAGGGTACAGAGGATATGAAGAACAGTCCTCACTCGACATCTCTCTAAGTTTCGGCTTAACCAAGGGAATGAAAGGAAACAAATTCCAAATTTCTCACACTTCAAGCGCCACACGGTCTAGCAATACTTAAGGGAATGGTTGGATAACATAGGGGTCTCTTAATAGAATTTGTCCAAAGCACATATGAGGAAAAAAACGAAAGAATCCAGGGTTGTCACTTTCTCTCTAAATTTTGCAAGATCTCCCCCACTTCTCACCACTACACGACTTATCTAGCGGAAGGATTGGACAAGAATGAGAATCCCTTGAGTAAGAATGGCGCACGGCGCATAAGGGAAGGAAAAAGAAAGAGAGCTAGGTTCTCTCACCCCACCACTAAAGCTAATAATGCAACTAACTATTCCCTCTTATAATTGAGTGGTCGGCCAAGTAAGTACAAGAAAAGATGGAGATAAATTATTCAATTTTACTTGGCTCTCCTTTCAAAGGAAAATGCCGTGGTCTAAAATTCAGGATACGGTTTTGGGTAACAATTTAGGTACTACCCAATACTAACTAAACTTTTTTTTTTAATTAAAATTGACATGCAATGGCATCACTGTATGACTCAAGAATCCCAACTATGTCAATACTAACTAAACAGCATGCCACGTACTAAAACTATTACCCGTAACTTTCACTACCCTTCTAGCTTCCATTTAACTGGGTCAAATGGGTTTCACGTAAATTAAATTGTCGCAGGACATTTAATTAATGCTTGCTAGGAAATAACTGCGCATAATATTTCCAATAAAAATATATCAATAGGCTCGTAATAAATAACAATCACACTATCAATCACATATATTCACAGTAGGACAAAGGTAGACTACTATAAAATCACAGATGTTAGTAGCAAACATGTCACACTCAAAAAGTCATGAAATAGTTTTGATTTTCAAATTTAGTATGTATCAAAATAATTCAAACATCAAACTTTGTGGTTTATATCTAGAACCACTAATATTTCAAAGGTCACATTGAGCAATAATATTTAATAATAATAATAACAGCGTCGCCTGCAGCAATCCTGGAATCTCATATCTTATTCCCCGCAGGACCTAAGAGAGTCGTGGTGATGGAGGTCAACCAATCCTTTAGTCTCGGCAGCTGGCTTCTATCCCTGCTGTCCTAGCAGTTCACAATGGTTTTCCGTAGCAGCCTGTTGAGCAATAGCACCTACTATCCTTGCCTCAGCTTAGCTATCTGAAGTATCTAATCCTGTTCTTGAACTATCCGCTTCGGTAGGAAAATTGCTCGTCTCAACGATATTGGATTTCCACATGGTTTTTCAACCTAGTCAGAATCCCATAACAATTTGTATGTCTCAGCACACATTGTTTTCAATTAAAAAACAATTTCAAACAATTACAAGTAGAATTACTCCACTTGAGGAACAGACAGAACACAAAAGCACAAGTTGACCCCTCACAACCTGTTCTCTACAAAACCCGACACTTGACCAGCTATAGTTTCCAACTCACAGTCCGATTAGAACCAAACCGCTCTGATACCGCTATGTAACACCCCGTTTCCGGAGCGCTACTAAACTAATATTCTGACTAAAGTTTATATGTTTCCGAAATGTGAAATACTCTACTCGTAGGGTTTCTGAAAAATGTGGTCCTGTTTTTTATTTTTTTTTTTAAATAAACTTCCTTAAGAAGGAACGGTCAGAGTATCGCAGCGATTCTCGAAACATGATGGTAAATGAATAAACAACGAAATAAATACATCAATTAAAATCACAAGAAACCAACTCCTAATTTATTCAAGGGTTACACATATGATACTCCAAGTTTCTCAACTGAACTTACATTTATTACAATATTGAAAATAAGTGACAAATAACTTATAGCTGGTCGACAAGCTATACTCCTTACTAGACTACTAGTAAATTCCACAACATAACATAGATAGAAGGCTGGACGACTATCCTCAGTTGCTCCTCTCTGCAGTTCCAAATCCTCCACTTGCTCCACTATCTGGGTTACATTCATTAACTGAAAGAACCACTGGCAAGGTTCAACTTCTCAATAAATCAAGAAATAACGAAACATAAACAATGGGCAAAACAAACATATGCACAGTTCTCAAGACGCAACATAAGACTCCGCTCAAGACTCAATGCTCACGACACTTTGACAATTTTCCGGAATGTAACACCGATCCATCCACTGAACGTCAGCCGTAGCCTTGGGCTCTCCGCTCACCCTAGAACATTCAGCTCTGGTTCCTTGACGCTACGACGCCTAGCTAATCTGCCGAAAAAAACTAGTCGGAGTCGTTTAAGGGATCCTAGCACCCTAGGTTAATCGGATCAAAGCTCAAAAACGTCACGACACTCGACGACTCGACTAAACTCTTGCACTCCAATGAATAGGTCGCCGCATACGATAATTCAAGAAGCAAATTGAATAATTATTTAACCGCATATCAAATAATATTCACGCTAAGCTCAATATAGTGCGAAACAGTTCAGCATTATAAGCAATTCATTTCAACCAATCACAACTCAGTAAGCAACGACAATCGACAACTCAGTTCATCCCTCTGCAACTCAATGGAGTTAACAGAGAGGAAATCAAACAAGTGTGGGGGGTTGGGGACAGCTGCCAACCACTTGCAGACAAGCCCACTAAATAATCAGTATATCAAAAAGCAGTAAAACGAAGGGGTACAAGACCCTCACTTCGAACCCTGAGGTTCTCAGACTTCTTCGTATAAATACTTGAAATTAAATTCCTAGCATATCTAAAAGTTGCCCTTACACATACTATACAAACATAAACACCGAGAATGTGAAGTGCCCTTACCGAACTCCAAGCCACGCACCCACGTACTCCGCGATTCTACGCCGCACGATCTCAAATCACTCAAGCCTATTACACAAAGCAAGCTTAGCATAATCTAAAGACTTAGTTCTATATCCTTAGGCTCTTGAAACCTAAGACACTTTCCAACCCAAAACACTGACACTTAGAAACATAATTTAGAATACTAGCCTTTAATAAATTACATACTCATGGAACATATTTACTAATTAATTTAAAGAGTAAATTTCCAAAACTAGAACCATTTCTTGAAAAAGAGTAAAACATAGTACGTCTTTATTTTTCTTGAAAGCTAAAAGCAAGAAACAACCTCAATTAATCACTACTTTTCTCAAATGCTCAATCAAGGCTCCATTTGGTTTTCTTGGGTCTCAAGGAACCCAATTACCTTATGTGCTTCATTGCCTTTCACAAGCAAAACAACTTCCAAACAAACCAAATTTTTTTCTAAAATTTTCCAACACTTACACATAATTTAATACTACAAATATCAACTAAGAACACAAAATAATTATCCCTTAGACTTAGACTTAATTCCAATTCCTATGTTCTTAAATCCCATAAAATCTCCTAAATAAGAAATTACCTACACTTAAGCATTTACAAATTAGGGTTTCATATTTTCAAAACTTAAAGTTTTCTTAAAATATACACAAGTTGGAAAATGAAGTTCTACTTACTAAGTTCAAGTCCTTCAAAAATTTGAAACACAAATCAATACCAAAATCAACTTCATTTTTCACTCCACTCTCTCTCAAACATTTTTCCTAAACTTAACAACAATGCTTTACAACTAATATCAAACCTAATTTTATAAATTTCAAGCCCCAAGAACATATGGAGCTCGCGGCCCTTATGCTTCTTTTTCCAAAACAATTGGCAACTTCTAAACTAACTAAACCACATCACTCCATATTTCAATTTAAAACTAATAACCAAAATAGCAATAATAACATCTAACAAGCAAGAATCACCCACTAATTGAATTGATTCACCTCAAGATCACACAACCCCTCTTTCCCTTAGGTTCGGGTTTTTCAATAATTTGGGGAATTAAGTGTTCATTTCTCTCATTGATCACAATCAACCAAAACATAAGGCTTTTAACAAGAAAATTAAGCAAGGAGATCATCTCCTAATTCTTCCAAAAAGCCACGGTTCTGCTGAGAAAGAACAAAGGGAAAAAAATGATTTGGTTTAAACCTCTCATTCAAGAACTTAGCTCCAATCTTCTTCCTTTGATTCGGCCCCCCTTCTTCTCTGTCTCAAGCTGCCCCTCTCTCTCTCCCTCTCTCTCGTGTTCTCTCTCTCTCCCGAGCTCTCTTTTTCTCTCGGTCTATCCTACTTCTTCTTCCTCCTCTCTCGCTCGTGGTTCTGCTTCCTGGCGCCACCACCACAAACCTCTGCCCTCAGGCCGCCGCGGTTTCATCCCTGCTCCCTCTTCTGCATCGCACACCTCCCTCCTTCTCTTCCTTTTCCTTCTTCTTTTCTTTTCTTCCCCTGTTTCTGTTTTTTTTTTTTTGTTGCTTCAATCTCACGCAGGGAAGTGGGTTGGGTTGGTTTGAGTGGGTTCAATCTTTGGACCCAGCACCTAACCCATAGGCTATGGGTCTGCTTATTTTGAAACTAACCCAATCCAATGACCCGAACTAACCCAATACTTGTGGGTTGGGTTGGATTGGATACACCGGGTTCGCGGGTCGACCCATACCCCTGCCCACCCCTAATTTTTGCCTTACGCAAGGTTCGAACCCAGGATCTGGAGCTTAAGTAACCTGGAAGCACCTTGCCATTACCAATCGAGCTAGTATCTCAATTGATAATAGCAAGGTTCTTCCAGGTTACTTAAGCCCCAGGTCCCGGGTTCGAACCTTGCATAAGGCAAAAATTCCACATGGGAGGGTGGAAAAGACCGTGAGTACAGCTGGAGAATGGATAGAACCTCGGCTGTGACAAAACCAGGTCCCGAGTTTGAACCTTGCAAAAGTCAAAAATTCCACATGGGGGGTGGAAAAGATCGTGAGTACAGTGCGAGATGGATAGAACTCAGCTGTTACAAGTGCCATTCCCACTGGGGTTGATAGTTTCCCTGTCTCTGTTTTTGGTTTGAACCATTATTTTCTAGCAATCGACAATTCATTATTCAAAAGATACATCCTATCTTATGAATGAAAAGAAGCAATCATCTATACAATTGCTAATCGGACTCTCCACCCTTTCTAAGCATAGTTGGTGCTCGGTGGGAACCCAACTTGAAAATGCCAGATTTTGACTTCCTAATGACTCACAGTCCAGTTAGGACCGAATTACTTTAATACCACCCAAAGTGAGATGCCTTTCGTCCCATTTATAATATTATTAACCTGAACGCATAATTTAAACGTTAATATAATCATATCAGAGTGCAACAGAAAAGCATGAATATAACCAACCATACATATATATCACAGAGTTTATATATACAACAGAGGGTTCCTCCATGGAACCTCTAAAAATAATAATATACAAGATGTCTGGGAATATATACATCAACACTACTCCAGATGTACAAAAAAAATATACAAAATACAAAGGTCAAAAGTATCATCACCACCTATGAGAGCCCTCGTGTAACAAAACCCTAACACTGGCCATCTACTATCATCATAAACAACCGCGCGGTGGCGGAGGTAATTGGGAATATCTGGAAGAAGGGTGCCCTTAGAGTCTAGGGTGGTAAATCCTCAATGACTCTACCATAGGTATCGCGGGTAAAGAGGGAACAGAAGTCTCGGATCGACAACGTAACTCCCATCTCCCTACGCTATCCCTTTCAATGATGCATCATCCTGAAGAAGAAGGGTGAGCGGAATAGCGATCATGATACCTAGACCTAGACTCATGCCACATGCAGTGGAAAGGCAACCACTACGTGATACTAAAGTCACCTATAAAGGAGGCTCACGGGGATCCTAAGAGATGAAAGAGGACACTGACTAATCCTTTATAGATCACGACATGACGTCCGTAGTCAATTTCCCAGCAGTCACCGTCCATGTCATGGTAGTATACCTCGAAATCACCCCGTACCGGTTTGGTCAGCTCCTGAAGTATTGACGGGTGGAAGTAGTGCAAAATCTTCAGTAACTGTATCTATAACTTTGGCCTCCTCGGAGTCTAATCATGTAAAATGGATAAAATAGAAGACAAAATGCAAGGGAGATAAGAACACATTATACACCATGTGAACAGGAAAGTAGAAAAATAGAATATGTGTATGAATAGGTGATCACAGTCACACGCATCTCCCATCAACTGTTGGATCAACAACTAGCTACCCATGACACTCATGCACCTAGGGTCTATATGGCTAGTGGCCACATAGCAATAATCAGCACAATTGGCCCCACCTTAGCCATATCAGCGAACAAATAGCAACCTTCCAATAGCCTGTGAAGGACAGATCTGCCAGTTGTCCATATATATCCCGCTCATCGTACTCCTAAGAGTCCAACCCTGTTCCCCAACTTCAGCGATAGGAACAAGTGTCAGGGAGATATGCGGGTCATCACTTTGGACAGTGAATACATCAGTACCCCGCCGAGTTGATCAGGCACCCGGACGTCCCGATGCAATGGTGGCCAAACCATTGGTCACTTGTAGACTTGTCGGACCCAGACAATCCTCAAGGACCAGCATGTCCTATACTGACTATAATAGTACTCACACTCAACTACATGACCTCGTATGCCATCCTATGCATACGGCTATGGATTACAGCTATGCATATGAAACCTCACCTCGTAAATCTCCAGGTCATAGCCTAATCATCATTTGGTACTAGCTCTTATCAATCAGCTCTAATTCCACTAATCAATTCAACCATACTTGAAATCATCACACTTTCCGACATCATAGTAGTAATCAACATCATACATAAACCAGGCACAATCAACCATCAACGCGTATAAATCAATCCAATTGTCGCTGAGAGCGACCGTCATCTATACACATCAACAATCACAATCAACCACAAGTATATCATTCATCTTATCATTCATCACATAACAACTAATATTCCTACTGGTTGATAGACTAACGACGACTATCCTTAGCAATCATAATCACAACACCTCTGTTGAGGTGTTGAGGTTAATAACCCTTAGTATGGCTAGGGCCAGCCTCTTTCCTACTTCCTATTCCACACCTATCCTACTCCTACTGTCCCTAGTGGATAGGGTTCAGATCTCCCCATACCTGCTTAGAAGACCACTGCCGCTCGTTGTAACACCCCGTTTCCGGAGCGCTATTGTGCAACCTAATCTAATGCTGAAAAACATTTAATGCTTGTATGCTTTCAGTAAAAATTACTCTTCTATATTTCACAATGGAAAATAGGAGTAATTTTTTTTTCTTTTCCTTTCCTTGAAATCCTTCTCAAAATTAAGACATAAAGAGTACTGCAATTTTCTAAATGTTGCCAAATATGTCTTTTGCAAATATCAGAGTATATCACATCACAATTAATGCTTCAGATCACATAAGACATAACATTATCATTTCGCACTGAGGCGAGTTTTTCGAAGAGTGTAATTACAAGGCAATACTTAATTACGCAAATAATCAAAACAAAACCCTAAGCTAAGCTGGCCAATAACTATAAACTTTACTAAAAAATCATTCAGCAAGATCACAACACAAGGCACTCAGAGGAATCTTCCTCCACTGGCTCATTCTTCAATACATCTGGGAAGGACGAAACAGCAGCAACAATGTGACACTCCATCTGGTAACATCCATAAGAGTGTCCAATCTAACAACAGTGCAAGGGTAAATTCTTTGTCCACGAGTTTATCATAGGCTATGTCGCATGCAAACAAGATATATATATATATATATATATATATATATATATATATATATATATAAAATACAACAACACGCCTTTATATACATATACATACTTAATAGACCGCACACATCATTATGGTATATCAAGCATTTGCATATGAATAGACAAATCAACCAATCAGATCAACAATCAAGTCACTACAATATTAAACCATTGCATGTGAGCAGACATTTCTATCAGCAAATCAATGATCTAGTCATCATAATGTCAGATTCATCAAACAACATCACATATCATAAATGTAGTTAGCCATGCATGCCAATGCATTATGAACAAGTTTGTGTATACACTTGCAGCCTTAAACAAGGACAGCAATAGGAACAAGGAAAACCTTTTCCAGGTCCGAACAAATTCCCCTACCAAGGGTATAGCCACACATTAGGCCGTATTGTCAACTACTACCTCTGGTCCAATGGGTACCGTGGGTAGCTGGCAAATGAAGTGACAACCCACCATTTGAAGTCCTTAAGACAATCAAATGCTACGAGTGTCGATGCTTAATGGTCAGTATACATCCAAACAATTTTTTTTATACAACCCACTTATCTTTAAGGAGCGTCTGAGACATAATTTATTTTAATCAATGCGGATCGACGAGTCCTCACTTTCTTAGTGAATTTTTAAATCTCATTTTTGGTGTCACATCTAAGTGATATTGTGCCAGAAATAGCTTTTGAGCTTAGGTCGTTGGAACCCTAGTTGTGCTAAATAAGGCATTAGGGGAATTCCCAAGAAAGAGAGGCGGTGCGAACACTCTTAATTACCAAGTCTTTCCTAGCCAGAATTTTCCCAGACGCATCATTCAACTCAACCATTTTCGCAAATTTTACTCAAGTTCTTTTTCTACTATGGTTCCATTGAAAAATTCTTTGCAAGCTTTGGCTAGTTTTACTAAAATCCTCACACTTACTTTTAAGTCATAATACCCCTCAATATTTCTTTTATGAATCCTTTTCTCAGCTTATGGAATCGCATCGGATTTACGTTTGTAAATCGTCAAACCAATAACAGTAGATCGTCGCATTGTTAATTAATCCATGATCATTGACCTTATTTATGCATAATTGATTTAAGACATAAAATCCAAATCATTGTTGCCACACGGGGCAAAAAACATGCTACAATATCTCTATAACACATAGTAATACTACAAGTACTACCACACAATTAACAATCAAGCAAACCACTCAACAAACAAGGCGAAAAGCCCAAACTCATTATGTAAGAATTTTCCTTACCTTGGGCACTTTAACAATCCAAGCAAGGCAATTGCAAACTATCGTCAAGTCAAACCTCGTGCGAACCTTAAGCACGAACCTTAACAACACAAACTTAATGCAATTAGAACCCAAAAATACAAGTCCTAACACCCTAGGACAGCCACGGTTTGGGTCCCTAAAAGGCCTAAGAATTACTCACTTAATCCCATTTGAATCACACCTAGTCATATGTCATGAATCAAGTCAAAGTTATGCATGTTTTGAAACTTTTTCAAACACTACACACTTAGAAAAATACCTAACCCAAAATTTTACCAATTAGAATAGTGTTTTACCACTTTGAATAGTGTTTTCCTAACTTTCAACCACTTTTTAAAACACTAAAACATGTCACCAAATTTTAGAAACAATTTCATTACAAGTTCAAAACAATTATTGAAACATAAATCAAATCTTTTCCCAAAATAAAACTTCTTTGAAATGTTTTGCCAAACCAAATTCTTAACAACTTTTACAATATTTTAGAGACATAAAACAACTTAAAAGAATGTTTAAGAATGACATAAGGGCCATGGTTTTGGTGCCCTAAAACAAACCCAAAATTTTCAACTTTTCATTTCCAAAACATATCATTTCACCACACTTAAATCCTTAAACCTTAAACCAACTTCCATAATATCTAACATACTTTAAAATCAAGTTAAAACAACCCCCAAAACCATCTTAGAGGCCACGGTTTCTAGCCCCCTAAACAACCAAATTTATTTTTCCAAAACTTTGTAAAACATGCTTATATGACAATTTTTCAAACATACTACTCAAAACCCTCCAACAACTAACTCCAAATCAACAAAATCAAGCCAATATCAAGCCCCCAACAGCCCTATAAATTCGACCAGAACCAAGAATTGAAGTTACCAAATTTTAAAAACACTAAACAAGCTTAATCATGGAGGAAAAGGATGGATCTAAAGATTAATCAAGCTAATACATCAAGATCTAACAATTTCTAAACAAAACAACACTAAAACCTTGAAGAACTCTTCCATAGCAGCCAAGAGGAAAATAACATGGGTTAGGAGGCTTACCAAGTCTAGGGATGGTTGATCAAGAATCAAGAACAAAGGAAGGAAGTTTGCACTCAAAAACACTAAGTTTTTCAAGATTTCTCACACTTTCTCTCTCTAGAATTTTCTCCACCAAGCATAAATGGAAAAATTATGAAGGGTCTGATCTCCTATTTATAGAGATCTCAAGGGACATGGAAGAGATAAAAATTGTACATTTAGCTGGATCTTAACCATTTAGTTACAAACTAACTAAGTAACCTAACTACCATTCACACCTAAGCCAATCAAAACATTCCATTTGCCCAAGGTGGGTCCCAAGCATGTGTCTTGGCTCCCATTGGTCTAAAGTGGTCGACATAACCCTAAAGAAATGAAAGGGTTTCGCTTCTGCCAAGTTATCGATCAACCTGTGCACGCTGCCCATCGTTTATTAGGTTTTTGTACCAAAAACTCCAAAAATAAATCTAATAAATTATTCTATACTCAAAAATTATTAATCAACCAAAATGTCCCCAAAAATATTAGAAGTATTTCTATGAATGTCACTTTCTCGATTTACGAGCTAAAACGCTACCGTAATGTAGTTCTAGGCGTAGACAATACACTAATTATTTTTTGATGCCCAAAAATTCCAGAAAAATTTCTAATAAATCCTAAATATTGTAAAATTCTAAGATATAAATTTTTATAAAATTTGGATCACGTTTGGGCATGTTTCAGTTAGAAACTCACCCAATAGCCTAGTTACGGCAGAATTCAACAGAATTTTCGCAGCGTAATAAAAGCTGTAAATTAGTGAGGATCGCTAATTTCAATTTCTCTTGTCATCTAGATATTATTCAAACAATAAAATTATCAGTATAAAAAATCATAAAAATAAAAGTCATATTAAATATGACATAAAACAGACAATTTGACAATTAACTAAACATTGAAAATCCAAACTGTGACTTAAAAATATCTATTAAGTCCTAAAAATTATTTCTCCTTCAATAAAATATTTTTCTTTAATCAAACAACAATTTTTCACATTTTTCAAGCTTAATTCATATTAAAAACAGTATACGTCTACACTGTCTCTTAATCTGAATTAATTACTAAAACAGTAAATTGTTTATAATAAATCTTTTAATTCTTCGTACTTTTAACAAACCATTGAGGTGATCAATCTCTATGATTTATTTTCAAGTAGTTGGAACAGTAAAATAATTTTCATAAAAATTGGGATGTTACACTCGTGCCCCCACCTCGCCTCCGAAGCTGCTGCCCGTGTCACTGAGAGAAGGAAGGAAGGAGTGAAGTTGTGTTTTGGGGGAGAGGAGGGGCACTATTTATAGTTGTGTTTTGGGGCCATCGCATCGCGATGGTACCCCTCATAGGTATTGTGACCTCCAAATAGTAATAGTAAACATTTGATACAGAGATTTCCAAGAGAATTTAAAACTTAGACATTACATCAAGTCTAAATTCACAAGGTTGAACACATCATATTTCAAATGTACATAACTATCTAAGATATCTAATACAAAATACTAGTCTTTTGCATCAAATGGCTTAGGACTAGCTATATAATTCAAAATACAAAGCAAAGAGTGAGATAAAATCTCAGTGAGTCCTTCACGGACTCTTCAGTTCTCTTCAGTTCTCTTGAGTTCGCTACTTATCTAAAACAATAAAGGAAAAGAGTGAGATAAAATCTCAGTGAGTCCTTCACGGACTCCTCACCGTATCTCCTCGAATCATACCAATTTCAAGAAAATAAATGAGGCATAAATGCAATGCAACTTAGCATAAGAACATATAGTTCATCTTTCATATGTGCTTAGCACGGTTGACATATTCCTATAGGGTCAAATCGTTACCTGACCGGGAATCTATGTTACCGGGTTATGTCGTATGCTTAGGTCCATAGACCCCGATCAACGTAGCTTACGCTATGGTGGTTTTCTCTCTCTAGAATTTTCTCCACCAAGCATAAATGGAAAAATTATGAAGGGGTTGATCTCCTATTTATAGAGATCTCAAGGGACAAGGAAGAGATAAAAATTGTACATTTAGCTGGATCTTAACCATTTAGTTACAAACTAACTAAGTAACCTAACTTCCATTCATACCTAAGCCAATCAAAACATTCCATTTGCCCAAGGTGGGTCCCAAGCATGTGTCTTGGCTCCCATTGGTCTAAAGTGGTCGACATAACCCTAAAGAAATGAAAGGGTTTCGCTTCGGCGCGTTATCGATCAACCGGGTGCACGGCGTTCCACGTCTATTAGGGTTTTTGTAACAAAAACTCCAAAAATAAATCTAATAAATTATTCTATACTCAAAAATTATTAATCAACCAAAATGTCCCCAAAAATATTAGAAGTACTTCTATGAATGTCACTTTCTCGATTTACGAGCTAAAACGCTACCGTAATGTAGTTCTAGGCGTAGACAATACACTAATTATTTTTTGATGCCCAAAAATTCCAGAAAAATTTCCAATAAACCCTAAATATTGTAAAATTCTATGATCTAAATTTCCAATACACTAATTATCACATCTATGAGAAGTCGGGTGCTTCTAAAGCCATGGACATGAAGAACCACTTCAAGGTGCTCTTCAAGATTATCAAGAGCAACGTATCGCCAAAAGCAGGCTTAATGGACACTGTGAGCTCTGATCACAAGTTTATGATGTGGCACTATGATTTGAGAATAGTTGTTAACCTCCCCAGCATCATATTCAACTTCTTGAGGAGAGCTATCACCTTCTCTAGAGGTGGGAAAAATAGGAATATACCCTATGGAAGGGTTATTTCAGCTATATTGGAAGAGCACGGTGTGATCAGGCAACTTCAAGCACGAGATACTGGGGAAGCAACACTTCTGCTTCGTAAGAGTGTTGCTCCAATATTTGACAGCAACAACTTCAAAAGAATGAAGCTCATCACACAAGATTCGGTTGCCCAAGCTACTAAGGAGGATGAAGAAGCAGCTAAGTGTAACACCCCAACTCTCCTAAGCTTAGTAATTACAGACCCTAAGTGAAAAAGGGATTTATTTCCTAAGAATGAGTAGTTTTTAATTGATTAATTTACCTAAGGTTTTATTGAGGACCAAAGAGAAAATTATGATATTAAAAAAGGACTAGTTAGTCAAATCCTAACAAGTCAATGCCTCTCACCCACCATGCACCCTACCCTCACTTAACACACATTAACACTCACTTACTCTCACCATACATATACACACACACCCACACGGTGGAAAACAGAAAAGAAAGAAAGAGAAGGAGAGAGAAAAAGTGAAGAAAAGAGAGAGGGAGCCGTAAGAGAGAAGAGGGAGAAAGAAAGAAAGAAAGGAAAGAAGAAGAAGAAGAAGAGAGAAAGGAAGAGGAAAATGGAAGGAGAAGAAAGATTAATGCTCAAAGGGGAAGATTGAGTTGGAGTGGAAGCTTGAACTCATGCTTTAATAGAGGGAAAACATGGAATCAAGGAGGATGATGAAGCCCAAACCCTAGAAATTGGGGATTTCATCACCAAATCCATCAAACCTTAAGGTAACATAGAAACCCCCTTCAAAATCTCTCTTTTAGGGTGTGCTAGGGTTACCATGCTTAATTGTTTGCTATGATTTGATTCTTCACAGTTATGTAGTTTACATTGACGATAAAGTGCATTTATTAAGTTTGAGTAAAGTTCTAAGAGAAGAAAATTAGCTAAAAATTTCTCTTCTTGTTATGTTGAGGTTTTGAATTGAGAAAATTTCATGAGTTAAGGTATTTGAGAAATGGTTTTGGAATGTGTTCATAAGCTTTATTTTATGATGAAGTAAAGTGCTGATGCTTGGTAAATTTTGTGGTTGAATCCCTAATCATGATGTTGAGTGGTTCTCTAATGCTTGATCATGTTGATATCATGTTGGAAAGGCCTAGAATCAAGCCAATTCTTAGTAGCCTTAAATGGAATAAATACTGCAAATAATGCAGTATTCTGCACAAGGGGGCTCTGGAAGCGCTGGTGCATGCATTGGAAGCGCTGCCTAGACAGAATTGAACACATGGAAAAAATACTGGAAGCATTATGACTGGCACTGGAAGCGCTACTGGGAGCGCTTGGGGTGCAAATGTGCCTGAACGACCAAGGAAACGTTAGAATTAGGATTAAGTGTCTTCAGAAGAGTTGTAGCCGAGATGTTAGCTAACAAATGGCTTTGGTTTAAATTCAAAAGAGTTTTCTAGCTCAAGTTATGCCCAAAATACTGAGCACATGTTAGCCACTGCGATTAGAACACAGTTTTGGGTTTGTCGTAAGTTGGCACGTCCTGGATGGTCAAACTAGATTTTTGAGCCAACACAAAGGTTGTGGATAACATTCTTATGTTTCTAAAGAGACTAAATTTGTCTTGAATTGGTTAGTATAGCTCCATATATGTCCAAGTTACCGAGCCCACGTTAAAGTCCAAGGCAATGACACTTGTCAAAAATCCAGTTTAATGCTCGGGAACTCTATGGTGTGTTTTGTGAGTCCGTCAAGACTTAGATGAGTATCCAATATGGCTTCTTCATACCTTTCCATAGTTTTGAATGCGAGTTCATGATTGTAATGATGCTAGAACTAGATGCATGTTTGAGTTATGCTAACGCCAAATATGTTCGTGACGATTGTGAATGCTAGAGAGGAGTTTTCCATTCTTAGCACACTAAGTATGGATGAGAACAACGATAAAGAGTTTTTGTTTCAAATTCTATGTTACTGAGTTTTATAACTCACTATGTTTGGGGCGTTATTTTTACGTGTGAGCAACTTATGAAGGACAAGAGAGCACATTGGATGCTCGACCATTTCCCCAATACGAGATTCTCGAAATTGTTGTACCGGATCACCGTGGAGTCACATTTTATTATTGAGTTTACTTGTAACTACTTGATTTGGAGTTGAAAGCTTTTCTGATAATAAGTTTTAATTTCTTCTTTCCTCTATTTCGGTTTAAAACACTCTATTGTTATGCTTACTTTCCTTAAAAGTGCTAAGTAATACTCTTGTAGGAACCAGGGCGTTACATTATGATATCAGAGTTCGATCTCATCGGGCTGTGAGTTATGTGTGTCTAGAAATTATCTGGTCTAGGAAGTGTCAACTGTGTCTTTGAATCTGATTTTTCTAAGTTCTTTTTACGAATTATTGAGATAGGCCACCTCAAGGATTTGTCTAAAGAATGAGGAGAATGAAGATGAGCAGGAGTTAGCATAGTTACTTCCTCGTTTTACGAGATTCCTTAGTATATGTATAGACACATGCATATGGGTGTATACATATATGTAACCCCTTGGAGAAGAAAGTGGAAATCCATACGTTCGTCGAAATTGGGACTTTTGGGTTTCTTCCTAATCTGTAACCAATATGTGGTTAACACTAATGTGCTATTTGTTGATTAACCTAGCAAAGGATGAATTGGATAACGAATGACTTATAAGAGGATACTCTTGTATTCCTTATCTGCCTTCGAGGATTTGCATGTTAAGGTATGATTTCAACTCAGTTGGCATTATACTCTACTTAAGTGATGTGATGTTGAATGGTGTGATGGTTTAACAAGTTAAATTCATGACTTAGTGACTTATTTTCATGATATGTATAGTTATACAGACTTATGTTGGTTTTTGGTGGCAAAGGTGAATTGCTATCCTCACCCTCACAATGACATATGTTTTGTATTTTCTACATTATTCTTTCCACCGAGAGAATTTTGAAGTGATTTCAATGCAATGGGAAAATAGATCAAGTGATGTATGGTTCGACTAACAAATATACATGAGTGAGTACTTTGTATTCCTTATCTATATTCGAGAGTCGAACTAGGGGTTATGATCACGACTTGTTCGGTGCCATACCCCGTGTACGAAGTGTTTAGTAAAGCGACGAATATGATATAAATCTTGATGTTTCCATATTTGCCTAGACTTTATGATCTTAATAAGTTTTTTGTGTGGACTGCATAGTCATGCCTAATCAATTACATAGTTGTATGCTTAAGAAAGTGGTAAATTGATGTGGTTGCTCTATAATATAGGATCAGATGTTTCTTGAGTTTAATGTGGTCTAGCACTCCTTATCAATTGTTTTTGTTGTGATTACTAAATTCTAAGGCAATTAGGATTGATAAGTAAGGGTTCTTATTTGTATGGTTTTAATCAATTAAGATGGGTATTTATACTCGATTAGGTTTCTCAATACTTATTAATTAATCGAGTTTGTTTAACCTTACCCATTATGAATGGATCCTAGATTGATTGGGAACCTCAAAGCCTTCTAAAGGACCTATAGGACTCTTGATTCGTAATACTTTAGTGTATCTTGAAATCCTAAAAGTGGTAAACCTCAAGTGTTTAAAAAGGATTGTAGCAGCCGAATGAGAATCCAATGATAATCCCTAAATGAACCGTAGTGTTCTAAGTAGTTAGTGGTAAGGAAAGACTAATCCCCTAAGTAGATTTGTTCTAGCTAAACCAACTGGCTTAAGGAGTAATTGTAGGAAGTTTCGACAAAGGGCATAATGTTGTGGGCATGGTTTAATCGGTGGAAACCTAAAGTTATTAATTATTGCAAGTAGTTCGTTGAGTTATGTTTAATGTGATTTCATCTAGCCATTTACAAACTGCATTTTCAACTGAATAAGGATTATTACTCGGTTAGGGCCGAGTTTGTAACCGATTAGTATAATTCAGATCAGTCTAACCAACGATTACCTTACAAGTGTTAACTATCTTTAGAATTTCCAACTGCTTAGACCAAGTATGTAATAAGATCACAGCTATGGGCAGGGTTTCGTAGATGAGTCTAGGTTATCCCCAGTTAAGATGCAATATACGAGACATTTTTTAGTATTATTGAGCATACTTATAGTTCCACTCGAAATAGGGAAATTCCATTCTTATGTTCATGCTCACTGTCAAGATGATCATGTGAAGTTTTAGGTGGACTAGTGAGTTCTTCTTCCCTTAGGTGGTGGGCAACCATAAGACCCCTTTTAGGGTTTTCCTTTCCCTTCATGGTGTGTGATTTCATGACTTGTATTTGGGGTTGTGAGAAATCATGAGAATGGGAATGGGTTTCGGTAAGAAATGTTCATTTTTGAATAAGTTTTGGTGACATTTGAATCATGACCATACTTGTGATGTTTATGTTAAATGAGTTTGTTCTTCAATTTATCATGTTTTGATACTTGATTTTGTGTTCTTAACACTATGGGACTAAGGATATATCATAGGAATCCCTTAGAAACATCATTTCAACTTGAGTTTGAATTGAACCCTAAATGCTAGGGTACTAAAACTATGGAATTGTAATAGTTATAGTAAGATAGTTGTGTGAGCGGCATGCCACTATGATATAGCGATACGTCCCTACTATTATAAACATATGTTTGTACAGATCGGTGTACGACTGCTATAGAACGATATGTCTCGGCTGTTTCAAAAAGATTCGTTTGTGCAGAGCGGTGTGCCACTGTTATTTAGTGATACATCCTGGCTGTTACAAAGACATTTGTACAGATCGGTGCCCTGACTATTACAAAAAGAGTTGTGAGTGCAGAGCGGTGTACCACTGTGATATAGTGACATGTCCCGGCTGTTACAAAGACGTATGTACATAGCGGTTGTACCACTGCAAAAGAACGATACGTCCCGGCTGTCACCCAAAGGGTCGCGAGTACAGATCGGTGTACCACTGTAATATGGAAACACGTCCCGGCTATTATAAAGACATTTGTACAGAGCGATTGTACCATTGCTATAGAACGATACGTCTCGGCTGTCACTCAAAGGGTCGTGAGTACAGAGTGATGTGCCACTGTAATATAGCGACACGTCCCGGCTGTTACAAAGACGTTTGCACAGAGCAGTTGTACCACTGCTATTGAACGATACGCCCCGACTGTTACAAACGGATCCTTGTTTAATTGTAATTGTCATATTTGCTTATAATGTTTATAAATGAATGTGATTGTATGTATTAGAAAAATCTTGATTACATGCTTGAAGTAAATGTATTTCATTCTTTGCTAAGTATAATTAGTAATAGCGTACTATCCTCAAGATTAATAGAAGTAACCTTATATAGACCTAAATCAAGGGAAGGAGCTTACTCATTTGGAGTGGCGTAGAATTGGAGTTCGCAGCGAAAGCGCAGAGAAGAAATCCTACAGAAGGATATGGGTTACAACAAATTTTGAGGGCAAAATTTTTAAAAGGAGGGGAGTAATGTAACACCCCAACTCACCTAAGCTTAGTAATTAGAGTCCCTAATTGAAAAAGGGATTTATTTCCTAAGAATGAGTAGTTTTTAATTGATTAATTTGCCTAAAGTTTTATTGAGGACTAAAGAGTAAATTACGATATTAAATAAGGACTAGTTAGTCAAATCTTAACAAGCCAATGCCTCTCACCCACCATGCACCCTACCCTCACTTAACACGTATTAATACTCACTCACTCTCACCTTACATATACACACACACCCACACAGTGGAAAAAAGAAAAGAAAGAAAGAGAAGAAGGAGAGAGAAGGAAGTGAAGTAAAGAGAAAGAGAGAGCCGTAAGAGAGAAGAGGGAGAAAGAAAGGAAAGAAGAAGAAGAAGAAGAAGAAGAAGAAGAAGAAGAAGAAGAAGAAGAAGAAGAAAAGGAGGAGGAGAGAAAGGAAGAGGAAAATGGAAGGAGAAGAAAGATCAAGGCTCAAAGGGGAAGATTGACTTAAAGGAAGCTTGAACTCAAGCTTTAATGGAGGGAAAACTTGGAATCAAGGAGGATGATGAAGCCCAAGCCCTAGATATTGGGGATTTCCTCACCAAATCCATCAAACCCTAAGGTAACATAGAAACCCCCATGAAAACCTCTCTTTTAGGGTGTGCTAGGGTTACCATGCTTAATTGTTTGCTATGATTTAATTATTCATAGTTATGTAGTTTACATTGATGATAAAGTGCATTTATTGTGTTTGAGTAAAGTTCTAAGAGAAGAAAATTAGCTAAAAATCTAATATGAATGTCAAGTTTGTATGTGTAGGGTAGAATGATGAATATTGATGATTAAAGTTGCCTTGTATGAATTTAAGTTCCATTCCTAGTAAAGAGTAATGTCGTAAGCAAACGAATAAAGGTTTACATGATATCATGTAGTTTGGAGAGTTCGTTCCTCATGGTTGTGTTGGTGGAATCATGGGTAACCATAAATCCCATGAGTACATGTTTAATATTTGGCAAGATTTTGGAATAAGAAATGTGCTCTATCTCTTCTTGTTATGTTGGTTTTGAATTGAGAAAATTTCATGAGTTAAGGTATTCGAGAAATGGTTTTGGAATGTGTTCATAAGCTTTATTTTATGATGAAGTAAAGTGTTGATGCTTGGTAAATTTTGTGGTTGAATCCCTAATCATGATGTTGAGTGGTTCTCTAATGCTTGAACATGTTGATATCATGTTGGAAAGGCCTAGAATCAAGCCAATTCTTAGTAGCCTTAAATTGGGTAAATTCTGCACAATTATGCAGAATTCTGCACAAGTCTTTGGAAGCAACTTCTTTGCATCTTATTTGGAAGCACCGCCGCAGGACACTGAAACATGGAAAAATGCTGGAAGCGCTTGGGGCATAAATGTGCCTAAACGACCAAGAAAATGTTAGAATCAGGATTATGTGTCTTCACAAGAGTTGTAGCCCTAGATGCTAGCTCCAATGTCTTTGGTCTTCACTCAAAAGGAGTTTTCTAGCTCTAGTTATGCCCAAAATATGAGCACATGTCAGCCACTGCGATTAGAACACAGTTTTGGGTTTGTCATAAGTTGGCACGTCCTAGATGGCCAAACTAGATTTTTGAGCCAACACAAAGGTTGTAGATACAATTCTTATGTTTCTAAAGAGACTAAGTTTAGATTGAATGGGTTGGTATAGCTCCATATATGTCCAAGTTACCGAGCCCACGTCAAATGTAAGACCCCACCATCCTATTTATGCTTCATTATAACATAATTACCCTAAGCCGCTTAATTTACGTGAATACGCTTAAGTAAAAATACGAAGGAATTAAAACTAAATCATAAATAAGACAACGACATGTTACGATAGAGTAAACATGAGTGTCATAATATATATAACTACATACGGGACAACAAAAAGTAGCCTTCTCACTAGTAGCATAGTGCATAAGTCAAGTACAGTCATCCCAAAATGTATAAACCTAGGAGGCTAACCTGCGCCTCATCTAAACCAAACAAAAGAAACAAACATCACAGCAAGACTCCTGGCTAAAGCAACTAAACATCTTCAGCGAGGGGGATACTGACAGCTCCCACTCTGGGATCAATCTCACCTTAGGAAGAGCCGATGATATTGACGGGCGTCATAGGTTGATCTCCTAACCCAAGCCGTCAAAGTCGTGGTGGTGAATCTTAAAGTCCCCCAGATGGGGATCCTCGACGGCTGCATCAGAAGGAACTGCACCATCGGGTGTGGTTGTGGCTGCATGATCTTCCTCAACAAAGTCTAACACAGAAACAATATATACACACAAGCATGCAAATACAGGGAGGTAAGAACAACACATCCATTATAAAGCGGGAAATGTAAAAGTAGAATGAGAGTAAGACAGTCCATACAATTAATTACACATGTTACAAATTAGACCTAACTACCCTCTTCCACTTATCCCATGTCTCTCTATGAGTTTATGCATATTTCTTACTACTGTCACTGTACTCCCCATTTCTGATAGGAATACGTTGGCGAACCCCCTTTTCTGTTAGGGTTACCGTCCCCCTTTCCTGATAGGGACACCCGCCTCCATTTCCTAATAGAGACGGGGTGACATTAGCCTAGTCCATAAGGTGTCACCCTTTCCAGATAGGGATCCTCCTCTCCCTTCCCCAATAGGGACGTCCGTTCCCCCGTTCCCGATAGGGACGGAGTGGATTTAACCTGTTAACTGAGGTATGCCCCTTTCCTATTTGGGATCCTCTCCACCTCACATTCCCATTAAGAATATATCATGCTCATGCATCCAACACCTCATTCTCATATGTCTCACAACATGTTATACTCACATACCCCAAAATATCCCATTAATCATATTAGATCACATCAAGAATCATACTTATACATATTAACATGCTATGGCAACATATAACACGAATCCACACATAGTTACTACCCACCAATGGTGTAACACCCGTATCTTTACGAAACGTTAATTAGCGTTATTATAGTGTATTTATGTCGTATTTATGCTATAATAAGCAATTTCTTATTCTCTAAGTAAGTGATTTAAATAAATCAAAAGAAAATTATAATTGAGAGTTAAAACTTTACATTAATTCATTGTTCGAATATCGTGAAAAATTCTAACAAAGTTTCGTCACGTTTCGAATCATCGGGCAGTTTCGCTGCAGATAAAATTTTAAATGAACCTCGAATTCGATGAAAATCGAATCGTAACTTATCGTGATTATTTTTGAGTGTTTGATACGAGATATAGGGAGTAATAGTTATTATTAATTTAAGGTCTTTCTCTCAATGTTTGAATTCTGTCGTAAAACGCTGAATTTGAACTATAGGGCAAGTTTTGACTAAAATCTGCCCAAATGTGATCAAAATTTTATGAAATTTGAGATCTAAGCATTTTCCAATATTTATGATTTATGGGAATTTTTCTAGAATTTTTGGGCATCAGAAAAATATAAGGCATTTTTTACGCCCCAAAACTGCATTACGGTAGCGTTTTAGCTCGTAAATCGAGAAAGTGACATTCACAGAAATACTTCTAATATTTTTGTGGATATTTTGGTTGATTAATAATTTTTGATTATAAAACAATTTATTAGATTTATTTTTGGAGATTTGGTTATTAAAACCCTAACATACGAGTAATGCCGTGCACCCGATTGATCGATAACGTGACAAAACGAAGCCACGAGCTAAAGGGGATGTATGGCGGCTGCAGCTGAACCAATAGGATGCAAGCCACATGATTGTAGCACACCATTTGGAATGGAGCCTTTTGATTGGTTAAGGGAGTAATGGGTAGTTAGTTTTATTGGTTAGTTTGTAATTAACTAGTTAAATCCCAACTAATTAAACAAATTTCCTTCCCTTCCTATCCCCATCTATTTCGTGGTCCCTTAGCTGATTTAGACATCATCTTGATCATTTCTCCATTGTTGGAGAAGTTAGAAAAAAATCTTGTGAGAGAAAGTGTGTGTTCTTGAGAGAAACTTTGTGATGAAAGCTTGATCCTTTCTTCTTCCTCCTTGATCCAATCACCCTCATCCTTGCGGGTAAGCTTCCTAACTTATTTTCTTTTCTTATGGCTTCCATGGATGAAGTTCTTCGTGGTTTAGAGTTTTTTGCTTAGAAATTGTTAGATCATGATAGATTAGCTAGCTTACCTTTTAGATCTACCAATTTCCTCCATGATTAAGCTTGTTTAATGTATTTAAAAATTCTGAAATCCCTAGATCTGGAAGTGGCTGAACCTATGGGGCTATTATAAGCCTTGTTTTTGAATTATTTTGTTGTTTAGGAGTTAGATCTTGAAGGGTTATAGGTGGTGTGTTTGGAAACTAGTCATATGTGTATGTTTTACAAGTTTTGGAAAAATAAATTTTGTTGTTTTGGGGGCTGGAAGCCGTGGCCTCTAAGAGGGTTTTAAGGGATGTTTTAACTTGATTTTGAAGTATGTTAAGTGTTAGGAAAGTTGGTTTGAGATGTAAAGATTTAAGGGTAAGGAAATGATATGTTTTGGAAATGAAAAGTTGAAAATTTTGGGATTTTTTTTAAGGTACCAAGCCGTGGCCCTTATGCTATTCTTAAGCATTGTTTTAAGTGGTTTTACGCCTTAAAAATGTTGTTAAAAGTTGATCAAGAATTTGGTTTAGCAAATCAATTCAAAGATGTTTGATTTTTGGAAAAGGTTTAGTCTATGTTTCAAATATTGTCTTGAATTTGTAACTAACTTACTTCTATAATTTTCATAGCATGTTTTATGGTTTTAAAAGTAGTTCAAAGTTGGCAAAATACTATTCATTTGGCAAAAATACTATTTCAATTGGTAAGAATTGATTTAAGCTTTTCTAAGTATGTAGAGTTAATAAAAGTTTTAAAACTTGCTTGGCTTGAACTTGTAACATGGTACAAGATTAGGTGTGATCTAAATAGGGTTAAGTTAGCAAGATTTTAGGCCTTTTAGGACCTAAAACCGTGGCTGCCCTAGAGTCATAGGACTTGGGTTTTTTATTCTAATTTTGTTAAGGTTGTATTGTTAATGTTTGAGCGAGATACGTTTCAGAGACGCGTTGGAAATTCCTTATCTGAAGCTTGTTCAAGGTAAGGGCGCTTCACATTCTAAGTGTTACTGTTTTATGTACTTATGCGTAAGGGCAACTCTTAGATATTGCTTAGGTATTTAACTTTTATGTTTTAAAGCGAAGAAGTCTGAGAACCTCAGGGTTCGAAGTGAGGGTCTCGTACCCCTTCGATTTTATTGCCTAATGCATTCTCCGAGTCATCCGTGGGCTTGCCTAAAGTGGTTGGTCTCCTGACCCTAACCCCCCACACTTGTATGATTTCCTCTCTGCCAACCCCACTGAGTTACAGAGGGACAAACTGAGTTGTCAATGTCGTTGCTTGATGAGATATGATTGATTGTGATGGATTGCTTATACAGTTGAACTGTGTTGCATCGTATTAAGCATGGCATGAATAATTATTTGATATGCGGTTGAATACTTATTTGAATTACTTCTCGAATTATCGTATGCGACGATTTATTCATTCCCGTGAGGGAGTCGTGTCGTGACGTTTTTGAGCTTCGACCCGGATAACTTAGGGTGCTAGGACCCCCTTATTTTTCGGCAGCCTAGCTAGACGTCGTAGCGTTAAGGAACCGGAGCTGAATGTCCTAGGGTGGTCGTGAAGCCCAAAGCTACGGCTGGTATTCAGTGGATGGATCGGCATTACGTTCCGAAATTGTCGAAAGTGTCTCCAGAGAGAGTTTGAGTCGCGCTTTGAGAACTGTGTATTTTGTTGCCTCTTGCTTTATGATTTGCTATTTCTATGTTTATTTGAGAAGTTGACCTTTTCCCATAGTTCCTTCAATTAATGATGGCAACCCAGACGATGGCGAGGACGTGGAGAACCCGATGGCGGACAAAGACAAAGAGGACCCCTCCGAGGATCCGGGCAACGACTTTTAGCTGTTGTGACTGACTGTTTGCATGATCGTATTTTGGATGACTGTAGGATTTGTTTATAGTGTACAGTTATTGTGGTGACCAGTCAGACTATTGGTGTTGTCCTATGTGTACTACTGGGTAGACTGGTGGCATACTTTTGGAGCAGCCCCCTGCATAGGTGTCTGCCGGGAGTACCCCCGGGGTATGATTGTCCTCACGAGGATTCTCATGCTTTAGGTGTATTCTCTTATATATATTTCTGCATTGCTTATGATGACTTGCTTATATATGTGTATGTCTTTCCAGTGCATGTGTCTTGTGTCCTAGATTGCACCGTTTTTCAAAATGCTGTGGCTAATCTCTGTGTGTGCTTGGCAGATACTGTAGTTGTTTTTTTTTTAAACAAAAAAATGTACCGCATTTTCTGAAGGACACAAGAGTATTGTTTTAAAAGTGCGTCGCATATAGGTTTGGTGCTAGTTTAGTAGCGGTCCGGAAATAGGTCGTTACAAATGGCATATATTACATAATCCACAATTAGGACGTTATCAGGCAATCACATGCATGTAATAATAAATAATACCTATATTGGTTGATGAGCCTATGACACCTATCCTTAGATGACGTAGACCATAGGTGTTACTGACATCAACCCCTAGTAGGGCTTAGGTCACTCTATACATGCCAAACAATCTATTCTACTAAACATAACCTAATGAAAGTGCATTCTTTCTCCCACTTGGAATTCAGAGTAATCAAAACCACTAACGAACACTGAACCTCAACCACAAACTCATGAACAAATAATTAAACACCCTTAGCTCAGGTTCAACCATCACAAGAAACTAGGCCAAGGGTCACCCAAAAATTCCACCGAGCACACCGTTACGACCCATATTTTACCGGAAATACAAAAACGCACATGGATTAGAACTAGGGCAAAGTATAGAATTATTAAAATACAATATTCACTTTGGCCAGGTACTGACCATAAGTCTAGGGTTTTTAACCTACCCAAATTTAACTCCTGACAAAGTTTCACGGACGTCCCGTCCCCATACTTCACCAAAACCCTAAAATACGAAGAATAATTAATTAGGGACTAAAAATGCTACTAAGGGATCACTAATACATCAGCTAAATAGGGAGAACAGGGGTTCTCATCTCCATCTCGTGGCCTAAGGATCCTCCTCCGAGAGTTTCGACAAAACCTTAGTTCGTTC
Source organism: Calophaca sinica (assembly GCA_037113605.1). NCBI lineage: Eukaryota > Viridiplantae > Streptophyta > Magnoliopsida > Fabales > Fabaceae > Calophaca > Calophaca sinica. Next base: position 43,100,865 of record CM073734.1, read on the forward strand.
CGTACCCGCACAGTCAAACCGTGGTCCAAAACACTGTCCGATTATGGTTAGGAACTAAAACATAATTGGAGAATCTAAAACTACATACTCAAATCAGTAACTAATAATAAAGGGGTATAGGTTTACCTCGATGAAACGACGTTTGGAGATAAACCCTAAAAAGCCGAAATGGAAACAAACAAATCGGTACTGTCAGATCGATGAACCACCTCTTGAAACCACCTTGGATTTGGTCACCAATACCTTGGAAACCCAAACACGGAGTTCCCTGGTCTGAAAATGGGTTTAAGGTCGTGGTAAATGAAGGTGAAAGTGGAAAAATTAATTGAGGTGAAAAAATATGGCTTAAATAGAAAAATGACCCGCTGGGCGCGCTTCATGTGCACTCTGCATGCGCTCCACACAAACCTCTCAGCAGACCAGTGCGCTCACTGACGTTTCTTCACGGTGAAGCATTCTGGCGGTCCAATGCATATTAGCCACGTGTCACCCTCTCATTGGATCAAACGTTCATCCAATCACAGAGTTCCATGTGTCACAAACAAATAAAATCAGATGGCCCACCATGGTCTAGCGTGCGTCACGCGCGCCCACGGGCGCCCCATGCTTGCCAAGTGCCCTACACGGGCACTCCTACGCTTTAGTCTGTTTTCGCGCAATTTCTTCGATTCTGACGCTCTTACGACCCATAACTTGATACCTAACACTTCACCATCATTCTAAGCACAAAAGGGCTTCTAATGGACCTGAAGAACATGATTTAAAGTCTCATTTATTCGTTCGAAAACTCATTCTGGGTTAAGGTTATGAGCACACAAAACCCTAATCCCGACTCTGATAGTTCTCAAACTTTACATGGCTCCTAAGACTCATATCAAAACCCTATTAAGCACTCTTCTAACCTCTGTTGGAATCAAGTGGATTCAGAAACAATAACCCTTAATTGTTTTGATGATAACAAAAGATTAAGAGAACAATTTATTCTCTAACATGGTTATAAGTGTGCAGAAAGTATTTATACTCAGAGAAATTTGCTTGTAAGACTTAGTGAAATCTTGAACTTCACTCATCAAAGTCCGGCTGGCTCGATTCTTGGCACATAGAATCTGGTTGGTTAACGCCCGAGTTAGTCAACATTCGATGTTGGTCGACACTACGGTATATGGTGCAAGACATGATTTGACTCGGTCAAATCTGTTGGTGACCGCTTCTTCGAAGACTCAATCTGTTTGGTCAACGCTCTTGTGATGGTCAACACTGTTAGAGCATAGTCACAATCTGGTTGGTCAACTCTCCGTGCAAGTCAACAATACAACAGATTCTAATTAGTGCACTCTATGAAGACTTATTGTGCTTCAACAAGAATCTGCTATGTGATAGCCCTCTCAGCTCTGTATTGAAGAATACTTGATTCTGGTGAACAGTGAAGTCTTTGAACGAAGAGCTCTGATAGTGAAATTGAAGTACCCTGTTATACGAGGACAAGAAGAATGTCAAAGGATAAAATCATCAAGGAAATTTGTGCTTGAAGTATCTATATTTTGAAAAGCTCACTAAGGACAAAGTTACTGACATTGCGTATAATACTCAGAATGCTTTTCGTCTTGAAAGCGACGTAACCTGCAAAAGCCAAAGTTCCAGGATCTGAAGCTTTGACTTCGGACAAAAAGAGACGTTGTGTCACAACAGCACTTACAACGGCACTTTTTCAACCCTAGCTATATATCCTACCTCATACACTGAAGTAAAATAAGAATTGAGATTTTACAAACGATTTTCAACACAGTTGTACGCAAGCTAGCAACTTGAATATTTTTCTGAGTAGTGAGAGCATCAACATCTATCTTCTCAAACACTACCCAATCAAGAGAAAGTGAGCAATCAAGAATTCATCCAAGTCTCTGAGATCTTTGAACAAGGCACTTACTGTTTTATTCTTTCTTTAAGAAAGTTATTTTGTGCTAAAAGTATTTTCATTGTAAATCCTCTCTGAAGAGAGTTATCTCTATATTGTTTCAAAACTCTTATTTGAATCTGTACTTAGCCCAAGATGGGTCAGTATACCTTAGAGGCTCAACTGTACTGAGTCGTTCTAAGAAGTTGTGAGTATAGCCAGTTGGCAGAAATATACTCTCAAGTGTAATCAGTTGATTATAGTGGAGAAATCCTTCAAGTGAGTGAAGGGACTAGACGTAGCTATCAGGTGATAGTGAACTAGTATAAATCTCTGTGTCTCTTTCTTCTCTCTACTCTTTATTCCTTGCAATCGCTTATTCAATAGTTATTTTTCATAAACATTTGTATTTGCGAAAAAGTTTTTAAAACCCAATTCAAACCCCCTTTCTTGTGTTTTTGCCACGTTCAATTGGTATCGAGCTCTACTCTTGGTTGAGCACTTAACAGTGTGAGAGGAAAAGATCCTATAGTATCCTATGGCAAGCAACGAACCCGGTGGTCACGTTAACCGTCCCCCTTTGTTCACTGGATCTAACTATGACTACTAGAAAGATAAAGTGAAAAACTTTTTCGAATCTCAACAGTTTGAACTTTGGGATATGGTTCGAAACAAGACACAGAACAGTTGACTCCAAAAGAAATCCTATTCCTAGGAGTCTTGGGTGATGATCATAAAAGGAATATACCTTGCACCAAAAAGCAAGATACTTTCTTGTATGTGCTATCTCTGAAAAAGAGTTTGAGAAATGTGGTAATAACAAAGATCGCCAAAGAAATTTGGGACTCACTGCCTTAGCCTATGAGGTACTTCCTAAGTACAAGAAACCAAGGCTAATATCTTGGTTAGACAATATGAACTCTTCAAGATGGAAGAGGATGAAAGCATCGAAACTATGTTTGGAAGATTTCAAACATTAGTTCATGGCTTGAAGGTTCTCAAGAAAAGCTATACTATCACTGACCATGTTAAGAAAATCTTGAGAAGTCGCCAAAGAGATGGAGACCCAAAGTCACGGCTATTCAAGAAGCCAAGGACTTGAATGAATTACGACTTGAAGATCTTTTGAGTTCACTAAGAGCTCACGAGCTTGAGCTTGATGAAGAAGAACCTCCCAAGAAAACTAAGACCATTGCTTTAAAATCCTCACACAAAGCATCTACTTCTAAAGCTCTCCAAGCTGAACTTGACAATCGACAAAGATTCATCTGAAGAGAAGCGGTGAAGATCTTGACGATGAAATTTCCTTAATATCAAGGAAGATTCAACGTGATGAAAAGCAAAGGAAGGTTTAGAAGAAAGTTCCTAAGAAGGACTCAAGGGAAAAACACGACTCAAAAGAAAAGAAGGACTTGAGGACAAAAGCCAAGTTACTTGCTATGAATGCAAGAAACCAGCCACTACAAGTCGAATGTCCACAACTTGAGAAATCAAGGAAAGGTGGCTTTAAGGGTAAGAAGAAGAAGAGTCTCATGGCTACATGGGATGATTACGAGTCATCATCGATGATGATGATGAAGAACAGCCAACATGGCTCTTATGGCCAATATAGAGTCAGGCAGTGAAGAAGAAGAACAAGAAGAGGTAAATTCTAACATTTCTTCTAAGATTCAATTAGCCTTTGATGAATCTGTTAGACGAGTCTTCCAAACTCAACAATGAGTATAAATCCTTGAAAAAGAGATTTTCAAATCTTCAAAACAATTTCAAATACTCACCGAGGAGAATGAAAAACTCAAAAGCGAAAACCACCGATTGGTGAGTACTTGATTCAATGATGAGAATCGATAGAATGCAACTCTTCAAAATATGAAGAGGGATTTCAAAAATTTCTTGCTGAATGTGTCACACGTAGTAAACAAGCATCTATGATTTGGGCGTAAGCCAAAATGGTAAAAAGGGTCTTGGTTACAAACCGTAAGAACCCACCTTTCAAAATATACATCCTGGAAACCAAGGATACTAATAATCATAGTATTTGTTTGCTTTGTACTTTCGCAATCGAAGGGACACATTAGAAGTGCATGTTATGAACTGAAAAATGAGAAGGACAAGTCTCCTTCTTGAACTAACAAAAAGGACCCAAAAAGATTTGGGTACCTAAGGACAAGATTGTCTATGTTGCGCATTTGCTTAGCAACAGAGTTAAGACACCACCCTGGTTCGTAGACAGTGGGTGCTCACGACACATGACGGGAGAAAGGCGTATGTTCCAAGATCTTCAACTTAAAGAAGGTGGAAATGTTGGTTTTGGAGGAAACCAAAAAGGTAAAATCATTGGTTGTGGAAGAATTGGTGAGAAATTTCTACCCTCTATTGATAATGTTTTATTGGTTGACGGCCTGAACCATAACTTACTAAGTATAAGTCTATTATGCGATAGTGGTTATGATGTTGCCTTTAACAATAATGAATGTATAGCCAAAAGCAAAAAGGACGGATCCAAGTGCCTTAGAGCAAAGAGAAAGAACAAAAGTTATAAAATCAAACTTTACGAGTTGGTGATCAAAATGTAAAATGCTTTTGTCAATTGATGAAGAGCAATGGATCCGCACAAGAGACTTGGTCATGCTAGCTTGAGGTTAATCTCAAAGCTTAACAAGAAAGGACTTGTTAAAGGCTTACCAAATCTCAAGTACAAATCTGATGCTCTTTGTGAAGCATGTCAAAAAGGGAAACAAACGAAATCTTCTTTTAATTCCAAAAATTTTGTTTCCACCTCAAGGCCACTTGAGCTTTTACATTTAGATTTATTTGGACCAACCAGAACTGCCTCTCTGTCTGGAAAGAAATATGGACTAGTCATTGTCGATGACTATACTAGATGGACATGGGTAAAATTCTTAACCCACAAGGATGAGTCTTTTACAGTGTTTTCTGTATTCTGCAAACAAGTGCAAAATGAAAAAGGTTTTTGTATTACTACTATTAGAAGTGATCATGGTGGTGAATTTGAAAATGAATCCTTTCAAAACTTCTGTGAAGAAAATGGTATTTTTCATAACTTTTCATCCCTAGAACACCACAACAAAATGGTGTTGTAGAAAGGAAAAATAGATCTTTGCAAGAAATGGCCGAACCATGATTCACGAAATAAATATTGCTAAGCACTTTTGGGCGAAGCGGTAAACATCGCATGTTACATTCAAAATAGAATCTATATTAGACCTATCTTGAATAAGACTCCTTATGAATTGTGGAAAGGAAGAAAACCCACCATTTCATATTTTCATCAATTTGGGTGTGACTGCTTTGTTCCCAATACAAAGGACAGTCTAGGAAAATTTGACTCTAAATCACATAGAGCTATCTTTTTGGGATATTCAGCAGCTCTAAAGCATACAGAATATACAACAAAGAAACATTAGTTGTTGATGAATCTATGCATGTAAGATTTGATGATAAAAAGCCCGACAATGATACGTCGAGCTAGATGAAGTTTTTGCAATTCTGAGATAAACAAGGAAACAAGAGTTGATATCACAAGTCTGACTCTGGTGATGTTTACGGTGTGATCTCTGGTGAAGTCTCAGTGCTGATTACGGTGATAAGGAAATAATCATATCGAGGAAGTTTAAACCCCATCACCCAAAGGACCAAATCATTGGTGAACCTAGTGATAAAGTCGAACAAGATCCTCTCGAGAGAACACTCGACCTGGCCTTACTCTGCGAGATAGAGCCAAAAACAATTGATGAAGCCCTTCGATGATGGTTGGATCATTGCTATGCAAGAAGAGCTAAATCAATTTCAAAGGAACGATGTGTGGAAGCTTGTGCCTCCTCCAGAGGACAAGGTAGCCATTGGAACCAAGTGGGTTTTCGAAACAAACTTGATGAAGATGGCAAAGTGGTAAGGAACAAGGCTAGACTTGTTGCACAAGGTTACTCACAAGAGGAAGGTATTGATTATCTTTGAAACCTTTGCTCCTGTAGCTAGACTTGAAGCTATTAGAATATTACTATCTTATCTTTGCACATCATGGCATTACTTTGTACCAAATGGATGTAAAAAGTGCATTTTTAAATGGTTTCATAAATGAGGAAGTGTTTGTGAAACAACCACAGTTTTGAAGATACTGAGTTTCCTGAACATGTTTTCAAACTTAAAAAGGCACTTTATGGTCTTAAACAAGCTCCAAGAGCCTGGTATGATAGATTGAGTTCCTTTTTAATGTCAAATGGTTTTGAAAGAGGACAGGTGGATACAACTCTCTTTAGAAAATCATCTAAAAAGCATTTCATTGTAGTTAAAATTTATGTAGATGATATTATCTTTGGTGCTACTAATGAGTCTCTTTGCAAAGAATTCTCTAAGCTTATGCAGAATGAATTTGAGATGAGTATGATGGGAGAACCAAAATTCTTCCTTGGCATTCAAATAAAACAATGTCAAGATGGAACTTATATCCATCAGACTAAGTATGTGAAAGAACTGCTGAAGAAGTTCAAGCTAGAGGAAACCAAACCTATGAGCACACCAATGCATCCAACATGTGCTCTTGGAAAAGATGAATCAAGTAAAAAGGTAGACCAAAAGGTATATAGAGGTATGATTGGTTCACTCCTCTATCTTACAGCCTCAAGGCCTGATATTATGTTTAGTGTGTGCTTATGTGCAAGATTTCAATCTGATCCTAGAGAATCTCACTTAACTGCGGTTAAAAGGATATTTAGGTATCTTAAAGGAACTACTAATCTTGCTTTGCTTTATAAGAACTCAGGTGATTACAAGTTAGTAGGTTTACGTGATCTTGACTTTCTTGAGACAGAATTGAAAGGAAAAGCACAAGTGGTGGTGCCAATTTCTTGGAGCAAATCTTGTCTCTTGGTCCAAAGAAAAGACAAAGCACAATTGCACTATCAACGGCAGGTTTAGTACATATCTGCCGCAAGTCGTAGCTCACAACTACTTTGGATGAAGTATCAACTTGAGGACTATCAGTTAAAGAGAGTAAAATCCTATATCTTTGTGATAATACTTCTGCTATATGCTTGACTAAAAACCCTATTTTGCATTCTCGAGCCAAACATATTGAAATTAAACATCATTTTATTAGAGACTATGTTCAGAAAGGGATTCTTGAAATTAAATTTATTGATACTGACCATCAATGGGCAGATATCTTTACAAAACCCCTCGCTGAAGATAGATTCAACTTTATAAGAAAGAACTTGAATTTCCTTCTTATAAAGGAATAGGTGTTTGATATGAATATAGTTGACTCTGTTTGACTATGTTGACTCTGTTTGAATATAGTTGACTCTGTTTGACTATGTTGACTCTGTTTGAATATAGTTGACTCTGTTTGACTAAGTTGACTCTGTTTGAATATAATTGACTCTGTTTGATTTGTTTGACGTGTTGACTCTGCTTGAGTGTGCTGGCTATGTCGTAGTTAAATCTGTTGATTATCTTATCTCGTTATATTCTTTTCATTAACTGTTCGTATGATCATTACATAGTTGTCTCTGGGAATCTTAAGTACACGTGTCTCTCTGAGACTGGTTGATGCGTTAGTGATTGACATTTGCTTTTACTGAGTCATAATTGCTTTTACTGGGAAATGACAATTTTACTGCGCCTCTTTAATTTTGACAGTTACACGTATTGAAAAAGACAAATTTTTCAAAAATTCATTTCGAAATCTGGCGCATAATGCTTAAACTTCTCGAACACGTTTATAACCCACTCACTCACTCACTCACATCACCCACTACCCACTCTATCTCTCAAAAAGAAGTCTACACTTTTCTGAACCCTAAACCCCTTTCATCTTCGCACTCTGTGTTTCTCCGATTTCAACAATGGCTGCTCTACAACAACCACTGCAAGTTCAAGTTCCTGAAGAAGAGCGTAGGGTAACGCTGGAAAATCTTCAACCCTCGACCTCAAAGTGTTGGTGGAACACGAAGTAAGGTTTGAGGATATGGCAAATGAAGGATACGACTTGAGCGGACTTCATTGACACGGGGATAATGGATTTCTTCTACATGACCAACTCAGTCTATGAGAATCTGGTGAAGGAGTTACGGACTTATGCTTGGAGTAAAGATAAGACCATTCTCGAGTCATGTTCAAGGCAGCGCATTGTGGTCACTCGGGACCTAATTCTTGAAGTCACCCATTGCCCTAATGATGGAGCGGTTGAAACCGCTGGTTGGGAAAAGGATCTTTGGTGGTGGGATGTTGTAAATGAGACTATCTATGAGAAGCCTGGAGGACCAAGGCCGTGGAAATGAAGAACGATTTGAGCACTTTTCGTAATCATCATGAATTGCTTGGTGCCCAAATCGGCTCTGTGGATCTTGTCGTGATACCCACAAGTTCATAATGTGGAATTATGAACTCAAAGCTAAGATCAACCTTCCACAGATAATTTTTGAACATCTGAAGAGACTTAATGTACTCCGAAAAAGGGAAATATATGAATATCCCTTATGGAAAGTCATTGTCGGCAATCATGGAGAATCAAGGGCTTATAAATCTTCTTCAAGGTCTCAACATCTTGGAAGCGGGGCTTGCCCCAAAACGATGGTGATTCCTATTCTCTCTTCAGACAATCTAAGGAGAATGGGACTCCTTTCCAAGAAGGCTATTGCTGCAATTCAGCAAAGTGAAGAAGGAGCAAGGAAGAAAGTTGTGAAGAAGGGGAAGAAGATTGTGGTGGACTCTGGTGTCTCTACTGGACCAACCAGAAGGGTCACTCGAAGCACAGGCATTCACATTGCCTCAGAACCCCCTCAGCTCACTCTCCCAGTAAGACCTGCATGCATGCCCTCTACGCTTACAGAGGAACAAGAAGAGAAGAAAATGGAGATTGATCAAATGATAAGGGAAAGGATAGAGGAAACACGACTGTATCATGAAGCAAGCTTGGCTGCAGGCCTTGTCCAGCGTGAGACCTTTGCACCCCCAGTTCGTGCTCCTACCTCTGACCCTCGAGTGGCTATTCCTGCTGAGCCCGCCTCTGTTGATCCTGCTCAGAAACCACCCTTGAAAAGGATACACAAGGTTGGAGATGCCCCTGCTGCAAAAAGGAAGAAGGTACTTGATAAGGTAGTTGATTTATATGATACTACTTATCAATCTGGTTCTGTTCCTGCTGCTTCTACTGTTGTTGAACTCCCTCCATCTCGACCCATTAATCCTTTTCATGCACCCCCACTTACATCACAACTGCCAAACCTCAATCCACAACCCTTGCCCAATCCAACACCCCAATCTGTTTCTGCACCTAAACCAACACCTACTCAAAAACCCACACCACAACAGAAACAACCACATATACCTACCAAAAAGCCCTTGCCCACTTTACCCTCAGACTCCTCTTCATCTGATGAAGATGATGTTGCTCCCTTGAGGACTAGACAAAGACCTCAACCACAGGTTCAAATTCCCTATATTGAACCTTTAGCCTCTTTACCCCCAAACTCCACTATACCTCAAACTGAAACTACACCTCCATCATCTCCTCTACAAACCCAAACACCTTCACCACCTAAATCACCACCCAAACCAGCTTCTCCACCTAGACCCGCTTCACCCCCTCACCAACGACCAGACCTCAACATACCCTGTGAGACTGAGCCCATTTCTGAGGAACCTGAATCTGAGTCCAGGGTTCAAGAGTCTTCATCTCTTGAATCTGGCAATATGGTTGTGTGTGAAGCTCAACCTCTTCGCATTTTGCAACCTCTCCCTGACTCCTCTTTCAGACTTCCCATAATGGTACCCTTCATGTCTCAACTGTTCTCTCCTCCAAATTCTCCTCTCCAAGGAGAACCAGAACCCGTTGGCGAACCCCGTCAGAATCTTTCTTCTGAATCTGACTTTGAGGTAGAGATCATTGAGCCACTGCCACTTCTCCTCACTGCACCCCCTGGACCCTCTGAGCCTGGTCTTCGGGAACCAAGAATTGTGCCCAACGTTCTTCCAAATCTAATTGGTAGCATTGAATACTTCAAAGCTGCAAGATACAGGGAATCTCATTTCTGGGGTTTCCTTGGAGAAGACAGAATTGATGAAGTAGTCAATGATCTTGCTGAAGAAGATCGGTATGAGAACTGGGTGTCTGTGAACACTTGGTTTGACAAGCACAGGCAAGAACAAGAAGAAAGAAATAGGAGATGGCATACTGTCCTGAAATGGAGAGTTCCTCCAAGAGAAGAGGTCAATGTTGTTTGGGAACCTGAACCTCCTCCTCCTCCTCGTCCTCCTACTCCTCCAAGAGAACCTGTAACACCTCCTCCAGATCCTACTGCAATGGTTGTTCAACCATCCTCATCTGGCTCTGCCTCTACAAGCCAATCAGTAGTGATACTTAAGGAAGTGTATGACAAACTTGTGGATGATAGCAACAAATTCAACAGGTTTATGGAAGCCTCTCAACAACACTCTGAAACTACTGATCGTAGGCTTGACTTGCTGACTACTCTACTACAGCAAGTTTTGGAGAAGATGGACAAGCGCTACAAATCTTTAGACTTTTTACCTTTTAGTTTTCTCCCTTTTGATAGATTTTCTTTGAGTTTGTTTTTGTTTATTTACTCACTCTGTGATTATTTCTAATGAAATTTATTTATGACACTTAAAAGTTTTCTCTTTATCTTTCTTTATCTTTGTTTGACTGTGATGTTCTTTATTTCTGTCTTAACCTTTTTGTCTGATGACAAAAGGGGGAGAAGAATATAGAGTATAAAGCAATTGATGAACCTAGTGTATCAACCAAGTGTCATCATGCATACATTATGTGTTCTGATTAATATATTCCTGTATGCTCTGAAACTTATATGCTGTAATATCTTATGCTCTGTTACACTTAGAAATATTTATATATGCTTAATTCAGGGGGAGCCTCTGAAATCATCTGAATAAATATTTTATAAAGAAAAATTGTTCATCAATATATGTATTTGTCATCATCAAAAAGGGGGAGATTGTTGGAATCAAGTGGATTCAGAAACAATAACCCTTAATTGTTTTGATGATAACAAAAGATTAAGAGAACAATTTATTCTCTAACATGGTTATAAGTGTGCAGAAAGTATTTATACTCAGAGAAATTTTCTTCAGAAGACTTAGTGAAATCTTGAACTTCACTCATCAAAGTCCGGCTCTGGCTCTGATTCTTGGCACATAGAATCTGGTTGGTCAACGCTCTGGAGTTAGTCAACATTCTGATGTTGGTCAACACTCTGGTATATGGTGCAAGACATGATTTGACTCGGTCAAATCTGTTGGTGACCTGCTCTTTCGAAGACTCAATCTGTTTGGTCAACGCTCTTGTGATGGTCAACGCTCTGTTAGAGCATATTCAGAATCTGGTTGGTCACCGCTCTGGTGCAAGTCAACAATACAACATATTCTACTTAGTGCACTCTATGAAGACTTATTGTGCTTCAACAAGAATCTGCTATGTGATAGCCCTCTCAGCTCTGTATTGAAGAATACTTGATTACGGTGAGCAGTGAAGTCTTTGAGCGAAGAGCTCGATAGTGAAATTGAAGTACCTGTTATCACGAGGACAAGAAGAATGTCAAAGGATAAAATCATCAAGGAAATTTGTGCTTGAAGTATCTATATTTTGAAAAGCTCACTAAGGACAAAGTTCTTGACATTGCGTATAATACTCGAGAATGCTTTTCGTCTTGAAAGCGGCGTAACTGCAAAGCCAAAGTTCCAGGATCTCAAGCTTTGACTTCGGACAAAAAGAGACGCGTTGTGTCACAACAGCACTTACAAGGGCACTTTTTCAACCCTAGCTATATATCCTACCTCATACACTGAAGTAAAATAAGAATTGAGATTTTACAAAGCGATTTTCAACACGGTTATGCAAGCTAGCAACTTGAATATTTTTTTGAATAGTGAGAGCATCAACATCTATCTTCTCAAACACTACCCAATCAAGAGAAAGTGAGCAATCAAGAATTCATCCAAGTCTCTGAGATCTTTGAACAAGGCACTTACTGTTTTATTCTTTCTTTAAGAAAGTTATTTTGTGCTAAAAGTATTTTCATTGTAAATCCTCTCTGAAGAGAGTTATCTCAATATTGTTTCAAAACTCTTATTTGAATCTGTACTTAGCCCAGTAGTGGCTGTATACCTTAGAGGCTCAAGCATCTTGAGTCGTTCTAAGAAGTTGTGAGTATAGCCAGTTGGCAGAAATATACTCTCAAGTGTAATCAGTTTATTATAGTGGAGAAATCCTTCAAGTGAGTGAAGGGACTAGACGTAGCTATCAGGTGATAGTGAACTAGTATAAATCTCTGTGTCTCTTTCTTCTCTCTACTCTTTATTCCTTGCACTGTTTATTCAATAGTTATTTTTCATAAACATTGGTATTTGCGAAAAAGTTTTTAAAAACCCAATTCAAACCCCCCCTTTCTTGTGTTTTTGCCACGTTCAACCTCATCCAACCTACCAAGCCTCATAACTTACTTTCTTGCAAGCACATGATTACACAGAAAGCGAATACATGACCTAATAGTCGAGTACACGACCTAACACATAATGACACATCAAAGTACACATAAATACACATAACCACACACAAACACATATCAAGCAAGGTTAGAAAATTGAGGATGTTACATCAAAGTCCAAGGTAATGACACCTTATCAAACATCCAAGTTTAATGCTTAGGAACTCCATGGTGTGTTATGTGAGTCCGTCAAGACTTAGATGAGTATCCAATATGGCTTCTTCATACCTTTCCATATTTTTAATGCAAGTTCATGATTGTAATGATGCTAGAACTAGATGCATGTTTGAGTTATGCTAATGCCGAATATGTTCGTGATGATTATGAATGCTAGAGAGGAGTTTTACATACTTAGCACACCAAGTATGGCTGAGAACAACGGTAAAGAGTTTTTATTTCAAATTCTATGTTACTGAGAGTTATAACTCACTATGTTTAGGGCGTTGTTTTCAGGCATGAGCAACTTATGAAGGACGAGAAAGCACATTGGATACTCGACCATTTCCCCAATGCGAGATTCTCGAAATTGTTGTACCGGATCACCAAAGAGTCATAGTTTATTATTGAGTTTACTTGTAACTACTTGATTTGGAGTTGAAAGCTTTTCTGATAATAAGTTTTAATTTCTTCTTTCCTCTATTTTAGTTTAAAACACTTTATTGTTATGCTTACTTTCCTTAAAAGTGCTAAGTAATACTCTGGCAGGAACTAGGGCGTTACAATAAGGCTGAGGAAAGGAAGAAAGGGAAGAGAGTTAAGTCAGTTGTGATGGTCCCAATCACCAGAAGCTCAGTTGGTATCTCTACATCTTCACAAGCACCTCCTTTGATTCCCCCAGTTCATCCTGCCTACATGCCCTCTATTATGACCCAAGAAGATGAAGACAGAAAGGAAGACTTGAAGGAATATTTGGCATAGGCTCAGGAGGAATGTGCACAATTCCATGAGGAACTTAGAGCAAAAAGTCTTCAAGAGGAAGCCTCTGTAAAGGCACCTCTACCTGCTGCCACTGGTGCTGCTGCCTCTAGTGCAAGGAAGAGGAAGCTTGTCAAGGCAAGTGAACTACCTGCAAAGAAAAGCAAGGTACTTGAAAATGCTGTTAGGTTATTTGAATCTATTTATGCTAACCCTATTGGTGCCTCTCGTGTAACCTAAAATCCTAAACCAACCATTGCACCCCAAACTACACTACCCTCTGTCTCATCATCTGATGACCCAGAAGATGAAACACCATTAAGACAGAGAATGCGAATCTCTGCCTCTGTTCCTGCCCTTAAACAACCTACTTTTTTTTACCCCCCACAATAACCAAATCCTACTCTTCCACCACAAACAGACCCACAACCTATCACCCAGGAGACCCAAACACTTGAACCTGACTCTGATACTATACCTAAGATCTCTTAAACCAGTCTCACCACCACCATCACCCAAACACCACACTAAACCTGAAACCACAACAGATCCAATCCTAGAAGATGAAATTATCATCACTTCTAAGATTGCCTCTGAAGTAGTTGAAAACCTTGAATCTGAACCTACATCTCCAGATTCACACTCTACCTAAACTCTTCCTTCAAGACCCATCAATTATTTACCCTCTGATACCTAAGACCAGATCCAACAAACCACCCAAAACCAGATCCAACCAACTGCTAAAAAGCAGATCCAGCCAACCACTGTGAACTTGTAACACCCATATTTTCGCGATACGTTAATTAGCGTTATTTAGTGTAATTTGTCATATTTACGCTGTAATAAAGCAATTTCTTGTTCTCTGAGTAAGTGAATTAATTAAATCAAGATCAAACTATATTTGAGAATTAATATTTTATATTAATTCACGGTTTGAAAATCGTCGAAAAATTCTAACGAAGTTTTGACGCGTTTCAAATCGCCGGGCGGTTTCACCGCAGATAAAATTATAAATGAACTCCGATTTCGATGAAAATCGAATCGTAACTTATTGAGACTATTTTTGAATATTTGACATGATTTTTATTATTTATAATTAAATATTTTCACGCGATGAATTAATTTCTCGTTAAATTAATTTTCGCGAGTTTATCGGTAACACGGTATTTAAATCGTCGTGTTTTAAACAACCCCTAGACTCTAGAATTAGAGGGTAGCATTGAGGGAGGTGAGATTAGGTGAGTTGAGGGAGTGATGGGATTGGTACCTAATAAAGTTTTTTTTAGTCACATGTGTGTGGTTTTTAATTAAAAACTATTACTTAAAATGTTTTTGTTACCTACTAGTATTTTTAATAGATTACTTAAGTGAAAAAGAGGTGAAGAACTCCCACATTCTGAACTCCCAGCGTGAACCCCCACCTCCTTTGCTCTCTTGATTTCCTTTCTTCTTCTCCAAGAGTTCATGACTTCCATGGCCAAAAACCTCCACTTCCATTGAGTTTTTCAACTAACTTCCTTCATCAAACTTGTTGCAAATCACCACCTCAACTTAGATCTTCATTCTCATCATCATCCAAGTAAGAAAAATAATTTTTTTCCTCTATTTTTGAAGCTGAAATCGCAACAGTCCCCTCCCCATTTGAGCTTGATTTTTGTTCCCAAATCTTGTATAAATGCTAGGTTTTCTTCTCCATTCCATTACCTATGTTTCTAACCATCTAAATGAGCTTAAAATCAGAATTTTCTCACCCTTCTTGAACCCTAAGACCAGCGCTAAACAGCCCCATTGTTATGTTGATCTAGTTGTTGTTTTTAATGTTAATTAGTTGTGATTATGTGGTTGTTTGTTGGTGTTGATGATGAATATAAGGATATGAGCACATCTAATGTCTCTTTGGTACATATGGGTGAAAACCCTAAGTATGAAGAAGAGGGTCATGGTGTGATCTTTGATGAGTCAACTAATTAAGTAGTTAATTGTGTTGTTAGGGATTGTTTGATGCTTGTCTAAGTTATAGTTTTTTTTATTAAGCATGAATGAATTGTTGTTTTTGGAAATTTGCCTATTCTTGAATCTTAAGACATAAGTGGCTTTGATGTTAAATCTTGAGCTTAAGTATTTGATAACATGTTTAGGATAGTTTTGGAGCTATTGGAATTGTTTTGATGATAGTTGAATGTGTAGTTTAAATTAAATAGTTGTAACATGGTAGTTTAGTTATATTTTTAATTCTTGAACCATGTTAATTTGTAGCTATGATGCTTGGTCATGTATTGAATGGTTTATTAAGGGTTTAGAAGTATTTTTAAGGTTGTTAGAATCATTTGCATGAATTAGTATAAAAACTAGCTTATGGTTTAGGAAAAATTGGGTTATGGAAGACTAGACATGGTTATTGACTTTGATGAAATGACCTTCGAATTAATAAAAATGAGTTAGCCTTGAGTCTTTAAATTTTTGGAAAAAGTGTTGAGAAAGAATTTTTAGACCTCCTTGTTTTGATTTTCTTTTAGTTTATGCCTTAACTATGTATTGTAATAAGCATGCTTAGGTTATTAAATTTGGGTTTATGTTCATTCTTGAACTAGAAAAAATGTGGGTTCTAGTTGTGGGTCTTTGCCTTGAATTGTTTAATTAAATTGTTGGGGTGATTTAATTGATTTTGGAAGTGTGTGATGCATATTAGAGTTAAAGTTTTTAGTGAGCATGAATAAATTGTTATTTAAGGTTTGCCTATTCTTGAAACTATAGAAAAATTGAGTTGTGATGTATAACTTTGTGTTCAAGTGTTTAATTGATTTTGTGCTATGCTTAAGGTCTCAAGAATAGAGTTCTTGAAAAATTAGCATTTTCTTAAATTAAGTGTTATGTAGTAACTTTGCAAGAAAATGATTTTTGAGTCAAAATCTTATTCTTTCCAAGCAAGTTAAGGTTTATAAATTGTTATGTGATAAATTATCTTTCAAAAAGTATTTTGATTTTTAAAACCTTATTTATTTTTAAGTAGCTAATAATTTAAATGCTTGAATGAGTTTGGTTGGAAAAAAAAAGGGTTAAGTTGAGAGCTTAAGTTTAGTTAGAATTTCAGATTGTGCTAAGCTATTCGTTGTGTTAGGCTCGAGTGATCCGAGATCGTGCGGTGCGGAAACCGAGGTGTACATGGACGCGGACTTGAGGATTTCGGAGCGACATTAGCGACTGTTGGTGGTAAGGGCGCTTCACATTTATAATTAATTTTGTATGTCCTTGTGTAATGATAAATTTTTGGATGCGAATTTAATTTCAAGAATTAATGCGAAGAAGTCTGAGAACTCTCCGAGTTCAAAGTTAGGGTTTTCGAACCCCTTCGTTTATTTGTCGTGCGGTCGCCATATTCCGAGTCATTCGTGGGTGAAAACTTTGCGGTTGGTCCTCTGGCCCCAATCCCCCACATTTGTTGTACCTCTCTGTTAACCCCCTCGAGTTGCAGAGGGATGGATTCCTTGATTTGCGTGTCATGTATGAGATAATTGTGGACGTTGTCGAGCTATGCAAATATTTAATATGTGATTGAATATATGCTGCTTATGCTATTGAACTGAATTATATTATTATGAGTTATGTGAATTGCTCCTTGAATTATCGTGTGCGGTGATTTGTTCGTTGAAGTGTGAGAGCTTAGTCGTGTCGTTTGGAGTTGTCGCGTTTTGTGGTAACTCTGATCTGGATAGTGCCGGAATGGGGATTCAGTATCGTTGTTAGCCTGTAGTGGGACTGTTGGTGTAAGCCCTAGAGGCCAATGTTTTTCCTTTGGACTTATATTTTGTATCATGTAGTTTATTTATTATATGAGGCATTTTCAATTATTATGTTTGTTTCAACATAATAAAGTCCTTGAGTAAAAGTTCATTTTC
Source organism: Calophaca sinica (assembly GCA_037113605.1). Lineage (NCBI taxonomy): Eukaryota > Viridiplantae > Streptophyta > Magnoliopsida > Fabales > Fabaceae > Calophaca > Calophaca sinica. The sequence goes on from CM073734.1 coordinate 43,118,117, forward strand.
AATAGAACATCGAGTAGACGAATCGGTTGTGAGATACTAAAGAACTTACTCTAAATATCCGTAGTCGAGTATTATTATTATTAAGGACAATAATAATGCATCAAGACTATTATGTGGAGTGGGTGATAACCTCATCTCACGGGTTATAGATATGAGATATCAAGTCACCACATAGGTACACGTTAGGGTAATTGTGTCTTGGATTGACCCGCCATGAGAATACTACATAGTGTGTTATGTAAGTGTCATGAGTTATTCTCATAGTGATAGTGGTGTATGCCACCCTCGGACTGAAACCACTATGGTCCCTACATGAGGAGTTGAGTGTTTTATTGCCGTCAAACATTATGCATGAGGACAATTATAAAGTCGGTCAACTGGGCACTCAACGAGTCATGCAAAGAGACATGAGTGACCTAGATGGGATTTGCCCTCCTACATAACAGGAGTAATATCTGTGGGCCCTTGATAGAGTATGATTTGTAAAATGCATGGCCATACTGAAATAAGTCAATATGAGATATTGATCTTATTTGTTGTTACTAAGTCTACTCGGGCATCAAGGAATATAATATTGAACTATACAAGGGTGACACATACTATGCCTTGTGTTCAATATAGATATAAGGGCAAAAGGGTAATTATACACATGATCATTATCACGGAAAGGTTACGTCACAACACTGACATTCTCGTTACTTGGGTAGCGATGATGTATTGCTAGACACCGCTCATCGCTTATAATATTAAATAGTGATTTAATATTATTGCCAACGTTACGGGAACCTCTGGTCACACACATGAGAACGGACTAATGGGAGATTAAATAAATGAGTGAGACTCATTTTATTGATGGTGCATTCTTACGATGCACCGGTAGCGAGTCAAGAAAGGCGCAGAACACGATAAGTTACGGTCTTGAGAGCACACGGCAAGCTACGGTGCGCTAGGTCAGTTTTAAGTGAAGTCTATAAATAGACTCGTTAAGACTGAAGTCGACACACGGAAAAAACCCTAGCCGTTCCAAAGATCGTGACTTGCATCGTGGATCGGTTCCGTCACGTCACCTAGCACCGTGGCGGAGAGACCGCTCCCATTCGGGGTGTTCGTGTGGACTACGTAGAGGCGTTGTTTTCTGTGCGACGCTCGTGCTCGATTCCAATTTTTGTCTGCAAACGATCTGCGCTACAAGAGGTAATTCATATAACCCTGAGTCATGACCATTCACAAGGATCCATGGAAGGGAAAGTTTAAATTTCCGCTGCGTTTTTAAACTCTGTTATTGTGCTATTTCCCTACAGTGGTATCAGAGCCATTTGCGAAACCATGATTCGGTTTACTATGGTTACATGTGTGTATGACATGCATTCTTGTATGCTAGATTACGAATCTGTTGGTTTTATGGTAGATTATGAATCTGTTCGCTTTAAAAATTATACCTTGTATGATTGCGAAAACCCGGTTGAGTATATATGTGATATATATGTCGCTTCGAATAATCTATACATATATGAGATATATATATATATATATATTGTGATTCTGTATATTTGTTTGATTCGGTTTTTGTGTCAAGTGTTGATGCAACATGTTTTACTGCGGGTTTAAGGACAGGCATCGATGGGTCCAAGTGTTGGTACTCAGAACCGTGTTGGTAACAACGTGAAACGGCGATGTTATTACTGTGGCATGAAGCGTTCACGGTCACGATGAGGCGGCAATGTTTTCTGCAACGTGAAATGTTCACTGAAACGCCAGAAAATTTTTGCTTCGAAGCCCCGTGCTGAATCTGCGAAGCGAGTTTTTTTTTTTTTGAAAGCTTTAATTTTTAATTAATTGCTTTTAATCACTATTAATGACAAGATTAATAGTAATAAATGTGTATTATTATTATTGATTGTCATTAATGTTTTTGTGATGCATGGTGAGTGGTTATGGGCTTAGTCCTTTTTATTTATTTTGGAATTTTAAAATACGGCCTGCGTGCCGTGCCTTTTGTTTGGATTAAAAAATACGGCCTGCGTGTCGTGCCTCTCTTTTAATTCTGAATGTAAATTCTCTTCTCATCTCACTCCCTCGTATGTAAAACGAGTACTCTCATTAATGTAATGAAGGAGACAAGAAGGCAAAATCATAAGAGGGCTACATTGAAGGTCACACTTGGAGAAGTATGATTGTTCCTAGGTTTAGCTCAGATTCTCTCATTGGCTTGTGAGAATCAATGCGTTAGGGGGCCATAACCACATCACATTTATTTACTATATATGTATGAGATGCATGTATAAATATAGTAGGTTAAATAGTTTAACAAATTTTGTATGAGATGCATGTATAAATATTATAGGTTAAATAGTTTAACAAATGGTGAGATCAACTTTAATAAAAATCCCTCAAAAGAAATGTTAAGTTTAAATGCCTTCCAAAGCTGGCACTCATCAAGGCTAATATCGAAAATGTGGGTTCGCCAAAGCGGAGTGCATTTTCCATACTAGTAAGATGCGATGGGATAAATGTAATATCCAACTGCTATCTTTGGGTCTAACTTAACTAAACCGAGTATAATAGGATTGAAAGGTTTAGAGGCAAGTGAGTTGGGAACCATCCATATGATGGATTAGAATAAATAGTTATTCACCCAACTATCCGAGAATTGTATAAGATACAATTGGAAGGAGTTCCTACCTAAATAATCGAATTTTAAGTGATCGACCAAAGTGACTTAAAATAAAGTGAAATATGGATCTCGGCCCACTAGAAAATCTTCCAACGGGATTTTCCGAATCAATGATGAGGTCATTGGTTTGAGTAAAATAGTGGGAGGCGTATTTAATTAAAGACCTAATTAAATATGTTTATTGCATGATACTTATATTCTGCATATTTTCTTAATGTAGATTACCATGGCATCAAACACTCACAATAACCTACTGCGATCAATCCTTGAGAAGGAAAAGTTGTCTGGAACAAACTTTTTGGACTGGCACCGAAACTTGAGGATTGTCCTCAAGCAAGAGAAAAAGCTGTATGTTCTTGAAGAGCCAATACCCCAAGAGCCACCTGCTGCTAATGCCCCTAGGGCTGAAAAAGATGCTTATAAGAAGCATCAAGATGATGCCCTAGAAGTTGCCTGCCTCATGCTAGCCACCATGAACTCTGAGCTTCAGAAGCAACATGAGCTCATGGAAGCGTTCGATATGATCGAACACCTCAAGATGCTCTATCAAGAGCAAGCAAGGCATGAGCGGTATGAAGTTTCCAAAGCCCTTTTCCAAAGCAAACTGGCAGAAGGATGCCCAGTAGGTCCTTATGTACTCAAAATGATTGGGTATATTGAGAACCTCGATCGATTGGGTTTTTCCTCAGCGTGAGCTTGCGATTGATCCGATCCTGCAATCGTTCTTGGGAGAGTTTCAATCAGTTTGTCATGAATTTCACTATAAATGACATGGACAAAACTCTGCCCATTTGTTAAGCATGTTGAGAAGCTGCTGAACATAACATCAACAAAGGGAAAGGAAGGCCATTTTGATGGTCAATGGTGGAAAGGGCAAGAAGCGAGTTCAAGAAGCCCATGAACAAGTATAAGGGCAAGGGCAAGGAATTAACAAGCCCAAACCTGCGACTTATGCTTTGAAGCCTAAGAGCGGTGTGGCTAAAGAAGGCAATTGCTTCCATCTGCGGTGTGGTGGACATTGGAAGAGGCGCCCAAAGTACCTGGAAGAAAAGAAGAAGGGAAGTGAGACTTCCACCTCAGGTATTTTTGTTATAGAAGTCAATTTATCTACTTCTGCATCATGGGTATTAGATACTGGATGTGGGTCTCACATTTGTACTAATGTGCAGGAGCTCAAAAGGAGTAGACCGTTAGCAAAGGGCGAAGTTGATCTACGAGTTGGCAATGGAGCAAAAGTTGCTGCTTTAGCTGTCGGAACTTATGTATTAACTTTACCTAGTGGGCTTATTTTTCAGTTAGAGAACTGTTATTTTGTGCCTGCAATTAGCAGGAATATTATTTCCGTTTCTTGTTTGGACAAGTCTGGTTTTTCATTTATAATAAATGTAACACCTGAGGACGAGATCGACATCGTATTAGGACGACGTATCGAGACCTCGACCAAGACCTTGTGTCGAGATCCCGTGACTAGATCGTTTGCCGAGATCTTTTGTCGGTGATGAGACCACGTGCACTAGGCTGCCGAAATGAGGAGGTCGGAGTCGAGTTGATGAAGTCGCGCATCGAAATGATGAGGGCGCAAGTCGGTGAGAGACCGCGTTCACGAACTCGTGTTAGAACTTTGTGCGTTTGCACGAGTACTCTTGTCGACATCGTGTCGAGATGATACCTCGTATTATTTGAGCGTTACTCAGCGTTATTATTATATTGTTTGTAATTATTACATTGTCGGCTTGTCGTTGGCCAAAGCGAGTAGAGGTAATCATGAGAGGAACGAGTTAACGGGTAGATGATTATTGGGATTGGCATCTTATAGCTGGAGTTACGTTTTACCCCTTTCTCGCCACCAGTATACCACGGCCGCTTTCACTCATTTCTCTTTTCTTCTTTCTTCTTCCTTCCTTCTCGCTGTGTTTCGTTGTTTCCTTAAAAATTTTCATCGACGAAACCGTGAGTTCAATGAGATTCTGCACAAGATTTCTTCATCAATTTTGTTCATCATCAACTTCTCGACCCATATCTCGTCGATCGACCATCACCGATTGAGGTATGAAGAACAGATTTTCTTTCATCCGTACTCTTGTTTAGCGCTAAATCTTCTTCCATTTTTAATCGCTTTATGCTTCCAAATCATATCAAATTGATGGGTTTTCTTCTTCACAATATTACCTATCTTTTTAACCGATTAATTGGGCTTGTAAAACAAAATTTCTTTCTCTGATTTTCTGCAATCGGCAACGCCCAGAAAACCTCCATTTTTGATTCGTTCGATTTCTGGTTTTTCGTTCGTTGCTTCTGATTATTGTTGTTGTCGATCTATCTGTTGAAGCATCAGATAACTTTTCATGAATTTCCGATCGAAATCCCTAACTTTGTGTTGGAGGAAAAATATCTTTCAGTTCTTGAGTTTTATATTTTACGGGTTGTGGTTGAGTTTGGGAAGAGAGAGCTAGATGTATTAGAACCATAGATCGATCGAGTTGTGTTTGTTTTAGGAAGTCCGATTCGAGATCGAGTGAATTCAATCGAGGTGTGCGGAAAGCGAATCCAAGGACGCAAGCGTGAGATCCGAGCGAGGATCATGCGTGTCGAGGTCGTCGAGAAGCGTGCGTGTCGAAGTCGTTGTCGAGTTCGTTGAAGACAGCCGTGTCGAGATCGAGTAAGAGAAGTCGTTGTCGAAGTTCTTTGAAGGCAATTTGTGTCGAGTCGTTGTCGAGCGACAATTAACTTGAAGTTCGGTAAGGCGCTTCACATTTATATTTGTTATAGTATGTAAGGGCATTTCATATTCTATGTGGTTATGTTATTGTGTATGGAATTACCGATTTGTGTCGAGATGAAATGTTGTGATATGATTGAGTTTTGCATGTATTTAATATGTGATTGAATATATGTCGTGAAGTGTGTATTGCATGTTGAATTGCGTTTCTTCATGTCGAGCTTGCTCTTTTATTTGACATGCGGTTGAATATTTTGTGTTTAACTCCTTGAATATCGTATCGCTAATTGTTCATCGAGTGGCGAGCTAGGTGAGTCGTATGGCGTTTTTGAGCCGTGACCGGATAAGCGAGGTGCTAGGTCCCCTTTTGTTTACGGGAGATTGACTAGGACGTCGCCACGCTCACGGGACCTGAGTTGGTGTCCTAGGGAGAGCGAGGATCCCAAGGCTTGGCTGGACTTTCCGACATACGATGCAGCGTGTGCATTCCGGAAAATTGTCGAGTCGAGAGAAAATGGAATTGTGAGTTGTGTCGAGTTTAGAGTGAGATGGTCGAGTCACGTCGGTGAATGTTATACTTTCTTTGTTTGCTTATATTTTTATGTCGAGCTTATCTTAACTTGTTGAGAAGTTGACCCTTTCCGTGGTGCCTTCAATCCATGACGGTTACCCGTGCGATGTCGAGGCGCGAGTAACTCGGCGATGAAGCGATGCCGAGGAGGAGCTCGACGAGGACCCGAGTGGCGACCTCTATCTGGCGTGGTTGTTTATTTGTTGGATGTTTGGTTTTCTGAGGACTGTTCGTGTATTTCTTTGGTGTTCGAGGTCGTGACCAGTTTGGGCAGTGTTGTGTTGTTGCTCTGAGGTAGGCGGTGGTCTTACTTTTGGAGCAGCCCCCTGCGTGGGAGTCTGCCGGAAGTACCCCCAGGGTATGATGACTCTTTTGAAGTTGTCGTACCTTAGATGTATTTTCTTTGCACATTTGCTACTCTGTATTTTGTATACATTAATATTTCGAGCGATATATATATGTGTATGTTATGCATGTATGTTTTAATTGAATTTAAGTCTTGTGTCTTAGTTGCACCATGTTTCGAAAAGCTGTAATTACTCTGATGTGCACGAGTTGGTTTTATAAAAAAAAAAATATATATCGTATTTTTAAAAGGCACAAGAGTTTTGTTTTTAAAACACATCTCATATAGGTTTTTGTTTTGAGCTTGGTGTGTTGAGCTCGGTAACTCGAGCTCGGTATATTGAGCTCGGTAGCGGTCCGGAAACGGGTCGTTCTGACTTTGGTATCGAGCTTGATTCGGTTCGACCGAAGTGTGCATAGGATTTGGGTAGTCAGCGTGTCGGGTTATGTGTTGGGTACCTAGTTGTTTTGTGTTGATTCTTTGTTTGATTAAGTGAAGCACTTATTGCTTGAGAAATTGTTTGAGCTGTTTCTTGATTGAAGCGGTGTGTTTTAACACATCCTTGTTGTGAGATTCGACGGGGTTTTGAACTTTGTGGAATCTAATGCCACCTCGTAGGAATACGACATCTGCAGCGAGAACGTCGACATGGAACGAGCTATTCAAGCTATGGCCGAGATGGCGGCGACCATGGCTCAACAATCACCGTCTTTGTAACTCAACAGGCTAACGCGATGGCTCAGCCAGACGGCGGCGTTAACTCGGTGAACTTGCGACAGCGACAGCGGCGAGCGTAATCTTTGAAGCAAGAGGATTGGCCGACTTTAGGAAGCATGATCCACCAGAAGTTCTACGGTGAGCCAAATCCGGATAAAGCCGATCTTTGGATGCAAGAGATCGAGAAGATCTTTGAGGCACTTCATTGCGGGACAACGTGAAGGTCGACTATGCCACCTACTTATTGCTAGGAGACGCAGAGTATTGGTGGAGAGGAGTGAAGCAAGCGTTTATAGCGTAACATCGCGAGATGACACGGGAGCTTTTTCGTGAAAGGTTCTTGGACAAGTACTTCCGGATCTTTGCCTGAGCCGAGAAGGAGCGGAATTTCTTCAAGCTGCGGCAAGGCAACTTCGGCGGTGTCCGAGTATGCGCCAAGTTTGAATCGTTAGCGAGTATTTCAGTCCATTTCGTGGCCGAGTTGACCAGAGATGGTTAAGTGAGAGATTCCAACGGGGATTGAGATTCGACATTCGAAGTCGGTGGTGTCGTTGAGGATCCGAAATCTCCAAGAGCTGATTGGACCGATGTGTCGAGGTAGAAGGAGTGAGGAGCCACAAGAAGAAGACTGTTGTGGCGGACCGGTGAGACCCCGAGTGCGGGGCGGTTTGCACGAAGGAAACTACCGCGAAGAGACCTTACGACCGACCTCGGGGAGCGACAACGAGGGGCGATGTCGTCCGATGACCCAAGTACCGAGGAGTGGAGGTCGATCCGGTGTCGAGGTGATTTGCTACCGATGTGGAAAGCGGGACATTACGCGAGTAATCGTACTCGAGGGAGGAGGTGTGTTTCAGCTGCAAGAAGCCAGGGCATTTTGCTGGGATTGTCCTACACCTAAAGGTGAACCGACTATGCTTGCGGCAAAGGCCAAAGGGGAAGCGTCAAGTGGCTAAAGGCGAGTTTTTACGCATGAGTGGCGAGGAAGCGGTCGAGTGATGATCTTATCCAAGGTGAATGTGAGATCGAGGGTAAATCCTTATCCGTTCTTTTTGATTCGTGCAACCCGTTCCTTCATTTCTTCCGATTGTGTGAACCTTTTGAGCTTATTTGTGGCTTTACCGTTTAAATTAGTAGTTACAACCCCATTTGCTAAAACCTTAGTCACAAACACTGCATGTCTTAATTGTGTAGTGATTATTCAGAATAGAAAGTTTGTGGTCAATTTGGTTTGTTTGCCTCTTAAGGGTTTAGATGTTATCCTCGGGATGGATTGGTTGTCACACCACCATGTCCTTTTAATTTGTGCCCGTAAAGCGTAATTTTCAGGACCTTGGAGTCTCCAATTATCTTTCACGAACGTATTGGAGTTTCTTTGAAAGAAGGAACTAGGGAATACATGTATCTAGCTAGTTCGGAAGTTTTCCAGCGGTCGGCGTGAAGAATGTTCGGTGGTGTGTGATTTTGAGGGCGTTTTCGAAGGCGTGCGGGATTACCACCGATCTGAGAGGTCGAGTTCTCCATCGACTGATTCCAGGAGCAGGACCGATTTCCAAAGCGCCGTGCATGTGATGTCTCCTGCCGAGATGAAAGAGTTGAAGTCCCGGATCGAACACTTGGAGTCGAAGCAATTCATACGACCAGGCGTGTCGCAGTGGGGAGCTCGGTGTTGTTGGTTAAGAAGAAGGATGGGCGATCAAGGTGCGTGGATTATCGCGAGCTCAACAAGGTTACCGTGAAGAACCGTTATCCGTTACCACGTATTGGCGACTTGATGGACCAACCGTGGAGCGGCGATCTTTTCCAAGATAGACTTGAAGTCGGGCTACCATCGATTCGCGTGAAGGAGGAAGATGTCGCCAAAGCGACTTCCAGGACTAGATACGGTCACTACGAGTACTTGGTGATGCCGTTTGGAGTGGCGAATCGCGCCGGTGTGTTTATGGACTACATGAGCAGGATTTTCCATTCGTTTTGGATCAGTTCGTTGTAGTGTTCATCGGCGACATATTGATTTACTCGAGGAACCGAGAAGAGCACCGCAGAACACATATGTCGAGTCTGCGGATATTACGAGATAAGCAACTCTATGCCAATCTGTCGAAGTGTGAATTTTGGCTTGAAGAGGTGAATTTTCTAGGTCACGTGATTTCCGGAGAAGGGATAGGTGTGGATCCAACTAAGATTGGCGGTGATAGCGTGGGAACAGTAGAAGGCGATTCTGAGATCGGGAGTTTTGTCGGCTTAGCGAGGATATTACCGAAGATTCATTGAAAGTTTCTCGAAGATTGTCGCGCCTCTTTACGATTGACGAGGAAGGATCAACCTTTTGCTTGGACCGAGGAGTGTGAAGCCGATTTTCAACGGCGAAGGAGCTTTTGGCGGCAGCGCTGTGCTGATTTTGCCTCAACCGAAGAGCCTTTCGAGGTGTATTGTGATCGTCACACCAGGGGATTGGGATGTGTCGATGCAACATCGGAAGGTGGTCGCGTATGCTTCAAGACGACTTAAGATTCACGAGAGGAACTATCCTACTCACGACTTGGAGCTAGCGGATAGTTTTTCTTGGCCGAAGATATGGAGGCACTACCTTTACGAGCACTCTTCTTGTTTTCAGCGATCACAAGAGCTTGAAGTACTGTTCGACCGTAAGGAGCTCAACATGCGTCAACGTAGATGGGCCGAATTTCTCAAGGACTACGACTTTACGTTGGAATACCATCCTGGTAAAGCTAACGTAGTAGCGGATGCGTTGAGCGGGAAGAGCGTTTTAACCTCGGTAATGATGATCAAGGAGTTGGAGATGCTCGAGAAGTTCAGAGATTTGAAGTTGAGTGTCGAAGTTTCACCGGAAGCCGAGATTTGGTATGCTTACCATTTCTAACAGATTGTTGGGCGAGATCCGAGACCAGCAAGTTCGTGACGAGCTTCGCAAGAGAAGATTCATTGATAAGCGCAAGGGAAAGCGCGGCGAATTTCAGGTCGGGCGGGCGACATCTTGAGGTGCAATGGCCGAGTGTGCGTGCCTAACGTATCCGAAATGAGGAAGTTGATTCTCGGCGAAGCGCATAAGAGCAACTTTAGTATTCATCCGGAGTTACGAAGATGTATCAAGACTTGAAGAAGCATTTTTGGTGGTCCGAATGAAGAAGCAAGTGGCCGAGCACGTAGCTTCATGTTTGGCGTGTCGAAGCGAAGGTGGAGCACCAACGACTGCGGGAATGCTACAATCGCTGACGTGCGGTATGGAAATGGGACGATATTTCCATGGATTTCGTTGTAGGTTTGCGAAGACGCGAAGAAGAATGATTCGATTTGGGTGATCGTCGACCGATTGACCAAATCGCTCATTCTTGCCGGTGGTCGACATACAACGTGGAAAAGGCCGAGATCTACATCGCGAGATAGTACGACTTCATGGAATACCCTCTTCGATCGTGTCGGACCGAGATCCGGTTCACGTCTCATTTTTGGAGGGAATTGCAAGGAGGCGATGGGAACCGAGCTCGAGCTTAGCTCGGCATATCATCCACACGGTGACGGACAGATCGAGAGAACGATCCAATCGCTTGAAGATTTGTTACGAGCTTGTATGCGTTAGATCACCGAGGAAGTTGGGACGACGTCTTACCATTGGTGGAGTTCACATACAACAACGGCTTCCATGCGAGTATTGGGATGGCACCTTTTGAAGCTACCAGATGGATCGGAAATGTCGACGCCTCTTTGTTGGTACCAGGGCGGCGAGCGGATGTCGTAGGACCAGATATGATCCAGCAGACTACCGAGAAGATCCGTTTGATCGAGAGATCGGATCACGAACATCTCAAAGTCGACGTAAGAGTTATGCAGATCAACGACGTCGACCACTCGAGTTCGAGGAAGGAGGACATGTATTTCTTAGAGTCACCCCCACTACCGGAGTTGGTCGAGCGATCAAATCCAAGAAACTTACCCTAAATTCATTGGACCTTACCGGATTCTTCGTCGTATTGGTCCAAAGTGGCATATCGGTGCATTGCCACCATTCTTGTCGAACATCCACGACGTCTTTCACGTCTCACAATTGCGGAAGTATGTTTCCGACCCTTCTCATGTCATCGAACCAGATGTGATTCAAGCGAAGGGCGACTTATCTTTGAAGCGTCACCAGCAAGAATCGTTGATCGGAAAGCCAAAGCGATTCGCGGAACAAAGAGATCCAACTTGTCAAGGTTGTGTGGGATCGTAAGGCGGAGATGCGACTTGGGAGCCTGGAGGAGAAGATGAAGATTCAGTACCCTGAACTTTACGAGGTAAGAAGCTTATTTGCAATTTCGAGGACGAAATTTTTTAGAGGAGAGATTGTAACACCTGAGGGCGAGATCGACATCGTATTAGGACGACGATCGAGACCTCGACCAAGACCTTGTGTCGAGATCCCGTGACTAGATCGCTTGCCGAGATCTTTTGTCGGTGATGAGACCACGTGCACTAGGCTGTTGGTGAGGAGGTCGGAGTCGAGTTGATGAAGTCGCGTCTGAAATGATGAGGGCGCAAGTCGGTGAGGAGACCGCGTTCACGAACTCGTGTTAGAACTTTATGCGTTTGCACGAGTACTCTTGTCGACATCGTGTCGAGATGATACCTCGTATTATTTGAGCGTTACTCAGCGTTATTATTATATTGTTTGTAATTATTACATTGTCGGCTTGTCGTTGTGACCGCGAGTAGAGGGTAATCATGAGAGGAACGAGTTAACGGGTAGATGATTATTGGGATTGGCATCTTATAGCTGGAGTTACGTTTTACCCCTTTCTCGCCAAAGTATACCACGACCGTTTCACTCATTTCTCTTTTCTTCTTTCTTCTTCCTTCCTTACGCTCTGTGTTTCGTTGTTTCCTTAAAAATTTTCATCGACGAAACCGTGAGTTCCAAATGAGATTCTGCACAAGATTTCTTCATCAATTTTGTTCATCATCAACTTCTCGACCCATATCTCGTCGATCGACCATCACCGCTGAGGTATGAAGAACAGATTTTCTTTCATCTGTACTCTTGTTTAGCGCTAAATCTTCTTCCATTTTTAATCGCTTTATGCTTCCAAATCATATCAAATTGATGGGTTTTCTTCTTCACAATATTACCTATCTTTTTAACCGATTAATTGGGCTTGTAAAACAAAATTTCTTTCTCTGATTTTCTGCAATCGGCAACGCCCAGAAAACCTCCATTTTTGATTCGTTCGATTTCTGGTTTTTCGTTCGTTGCTTCTGATTATTGTTGTTGTCGATCTATCTGTTGAAGCATCAGATAACTTTTCATGAATTCTGATCGAAATCCCTAACTTTGTGTTGGAGGAAAAATATCTTTCAGTTCTTGAGTTTTATATTTTTACGGGTTGTGGTTGAGTTTGGGGAAGAGAGCTAGATGTATTAGAACCATAGATCGATCTGAGTTGTGTTTGTTTTAGGAAGTCGATTCGAGATCGAGTGAATTCCAATCGAGGTGTACGGAAAGCGAATCCAAGGACGCCAAGCAGAATCCGTAATCGAGGATCAGACGTGTCGAGGTCGACCGAGAAGCGTGACGTGATCAAGTCGCTTGTCGAAGTTCGCTGAAGACAGTAGTGTCGAGATCGAGTAAGAGAAGTCGTTGTCGAGTTCTTTGAAGACAATTTGTGTCGAGGTCGTTGTCGGCGACATTTAACTTGAAGTTCGGTAAGCGCTTCACATTTATATTTGTTATAGTATGTAAGGGCATTTCATATTCTATGTGGTTATGTTATTGTGTATGGAATTACCGATTTGTGTCGAGATGAAATGTTGTGATATGATTGAGTTTTGCATGGATTTAATATGTGATTGAATATATGTCGTGAAGTGTGTATTGCATGTTGAATTGCGTTTCTTCATGTCGAGCTTGCTCTACTAGTTGACATCCGCTTGAATATTTTGCGTTTAACTCCTTGGATATCGTATCGCGCTAATTGTTCATCGAGTGAGCGAGCTAGGTGAGTCGTATGACGCTTTTGAGCCGTGACCCGGATAATCGAGGGTGCTAGGTCCCCTTTTGTTTACGGAGATTGACTAGACGTCGCCACGCCACGGGACCTGAGTTATTTGTCCTAGGGAGAGCGAGGATCCCAAGGCTTTGGCTGGACTTTCCGACATACTGATGCAGCGTGTGCATTCCGGAAAATTGTCGAGTCGAGAGAAAATGGAATTGTGAGTTGTGTCGAGTTTAGAGTGAGATGGTCGAGTCACGTCGGTGAATGTTATACTTTCTTTGTTTGCTTATATTTTTATGTCGAGCTTATCTTAACTTGTTGAGAAGTTGACCCTTTCCGTGGTGCCTTCAATCCATGACGGTTACCCGAGCGATGTCGAGGGCGCAGTAACTCGGCGATGAAGACGATGCCGAGGAGGAGCTCGACGAGGACCCGAGTGACGACCTCTATCTGTCGTGATTGTTTATTTGTTGGATGTTTGTTTTTCTGAGGACTGTTCTTGTATTTCTTTGGTGTTCGAGGTCGTGACCAGTTTGGGCAGTGTTGTGTTGTTGCTACAGGGTAGACTGGTGGTCTTACTTTTGGAGCAGCCCCCTGCGTGGGAGTCTGCCGGAAGTACCCCCAGGGTATGATGACTCTTTTGAAGTTGTCGTACCTTAGATGTATTTTCTTTGCACATTTGCTACTCTGTATTTTGTATACATTAATATTTCGAGCGATATATATATGTGTATGTTATGCATGTATGTTTTAATTGAATTTAAGTCTTGTGTCTTAGTTGCACCATGTTTCAAAAGTCAGAATTACTCTGATGTGCACGAGTTGGTTTTATAAAAAAAAAAATATATATCGTATTTTTAAAAGGCACAAGAGTTTTGTTTTTAAAACACATCTCATATAGGTTTTTGTTTTGAGCTTGGTGTGTTGAGCTCGGTAACTCGAGCTCGGTATATTGAGCTCGGTAGCGGTCCGGAAACGGGTCGTTACAATAAAGGACAAATGTTGCTCTATTTATTTAAATGATGTTTTCTATGCTAGCGCACAAATGAGTAATGGACTTTATGTCCTTGATCTCGAAATGCCCATTTATAACATCGATACCAAAAGGATAAAACCAAATGAGTTGAATCCGACTTATCTTTGGCATTGTCGCTTAGGCCATATAAATGAGAAGCGCATTTCCAAACTTCATAAAGATGGATTCTTGGACTCTTTTGATTATGAATCATTTGAGACATGTGAGTCTTGTTTATTAGGAAAGATGACAAAAACCCCATTCACAGGAAAAGGTGAAAGGGCTAGTGATCTTTTGGGCCTCATACATCTTGATGTATGTGGACCACTAAACACATTAGCCAGGAGGGTTTTGATGCTTCATTACATTTCTTGATGATTATAGTAGGTATGGATTTGTGTATCTCATGAAACACAAATCGGAATCTTTGAAAAGTTCAAAGAATTCAAGAATGAAGTACAAAACCAACTAGGTAAGAATATTAAGATCCTTCGATCGGATCGAGGTGGTGAATATTTGAGCCTTGAATTTGATGATCATCTGAAAGAGTGTGGGATCCTATCCCAACTTACCCCTCTGGAACACCGCAATGGAATGGTGTTTCGAAAGGAGAAACCGAACCTTGTTGGACATGGTCCTGGTCTATGATGAGTCATGCAGATCTTCCAAATTCATACGGGGACATGCTCTATTAATCTGCAGCTTTCACACTTAACCGTGTTCCATCCAAAGCGTGGAAAAAGACACCATATGAGATATGGGTGGCAAGAAACCCAGTATGTCTTTCATGAAGATTTGGGCTTTGTGAAGTGTATGTGAAAAGACAAATTTCCACTAAGCTTGAGCCCAAATCGATAAATGCTTCTTTGTGGGGTATCCTAAAGAAACCAAGGGATACTACTTTTACAATCCTTCCGAGGGCAAAGTGTTTGTCGCTCAGGCGGTGTATTCCTAGAAAGGGAATTCGTTTCCAAAGGAATTAGTGGGAGGAAAGTAGAACTTGAAGAAATTCAAGTATCACAGAGTAGTGACACATCTATGGAGGAACAAGAGCGACTGCACAAGATGTTGTGACAGAACAACTCGCTCAAGTAACACAAGACCAGCGTAGGTCTAGCGAGGATACGTCACCAACCCGAGAGATATGGATTTCTCATGACTCGGCGAGGTGATGTATTTCTCATGGATCAAGATGAGCTGTGACTTACCAGGAGGCCATTCATCGCCCCTGAATCGAAGTAGCTTGAGGCCATGAAATCTAAATGGATTCCATGTACACTAACCAGGTATGGACCTTGGTAGAGCCACCTGAAGGGTTACTCCCATAGGGTGCAAGTGGGTCTTCAAGAAGAAGAATGACATGGATGGTAAGGTTCATACCTATAAGGCACGATCTGGTTGCTAAGGGTTTCAAGCAAATTCATGGTGTAGACTATGATGAAACCTTCTACTTGATTGCGATGCTTAAATCATTCGGATTTTACTTGCCATCGCTGCATACCATGACTATGAAATATGGCAAATGGATGTCAAACCGCTTTCCTTAATGGAAATCTCCTTGAGGGCGTGTACATGACACAACCTGAGGGCTTTGACACTTCAAATGATGCCAAGAAAGTATGCAAGTTCTGGCGATCAATTTATGGATTGAAGCAAGCTTCCGAGAAGTTGGAATCTTCGTTTTGATGAAAGCGTGAGGCAGTTTGGATTCATTAAAAATGAAGATGAACCTTGTGTTTACAAGAAGGTTAGTGGGAGCATAGTTGTATTCTGTTGTTATATGTAGATGACATATTACTCATCGGAAAGCAGCGTCCCTACTTTGCAACAAGTTAAGACTTGGTTAGGGAATTGCTTTTCTATGAAAGATTTGGGTGAAGCTACCTACATATTAGGAATCAGGATCTATAGAGATAGATCGCAAAGATTGCTTGGCCTAAGTCAGAGTACATACATAGATAAAGTGTTGAGACGCTTTAATATGCATGATTCCAAGAAAGGGTTCTTGCCCATGACACATGGCGTATGCCTATCAAAGGCACAATCCCCTTCAACTCAGGAAGAGAGGGATCGCATGAATAAGATTCCATATGCATCTGCAATTGGATCTATCATGTATGCCATGTTATGTACTCGACCAGATGTTTCGTATGCCTTGAGCACAACGAGCAGGTACCAGTCTGATCCCGGTGATGGTCATTGGGTTGCTGTCAAGAATATCCTTAAGTACTTGAGAAGAACTAAGGATTCTTTCTTGGTGTATGGAGGTCAGGAAGAGCTCGCTGTAATAGGTTACACCGATGCTAGCTTCCAGACAGATAAAGATGATTCTAAATCGCAATCTGGTTATGTGTTTTGCCTAAATGGTGGCGCTGTGAGCTGGAAGAGTTCAAAGCAGAAACAAATGATTCTACTACAGAGGCGAGTATATTCTTTGCTTCCAATGCAGCAAAGGAGGCTGTTTGGATCAAGAAGTTCATTACTGAACTTGGTACAGTTTCTAGCATTGTGAACCCCATTGATCTCTTTTGTGATAACAATGGTTCCATTGCACAAGCTAAGGAACCCAGATCTCACCAACGATCCAAACAAATACTTAGGCGCTTCCATCTCATTCGAGAGATTATCGATAGAGGAGATGTCAAAATATGCAGGGTACCAACACTTGACAATGTTGCTGACCCACTTACAAAGCCTCTTACCCAGCAGAAGCATGATGGTCATACTAGATCTATGGGTATTAGGTACATGCCTAATTGGCTCTAGTGCTAGTGGGAGATTGTTGGTGTAAGCCCTAGAGGCCAATGTTTTTCCTTTGGACTTATATTTTGTATCATGTAGTTTATTTATTATATGAGGCATTTTCAATTATTATGTTTGTTTCAACATAATAAAGTCCTTGAGTAAAAGTTCATTTTCAATAGAACATCGAGTAGACGACTCGGTTGTGAGATACTAAAGAACTTACTCTAAATATCCGTAGTCGAGTATTATTATTATTAAGGACAATAATAATGCATCAAGACTATTATGTGGGTGGGTGATAACCTCATCTCACGGGTTATAGATATGAGATATCAAGTCACCACATAGGTACACGTTAGGGTAATTGTGTCTTTGGATTGACCCGCCATGAGAATACTACATAGTGTGTTATGTAAGTGTCATGAGTTATTCTCATAGTGATAGTGGTGTATGCCACCCTCAGACCTGAAACCACTATGGTCCCTACATGAGGAGTTGAGTGTTTTATTGCCGTCAAACATTGTCTGTAACAGGAAAATTATAAAGTCGGTCAACTGGGCACTCAACGAGTCATGCAAAGAGACATGAGTGACCTAGATGGGATTTGCCCCTCCTACATAACAGGAGTAATATCTGTGGGCCCCTTGATAGAATATGACTGTAAAATGCATGGCCATCTTTGAAATAAGTCAATATGAGATATTGATCTTATTTGTTGTTACTAAGTCTACTCGGGCATCAAGGAATATAATATTGAACTATACAAGGGTGACACATACTATGCCTTGTGTTCAATATAGATATAAGGGCAAAAGGGTAATTATACACATGATCATTATCACGGAAAGGTTACGTCACAACAACGACATTCTCGTTACTTGGGTAGCGATGATGTATTGCTAGACACCGCTCATCGCTTATAATATTAAATAGTGATTTAATATTATTGCCAGCGTTACGGGAACTCTGGTCACACACATGAGAACAGACTAATGGGAGATTAAATAAATGAGTGAGACTCATTTTATTGATTAGTGCATTCTTCACGATGCACCAAAGCGAGTCAAGAAAGACGCAGAACACGATAAGTTACGGTCTTGCGAGAGCACCACGGTAGCTACGATGCGCTAGGTCAGTCTTAAGTGAAGTCTATAAATAGACTCGTTAAGGCGAAGTCGAACTGGAATTAAAACCTAGCCGTTCCAAAGATCGTGACTTGCATCGTGGATCGGTTCCGTCGTCGGCTAACCGTGGCGAGACCGCTCCCATTCGAAGGTCGTTCATGTGGACTACGTAGAGGCGTTGTTTTACGTGCGGCGCTCGTGCTCGATTCAATTTTTCGCCTGCGCAAGCGATCTGTGCTACAAGAGGTAATTCATATAACCCTGAGTCATGACCATTCGCAAGGATCCATGGAAGGGAAAGTTTAAATTTCCGCTGCGTTTTTAAACTCTGTTATTGCGCTATTTCCCTACAGGGACGATCCCGGACCTGAATAGTACCGGAATGGAGATTCAGTGTCATCAGAGTTTTAGACCTGAATAGTGCCGGAATGGAGATTCAGTGTCGTCTGAGTGTTTCTCGATCTGAATAGTGCCGGAATGGAGATTCAGTGTCGTCGGGACGATTCTCGATCTGAATAGTGCCGGAATGGAGATTCAGCATCGTTGATAAACCGAAAGTTGTGGAGTTTCGTGTGTGAATACATGCCTTGACAGGATGATTTTGATGATTGACAAAAGGGAGCTTTGCAAATAGTCAACCGTGCAAAAAGTGGAAAAGAATACCAAGACGCGTATCAAGAATGATTGTTTCTCAAGTCTTTGGGTTTTGGGTATTTATTTATCTTTATTAAGACAATTTGTAAGTAGTAATAAAAAGCTCTCAATTAAAATTAAATCACACACGCACAAAATATTTTGACATGCATATCTCGTGTCGGATGTCGAACTGAGGAGCTCGGATGTCGAGCTGAGGATTAAGTCGCGTGTCGAGATCTGAGGAAGTCGTATGTCGAGCTCTGAGTAAATCGGATGTCGAGCTGAGGAGGAAGTCGGATGTTGAGCTCTGAGGAAGTAGTATGTCGTCTTGAGGAGGAGGTCGCGTGTCAAGCTTATGAGGTCGAGTACCGAGGTCGGCGTGATGAGCTCTTGTCGCGTCTTGGTGATGGTCCGTGTCGGTGATGAGGTCGCTACCAGGGTCGCGTGTCGTGCCGATGAGGTCGGCGTCTTGAGCTATGAGGACCGAGCTGATGAGGAGGTCGATATCTGGTGTGTCTTGCCGAGGTCGTGTGCCGAGGTCTTTTGCCGAGCTGTTCGGAGGTCATATGCCGAGCCGTGTCGAGGTCGTCTGTCGAGCCGTGTGGCGAGGTCGTCTGGCCGAGCCCTTCGTGAGGTCGTATGCCGAGCCGTCTCAGTGTTTTCAACGCATAGCGGACAAATTCCAACGGACAGATCCCTGTGCAACGGTCAAATCTTCCAACGGACAAATCAACTCAACGGGCAAACGCTCCTCAGTCGGTCTATAAATATAAACAACGCTGTGCTCTTTCTTACAACACGAAAATACAACAATAACGACGCAGTGCTTAATTTTTGTGCCAAAAACTCTGTCAAATATTTTTTATCACTTACACTTATTTGAGCACAATTTTCTGAGAGTCTTTTTATTCTACAAAATTTGAGTTGTATTATTTGAGCTTCAATTTGTTATATCTGCACTATTGAGTGTATCTTTTTCGTCTCATTTTATTTGTGAAAATCATTTATTTTTGGGTAGGAATCCCAAGGTGTTCATAGAGAGGTGATATCTCTTGAACGTATTGCTCTGGTTTAGAGTTGTAAAGGTTTCTAGCTGAACCTGATTTAAAAGCTAGTGTTTTAGTGAAAATCCCATAGTGGTTTGCTTTGGGGACAGGACGTAGGCCACAGGGGGGTTTGGTGGCCGAACCTGTATAAATTGCTGCGTGCTCTTCTTTGCTCTCTGTCTCTTTATCATTCAAGCACTTTATTTATTTTTGTTCTTTATTTATTATTCGGTCATTTATTTTCTGTAATTTTTTATATAAGCACCGCTATCACAATTCACCCCCCTCTTGTGTTTGAAGTCAATTGGTAACAATTGGCATCAGAGCTAGAATCTTGTATAAAGGACTTAACCGTCTCAAGAGAATGACTTCAAACAATTACGAGGGAACTTCCATGAACAGACCCCCATTTTTCAATGGTGAGGGGTATGGTTATTGGAAGGATAGAATGCAAATCTTTCTTGAGGGTGTTGATCTTGATATTTGGGATGCTGTGGAAAATGGTCCATTTGTCCCCACTCAATCAATTAATGATGCAGTGGTAGACAAACCAAGATCACTTTGGACCGAAGATGATAAGAAAAAGGTCCAATACAATTTGAAAGCTAAGAACATCATCACTTCTGCTTTAAGCTACGATGAGTTCTATAGGGTCTCAAATTGCAAGACTACTTTCGAAACGTGGGACACCCTTCTATTGACCCATGAAGGTACTACCGAGGCCAACTTATGTCTCATGGCAAAACACGAGGAGGATGAGGTAAATGCTCTTGAACTCGAATCTCCTTTAACTTATGATGAGCTGCTTATTGCTTGTGAAGAATTAAATAATGAAACGATTAAACTTGGAAAAATTGTTCTTTCTTCTAAGAAAACCATCTCTTCTCTTGAATCAAAAATTGAAATTTTAAACAAAGAGATAGTGATTCTTAAAGAAAAACAAGTTCTTTGTGATTGAAACTTCTCCTCCCATATCTTGTGAAAATAAAAAGGATGAAGTTTTAAAATGCAATGAGTGTAGTGTTTTGAAAAATAAGGTTAAGGATTTAAATAACACTCTTGCAAAATTTACGATGGGAAGAGATAATCTAAACATTATGTTAGGAAACCAAAAGGTACTTTTGGAAAAGTGGTTTAGGTTATCATCCAAAAATTCATGAAAAATCTTTTAAACTCTTCAATCACAACAAACCCTCAAGTAGTCCTTTCATTAAATGCTTCCTTTGTGGTAGAAATGGTCACTTTGCCTCTATTTGCAATATTAGAAAGAATAAAAATGTAGTTGGCAAAAATATGTGGATTCAAAGGGCACCTTGCCCAAGACTAACTCATATGGACCCAAGATGGTTTGGGTACCAAAGGTTAAAATATGATTTGTTGTTGTAGGTGTGCTTGAAAGCCAAGGACTTAAATTGGTATCTTGATAGCGGCTGTTCAAAGCACATGACAGGAGACAAAAGCAAGTTCTCCTCATTGGTACCTAAGAATAGTGGTTATGTCCGGTATGGTGACAACAACAAAGGTAAAATTCTTGGGATTGGTACTATTGGTAAGAGTCCTAGTCCCATTATAGAGAATGTCTTGTATGTGAAAGGTTTGAAACATAACTTGCTAAGTATTAGTCAACTTTCTGACAAAGGCAATAATGTTATATTTGATTCTTCAAAATGCATGGTCGTAAATTCTTTTAATAAAAGTACAGTTTTCGTTGGACCTAGAATTGGAAATATCTATATGCTTGATTTAGATAAAATACCTTCAAATGATGCATGTTGTCTTATTAGTAAAGAGGATGAATCTTGGCTCATATTCACATGGATCATCTTAATAAGTTGGTTCGTAAAGACTTAGTAATTGGCTTACCAAAGCTTCGTTTTGAAAAAGATAAACTTTGTGATGCATGTCAAAAAGGAAAACAAGTAAAGGCATCTTTCAAATCTAAAAATATTGTTTCTACAAACGGGCCTTTACAACTTTTACATATGGATTTATTTGGCCCTTCTAGAACTAAAAGCTTTGGTGGCAATTACTATGCTCTTGTTATTGTGGACGACTATTCTCGCTATACATGGACTTTATTTATTTCTCACAAAAATGATGCTTTTAATGCTTTTCGAAAACTTGCAAAGGTTATACAAAATGAGAAGGGACTTAACATTGCTTCCATTCGAAGTGATCATGGTGGGGAATTTGAGAATGAAGCATTTGAAACATTTTGCACAGAAAATGGCATTGATCACAACTTTTACGCTCCAAGGACACATAACAAAATGGAGTGGTTGAAAGGAAAAATCGGTCTCTTGAAGAGCTAGCGAGGGCGATGCTCAATGAGACTAACCTTCCTAAGTACTTTTGGGCGGAATCTGTGAGCACCGCTTGCTATGTGATGAATCGAGTTCTTATAAGGCCGATCCTTAAGCAAACACCGTATGAACTCTACAAAGGAAGGAAGCCCAACATTTCCCACCTTCACGTTTTTCGGATGCAAGTGTTTTGTCCTAAACAATGGTAAGAATAACCTTGGTAAATTTGATGCTAAAGGCGATGAAGGTTTATTTCTTGGATATTCCACTTCTAGTAAAGCTTTTCGAATTTTTAATAAAAGAACTTGGTGTTGAAGAATGTGCATGTTTCTTTTGATGAATCTAACCCCAAATCTTCAAGAAAAGAAAGTGTTGATGATCTTGCGAAGTATTTGGAGATACCTATTTAGAGGAACAAGAGAGATCAAAAGTTCAAAGGAGGATCAAGAGTCCTTGCCTCAACCCTCTCAAGAACTCTCTCACTCAAATCTTCCAAAGGAATGGAGAGTCTCAAAGAACCATCCTCTTGACAACATAATAGGTGATATCTCAAAGGGGTAACAACTCGAAACTCTCTTAATCATGCATGTCATCATATGGCCTTTGTCTCTCAAATTGAACCAAATGACGTCAATGAAGCCATCTTTGATGAGCATTGGACCTTTGCTATGCAAGAGGAATTAAATCAATTTGAAAGAAATGATGTTTGGGAACTTGTCCCTAGGCCTAAAGATCACCTAGTCATTGGGACCAAATGGGTCTTTCGCAATAAGCTTGATGAAAGCGGTATCATTGTTAGAAATAAAGCTAGACTTGTTGCAAAAGGCTATAACCAACAAGAGGGCATAGATTTCGATGAAACCTATGCACCCGTGGCTAGATTAGAAGCTATTCGCATGCTTCGCATTTGCATGCATCATGGATTTCAAACTTTTTCAAATGGATGTTAAAAGTGCATTTCTTAATGGCTTTATTCAAGAAGAAGTATATGTTGATCAACCTCCGGTTTTGAAAATTTTGAATTTCCAAATCATGTTTTCAAATTGAAAAAGGCTTTATATGGTTTAAAACAAGCTCAGAGAGCTTGGATACGAAGGTTGAGCAAATATTTACTTGAAAAAGGTTTTGAAAGAGGAAAAGTTGATACCACTCTTTTCATTAAACACAAAAATCATGACATTTTACTTGTTCAAATTTATGTTGACGATATCATCTTTGGTGCTACTAATGAGTCTTTGTGTGAAGATTTTTCCAAAATCATGCAAAGTGAGTTTGAAATGTCCATGATGGGAGAACTCAACTACTTCCTTGGTCTTCAAATCAAACAAACAAAAGAAGGAATTTTTATAAATCAATCCAAATATTGCAAGGAGTTGCTTAAAAGATTTGGAATGAGCAACGCCAAAGAAATCTCAACTCCCATGAGCACATCATGCTATCTTGACAAAGATGAAGGTGGTAAGTCGGTCAAGTAAGTAAGTATAGAGGTATGATAGGATCTCTTCTCTATCTCACTGCTAGTCGTCCGGATATTATGTCTAGTGTTTGTATGTGTGCACGTTTTCAAGCTAGTCCTAAGGAATCACATCTCTTAGCGGTAAAACGCATTATGAGATATCTCACTGGCACACAAACTATGGGTTTATGGTACCCCAAAGGTGCTGACTGCACACTTATTGGGTACTCGGATTCTGATTTTGCGGGTTGCAAAATGGACCGAAAAAGCACTAGTGGGACATGTCACTTACTTGGGAATGCCTTGGTCTCATGGCATAGTAAGAAACAAGCCAGTGTGGCTTTGTCCACTTCTTTGAAGCGAGAATCGTTCTGGCAGCGGTTGTTGTGCACAAATTATTTGGATAAAACAACAGTTGAATGATTATGGAATCAATCTGAAAACTGTTCCAATTAAGTGCGACAATACTAGTGCCATAAACCTCACGAAAAATCCGGTTTATCACTCTCGGACTAAACATATAGAGATTAGGCACCATTTTATTAGAGATCATGTTCAAAAAGGAGATTGTGTGATTGAGTTTGTGGAAACATCTAAACAACTTGCAGATATTTTTACTAAACCTTTGCCTAAAGAAAGCTTCTTTTTTATAAGAACCGAGTTAGGAATTTTAGACCAATCATGCATTGAGTGACTGCCTGTGATTGCATTTTCTTTTTGAATAAATTCTAACTTGGGCATTTGAGTGTGCTAACGAGTTTATGCAGGTCTTTTCCCCTTCCATTTTCTTTAAGTACGGAATAATGAGTGGGTGACGCATTTGTCTTATGCAACTAGCTAATCATGTCCAACCAGCTCATCTGTCACACACCAAGCTTGGTATCACGTAACTATCAAAATATGCTTGTTTAATCCTGAATATATGCCTTGCTTTATTTGTCTTTCCCACTTTTTGATGTTGCCAAAAGGGGGAGAGTTACATGAATGCATGATTGAGGGGGAGTGATATTTTAAGTATTGCCTATTGTGAGAGGGAGTTTTTCTAAATATTGTGCTTAAACTCTGATATCTTTTATTGAAAAACCATGCTTATATCTCATTGCTATATCATGATTATATTTTACTAAATTCCCTCCATGAGATGTTTGTCATCATCAAAAAGGGGGAGTCTGTGAATACATGCCTTGACAGGATGATTTTGATGATTGACAAAAGGGAGCTTTGCAAATAGTCAACCGTGCAAAAAGTGGAAAAGAATACCAAGACGCGTATCAAGAATGATTGTTTCTCAAGTATTTGGGTTTTGGGTATTTATTTATCTTTATTAAGACAATTTGTAAGTAGTAATAAAAAGCTCTCAATTAAAATTAAATCACACACGCACAAAATATTTTGACATGCATATCTCGTGTCGGATGTCGAACTGAGGAGCTCGGATGTCGGTGAGGATTAAGTCGCGTGTCGAGATCTGAGGAAGTCGTATGTCGAGCTCTGAGTAAATCGGATGTCGGTGAGGAGGAAGTCGGATGTTGAGCTCGAGGAAGTAGTATGTCGTCTTGAGGAGGAGGTCGCGTGTCAAGCTTATGAGGTCGAAATCTGAGGTCGCGTGATGAGCTCTTGTCGCGCGTCGAGCTGATGGTCCGTGTCGGTGATGAGGTCGCCATCGAGGTCGCGTGTCGCGGCCGATGAGGTCGCGTGCCGAGCTATGAGGACCGAGCTGATGAGGAGGTCGATACGTGAGTCGTGCCGAGGTCGTGTGCCGAGGTCTTTTGCCGAGCTGTTCGGAGGTCATATGCCGAGCTGTGTCGAGGTCGTCTGTCGAGCCGTGTGGCGAGGTCGTCTGCCGAGCCGCTTTCAGAGGTCGTATGCCGAGCCGTCTCCGTGTTTTCAACGCAACGGACAAATTCCAACGGACAGATCCCTGTGCAGCGGTCAAATCTTCCAACGGACAAATCAACTCAACCGCAAACGCTCCTCGGTCGGTCTATAAATATAAACAACGCTGTGCTCTTTCTTACAACACGAAAATACAACAATAACGACGCAGTTGCTTAATTTTTGTGCCAAAAACTCACAAATATTTTTATCACTTACACTTATTTGAGCACAATTTTCTGAGAGTCTTTTTATTCTACAAAATTTGAGTTGTATTATTTGAGCTTCAATTTGTTATATCTGCACTATTGAGTGTATCTTTTTCGTCTCATTTTATTTGTGAAAATCATTTATTTTTGGGTAGGAATCCCAAGGTGTTCATAGAGAGGTGATATCTCTTGAACGTATTGCTCTGGTTTAGAGTTGTAAAGGTTTCTAGCTGAACCTGATTTAAAAGCTAGTGTTTTAGTGAAAATCCCATAGTGGTTTGCTTTGGGGACAGGACGTAGGCCACAGGGGTGTTTGGTGGCCGAACCTGTATAAATTGCTGCGTGCTCTTCTTTGCTCTCTGTCTCTTTATCATTCAAGCACTTTATTTATTTTTGTTCTTTATTTATTATTCGGTCATTTATTTTCTGTAATTTTTTATATAAGCACCGCTATCACAATTCACCCCCCTCTTGTGTTTGAAGTCAATTGGTAACATCGTGGCGTCAGGGAACCTGAACTGAATGTCCTAGGGTGAGCGGAGAGCCCAAAGCTACGGCTGGCGTTCAGTGGATGGATCGGCGTTATTTCCGGAATTGTCGAGAGTGTCTTGCGGGTGTGTTTGAGTTGCGTTTTGAGAGATTGTGCATCTTGTGTCTTGCTTTATGAATTGCTATTTTTATGATTATTTGAGAAGTTGACCCTTTCCCGTGGTGCCTTCAACCAATGATGGTTACCCAGGCGATGGAGTGGACGTGAGGGACCCGATGGTGGACAATGACGGGGAGGACTTCTTCGAGAATCCGGGTGATGTCTTTTATTTGTCATGATGGACCGATGCGCGTTTGTGATTATCTGACTGTATATGTTACTTTTGGATGACTGTAGCTTTTGTCTTTTGTGTATAGTGGTAGGTGACCAGTTGGGCTAGGTGATGTTTTGCTGTCACAGGGTAGACTGGAGGTTTTACTTTTGGAGCAGCCCCCTGCGTGGGTAACTGCCGAGAGTACCTCATGTAGTAACATTGTAGGGTTTTCATACTCAGGGTATATTCTTGCTTATGCATATTCATTTACTGCTTCCGGTGTGTAAAACTCTTTAACTGATTATCTTTTGGTGGCATGTGTGTATGTCTTGTTTAGCTGTAGTAGTCAATTGCATTTATAATTCCATCATGTTTCGAAAACGTTGCTTGTAACGACCCGTTTCCGGACCGCTACCGAGCTCAATATACCGAGCTCGAGTTACCGAGCTCAACACACCAAGCTCAAACATAAACCTATATGAGATGTATTTTAAAAACAAAACTCTTGTGCCTTTTTAAAAAAAACGATATATTTTTTTTTCAGAAAAAAAAAACAACTCGTGCACATCAGAGTAATTACAGCTTTTCGAAACATGGTGCAACTAAGACACAAGACTTAAATTCAAATAAAACATACATGCATAACATACACATATATATATCACCCGAATAATAATGTATACAAATACAGAGTAGCAAATGTGCAAAGAAAATACACCTAAGGTACGACAACTTCAAAAGAGCCATCATACCCTGGGGGTACTTCCGGCAGACTCCCACGCAGGGGGCTGCTCCAAAAGTAAGACCACCAGTCTACCCTGTAGCAACAAAAACAACACTGCCCAAACTGGTCACGACCTCGAACATAAAAGAAATACAAGAACAGTCCTCAGAAAAACCAACATCCAATAAATAAACAATCACGACAGGTAGAGGTCGTCACTCGGGTCCTCGTCGACCTCCTCCTCGGCATCGTCTACTGTCGAGTTCCCTGCGCCCTCGACATCGCCTGGGTAACCGTCATGGATTGAAGGCACCACGGGAAAGGGTCAACTTCTCAACAAGTTAAGATAAGCTCGACATAAAAATATAAGCAAACAGCAAAGTATAACATTCACCGACGTGACTCGACCATCTCACTCTAAACTCGACACAACTCACAATTCCATTTTCTCTCGACTCGACAATTTTCCGGAATGCACACGCCGCATCAGTATGTCGGAAAGTCCAGCCGAAGCCTTGGGATCTCGCTCTCCCTAGGACAACTCAGTCCCAGGTCGTGGCGTGGCGGCGTCTGGTCAATCTCCCGTAAACAAAAGGGGACCTAGCACCCTCGATTATCCGGTCACGGCTCAAAAACGTCATACGACTCACCTAGCTCGCTCACTCGATGAACAATTAGCATACGATATTCAAGGAGTTAAACACAAAATATTCAACCGCATGTCAAATAAAAGAGCAAGCTCGACATGAAGAAACGCAATTCAACATGCAATACACACTTCACGACATATATTCAATCACATATTAAATACATGCAAAACTCAATCATATCACAACATTTCATCTCGACACAAATCAGTAATTCCATACACAATAACATAACCACATAGAATATGAAATGCCCTTACATACTATAACAAATATAAATGTGAAGCGCCCTTACATACTATAACAAATATAAATGTGAAGCGCCCTTACATACTATAACAAATATAAATGTGAAGCGCCCTTACATACTATAACAAATATAAATGTGAAGCGCCCTTACATACTATAACAAATATAAATGTGAAGCGCCCTTACATACTATAACAAATATAAATGTGAAGCGCCCTTACCGAACTCCAAGTTAAATGCTGCTCGACAACGACCTCGACACAGCTGTCTTCAAAGAACTCGACAACGACTTCGATACGTACGCTTCTCAGTCGACCTCGACACGTCTGATCCTCGTTACGGATTCTGCTTCGCGTCCTTGGATTCGCTTTCCGTACACCTCGATTCGAATTCACTCGATCTCTGAATCGACTTCCTAAAACAAACACAACTTCGATCGATCTATGGTTCTAATACATCTAGCTCTCTTCCCCAAACTCAACCACAACCCGGAAAATATAAAACTCAAGAAGCGAAAGATATTTTTCCTCCAACACAAAGTTAGGGATTTCGATCGTAATTCATGAAAAGTTATCGATGCTTCAAATGATAGATCGACAACAACAATAATCGAAGCAACGAATGAAAATCAAGAAAATCGAAATGAACCAAAAATGGGGTTTTCGGGCATTGCCGATTGCGAGAAAAACAGAGAAGGAAATTTGTTTTACAAGCCCAATTAATCGGTTAAAAAGATAGGTAATATTGTGAAGAAGAAAACCCATCAATTTGATATGATTTGGAAGCATAAAGCGATTAAAAATGGAAGAAGATTTAGCGCTAAACAAGAGTACAGTATGAAAGAAAATCTGTTCTTCATACCTCAGCGGTGATGGTCGATCAGGCGAGATATGGATCGAGAAGTTGATGATGAACAAAATTGATGAAGAAATCTTGTGCGAGAATCTCATTTGGAACTCACGGTTTAAGTCGATGAAGATTTTTAAGGAAACAACGAAACACAGGCGAAGGAAGGAAGAAGAAAGAAGAAAAGAGAAATGAGTGAAACGGCCGTGGTATACAAATTGGCGAGAAAGGGGTAAAACGTAACTCCAGCTATAAGATGCCAATCCCAATAATCATCTACCCGTTAACTCGTTCCTCTCATGATTACCCTCTACTCGCCGGTCAACGACAAGCCGACAATGTAATAATTACAAACAATATAATAATAACGCTGAGTAACGTTCGAAATAATACGAGGTGTCATCTCGACACGATGTCGACAAGAGTGCTCGTGCAAATGTACAAAGTTCTAACACGAGTTCGTGAACGCGGTCTCCTCATTTCGACTTGCGTCCTCATCGATTCGATGCAGCGACTTCATCAACTCGACACCCGACCTCCTCACCATTTCGTGACTAGTGCACGTGGTCTCATCACTCGACAAAGATCTCGGCAAGCGATCTAGTCACGGGATCTCGACACAAGGTCTTGGTCGAGGTCTCGATACGTCGTCTAATACGATGTCGATCTCGTCTCGGGTGTTACAATCTCTCCTCTAAAAAATTTCGTCCTCGAAATTGCAAATAAGCTTCTTACCTCGGAAAAGTTCAGTCTTTGAATCTTCATCTTCTCCTCCAGCTCCCAAGTCGCATCTCCCGTCTTGATCCCACACAACCTTGACAAGTTGGATCTCTTTGTTCCGCAATCGCTTGGCTTTCCGATCAACGATTCTTGCTGGTGGCGCTTCAAAAGATAAGTCGCCCTTCGGTTGAATCACATCCGGTTCGATGACATGAGAAGGGTCTAAACATACTTCCGCAATTGTGAGGCGTGAAAGACGTCGTGGATGTTCGACAAGAATGGTGGCAATGCACCGATATGCCACTGGACCAATCTGACGAAGGATGCGGTAAGGTCCAATGAATTTAGGGTAAGTTTCTTGGATTTGATCGCTCGACCAACTCCGATGAGTGGGGGTGACTCTAAGAAATACATGTCCTCCTTCCTCGAACTCGAGTGGTCGACGTCGTTGATCTGCATAACTCTTCTCGCCGACTTTGAGATGTTCGCATCCGATCTCTCGATCAAACGGATCTTCTCGGTAGTCTGCTGGATCATATCTGGTCCTGACGATCTGCTCGCCGCCCTGGTACCAACAAAGAGGCGTCGACATTTCCGCCCATACGGCGCTTCAAAGGTGCCATTCCAATACTCGCATGGAAGCCGTTGTTGTATGTGAACTCCACCAATGGTAAGGCGTCGTCCCAACTTCCTCGGTGATCTAACGCATAAGCTCGTAACAAATCTTCAAGCGATTGGATCGTTCTCTCGATCTGTCCGTCGATCTGCGTGGATGATATGCCGAGCTAAGCCTGAGCTCGGTTCCCATCGCTCCTTGCAATTCCCTCCAAAAATGAGGCGTGAACTTGGATCTCGGTCCGACACGATCGAAGAGGTATTCCATGAAGTCGTACTATCTCCGCGATGTAGATCTCGGTCGCTTTTTCCACGTTGTATGTCGACTCACCGGCAAGAAATGAGCGGATTTGGTCAATCGGTCGACGATCACCCAAATCGAATCATTCTTCTTCTGCGTCTTCGGCAAACCTACAACGAAATCCATGGAAATATCGTCCCATTTCCATACCGCACGTCAGCGATTGTAGCATTCACGCAGGTCGTTGGTGCTCCACCTTCGCTTACTGACACGTCAAACATGAAGCTACGTACTCGGCCCCTTGCTTCTTCATTCCTGACCACCAAAAATGCTTCTTCAAGTCTTGATACATCTTCGTAACTCTGGATGAATACTAAAGTTGCTCTTATGCGCTTCGTCGAGAATCAACTTCCTCGGCTCGGATCGTTAGGCACGCGCACACTCGGCCATTGCACTTCAAGATGTCGTCGCTCCGACCTGAAATTCATCGCCTTCCTTGCGCTATCAATCGAATCTTCTCTTGCGAAGCTCGTCCGCGAACTTGCTGGTCTCGGATCTCGCCCAACAATCATTAGAAATGGTAAGCATACCAAATCTCGGCTTCCCGGTGAAACTTCGACACTCAACTTCAAATCTCGGAACTTCTCGAGCATCTCCAACTCCTTGATCATCATTACCGAGGTTAAAACGCTCTTCTGCTCAACGCATCTGCTACTACGTTAGCCTTACCAGGATGGTATTCCAACGTAAAGTCGTAGTCCTTGAGAAATTACGTCCATCTACGTTGGCGCATGTTGAGCTCATCCGTCGAGCAGTACTTCAAGCTCTTGTGATCGCCGAAAGCGAAGAGTGCTCCCGTAAAGGTAGTGCCTCCATATCTTGGCGCAAAAACTCTGCCGCTAGCTCCAAGTCGTGAGTAGGATAGTTCCTCTCGTGAATCTTAAGTCGTCTTGAAGCATACGCGACCACCTTCCGATGTTGCATCGGCCACATCCCAATCCTGGTGTGACGCATCACAATACACCTCGAAAGGCTCTTCGGGTTGAGGCAAAATCAAGACAGCGCCGCCGTCAAAAGCTCCTTGATCGTTGAAAATCGGCTTCACACTCCTCGGCCCAAGCAAAAGGTTGATCCTTCCTCGTCAATCGTGTAAGCGCGACAATCTTCGAGAAACTTTCAATGAATCTTCGGTAATATCCTGCTAAGCCGACAAAACTCCCGATCTCAGAATCGCCTTCTACTGTTCCCACGCTATCACCGCTTCAATCTTAGTTGGATCCACACTATCCCTTCTCTGGAAATCACGTGACCTAGAAAATTCACCTCTTCAAGCCAAAATTCACACTTGACAGTTGGCATAGAGTTGCTTATCTCGTAATATCTGCGATGCTCGGCATAGGTGTTCTGCGTGCTCTTCTCGGTTCCTCGAGTAAATCAATATGTCGTCGATGAACACTACAACGAACTGATCCAAAAGCGAATGAAAAATCCTGTTCATGTAGTCCATAAACACCGGGCGCGTCGTCACTCCAAACGGCATCACCAAGTACTCGTAGTGGACGTATCTAGTCTGAAAAGCTGTTTTGGCGACATCTTCCTCCTTCACGCCGAATCGATGGTAGCCCGACTTCAAGTCTATCTTGGAAAAGATCGCCGCTCCACGGTTGGTCCATCAAATCGTCAATACGTGGTAACGGATAACGGTTCTTCCACGGTAACCTTGTTGAGCTCGCGATAGTCCACGCCACGGCCTTGATCGTCCATCCTTCTTCTTAACCAACAACACCGAGCTCCCCACGGTGACACGCTCGGTCGTATGAATTGCTTCGACTCCAAGTGTTCGATCCGGGACTTGACTCTTTCATCTCGGCGGGAGACATCCCATGCGGCGCTTTGGAAATCGGTCCTGTTCCTGGAATCAGGTCGATGGAGAACTCGACCTCTCGTACTGGTGGTAATCCTGGCACGTCTTCGGGAAAAACGTCCTCAAAATCACACACCACTGGAACATTCTTCACGTCGATCTGCTGGAAAACTTCCGAACTAGCTAGATACATGTATTCCCTAGTTCCTTCTTTCAAAGAAACTCCAATACGTTCGGCAGAAAGATAATTGGAGACTCCAAGGTCTGGAAAAATTACAGTTTTACGGGCACAGTCCAAAAGGACATGGTGGTGTGACAACCAATCCATCCCGAGGATAACATCTAAACCCTTAAGAGGCAAACAAACCAAATTGACCACAAACTTTCTATTCTGAATAATCACTACACAATTAAGACATGCAGTGTTTGTGACTAAGGTTTTAGCAGCTGGGGTTGTAACTACTAATTTAAACGGTAAAGCGATCCACAATCAAGCTCAAAAGGTTCACACAATCGTAAGAAATGAAGGAATGGGTTGCACCGAATCAAAAAGAACGGATAAGGATTTACCCTCGATCTCACATTCACCTTGGATAAGATCATCACCGACCGCTTCCTCGCCACTCATGCAGAAAACTCTGCCTTTAGCCACTTGACGCTTTCCTTTGGCCTTTGCCGCAAGCATCGTCGGTTCAGCTTTAGGTGTAGGACAATCCTTAGCAAAATGCCCTGGCTTCTTGCAGTTGAAACACACCTCCTCCTTTTGAGTACATCTACTCGCGTAATGTCCCGGCTTTCCACATCGGTAGCAAGTCACCTCGACACTGGTCTGACCTCCACTCCTCGGTACTTGGGTCATCGGACGATCGTCCCCTGTTGTCGTTCCCCGAGGTCGGTCGTAAGGTCTCTTCTGCGGTAGTTTCCGCTTTACGTGCAAATCTACGCCGCACTCGGGGTCTCACCGTCCGCCCAACAGTCTTCTTCTTGTGGCTCCTCACTCCTTCTACCTCGACACATCGGTCAATCGGCTCTTGGAGATTTCGGATCCTCAACGACACCATCGACTTCAATGTCGAATCTCAATCCCGTTGGAATCTCTCACTTAACCATCTCTGGTCAACTCGGTCACGAAATGGACTGAAATACCTCGCCAACGATTCAAACTTGGCGCATACTCGGACACCGCCGAGTTGCCTTCTTTGCAGCTTGAAGAAATTCCTGCTCCTTCTCGGCTCGTGCGATGTCAGGAAGTACTTGTCCAAGAACCTTTCACGAAAAAGCTCCCAGGTCATCTCGCGATGTTACGCTATAAACGCTTGCTTCACTCCTCTCCACCAATACTCTGCGTCTCCTAGCAATAAGTAGGTGGCATAGTCGACCTTCACGTTGTCCGCAATGAAGTGCCTCAAAGATCTTCTCGATCTCTTGCATCCAAAGATCGACTTTATCCGGATTTGGCTCACCGTAGAACTTCTGGATCATGCTTCCTAAAGTCGGCCAATCCTCTTGCTTGACATTACGTTACGCTCGTTCTTTGTTCTGCAGGATTCTGAGTTAACGCCGTCTGTTGAGCCATCGCGTTAACTGTTGAGTTGCGGCGGTGATTGTTGAGCCATGGCTGCCGCCATCTCGGTCATAGCTTGAATAGCTCGTTCCATGTCGGCGTTCTCGGTTGCGGATGTCGTATTCCTCTGGTGGCATTAGATTCCACAAAGTTCAAAACCACTGTCGAATCTCACACAAGGATGTGTTAAAACACCTTTGCTTCAATCAAGAAACAGTTCAAACAATTTCTCAAGCAATACGTGCTTCACTTAATCAAACAAAGAATCAACATAATACAACTAGGTACCCAACACATAACCCGACACGGTGACGGTCAAATCCTATGCGGCTCGGTCGAGCCGAGCTCGATACCAAAGTCAGAACGACCGCTTTAGGACCGCTACCGAAGCTCAATATACCGAGCTCGAGTTACCGAGCTCAACACACCAAGCTCAAACATAAACCTATATGAGATGTATTTTAAAAACAAAACTCTTGTGCCTTTTTAAAAAAAACGATATATTTTTTTTTCATAAAAAAAAAACAACTCGTGCACATCAGAGTAATTACAGCTTTTCGAAACATGGTGCAACTAAGACATAAGACTTAAATTCAAATAAAACATACATGCATAACATACACATATATATATCACCCGAATAATAATGTATACAAATACAGAGTAGCAAATGTGCAAAGAAAATACACCTAAGGTACGACAACTTCAAAAGAGCCATCATACCCTGGGGGTACTTCCGGCAGACTCCCACGCAGGGGGCTGCTCCAAAAGTAAGACCACCAGTCTACCTCAGCAACAAAAACAACATCGCCCAAACTGGTCACGACCTCGAACATAAAAGAAATACAAGAACAATCCTCAGAAAAACCAACATCCAATAAATAAACAATCACGACAGGTAGAGGTCGTCACTCGGGTCCTCGCCGACCTCCTCCTCGGCATCGTCTCATCGCCGAAGTTCCTGCGCCCTCGACATCGCCTGGGTAACCGTCATGGATTGAAGGCACCACGGAAAGGGTCAACTTCTCAACAAGATAAGATAAGCTCGACATAAAAATATAAGCAAACAAAGAAAGTATAACATTCACCGACGTGACTCGACCATCTCACTCTAAACTCGACACAACTCACAATTCCATTTTCTCTCGACTCGACAATTTTCCTAATGCACACGCCGTATCAGATGTCGGAAAGTCCAGCCGAAGCCTTGGGATCCTCGCTCTCCCTAGGACGATCGACTCAGGTCCCGTGAGCGTGGCGACGTCTAGTCAATCTCCCGTAAACAAAAGGGGACCTAGCACCCTCAGTTATCCGTGTCACGGCTCAAAAACGTCATACGACTCACCTAGCTCGCTCACTCGATGAACAATTCGCCGCATACGATATTCAAGGAGTTAAACACAAAATATTCAACCGCATGTCAAATAAAAGAGCAAGCTCGACATGAAGAAACGCAATTCAACATGCAATACACACTTCACGACATATATTCAATCACATATTAAATACATGCAAAACTCAATCATATCACAACATTTCATCTCGACACAAATCAGTAATTCCATACACAATAACATAACCACATAGAATATGAAATGCCCTTACATACTATAACAAATATAAATGTGAAGTGCCCTTACATACTATAACAAATATAAATGTGAAGCGCCCTTACATACTATAACAAATATAAATGTGAAGCGCCCTTACATACTATAACAAATATAAATGTGAAGCATACTTACCAACTCAAGTTAATCTTTGCTCGACAACGACCTCGACACATTTGTCTTCAAAGAGCTCGACAACGACTTCGATCGTGACGCTTCTCGATCGACCTCGACACGCATCTGATCCTCGTTACGGATTCACGCTTCGCGTCCTTGGATTCGCTTTCCGTACACCTCGATTCGAATTCACTCGATCTCTGAATCGGACTTCCTAAAACAAACACAACTCGGATCGATCTATGGTTCTAATACATCTAGCTCTCTCTTCCCAAACTCAACCACAACCCGGAAAATATAAAACTCAAGAACTGAAAGATATTTTTCCTCCAACACAAAGTTAGGGATTTCGATCGAAATTCATGAAAAGTTATCGATGCTTCAACAGATAGATCGACAACAACAATAATCGAAGCAACGAATGAAAATCAAGAAAATCGAAATGAACCAAAAATGGGGTTTACGGGCATTGCCGATTGCGAGAAAAAGCAGAGAAGGAAATTTGTTTTACAAGCCCAATTAATCGGTTAAAAAGATAGGTAATATTGTGAAGAAGAAAACCCATCAATTTGATATGATTTGGAAGCATAAAGCGATTAAAAATGGAAGAAGATTTAGCGCTAAACAAGAGTACGGATGAAAGAAAATCATTCTTCATACCTCAACGGTGATGGTCGATCAGACGAGATATGGATCGAGAAGTTGATGATGAACAAAATTGATGAAGAAATCTTGTGCAGAATCTCATTTGGAACTCACGGTTTAAATCGATGAAGATTTTTAAGGAAACAACGAAACACAGAGCGAGAAGGAAGGAAGAAGAAAGAAGAAAAGAGAAATGAGTGAAAGCGGCCGTGGTATACAGTGGCGAGAAAGGGGTAAAAGCGTAACTCCAGCTATAAGATGCCAATCCCAATAATCATCTACCCGTTAACTCGTTCCTCTCATGATTACCCTCTACTCGCCGGTCAACGACAAGCCGACAATGTAATAATTACAAACAATATAATAATAACTTGAGTAACGTTCGAAATAATACGAGGTGTCATCTCGACACGATGTCGACAAGAGTGCTCGTGCAAATGTACAAAGTTCTAACACGAGTTCGTGAACGCGGTCTCCTCACCGACTTGCGTCCTCATCGATTCGATGCGCGACTTCATCAACTCGACACCCGACCTCCTCATTTCGGCTAGTGCACGTGGTCTCATCAGCTCGACAAAAGATCTCGGCAAACGATCTAGTCACGGGATCTCGACACAAGGTCTTGGTCGAGGTCTCGATACGTCGTCCTAATACGATGTCGATCTCGTCCTCAGGTGTTACATTGCTCGTACTCTGAATGTGTGTCACAAAAGACACTTGTGTATAGAAAGAAAAAAAAAATTTACCGCATTTTCCAAAAGACACAAAGAGTACTATTTCGAAAACTTACTGGCATTCAGAATTGTTCTAGCTTAGTAGCGGTCCGGAAACGGGTCGTTACAGAACTAGATCCAACTGAACATGACAAAAACACAAGAAAGGAGGGTTTGAATTGGGTTTTCGAAATATTTTCGAAATACGTATGTTTTTGAAAACCTTTTCAAAACAACTCTCAATTGAAAATAACAATGAGAATAAGTAAAGAAAAGAGATAGGAGGACACAATGATTTATACTAGTTCATTATCACCTGATAGCTACATCTAGTCCCTTTACAACACTGAAGGATTTCTCCACTATAATCAACTTATTACACTTAAGAGTATAGTACTGCCAAACTGGCCATACTCTCAACTTCTTAGAACGACTTAGTACAGTCAAGCCTCTAAGGAATACAACCACTACTGGGCTAAATATAAGAGCTCAAAAATACTTTGAAACAATAACAATAACTGCCAACAGAGAGGATTTAGAATGAAAAGCTTTAACCAACAAGATAACTTTCTAACAGAAAGAATAAAACAATTAAGTGCTAGTTCACTTGGTCTTAGAGACTTGGAATAATTTCTTGGTTGCTCACTGTCTCAGTTTTTGTTGTAATAGAATCGTTAACCTTCTTCAGTGAACTGAGTAAGGTATATATAGCTAGGGTACCAAATAGTGCCATTGTGACTAACAGGTCTTTCACCAATGGACAAAACTTGAGATCCGTTTTTGTGGCTTTTAGTGAGTCATGTAACCTTCACTTTGCAGTCTGTACACTGATACAGTTGTCGAAAGCAGTTTTTGTGTTCTTGTGATCCTTTTTGAATTTGGACACTTTCAGAGCAAGACATATTTGATGATTATATCTGTTGACATTCTCTTTGGACTTTGATTCTTCGTACACTAGAAGATCATCAACGAAGTTTCTTTAATGAATGAAATAGCCTTTAATGCTTCACTCCGTCTGGTTTCAAACCAGAGGCATCTTTATACCAGATGATGCTTGTTACTGAGATACTCTGCTTACCTGAGTAAGCTTAGATCAGAGGCAAGCTCTTTAAAGTAGTTTTTCTTGGCTTTTCAAATACTAGAGCCTTGTAGCACCAGACGCAAGATTCCAACATGTAGTCTTACCAGAGCATGATCTTATCAGAGCATGATGGTCTACCAGAGGGTTGACTACCAGAGCTTCTTACTAGAGCGTTGACTACCAGAGCATGGTTATCAGAGTGAGGTTATAGGATGCTGACTTCATCAGCACTTACCAGATGATCATTGCCAGACTCAGAGAAATGGACCAGAGGGTGAAATGCGAACAGAGGCACAACTTTTGGAGATACTTCCATCTTATGAATAGTGACTTACACATTAAATTCTGCACACTAACAAACACATCAGAAGATAAATTTTTCTTTTCATTAGTTGTTATCATCAAAATAATTAAGGGTCATTGTTTCTGAATCCACTTGATTCCAATATTCTCCCCTTTTTGATGATGACAAACAGATAGATTGATGAACAATTTTCTATTAGAAAAATATTTTCTTAAGAGAATTTTAGAGGCTGCCCCTGAATTAAGCACATGTAAATATTTTCTAAGTACAGTAATCACATCAGATGCATGCTTAAACAAATAGTGTATCAGAGCATGCATTCCAGTGTAGTGTGTCAGAGCATAGGATATAAACATTCATTCTGATATTATGTATCAACACATACCAAATATAATGTATTAGATCATGCAATGCATGGTGTTTAATTCATTTTAACACTTAGTTGATATATTGAGTTCATCAATTACTCTATACTTCTCTATTTTCTTCTCCCCCTTTTGTCTACAGACAAAAAGGTTAAGAATATAAAGACCATCATTGTCAAAACAGAGTATATAAAAGATATAGAAAGATAGAAGTTAAAACAGAAAAAGCACCAAAATCAATTTTTCATTAAAAAGAATACCAAATTACAAAAGTGTTTGATCTCAAAAGAAAAAGGTACAAGGCTAAAATAGCAAAAGGTGAAAAGTCCTAAGGGCATTCTAGGGATTGTTCAGCTTCTCCAAAATAGCTTTCAAAATGTCAGTAACTTCATCATGTTTCTGAGTGGAAGAGACCATGAATTGCTTAAATTATCTGTTATCTCCAATCAATCTGTCCCAGACAGCCCTTGGAACTACAACATTATCAGATTGACTAGAAGAAGCAGAGGCAGATGCTTGACCAACCATAGCAATAGAAGCAGGAGGAGGAGTTGTAGGTTCTGGTGCAGGTGGAGGTGCAGGTTCTGGTTCCCAAACTGCTGGAGGTTCACTTGGAGGCTTTTTCCAAGCAGGTGCAGCCAGAAGTCTCCTTGTTAGCTGAAGTTATTTCCCCTTGTGGTTTTCAAACCAATCAGTTACAGAGTACCATTCAGCATAGCTTCCTGAGCCAGCAAGGTACCAATAGATAAGGCACGATCCTTTTTAATGCCTTGTTCTATTTGAAGTTGTTCATGTCATGGTGCCATAAACCTCTCAACGGTAGGGAATATGTGATGGTTTGGCTGAGGCAGGGATAAGTTAAGGCCACGGTATAAAGGGATAACTGGAGGTTGGCATGAAGAAGCAATGGATTGGGTTTGGATTAAGGTATCAGAGGGTGGTGGTGTTTGAGTTTCAGAAGGTGGAGAAATGATTGGGCTTGAAGGAATAGGTAGGGTAGAGTGTGAATCTGGAGTGGGTGGTTCAGACTCAAGGTTTTGAACAACTTCAGAGGCAATTTTATAAGTAATGACGATGTCATCTTCTAGAATTGGATCTATTGCATGTTTGGTTTCAATGTGGTGTGGTGATGGTGGAGGTGTTGAAGTTTGTTGGATATAGGGTGTTAGAGTATGTTTAAAGGTGGCTAAGGGCTGAATGTCAAGTATAGTATCAGATCTAGGTACAGAGGTTTAGGTTTCCTGGGGATAGGTTATGTGGCAGTTTCTGGTTGTGTTGGAAGGTTAAGGTCAGGTTGTGGTTGAGATTGAGGTGGAGGAACAGGAGCAGTTTGGCGTGGGAGGCAAACAAAGATTAGTTCAATATCAAGAAATGAGACATTGGTTCTCATCCTTTGTCTCTATCTTAGGGGCACCTCATCATCATCATTAAATGATGAGTCAGAGGGTAATGGGGGTAAAGAAGAAGTAGTTGGTTTAGAAGGTTGAGCAGGTTTAGGTTGGTTTTCCTTAGGGGAAGAACCACTAGAGCCAGCAGCATAAACAGACTCATAGAGTCTTACAGCATCATCCAGTACCTTTGTCTTCTTGGCTGTAACTTCACTCAGCTTAACAATAATTTTCCTCTTAGGCTAAGGGACAGCAGCAGCAGATAGAATAGCAACAGAGGGAACAGCACCACTAGAGGCAGCCTGTTGAGGTGCAGTTGTAGAGGCTTGCTCCTGAAGCCTTTTTGCTCTGAGTTGATCATGGAATTGATCGCATTCTTCCATGGTCTTTTGAATCATTTCTGCCACTTCCAATTTCTTCTCTTCTTGCTCGTCAGTTAGCAGAAAACGCATGAATGAGGGTCACACTGGTGGAACTAGTGGAGGTACTTGCGATGAAATGGAAATTCCAGTAGTACTTCTGGTTATTCTCTTGGAAGGCGCAGAGGGTTCAACATCAGAAGTTTTTACCCTTTTTCCTTTTCTTTTCTTAGGTTTATTAGTAGCTTCGTTTTCCTTCACAACCTGAGCAATCACTTCTGAAGACAAGAGCTTCATCTTCTTCAGATTATTGCTATAAAAATAGGAGCAGGGCACGTTTGAAACATAACCCCAGCTTCTTAAGTGTTGAGAGCTTGAAGATGCTTGATGATGCCTTGTTCTTCCAGAATCGCTGAAATAACCCTTCCATAGGGTTTATTTCTGTTTTGCCCTTTCCTGGAGAAGATAATGGCTATTCTTAGGAAGTTGAAGATTATACTTGGTAGATTGAGAGTGTTTTTGAGGTCGTAAAGCCACATTACGAACTTATGATCTGTGCTCACAGAGTCCACTGAGCCAGCTTTTAGCATAATGTTGCTCTTGATGATCTCGAAGAGCACCTGGAAACTGTTCGCCATATCTACAGCCTTCGTAGCATTCAGCTTCTCAAAAATGTGCTCTTTGATCACAGAAATTCCACCATAGGTGCTCCCCTAGTTTTCAGTGATCTTTGTTCCAGTGTTAAGGTAATTAATAACCTCAGCAATTAAATCCTTTGTTACCATGATCAGCCTTCCTTGAACGTGACTGTGGATGGTGTCGTGTACAGTCTAAGCAAACCTCCAAAATTCTTTACCAAGCTCTGGGTAAATATCTCTGGATTCGACATAAAAATATTCGATCCTGCCCATATCTGTAAAGTGGATTCTCAAGTCGTAGTCATTTTTAGCTAGTTCTTAAAGGCCAACACGAGTTACGCACAAAACAGTGAGATCCTTGGATTCAATATCCACTGTGGGTTGTGGAGCGTTCTGGGGAGCAACAATTTGTTGTTGTTGTTGTTGAGCCATTGCAGAAGGTTGCAAAGATTGTAGAGAGAAGAAGAAGACAGAATGCGAAATGGGGGCTTCAAAGAGTGAGAATTCTCACAGAGATATAGTGGGTAGTGAGTGAGTGAAGTGAGTGAGTGGGTATAAACGTGTTTGAGAAGGTCAACCGCCTTCATCAGTTTTCAAAAATAAAATTAAAAGAATTATTAAAACTGTCATTTTAGAAACAAAACGTGTCAAACACTATGATAAAGAGTGCAGTAAAACTGTCCTCAGATAGTAAAAGCAATAATGACTCAGCGAAGAGTAATTCTCATCCAATAACATATCAACCAGTCTTAGAGAGACATGTGTATATTAAGATTCCCAGAGGGAACACAAAATGAATGGACCAAACACATGTGAATATGAACAGTTACCAGATGCATGCCACAATAGATGATATATATATATATATATATATATATATAAATAGATATAATATAAACAGAGGTAGCATGGTATCAGAGGCATATATACTATCACTAGATGCAATAACCAATATCAGACGCGCATGTGATTATCAAATGCATATATCATATGAGAGGTAAATATAATCATCAGATGCAGTTTATGATATCAGAGGCAAATATGCTACCAGATGCAAGCATATTAGAGGTACACATATCAGAGGCAAATATATTTAACTTAAACATTCATTCCATTATAAGATGGAAATTCAAGTTTTTCCTTATAAAGTTGAATCTATCTTCAGCAAGGGGTTTTGTAAAGATATCTACCCATTGATAGTCAGTATCAATAAATTTAATTTCGAGTATCCCTTTCTGAATGTAGTCTCTTATAAAATGATGTTTAATTTCAATATGTTTAGCTCTAGAATGCAATATGGGATTCTTAGTCGAATATATAGCAGACATATTATTACAGAAGATAGAAATATTACTATCTTTTATCTGGTAATCCTCAAGCTGATACTTCATTTATAGAAGTTGTGAGCTACAGGTTTCTACTAATATATACTTAGCTTCTGCTATTGATAGTGCTATTGTGCTTTGTCTTTTGCTGGACCATGAGATAAGGTTTGCTCCAAGAAATTGGCAGTCACCACTTTTGCTCTTTCCTTCAATTCTATCTCCAGCAAAGTCAGCATCACAGAAACCTACTAACTTGTAATCATTTGATTTCTTACCAAGCAAACCAAGGGTAGTAGTTCCTTTGAGATACCTAAAGATTCTCTTAACTGCAGTTAAATGAGATTCTCTAGGATCAGATTGGAATCTAGCACATAAGCATACACAAAACATTATATCTAGTCTTGAGGCAGTAAGATAAAGAAGTAAACCTATCATACCTGTCCTTTTATTCTACCTTTTTACTTGATTCATCTTTGCTTAGAGCACATGTAGGATGCATTGGTGTGCTCATTGGGTTGGTTTCCTCTAGCTTGAACTTCTTCAAAAGTTCTTTCACATATTTAGTCTGATGGATATAGGTTCCATTTTGGCATTGCTTGATTTGAATACTAAGGAAGAACTTCAATTCTCCCATCACACTCATCTCAAACTCCTTCTGCATAAGCTTAGAGAATTCTCACAAAGAGATTCATTAGTAGCACCAAAGATAATATCATCTACATATATTTGAACTAGTCTCTATTATATTTCTGGGTATTTCTGACTTATACATGTTTATGTACAAAACTGATATACTTTATATTTCTTTGTTGTTTGAAGTTTTTGCATTTTTTGAATGGTTCCTTATTTTATTTGTGTTAAGCCTTAGTTTTTCGTTTGAGATTCAATAAAATGTTTGCGTGTGTATTGGGGATGGTAGCGCTCATTTTATTGAATCTTGAATTGTCCAAGTAGGACAGTTTGGGAAGAAACTTTTTTTTTGTTTGGTTAATAGTTGGTCTTTAAATCTTTTATCTAATACACGTTGAAATTTCAGATTGCTACATTTCCTATTGTTTCTGGGTGCATGCTTGATTGTGGTGGATGTCACCACGTTTGGCTTGTGTACTTGGAGACTAATGGGAAATGCTGCCAAAATTTCGTCAGGTATAAGATATAAGGATTTAACGACTAACTATTAGCCAATAAAGAAAAAGTTTCTTCTTGAAAGGGATAGGTTCATACCAAATATATAGAGATATGTTGTATTGTGGTCGAAAGGTCCTGAAGTGTTGATTGTGTTCATTAAATAAGTGTGTTTACTTTTTTTTCCAGAACATAGCTATGGATCGTAGTTGGATGCAAAAAAATCGATTGACCAATGAGTATAAGAATGGAGCGTCAGAGTTTCTAAAATATGTTGAAACAAAGCTTCCTAATAGTAATGGAAAATTTTATTGTCCTTGCGTTAAGTGTTCAAATAAGGCACCTCTAAAAGTTGAAGACATACGTGAGCACTTTGATGTCTTTGGTATTTGCCAGAGTTATACAACATGGACATGGCATGGTGAAGTATTAGACACGCCAAGTGTGTCCAAAAGAGGGGAAGTTGAGGTAGATATAGGCGATCGACTAGAGGACATGATTCGTGATATTGGACCAGATTCTTTTAAGCGAGTACATGTGTACGATACTCTATGTAGTGACAAGGATCAACCATTGTATCCGGTTGCACAAATTTCACACGGTTGTCAGGGGTTTTGAGATTGTCTAATCTTAAGGCAATAAATGAGTGGACTGATAAAAGCTTCACTGAATTGCTGGAGTTGTTGAAGGACATGCTTCAAGAAGGCAACACATTGCCGAACCGTAACTACAAGGCGAAGAAGATATTAAGTCTGATGGTTGTGGCGTATAAGAAAATACACGCTTGTCCCAATGACTGTATATTATTCTGGAAGGAGAATGAAGAAAAAGAAATATGCCCTAAATGTATG
The DNA here is from genome assembly GCA_037113605.1 of Calophaca sinica. Lineage (NCBI taxonomy): Eukaryota > Viridiplantae > Streptophyta > Magnoliopsida > Fabales > Fabaceae > Calophaca > Calophaca sinica. The sequence goes on from CM073734.1 coordinate 43,162,337, forward strand.
AAATCACGATACAAAAAGAAGGATGGTGATGATGGTTGTGTTGTCACCTCAAAAGGTCCTCCTGTGAAGGTGTTATGGTATCTTCCAATTATTCCAATGTTTAAAAAACTGTTTGCCAAAGTAAAAGATGCAAAGAATAATAGATGGTATGCAGATGAGAGAAAATGTGATGGGAAGCTTCGTCATCCAGCTGATTCTTTGCAATGGAAGAGAGTTGATTCTTTGTTTCCGAATTTCGGCAATGACCCAAGAAATCTAAGGCTTGGAATTTCTACGGATGGAATGAATCCATATGGTAGTTTAAGTAGTAACCATAGTTCATGGCCTATTCTCTTGGTTATTTATAACCTATCTCCTTGGTTGTGCATGAAGCATAAATATATTTTGTTATCTATGATGACATCCGGACCAAAACAGTCAGGAAATGACATAGATGTTTATCTAAGTCCCTTTATTGAAGACTTGAAAATATTGTGGGAGGAAGGCATTGATGTTTTTGACGGGTATTCCAATGAAACTTTCAAGATGCGTGCCATGTTATTTTGCACCATAAATGACTTTCCAGCTTACGGAAACTTGTCTGGGTATAGTGTTAAGGGTCATAAAGCTTGTCCTATATGTGAAGAAGGCAAATGCTACCATCAATTGCAACATGGAAGGAAGACTGTTTATCTTGGGCATCGGAGATTTCTCAGATGTAATCATTCGTATCAGAGGTTGAAAAAGGCTTTTAATGGTCTGCAAGAGAAAAGAGTTGCTCGAAATGCCTTAACTTGGGAAGAAGTTTATGAACGGGTGAAGAACATCAATGTTAGTTTTGAAAAGAAACAAAAGAAGTCTACCGAAAAAACATATGGAATTGAGGCATTAACCCCTAGTACGGCTTGGGTCACCATACGCACACCTATATATATATATACTATTCTATCCTACAATCCCTAGAGTATAAGGTTTCTTGCTCCCACCTTGTTAAAAGATCGCTGCCGCTACTAACAATATCTGCATTCCTCCCGCACTCGCTACTCGTACTCCTATCTCGGAGCCTACTACCCACGCTCCTATCTTGCCACACTCACATTCTCACCTGGCCTGTTAGGCCACCCTTCACTCTTTCCTCTTCCTCCTAAGATTGCCTACTAAGAGCTTTCTGATGCACATGATCCTCACTCAAGGCAAGTGCAGAGCATACTTGCTTCTTAGAAGAGTTCCTCAAGAGAGAAGCTAGAGAGAGAAAGGAATTTAGGGCAAGGAGAAATGAAGGGGTAAAGGGGTATTTATAGGCGACAATAGCTCCATCTCGTCGCGACCGTCAGAGGCACAATTTTCGTCGCGTTGTGATCAAGGACAAGTGTCAGTGATCTAACGGTGATGATAACCGACAAACATCGCGTCGCGACCATATAGAACCTTCTGGGCCCTTCTAAATTTCTATTCCATCACGTTGCGATGGCTTATAGTGTTATCTGGTCGCGTCGTGACCAAAGCTAGAGGGAGACATCCCATTTCATTCTTTCTAAATGTTTCTAGTGGGTTCCACACTCTTTCTAGGGGTATTTTCATCCTTTTGAGTGTTTCTAGAATTCACCTAAGCCTATTATATCCCAAATTAAGGTTTCTAATACTCATTCATCATATAATCAACAATCTAATTATACTTTTAAATATTATTAAAGATTATCTGAAAAATGGGATGTTACGTCTATAAGCATGTTTGATGCATTAGGTTGTAGTACTAGAATTGAACATGGCATGATTAAGATTTCAAATGGTGCATTAATAATTGCTAAAGGAACTAAGAGATATTGTTTGTACATTCTTGATGGTTCTACTATTATTGCTCATGCATCTATAGCTCGTCAAACTCCGCATGATAAAAACCAAATTATGCCATTTAAGGTTAGGCCATGTTAGTGAGAAAGATTTAGTGGAACTAGCAAAACAAAATTTGTTAGATGGCGATAAAGTGGAAAAACTAGAGTTTTGTGATCATTGCATACTAGGCAAACAACATAGGGTTAATTTTGGTAGTGGCATGCATATCTCTAGTAGATGCTTTGAGTATGTGAACTCGAACCTTTGGGATCCTTCAAGAGTGATAACTCACGGAGGGGGTTCTTATTTTCTTACCATAATTGATGATTATTCTAGAAGAGTGTCGATTTATATTTTGAAAAATAAAAGTTACACCTTTCAAAAGTTTAAAGAATGGCACACTCTTGTAGAAAATCAAATAGGAACTAAACTTAAAGTTTTGAGAACTGACAATGGCCTGGAGTTTGTTTCAGAGCATTTTAATAAGTTTAGCAAGAGACAATGAATCAAGACGCATAAGACTGTTGAAAGGACACCTCAACAAAATGGCCTAGCGGAGGGCATGAATAAGACTATTTTAGAGCATGTAAGGTGTATGCTCTTAGGAGCTATGTTACCTAAGAGTTTCTAGGGTGAAGTGCTAGTACCACAGTTTATTTGATTAACAGATATCCATTAACGGCTTTAAACTTCAAGACACCAATGGAGGGGACACCTCAATAAAATGGCCTAGCGGAGCACATGAATAAGACTATTTTAGAGCATTTAAGGTGTATGCTCTTAGGAGCTATGTTACCTAAGAGTTTCTAGGGTGAAGCTGCTAGTTCCGCAGTTTATTTGAAACAGATGTCCATCAACGGCTTTAAACTTCAAGACACCAATGGAGGTGTGGAGTGGAAAACCGGCAGACTACTCTAATTTGAGGTATTCAGGGCTTTGGTATTTGCTAATGTCAGACAAGACAAGCTTGATGCTAGGGCTGTGAAGTGTATCTTCTTTAGTTATCCGGAAGATGTGAAGGGTTAGAAGCTGCGAAAATTGGAGCCTAGAGGGTCAAAGTTCTTCATAAGCAGGGATGTCATATTTGATGAAACCAGAATGGGGATGATGTGCAAGGGCCTGGAGGAAAGCAACTCAGAAACAGAATTGGAGAAAACACGGTTTGAGGTGGAGCCTTCTACTAGTGAGACTAGAGATGACAGAGAGGATAGCCCTTCACCGTCAAGTTCTAGCAGAAGAAACCTACAGTTGATCCTGACTATCAGTTAGTAAGAGATAAAGCAAGGAGAGAGACTGGACCACCTAAGATATATGGATATGTTCACTAAGTCACTACCTAGATCAAAGTTCAAGAATTGCTTGGACTTGATCAATTTCTTTGAAGCGTAATTCTGATAGCTTGGAGACCAGTCCTTTAATGATGAGTAATTGTTGATTGTAACAAGCGTATTTTTATGATGCGTTATTTAGTGTTAATTAGTATGTTTTGCCGTATTTATGCTAGAATAAGCAATTGCTTGTTCTTTAAGTAAATGATTTAATTAAATCAAGAGTTAATATAATTAAGAATTAATATTTTTATATTGATTCACGGTTTAAAGATCGTCGAAAAATTCTAACGAAGTTTCGGCGCGTTTCAAATCGCCGGGCAGTTTCTGCCGCAGATAAAATTTAAAATGAGGCCCGATTTCGATGAAAATCGAATCGTAACCTGTTTTAATTGTTTTTGAATGAATTATATTGTTTTTATTATTTATGAAATAATATTATCAAGCAGAGAATTAATTCCTCGCGAATTAATTTTTCGAGATTTCTCCGGCGAGAAATTAATCGGCTTTTCGGTTTCTCGTCACCGTGCTTTTAGATTTTAAGACTCTAGATTAGAGGGTAACCTTGAGAGAGGTGAGATTAGATGAGTAGTGTGAGTGATGGGATTAGCATCTAATAAAGTGAGTTAGGTGTCACTAAGTGTGTGGTTTAATTCAAAAACTATCACTTTTACTTATTTTTATTACTACTAATTAATTGTTTATTTATTGTTAAGTGAATAATAGAATTGGAGACCCCCATTCAGCTCCCAAATCTCGTGACTCCCTCCCCCATTTCTCTATTCATCTCCTTCTTCTTCCACCTCTAGAGAAAGAATGGGTTTCAAGTTTCCATAGCCAGCAACTTCCAAACCCTTGAGATTTTGGTCTTACTTTCTTCATCAAAGTTGCTCCAAATCTTCTCCTCTATATGGTTCCTCATCCTCATCATCATCTAAAGTAAGGAAAATCAGTTTTTCTTTCCCCCATTTTTCTGTTTTGGTCGCGATTTTCTTCCCCTTTTTCCATCTTGATTTTGCTTCCAATACTTGATTCCTTGCTAGGTTATGTTCTTCTTTGTGTTAGCTATCATTCTTAGCATTTATTTGGGCATGAAAACAGAATTTTTCCACCCCATTCAAGCCCTAAAACAGTGCCCCAAACAGCCCCTTGTGTTTGTTGAATTGTTGTTTTAGTTGTAATTAATTGATGATTTGTGTGGTTGTTTGATGTTGGTTGATGATTAATAGGAGATGAGACATCATCCATCCTTTCTTTAAAGCCTTAGGGCGAAACCCTAAGTGGTGAGAAAGGGGGGAAATGATGTGATCCTTGTGGAATCAACTAATTGATTTCCAAAGTGTGTTATTGGAAGTGGTTTGATGTTGATTTAAGTTATAGTTTAAATTAAGCATATGTAACATGAAAGTTTTAGAACCTTGCCTATTCTTAAACCATGAAGAACATGAGGATGTGATGTTTGATTTTGTGTATAAGTGTTGAATAGCATGTTAAAGTAGATTTTAAAGTTGTTGGAATAGATTTGCATAAATTAGCTTAAGTGTTAGTTTGTGTTTTATGCATAGTTTGGTTTTTGGAGGTTAGAATAACATGTAAGGAAATGATCCCTTGTTCTTTAAATTCTTGACATGGTGGTGGCATGAATTAAGTGTTCTTTAATTTTTAGCATTCCTATGGTATGACTAAAAGGATTTTTGGAATTGGACAAATTGATTGAATCTTATTCTTGGAACTAATTCTGAGTAAGTGGCTTATAAAGCTTTATGAACTAGTCTTGAAAATAAATTGTTTTGAAAGAAAAGGCTATGGAAATGGTATTTCATTGTTGTAGTAATTGTTTTAGAAACCAAGCTTTGAAAGAGCATGAGTTTGTCTTAGATATGGGTTGTTGTTTTAATACTTGTAACATGTTGAAGTGGATTTGGAATGGCTATTGTTATGGAAAGAAAAGTTTTGCAAATATTTTGGAAAAGGAAAAGGTAGAGGCCGTGAGGCCTAGGGATATTTTTGAAAAGAAATTTAGTTATTAACTTGCTTGAATTCTTGACGAATAGGTGTTAAGATTTTGGAACTTGAAAGTGCTTAAGTTGTGTTTAATGTGTTACTTTTCAAATTTGTAATTTATTGTTTCGAATTAAGTTATATGGGTAAACTATTCTTTGAAACAAGCCTTTCAGGCATATGTTAGTATTTTAAATTAAATTCTAGTAAAAGGGGTTAGTTAGGAAAGGGTTAAGTTTGAGTGCCTAAGATTGTAGAACTAAGTTTTTAGAATTTCGCTAAGTTGTTTTATGTGTTAGGCTCGAGTAACCCGAGACAGTGCGGTGTGGAAATCGAGAAGCACGTGGACGCGTAGCTTGGAGTTTGGTAAGGGCACTTCTGGACATCGTAGGCTTTTATTGTATATGTCCTTGTGTAAGGGCAATTTTTTAGATGCGAATTTAATTTCAAGTGTTCATGCGAAGAAGTATGAGAACCTAAGGGTTCGAAGTGAGGGTCTTGTACCCCTTCGCTTTATTTTTGTTATATACTGATTATTTAGTGGGCTTGTCTGCAAGTGGTTGGCAGCTGTCCCCAACCCCCCACTTGTTTGTGCCTCTCTGTCAATTCCATTGAACTGCAGAGGGATGGATTCCATATTGATTGTCGACTGTTGCTGCTAAGTGTGATTATTTAAGATGAGATGCTTATGTTATTTATCTCTAATGGATTGAGTTATATTGCTATGTTGCTTATGCTGTTGAACTGAATTATATTGTTATAATTATGCGAATTATTCATCGGAGTGCGAGAGTTGGTTGAGTCGTTGAGTCGTTAGGACGTTTTTGAGCTTGAGTCGATTCACCTAGGGTGCTAGAATCCCCTAAAAGGCTACGGCTGGTGTTCGATAGGGAATAGCTAGGCGTCGTAATGCTAATGGAACCTGAGCTGAATGTCCTAGGGTGAGGAGAGAGCCCAAGGCTACGGCTGGTATTCAGTGGATGGATCCGCGTTACTTCCTGTATGTGGTGAAAGTGTTGAGAGAATGAGTCTTGATTTGGGTCTTGAGTCGCGCTTATGAATTGTATACACTGTTGATTGCCTACTGCTTTATGCTTTGGTTTATTTTGATTGTTTGAGAAGTTGACCCCTTTCCCGTGGTGCCTTCAACAAATGATGGCTACCCAGGTGATGGCGAGGGCGCAGGGAACCCGATAGCAGATGATGGTGAGGAGGACCTCTTCGAGGATCCGGGCGATGATCTTTATTTGTTGTGATTGACTATGTCTGTTATATGTTTTCTTGGGATGGCTGTAGTATGTCTTTTTTGTACAGTGGTTGTGACCAGTTGGGCCGGGTGATGTTTTGTTATTACAGGGTAGACTGGTGGTTCACTTTTGGAGCAGCCCCCTGCATAGGTGTTTGCCGGGAGTACCCCCAGGGTATGATTGCTCTCTTGAGGGTCATCATACCATAGGTGTATTTCTTTGCACATTTTCTACTCTGTTATTTTGCACATACTGTGTATATGACTTATGTATTTATGCATGTATGTTTTATCAGTATTTAAGTCTTGTGTCCTAGTTGCACCATGTTTCGAAACGCTGTATTTACTCTGAGTGTGCCTGCGGGAATTATTGATGTTTAAAAAAAAAATACCGCATTTTTCTAAAGGGCAAAGAGTACCGTTTTTAAAACGTGTCACATATAGGTTTCTTTCGGTTTCGTAGCGGTCCGAAAACGGGTCGTTACAATGTTGGTATCAGAGCAGTTTGGTTCTAACCGGACTGTGCATAGGAATTTGGAGCTGGTCACTGTGTCGGGCTTTGTGTGTCTGGTACATAGTTGTATTGTATTGATTGTTGTTTATTGAGTGAAGCAATTGTTGGTTGAAAATTTTGTGAATTGTTTCTTGATTGAAGCAGTGTGTTTTAACACATCCTTAGATTTTGAGGTTCTGACAGGTTTTTAGACCTTGAAGGAATCCCATGCCGCCTCGCAGAGACCCTACGATAGGATCTGAGAATTCCAATATGGATCGAGCAATTCAAGCAATGACTGAGATGGCGACTGCTGTTGCCTAACAAATTGCTGCCAAGACTCAACGGGATCTACAGAAGCAAGAGAGAGAGGCACGAGCTGCCGAATCAAGGGGATTGGTTGATTTTCGTCGACATGATCCTCCGAAGTTCCGTGGAGAGGTTGACCCGAAGAAGGCAGACCTATGGCTGCAGGAAGTAGAGAAGATTTTCGAGGTACTATGTTGCCCAGTTGAGGTTAAGGTGAACTACGCAACTTACCTGCTCTTAGGAGATGCGGAGTACTGGTGGAGGAGTACTAGGCTGATGATGGAGGCAAACCATCAGGAGATCACTTGGGCATCTTTTCGGGAGAAGTTTCTAGATCAGTACTTTCCACTTAGTGCAAGGACCAAGCTGGGAGATGACTTTCTGAAGGTACGACAGGGCAACATGTCGATCGGCGAGTATGCTGCGAAGTTTGAGTCACTATCTCGGTACTTTCTTTTCTTCCGACAGACGGTGGATGAAGGATATATGTGTCATCGGTTCATGGAGGGACTCCGTTATGACATTCGAGATTGATCTTGCCATTGGGAATTAGACAATTTCAACAACTGGTTGAGAAGTGTAGGGAAGTGGAGACCATGAAGAATCGGGGACTCAATTTGGGAGGCAACAACTCTAGAGGGCCAATCAGGCAGAGTGATCGGAACCAAAAAGGGAAACAACAGCAGAAGAAGCCCTATAGTCGACCCCAGGGGAACAACAACAGAGGACAGTATCGTCCAATGGCTCAGAACGCAAGGGACGGGAGTCAAGCTAGCACTGATGTGATCTGTTACCGATGTGGGAAGTCGGGGCACTACGCGAACAACTGCACTGAAGGAGATACCACTTGCTTCAACTGCAAGAAGCCGGGGCACCTTGCTAGGGACTGTCGAGCACCTAAAGTTGAACCGGCTGTGCATGCGGCAAAGGCAAAAGGGAAGCGCCAGATAGCGAAAGGCAGAGTCTTCTGCATAAGTGGAGAAGAAGCGGAGCAATCTAATGATCTGATCCAGGGTGAATGTGAGATTGAGGGTAAACCCCTAACCGTTCTTTTCGATTCGGGCGCAACCTATTCATTTATTTCCTCTGATTGTGTGGACCGCTTAAAATTGTCTGTGACTGCTTTACCGTTCAAATTAGTAGTTACTACTCCAGCTGCTAAAACCTTAATCACCAACACTGCATGCCTTAATTGTGTAGTGGTTATTCAAAGCAGAAGTTTTGTGGTCAATTTGGTCTGTTTACCTCTTAAGGGTTTAAATGTCATTCTCAGGATGGATTGGTTGTCACACCACCATGTCCTCTTGGGTGTGCCGTAAAGCGTAATTCTTCCAGACCTTGGAGTTTCTAATTATCTTTCTGCCGAACATATCAGAGTTTCCTTGAAAGAGGGAGCTAGAGAATACATTTATCTGGCTAGTACAGAAGTTTCCCAGGAGATCGAAGTGAAGAATATTCCAGTGGTGCGTGACTTCATCGACGTTTTTCCAGAAGACGTACCAGGGTTACCGCCAGTGAGAGAGATTGAGTTTTCCATCAACTTGATTCCAGGGACAGGACCTATTTCAATAACGCCCTACAGGATGTCTCCAGCCGAGATGAAGGAGCTGAAATCTCAGATTGAGCATTTGGAGTCGAAACAGTTCATACGACCGAGCGTGTCTCCATGGGGAGCACCAGTGTTATTGGTCAAGAAGAAGGATGGACGATCCAGATTGTGCGTGGACTATCGTCAACTCAACAAGGCTCTTTGTGAAGAAGCAGGTATCCTTTACCGCGTATCGACGACTTGATGGATCAACTTCGCGGAGCTGCGATATTTTCCAAGATTGACTTGAAGTCAGGCTACCATCAGATACGAGTGAAGGAAGAGGATATTCCCAAGACCGCTTTCAGGACCAGATACGGTCATTACGAGTACTTGGTGATGCCGTTTGGAGTGACGAATGCGCCAGCAGTGTTTATGGATTACATGAACAGGATTTTCCACTCGTTTTTGGACCAGTTTGTAGTAGTGTTCATCGACGACATCTTGATCTACTCAAAGAGCAGAGAAGAGCACGAAGAGCACCTACGCCGAGTATGCAAATATTGCGTGAGAAACAGCTTTATGCGAACTTATCCAACTGTGAATTCTGGCTTGAGGAAGTGAACTTTCTCGGACATGTCATCACTCAGAGCGGAATAGCGGTGGATCCAGTGAAGATTGAAGCTGTGTTAGCTTGGGAACAGCCGAAGACTGTCACTGATATCAGAAGTTTTTTAGGCTTAGTAGGCTATTACCGAAGGTTTATCAAGGGATTCTCAAAGATTATCGCGCCACTTACACGACTTACGAGGAAGGACCAACCTTTTGCTTGGACTGAAGAGTGCGAATCCAGTTTTCAGAGGTTGAAGGAGCTTTTGACAACGGCACCAGTGTTGATTTTGCCTCAACCTAAAGAGCCTTACGAGGTTTATTGTGATGCATCACATCAAGGCTTGGGATGCGTGCTAATGCAACATCGAAAGGTTGTAGCGTATGCTTCAAGACAGCTCAAAATTCACGAGAGGAACTACCCTACTCACGATTTGGAGCTTACCGCAGTAGTTTTTGCGCTAAAGATTTGGAGGCACTACCTTTACGGGAGCATGTTCACTGTTTTCAGCGATCACAAGAGCTTGAAGTACCTGTTCGATCAGAAAGAGCTCAACATACGACAGCAAAGATGGACAGAATTTTTGAAAGATTACGACTTCACGTTGGAGTATCATCCAGGGAAGGCGAACGTGGTAGCAGATGTGTTGAGTAGAAAGAGCGTTTTAGCTTCAGCAATGATGATCAAGGAGTTGGAGATGCTCGAGAGGTTTCGAGATTTGAAGTTGAGTGTGGAAGTTTCACCGGGGAAGCTGAAGTTTGGTATGCTCACCATTTCTAACAGATTGTTGGACGAGATCAGAGACCAACAGGCCCATGACAAGCTACTACAAGAGAAGGTAGAGCTGATAGCGCAAGGGAAGGCGACAGAATTCAAGATCGGGGCAGACAGCATCTTGAGGTGTAATGGGTGAGTGTGTGTACCTAACGTAGCGGGTCAAGAAGGCGATTCTTGACGGCACATAAGAACAGATTGAGTATTCATCCGGAGTTACGAAGATGTATCAAGACTTGAAGAAGCACTTTTGGTGGCCGGAATGAAGAAACAAGTGGTCGAGTATGTAGCTTCATGTTTGACTTGTCAAAAAGCGAAGGTAGAACACCAAATGACCGGCCGATGTTACAACCGCCGACATACCAAGATGGAAGTGGGACAAGATTTCCATGGATTTCGTTGTAGGGTTGCCGAAGACGGAAGAAGAATGATTCGATTTGGGTAATCGTCAATCGATTGACCAAATCCGCATTTCTTGCGGTGAGATCGACATACAACGTGGAGAAGCTAACGGAGATCTACATCGCGAGATTGTGCGACTTCACGCGGCGTGCCTTCTTCCATTGTTTCGCATCGAGATCCGAGTTCACGCCTCACTTTTGGAGAGAAGCGCAAGAAGCAATGGGAACCAAGCTCAAGCTTAGCTCGAGATATCACCCCAGGCCAAGCGGTCATCGAGAGAACGATTCAATCACTTGAAGATTTGCTGCGAGCATGTACGTTAGATCACCAAGGAAGTTGGGATGATGTCTTACCACTAGTGGAGTTCACCTACAACAACAGTTTTCATGCGAGCATTGGAATGGCACCTTACGAAGCACCGTATGGACATAAGTGTCAGACGCCTCTTTGTTGGTACCAGGATGGCGAGAGCTCTATGGTGGGACCAGACATGATCCAACAGACTACTGAGAAGGTTCGTTTGATCAGAGATAGGATGCGAACGTCTCAGAGTCGACAAAACAGTTATGCGGACCAAGGTCGCCGACCGTTAAAGTTCGAAGAGGGAGAACATGTATTTCTTCGAGTTACCCCTACCACTGGAGTTGGTCGAACGATCAAATCCAAGAAGCTTACTCCTAAGTTCATTGGACCCTACCAAATTCTTCGTCGTGTTGGTCCAGTGGCATACCAGATTGCTTTGCCACCCTTTTTGTCAAACATTCATGACGTCTTTCACGTCTCGCAGTTGCGAAAATATGTCTCCGACCCTTCTCATGTCATCAAACCGGATGTGATCCAACTGAGGGATGATCTATCTTTCGAAGCGTCACCTGCGAGGATTGTAGACCGAAAGGCTAAGCAGTTAAGGAACAAGGAGATACAACTGGTTAAGGTAGTGTGGGACCCGAAGACCGGAGACGCTACCTGGGAAATGGAAGAGAAGATGAAGACTCAGTATCCAGAGCTTTTTCACGGTACGTAACTCACATGTAGTTTCGAGGACGAAACTATTTTTAGAGGGGGAGTATTGTAACACGCATATTTTTATGATGCGTTATTTAGCGTTAATTAGTACGTTTTGCCGTATTTATGCTAGAATAAGCAATTGCTTGTTCTTTAAGTAAATGATTTAATTAAATCAAGAGTTAATATAATTAAGAATTAATATTTTTATATTGATTCACGGTTTAAAGATCGTCGAAAAATTCTAACGAAGTTTATTGGCGTTTCAAATCGTAGGCGATTTACGCATGAGATAAAATTTAAAATGAGCCCCGATTTCGATGAAAATCGAATCGTAACCTGTTTTAATTGTTTTTGAATGAATTATATTGTTTTTATTATTTATGAAATAATATTATCACGCGGAGAATTAATTCCTCGCGAATTAATTTTTCGAGATTTCTCCGGCGAGAAAATAATCGGCTTTTCGGTTTCTCGTCGCCGTGCTTTTAGATTTTAAGACTCTAGATTAGAGGGCAACCTTGAGAGAGGTGAGATTAGATGAGTAGTGTGAGTGATGGGATTAGCATCTAATAAAGTGAGTTAGGTGTCACTAAGTGTGTGGTTTAATTCAAAAACTATCACTTTTACTTATTTTTATTACTACTAATTAATTGTTTATTTATTGTTAAGTGAATAAAAGAATTGGAGACCCCCATTCAGCTCCCAAATCTCGTGACTCCCTCCCCCATTTCTCTATTCATCTCCTTCTTCTTCCACCTCTAGAGAAAGAATGGGTTTCAAGTTTCCATAGCCAACAACTTCCAAACCCTTGAGATTTTGGTCTTACTTTCTTCATCAAAGTTGCTCCAAATCTTCTCCTCTATCTAGTTCCTCATCCTCATCATCATCTAAAGTAAGGAAAATCAGTTTTTCTTTCCCCCATTTTTCTGTTTTGGTCGCGATTTTCTTCCCCTTTTTCCATCTTTATTTTGCTTCCAATACTTGATTCCTTGCTAGGTTATGTTCTTCTTTGTGTTAGCTATCATTCTTAGCATTTATTTGGGCATGAAAACAGAATTTTTCCACCCCATTCAAGCCCTAAAACAGCGCCCCAAACAGCCCCCTTGTGTTTGTTGAATTGTTGTTTTAGTTGTAATTAATTGATGATTTGTGTGGTTGTTTGATGTTGGTTGATGATTAATAGGAGATGAGACATCATCCATCCTTTCTTTAAAGCCTTAGGGCGAAACCCTAAGTGGTGAGAAAGGGGGGAAATGATGTGATCCTTGTGGAATCAACTAATTGATTTCCAAAGTGTGTTATTGGAAGTGGTTTGATGTTGATTTAAGTTATAGTTTAAATTAAGCATATGTAACATGAAAGTTTTAGAACCTTGCCTATTCTTGAACCATGAAGAACATGAGGATGTGATGTTTGATTTTGTGTATAAGTGTTGAATAGCATGTTAAAGTTGATTTTAAAGTTGTTGGAATAGATTTGCATGAATTAGCTTAAGTGTTAGTTTGTGTTTTATGCATAGTTTGGTTTTTGGAGGTTAGAATAACATGTAAGGAAATGATCCCTTGTTCTTTAAATTCTTGACATGGTGGTGGCATGAATTAAGTGTTCTTTAATTTTTAGAATTCCTATGGTATGACTAAAAGGATTTTTGGAATTGGACAAATTGATTGAACTCTTATTCTTGGAACTAATTCTGAGTAAGTGGCTTATAAAAGCTTTATGAACTAGTCTTGAAAATAAATTGTTTTGAAAGAAAAGGCTATGGAAATGGTATTTCATTGTTGTAGTAATTGTTTTAGAAACAAAGCTTTGAAAGAGCATGAGTATGTCTTAGATATGGGTTGTTGTTTTAATACTTGTAACATGTTGAAGTGGATTTCGAATGGCTATTGTTATGGAAAGAAAAGTTTTGCAAATATTTTGGAAAAGAAAAAGGTAGAGGCCGTGAGGCCTAGGGATATTTTTGAAAAGAAATTTAGTTATTAACTTGCTTGAATTCTTGACGAATAGGTGTTAAGATTTTGGAACTTGAAAGTGCTTAAGTTGTGTTTAATGTGTTACTTTTCAAGTTTGTAATTTATTGTTTCGAATTAAGTTATATGGGTAAACTATTCTTTGAAACAAGCCTTTCAGGCATATGTTAGTATTTTAAATTAAATTCTAGTAAAAGGGGTTAGTTAGGAAAGGGTTAAGTTTGAGTGCCTAAGATTGTAGAACTAAGTTTTTAGAATTTCGCTAAGTTGTTTTATGTGTTAGGCTCGAGTAACCCGAGGCAGTGCGGTGTGGAAATCGAGAAGCACGTGGACGCGTAGCTTGGAGTTCGGTAAGGGCACTTCTAGACATCATAGGCTTTTATTGTATATGTCCTTGTGTAAGGGCAATTTTTTAGATACGAATTTAATTTCAAGTGTTCATGCGAAGAAGTCTGAGAACCTAAGGGTTCGAAGTGAGGGTCTTGTACCCCTTCGCTTTATTTTTGTTATATATTGATTATTTAGTGAGCTTGTCTGCAAGTGGTTGGCAGCTGTCCCCAACCCCCCACTTGTTTGTGCCTCTCTGTCAATTCCATCGAATTGCAGAGGGATGGATTCCATATTGATTGTCGACTGTTGCTGCTAAGTGTGATTATTTGAGATGAGATGCTTATGTTATTTATCTCTAATGGATTGAGTTATATTGCTATGTTGCTTATGCTGTTGAACTGAATTATATTGTTATAATTATGCGAATTATTCATCGGAGTGCGAGAGTTGGTTGAGTCGTTGAGTCGTTACGACGTTTTTGAGCTTGAGTTGATTCACCTAGGGTGCTAGAATCCCCTAAAAGGCTACGACTAGTGTTCGATAGGGAATAGCTAGGCGTCGTAATGCTAATGGAACCTGAGTTGAATGTCCTAGGGTGAGGAGAGAGCCCAAGGCTACGGCTGGTATTCAGTCGATGGATCCGCGTTACTTCCGTTATGTGGCGAAAGTGTTGAGAGAATGAGTCTTGATTTGGGTCTTGAGTCGCGCTTGTGAATTGTATACACTGTTGATTGCCTACTGCTTTATGCTTTGGTTTATTTTGATTGTTTGAGAAGTTGACCCTTTCCCGTGGTGCCTTCAACAAATGATGGCTACCCAGGTGATGGCGAGGGCACAGGGAACCCGATAGCAGATGATGGTGAAGAGGACCTCTTCGAGGATCCGGGCGATGATCTTTATTTGTCGTGATTGACTATGTCTGTTATATGTTTTCTTGGTGTAACACCCATATTTTCGCGATGCGTTAATTAGCGTTATTTAGTGTAATTTGTCATATTTACGCTGTAATAAAGTAATTTCTTATTCTCTGAGTAAGTGTATGAATTAAATCAAGATCAAATTAAATTTGAGAATTAATATTTTATATTAATCCACGGTTTGAAAATCGTCAAAAAATTCTAACAAAGTTTTGACGCGTTTCGGATCGCCCGCAGATAAAATTATAAATGAACTCCGATTCCGATAAAAATCGAATCGTAACTTGTTGAGACCATTTTTGAATATTTGTCATGATTTTTTATTATTTATAATTAAATATTTTCACGCGATGAATTAGTTTCTCGTTAAATTAATTTTCGCGAGTTTATCGGTAACGCGGTATTTCGTCGCCGTGTTTTAAACAACCCCTAGAATCTAGAATTAGTGGGTAACCATGAGAGATGTGAGATTAGATGGGTAAGATTAGGTGATATATTTAACATCTAATATAATTGCTAGGTGTCTTTGGTTGTGTGTTTTTTTTAAAAGAAAATCTTTATTTCAACAACTTCTACTAACTATGCCTATTTTATTATTATAAAAGCAAGGAGGTGAAGGCTTGTGCAGCCATTCCAGCCTCATTCACGCCACCTTCCTCCCAAACCCTCTTCTCCATCTTTTCTTTTCTTCTCCAAGCTTCCACCACTTCCATTGATGATTCCATCCATTCCTTTGATCCTTTGAGCAAGGTTCCTTCATCAATATTGTTCTATACCATCTCCTCTACCTAGATCATCCTCTTGATCATCATTTGAGGTAAAGGAATCTGATTTTCCTCCCCCCTTCTTGCTGCTACTGTCGCGATTTTCCCCCTCCCATTTTAGCTAGTTCTTTGCTTCCAAACTTTGATTAATTGCTAGGTTTTCTTCCTCATCCTACTACCTATCTTTCTAACCATTTGTATGAGCTTAAAAACAACTCTTCCCCCTCTATTTTTCTGCAGTAAATCAGCGCCACCTTCCCCCATTTTTGGTGTTTTGATCTTTGCTTGTTTTATGTCTTAATATGTTACTTGTTTGTTGTTGGTTGTTGTTGATTCATGGTTGAAGCATCATAGAACTTTTCCCTTGAGCTTTGATCGAAAAAAACCCTAGGCATGAGCAAGAGGGAAATTGTGCAATCTTGCTTAAATCATGTAATTAATGATTTATATGTGTTGTAGGAATTGATTAGATGCTAATTGCATGTGTAGTTTAATTTAATTAGAAGTAACATGTTAGTTTGCAATTTTTTTTCTATTCTTGAGTCTTGAGAAACATGTTATTTAATTGTCTAAATATGTGTTTAAGTATGTGATGATGTGTTTATTATGATCTTAGGACTATTTGGGATTAAATTGCGTGATTAGTTTAGTGTTAGATAAGTTTTGGTATAAAATTGAGTTTAGAGGGATAAAAAAGGGCATGTAGGAAATTGATTTTCTTTTTATGCTTTAAATTCTAGCATGATTGTTTGTGGTCTTATTTTAATTGTTGAAGCATGATGAAAAACATTTTTAAGAAACATAAACTTGGTTTTGATTAAATTGTGCTTAGTATGTGTTACTTGAAATAAGGCTTGAAATTGTATTTGAGCTTGATTTAGTACTTAGAATGCTTGCATGTATGAAAGAAGCTTTTCATAAAAAATTTTGATGAAAAACAAGCTAGAAGCCGAGAGGCCTAGAGGGTTTTTAGTGAAAAACATTATTTATGCCTTAGTTGTGTAAATGTGTGTTTATGTGAAAGTTTTTCAAACTAGTTAAAAGAGTTATCTTGAGTTACTTGTTATGCAAGAAACCTTTGTTTTTAAATGTTATTTTCTTTGGATTCTTGAGTGTTGGGTTAAGTAAGGGATAAGTGAGAACTAAGTGTTATTAGAATTCCTAGTTTGTACTAAGTTGTACATGCAATAGGAATCGAAGTTCCGAGATCGTGCGGTGCAGAAATCGAGGTGCACGTGGAAGCGGACCCGAGGACGTAGAAGCAGTGTTAGCAGTGACAAGCAGTAAGGGTGCTTCATATTTATAATTATTGTTATATGTCCTTAGTGTAAGGGCAAATTTAGATACGAGTTTAATTTCAAGCGTTTACGCGAAGAAGTTTGAAAACCTAAGGGTTCGAAGTGAGGGTCTTGTACCCCTTCGCTTTATTTTTATATATGTTGATTATTTAGTGGGCCTGTCTGCAAGTGGTTGGTAGCTGTCCCCACCCCCCACACTTGTTTGTTCCTCTCTGTGAACTCCATAGAGTTGCAGAGGGATGAATTCTATGAGTTGGTTGTTGTCGGTTGTTATTGAGCTGTGAATTGTTTGTGTTGTTTGTATCGTTGAATTGCGTTTCTTTATGCAAACTGCTTTTATTGCTTGAATGGTTGCATTGTGTTTCTTTATATTAAGCATGCTCTTATTATTTGATATGCGGTCGAATAATCTTGCGTATAGCTCTTGAATTATCGTGTGCGGTGAATTGTTCGTTGAAGTGTGAGAGCTTAGTCGTGTCGTTGGGAGTTGTCGCGTTTTGTGGTAACTCGATCCGATAGTCTTTAATGGGGATTGATATTGTTGTTAGCTTTGTAGTGGGACGATCCCGGACCTGAATAGTGCCGGAATGGAGATTCAGTGTCATCAGAGTTTTAGACCTGAATAGTGCCGGAATGGAGATTCAGTGTCGTCTGAGTGTTTCTCGATCTGAATAGTGCCGAAATGGAGATTCAGTGTCGTCGGGACGATTCTCGATCTGAATAGTGTCGGAATGGAGATTCAGCATCGTTGATAAGCCGAAAGTTGTGGAGTTTCGTGGCGTCAGGGAACCTGAGCTGAATGTCCTAGGGTGAGCGGAGAGCCCAAAGCCACGGCTGGCGTTCAGTAGATGGATCGACGTTATTTCCGGAATTGCCGAGAGTGTCTTGCGGGTGTGTTTGAGTTGCGTTTTGAGAGATTGTGCATCTTGTGGCTTGCTTTATGAATTGCTATTTTTATGATTATTTGAAAAGTTGACCCTTTCCCGTGGTGCCTTCAACCAATGATGGTTACCCAGGCGATGGAGTGGACACGAGGAACCCGATGGTGGACAATGACGAGGAGGACTTCTTCGAGGACCCGGGTGATGTCTTTTATTTGTCATGACGGACCGATGCGCGTTTGTGATTATCTGACTGTGTATGTTACTTTTGGATGACTGTAGCTTATGTCTTTTGTGTGTCTGATGAGTTGGTGACCCGGTTAGTAGGGTGATGTTTTGTTGTCACAGGGTAGACTGGTGGTTTCACTTTTAGAGCAGCCCCCTGCGTGGGTGTCTGCCGAGAGTACCCCCAGGGTATGGTTTCTCTCGAGAGAGTCTTCATACCATAGGTGTATTTCTTTGCACATTTTCTACTCTGTTATTTTGCACATACTGTATATATATATGACTTATGTATTGATGCATGTACGCTTTATCAGCATTTAAGTCTTGTGTCCTAGTTACACCATGTTTCGCAACGCTGTAAGTACTCTGTGTGTGCTTTACGGGCACTATTGTTTTTTTAAAAAAAAAATTTATATCCGCAATTTTCTAAAGGGCACAAGAGTACCGTTTTAAAAAAAAAAACACGTCACATATAGGCTTCTTTTGGTTTCGTAGCGATCTGGAAACGGGTCGTTACACTTGGGATGGCTGTAGTATGTCTTTTGTGTACAGTGATTGTGACCAGTTGGGCCGGGTGATGTTTTGTTATTACAGGGTAGACTGGTAGTTTCACTTTTGGAGCAGCCCCCTGCGTGGGTGTCTGCCGGGAGTACCCCCCAGGGTATGATTGCTCTCTTGAGGGTCATCATACCATAGGTGTATTTCTTTGCACATTTTCTACTCTGTTATTTTGCACATACTGTGTATATGACTTATGTATTTATGCATGTATGTTTTATCAGTATTTAAGTCTTGTGTCCTAGTTGCACCATGTTTCGAAACGCTGTATTTACTTTGAGTGTGCCTGCGGGAATTATTGATGTTTAAAAAAAAAATACCGCATTTTTCTAAAGGGCAAAGAGTACCGTTTTTAAAACGCGTCACATATAGGTTTCTTTCGGTTTCGTAGCGGTCCGAAAACAGGTCGTTACAATGATCATCATCATTGGTTTGATCGTTTCTTTGATTTGGAGTCAAGGTGGAGAATTGTGGGGTGTGACTCACAAATCACTTAAAGCAACTTGGGCCTATTTCCCTTGTTGGGCCCTTTTCTTCCTTTGGGCCTTGGTGGCCACTACTCTTTTATTTATGTTGGCCTTATAATTAGTTTGTGGGTTCTCAAATATCGAGCAAAAAAATTCAGTTGGAGGATCTCGCTGAGAAACACACACACACACACACACACAGAGAAAGAGAGAAGAATTAGGGAAAAACGGGATTTGGAAGAAGAAGGAAAATCTGAGAGAAAATTGATGGGTGAGGGATCAAGGGTTTGTGTAAAAATTGAAAGGCTTGGGGTTCTTGCTTTATATTCATCTCGAACATTGAAAGGGGCTAAATCTCAAGGGTTCTCAATTTGTAATCTTAATCTGAACTTGATTCAAAGATAGTGAAGGAGCTGCTCTCCCGGGTACGTAGGTCAATTTGGACCGAACCTTGTCAACAATCCTGTGTGTTTGTTTCCTTTTCCTTTTTTCTTGTTAATTTTTCTCTTCTGCGATCTGTTAATTTTCTAGAGTTTTGACTCGTATAAACGGTTATATAATCATTTATTCCGGTTCTGTGCGTTTATGGAATTTTTCGGATCGGATACAATAAACGTTTACATAAATGTTTATTGGTTATAAATGATTACATAATCGTTTATATAATCGATTACAGTGAGCCTCTAGCTCGCGACTCTATGTGCGCTTCATCCGTATCTTTTCAACTTTGCATAATCGGTTATCGTTTTTTAGAATAGATTATTGAACCTGTATAATCGATTAGCATAATCGATTATGGTGGTTCTGTCGGATTTTTGTTGTACCATTTTGCTGGCTTGTTTTTGGTTTTATTCGTGCAGGATCTTTTCTGATGGCTTCCTAATTGCCTTGCGAGCCAACATATCTCTTGGGCGAGTGAGTAAAACTGTGGCGTGTGCAAATTTCCCCAATAGTTCACAACGTTATACCACAACATAAGCAATCTTACAAGTGCCAACACATCAATTTTAAGAAAGAATAAACAACTGACTTATAAAAAGTGACTTATAAAACATATTAAATAAATATCACCCTCGTGCTTCCTTTTTCATAGAGTAGGCGATTCGAGCTGGCATGACACATTCGGGTCAGCTCATTTTGACTAAAGATATTTTTGGGTTGGATTGGGTTGAGCTAAATTTGGTTTGGGCTAATAAATTATTAGCGGGCTTTTTTAAGGGCACCCCCATTTTTTCTTGGGGCACCCCCCATTCCGAAAGTACCCCTATAAAGCTCAAGTTTTTTTTACAACTACTCACAGTTTTCCCCACAATTTTCGTGACGCTCACAAATTAGGTATTTGCGAAATAAGGTAAATTTTCGCAAATTAGGTATTTGCGAGTGTATAAGTACACTCGCAAATACATAATTTGTGAGGGCTAAAAAATAAAAATCACTCGCAAATTAGGTATTTGTGCGTGTACAACTTGTACATGTGCAAATACCTAATCTGCGAGTAGTTTTTATTTTTTAACCCTCGCAAATTAGGTATTTGCGAGTGTACAAATTTTTGTACGCTCGGAAATACCTAATTTGCGAGTGGTTTTTATTTTTTAACCCTCTCAAATTAGTTATTTGCAAGAGTACAAAAATTTGTACACTCGGAAATACCTAATTTGCGAGTGTTAAAAAAATGCCACTCGCAAATTAGGTATTTGGGTGTGTTATTTTCTTTATTTTTTTTCACATTTTCCATCTATTATTAGGTATTTATTTTATTTTGTTTGTTTGATTCTAGTGTTATTGGAGATGGAAGACAATAATATGTTTGATTCTGATGAAGTTGACCAAATGACAGAGGTGGATTGTACAAGTGCATTCACTACTAGAGATATTTCTTACACAAGATGATTTATTGTGTTGGGCTCGAGAGATTGGGAAGCAAAATGGATTTGTTGTTGTCATTACGAGGTCAAAAACAGGGCAAAAAGGAAGACGTACAAAATTAATTCTAGGTTGTGAAAGGAGTGGGAAGTATAAGCCTAAAAAGCATGCATCTTCTAAATCAACTGGTACTCGAAAGTGTGAGTGTCCGTTCATAATTAAAGGAATACCTTTATCGATGACTAAAGGATGGATGTTGAAAGTAAAATGTGGATTACATAACCATCGGTTGGCTGAAACATTGGTGGGTCATTCTTATGTTGGTCGTTTAAGCGAAGAGGAGAAGAAACTTGTTCATGAAATGAGCAGGAACAATGTAAAGCCAAGAAATGCTCTCTTGACGATTAATGGCCGTGATAAGGAAAACTTGTCTACAATTAAACACATTTACAACGAGCGTCATAAGTACCGATCATCTCAGAGAGGCTCTAGAACAGAAATACAACATTTGTTGAACTTAATACATCGAGATCGGTATGTTTCTTGGTATAGAAGACATGACGCTTTGGACGTTGTTAAAGATATATTTTGGGCACATGCAGATTCTATCCATTTGTTGAATGCATTTAACATTGTCCCCATCCTTGACAGTACCTACAAAACCAATAAATACAGGCTGTCAATGCTTGAAATTGTTGGTGTTACTTCAACAGAGCTGATATTTACTGTGGGATTTGCCTATATGGATTCTGAAGGGGCTGAAAACTATGTCTAGGCACTAGAGAAATTAAGAGAATTGTTTGTGCTAGATGAATCATTTCCCTAAGTTATTGTGATAGATAGAGATCTTGCTTTGATGAATGCAGTTGCAGCTGTGTTCCTAACAACTCCCAATCTATTGTGCTAATTTCACATAGGAAAAAATTTCTATGCAAAATGCAAAAAATTAGTATCTGATAGCAAAAAACTAGAGGTAGTCAAGGATACATGGAACGGTGTTGTTTATTCTGCTGACAAGGTTCAGTATGAGCAACACCTGATGAGTTTTCATGAAGTATGTGCAGAATGACCTATATTCGTTGAATATGTGCAAAAGACTTGGTTGGATCCACACAAGGAAAAAAAATTGCGGCATGGACTAACCAAGTGATGTACTTCGGGAATACAACTACAAACAGGTATGATCAAACTAGTGTCAAAAATTGTTAATGAGTCATGTTATGTTATAGTTGATGTTGTTTTAAATGCTTATTGATAGGCTTAAGTCTCAACATTGGAGACTGAAGAATTTGTTGCAAGACAGCAGGGGTGACATGTGTATGTGTTGGGAGATGATGAATAACATGCGTACACTGCAACACAACGAGATAAAGGCATCATTTGAGAGGAGCATAACCATGATTGAACACACACACAACAATAGTATGTTTATCATATTGATTGGATTTGTGTCTCGGAGTGCGTTGCAACATATTGTTGATGAGTGGAGCAAAGCGATGAATGTAGGTATTGATAAATCTGCATGTGGTTGCACTCTTAGAACCACACATGGTTTACCTTGTGCTTGTGAGCTAGCTCATTACAGTGTGATGGGTACTCCAATTCCATTGGAGGTAATACATGTGCACTAGAAGATATTACATTTTGGTCAACAAGAATATCAACAACAGACAGATGAAACAATGTCAAAAGAGGAACTTGCGCTTCAGTGGGAGGCATTGATTAACCAATTCTGCACACTTGACATTGCAGGTAAAAGGACACTATATAGCAAAGTGCGAGAACTATGTTGTCCTAAGACAACTTCAATGTGTCCACCGCCTGAAAAGGTGAAGACCAAGGGGGCACCCAAAAATACCAACACGGATGGATTTGATTGTAAACGTGACCCATCTTATTTTGAGCATGTCGATGCAATATACTCTACATATGACAACAGTTTGGCGCGTTCCTCATTGAAATCAACCGCCCAAGCAAAGAGAAGACGTTTGCCTTTCTTGAATCAATTTATTGTGCAGTTTCAGCCATATATTACTGACATAGTTAACGTGCAAAGTGATGGAAACTGTGGGTACCGTTGCATTGCAGCATTACTTGGTAGAACTGAGGATAGTTGGCCTTTAATCCATCAGGAGTTACATAAAGAGCTTACGGAAAATGTTGATTTATATGGCCCTTTTTTTGGTGAATAATTGGAAGAACTGAAGTCTTCATTAACGGACGTGCAAGGTGTATAGGGAAGAAACAAGTGGATGACACTACCAAAGATGGGTCATGTGATAGCAACCAAATATAAGTCGATCCTAGTAACACCCCATTTTTGGAGCGCTATTAAGCAATCATTCTGACAAGAGTTGACACATATTCTGAAAGGCAGAATACTCTGCTTTGCACGTTTTCCAAAAATGCGGTTCTATTTTATTTTTATTTTTTTAAAACAATTTCTTTGAGAAAGAACAGTCAGAGTATTACAGCGACTTTTAGAAACATGGCAGTGAACAATTAAAGACACCAAATAAACCACATAAACCATAATCATTTATTTCATCAATTTATATACGACAATACCTGTCTAGAACCATAATAAGCATTTTATTACAACACTGAGATGAACTACAAATATCCGATAGATGGTCGACATGTTACACTCCTTACTAGAATACTAGTAAGTTCCACAACCATAACACCAGTAGAACGCTGGATGACTATGCTCAGCTGCTCCTCTCTGCAGTTCCGAATCCTCCGCTGCCTCCGCCATCTGGGTTACATTCATCAATTGAAAGAACCACTGGCAAGGGTCAACTTCTTACAAAAAAATAGGTACAAATACAACAGCATAGTTGACAACAAAGTATATTACATAGACATTATGGAATTCACATGCTTCGACACAAATAAATCAACAAACATAACAGACGAGATAACAAAATGCATAAATTCCCAAAACAAAACTCAAGACACTTCCTCAAGACACTCTCGACAATTTTCTGGAAAGTAACACCGAACAAGCTGCTGAATTCCAGCCATTAGCCTTGGGCTCCACGACCACCCTAGGATATTCAGATCAAGTGCCTTGACGCTACGACATCCAGCTAAGCTGCCGAAAAACCAACCGGAGCATTTTAGGGGATCCTGGCACCCTAGGTTAATCGGATCGAAGCTCAAAAACATCACGAATAAACTTTTACCCTCCAATGAATAAATCGCCGCATACGATAATTCGAGAAGCAATTCGAATAAGTATTCAACCGCATATCAAATAAATATTCACGCCAAGCTTAATACAATGCAACACAGTTCAACAGTATAAGCAATCCATCACAATCAATCATATCTCTTCAAGCAACGACATTGACAACTCAGTTCATCCATCTGCAATTCAGTGGGGTTGGTAGAAAGGTAATCATACAAGTGTGGGGGGTTGGGGAAAGCTGTCAACCACTTGCAGACAAGCCCACTAGATAATAACATAAGGTTAAATACTAAAACGAAGGGGTACGAGACCTTCACTTCGAACCCTGAGGCTCTCAAACTTCTTCGATATGCAAAACAAAATTTAAATCTTATTCATATTTAAGAGTTGCCCTCACGCATAGGTACATAAAATAGTAGCACTTAGAATGTGAAGTTCCCTTACCGAACTTCAAGTCTCGAACCAACGCATGTCTCGGTCTCACGCAGCACGAACTCAGGTTTCACAAATCCTAATCATCACAACAATACTTAGCACAATCCTAGGCATGCACTCACTCTAACTTCCTAACTCTCAAAACCCTACCTACCAACTAACCAAAACACTTATGCTAAAATACACAATTTGAAATGCATGTTTTTGAAGAATTACATACCCTTGAAAAGTAAATAAATAAACAAATAAAGGATAGAGTTTTAAAACATAAGGTTCATTTGAAAGGATAAATTAAGTTGGAAAACAATGTTTTCAACTACTAAGCTTTTTTCTCCAAAACATAAAACACAACAATACTAACTTTACACCTTTCTAAAATTTTCCAAAGTCTCCATAATTCAGTTAAACACAATCAAAAATCATTCTTTTCTAAATTTTCCAACTTGCACAACAATTACATACAACTACCAAAAATTAAAACATAAAACCATTTTTCACATAACAAATACAATTATGTTAACCAACAAACAAAACCATCAAACTAATTTCATGCTTCATCAATAAATCCCCCTAATTCCCTTTCTCAAAAATACGTTTTCACAAAGGTCTAATAACTCAAAGTTCCGATTGCTCATTAATACATCAAAAACAAGTTTTACTCATAATTTTCCCTTCCATGGACCTATAGGGCTCACGGCCCTTAGCCTAAAATTTTGGGATCAATTTGAGAACTTCCAAAATAATTTTCAATGCCATTTTATATGCAATTTTCTTCACAACAACAACTATAACCCAAAAGAAAGCTTCATTAAGACCCAAAACCATTTTCAAGAATAGGTTTTCCATCAAGACAATACCCAAAAATTGCTCTAGTTCCAAAACTATTAACCGCATCATTCCAAATCATTTATTTCTTATAAAACAACAATTTGCTTCCACACAAAACATTAATCAAGCCTAAGGACAAATCACAACTTCTTCAAGAACAAGAGCTTCATGCAAAACCTATCAATCCATCCTTAAATCCAAAGCTAATAATTAAAATAGCAACTATAACATCTAATAAGCAAGAAACATCAATTAATTAACTTGATTCACAAGATGATCACCCAAACCCCATTTTCCTCTAGGATTAGTGCCTAGGGTTCCAACAATTTGGGGATAGATGGTTCACTTCATCCATGATCACAATCAAGCATTCAATTAAGCGTAAAACAAGAATTAAAAGCAAGAAAACTACCTCCTACATCCTAGAAGGAGCTCACGGCTTTAGGGGCTGAATGAGGGGAGGAATGTTTGGCTCTCCAACTAGCTTGAATGGTGAAATTGGTGGTAGGAAAGAGGATAGGAAGTTAGTTGCAAAAAGGTTGGAAGGTTGAAGGTGATACAACTCAAAAATGGTGGAACTTAGAAGCCATGAATGGAGCTCCCAAGCTTTCTCTCACTAGAAGAAGGAAGAGGAAAATAAAATGTTATGAGAATGGAGGTGGGGAAGTCACGACCAGCAGCCCCTAAAAAGGGTGTCTTAAAAACTTTAATAACAATTAACATTTTTAATTAAATGATAAATCATTACAAAGGCTTAATGACCAAGTGAAAAAAAATGAATAAATGAAGAAAAGGGGAAGGTCACGGCCTGAAAGGCTCAAGAAAAGGTGAGGGAAAAATTAATTGAAGAAGTGGAATACTTGGCTAGGATTTATTAGGAAAAGTACCACTAATAACCCTCCAAAAATGTGACACCTAGACTATAAGGTAAGATGCTCATCAAATCACAAGTCTAACCCATTTAATCTCTCATCTCTCATAATTACCCTCTAATCCTAGAGTCTAAAGCATGCCAAAAACACGGCGTCGAATAATCGCGTTACCGATTAATCCTCTTGCCGATAAATTTGTGAAAATTAATTTAACGAGAAATTAATTCACCGCGCGATAAAATATTATCATAAATATTAAAAACAATATCAAACACTCAAAAATAATCACAACAAGTTACGATTCGATTTTCGTCGAAATTGGAGTTCGTTTTAAATTTTAATGCGGATAAAATTTACCCGACGATTCGAAACGCGACAAAATTTCGTTAGAGTTTTTCGATGATATTCGAACCATGGATTAATATAAAATATTAATCCTTAAATTTAATTTGATCTTGATTTAATTCAATCGTTTTCTTAGTCAACAAAAATACGCGTTACCGCGTCACATCGAAAACTTATAGTAAGTATAATTGATGAATTCACCTTAAAAGCAGCATACGTCTACGCTGTCAATTAATTTGAATTGACATTATGAATAATAATTATTTATAATAAATAAATTATTCAAAATAAGTCAAAATAATTTCCCGTACTCTCAGTAAATCATTGAGGTGATCAATCTCTTTGATTTACTTCCAAGTAACTAGAATTTTATTGCTAAACAATTTTTCTTAAAAATTGGGATGTTACAATACCACCCGTCTTAAAATAGTTTCATCCTCGAAACTACACGGATAGTAAAATACAGAAAATTACTTTACTCAAATCCATAAAATAATTTGCAACATAAGCATTTGCATTACTTATTATTATACATAGTAATATAATATTTATAGCTACATAGTATAGCATGCAATAATAACAATTACAGAGCATATATGTATAGCACACCGTAAAGTTCATGTAGTTAGTGAACGAAGGAATCCTCATGATTGACTGGCGCTTCATTCCAGAGCCACGATCTCTGCCCATTCACAGTCACAAACCCGAACTCGAACACGATCACGAACATGATTACGTACCGACTACAGCTACGCGCCATTACTACGAAATAATACTATCCTATTCACATGCAACCACGGTTACACACAATAAGAACATTTAAAGGCCGCTTAAAACTTCTAGAAAGGTTAAAAAAAAATTCTCGAGTCAAACATTTTTTTTTCTAAAAGAAAATATCAATTCCTTAGGAATACACCAATACAAGGAACTAATAGGACACAGTTCATTTTTCTCAAGATTCAACCATTCTCATGGACACTAGGGTTCTTTTGAGATTAGATTCTCATTGTCTCAAATTTATCAACACACTTCAGTTCAAGATTAAAACAAAATTAATAACCCTCTCTTATCCTTAAAATCCTTTTGAACAAAATTTTTTTTTTCTAAAAAATTTTGCACGCTAATAACTAAGTATTTAAAACTTGAAATCATTTTTCTCTTCTCAAAGACCTATAAAAATTTACACACTTGCTCAAAACTTTTATACTTAAACTTTTAGCTTTAAAACACTAGAAAATCATTTTCTTCCGAACCTAGAACAACTACTAAACTTCTAAAAGGCCTAATTAACAAACATTATCAGTTAATCAAGTAAATACCAAGATAGTAAGTACTCCCTGGGTTTTAAAATAGTAAATAGTACCCAAGAATTTCTCTTCATTCAAAGTTTTTGCAATCATAACACTAAAACAAATCAAAGATTTTAAATGCCTAATTCCCTAAGACTCCACCTTGTTTAGGAATATAAGGATTCCTTTAAACATTAGGTGTTTCATTGTCAAAATACTAAAACAACAATTTACAAAATTCTAACTCAACCAAACTTTTTCTACTAATTTATGATTTAATAGAATCCTCTAAAACTTGGGACTTTTTCAACAAAATCAATAACAACGATACAAGATAAAAATAAAATAATAATTTAACAAAAATCCTTTTAAACTTAAAACCATCTTTAACGAGATTATTAATAGTAATACAAAGATCGAAAGCAAGAGAATTGAATTATTCACCAAGAGCTCCTCCAAGAACTTGCGGTGTTAATACATAAAAAGGAACGAAAAACTCTCACGATCACTAGCCACACAATCACCATTAACAACACTCGCCAATGCTAAGGATAGGAAGGATTCTAATCTATCCTTATCTCAAATTATAGTTTGATCTAGGGAAATGGTAGGGAAAGTAACTCTCCAGATTCTCTAAGTTTCTTAAGGTTTCTCACACATCAGATCACCACACGATTTGGTATCACCTAAGGAAGGAGAATGGGGACACTGAAGCAGAACTCGTCTCCGACGTGTAACAGGAGGAAAAGGAAGGGAACTAGGTTCTCTCAACACTAACACCGATAACACACTATCCTCTCCCACTTTCTTTTTAAGGTGATTGGCCAAGGAGAAGGAAAAGAGGGCATTGATTCCTCCAAATTTTGTCTGGCTAGTTTTCAATTCAAAGGAAAAGGTTATTTCGTAAGGTAAGGTGAAGATAAGACTTGGCAAAATTTTAAGTACTATCCCATAATAGTTAGACAACTCGTCACACACTAAAACTATTACCTTACCCCACTAAACCTCTAAATTCCATTCAACTGAGTCAAATGGATCTCGCATGAATTAAATTGTCACGAGACATTTAATTAACGCTTGCTAGAACTAATCGCGTATAATATTTTCGTTGGAAAAATATGAATACGCTTATGATAAATAAGCATTCATGCAATCAATCACATATATTCACAGTATTATAAAGGTAGACTACTGCAAAACACAGATGTTAGTGGCAAACATGTCACACTCACAAAAATCACAAAATAATTTTGGTTTTCAAGTATAATACATATCAAAATACTTCAAACATCAACCATTTATGTAATCTATATCTAGGACCACTAATACGCCACAGATCATGTTAAATAATAATAATAATAATAATAATAATAATAATAATAATAATAATAATAATAATAATAATAATAATAATAATAATAATAATAATAATAATAAGGATAACCACGTCTCCTGCCAACAGCCTCAGAATTCATCTCCTATTTCCTGAAGGACTTGAGAGTTCTAGGTGACAAAAGGTCAACCAACCCTTTGGTCTCTGCAGCTTTATCTTCCCACTGCCGTCTAACAGTTCACATTGATCCTCCGGAGTAGTCCGTTGAGTAACAATAACTGTTATCTCTACCACAGCTTTGGTTATCTGAATCTTCTAATCCATGTTTGTTCTATCAGAAAGAATTACTCGTTTCTGAGATATTGGATTCCCACAAGGTTTTACAACCTCATCAGAACCCCACAACAATTTCGTGTCTCAGGACACATTGTTTCAATTAAGAAACAATTTCAAACAATTACAAGTAGAGCTACTCCACTCGAGGAACAACTAGCACACAAGCATAATTAGACACAAGCACAATTAGACTCACAAGAAGACACAGTTTGACCTCTAACCATTGTTCTCTACACAACCCGACACTTGACCAGCTATAGTTTCCCAACTCACAGTCCGGTTAGAACCGATCTGCGCTCTGATACCACTATTGTAACACCCCGTTTCCAGAGCGCTATTAAGCGAACATTCTGACAAGAGTTGACACATTTTCTGAAAGGCAGATTGCATGTTTTCCAAAAATGTGGTTCTATTTTTTTTTAAAACAATTCCTTAAAGAAAGAACGGTCAGAGTATTACAGCAACTTTTAGAAACATGGCAGTGAACAATTAAAGAAACCAAATAAACCACATTAACCATAATCATTTATTCGATCAATTTATATACGACAATACCTGTCTAGAACCATAATAAGCATTTTATTACAACACTGAGATGAACTACAAATATCCGATAGATGGTCGACATGTTACACTCCTTACTAGACTACTAGTAAGTTCCACAACCATAACACCAGTAGAACGCTGGACGACTATGCTCAGCTGCTCCTCTCTGCAGTTCCGAATCCTCCGCTGCCTCCGCCATCTGGGTTACATTCATCAATTGAAAGAACCACTAGCAAGGGTCAACTTCTTACAAAAAAATAGGTACAAATACAACAGCATAGTTGACAACAAAGCATATTACATAGACATTACGGAACTCACATGCTTCGACACAAATAAATCAACAAACACAACAGACGAGATAACAAAATGCATAAATTCCCAAAACAAAACTCAAGACACTCTCGACAATTTTTCGGAAAGTAACGCTGAACAAGCTGCTGAATTCCAGCCATTAGCCTTGGGCTCCACGACCACCCTAGGATATTCAGATCAAGTTCCTTAACACTATGACGTCTAGCTAAGCTGCCGAAAAACCAGCCGGAGCATTTTAGGGGATCCTAGTACCCTAGGTTAATCGGATCGAAGCTCAAAAATGTCATGACTAAACTTTCGCCCTCCAATGAATAAATCTCCGCATACAATAATTAGAGAAGCAATTCGAATAAATATTCAACCACATATCAAATAAATATTCACACCAAGCTTAATACAATGCAACACAGTTCAACAGTATAAGCAATCCATCACAATCAATCATATCTCATCAAGCAACGACATTGACAACTCAATTCATCCCTCTGCTACTCAGTGGGGTCGGCAGAGAGGTAATCATACAAGTGTGGGGGGTTGGGGACAGCTGTCAATAACTTGCAGACAAGCCCACTAGATAATAACATAAGCTTAAATACTAAAACAAAGGGGTACGAGACTCTCACTTAGAATGTGAAGCGCCCTTACCGAACTCCAAGTCTCGAACCAACGCACGTCTCGGTCTCACATGACACGAACTCAGGTTTCACAAATCCTAATCATCACAACAATACTTAGCACAATCCTAGGCATGCACTGACTCTAACTTCCTAACTCTCAAAACCCAACCTACCAACTAACCAAAACACTTATGCTAAAATACACAATTTGATATACATGTTTTTGAAGAATTACATACCCTTGAAAAGTAAATAAATAAACAACTAAAGGATAGAGTTTTAAAACATAAAGGTTCATTTGAAAGGATACATTATGTTGAAAAACAATGTTTTCAACTACTAAGCTTTTTTCTCCAAAACTTAAAACACAACAATACTAACTTTACGCCTTTCTAAAATTTTCCAAAGTCTCGATAATTCAGTTAAACCCAATCAAAAATCATTCTTTTCTAAATTTTCCAACTTGCACAACAATTACATGCAACTACCAAAAATTAAAACATAAAACCATTTTTCACATAACAAATACAATTATGTTAACCAACAAACAAAACCATCAAACTAATTTCATGCTTCACCAATAAATCCCCCTAATTCCCTTTCTCAAAAATAGGTTTTCACAAAGGTCTAATAACTCAAAGTTCCAATTGCTCATTAATACATCAAAAACAAGTTTTGCACATAATTTTCCCTTCCACGGACCTATAGGGCTCGCGGCCGTTAGCCTAAAATTTTGGGATCAATTTGACAACTTCCAAAATAATTTTCAATGCCATTTTATATGCAATTTTCTTCACAACAACAACTATAACCCAAAAGAAAGCTTCATTAAGACCCAAAACCATTTTCAAGAATAGGTTTTCCATTAAGACAATACCCAAAAATTGCACTAGTTCCAAAACTATTAACCACATCATTCCAAATCATTTATATCTTATAAAACAACAATTTGCTTCCCTACACAAAACATTAATCAAGCCTAAGGACAAATCACAACTTCTTCAAGAACAAGAGCTTCATGCAAAACCTATCAGTCCATCCTTAAATCCAAAGCTAATAATTAAAATAGCAACTATAACATCTAAAAAAGTAAGAAACACCAATTAATTAACTTGATTCACATGATGATCACCCAAAGCCCCTTTTCCCCTAGGATTAGCGCCTAGGGTTCCAACAATTTGGGGATAGTTGGTTCACTTCATCCATGATCACAATCAAGCATTCAATTAAGCATAAAACAAGAATTAAAAGCAAGAAAACTACCTCCTACATCCTAGAAGGAGCTCACGGCTTTAGGGGCTGAATGAGGGGAGGAATGTTTGGCTCTCCATCTAGCTTGAATGGTGAAATTGGTGGTAGCAAAGAGGAGAGGAAGTTAGTTGCAAGAAGGTTGGAAGGTTGAAGGTAAAACAACTCAAAAATGGTGGAACTTGGAAGCCGTGAATGGAGCTCCCAAGCTTTCTCTCACTAGAAGAAGGAAGAAGAAAATAAAATGATATGAGGATGGAGGTGGGGAAGTCACGACCAACAGCCCCTTAAAAGGGTGTCTTAAAAACTTTAATAACAATTAACATTTTTAATTAAATGATAAGTCATTACAAAGGCTTAATGACCAAGTAAAAAAAATGAATAAATGAAGAAAAGGGGAAGGTCACGGCCTGAAAGGCTCAAGAAAAGGTGAGGGAAAAATTAATTGAAGAAGTGAAATACTTGGCTAAGATTTATTAGGAAAAGTGCCACTAATAACCCACCAAAAATGTGACACCTAGACTATAAGATAAGATGCTCATCAAATCACAAGTCTAACTCATCTAATCTCTCATCTCTCAGAATTACCCTCTAATCCTAGAGTCTAAAGCGTGCCAAAAACACGGCGTTGAATAACTACGTTACTGTTGATGCTGGGAATGGTTGAGCTATCCTCCTCCTTGGAGTTGAGTACTCCCTCTTCTAGAGTCCAAAAGGGGGGTGGTACCTGCAAAGACACTCCGATGCCTAAGTTAGATAGGGCTTTGGAGGAGAAGGAGAACAGAGTGGATTAGGGTTTAGAGTAAGTAGAGAGTGTATGCAAACCTGGGGGGTCAAGCCCCTTTATATAGTGGAGTCACGTCGAAGGAGGGTAACCACCGATCCGGAATCTGCGCGCGGTAATTCCTCCCTCACGCTTCAAGGATCAGCTCATCTCTTCCTGATATCTCGCTCCTGCCAAGTCCGTCACGTACTGGCTGCGTGATCCTCAATCTTCGGAGTGGCAACGACTCCAAGCATCGTCTCCAGGCGTATCCCTTTCTAGAAGGTTCGAGGGTCATGAGTCAGCTCGCCCCTGACCTGCTCGGTGTTATCACTTGGCGATAAATGGAGAAGGCGAGTTTGGCGCCTTCGGGGTCGGATGTAGCTTGCCGATCTCGAAGAAGGTCGGAACCGAGCCGGGCCGGCTCGGTTTGGTGGACACGCTGGAACTCGCCTCGGGACCGGTCCGTAACATAAGCCCCCTAGACTCTTTGCACGAAAGGGCAGAGGGTCTACCTATTGTTCTTGGGTCGGTATCCGAGTTGAGTTATTGAGGTCGGGGGCGTACCCCAGAAGCTTGTTTGTCTGGGGCGTCGTGCTCTACGTGTCGCACCTTTACTCGGTGTTCTACCACGTGATGGGACTCAGATGGGACGTCTACTCAACCGTTCCTCTTCCCACCGTCG
Source organism: Calophaca sinica (assembly GCA_037113605.1). NCBI lineage: Eukaryota > Viridiplantae > Streptophyta > Magnoliopsida > Fabales > Fabaceae > Calophaca > Calophaca sinica. The sequence continues at coordinate 43,195,929 of CM073734.1, forward strand.
ATCATCTGACGCGGCCTGGACCGCTAGATCTACATCTGGTTTTGTAAATGGAGGGCTCGGATTGGTTCGCCCTTTCACTTCCCTCCTGCGGGGGTTATAAAGCCACCCCCTCTCCTTCCTTCTCTTTTTTTCTTCATTCCGCTCTCCCTGAATGCTTCGTCTGTCATCCTTCCCTGCATTTGTGTTTCGAGCGGCCGTTTCATCCCCATTCCTTCGCATTTCCTGGTAAGTCTTGTTACTGTTCTTCATTAATGGCTTCTTCATCTTCTTCTCGTCGTCCCCCTTCCCCCATACCTTTAAGTTTTGGGAGCGGTTCGTCGTCTGAAACGACGAGCACGTCTTTTGACCTTTCTACGCCACCCTACGCCGGAGGCTCTGGCCACAAGGGGCTCCCCTCCGACGGTGGTCGTGACCCAGTGCCTCTCCAGGTGGTTCCTCCCACCACCTGGGTTTCAGTTTCTCCCCCCATCGCGTCTGTTCCTTCGTACTCACTTCATAAGGGGGCGAGCGCCGAGTGGGAGATGATAGGTCTCCTTATGCCTGGATGCACCCCGATGTACTCAGGGTGGCCTCCAACATTTTTTCAGACACTGGCGTGGCTGCCCTTCGGTCTAATGTGTCATTTACGCCGAACCGGGATCGAGACGAGGAGGTAACTTGCCTCCCCTGCTCTCCCAACGACCGAGTATGCTTTAACAAGGGCGGGTCTAGTTCCCCAGACTTCTGTTTCTTCTACAAAACTTTCTTTATGCAAATTGGCCTCCGCTTTCCCCTAGGTAGGTTTGAGTGCGAGGTCCTCCAATGGCTGGATGCGGCCCCTTCGCAATTACACCCCAACAGCTGGGCTTTTATCCGAGCTTTCAAGCTCGTGTCCGAGTACTTTGGGGTTACCCCCTCTGCTGCTCTCTTCTTCAGTTTTTTCCAGCTTAGGCTTGGCAAGCAACTTAAGTGGTGTTCGCTCAATAAAATACCTGGCTTTTACATTCTCGAGCTTTTCGACCAGTCTTATAAGAACTGGAAATCTGATTTCTTCAAGATCCGAGTACGGAGAGGGGATGCTTTTTTTATTTTCTGCTCAAAACGAGCCTTTGTTTCCTTTTTACTGGAGCTCCAGTCCTTGCCACATAAAAGAGGTGGATTTCAATTCATTGTCGGTCACCAACCAGACGATAGTGAACTTTCTCGCTCGTTTGCCCACATTGCATTGTGGTCCTCTCCTCACCCGAGCTCTAATGGACCCACCCCAGTGGAGGGATTACTTAAGTAAGTCTTGTTATCATCCTTTAGCGTGATTCTCAGCCCGAACATCGGTACTAACTTTCACTTTATTTTCAGGTACGATGGCTCCGAAGATGACCAAGAAGGAGATGGCCGAGCTCCTCAAGAGAGCTCAAAGAGAAAAGGTCGCCCAAGCTCCTGGGCCGGTTCCCTCGATGCTGCTGCTTCCCCTTCCTCCGCCAAGGCTACTAAAAAGTGACCGCGCGCTCCCCCGACTCCCGGTTCCGATCAACCCCCTACAAAGGAGCCGAGGGGGCCTCATGGGGGGATTCCTCTGAATATCCCTGATAGCTCCGAGTGATTCCTCCACCTTGGAGAATTTGCCGATCGAAGCGAGAACGCCGAGGATTCCCTTTGGAATGTAAACCCGGACCTCAGACCAGATCGATCGGATCGTGAGTCCGACGACAGCAGTGCATGGCCAAGGCGGGCGGCTGGGTTTGTGCAAGGCACTTTGGGCCTCTATGGGCTCCTCACTTACGCTATGGCCCGGTTCCTTTCGATCGGATAAGGGCACGCCAGACCCGCGAGCTGGCGAGGAGGAAGTACCAAAGCAAGGCCACCACACTTGGTGAGCTCGAGGAAAAGATGGGCAAGTTGGAAGAGGACTATGCTGGCCTCTCAGAGGCAAAGGATGCCTTGAACAAGAGCAACACCTCTCTGCTGGCGCAGCGGGAGGATCTCCAGGCCCAAAATGACCTCCTGTTGCGTCAACTGCGGGAAGAGAAGGAGAAGTCCTCGTCCGAAGCTGCTCGGGTCGAGGAGTATCGTGAGTATAGCGCCCTTCAGTATAAAGAAGGGTTTGATAATGCCGTTGCGTCGTTGAAGGTGATCGCCCCCAACCTGGACATCTCCGAGCTCGATTTTACCAAGGTGGTGAAAGAGGGGAAGATTGTGGAAGAGGAGGACGAGGAAGAAGGCTGTGCTGATCAGGAGGAACCTGGGGGCGAGGAGGCCGGAGTTGGTCTTGACTTGGAGGCTGTTAGTCAAAGTCTTGCGGCCGAGGAGATCGTCGGGGACCGAGCTGAAGACCAAGGGAATGCCCTTGCGTAATTTGTTTTAGTTTGCTTTGCTCTGTCTTGATGATGTACTCGCTCTTCTACGAGCTGCTCTTTTGTATTTTGTTTTAAGTTAATGAAATTGACTAAGTTTAAACATTGTTGGTTGAAATCTGCTTTGCTTTTCTCTTTAGTAGTTTGTTGGTTATCGTGCTCTGATGGGGTGGTCCTCGGGTAGCTGCTACTCGGCTAGGGTACTCCCCGGGTGGCTTCCCCCGAATAAAACTTGTGTCAACTGAAGTTGAGACATTTTTTCCGCACACCGGTATAAGCCGAGTACCAGTCTTCTTACGAAACCTTTAGGTCGGATAGTGAGATTCGGATCCTCTAACGAGGTTACCAAGTTTTTATGCTAACTTGGGTTTGGAATTGAATGGTTCGTTTAGGTCGAGTAAGACCTTCCGAGCCCGAGCGAGCTCCCCATGCCTTTATGCTGGCTTGAGTTTAGGACCACACGGGTCGAGTTGCGAATGAGCTCACCAAGCCTTTATGCTGACTTGGGTTTAGGACCACAGGGGTCGAGCTGCGAATGAGCTCACCAAGCCTTTATGCTGACTTGGGTTTAGGACCACGGGGGTCGAGCTGCGAATGAGCTCACCAAGCCTTTATGCTGACTTGGGTTTAGGACCACGGGGGCCTGTTGGTCGGTTAAGACCTTCCGAGCTCGGGACTCGGTGATTTTCAGTTAAAACTTTCTGAATGCAATGGGGGTTGACTTTTATTGAATGGGGAAGAAAGGGAAGGAAGGATGCGCCTCGCTAAAACCTTCCCAAACCAAAAACCCAGTGGAAAAAAGGGTTTGCAAAGGAAAGAGTACGCCATCCATTTACAAGTGTTTAACTAAAGTAGGGCTTGAGGTGCATGGCATTCCAGGTCCTCGGTATCGCTTTTTCGGATAGTTCTTCTAGTCCGTATGCGCCGTGTCGGTGCTCCGATCTGATGCGGTATGGCCCTTTCCATGTCGGCCCTAGCTTGCCCTGCCTTACGTCTTTTCGAGCCAGTTCAACTTTTTGAAGGACCAGGTCCCCTTCTTTGAACGTCCTTGGTCGGACTCTAGAGTTGTAGCGCTTGGCGACGCGCTGTTTAGTTGCAAAGTTTTGTACTCGGGCCAGTTCCCGAGTTTCTTCCAGGAGATCGAGCTCAACTCTTGCCTCCTCTTGTGCCAATGCCTGAACGTGCTCTCTTCTTGCTGAGGTGGAGCCGAGCTCTACTGGCACCATGGCCTCCATTCCATACGTTAGCCGGAAAGGTGTTTCATTTGTTGCTGACTGGGGGGTGGTGTGGTATGCCCACAGCACCCCACAGAGTTCTTCTGCCCAGTCGCCCTTGGCCCTCTCCAGCCGCTTGCGAAGGCCATTCAGGATAATTCTGTTTGCGGATTCGACCTGACCATTGGTCTGTGGATGCTCGACGAAGGCGTATACGAGTCGGATTCCTAGACCTTTGCAGAAGTCCTTGAACACCGAGCTGGTGAACTGTGTGCCGTTATCTGTGATGATGGTGTGGGGTAGGCCATGGCGGCAAACCAGGCTTTTCCAGACAAATTTTTTGATCCTCTCGGAAGTGATGGTCGCCAGCGGACACACCTCTATCCACTTGGAGAAGTAGTCTATGGCGACTACGATGAACTTGAGTTGGCCAGGTGCAAGGGGAAAGGGGCCAAGTATGTCAAGCCCCCAAGTATTGAAAGGCCAAGGGGCGATGACTTCGTGCAGGACTTCTGGTGGAAGGTGGTCTCGCTTGGTGAACCTTTGGTACTTGTCGCACTTCCTTACGTATTCCAGGCAATCCGACCTGAGCGTCGGCCAGTAGTAGCCTGCTCGTAGGATTTTGGCTGCCAGGGTCCGAGTTCCACAATGGTTTCCGCAGATACCCTCATGCAGCTCCCTCATAACATACTCGGAATCCGACTGCTCTATGCAGGTGAGTAGTGGCTGTGAGAAACCTCTTCTGTAGAGTCTATCTCCGATTAGAGTGTAATGTGCGGACTGCCTTTAGACCCTGCGTGACTCTGCCGGGTCCTCAGGCAGTCTTCCCTGCTTCAAGTATTCAATGATGTCCTTCATCCAAGAATCCGAGCTAATCACTGCGTAGTTTCTGGCTGTCGCGATGCTTGGTGACTTTAAAGTTTGGACGACCACTGTATGGAGCTGTCCCTCGATCTTCATACTAGCTAACTTTGCCAGCAGATCTGCCTTGTTATTTTGTTCTCGAGGGATGTGCTCGAGTTGGACTTCTTGGAACTTCTGAATCATGGCATTGACTTTTTTGAGCATACTGGGCGAGTATGTCATCTCGACACTGGTATTCGCCCTTGACCTGGTTGATCATCACCGAGTCGCCTCGACTCGGGCGTTTGGGCGCCAGCTCCATGCGAAGTTTGAGACCGAGTAGTAAAGCCTTGTACTCGGCTTGGTTGTTGCTAGCTTTGAATAGGAACCTGAGTGCCTGTTCGACGCTGATTCCTGCAGGGCTTTCAACGATGATTCCTGCTCCGCTGCCTTTGGAATTGGAGGAGCCGTCCACGTGGGCGTCGATGCTCGACCTCAGGGGTCGGTGTTAGTTCTGCAATAAAGTCAGCCAAAACTTGTGATTTAATGGGTCCTCGGGGCTCATACCTGATCTGGAATTCGGAGAGTTCTACCGACCACGCCACCATTCGCCCTGAGAGTTCGGGCTTCTGCAGGATCCTTTTGATCGGGTAGTCCGTTTTGATTACCACCGTGTGCGCTTGAAAGTAAGGTCTCAATCTCCTCGCGGAGGTTACTATCAGGAGGGCGCTCTACCTTACGGTATCTCACTCGCCAGTGGAGGACTTTGCTCATGAAGTAAACTGGGCGCTGCTCGGTCTCTTTCTCTTCTATCAAGGCCGAGCTGATCGAGGTGTCGGTGGCCGCCAGGTAGAGGAGGAGAGGGGCTCCTTTGGTGGGCCGCGTAAGGACCGGTGGTGATGCCAGAAATTCCTTGAGCCTCTGAAAAGCCGTTTCACATTCCTCGGTCCATTCGAACCGAGCCGGTTTTCGGAGTACCTGGTAGAAGGGAAACGATTTGTCAGCGGAACGAATCACGAACCTGGAAAGGGCCGCAATGCGACCAGCGAGTCTTTGCACTTCTTTGATAGAGCTCGGGCTTCGCATCTCCATCACTGCTCGGCACTTGTCGGGGTTGGCCTCAATGCCTCTGTGGGTGATCATGAACCCCAAGAACTTGCCTCCGAGCACCCCGAACGAGCACTTCTCGGGGTTAAACCTGATGTTATATTTTCTTATAATGTCAAATACCTCCTGGAGGTCTCGGTAGTGTGCCTCGAAGCTGGAGGTCTTGACCACCATGTCGTCCATATATACCTCGATCGTCTTCCCAATCTGCTTGGCGAAGACCTCATCCATCATCCTCTGGTAAGTCGACCCTGCGTTCTTCAAACCAAAGGGCATAGTGACGCTGTAGAAGTTGGAGGTTTCCGTCATGAAAGCCGTCTTTGGCGCGTCGAGTGGGTGCATCTTGATCTGATTGTACCCGGAGTACGCATCCATGAAACTGAGCACCTGGTACCCTGACGTGCCGTCTACCAGAGCATCGATGCTCGGAAGGGGGTATGGGTCTTTAGGGTAGACTTTGTTTAGGTCGGTGAAGTCAATGCACATCCTCCACTTACCGTTGCTCTTCTTGACCAATACCACGTTGGAAAGCCAAGTTGGGTACTTGATCTCTTTGATAAATCCGGCTTTCAAGAGCTTCGAGGTCTCTTCTGCCGCCCGCTTTTTCCTGGCAAGTCTTCTTTTGTGCTGAGCAACGGGGCGAGCGTCGTGCTCTATGGCTAGCTTGTGACAGGCCACTTTGAGGTCTATTCCGGGCATGTCCTCTGGGCCCCACGCGAACAAATCTGCGTTGTCGAGCAAGACTTTCGTCACGGACTGTTCGCTCTGCTGGGGCAGTTGTATCCCGATTCGTATGCTCCTGCCCGATCCTCTTACTTCGACCTCCTTGATGTCGTCGACCGGCACTGGCCGAAAATCACTCTCGCCCCTCGGGTCGAGCTCAATCATGCAGGTCGACTTGGGGCGATCTCTTCTCCTATCATCCCTTAGACTGTTGACATAACACTGTCTCGCTTCCTTCTGGTCGGCGTGTATCGTAGCAATCTACCCATCGGATAGGGGAAACTTCATCGCCAAATGGGGGGTAAAGACTATGGCCCCGATCCCATTGATGACAGTTCTGCCGATTATCATATTGTAGGCGGTGTCCGCGGCCGACTCGGCTTCCACCATCAGGAGGTGGGCTTTAATTGTCTTGGCCTCGACGTCCGCCTTGAAGGTGAGCAAGACGTCGAAGTATCCAGTCACCCGAGCTTTAGCACCTGAAAAACCGACTAACGTACCTCGATAGGGTCTGATAATCGAGCTCGGTAACTTGAGTCGATCGAAGGCTTCTTTGTAGATTACGTCCGCCGAGCTTCCTTGATCGACGAGCACTCTCCTGACATTAAATCCAGCGAGGTGTACCATGATCACCATGGGGTCGTCTTGGTGGCGATCTATTCCCTGATAATCCCTCTCCGAGAAGGATATGGTCGGTAAGGCTGCGGGCGGGGCTGCTAGCGACGTTGAGCTATTGATGGACCTCATGTGCCTTCTCCGACCGTTGCTAGATTCACCTCCACCTGCAAAACCACCTGCAATTAAATTGAGTGAGGGGGTACCTTCGTCTCGACCCTTCCTGCGTTGACGGGCAGGTGAACGCCTTTCTCGCCCTCCCCGAGCCGGCGATCGGTTGTGCCTGCGCTCGGGTGAACGGGATCTTCTACGAGTTGTTTCGTTTTCTCTGGGGGCCGCCCCATTCCCTTTGTCCACGTACTTTGCTAAATGTCCTGCCTGTATGAGTTTTTCAATCTTTATTTTTAGCGCCTGACATTCGTTTGTGGTGTGCCCGTAGATTCGGTGATACTCGCAGTATCTCTGGCGATCCGCGTCCGGTGGGGAGTCCTTCCGAGGGGGCAAGGTAATGAGGTTGCCCGTGTAGGCTTCCTTCAAGACCCGGTCTCTTCCCACTGTCAAGGGAGTGAACCGACCTCCGTAGTCTTGCCGCGCTCGCCGTTTCCTTCTTCTCTCGCTCTCTCGGCGGTCTCTACTCGCTCCGCCGATTCGGTTTCTTTCGCAGCGGCGACTTCCTCCATGTTGATATACCCCATCGCTCGCCGCCACCGCCCAGAGATCCGCAGTTTCGGCAAGCGAGGGAGTCCGAGAAGGGACCAGGTTTTAGCGCCGACACTATGGCATGGAGCGCCACATCGGTGCTGAGATTTCTGACTTGGGCCGTTTCGTTGTTGAAACGCTCTATGAAGGACTTCAGGGTCTCGTCCGACCTTTGTTTGAGCCCGACCAGGCAGGTGGAGTTTCTCCGGAAGGCTCGGCTCGTGGTGAACCTGGCCACGAATTGCTCGGTGAGTTGCCTGAATGAGTGGATCGAGCGCTGCGGGAGGTTAGAGAACCACATCATGGCCGGCCTTTTCAGGGTGTAGGGAAAGGTCCTGCATTTCAGGCCCTCGGATGCGTCGATCAGTAGCATCCGCGCGTTGAAGGAGGTAAGGTGTTCCTCGGGGTCGGTCTTACCTTCGTAAGCGTCCATGTTGGGGATTTGGAATCGCTTCGGGACCGGATCGGCCATAACCCTCTCATCGAAGGGGAGCAAGGTTAGTCCGATTTCGAAGGGTCGGTTCTCACGCCGCGGTGTGTGCCGGGTGTGGCCCTCTCGTCCGGGGCTATCCGTAGCGCTGGATCCGTCCGATTTGGACGAGTCCCGGTTGTCTCTTCTGGTCCTCGAGGGCGTCTCGTGGCCCTGTCTTTCCTCGCGATCGCGGGCCTCCGCGATCCTGCGCCTTAACTCTTCGTTTTCTTCCCTGAGAAGCTCCAAGACAGGGTCAGGTGGTGGATGCTCATCCTGACTGGCCGAGTGATGACTCGACTGCGGCGATCTGTGATTCGTCGTGCTCCTGGTGCGTACCATCTAGCTCGGGGTGTTTTTGAGGCCTGGGCTAATTTTACCGGGCCCCACGGTGGGCGCCAATGTTGATGCTGGGAATGGTTGAGCTCTCCTCCTCCTTGGAGTTGAGTACTCCCTCTTCTAGAGTCCAAAAGGGGGGTGGTACCTGCAAAGACACTCCGATGCCTAAGTTAGATAAGGCTTTGGAGGAGAAGGAGAACAGAGTGGATTAGGGTTTAGAGTAAGTAGAGAGTGTATGCAAACCTGGGGGGTCAAGCCCCTTTATATAGTGGAGTCACGTCGAAGGAGGGTAACCACCGATCCGGAATCTGCGCGTGGTAATTCCTCCCTCATGCTTCAAGGATCAACTCATCTCTTCCTGATATCTCGCACCTGCCAAGTCCGTCACGTACGGGCTACGTGATCCTCAATCTTCGAAGTGGCAACGACTCCAAGCATCGTCTCCAGGCGTATCCCTTTCTAGAAGGTTCGAGGGTCATGAGTCACCGCCCGACCGCTCGGTGTTATCGGGCGATAAATGCAGGAGGGCGGTTTCGCGCCTCCGGGGTCGGATGTAGCTTGCCGAGCTCGAAGAAGGTCGGAACCGTGCCGGCCCCTCGGGATCAGTCCGTAACAGTTACCGATTAATCTTCTCGCCGATAAATTCGCGAAAATTAATTTAACGAGAAATTAATTCACCGCGCGATAAAATATTATCATAAATATTAAAAACAATATCAAACACTCAAAAATAATCACAACAAGTTACGATTCGATTTTCGTCGAAATTGGAGTTCGTTTTAAATTTTAATGCGGATAAAATTTACCCGGTGATTCGAAACGCGACAAAATTTCGTTAGAGTTTTTCGATGATATTCGAACCATGGATTAATATAAAATATTAATCCTTAAATTTAATTTGATCTTGATTTAATTCAATCGTTTTCTTAACCCACCAAAAATGTGACACCTAGACTATAAGGTAAGATGCTCATCAAATCACAAGTCTAACCGATCTAATCTCTCATCTCTCATAATTACCCTCTAATCCTAGAGTCTAAAGCGTTCAAAAAACAAGGCGTCGAATAACCGCGTTAACGATTAATCCTCACGCCGATAAATTCGCGAAAATTAATTTAACGAGAAATTAAATCGCTGTGCGATAAAATATTATCATAAATATTAAAAACAATATCGAACACTCAAAAATAATCAGAAGTAGTTACGATTCGATTTTCGTCAAAATTGGAGTACGTTTTAAATTTTAATACGGATAAAATTTACCTGGCGATTCGAAACGCGACAAAATTTCATTAGAGTTTTTCGATGTTATTCGAACCATGGATTAATAATATAAAATATTAATCCTTAAATTTAATTTGATCTTGATTTAATTCAATCATTTTCTTAACCCACCAAAAATGTGACACCTAGATTATAAGGTAAGATGCTCATCAAAACACAAGTATAACCCATCTAATCTCTCATCTCTCATAATTACCCTCTAATCCTAGAGTCTAAAGCGTGCCAAAAATGGCGTCAAGTAACCGCATTACCGATTAATCCTCACGCCGATAAATTCGCGAAAATTAATTTAACGAGAAATTAATTCACCGTGCGATAAAATATTATCATAAATATTAAAAACAATATCAAACACTCAAAAATAATCACAACAAGTTACGATTCGATTTTCGTTGAAATTGGAGTTCGTTTTAAATTTTAATGCGCATAAAATTTACTCGACGATTCGAAACGCGACGGAATTTCGTTAGAGTTTTTCGATGATATTTGAACCATGGATTAATATAAAATATTAATCCTTAAATTTAATTTGATCTTGATTTAATTCAATTATTTTCTTAGTCAACAAAAATATGCGTTACCGCGTCACACCAAAAACTTATAGTAAGTATAATTGATGAATTCACCTTAAAAGCAACATACGTTTACGCTGTCAATTAATTTGAATTGACATTATGAATAATAATTATTTATAATGAATAAATTATTCAAAATAAGTCAAATAATTTCTCGTACTCTTAGTAAATCATTGAAGTGATCAATCTCTACGACTTACTACCAACTAACTGGAATTTTATCGCTAAACAATTTTTCTTAAAAATTGGGATGCTACAATCCTGGTCTCTTTATCATCTGCCACTATGACGTGTTGGACATTTTTTCCCCTTAGAGGTGCACCAACTCCAAACCATCAACTCATTTGCATTGGTTTGTCAACGGTAATCACTGGGTACAGGTAATTCATCTAATATTGTTATCTTTTTCATTGTTTTTGTTTAGGTTGGTCATGAATTTAATTGTATTTGCGTTATTTCAGGTATTTTTGAAGGATGGACCACTACCTACCATAGAATCACATTGGCATACTTTTTGTCGTCCGGAGGCTCATTCATGGCTAACACGATATATTGGTCGATTGCAATAATGGGGTTCAATATTTCCACCACCTAATCTTTCACATCTTGATGAACACAATCCAATAAACTTAGATGATGATTGACTGCTAAAACATGTTGTTGTTATTTTTTGTTGTACTTTTATATTGTTGTTTGACATGGGTTTTGGCCTAGTCCCCCATGTTTGTTCTTTTTTCCATTTTTTTAATAATTTAAGGCAGGAGTACTCTTTTTTCTTCTAGATGTTTTTTTTCCTAAGGGGGGTTTTACATCAGAAAGTTTTAACGAGACTCGTTCCCTTCTTTGCCTTTAAACAAAAAAAAAACTCAACTGTTAAATTTTGCGCGTTTCCTTCACTCTTAAATATGATATTTGCGAGTAAAAAAAATACTCGCAAATATCATATTTGCATATTTGCGAGTGAGACGAACGAAAAAATAATAATTTTGATATTTTTATATGGGGGTATTTTGGTCGAAACAGCATTTTGGTGGGTGCCCCAAGCAAAAATGGGGGTGTCCTTAGAAAAGCCCTTTACTTGCTCGTTCAGTCGTTTTAGCCCTGTGCATGCTATGGGTTCAAGTAGATTCCAATTTATTCAAAGAAGTTCCACACTTTGAAGATATAAGAGCACTGTGAAACTTATTTTGGGCTTAGCTAGAGGAATATATTTACACTATCTAAAAAAAAAAATCTAATTAAAATTTATCAGTGTCACTGTACCACTTCAACAAAATCTAAATTTTGTTTATGCAAATAGAAAGATCCAAATAAGTGAAAACTGTATGGGTGAAATTAATTTGTTTGAAATTTTAATCGAATCTCCATGCCTTTCTTTTCTCATTACCCACTGCCTACTTTAATTTGATGAACAGCAATATTTTACAGGTTGCTTTAGTCAGAGTCGCGGGCTTCGTTCTGAATGACCATTACAAAAAACTGAAAAAAAAGTAGCAAGGAAATACCGCTTCTTCTTGGAGACTAGCAAAATACCCGTGCTACGCACGGGATGGGACGCGTTGTGTTATGTTATGTTGAAGTAGTTCTAGCTGTCAATTATAAGCATCCTCTTTCAAAGAATGAGTGTGAAACATGTAAATGAATTTTTTGTCTTTGAAATACAATTTTTCCACTCATAATAGCAATAAACAGAATAGCCAATAGTTATAAAGCAAAAGAGATAATGTGCAAAGTTGAAGTGCAGAATAACTAATTTAAGTGGTTGAGTTGCCGCATTTATGTTCAAATCTGCATCTTTCATCAAAGCTGCACTTGAAACAAACCAATCACATGCATTTGAAGGTACACTTCCATAATGCATATGAACAAAAAAAATGCTGAAAAGAAGAAGACATTCATATGTTAGTAACTTTGGTTGGTGACAAATGAGTTATCAAAGTGTATTAGAAGACAGAATTGCTACTAAGTTTGAATTGTATCAAATTATGCAATTGATAATTATGAGAGAGTTCAATGAATATAGTTTGATACCTATTGCTAAGTACTTACATATTTATGTTGAAGTCCTTTTAAAGCAAATGTGTGGTTTTCACAAAAGAGCAATAGTTGCAGTCAAGTTCTTAGCTGCAAATAAAATACAATTTAGTAAGATAAAAAAAATCGTACCGGTCATAGTTATAGAGTAGAAGAGTCAAATATAATTGGGTATTATAAGTATATAAAATACTTACTTGCTAGAGGTTTTGGAAAACCTCTTTAAAGACAACATTAGTAGTTGTTTTTAATGGTCTTCCTTCATTATCATGTATTAATATCTTTAAATCTTGCCTGCTCTGAACTCTTGAGATTACAACATACAATTGGCCATGACTGAAAACTGGTCGAGGCAAATATAGTCCAACAGTTGATAGAGATTGCCCTTGAGATTTGTTTATAGTCATGGCATATGAGACAATAATAGGAAATTGTTTCCTAATAAGCTTAAAAGGCCACGGTGACTGAGACGGAGACATAGACATTCGAGGAATGTAAATTGTGTTTCCAGTGTTCTTCCCTGACATTATTTTTGCTCCAATAACATGATCAGCCAATCTTGTCACAATCAATCTAGTCCCATTGCACAAACCCTCAGATTGATCTAAATTTCTTAATAGCATTATTGGAGTGCCAACCTTAAGTTTGATTCTATGATTTGGAAGACCTGAGGTTCTGAGTGATGATAGAAATTCTGGTGTTAGGACTTCATATGGTTGGCTGCCATTAGCTTCTGACTTATCAAGAGAGTCTGAGCTAAGAAATTCCTTTTCATCACCTAAGTTATGAAAAAACATTATAATTATGTGTAAAATTATAGACTTATACTGCATGATGATAAGAAAGCATAAAACCAAATAGTAGTTACCTGGAATTAAAGTCAAAACATATTCATTGATTTGATCTACAGTTTCAATTGTAGAAGCTAGAATAGCTCTTGCTTGCAAAAATTCCTCATTTTTGTATTGTTGTCCCAAATTTGGATATGTGCTTTGGACTATAGCATGAATTGGATCATTGAAATCTGTAATTAAAAAATCTTCTGGAATTTCAATTTCTGCATATCCATCATTTGGCTCAGACAATTTACCATCTCCTATTTTCAAAATCCACTTTGAGAAATCCTCAAGTTCTGTAGTACTTGAATTATTCAAACCATGTTGCAAACGCATGTTTTTGGTGAGAGTTAATACTTGACAATTATCCCAAATATATGAAGCATTGATTGTTGCATGTACAATGTCAGTACGGCTCCCTCTTGGAACTACTGGTAGAATTTGTCTGAAGTCTCCCCCAAATACAACTACTTTACCTCCAAAAGCATTGTCATTACCCATGATGTCCTTTAAACTTTTATCCAATGCCTCGAAACAAAATTTATGTGCCATTGGAGCTTCATCCCATATTATTAATGTTGCTATCTTTAACAGCTCAGCTAGTTCTGTTCGTTGGAATATATTGCAAGTAGAGTTCTCTAAAGTAGGAACAGGAATTTTGAATTTTGAGTGTGCTGTCCTTCCACCTGGTAACAAAAGAGATGCAATACCACTGGATGCCACAGTCAATACAATATGACCTTGAGAACGCAATGCAGAAGCTAATGTCTTCCACATGAAAGTTTTTCCTGTACCACCATAACCATATAGGAAAAAAATGCCACCTTGTTGGTGGTTGACTGCTTGCATTATTGTGTCAAATATAGATCTTTGTTCATCTGTACAAATAATTAACAATATATGTCCATCAAAACAATTAATTTAAGAAGGTAAATTAATAATTTTTTGAATGACCAATAGATAGTTTTTCCTGTGATGGGTCTTGATGCTCCAATAGAAGTCTTCAAGCTGTCGAGATCAAGCTCAACCTGCCGAGATCAAGCTCAACCTGTCGAGATCAGGATTGACTTCGATAGCTTGAGGACCAACACCTTGAGTTTGATCTTGACAGGTTGAGCTTGATCTCGGTTGAGCTTGATCTCGACAGCTATTGTTGGTCCTCAAGCTGTCGAAGTCAATCGTGATCTCGACAGGTTGAGCTTGATCTCGTCAGGTTGAGCTTAGGTTGAGCTTGATCTCGGTTCAGCTTGATCTCGACAGCTATTCAGATGATTTATTTCGACAGCTTGATTGTGATGGGTCTTGATGCTCCAATAGATAGTTGTCTTCTGCCGCCGAGTTTAAGCTCAACTCGCCGAGATCAAGCTCAACCTGTCGAGATCGGGATTGACCGGCGACGAGGACCAACAACTTGAGTTTGATGTTGACAGGCTGAGTTTGATCTCGGTTGTCAAGCTCAACCGAGATCAAACTCAACCTGTCGAGATCAAACTGAAGTTGTTGGTCCTCAAGCTGTGGAAGTCAATCTTGATCTCGACAGGCTGAGCTTGATCTCGACAGCTTGAAGACTAAACTATCTATTGGAGCATCAAGAGCCATCACAATGAAGCTGTCGAAATAAATCATGTGAATAGCTGTCGAGATCAAGCTCAACCTGTCGAGATCAAACTCAAGTTGTTGGTCCTCAAGATGTCGAAGTCAATCCTCATGTCGACAGGTTGAGCTTGATCTCGGCAGGTTGAGCTTACTCAACCTGTCGAGATCAAACTCAAGTTGTTGGTCCTCAAGCTGTCGAAGTCAATCCTCATCTCGACAGGCTGAGCTTGATCTCAGCAGATTGAGCTTAAACTCGACAGCTTGAAGACAACTATCTATTGGAGCATCAAGACCCATCACAATCAAGCTGTCGAAATAAATCATGTGAATAGCTGTCGAGATCAAGCTGAACCGAGATCAAGCTCAACCTGTCGAGATCAAACTCGCCGCTGGTCCTCGCCGCCGAAGACAATCCTCATCTCGGCGGTGAGCTTGATCTCGGCATTGAGCTTACTCAACCCGCCGAGATCAAACCTGCCGCTGGTCCTCGCCGCCGAAGACAATCCTCATCTCGACAGCCGAGCTTGATCTCGGCGAGTTGAGCTTACTCACCGCCGAGATCAAACTCAAGCCGCTTGGTCCTCGTCGCCGGGTCAATCCTCATCTCGACAGGCTGAGCTTGATCTCGGCAGGTTGAGCTTGATCTAGACAGCTTGAAGACAACTATCTATTGGAGCATCAAGACCCATCACAATCAAGCTGTCGAAATAAATCATGTCAATAGCTATCGAGATCAAGCTCAATGTCGAGATCAAGCTCAACCTGTCGAGATCAAGCTCAACAACTTGAGGAGCAACAGCTTGGGTTTGATCTCGACAGGTTGAGCTTGATCTCGACAGCTATTCACATGATTTATTTCGACAGCTTGATTGTGATGGGTGTTGATGCTCCAATAGATAGTTTAGTCTTCAAGCTGTCGAGATCAAGCTCAACCTGTCGAGATGAGGCTCAACCTGTCGAGATCAGGATTGACTTCGACAGCTTGAGGACCAACAGCTTGAGCTTGATCTCGACAGGTTGAGCTTGATCTCGGTTGAGCTTAAATTAATAATTTTTTGAATGACCAACTGGATGGTGCATTGACATTGCAATATTATTTAATTCCTTAAAGCTAAAACAAACTAACCAACCAAAATATTAACAGAAGCAAAATTAACAATTACACCTATCAGTTAGGCATTTTATCAAACAACTGGTGACCACACACAAATCGTCGAACTTGCTAAGCATCAGGCCATAAGAAAAATACCCTTTGTCCTATTTATCAAAACATGAAGTAGGATCCTACATATAAATTAAAATCCATAAAAAAAAGAAGCATACGGTTCAAAATAAAAACTTTGCAAAATATAAAACATAATGGTTGAGCACAAAAAAGAAAATCAAGATAATGAGAAACAACAATAAATGGTTCAAACAACAAATCAAAATGTAAAATCAGAAAATCCATAAAACCAAAAGAAAGAGCAAAATACCTGTATTTGCTCAAAAGAAATATCACCAAAAGGCAAAATGAGAGAAAATGAAGAAGAAGGCAAAAAAACAGACAGAGGGTTAAAAAAACGAAATGAAAAAAAAAACTTACATTGGCCAGGATGAGTCAAACGAATTAGAAAACGAAAATGAAGAATGTTGAAGAAGCCGTAAAAATAAAAAAAACGTGCAACCAAAATCAGAAACAAAGAAACAAAAAAAAAACTGAGAGGAGAAGAAAGAGAGAGGGTTGTCCGCTTGTGAGTGAGGGAGAAGAGAAGAAGATGCTGCCATGGGAGAGGAAAATCAGTGTGTCAAACTGAAATGGAGAGAGAGAGAGAGAGAAAGAGAGGGGGAGGGGGAAGAAAACGAAAAAGGAAAAAGAAAGGAGGGTGGGTGAGAAAGTTTTGAAATTGAAATGAAATTGTAAGGAGAGAGCATGTCTGAAATAGACTAATTTATCCTAAAATTGGACACATGTCAGATTTTTAAGAGTGGTATTTTAGGTTTTTCCACAGCCCTTTGTTCTCTAAAATTAAAATTGATAAGAAAAGCGTTACCAAACCCCTTCCATTCACAAGAGGAACCCCTTCTAGCATTATTACTAATACAAGAAAAAGTTGTCATCATATATGGTTTCATTTTAGTGGTACTATGCATGGGTCTCATATGTATAAAATAGAACAGCATATAAAAAAAAAACCAGGTTGTCATACATGTTTAGGAACCGATTTACACCATAAATTTTAGACATAATTGCACTTTTAGCCACCTAGTTTTCTCAATTAGGCGATTTTAGTCTCCCTATTTTATTTTTTGCGATTTTGGTCCCCTAACTTTCTCAATTTGGCGATTTTGATCCCTATATTTTTTAATTACACTTTTGGTCCAAAAAATCGTGGATTGTACACTTTTGGTCCCCTACTTTCCCAAAATCCAATATTTTTGGAGACCATAAATGCAATTAAACCTAAATTCTAAATAAAGTTTTCTACTTTTCCTTTTCAAGTTCAACCAATTACTAGGAACTGACCAAGAAACATGTTTGAACAGGTGCAAAAACAGAGAGATAACAGAAACGTTCCATCATCTTATACAACAAAATGCCTCTCTCAACAAAAGATTGAAAAAAACTAACATCGATCAATTGCTAAATTTAAAATTTAATAACAAAGGATTTTGCCAAAAACAGAAAATATAATACCAAAGGGATAGCTAGATTCAATAACAAAGTCAATTATATTCAAAATCCAAATATGAACCTAACTAACTGCCACATCCCCTCTAATCTAAGCCTCCCTAAAATACAGCTTGCCCATGACATGAAGGATAGCAACAAAAGCTATAAACCCAATGCTCATTACAAGAACTGCATTTGGGGCAATCTTGAGTCCAGGGGCATCATCTGTATAAAATTGAAGCATAGTTCCAGCTGCTCCTCCAGAGGCCCCACCACTAGTTGTTCTCCTTCTCCTCAAGCTTGCAGCAGCTGCTGCACTTCCTCTTTGGGGACCTGCTCCACCTAAAGCCATTTTCTGAAACACAAATTCACAAATTTAGAATATCAAATCAAAATCCACCTGCAATATCTAGTCAAAATTCAACAGATAAAAATTTTTAGCTTCTCAAAACAATTTGAAAACAATTTTCTCATTAGGGAAGATATCAAGTATTCAAATCTCAGAACAAATGAAAAAGATCACACAATCACATAAGCAACAGAAATCATCGAATCAAGATTTAAATTTATTATTTTTCCACTTCTTCAAGTTCATAAATTACAGAAACTAAGATCCATGTCCTGCACATATTCAACATAATCGACCATCGAAATTTGCAAGTTAGAAAACTACAAGCATAAATTCAAGATCTGCAAATAACCCTAATTACATGGATCCGAAATACACAAACAATCAATTTTGCCTAATTAGTGAACAATAGTCTATTTGTATCCAACCCAATTAGATAAAGTTTAAGCGAACCTGGATAAGGAATTGCGGTTAACGAGGGTCGTCGGCGTTGGAGATCAGAGACGGAAAACTCGTCGAGTGTCGTCAGGTTTTAAACGACTCGTTTGGCCGTTTACGCAACCCCCTTTTGCATTTAAGAGAGAGAGAGAGAGAGAGGAGAATTTGACTTGGATTCGTATTGTTAGTCCACGCGAAAATAACCAATGCCGCTTTGCCATGTGGTCAGACACTGCATATTATTGATCGGCGCCCCTGATCCGAAAATTTGGGCTTTTCATAAACGGACCAAAGACTGTTGAGTCCCACCGTAAGGCAGTTGCTATACATTATCCGCACCCAACACTTCATTTACCACACTCCTCATAATTCTGATTTGACAAAAATACTCTTATGTTATTTCATCCCCTTTTCATCACACCCCACACCACTTTATTCTGTTACCATAAATTGCCTATTTACGCTATTCGTTTTGTAAAAAGTATATACGATATGTATTTTTTACACTAAGTGAATAGAAGTATTTATTTTTTATTAGGATTTTAGGGCAAACTTATCATTATAAAACCGGCTTGTAAGGTGAGAGATGTCCTTTACTTATAGTCTTTTTTGAAATCTTACCTCTAGTCTATGTCGGACTTAAGTTTTACCAATATACACCTCACGCCCAGTACTATTAGGCATGGTGCCACCACAACAGATTTGTAGAAAAATGGTGCCACCTTAAACAGCGTTATCCACTAAAAACGCTAGATAAAAAAATTTGTTACTCATCCTTAGCGCTTCTTTGGAAAAACGCTAGCTTTAGTCAATTAAATAGCTAGCGCTTTCTAAAGCGCTAGTGATTATGTGACGGCATCTTCGCTAGCGCTTTTCCAGGAAAGCGCTGTCTTTGTTTCTTCATCGCTAGCGCTTTTCCAGGAAAGCGCTACCTATACTCTGAATTAAATCATGTATATCCTCCCATTACAATTCATTTCTCTTACGCGCGATATGTCTTCCCTCTCTTTCGTCTAAAGAACAGTGCCTCCTTAGTCTCTATCTCACCTCCGTCTCTGTCTAGCCTCCGTCGCTGTGTCACGTCTCCATCTCGGTCGCTCAGTGTCGTCGCTCTCTCCCTCTGCCTCCTCTTCTCCCATTGCGCAAGTCCATCTGCCTCCTCCTCTCCACCGCGTCGTTCCTCCCCCTCCTTTCCATCTCTCTTAGGTATATCTCCTTCTCCCGCCTTTCGATTTCCTCTCTTATTCTCTACCTAATAGTTTGTTTCGGTTTGGGGCTTCCCATTTTTTAGTGACTCGTGGATAGGGTTTGTATATTGCAGAAGAACAGTCACTGTAAACCTTGTTTTCTTCCCATTATTGTGAACCCATTGCGGTGAACCCACTTCTCTAGCAAACTCGCGACTCAGGTAATGAATTTTTTCACTCTCTCATTTTCCTTCGTGGGTATGCCATTACTTAATAATATTGTGTTATATGGAATCTGATTTTAGGTTCCTTTTATTTAAAATTATGGTTTGAATTTAGTTGTTGAGTTACTTCTTGCAGTGCATGTTGTTATATTGTAAAATGGTTTACCCTCTATTAATATAGTGTTGGCTTACCCACGACATATACTCTTCCTAAACAAACAAAAAATAATGAATTTAGATGATATTAAATCTTCCCACGGTTTCAGCCCTTCAAACGGCGTCGAATTCCAATGAGAAACGAGCGAGAACGATCAAAAACAGCTCCGACGGCACTTAGGAATCTCTCTAGTGATTTGGGAATGATTAGAACGTTATTACTAATTTTTTTTTAGGGTTAGGTTCAAGTTACTTACCCTTTCCCTAAGTGCTTAAGTCATTTTGGGTCAAACGGATCACACAGGTCGAGCCCAACGGGTCAAAACACGTAAAAACACGTAAAAGGGTGTAACTATACTGTGTCACTATTTTTGTTGTAACTTGAGATACGGATGTCAAATTGGAATGTTCATAGTGGCGTTGAAAAGCTAAGAGACTTTCATACAAAAATGTGTTTCATGAGAAAATCATAAATTGGAATCTAAAAGGGTTAAAAGGGCGCATATACGTTCAGAGTTAAAAGAGGTAGTTGTTTCTAGATAGAATTTTTAGCAGATTAAAATAAGATAAGTGTGTCTATCCAAGGGCTGAATCTCTAAGATATCGAATTGATTTTATCTCCGTAAAACTATAATTATCATAAATATATATCCTATATTAATATAAACATATTATAAATATGAGTACAACAAATTGTATATTAATATAAGCATAACTAATATAATTAATATAACTCTTTTTCATATCAATATGAATCAATTACATATCATGTATACAGAATATATAATCACATTTTAATATGTAAAATATATAGACTCACTTACAATAATATTAAAATATATGTGTGCATCTTATCACTTAAAAATACACACATAGATATTCATTCATATATAAATCTATATATATATATATATATTTATACTAATAAAATGCAGTTACGATGTAACAAAGCATATTATCAACTATTTTAATAATAATAATAATAATAATAATAATAATAATAATAATAATAATAATAATAATAATACCAATATCTATGATTACATCCACACATATATACACCCACGAAAATCAGGGTGTTACATTTGTCTATATAGAGATCGGCAGAGAGCATCAAATCCTCCTTACCCATATAGAGGAGGGGTTAAGGGGTATTCGGGCATTGAGCAAGATCTGATATGCAGAGTAACCTTAAATTATATGTACAACTGGTGAATTTGAGCATGTCGGTAGAGTAACGTAATTACTGATGAATTTCACTTTATTTTTAATATGTATAGATGAAGTAAGAAGGAGAAGAAGAATATGCATCCTCAAAATCAATCGATCGCCATGTCTTGTGGATAGAAGCCCGCCGAAACAAGGATGGTGAGATTGAGACCCCCAACTACGTAAGTGTATGAAAGAATTGCAAGTATGATAGATTAAATAACATTTTAACTTTCAATTTTCTTGTGAAAGTGATAATACTTAACAATCTTCTGAATAATATTTGGGTCTCAGGATGCCCTATTACAAGAGGCTATGTCACAGGTGGTTGACATAGACATCCTTTTCCAAGCCATCCCCATTAAAGAGTATCCAGGACGTGTAAGGGGTGTGGGATTTGGGGTCCTACAGAAAGCTATCTTTGGTCCACCGAAGCGTGCAAGAAAAGATGAAAATAAAGACTTGAGGCGGATGGTAGCCAAACTCTATCAGGAGGTCCAGGAATTGAAAAAGGGGCAACATTAGGACTAGGAACCGATAGGGGACCATCAGGACAAGGGACCAGTAGGGGAACACCAAGATGGTAGCGCCAAAATTAGTTGCACTCATAAGTCACACAAGATAATAAATCAAATTACTTCAAAGGCAGAGTTTAGTAGATTAATTTAGTATTTGTGAATTGTTAATTAGTATTACATGGAAAGCAGAATGAAAACTAGTGTATGCTGATATGCATATCTTGTATTTGTCACTTATGAAACTTGTATATCTTGAAATTGAAACTTGTGTCATGCATGCTGAACTTTTGCTTATATAGTTTGGTGTTGGAGTAGATCATGACTTGTATAGTGACTTGTGCTGGATGGTATATGGTACTTTTTTGCTGTTATAGGTATTAGATAAGTTTTCGAATGTCCATATTTTAGGGGAGACTCTGCCAAAATTTTGTTAGAAATTCAAATTGAAGTATTCAAATATTCTAATTTAATATTATTGTGGATCTAGATTACTTAAGGAACCGGTGGAGGCAATAGAACCGGTGGAGATGCACGAGCCTAGTTTACCCATGGATGCACTCTTAAGTCATCTGAGGTAATAAATCATTAGAAATTGTCGTTACTTGTATGTATTGCATCAATGGTTTATCATATTAATATTTTGTTTATCATTGGTTTAAGATTTCAAAGAGTGTACGCTATATTTGTCAGGCCCGTCTCGAGTGACTGGTAAGGGGATTTGCTTCACTAATTTAAGTGCCACATTACACAATCGTCCATTACCTATCCATCATTACAAGGTTAGAGTTGACTTTGCAACTGAAGCGGATGCACCATTGCCTATACCACTTGAGGGGGCATATATCATGACAGTGGAACATGTGATAGGTACTTATGTGGCATGGCCAGTAAAACTCACTGTAAGTGACGTGCTATTTTTTAATAAATACGATTCATTATCATAATCAAATCATAATATATTTATAAAATTACGTGGTCACTAACTAATGCAAAATATATAAAAACTCATAAAATCCAAAGCCAATGACAAGGACAAGGGAAAGTGTAAGCAGCAAATAGTTGGGTCTTGTACATCCCCGATAAAGCCTGTGGACAAATCTCAGCATTCCCCTCTTGAAGCAAGATTCTTTAATTATCTTAAAGTTCATGCTGAAACAAAGATGACATTGATCGGAGAACAAATCTAAATACCAATGGGTAAAATTATTTTCGGTTATGAATCTGAATTGTATGTCAGTGCTAAGGATGAACTGGCAGAAGTTTTTACTCCTGGAGCGTCGATCAGTCAAACTGTAGTTAGTGTATATATGAGGTACAACATCCAACTTTAAACTATACGGTTTTTTTATTCTTTTACCCAATATTGAAGTTATTGTTAATCCATTAATTTGTATACGTTTTAATTATATTGAAGGTACTTGTATACTGAGATACTAATCCCAGAAGAACGGACCGAGAGGTTTATGTTCTTATGCCCAGAGAAAACAAATTTTCAATATAAATCTGGGAATATGGTAGACTATATATCTGAACGCTTGGCATTAGCGAAGCCAGGTGTTGACACCTTGTTTTTGTCACCGCTTATGCTAGGGTGAGTCATTTATTTAATTCATACATATACATACATATATATGACTTAATTAATGATACTAAATTTTTTGAGATGTGATTACCTGCTAATTAGTATTTCCTTATTCAACATTTTCCCGGGAAGACACGGTGTACTATTTGTGTTCTTTGCGTTCTCCTTTAAGCAACTGCAAAGAAATGAGGGAAACGTTCAATCAATAAGTATATATATATATGCATGTATTGGAATGAGTTCTGAATGTGAAATTGAGGTTGAAAATTTCTGGACTAATTGATATATCTAATTGTATGTTATGACTCAGGGCTTTGGCAATTCATCAAGGACATCGGATACTACACAAGTCCCGATTTTCTAAATCATCCAAGACAACGACTAAGTGGATAACTATAGAGGTATTATCAAAATTGTTATGCAATTGTTTAGTTTAAAAAATTAAAATTATTTACTTCTAATATTTTTGGTTTTTTTAGTGCCCCTGCCAACTAAACTCCAATGATTGTGGCTATTACGTTATCAAGTTTATGAAGGATATTGTGGTTCATAATCAAATGCAAATCCCAAAGGAGGTACGTAATTTCTATTATAAAATACTTACTCTTTCATTTGACCATTTGCGTACTTAAACTTTAATGTGATTTATTTATCATTTCGCAATATATTCCTAAATTTAAATACGATTTGTATTCGGATATTCAAATTGCTCAATTCAAGGAAGAGTGGTGTCGTTATGTGGCTGAGAAGTTTGTTTTAAGATTATGATTGTAACACCTCATTTTCGGAGCGCTACTGTGCAACACAATCTAATGCTGAAAACATTTAATGCTTGTATGCTTTCAACAAAGAGTACACTTCTGTCTTTTGCAATGGAAAATAGAAGTAATTTTTTTTTCTTTCTTTTGAAACCCTTTTAAAAAATAAAACATAAAGAGTACTATAATTTTCTAAATAATGCAAAATCAGTCTTTTACAAATATCAGAGTATAACGTATCACAATCAATACTTCTCATAACATAAATCATAACATAATCGTTTTGCACTGAGGCGAGGTTTTCTGAAATAGAGTAATTACAAAACAACAAAGACAAAACCCTAAGCTAAGCTGGCCAACAACTATAACTCTTACAGAGAAATAGTTCAGTAAGATCAAAACATGAAACATTCAGAGGAATCTTCCCCCACTGGCTCGATCTTCAACGCTCCTGGAAAGACGAAACTGCAGCAGCTATGGAACTCCATCAGGAAGTGACATCCATAGGGATATCCAATCCAATAACTGTGCAAGGGTAAATTCTTTGTCCACGAGTTTATCATAGGCTATGGCGCATGCAAACAATGTATACATATATAATACAACAACATGTTTTTATATACATATACATACTTAATAGACCGCACGCATCATCATGGTATATCAAGCATTGCATGTGAGCAGACAACTCAACCAGCAGATCAACAATCAAGTCACCACAATATCAAATAATTGCATGTGTGTAAACAAATTAACCAATAGATCAACAATCAAGTCACCCCAATATCCAACAATTGCATGTGAACAACAATTCTATCAACAGATCAACGATTAAGTCATCACATATCATAAATGTGGTTTGCTATGCATGTCAATGCAGTATGACTAGTTTGTGTATACACTTGCAGCCTTAATAGGTCAGCAGTATGACGAGGAATTTATTTCCCAACATTCGAACAAGATAGCCACACATTAGGCTTGCCTCAACTTAGGCTTGCCACACATTAGGCAATGCAGTGACAACTCACCTTTTGAAGTCTTTAAGACCAATCAAACGCTCCGAGGGTAATGATAACTCATCTTTTGAAGTCTTTAAGACAATTCAAATGCTCCGAGTGTCGATGCTCAATGGTCAATATGCATCCAAACAAATACATGAATATGGCATGCTCACCGTAGGGAGCGCCCGAGTAATGTTTTAATTAATCAATGTGGATCGAAAAACTTCAACTATGTTTCACTTCGAAAAGGAGGAGGGAACTCAAAGTTTAAGCACTACAATGAGCATCCCATACTACTCAAGTAATGCCCAGGTATTCTTCATCACGCAATGAACTGAGATGATGAGAAATACCCCTTAGAGTTCAAACACAGGACACTAGGTCTAGGTGTTCAACTGTGGAACGCTAATCTTAATCTTAGATCAAAACTCAAGGCACGTAATGCGGAACACTAGGCTCAATTTTTAGGTTGAGTTACTAGGCACGCCATACGGAACACTAGGTCCAATCCTTAATCAAGAAAATACGCACGCAAGTAGGACATTAAGTCCCAGAATATGACACATGGCCCATATGCTCAATAGGAACACTAGGTTCCCTATATTTTATTCTTTCGAAATCGCGATCTTTTGAAATCTCTTTCTCAGTTGACTTTTAGCTCTAAGTTGTTGAAACCCTAGTTGTGCTAAATAATATGCTAGGATAATTCCCAAACACATTACTTAACTCAACCGTTTTCAAAATTTACAATGTTTTCTTTTTTAAAAGAACCTCTTAAACAACTTCTAACCCTCTGATCCATAAAGCGTGTTTGTACACTGACTTATTTTAGAAGATACCTTTAGTTTACCATGAAAACATTTCTCGGCTCATGGAATCGCATCAGACTTACCGTTGTAAGTCGTCAAACCAATAACAGTCAATCAATGCATTATTAATTAATCCACTATCATCAATAATATCTTGCATATTCCAATCAATATCAAGTTCCATTTAAATCCAACATGATTCAAGGAAAACAACACAATTCATAATGCCACGCAGGGCCAAGAACATGCTACAGCATTTCATACAGCACATAACAATTCAGTAAGCTACAACCTGCTACATACTTTCCCCAATTTCAAGCCCAATCAAATCAATCAAACATGATTTAAGTCACACAATACTATTCAGTCTTGCCACACAGGGCCAAATCAAAACACAATAATTCATGCTACAACATCTCAACAACACATAGTAATACTACAAGTACTACCACACAATTTATCCAAACATCAAACCAACTAACACACATGGCGAAAAGCCCAAACTCATTATATAAGAATTTCCCTTACCTTGGGCGCTTTAACAATCCACACTAGGTAATTCGAAACTATCGCCAAGTTGCACCTCGCGCGTACCTTAAGCACGAACCTTAACAACACAAACTTAATACAATTAGACCCCAAAAATACAAATCCAAGACCCCTAGGACAGCCACGGTTTTAGGCCTCTAAAAGGCCTAAGAATTACTCACTTAATCCCATATGGTTCACATCTAGTCACATAATATGATACAAGTTCAAGTCATACAAGTTTTCAAACTTTTACTAACTCTACACACTTAGAAAATACCTAAACCAAAATTTACCAATTGGAATAGTATTTGTACCAAATAGTGTTTTGCCAACTTTGAATCACTTTTTAAAACACTTAAAACATGTCACAGAATTTTAGAAACAACTTCATTACAAGTTCAAAACAATTCTTGAAACATAACCCAAATCTTCTCCCAAAATTATACTTCTTCGAAAGGCTTTGCTAAATCAAATCGTCAACCACTTTTACAACTATTTTTAAGCATAAAATAAGTCAAGAGCAAGTTACAAAACTCCCTTAGAGGCCACGGTATCTGGGTTACAAAAATAATTCCAATTTTTCAAATCTTTAACTCCTAAATCATACAAACATTGGTACATCCAAACATCTTACCAAAATCAAACTTCTTTACCACTTTAATACAATTAAAACCAAGCTAAAACACCCTGAAAATTAGTTCTTAAACCACTGCATTGAGACTCACAAAATAGCCCCCAAATTCATTTTGTTTCAAACAATTTTTCAAAGCTTTAAACTTACAAATCCTTATAGATTTAAAGTCCTAATCAAAAACCAACTTCTTCAACACTTAACACACTTTTAAAACAAATTAAAACATCCCCAACTACTTATAAATCAGCCACGGTTTCCAGCCCCAAACTTTAACCAATTTAATTTCACAAAACTTTGTTAAACATGCATATATGACTAGTTTAAGCATACTAAGTCAAAACCCCCAATTATCTAACTCCAAAACCACCAAAACCAAATCAAGATCAAGCCCCACAACAGCCCATGAATTCGGCCAGAGCAAGGTTAGGGTTTTCCAAGTTTTAAATATCAAGAACAAGCTAAGACATGGAAGAAAAGAAGGGGTTATGAAGCTAATCATGCATTCCTAGCCAAAACAAGCACTATAACTCAAAAATAACTCCTAAAACCTGCAAAATCCATAACATGGAACTCAAGAGAGATGAGGCAAGGTTCTTGGAGATTACCAAAAGATTAGGTGATGATTGAACAAGGATTGAGAAGGAAAGAAGCAAAGGTGGAAGCTTTATCACCAAAATCCTTCAAACCCACACTTTCTCTTTCAAATTTATCTCAAGTTCTCCAACAATGGAGAAATGAGAGGGGCTGAAGCCAATATGGAGAGAGCAACCACGAAATTTTGAGGGACAAGGATGAAAGAAGAAAGGATCAAGGATTAAGCAGAAAGGAGTAAGATCAATGGTTAAATCACTAAACTTTCTTCAAGAACACCACTTTCTCTCACTAATGTTTTTCTTGGTTCTTACCAACAGTGGAGGATGAATGAAGGTGATCAAAAGAGGGCTGGACAGCCACGAAATTGATGAGGATAAGGAGGGAAAGAATTTGTTGTAATTAGTTAGGAATTAACCAAACTAGTTAGGTTTTAGCCATACTAACTACGCACCATTTACTAAACAACCAATTATAATCTAACACATGTCAAAGAAGTTTCTAAAGCTTAGATTCAGCTCCCCTAGTTGCTGGATTCACGCCCCCAGCTCAAAATATCAAGATATTTCGTTTCGTCGCGTTTTCGCTCAATCGGGTGCGCGGCGTTACGCGTATATTAAGGTTTTTCTACCAAAAACTCCAAAAATAAATCTAATAAATTATTCTATAATAAAAAATTATTAATCAACCAAAATGTCCCTAAAAATATTAGAAGTATTTATATGAATGTCGCTTTCTCGATTCTGAGCTAAAAACGCCATGTAATGCGATTCTGCGCGTAGAAAATACCCTATATTTTTCTGATGCCCAAAAATCCCATAAAAAATTCCAATAAATCATAAATATTGGAAAATGCTAAGATCTCAAATTTTATAAAATTCGGATCACGTTTGGGTGAGTTTCTAATTTGGATCACGTTTGGGCATGTTTCAGTTAGAAACTCGCCCAATAGCCTAGTTACGGCAAAATTCAATAGAATTCTCGCAACGTAATAAAAACTGTAAATTAGTGAGGATCACTATTTTCAATTTCTCTTATCAACTAAATATTATTGAAACAATAAAATCATCAATACGAAATTATTAAAATAAAAGTCACCTTAAATACGACATAAAACCAACAATTAATAAAATAGCTCAACGCCAAAAACTTAAACTGTGACTTAAAAATACTTATTAAATCCTGAAAATTATTTCTCATCCAATAAAATAATTTTTGTTAATCAAACAATAAATTTTCAGATTTTTCAAGATTAATTCATATTAAAAACAGTATACGTCTACACTGTCTCTTAATCTGAATTAATTACTAAATAGTAAATTGTTTACAACAAATGTAGCAGCTCTTTGTACTTTTCATAAATCATCAAGGTGATCAATCTCTATCATTTATTTCCAAGTAGTCGGAAATGTAAAATAATTTTCACAAAAATTGGGATGTTACATTACCACCCTCCTTAAAAAAAAAATTTATCCCCGAAAATTCATTTTACAAACCAAAACAAAATCAGGAAATCTGAAAAATCATAACTTAACACTAAAAGCATGTCATAAACTTTGGACTTTGAAAACTAATTCGACTTAAAAGTTATTACATTCAAGCAAGCAGCATCAAAGCATATATTCCATTCATACATCATAACAAGTTAAAACACTACATCTATTAACTTAAACATCTACAAGTACAATACTCCGCGTCCATGTCGAAGAAGTCGTCGCGAATGACGCCTTATTCCAACTACGATCTCTACTCTATCACGGTCACGAACACGGTCATAGCAACACTGAGTCGCGGCTACATGCTAATAACAATAAAACTGCACTAATACAAATACACCTACACAACCACGTTTTCAAAACAAAACCTTGGGTCAAATTTCTCTTATTTTTAAAAGTCTAACTTCTAAAATAACTTAAAGCAGGAATTACTTTTCTTAAGTCCCATTTGATATCCTCAAGACTCAACCATTGTCAAGAACATTATTGTTCCTTTGAGATTTGGTTTTTCATTGCCTTAAAATCATCAAGACACATTGTAATCAAAAACTAAAACTTGCATCAAACCCCAACAACAAAATCACTAAAAATCAAGTATTAAAGCATAAAATCATTTTGGTTCTCTCAAAGAGCCTCACGGATTGCACATCTACACACTCAAAAGCTTTTTAACAAAAGATCAACACCAAGCTTTGCTTTAAAACTCCTAAACCACAACAATAACACAACCCACAATTGATCAAATAGAAAAGTCGTGAAATAACTCACTGTTTTCATGCAACAAAAGAAAGGAAAAATTTTCCAAATCCATCAACAAAATAATTTAAAACAACCCAAAATCAAAAGCTTAAGTAATTTGAAATACTCACTCACAAGTTCTTCAAAAACCCACGATTTTATGACATCAAAATGAAAGGAAAATTCTAAAAATTATTAACCACAAAATCAATATCAGCATAAATCACAAATAATTATACAACAATTACAAGAACATACATCGTAATAACATACATCGTAATACCAAAAGTATTTTGAAAATTTGGATTTTGGAATTTAATCCAATAATAAAATACGTCACAAGGTCAAAGCACTTATGTGGTCTATACTTAGAACCACACACACACCATAATACATATAATATGATAATTATAGCATCTCCTACGGATAATCTCCCTTGTAAAACTCGGTCCATTCAACTCCATTGTGTCGCGTTTCCTGGAATGAAGCCTTCAAATGATGAGTTCTCCGCTTCGCTTAGTGTGTAAACATGTCCCTTATTGGTTGATCTTACAGCTCCAACATTGTTGACAGTAGACTCAGCTCGTGGTACTTCATAGTCTCTGGACAAATGTCTCGGTTCCTTGCAGTTAAGACACAACCTTTCCTTGGTTGGTTACTGGTTAGCCTTGTGCCCTTCATCTTTACCGTTGAAGTAGTGCGTCTTCGGCTATCGATGCTTGTGATTCCCCCTTCTGGCTATCACGTAGACATATCCTCCAATAGCTGGGCACGCAGCCTTCGCAGCATCTGTAGTTGATCCACCTTTGGCAATTGATAGTCCTTAGAAATATGTCCTGACTTCTTGCAGTTACAGCATAGTCGGTCCTTCAATGAGCATTCATCAGCTAACTGTTCCTTGCTTCCATATTGGTGACAGTTCCACTTCAACTCCTAGTCATTCCCAATAGCCAACGCCACAGGACAATTCTGATTGTGTTCATTTCCTTGAGGAAGGAGATAAGATGTTCCTTGTTGTTGTCTTCCACTTTGCCCTTAGTTCCAATAATCTGGCCTAACTGATCCTCCAATAGCTTACTCCTCCGTTTGTTGTCTTAGCAAATCGTGTTGATTCTCTGCGGCAATCTGTTGTACAACAATAGTTGCTATCCTGGCTATCACTCGAATTACGTGATTTACGTCTAAGTTACTAGCTCTAGCAGAAAGACTCGTTCGTCTCTAAGGCATCGAATTTCTACAAATTAAACAAACTAGAAGCCCACAACAAAATCAATCATCTGGGATGATAGCACATAATTTCACACAATGTCACGCCTGTTTCAACTAGGAAACATTACAGACGATCACAAACAAAGTTTACATAACCTAGGTATAACAAACTTATACCCGACAATTCCCAACAATCTAGGCTAGCTTAGACAAAGCGCTCCGGTTAGAACCGAACTGCTCCGATATCACTATTGTAACACCCTGTTTCCGGAGCGCTACTGTGCAACCCAATCTAATGCTGAAAACATTTAATGCTTGTATGCTTTCAACAAAGAGTACTCTTCTATCTTTTGCAATGGAAAATAGGAGTAATTTTTTGTTCCTTTTCTTTCCTTTGAAACCCTTTTCAAAAATAAGACATAAAGAGTACTACAATTTTCTAAATAATACAAAATCAGTCTTTTACAAATATCAGAGTATAATGCATCATAATCAATACTTCTCATAACATAAAACATAACATAATCGTTTTGCACTGAGGCGAGGTTTTCTGAAATAGAGTAATTACAAAACAACAAAGACAAAATCCTAAGCTAAGCTGGCCAACAACTATAACTCTTACAGAGAAATAGTTCAGCAAGATCAAAACATGAAACATTCAGAGGAATCTTCCCCCACTGGCTCGATCTTTAACGCTCCTGGAAAAACGAAACAGCAGCAGCTATGGAGCTCCATCTGGAAGTGACATCCATAGGGATATCCAATCCAACAACAGTGCAAGGGTAAATTCTTTGTCCACGAGTTTATCATAGGCTATGGCGCATGCAAACAATGTATACATATATAATACAACAACATGTTTTTATATACATATACATACTTAATAGACCGCACGCATCATCATGGTATATCAAGCATTGCATGTGAGCAGACAACTCAACCAGCAGATCAACAATCAAGTCACCACAATATCAAATAATTGCATGTGAGCAAATAAATCAACCAATAGATTAACAATCAAGTCACCACAATATCCAATAATTGCATGTGAACAACAATTCTATCAATAGATCAACGATCAAGTCATCACATATCATAAATGTGATTAGTATGCATGTCAATGCAGTATGACTAGTTTGTGTATACACCTGCAGCCTTAATAGGTCAGCAGTATGACGAGGAATTTATTTACTAACGTCCGAACAAGATAGCCACACATTAGGCTTGCCTCAACTTAGGCTTGCCACACATTAGGCAATGCAGTGACAACTCGTCTTTTGAAGTCTTTAAGACTAATCAAACGCTCCGAGTGTAATGATAACTCATCTTTTGAAGTCTTTAAGACAATTCAAATGCTCCGAGTGTCGATGTTCAATGGTCAATATGCATCCAAATAAATTCATGAATATGGCATGTTCACCGTAGGGAGCGCCCGAGTAATGTTTTAATTAATCAATGCGGATCGATAAACTTCAACTATGTTTCACTACGAAAAGGTAGAGGGAACTCAAAATTTAAGCACTACAATGAGCATCCTATACTACTCAAGTAATGCCCATGTATTCTTCATCACACAGTGAACTGAGATGATGAGAAATACCCCTTAGAGTTCAAACACAGGACACTAGGTCCAGGTGTTCAACTGCGAAATGTTAATCTTAATCTTAGATCAAAACTCTAGGCACGTAATGCGGAACACTAGGCTCAATTTTTAGGTTGAGTTACTAGGCACGCCATACGAAACACTAGGTCCAATCCTTAATCAAGAAAATATGCACACAAGTAGGACATTAAGTCTCAACACAGGACACATGGCCCATATGCTCAATAGGAACAATAGGTTCCCTATATTTTATTCTTTCGAAATCTCGATCTTTTGAAATCTCTTTCTCATTTCTTGTATCACTTCTATGTATCTAAAAATAATTTTAGCTCTAAGTTGTTGAAACCCTAGTTGTGCTAAATAATATGCCAGGATAATTCCCAAACACATTACTTAACTCAACCATTTTCAAAATTTACAATGTATTCTTTTTAAAAGAACCTCTTAAACAACTTCTAACCCTTTGATCCATAAAACGTGTTTGTACACTGACTTATCTTAGAAGATACCTTTAGTTTACCATGAAAACATTTCTCGGCTCATGGAATCGCATTAGACTTACCGATCAATGCATTATTAATTAATCCATTATCATCAACAATATCTTGCATATTCCAATCAATATCAAGTTCCATTTAAATCCAACATGATTCAAAGAAAACAACACAATTCATAATGCCACGCAGGGCCAAGAACATGTCACAACATTTCATACAGCACATAACAATTCAGTAAGCTACAACTTGCTACATACTTTCCCCAATTTCAAGTCCAATCAAATCAATCAAACATGATTTAAGTCACACAATACTATTTAGTCATGCCACACAGGGCCAAATCAATACACAATAATTCATGCTACAACATCTCAACAACACATAGTAATACTGCAAGTACTACCACACAATTTAACCAAACATCAAACCAACCAACACATAAGGCAAAAAACCCAAACTCATTATATAAGAATTTCCCTTACCTTGGGTGTTTTAACAATCCACGCTAGGTAATTCAAAACTAACGTCAAGTTGCACCTCATGCGTAACTTAAGCATGAACCTTAACAACACAAACTTAATACAATTAGACCCCAAAAATACAAATCCTAGACCCCTAGGATAGCCACAGTTTTAGGTCCCTAAAAGGCCTAAGAATTACTCACTTAATCCCATATGGTTCACATCTAGTCACATAACATGATACAAG
This sequence comes from Calophaca sinica, assembly GCA_037113605.1. Classification (NCBI taxonomy): domain Eukaryota; kingdom Viridiplantae; phylum Streptophyta; class Magnoliopsida; order Fabales; family Fabaceae; genus Calophaca; species Calophaca sinica. The sequence goes on from CM073734.1 coordinate 43,229,484, forward strand.
TTCAAGTCATGCAAGTTTTCACACTTTCACTAACTCTACACACTTAGCAAATATCTAGACCAAAATTTACCAATTGGAATAGTATTTGTACCAAATGAATAGTATTTTGCCAACTTTGAATCACTTTTTAAAACACTTAAAACATGTCACAAAATTTTAGAAACAACTTCATTACAAGTTTGAAACCATTCTTGAAACACAACCCAAATCTTTTCCCAAAATTATACTTCTTCGAAAAGCTTTGCTAAATCAAATTATCAACCACTTTTACAACTACTTTTAAGCATAAAACAAGTCAAGAACAAGTTACAAAACTCCCTTAGAGGCCACGGTTTCTAGGGTTCAAAAACAATTCCAATTTTTCAAATCTTTAACTCCTAAATCATACAAACTTTGGTACATCCAAACATCTTACCAAAATCAAACTTCTTTACCACTTTAATACAATTAAAATCAAGCTAAAACACCCTCAAAATTAGTTCTTAAACCATTGTTTTGAGACTCACAAAATAGCCCCCAAATTCATTTTGTTTCAAACAATTTTTCAAAGCTTTAAACTTACAAATCCTTATAGATTTAAAGTCCTAATCAAAAACCAACTTCTTCAACACTTAACACACTTTTAAAACAAATTAAAACATCCCCAAATACTTATAAATCAGCCACGGTTTCCAGCCCCAAACTTTAACCAATTTAATTTCACAAAACTTTGTTAACCAAATTAGTTAGGTTTTAACCATACTAACTACCTACCATTTACTAACCAACCAATTATAATATAACACATGTCAAAGAACCTTCTAAAGCTTGGATTCAGCTCCCCTAGTTTCTGGATTCACACCCCCAGCTCAAAACATCAAGATATTTCGTTTCGTCGCGTTCTCGCTCAATCGGGTGCGCGGCGTTACGCGTATATTAGGGTTTTTCTACCAAAAACTCCAAAAATAAATCTAATAAATTATTCTATAATAAAAAATTATTAATCAACCAAAATGTCCCTAAAAATGTTAGAAGTATTTCTATGAATGTCGCTTTCTCGATTTACGAGCTAAAACACGACTGTAATGTAGTTCTACGCGTAGAAAATACCCTATATTTTTCTGATGACCAAAAATCCCATAAAAAATTCCAATAAATCATAAATATTGGAAAATGTTATGATCTCAAATTTTATAAAATTTGGATCACGTTTGGGCATGTTTTAGTTAGAAACTCGCCCAATAGCCTAGTTACGGCAGAATTCAAAAGAATTCTCGCAGCGTAATAAAAACCGTAAGTTAGTGAGGATCACTAATTTGAATTTCTCTTATCAACTAAATATTATTCAAACAATAAAATTATTAAAATAAAAGTCACCTTAAATACAACATAAAACCAACAATACAAAATTATTAAAATAAAAGTCACTTTAAATCTGACATAAAACCAACAATTAATAAAATAGCTCAACGTCAAAAATTTAAACTGTGACTTAAAAATACTTATTAAATCCTGAAAATTATTTCTCATTCAATAAAATAATTTTCGTTAATCAAACAACAATTTTTCACATTTTTCAAGATTAATTCATATTAAAAACAATATACGTCTACGCTATCTCTTAATCTGAATTAATTACTAAAACAGTAAATTGTTTACAACAAATGTAGCAGCTCTTTGTACTTTTCATAAATCATCAAGGTGATCAATCTCTATGATTTATTTCCAAGTAGTCGGAACTGTAAAATAATTTTCACAAAAATTGGGAAGTTACAATGATCATTGTGTATACACATTATAGTATTAGTTAGATGTATGTTGTTGGCCCATGTGAGGCATTAATTTAGGATGGCATTGTTTGTTGTATTGTTAGTTGGCATTGTTGTATTGTTTATTTTGGTTTGCATCATTATAAAATACTGCAACTGTAAAAAAAAAGGAAAAAAAAAGAGAGAATAGATAGCACTTCCTTGAGAAAGCGCTATCTATTGTTGCTAATACATAACGCTTTTTCAAGGAAGCGCTATCTGCTATACTGATAATAGATAACGCTTCCTTGAAAAAGCGCTATCTATTATCAACAATAGATATCACTTTCTCAAAGAAGCGCTAGTGATTTCAGTTTTTACTAGCGCTTTTTAAATGTTGTCTTTAACAACCCGGATCACTAGCGGCTGAATAGGTAGTGCTTTTAAGTGCTAGCGAAGGCAAAAAATAAGCGCTATCAATTTCGTTTTATGTTGTAGTGTGCATGTATAATGTGGTGCGTGGCCCAATGGATCTAGGATAGGCTTTGATACCATATTAAATGGACTTGTTGGATGGGGGTGTCCAACCATATATATACATTGCATAGCCCAGAAACCTTGGCTATGTGGGACTCCAATGTAACTTCAAAACCCACCCTCACGCACATCATGGGTCTAGGTCCAATTCCCACAATATGCCTCTATTTGCTGCCTATTTCAACAGTAGCTTCACCGGCATTCTCATCTTTCTATTTTGGTGGTCCACTTCCGATTTGAGCACCATTGTTCGTGGGTCATTTGAAAATATCGCTTTTTTTGCTCGTTTCTCTTTTTTTTTAGGTGTCCTACCACGGGTGCTGCAAAACAGGATCGGTGAGTTTGTCTTTGGTCATTCAACTTCGCTCTATTGTTGTGTTCACACTTGGCTATCAGTTAGAACCTCTTGATTTGTTTTTTTGGAAGTTCTCATCCCGTGGGTCCCACTTTTCAGTTGTGTTCAGGGGCTCTTTACTACTGTTTACAGGCTATTTTTGTTCTCTTAAGCAAGACACAGTCGCAGGACATCAATCAATATGTCAAAAAATAGATCTATGGCTGTTTCAGCCTTGAATTCTTTTAATGTTGCTGATACTATCACTCAGAGTGCATAGATTATTAACTGTGGTGCCACTCATCACATGACCTCTCATTCTCAACTGTTTTCGACTTATACTTCCCCTTCCAGCATTCCTTATAAAACTATTATAGATGGTTCTCATACTCGTGTTGATCGTTGTAAAGACATTGACCTTTAGTATTTTAAATTGAAAGATGTGCTTCATGTTCCTAGTCTTTCAAATTACCTTATCTCTAATCGTTAGTTTACTTACGACCATAACTGTGCAGCAATCTTTTTTTCACTCTCATTGCGCTTTTCAGGATCTTGCAACGGGAAGACGATTGGAGTTGTTAAGGAACAGGGAGGGTTGTACTATCTATCTGATGAACGAGTTGGTCAGAAGGTGTTGTCTTACACACTCCGATCTCAGTTAGAGTCTTACTCTCCTGCCTCACAAATCTGGCTTCAGCACAAGCGTCTTGGTCATCCGCAATTTTCTTTGACGATGTCTATGTTTCCATCTTTGTTTTTAAAACAATGTATTGAGCCTTTTAAGTGTGATATATGTTAGTCTTCTAAGAACCATCATGCTACTTTTCCTTCTAGCCTTACTAAAAGTGTTGAACCATTTGATCTTATTTATTCTGATTTTGAGGACCTGTCCCTATTTCTAATATTTTTAGTGCGAGATGGTTTATTTTCTTTATTGATGACTGTGCTCAAGTCACATGGCTTTTCTTGATGAATGATAAATCAGAAGTACCACAATTATTCATTCAATTTTACAATATGGTACAAACTTAATTTGGGAAAGTCGTTAAAAGATTGCATTCTGATAATGGGATGGAATATGACAATCATCGCCTTTCAAGCTTTAACAATAAACATGGCATCATCCATGAATTTACATGTGTTGACACTCCACAACAAAATAGGGTTACAAAAAGGAAAAATCTTCACTTACTTGAAGTTGCTCGAGCCCTTCTCTTATAAATGTTTATCCTAAACTCATACTGGGGTGAAGAAGTATTGCTTACTGCCCATTTGATTAATCGGATGCCGTCTCGTGTCTTCGGTAATGTTAGTCCTGTTCAATTTATTATCTCAGATTTTCCTTCTGTTTCTATCATGCAAAGTCTTGAGTCTCGAGTATTTGGGTGTGTGGCTTTTGTCCATATTCATAAGCAACACAGAACTAAGTTGGATTCTCGTGCAGTCAGATATGTATTTGTGGATTACACTCTTAACAAAAAGGGGTACAAATGTTATCATCCTTCCAGTCGTAAGTACTTTGTCTCTATGGATGTCACATTCCCTTGTGTCCTTTTTCACCCATCCTTAACTTCAGGGGGGAGCAGTAATTTGGAATTTGAGTCTGAGTTTCTTCTCCTTGGTCCTTGCCTTCCTGAGCTACCTGTTTCAGGTTCTGTCCCTAAGCCACTTGTTTCTGAGTTACCTGTTTCTGTCCCTGTTCCTCCTTTGTCTTCTGTTTTGCAAGAATCAACATTTCCTGCATCAGTGAAGAATAAGGCTAGTGATCCAACATTGACTTATCATAGGAGAGGAAAACCTGACCTGGTCCAATAACAACCTCAACTGTCCGAACCGGAGGTAAGTACTGAAAACAATCCCTGCACTTTTGATTCTCAGATTTCTGATGCTCTTGACCCTGATCCAGATGACTTACCTATTTGAGAAAAGGGAAAAGGTCTTGTGCCAAGTACCCTATTTCTCAATTTGTTTCCTCTAAACATCTATCCCTACAACATCAAAGTTTTATTGCAGCTGTTGACTCTGTGAGAATCCCAGCATCTATGTAGGAGGCACTAAAAGATGTCAATTGGGTCAAAGCAATGGATGAGGAAATGAAAGCACTTGAAAGGAATGGAACTTGGGAGATTGTTAAGCGGCCACGGGGGAAGAAGCTAGTTAGTTGCAGCTGGATCTATGTAGTCAAATACAAATCAGATGGCTGTCTTAATCGATACATGGCAAGACTAGTGGCAAAGGGATATCTTTAGACTTATGACATTGATTATGAGGAGACATTTGCTCCTATGGCAAAGATGAGCACTGTCCAAATTTTACACTTTCTTGCCACCCACTTTGGGTGGGACCTGTAACACCCCGTTTTCGGAGCGCTACGGTGCAACCCAATCTAATGCTGAAAACATTTGATGCTTATATGTTTTCCGTAAAAAATACTCTTTTGTATTTCGCAATGGAAAATATGAGTGAATTTTTTTTCTTTTTCTTTCCTTTGAAACCTTTTTTAAAAATGAGACATAAAGAGTACTACAATTTTCTAAAATGATGCCAAATTAGTCTTTTGCAAATATCAGAGTATATCACATCACAACGAATACTTCATATAACATAATCATTTCGCACTGAAGCATGGTTTTCTGAAAAGAGTAATTTAAAAAACAATGGGTAATTACGCAAATAACAAAGACAATAACCTAAGTTAAGCTGGCCAACAGCTATTGAATCTTACTGAAAACCATTCAGCAAGATCTGAACATAGAGCACTCAGAGAAATCTTTCTCTATTGGCTCATTCTTCAACGCTCCTGGGAAAAACGGAACTGCAGCAGCAATGTGGAACTCCATCTGGTAACATCCATAAGAATGTCCATTCCAATAATAGTGCAATAGTAAATTTTTTGTCCACGAGTTTATCATATATATATATATACACACAACAACATGCCTTTATATACATATACATATTTAATAGACCGCATGCATCATCATGGTATATTAAGCATTTGCATGTGAACAAAAAATTCAATCAGTAAATCAATAATCCAACCATCACATGTTATAATGTGATTAATTATGCATGCCAATGCATTATGAACAAGTTTGTGTATACACCTACAGCCTTAAACAAGGACAACAGTAGACGAGGAACTTTGTTTTCCAGGTCCAAACAAATTCCCTTACCAAGGGTAAAATGGCACAGTGAACAGCCTCCAGGCCGGACACTAGAAACATCCTCTAGGTCCCAAAGTCCTAAGACACCGGGAACTGCCTCCAAGTCAGAAAGTCCGGGACACTGGGAACGGTCTCCAGATTTGAATGCTTCATGGTTAGTATGCATCAATCCAATTATTTAGTATGGCCCAGCCACCATATGGAGTGTCCAAGATATCTTTTTAATTAACTAATGCGGATCGATAAGTCCTCAACTCTCTCAACTTAGTGAATTTCAAATCTCAGTTTTGGTGTCACACCTAAGTGATATTGTACCAGAAATAGCGTTTGAGCTTTAGGTCGTTGGAACCCTAGTTATGATAAATAATGCATTAGGGGAATTCCCAGGAAAGAGAAGTGGTGCGAACACTCTTAATTACTAAGTCTTTCCTAGCCAGAATTTTTCCCAGACGCATCATTTAACTCAACTGTTTTCGCAAATTTCATTGTTTATTCAAGTTCTTCTTCTAATGTGGTTCCAATAAGAATATATCTTTGCAAGCTTTGGCTAGCTGTACCTAAACCCACACGCTTACTTTTAAGTCAAAATGCCCTTAGTATTTCATTTATGAAATCTTTACTCGGCTTGTGGAATCACATAGGATTTACCGTTGTAAATCGTCAAACCAATAACAGTCGATCATCGCATTATTAATTAATCCATCATCATTAACATTATTATGCATACTTCAATCAATTTCAAGTTCAAATCAATACAGTCATACTTAATTTAAGACACACAACATAATTCATTGTTGCCACGCAGAACCAAAAACATGCTACAACATCTATACAACACATAGTAATACTATAAGTACTATCACACAATTAACAACCAATCAAACCACACAACAAACAAGGCGTAAAGTCGAAACTCATTATGTAAGCATTTCCCTTACCCAGAATGCGTTCCAAAGAGGGTAAATCCAAAGTGTCGTCGAGTCGTACATCGCACGAACCTTAACAATCATAACTTCAATCAATTAGAGCTAAAAACTCATGTGATACACTCCTAGGGCAGCCACGTTTTTGGGTACTCTAAGGCCTAGGAATTACTCAACTTAATCCTATTTAGATCACATCTAGTCATATATCATGAAACAAATCTAAGTTATGCAAGTTTTGAAACTTTTATAAACACTACACACTTAGAAAAATACCAAAACCAAAATTTACCACTTTGAATATTGTTTTACCACTTTGAATAGTGTTTTCCCAACTTTGAACAACTTTTTAAAGCAATTAAACATGTCCTAAAACTTTGGAAACACTTTCCTTATAAGTTTAAAACAAATCTTGAGACATATACTAAAACCTTTTCCCAAAATCAAATCTCTTTGAAAGCTTTTGTTAAATCAAATCTTTAACCACTTTTTACAACTATTTTAGGCATAAAACAAGCTTAAGAACACTTTCTAAAAACTCTAGGGATCACAGTTTTAAAGCTTTAAAAACAACTTCAAAGTTTCAAACCTTTAACTTCTAAATCATGATAACTTTGTTAGATCCAAAACTCCTTACCATAAGCCAACTTCTTTATCACTTTGATGCACTTAAAAACAAGTTTAAATACCATTAAAAATCAATGCTTAAACATATATATGACTAGATTTAAACATCTTAAGCTAAAACCTTACAAGATCCCACTTCAAAACAACTAAACCAAGTCAAAAATAAACCCTTGAACAGCCCCTAGATTCGGCCTCACCAAGATCTAGAGGTTCCAGAATTTTTAAATACACCAAACTCATTAAAACATGAAGGAAATGGTAGATCTAGGAGGTATTAAGTTTAAACATCAAGATCTAAGCAATTTCTAAGCAAAACAACACTAAAACCATGAAGAACTCATCCGTGGAAGCCAAGAGGAAAATAAGATGGGTTAGGAAGCTTACCAAGAAGTTTGATGATGATTGATCAAGGATTAAGAAGAAAGGAATGGAGATTACAAGCTTAATCTCTAAGTTTCTTCAAAAACACCAACTTTCTCTCACTAGAAAAATTCTCCACCAAAGCATCTACCAAATATGAAGGGGATGATCTCCTATTTATAGAGGTCACAAGGGACCAGGAAGGAAAGAAAAATTGTTCAATTAGTTGGATCTTAACCATTTAGTTAACATCCAACCAAGCTAACTACCTACTAATTACACCTTAGCCAATCAAAACATTCCATTTGCCCAAGGTGGGTCCCAAGCATGTGTCTTGGCTCCCATTGGTCCAGAATGGTCGACATCTCCCTTAAAATATCAAAGGGTTTCGCTTCGACGTGTTATCGATCAATCGGGTGCGCGGCATTTCGTGTTTATTAAGGTTTTTGTACCAAAAATTCCAAAAATAAATCTAATAAATTTCTCCATAATCAAAAATTATTAATCAACTAAAATGTCCCTAAAAATATTAGAAGTATTCCTATGAATATCACTTTCTCGATTTATGAGCTAAAAAGTTACCATTAGGTAGTTTCTAGGCGTAGAAAATACCCTATATATTTTCTGATGCCCAAAAAATTCTAAAATATTTTAATAAATCATAAATATTAGAAAATACTTAAATCCTAAATTTTATAAAATTTGGATCACGTTTGGGCATGTTTCAGTTAGAAACTTACTTGATAGCCTTATAACGGCAAAATTACTACAACATAGTAAAACTGTAAATTAGTAATAATTACTAATTCTAATTTTTCCTATCATCAAGAATAATTTCAAACAATAAAATTATCCATAAAAAATTATTAACAGAGAAGTCGTATTAAATACGACAGAAAACAGTTAATTAGTAATTAACTAAACTTCGAAAATTTCAAACTATGACTTAAAAATAATTATTAAGTCCTAAAAATTATTCAACATTTAATAAAATAATTTTCATAAAAATTGAGGTGTCACTGGAACTATAACAATTTGATGTCAAAAATGCATGCTTGCATGGAAACTTAGAAGAGGAAGTGTATATGGAGATTTCCCCTGGATTTGGATCCACTAGTGGCGTAAACAAGGTGTGGAGACTGAGAAAATCTTTGTATGGGCTAAGATAGTCTCCTCGAGCATGGTTTGGAAGATTCACAAAGGCTATGTGTGCATAGGCTACAAACAAAACCAAGACGATCACACACTCTTCTTCAAACATTCACAGGGAGAAAAGCTGACAATACTTCTTGTTTATGTTGATGACATTATTGTTACAGGAGATGATCCAATTGAGAGACAACTACTCAAAGAGAAACTATCTGCTGAATTTGAGAAGAAAGACCTTGGAAAACTCAAGTACTTCTTGGGAATTGAAGTGGTCCACTCTAATCAAGGCATTTTCATTTCTCAAAGGAAGTATGTGCTTGATCTTTTATAAGAAATAGGCAAACTTGGATATAAACCTGTAGGTGTTTCCATCGAACAGAATCACAAAATGAGTATTGAAGAGGAGAATGCCAAAGTTGACAAGATCTAATATCAAAGACTAGTGGAGAAGTTAATTTACTTGGCATACACTAGACTAGACTTAGCATATGCAGTCACTGTGGTTAGCCAATTTATGCATGATCTATAATACCCGTATTATTACGGTACATTATTTAGCGTTACTATAGTATATTTTAGTCATATTTATGCTATAATAAGCAATTTCTTGTTCGCTAAGTAAGTGATTTAAATAAATCAAGATCAAATTGAATTTGAGAATTAATATTTTATATTAATTCATGGTTCGAATATCGTCGAAAAATTCTAACAAAGTTTCATCGCAATTCAAATCGCCGGGCAGTTTTGCCGTAGATAAAATTTTAAATAAACCCCGATTTCGATGAAAATGGAATCGTAACTTGTCATGATTATGTTTGAATGTTTGATAGTGTTTTTATTATTTATAATAAAATAATATCACGCGGTGAATTAATTTCTCGCTAAATTAATTTTCGCGATTTTATCGGCGGGTAATTAATCGGTACGCGGTTATTTGACGCCGTGTTTTAGAAACCCTTAGACTCTAGAATTGGAGGGTAATCATGAGATATGTAAGATTAGATGGGTAGGATTAGATGATGTGATTAGCATCTTTATTTTATGAGAGATGTCACTTTATGTGTGATTAAAATTGTATTACTTTCTTAAAACCATTTTTAACCACATGATTTACATTTAGTAAAATATTTTTTTCCTTTCCTTTTATTTGAGGGCAGCCACGACCCCCCCCTCTCTACCCTCATTTCATTTGCTTCATCTCCTTCTTTTTAGTGTGAGAGAGTTCAAGAGCTTCCATGGCTTCCATGGTCATCTTTCTTCATGGTTTTTATAGTTGTTTCACTTCCAATCTTCCAACCTTCTTGCAACTAACTTCCTCTTCTCTTTGCTACCCCTCATTTCATCATCCAAGCAAGATTGAGAGCACCATTTTTCTCCCCAAACAGCCCCTTGGCCGCGAGCTCCATAGGGAGAGGCAGTGATGGTTTCTTTTCTTTCATTCTTGCTTTATGTCTTGTTTTATGCTTGATTTATGCTTGATCATGATCATTGATGAAGTGAATCAATTTTTCCCCAAAAATGTGAAACCCTAGGCGCAAAACCTAGAGGAAAAAGGGATTAGTGGTGATCATCTTGTGAATCAAGAAATTGATTGATGATTCTAGCTTCATTGTTGTTGTTGTTGTTGTTGTTGTTTTAGTTATAGTTTTGGAACTAAAACTTTGTTTGGGTAATTTTTGATGAAAAACCTATTCTTGAAAAGAGGTGAAATTGAGTTTGTTTTTGTGTGAGCTTTGGTTTGTGAGTTAGATTCTTGTTTTGTGCAAATTTGGACTATGGAAGGATGTCATTTACTTAGTTTGGAAGTTTTGTAATTGTCTCCTATTTCTGTTGATGAAGGTCGCGAGCTATATAGGAGGTGTGGAAGGAAAATTGTTTTGCAAACTTGTTTATAATGGTTGTATGGATATGTTTGTAGGCTTTGGAAAATTTAGGAAAAGGTTTGATTTCATTTGGATTTGTTTTGAGATTACTAAGGCTATGAAACACATTAGGTAAGTTAGGCTTCTTGAGACCCAAGGAACCAAGTGGAGCCTTAATTCTAATATTCGAGAAAAGAGTGGAAAAAATGATAATGTTGTATGCCTTAAGTCTTTAAGAAAATGATTTCTTAGTTTTAAAATTTGATTCTTTAATTAGTTATTCATTTTCAAGTGTATGTAACTATTTCAAAAACTAGTATTCCAAATTAAGTTCTATGTGATGGTGGTTGGTTAGGAAAAGGGATAGGATGAGAGCTTAAGGTTTTAAGTTGAGTCTTAAATTTGTGCTAAGCTTGCCTTGTGGTGATAGGATTTGTGGATTCTGAGCTCGTGCGACGCGGGAACGAGGCATGCGGTACCACGCTAGCTGACGACTTTGGTAAGGGCAACTTAGATATTGATAGGAATTTAATTTTTCAGCCTTATGCGAAGAAGTCTAAGAACCTCAGGGTTCGAAGTGAGGGTCTTGTACCCCTTCGACTTTTATTTCTTAAAATTGTAATTATGATTATTTAGTGGGCTTGTCTGCAAGTGGTTGGCAGCTGTCCCTAACCCACCGCACTTGTTTGATTTTCTCTCTGTTAACTCCACTAAGTTGCAGAAGGATGAACTGAATTGTCAATTTGTGTTGTTTGCTGAGTTGTGATTGGTTGAAATGAACTGCTTATACTGCTAAACTGTTTCGCACTATATTGAGCTTGGCATGAATATTATTTGATATGCGGTTAAATAATTATTCAATTTGCTTCGTGAATTATCGTATGCGGTGACCTATTCATTGAAGTGCGAGAGTTTAGTCAAGTCGTTGAGTTGTCGTGACGTTTTTGAGCTTCGATCCGATTAACCTACGGTGCTAGGATCCCTTAAATGGCTCTGGCTAGTTCTTCGGCAGCTTAGCTAGACGTTGTAGCGTCAAGCAACATGAGCTGATTGTCCTAGGGTGAGCGGAGAGCCCAAGGCTACGACTGGTATTCAGTGGATGGATCGGCGTTGTGAGTCTTGAGTTGAGTCTTGAGTACTGTTGAGTCTTGAGTTGAGTTGAGTCTTGAGTTGAGTCTTGAGTTGAGTTGAGTCTTGAGAATATGAGTCTTGAGTTGAGCCTTGTGAGAGTCTTGAGTTGCGTCTTGAGTACTGTGCATATAGTTGTTTTTGCCTATTGTTATGATTGCTATTCCCTGATTTATTGAGAAGTTGACCTTTTCCCGTGGTGCCTTCAACCAATGATGGTGACCCAGGCGATGACGAAGAGCGTACTGATGCCGGCGATGAGGACATCGTCGGAGATCATCTTTGATTTTCCAGACATCGAGATGCCCGCGGTGATGGAGTTCGACCCCATCTCCCGTCGCGTTGTTTATACTGGGGATGTTATACAGAGCTTTCGAGAGGGTGGTATGATAGTGAGACAGGAGACTTCACGGCGGACAGTGAGCTTCCTGATTCGAATGATGCAGGTGGTGGACGCTTGGCGAGCTATTCAGGGAGAGAGGGCTATGCCAGCATCATCTTCCTCACTAGAGGGACCCCTCGAGATCCCGAGGCGTACTGCTTCCCGACTTGCTTCCCGAGGACGAGGACCGAGGGTTCGATGGACCGCTCGTAAGAGTGTGATCAGACGTGGGACTACAGGAGCTTCTATTTCCAGGGCGACTGTTACTCTGAGTCCTTTGGCAGAGCCTGAGCCAGAGCCAACAGCAGAGCCGACCTCCCCCATGCTTGATAGGACCCCTACTCCACCAGTGGACCCTCCTCATGTGTGTAGTGTGTGCAGAGAGGTGGGTTGTAGTGGTGCAGGTGCTGCGGAGGATGTGCTAGCAAGAGAGGATGTGCCGAAGGACGTACCAACGGCTGTACCTTTTACTGATCTGACTGGAGAGGACCCGATGGATGATGAGGAGGAGGAGGATCTATCTGAGGATCCGAATAGTTATCTGTAGTCGTCTTGTTGTCTGACTGTCTGTTTATGTTTTTGGATGACTGTAGTATTTGTTTTAGTGTACAGTTTGTCTGGTGACCAGTCAGGCTTGATGGATGTTTTTTTGTACTACAGGGTAGACTGGTGGTTTACTTTTGGAGCAGCCCCCTGCGTGGATGTCTGCCGGGAGTACCCCCGGGGTATGATTGCTATCACGAGGGTCTTCATACCATAGGTGTATTCTCTCGACATTTTCATGCACTGCTTATTTTGTACGTACTGTTTATGCAGACTTGGTTATGTATGTATTTCCAATGCTTGAGTCTTGTGTCTTAGTTTGCACCATGTTTCGAAACGCTGTGACAACTCTATGTGTACTTTGCAGATGTGACTGTTTAAAAAAATATATATATAGACCACATTTTCCAATGGATACAAGAGCACTATTTTAAAAATGCATCGCATATAGGTTTAGTTCAGCTTAGTAGCGGTCCGAAAACGAGTCGTTACATGATCCGAGGGTGAGACTCTTACATGTTGTGGATTGTATTCACAATATCTCAAGGTCACTCCAGGGAGAGGCCTCTTGTTCAAAAGAGGTGGAAGATTGACTTTAGAGTTTTATACCGATGCAGATTATGCAGGTTCAGTGAGTGATAGAAGGTCCACTCCAGGTTATTGCACATTCCTATGTGGGAACCTTGTTACTTGGAGAAGTAAGAAGCACAATGTAGTGGCTCGATCAAGTGCTGAGGCAGAGTTCAGAGCTATGGCACAAGGAATTTGTGAGCTACTATGGTTGAAGAATGTTCTTAATGACTTGAAGATAAAGTATGAAGGTCCTATGAAGTTGTTTTTGTGACAACAAATCAGCTATCCGCATTACTGATAATCCTGTTCAGCATGATAGAACAAAACATATTAAGATAGACCGACACTTTATCAAAGAGAAGTTAGATAGTGGTGTGATAACAATAGCTTATATTCCCTCTTGGAACCAGCTAGCGGATATGTGTTAACAAAGGGCTTGCCAACAGAACGATTCAACCAACTTTGATAGATATCCATTCACCAGCTTGAGCAGGAACGTTGTAAATATAACATATATTTTGTAATTAATAGTGTTTTTTCTATAAGGTCCATTAGCCCAACCCAATAGGTTTCGCTTGGTCTATATAAGCGTATTAGTTTTTGTAAATGAGACACAATTGAAATATTATTCAGAAATACTTTTCTACATTTTTTTAAATACGAATACTATAAATAGGCAATTTACGATATGTTTTTTAAAAAATTATATACCATAAATTGCCTAATTACGGTATATATTTTCTGAAAAATATATACCATAAATTACATATTTACGGTATCTATTTTTTAAAAATACATAAAAAGATACATACTGTAAATTCCATATTTACTATATGAGAGACAAAAAAATAACAAGCACCGTACTGGAAATGGAGGAAGAGGGATTAATAAATTTTTAGTTAATAATATTTCAGGGTTTTCATATTTAGGAGTGTAACACCTAGAAATCCAGGCGCTACTTACGAGACAAAAACCACCAAGTATGAAATAGTTTTGATACAGTTCGATAGAAATCACGGTTAATTTTTTTTTTTATAAAACCCTTTTGCAAATAACATGACAGAGTAAATACAATAAGGATGTAACATGGCATACAAAGAGAATAAAAGGAAATACGTCTGGAATACATATATAAAATCCTGAGGCAATACATCCTACAAGGTTTTACAAATTACAACATCAAAATAGGAATACATCTGACATATGAATTTCCTATAAGAAATACTAATACATCTGAGGTACTCCCGACAGACACCTACGCAGAGGGCTGCTCCAAAAGTAGAGCCTCACTCGACTACTAAACTACTACAAGTACAGACATAATCTCAAAATACAGCAGACAGACTCCGACATACGAAACACTAAGCTGATCGACACGCTAACTCAAGCAGCAAGGGCAGCTATGTGATCTCGGTCCGCCTCAAAATGAACTACCAAGGGCGATGCCTGCCGCTCATAGAGGCCCTCCCCCTCCTCCTCATCCTCCACCATCGAATCCTCCTCCATATCGTTTACCACGGGCGTAATGACGTCGTCGTCACCAATGGCATCAACAGTAGGGATATCGAGAGGTGTGTCCCCAGTACTATCCTCCTCGTCAGATGAATCTATGATTCAACCTCCGGATCCACACCCTACCTGGCCACAGCGAGGGCATACAAAAGGATCCGCCAAGGGAGTAGTCTCAGGAATAGGAATCGGAGACGAGGGAGTATACTCTACGGGTGATACGGATCTAGCCGGGGAACCCGACGGGTCTACAACGGCGTGAGAAGAGGGTGCTCCGACGTCCATCCTCCTGGGTCACATGCGTCGTACAAATCTAAGGGGAGTAGCGCGTAACGCTGAATCCGTAGCCCGAGACTCGCTGTGAAAAGTGGTCCGGCGTGGAATCTCGGACATGCCCTCTGAAACTGAGGTGTCTCCATCAGGGTGTGCGTCTACCCAGTCAGCTAATATGTGTGCGAAGGGCACCGGAAACCGCATCACTCTGCGCTTGATCCCTATATGTGTAGCCTGTCCGTCGGTATGCGTCGTCTCGACCACGTTCCCTGTGTACGTCACCTGGCCTGAGGCGTGGTCTACCTCCCAGGCGAACGGGGCTCCCGAGTCCGGGAACTCAAATGTCGTCATGGACGACATGACTAGCGGGGTCAGCTCGATCGTCGTCATCGCCTGGGTTACATTCATTGATTGAAAGAACCACGAGCAAGGGTCAACTTCTTAACAAGACATAAATAATGACAACATATACGAATAGGCAAGCATAGCACAATATCATAACGAATAGTCCACAAAATAAGATGCACCACAAATCCCTATTTGTCAGTCTATATACCAATGCACATGATTCCGAAATATCACCCTCACAAGGGCCTTAGGAGCTCTGGAGTCCGCAACCAGGCTTTCTCAAACGCTATTCCCTGTAGGGATTTGTGCCCAGAGCAATCCCCCTGATGACACAACGCCCGTTTTTCCTCTTGACTGTCGGTACGTGCTCGCACCTAGGTCTGGGCGACTCTACGACACCTCGCTTCTGGCATCGATGTATGCATGAACAAGCAACTCCATCATCATAGTTAGTTTACCTCGACGGGATCACTCACACGGAGTGTCCGAGATTATCTATTCTTGTACTAACTCCCTTAATTTAGAACCCCATATTTTCGGCTCAAGATCTCCCTTTATAGTCCTAAGTCCCTTTTCTTCAGAAAATCTCCTACTAGTTATGAAATGATTTATGTTGGAAATCCACTAATAGTTCAAAATAATTAATTTAATTATTCTAACTCTCACTTAATTCTTTTTAATGAAAAGGTGGTTAGTCCATTACTAATTAGGGTTTTAGAAAGATCTATTTTTAAGTGTCTCTTTGTTTTTAATAAAATGCCTCTTAGTTTTTCTTTCAAAATCCAAGATTTATTTGACGTTGATGCGACGGTAACCCATCTCACGTGCTCTCGGCACTTCCCCAAATTATCACAGTCATTTAACAATATATTCTCAAATATAGTCAATGATCACAACACAATAATCATAATCACAAGGCATCATTCAAGAAAATCATTCCATCACATTGTTCATCATATTGTCACATACTTAATTTATGCATTCACGTATTACTCATATACACACTTAAAGATGTTCTTACACATAAGCATGTAAAATACAAGCATATAAAGCATATGAAACATAAGCCTAGAGATATCTAGAAGTAGCCCTTACTCATAACATATAAAACATAATCCTTAACAATATCTAAGAATTGCCCTTACCGTAGACGCTTTCCTTCTGATGTAAGATCTTCGCTCTACGAGTCTACTTCCCCACACCTTCAACCCATCAATTTATTTAACTAAGTTAGAACCCAAACTAGTGCCCTAGACTTTATCCTATGGCCACGGTTTTCACAGGGAAAAAGACAAGAGAGTCTTGTTTTTCCTTCATTCCCTTTTTCCATTTCGAACTAAATTGCAACACTAATTAAACTCTTTCGGAAATTTTCAAAGCTATAACAACAACCAATTAACATGTTTCAAGTTTCAAAACACAAAACTTCCCTTCTAATCCCCATAGGCCCCACGGTCACATCAACAAGTTTAGGAAAAGATTCTAAAACTTCTAAATAAGAAGAACTACAACACCCAACATCAAATTTAAATCATTTAATACAAGAATTAAGCAAAACAACCAAATTCCTATTTTCCAACATCTTCAAGGGTTTTTCATAAAACTTTACTCAATCCAAATTCCAATTTCAATCAAGCCTCTTCCAAAAAGGGTTTTGCAAAAACTTCTTTTAACAAATTATAAGCATTTCTAAGTCATTTACAATTATTTTTCAAGGTAACAAACATCAAGTCATAGCCACAACATAGTTCAAGCATTTTTAAAGACATGTTCTAAAACATTTTCCCAAAAGCAAGAGTTTCAAGAGTTCCTTCAAATCAAACTATTTTCAAGACACCCGAATCATGGTCATAATAATGCTAGAAATTAAAGAACAACTTAATCAATTTTCAACATGCTATTTTGGTCCCTCAAGAACCCATTTTTCACAAAACATAACTAGTTTTCTTACTAAACTCCCAAAACACTTTCAATAGCAATTAAATAAACCTAAAACATTTATTCTAACATCTAAACATATGATCCAACACCAAAACCCATTTTTTTCTACTTCAAGACTAGGCAAAAACATGAAACAACAAGTTTAAGCATGCAATTCCAAACTATAACCCAAACACCCATCCTACAACTTCTAAGGAATGTTCTTCACCCTAGACTATTCATGACACATATATACATGTATTCATCTATGTCTTAGGCTTCTCATCATGCTTGAAATGGAAAAGAACACATGCTTAAAGAACTAGATCAACTAGTGAAGGAAAACAACATCATAAATGGCCTAAAACTTCTCTTTTGTTTTGGAAAAACTCAAGTAGGGATCATGGCCAACTACTAGTAACATAAATGGAACTTAAGAAGGAAGGAAAATGATGATTCTTACCAAGAAAAGCTGCTGGTCGAAACTTGAAGAAAGGAATGCAAGTGCAGAATTTTTCTTGAGCAAAGTAACAACAACACTTTCTCACTTTCTCTCACTATCTCTCCTCTATTCCTTGGCACCAAAACACACCATATGTAACTGAAAAATGGTGGTCCTCATGCCTTTATATAGGCCATGACCAGCTGGTTGGAAGGGATTAAAAAAATTTAATTGTTTTTGCCTTTACAAGTACAACTATGCAAGACCACAAGGTAAAGACTTATGGTTCCAACTAGTAACTTGTAACTGAATTTTAGGAAGGATTTTGGTCATCAAAAGGGCTGATTTCCAGCCATAAAATAGGAGGATTTGATGTTCAAAAGAAGAGGATTTGATGCTTGAAGTGATCATAGGAAAGGTGGTGAAAACTAGGAAATCAAGCAAGTATGCCACAAGATCTTTGGTGAATGATTTTGGAAGAGTTTCCTACTCAAAACCAGCTGGATATTTCGATCATGAGGAGCAGAAAATGAGGAGTAATGAGCTGAGCAAATCCAAGAAAACAAGCTTGCTCCATGCCTTCCTTACTTCTACTAAAATGGCATAAAACTTTATCATTTTTGGCAAGTTAAACCTAGCACTCTTCCTCTATTTTTCTCTCAACTTATAAGTGAATTAAATGGAGGGGTTTGACCTTTGCTAGACCCTAAGAAGCTCTCTCTCAAACTGATTGGAAAGGAGCAGATTTTGGCTTGCTTAATAATTCAAGACTAGCTAAGAGACATCATGGATAATGTCCATTGTTTTCCACCTTTTGTGCCTAGTAAATGACACAAGAAAAGTGATGGATTGGTCACCCAAAGGCATGAGAAATTCGACCAGAAATCTTGCAAAAGAGAGTGGAAAAATCTAATTAAATCTATGGTAGCAAGTTAACTCCATAACCTTACTAACTCTTACCAAAAATGGAAC
The DNA here is from genome assembly GCA_037113605.1 of Calophaca sinica. NCBI lineage: Eukaryota > Viridiplantae > Streptophyta > Magnoliopsida > Fabales > Fabaceae > Calophaca > Calophaca sinica. The sequence continues at coordinate 43,248,260 of CM073734.1, forward strand.
TAAACTTTAACATTTAAGGTAAGTTAATCACATCACCCTATCCTTATGTCACTCTTAAAATCTAACATAATCTAATCATATATTTTCTGATTTTACTCGCCCTCTCCCTAGGGTCTCTCAGCTCCCAGTTTAGTAAATGCGTTAGGTTTACGTGTCTCGCGTCTCCGGTGCGTAGAAAATACACTATTATTAAAAAAATTAAGTAAAATTGCCAAAAAATTCTAATAAATCAGAAATATTATAAAACATCAAATTCCCAAATATTTAAATATTCGGGTCAAATTAGAGTTTTCAATCGGGCAAAAACTTACCCGGGTAGTTCAAAACGCGACCGGAAAACGGTGGAATTTTGAACTGAAAATTTAACTGTGACTTAATATAATATATTAAGTCCCAAATATAATTTCATTTTAGTTAAACTCATCCACTTGATTAACAACACACAAAATATTAATTATGCATATTAATGCGTAATACAGGGAATTACAATACAGTAGCGATAATTAAGCCGTAGTAAAACTACCTGTTACAATACTCCCCACTAAAATAGTTTAGTCCTCGAAACTAAGGGTTAGAGAATAGCTCTGAGATCTTTGTTCCCTAATCTTGTCCTCAAGCTCCCAAGTCGCATCTCCGGTTGCCTGGTTCCAGATTACCTTAACCAGTGGAATCTCTTTGTTTCTCAGTCGCTTGATCTTTTTGTCGGTGATTCTGATCGGAGGTAGTTCGAATGTGAGGTCATCCTTCAACTGGATCACATCCGGTTCAATGACATGAGACGGATCAGATATGTACCTTCGCAACTGCGAGACATGAAAGACGTCATGAATATTTGATAGGAATGGCGGTAAAGCTATTTGGTAGGCAAAGCCCTACGACGAAGAATTTGTAGGGTCCGATAAATTTAGGAGTAAGCTTTCTGGATTTGATCGCTCGACCAACTCCAGTTGTGGGTGTGACACGGAGGAATACATGGTCGCCTTCTTCAAATTCCAGTGGTCGGCGACGATTGTCTGCGTAGCTCTTTTGTCGACTCTGAGATGTCCTCATGTTCTCTCGGATTTTCTTCACCTTTTCAGTGGTTTGTTGTACTATGTCAGGTCCTATGATTGCGCTCTCACCATCTTGGTACCAGCAGAGTGGCATCTGGCACTTGCGTCCATATAAGGCCTCGTACGGTGCCATCCCTATGCTTGCGTGATAGCTGTTATTGTAGGTGAACTCGATCAGCGGCAGTAAGTCGTCCCAACACCCACGATCGTCCAATACACAAGCTCTCAGTAGATCCTCAAGTGACTGGATTGTTCTCTCGGTCTGGCCGTCAGTTTGAGGGTGGTAGGCAGAACTAAGTCTCAGCTTCGTCCCCAAGGCTTCTTGTAATGCTCCCCAAAAGTGAGAAGTGAATTTCGGATCTCGATTGGATACGATACTTGAGGGAATCCCATGCAGTCGCACGATCTCTGCAATGTAGATTTCAGTCAGCTTCCCCACATTGTACGTCGTCAGGGAAAACATCCGGAAAATCTCTCACCACGGTCACATCTTTCAAATCTATTTCCTGAGTGACTTCTAAGCTAGCGAACGATATGTATTCCTGAGTCCCCTGTTTCAAGGAAACTCTGACAAAATTGGCAGATAAGTACTTAGAAACTCCAGGGTCGGGAAAAATTACGGTCTTACGGGCACAGTCCAAAAGGACATGGTGGTGTGACAACCAATCCATCCCGAGAATAATTTCAAGATGTTTCAAAGGCAGATATATCAAATTTGCAAAGAATTTCCTACTCTGAATGACTATCGGACAATGAAGACATGTGGTGTTAGCGGTTAATGTCTTAGCAGCCGGAGTAGTAACTACTAAGTCAAATGGCCATGCAGTCACAGATAATTTCAAGCGGTTCACACAATCCATGGCAAATGAATGAATGGGTTGCACCGGAATCAAAGAGTACGGATAGAAGGTTACCAGCGATCTCGCAGCCCCCTTGAATCCGCTCATCAGATTGCTCTGCTTCCTCTCCGTTCATGCAGAAGATTCGTCCCCTTGCAGTTGGGCGGTTGGTTTTTACGGCATTCACGGATGGTTCTGCCTTAGGCGCCTTGCAGTCTTTGGCAAAATGACCCGGCTTCTTGCAGTTGAAACATAGGTCATCCTTGGTGGGGCACTGGTTGGCGAGATGTCCTGACTTTCCACAGCGGTAGCAATGTACCTCTGCACCTCGAGACTGACTCCCACCTCCTGAGTTTTGAGCCATTGGACGATACTGACCCTTGTTATGTCCTTGTGGCCTATTGTACGGCTTCTTCTGCTGTTGTTTTCCCCTTTGGTTCTAGTCGTTCTGTCTGATTGGTCCCCCAGAGTTGTTGCCTCCCCGATTGAGTCTTCGGTTCTTCATGGTCTCCACTTCTCTACACTTCTCGACCAGTGGCTGGAATTGTGGGATTCCCAGTGGTAGCACTGAATCTTGGATGTCATAACGGAGTCCCTCCATGAATCGATGACACATGTATCCTTCATCCACAGTCTGTCGAAAGAAGAGGAAATATCGGGACAGTGACTCGAACTTTGCAGCGTACTCACCGATCGTCATATTGCCTTGTCGTACCTTCAGAAAGTCGTCTCCAAGTTTGGTCCTTGCACTAATTGGGAAATACTTATCCAGGAATTTCTCCCGAAAGGCCTCCCAGGTAATTGCCTGATGGTTTGCTTCCATCATCAGTCTTGTGCTTCTCCACCAGTATTCTGCGTCCCCCAGGAGCAGATAAGTCGCATAGTTCACCTTTACTTCCACCGGGCTACGTATTACCTCAAAGATCTTCTCTACTTCCTACAGCCATAGGTCTGCCTTCTCCGGATCGACTTCTCCACGAAACTTCGGGGGGTCATGTCGGCGGAAGTCAACTAATCCCCTTGATTCAGCAGCTCGTGCTTCCCTCTCTTGTTTGTGTAAATCCCGTTGATTTTTGGCAGCAGTTTGCTGAGCAACAGCAGTCGCCATCTTGGCCATGGCTTGAGCCATCTGAGTCATTTCCAGGTTGTTCATTCCTTCAGCAGGGACTTCGCGTCTTGGAGGCATCGGGTTCCTATAAGGTTTAAAACCGGTCAGAACCCCACAACAAATAGGTGTGTTGGCACACATTGCTTCAATTAAGAAACAATTCAAGCAATTATAAGCATATATGCTTCACTCAGCAAACAAGTACAATTCAGACACAGCTCAAAAGCAGACAACAACCCGAGGACCTTGATCAGCTTAGACTACCCAACTCACAGTCCGGTGAGGCTGAACTGCTCTGATACCACAATGTAACACCCAGAAATCCAGGCGCTACTTACGAGACAAAAACCACCAAGTATGAAATAGTTTTGATACTGTTCGATAGAAATCACGGTTAATTTTTTTTTTTATAAAACCCTTTTGCAAATAACATGACAGAGTAAATACAGCGTTGACAGAACATGGCATACAAAGAGAATAAAAGGAAATACGTCTGGAATACATATATAAAATCCTGAGGTAATACATCCTACAAGGTTTTACAAATTACAACATCAAAATAGGAATACATCTGACATATGAATTTCCTATAAGAAATAGTCATACATCTGAGGTACTCCCGGCAGACACCGACGCAGAGGGCTGCTCCAAAAGTAGAGCCTCACTCGACTACTAAACTACTACAAGTACAGACATAATCCCAAAATACAACAGACAGACTCCGACATACGAAACACTAAGCTGATCGACACGCTAACTCAAGCAGCAGGGGCAGCTATGTCATCTCGGTCCGCCTCAAAATGAACTACCAAGGGCGATGCCTGCCGCTCATAGAGGCCCTCCCCCTCCTCCTCATCATCCACCATCGAATCCTCCTCCATATCGTCTACCACGGGCGTAATGACGTCGTCGTCACCAATGGCGTCCACAGTAGGGATATCGAGAGGTGTGTCCCCAGTACTATCCTCCTCGTCAGATGAATCTATGATCCAACCTCCGGATCCACACCCTACCTGGCCACAGCGAGGGCACACAAAAGGATCCGCTGAGGGAGTAGTCTCAGGGATAGGAATCGGAGACGAGGGAGTATACTCTACGGGTGATACGGATCTAGCAGGGGAACCCGGCGGGTGTACAGCGGCGTGAGAAGAGGGTGCTCCGACGTCCATCCTCCTGGGTCGCATGCGTCGTACAAATCTAAGGGGAGTAGCGCGTAACGCTGAATCCGAAGCCCGAGACTCGCTGTGAAAAGTGGTCCGGCGTGGAATCTCGGACATGCCCTCTGAAACTGAGGTGTCTCCATCAGGGTGTGCGTCTACCTAGGTAGCTAATATGTGTCCGAAGGGCACCGGAAACCGCATCACTCGGCGCGTGATCCCTATGTGTGTAGCCTGTCCGTCGGTATGCGTCGTCTCGACCACGTTCCCTGTGTACGTCACCTGGCCTGAGGCGTGGTCTACCTCCCAGGCGAACGGGGCTCCCGAGTCCGGGAACTCAAATGTCGTCATGGACGACATGACTAGCGGGGTCAGCTCGATCGTCGTCATCGCCTGGGTTACATTCATTGATTGAAAGAACCACGGGCAAGGGTCAACTTCTTAACAAGACATAAATAATGACAACATATACGAATAGGCAAGCATAGCACAATATCATAACGAATAGTCCACAAAATAAGATGCACCACAAATCCCTATTTGTCAGTCTATATGCGAATGCACATGATTCCGGAATATCACCCTCGCAAGGGCCTTAGGAGCTCTAGAGTCCGCTACCAGGCTTTCTCAAACGCTATTCCCCGCAGGGATTTGTGCCCAGAGCAATCCCCCTGATGACACAACGCCCGTTTTTCCTCTTGACTGTCGGTACGTGCTCGCACCTAGGTCTGGGCGACTCTACGACACCTCGCTTCTGGCATTGATGTATGCATGAACAAGCAACTCCATCATCATAGTTAGTTTACCTCGACGGGATCACTCACACGGAGTGTCCGAGATTATCTATTCTTGTACTAACTCCCTTAATTTAGAACCCCATATTTTCGGCTCAAGATCTCCCTTTATAGTCCTAAGTCCCTTTTCTTCAGAAAATCTCCTACTAGTTATGAAATGATTTATGTTGGAAATCCACTAATAGTTCAAAATAATTAATTTAATTATTCTAACTCTCACTTAATTCTTTTTAATGAAAAGGTGGTTAGTCCATTACTAATTAGGGTTTTAGAAAGATCTATTTTTAAGTGTCTCTTTGTTTTTAATAAAATGCCTCTTTTTTATTTCAAAATCCAAGATTTATTTGACGTTGATGCGACGGTAACCCATCTCACGTGCTCTCGGCACTTCCCCAAATTATCACAGTCATTTAACAATATATTCTCAAATATAGTCAATGATCACAACACAATAATCATAATCACAAGGCATCATTCAAGAAAATCATTCCATCACATTGTTCATCATATTGTCACATACTTAATTTATGCATTCACGTATTACTCATATACACACTTAAAGATGTTCTTACACATAAGCATATGGAACATAAGCATGTAAAATACAAGCATATAAAGCATATGAAACATAAGCCTAGAGATATCTAGAAGTAGCCCTTACTCATAACATATAAAACATAATCCTTAACAATATCTAAGAATTGCCCTTACCGTAGACGCTTTCCTTCTGATGTAAGATCTTCGCTCTACGAGTCTACTTCCCCACACCTTCAACCCATCAATTTATTTAACTAAGTTAGAACCCAAACTAGTGCCCTAGACTTTATCCTATGGCCACGGTTTTCACAGGGAAAAAGACAAGAGAGTCTTGTTTTTCCTTCATTCCCTTTTCCATTTCGAACTAAATTGCAACACTAATTAAACTCTTTCGGAAATTTTCCAAGCTATAACAACAACCAATTAACATGTTTCAAGTTTCAAAACATAAAACTTCCCTTCCAATCCCCATAGGCCCCACGGTCACATCAACAAGTTTAGGAAAAGATTCTAAAACTTCTAAATAAGAAGAACTACAACACCCAACATCTAATTTAAATCATTTAATACAAGAATTAAGCAAAACAACCAAATTCCTATTTTCCAACATCTTCAAGGGTTTTTCATAAAACTTTACTCAATCCAAATTCCAATTTCAATCAAGCCTCTTCCAAAAAGGGTTTTGCAAAAACTTCTTTTAACAAATTATAAGCATTTCTAAGTCATTTACAATTATTTTTCAAGGTAACAAACATCAAGTCATAGCCACAACATAGTTCAAGCATTTTTAAAGACATGTTCTAAAACATTTTCCCAAAAGCAAGAGTTTCAAGAGTTCCTTCAAATCAAACTATTTTCAAGACACCCGAATCATGGTCATAATAATGCTAGAAATTAAAGAACAACTTAATCAATTTTCAACATGCTATTTTGGTCCCTCAAGAACCCATTTTTCACAAAACATAACTAGTTTTCTTACTAAACTCCCAAAACACTTTCAATAGCAATTAAATAAACTTAAAACATTTATTCTAACATCTAAACACATGATCCAACACCAAAACCCATTTTTTTCTACTTCAAGACTAGGCAAAAACATGAAACAACAAGTTTAAGCATGCAATTCCAAACTATAACCCAAACACCCATCCTACAACTTCTAAGGAATGTTCTTCACCCTAGACTATTCATGACACATATATACATGTATTCATCTATGTCTTAGGCTTCTCATCATGCTTGAAATGGAAAAGAACACATGCTTAAAGAACTAGATCAACTAGTGAAGGAAAACAACATCATAAATGGCCTAAAACTTCTCTTTTGTTTTGGAAAAACTCAAGTAGGGATCATGGCCAACTCTAGTAACATAAATGGAACTTAAGAAGGAAGGAAAGTGATGATTCTTACCAAGAAAAGCTGCTAGTCGAAACTCGAAGAAAGGAATGCAAGTGCAGAATTTTTCTTGAGCAAAGTAACAACAACACTTCCTCACTTTCTCTCACTATCTCTCCTCTATTCCTTGGCACCAAAACACACCATATGTAACTGAAAAATGGTGGTCCTCATGCCTTTATATAGGCCATGACTAGCTGGTTGGAAGGGATTAAAAAAATTTAATTGTTTTTGCCTTTACAAGTACAACTATGCAAGACCACAAGGTAAAGACTTATGGTTCCAACTAGTAACTTGTAACTGAATTTTAGGAAGGATTTTGGTCATCAAAAGGGCTGATTTCCAGCCATAAAATAGGAGGATTTGATGTTCAAAAGAAGAGGATTTGATGCTTGAAGTGATCATAGGAAAGGTGGTGAAAACTAGGAAATCAAGCAAGTATGCCACAAGATCTTTGGTGAATGATTTTGGAAGAGTTTCCTACTCAAAACCAGCTGGATATTTCGATCATGAGGAGCAGAAAATGAGGAGTAATGAGCTGAGCAAATCCAAGAAAACAAGCTTGCTCCATGCCTTCCTTACTTCTACTAAAATGGCATCAAACTTTATCATTTTTGGCAAGTTAAACCTAGCACTCTTCCTCTATTTTTCTCTCAACTTATAAGTGAATTAAATGGAGTGGTTTGACCTTTACTAGACCCTAAGAAGCTCTCTCTCAAACTAATTGGAAAGGAGCAGATTTTGGCTTGCTTAATAATTCAAGACTAGCTAAGAGACATCATGGATAATGTCCATTGTTTTCCACCTTTTGTGCCTAGTAAATGACACAAGAAAAGTGATGGATTGGTCACCCAAAGGCATGAGAATTTCGACCAGAAATATTGCAAAAGAGAGTGGAAAAATCTGATCAAATCTATGGTAGCAAGTTAACTCCATAACCTTACTAACTCTTACCAAAAATGGAACTAAACTTTAACATTTAAGGTAAGTTAATCACATCACCCTATCCTTATGTCACTCTTAAAATCTAACATAATCTAATCATATATTTTCTGATTTTACTCGCCCTCTCCCTAGGGTCTCTCAGCTCCCAGTTTCGTCGCGCGTTCGGTTTTATTTGTCTCGCGTCTCCGGCGCGTAGAAAATACATTATTAAAAAAAATTAAGTAAAATTGCCAAAGAAATTCTAATAAATCAGAAATATTGTAAAACATCAAATTCCCAAATATTTAAATATTCGGGTCGAATTAGAGTTTTCAATCGGGCAAAAACTTACCCGGGTAGTTCAAAACGCGACCGGCAAATGGTGGAATTTTGAACTGAAAATTTAACTGTGACTTAATATAATATATTAAGTCCCAAATATAATTTCATTTTAGTTAAATTCATCCACTTGATTAACAGCACACAAAATATTAATTATGCATATTAATGCGTAATACAGATAATTACAATACAGTAGTGATAATTAAGCCGTAGTAAAACTACCGGTGTTACAAGGAGGGTGTGGGTAATGGGTGCTCTTACCAACAACTCATCATAACTATCAAACTTTGGTGAGTTTGTGACGTCAATAACGTACAAGTTATGGCTGTTTTATAATAAATTAATAAATATTCAAATTCCTTTTTAATTAAATGTTTTCTGTAAAAAAACACAATAAAATGTTTAAGTGATACCATACTCCTGATATCGGGTTGAATTGTAACATAATTAAGGAAACTGAATTAGATTAAACAAGTCAATACATCCAATAAATAGAGGTCAATTCTATTATGGACTCATTTAGGGGACATGATGAGAGAGACAGGATACACGAGTTATCATATTTTGTCTCAATCCGTTGGTTGGGAAGCCAACATATGATAAGTCAATTATCTTATCATTATATCTTGGTTGGGAGCTTAAGTCTTCTAATGCCCAATGGGCCCAGCTTCTTAGAGCTAGAGTCTTAAAAAATAAGGCCTCTATTAAATATCACATTAACTCATCCATTTGGGCTAGTTTGAGGCACTTTGTCAACACTGTTGATACTCACAGCTCTTGGCAGCTTGGTGATGGTACTACTATCAATTTCTGGTTGGATTGCTGGCTCTCCCAGCCGATTGTCAACATGCTTAATATCCCAGCTTCGCTGCACGGTTCCCTTACTGCTAAGGTTAGTGATTTTATTTCGAACTATGAGTGGCACATCCCCCAGGTTTTGCTGCAGCGTTATCCCTTTTTGGTTTCTGAGATTCGGAATATCAAGATTCCCAGGTTCCCTAGCTCTGACACTTGTCTTTGGAAGGACACTGCTTCAGGGGGCCTCTCCTTGAAAGCAGCCTACAACTTCCACGCCCCTTCTGCGCATCCTTTAGCTTGGACCAAGCTGATTTGGAGAAACTCTATTCCCCCTTCCAAATCATTTCTCATTTGGCGGTTAATTCATGACAGGTTTCCTACGGATGATCAATTATGGAGGAGGCGTTGCACCATGGTTTCCGTGTGTAGTCTCTGTGGATCCAACTATGAATCCACTAGTCATCTGTTTTTACAGTGCGCCTTTGCTTCTCATATTTGGAGTTGGTTGAGTGATTGTCTTGGGTCGGTTTTGGATACCTCTTCCATTCTAACCATACTTAAATTTTACGACCGTGCATGGAGCTCTCAATCTAAAGAGGTTTTCATTGCAGCTGTTGCTAATGCTATCTGGGCTATCTGGTACTGTAGAAATCAGCTTCGTTTTGAGAACAACAAAGTCACCCTGATAGTGGCTATGAACATGATTGCGGCTAATGTCAATCTTACAGGTAACCTATCCTCTGGTTATATGTCTGGTAATATTCAAGAATTTGTCTTCCTTAAGAAATTCTTCATTTCGGGTAAGTTGAGCAAAGCTCAGAAGATCGTTGAAGTGAACCGGCACCCCTATTTGCTCTTGGATCAAGGTTAATACCGATGGGGCGCTAGGGGATCTCCTGTCTTCGCCGCTGTGGTGGCATTTTCGCAGATAGTAGCGCCACTCTTGGTCGCTTTACTTACAATATCGGGTTGCTAATGCTTTCTATCTTTGAATTAATGGGTGCTATCATTGCTATCGAGTTGGCCAGCCGCAATGGCTGGAACAAGCTTTGGCTGGAATGTGACTCTCTGTTGGTGGTTCAAGCTTTTTCGAATCCAGTCATTGTTCCTTGGAAAATTCGTAATCGCTGGTTAAATTGTATTCACACTACTAAGAACATGTCCTTCAGTTGCTCTCACATCTTTAGAGAAGGTAATTCCTGCGCGAACAAGTTGGCTAATAATGGTTTTCACTATCCGGGTCTCTCTTGGTGGAACACTGTCCCTTCTTTCGTGGCAGAGGAATTCTCCCGCAATAGATATGGTCTGCCATGCTACCGGTTCAGATAGTTGTTTTTCCGTCTTGGATTGTTGATCTTTCTTGTTTTGCTTCCACGTTTTTTTGCTTTATTGGTATGCTGCAGATGATTGTTAAGGTCTTTGGTGTCAACCTCGTTGGGATGGAAGACCTTATAGTGATGCCTTTGCATACCATTATTGTTTGCCTTGATTTTGGTCTGTGTATAGGTTCTCATCCCACGCCTATTGCTCTGGTTGTTTTCTTTCTTAATGGGTTTTGGCCTCGTCCCCCCATTCTTCTTGTACTCTTTTTATCTTTTTTATCAATAAATTTTAGGAGGGTACTCTTTTTCCTTCTTGATGTTTTTTTCCTAAGGAGGGTTTTGCATCAGAAGGTTTTAACGAGACCCCTTTCTTTCTTTTAAAAAAAAAATATCGCCTAGTTTAATTTTTATCATGGGGGAAGCTCGGTTAGTAACCAACAAAATTGGATAAGGAAAAAATTTCACCCCACACCTATGTCACTCATACATTAAAAATAAAATTTATCTAAAATAAAAAAATTATCAATAAAAATATTAACACATTTTTAAATAAACATATTAAAAATGAAAGTCTAAAAATTCCAAAACAAAAATGTTATAACAAAATCTAAAAATTAATATTAAAAATTTTAAAATTAATTATATATTTTAATAATTCAAAATTTATAAATAAAAATTAAATAAAATACTTTAATGAGGAATTTAAAAAAATTGAAAACTAAAATTTTAAAAGAAAATTAAAAATTAAATTTATAAATAGAAAAAATTTTATATAATAAAAAAATTTAAAAAACCACATGTAATTTATCATAAGCATAATTTTGTCAATTATTTATGTTTTATCATACTATCTTTTGGTTGATTTCAAAGTAATGTAATACTTAGCTATCTAGTAGGCACCAAACACATGTTCATATTATTTTATCCTTATACATCTCCTCTATCCTATCCATTTTTATCCTATCCTATGCACCAAATAAGACTTTGTGTTTTGAGTCACAAATTTTGGATAATCTCTTCTCGTGTTGTTTGTTTTTTTATCGAGGCATATTGGGCTTGTCTTTTAAAATAGAATTGATTTGAGTCTTTTCTTTTAGGCAATTACTTTCCACTCCCAAATTGCTACGAAACCTTACAAGGTTTCTTTTTTGTTTCCTTCCTATTTTTAACCCTAACCGAAAGCGCTCTTCTGGATGGTAATTACCCGGAGGATATCGAACACAAAATAAATGAGAAACTTTCACTATTAAAACATTGTTAATCGAAAACAACAAATTAAAAATACAGCAAACTTAGAAAATATTACAAATACAAAACATTAAAATACATCATGGATGTGTCAAGCTGGTGATTGTGTGGTCATCAGTAGTTGTTGATGCATCTGGTTTGGTGATCCCCCGATGATTTCGTTGACAGATCTTGGTCTTCTTAGATTGGAGATAATCTGGTCATTGCTTCTTACCAGATCTGCGTACAACTCGATTGGCTCGAGGCTAGCATGCTGGGCAAAGATAGAGAACATCGTTTCTATGTCACTGACATGTTTGAGCTTCAGACCTTTCTATGTCACCTTTCTTTTATCCCCTTTTTGTTTTTGTTGTTGGTTTGGGCTATATCTTGGATCTTTGTTTTTTATTTGAAAAATTGGATTTTAGGCCACTGGAGCCCATTTTTCACGTAAGGCCCAATCTTTTTTACAGTTTTATTTTGGGCCTTTGGACCCATTTTCTTTTTAAAACTTAATTTAAAAAAAAACAAAGTCCTCTTTTAGGGATTAGGATCCTCTCCCGTTACAAGAGAGATCCTGTTAAATCTCATCCATAAAAAACTAAAAGGGGATGGAGTTTTGAAAAATGATAAATAGGGAAACAAAAGAGGACCCCTCATGTTGAATTGAAACAGGAGAGGATCTGTATCCCTCTTTTTGGGCCAGCACAGTTCTTTATTTCAATTATATTCCGGCTCTGCATTTCGGCTATACGTTTCTGACGCTGTCCTGCTACATGCCATTGTTTTTTTATCTCACCGCTTGCATTTGCAAGTGGACAAATTGCTCTAGAAATTGAGAGCAGCTGAATTGTGATTTGTCAGTGAGAAAAAGGAAACCCCAATTTTATCCCTAAACTTATACCATTTTTGTTATATAAGAAATAATAAGTAATCCGTAAAGTTTGTAAAATCCGTCTAATTAGTTTTTAAGTGTATTGCATTAAGATTTTAAAAAATTTTAAAAGACTTTTTTATCATAAAAAAAGTCTTGTGGTATTCAATCAAGACTTTTAAAAAATGTAAAAAAGTCTTGTAATATTCAATCAGGACATTCAAGATTTTTTAAAGAGGGTAACGAAATCCAGTGGTATTCGATTGAGATTTTTTATAATTTCAAAAAATTCTATTGGTATTAAAAAATAAACAGATTTCGATGGATTATCTTTTAAGATGGATTTTGTGTGACTTTCTAGTTGAAAATATAAATACCACACCATTTAACAATCCCACCCAAATCCTTAAGACTTTTCTAGTCTCTCATTCTTTCTTTCCAGACTTTTGTTTCTCCCGCCATAACAACAGAGTGCACTGCTGGCAATACAATTTAGCAGAACCAAATGTCTTGTCTCTCTGAGGTATTTCTTTCTCTCTTTTGTTTTTATTGATCCTAATGTTTTCGGCTGAGCATATCCATTATTTCTTTTTACTGATCCTAATGTTTTCGTTTTCTCGTTGTCATATTTTTTTTTAACATGTCTCATGATGTATATACACTCGTTTTCTTTCTCTCGGTGGGATCCCTTTGTTTTCCTTTTTGATTGTGGCCATTTAGGCCTACAAGGATAAGACCAAGCAAGGACTAAAATTTTATGATTGGAAGCAAAAAATGGGATTTTGAGGGGTTTTGGTTAGATGGAGTGTCTATTTTTGGGTGCTGTATTTGATTCTTTTTTCTTATTGGATGTGTTTAATTATTTTTGACAGAACGTGTTCAATTTTTTCTTTTTGCTTTTTTTATTGGATGTGTTTCATTATTTTCAATTGAAGAGAAAGATACATGCCTTTTCATGAATTGTACGATAAATATTCTTGTGAAATAACTAGTTTTCTACATATGCTGTATTAGTAATTCAAATGGGGGATTCATAACAAGGAAATAACAAAGGAAGGGAAAAAGAGAAAGATTATGAATCTTGGACCATGGAGGATTCTAATGAGTTGTTGCACCTGATGGTGAATTCTATAAACAGTGGATTGCGTGATGCTAAGTAGTCCACCACAAGAATTTTGCTTATTTCCTACAAAAATTTCCTAAGGCTTTCCTAGGGTCACAGCCCTGGGAAAATACTCATATAAGAGTTTCTTAGGGCTTTTTAGGAAAAATCCTCTGAAATAAAAAACACAGATTTTTATTTTATTTTATTCTTTTAAAATTTCGGCAATACCTAGGGGCAGTTCCTCGGAATTTCAGCTAGCCCATTTTTTTTTTCAAAATTGCCCTAACCGAGGGCCCACCCCTCGGTTATCCTAAGTTAACTTAATAAAATTTATTTTATTATCACCACACTCTCTCGCTCTCTCTCGTCCTTACTGCTTCTCCTTCCTTTCTCTTGTCTCCCCATTCCCTCTCTCTCGTCCTGCACTGCGCCTCTCAGACAAATTTTTTGGCCTCCACATGCTTTGTCTCGGCAATCTACAACCACCATGAAGATGCTCTCAAGGATTTCTACAAAACCCATAGCAAAATTACACGAAAACAGGGCAAAATCAAAAAACCCTAACCGAGACTTTTCGGCAAGATCCCGATCACCATGGGCCACCAATGGAGAAACTAAACCAATCAAAAGACTCCTCACATTGTTCGTAACAAAACCCCTCAAGAAGATTCGTGATCGGAACACCTTCGCTGGCGACCACAACATCAGAATTCGTTGTCGCCGCGCCGGAGTTTCAAAGCCGCGGCTTCTTCTGTTTTTGATTTTGTTTTTCCCCCCAAAAGTTTCCAAGAACCCTAACTCAGATTTGGTTTTGATTCCAAATCTTGTCTCTGTTCTTATTAAAATCCGAAAATTTAGTTGAATAAATTTAGTTGAATCCCAAAGATCTTTCCTCATTTTTCTTCTCTTTGCTTCTGATTCTCCTTTGTTTTTATTTTTTTTAGGATTAGGTGTATATGGGGTGCTATCGTGGTTGTGGGTAGAGCGATAAAGATGGTTGTAATCCATCAACTTGGATGTTAGAAGTCATGACTTCAACAAGAAAATTGATTTTGCTGAGAAATGCAAAAATTCTGAATTATGCAGGTATTTGCAACTCTATAAAGTCTAATCAAACCATTGACCTAGAAAATAATGTTGTAGAAAGCATTTTGATTGGATAGAGAAAAGTATAAGCATAATTGTTGTTATTTTCATTTTGCTGATATGAACAGATTCATGTGTGCTTTGTTTTAGGAGAAACAATGCTCTTATTGCAGAATTGGGCATTCTAGCTCTTGTCTCAGAGGATCTTAATTTTCCTTCAAAGAACTCAAGGCTCTTTTAGATGCAATGCATGGCTTGCTTATGGAAACAACATTGGTCTTACTAGCAGAATCCACAATACAATGCACTGATTAAGGTTATATCAGTCACCACACTTGGCTGTAACACACGCTAATGCAGCCAAAGCAATTGAGAGAACCCAAAACAGAGGAAGGAAACAACAGATTGGACGTTTCTTGCGGAATAAATTAAATTTGTTTTTATTAAAACCTTGGCATTTCCTAGGGCCAAGGCCCTAAGAAATTTTTGAGGGCTCTGAGCCCTTGGAAATTATATGGGGCTTTGAGCCCTCGAAAATTTTCTGCGATCAACTTAAAAAAAACCCTCGGTAACCGTTTTTGATGAGCGAATATCCTACCATCATGTGGCCCTTGGTGGGCCCTATAGAAATTTAGACATTTCCTAAGGCTTTTTGCCCTTACCTAGGGCTTTGTGCCCTAGGAAATAACCATTATTCTTGTAAGGGTCGCCTAGCAAAGAAAATGTAGAAAGAGTTATACTTCCTTGTCTCAATGCCAAAATTAGGTTCCCTAAGGCTTATAATCATTACCTGAACCGAAAGAAGTGGTTTAAGAAAAAATATAACATGATGTCAATGCTTATGCACAACAACTCTGGCGGTGGGTGGGACTCAATTACAAAGACATTCATTTCTTTATCATCTTTTTTATTTACTCTTATAACTTTGAATGTTTGTCAAAAATCTATGGAGTCATTTCAAATCTTATAAATCCATAAAGTCATTTCAAATCATATAAATTCTTATGATATAAATCCATTAAAATCCGAACTACAAAATCTTGGTTATAAAAGATTTTTTAAAAAAATCTTAAAAGTCATTACATTCCTACATAGTCTTTTAAAATTGCAAGACTTTTTTATGCCAAAATAGTCTTTTAAAATTCGAATCGAATACACCCCATAAAGTTTTATAAGCAGTCCCTTCACTTTGCATGAACTAATGAGAGGAATTTCATAAAAACTTTAGGAACTAATAGGACCGATTTCTTAACACTTTAGGAACTAATTGGATATATTTTAGAAATTTTAAGAACTACTTATTATTTTTATATACTTTAGAGACTAAGTATGAAAAATAGTGAAAGTGTAGGGACTAAATTGAAAGTTTACTTTTCCAAATTTTGGCGATTCAAGAAAAATCACAATATAAAAACAGAGCAGCAATTATGTCAAAAAAAAAAAAAAAGTAGCAACCACAAAATCCTTATTCTGGCTACCATTTACGGCTCTGTAACTAAATTTTCTCCCCATGAGCCGCACACGCAAAAATATTTGCTGCCTATTGTTGCCAACACCAAGTTGTTCAAGTTGTTGGAAAAAACTATAAATTAAGGGATTAGAGGAGAAGAAAGGGTTTGGAAATATTCACTTAGGGCCTGATTGGAATCGATGAAAACGTGAAGAGAGATTTTTTCATCTAAGTGTTTGCAGAGAAATACAAATTCTAACCTGATTAGCAGAGGCATGGAAATGCTGCGAGAGAAAAAAAAGATGTAGGCCCACACGAAAATCAATTATCGTCAATGATGCGGAGAAAGTGAGTAGAAACACTGTTTTTCGTACTTTTCCAATAATACCCCCATGTTGCACCACACATACTTAGTTAATTAAAATAAATAAAATAAAATACAGTATAATTAATTAATTAAAATTGGTTTTTTAGTTATTTGATTATAACAATTAATTATATTAATTAATTAATTAAAAAATGTATATTAGTTTTTAGTTAAGGGTATACTTGTCTTTTAAAAAATAATCAACACTTCTCTCTTCTCTATTTCTCTTCTCTTTCTCTTATTCCAATCAATACCAAAAATCTGTCATATTTCTCATCTCTTTCTCTCTTTTCATACACTCTCTTTACAATTTCTATCTTCACAATTTCTCTCGTCTACCAATCAAAACATTAGTTTCTCAAAACTGAATGCCCCATTCTTGGGTACCAATTTACACCGTAATCGAGAGAATGTTTGGAAAAAAAAAAAAGAGTAGAAGAGAATTGGAGTTGCAAGATAAATTCACAAGTGATTCAAAAGTGTTTTCAACTGACTACGGTACTCTTTTTCGGCTTCAAAGGTATCGTTTCCTCTTATTTAAGCTATTGCAGTGCACTCAATCCCATTTTTCTTCCATTCAAACTAAGACAATAGATGTAAGCTTGACAAAAGAAATAAAATTAAAACAATAAAGGTCCTAAAAAATAATCCACAGTTCATTCTAAATTACATAGAAATAATAGAGGAAATTTACAAGTTAGAAAATAGTGAAAATAATGCCTCTTTTCTTTCATGATGTAGCCATCCTCTAGCCGCGTCCGGATCCTCTCCTACATTAATCTCTACAGCACTCCCTTCTGCACATATGTCAACCGTTGGGGTTAAGAGATTAAAAACGAAAAAAATTGGAAAAACACACGAACAGATAGATGGACACGAGACGAATTGACGGAGATGCTGAGTGAGAGGTGTGACATGGGAGAGAGATAGAGCATGGAACCAGCCGGTAGCCCACGATGACAACATGGCTGACGGCGTAGGCGAAGGGATGAACGAAAACCAGACTAGGTTGTGCCACACGGTGGAGAAGTCGCTTTGCAACGGTGGGTTCAAAGTTAATCACGCTACAACAGCGACAACAGGGGCTCTTCCCTACCCTTCTTCGTCTCTTGATGGTATGGTATTATGTTCTTTTTTGTAAGATGGTATAGTGTTATTATAGCAACTTTGCCCAGGCATTTGATATTATTGGATAAATACCCTTTTCAGCATTCCCAAATTTTGAGTGCATTCAACCTGTTATCAGCTTGGCTTTGAGGAATGGGTTCTCATCTACTTTAATAATTCATATTATTTATATTTTATTGTTTAATGTGATTTGTGTTGTTGGAAACGTGTGAACCATGTTATACGTTCAAGTATTGACACAAATTGCATTTATATATGTTGTACATGGAAATTGTAGGAACCATCATGTAATACAAATATTTTTTTGAATGTGTTTCAAAATAAGATGAAGCGAAGCCTATTTGGATTTTGGATTTAATTTTTGTCAAACACTATGGTACAGAACCAAGAATGAGAGAATCCACTCTCAAGTTTTGAACAGAGAATCCACTCTATTCTTGAAGGATTTCACCCTCTAATGGATTGTCTAAGCAAACACACTTAATTTCATATATTTCATTGATGAGAATTACACACAAATGATGCCATATTTATACTAAATGATGGAGCATATTTGGGCAATAATTTAAATACGAAATTACAATTAAAATGCAAAAGTCAAGCAATTTGATAAATGGGGTGGTTGGATGATGGAGGTGAGCTTTTGTCAACATGGGGGGAGGACTTTGAGGGAGGTGGAGGTGGTTGGCATGATGGGTTGGTGGAGAGAAACAGGGGAGGTTTATCTCCTTTATCATTCTCCCTGTGTTGGAGAAAACTCGTCCTCGAATTTAGTTTTTTTCCTTTCATGGTTGTCCTTGCCAAATTTTTGTTGCTTCTTTAATCACTGGGGGCACCTGTGGCTTAGGTTGCTTTTCTTGATTTCATTAGGCGACAGTGGAGCTAATTTGACTTTGACACCGTCCTTTTCAAAAGAATAGGTGTTTGCATAACCATCGTATAAGACATGTCGATCAAATTGTCAAGGTCTTCCCAAAAGAAGATGACAGGCATCCATAGGAATAACATCACACATCACTGTGTCTTGATACTTCAGACAAATGGAGAATGTCACAAGAGAGCGTTTGGTACCTTTACTTCATCATCTTCATTTAGCCAATGTAGCTTGTAAGGGTAAGGATGATCTTCTATTAGCAAATTCAGTTTCTCCACCATGTAGTTGGATACTACATTTTCACAACTTCCATTATCTATGATAACTTCACAAACTTTGTTAGCAGTAGAGCAATGGGTGTGAAAAATATTGTGCCTTACCCAAGGTTTTTCTCGTGTTGCATATGGCCTTCATCTCACAATCAACAATTCACCATGTCCGAGTTGCACAATCTCTTCATCATACACTGGAGGGACATCTTCTTTGGTTTCTTTTTCTTCTTGGCTGTCTTCCTCTTTGCTGACAGTCATAGTTCTTTTTGTTAGACAATTGGAGGCTATGTGTCCAAAACCCTGACATTTATAGCATTTGACTGCATCTTTGGTGGATTTGTATGGAGATCTATTGGAAGAGATGTGTTGGGAAGGTTTTGATGTTGTGGCTAAAAATTTATTTGTTGAAGAGAATGATTGGTGCGAAGATCTTTTGGATAATTGCTTCTCCGCACGATCGGATAAATCAATTACATCATCCAAAGAACAATATTGTTGAAGTTCTACACGATGTGCAATGTCCGCATTTAGCCCTCCGAGGTATCGAGCGATGGTTTGTTCCTCCCTCGCATTTCATCATCAGTTTTTCCAGTTCTTGAGTGTTTTCTTCCACAGATAAATCCTTTTGTTGAAAATTTTGCATTTGAATAAAGTTATCCTGATAATAAGATGATGGTAAGAACTTAAGCGTTAGCTCACAACGCATTTTCTCCCATGTCTTGATCTTGCTTTTTCCCTCATGTTCACACTTCTTCTTAAGATTCTCCCACCATGTGGAAGCGTATTTCTTTAGCTTGACAGCAATGATCTTTACCTTATTCTCTTCTGGAACTTCCTTGTATTAAAAGACGTGTTCAACGGTTTGAAGCCAATCGACAAAATCATCTGGTTAAAGCTTCCCTTCAAAATCAGGGATTTCAACTTTGATATCATCACTTTTATATAGTCGGTGAAGAGGATGACGTCTTCTAGTAGTTGAGGAATCACTACCGGATGAATAATTGCTTGAGTTCCTGAAGCCTTCATCCAATAAGGCTTATTGCTCCCTAACAGTTTTCTGTAGTCTAGTAGTTGTCTTCTTAACTCTTCATTTTCCATTTCAAGCTGAGGAAGACGTCTTGTAGGCATTTGAAAAATTTAGGGGTCAAATTGTAATTTTAGAAAATTTAGGGACCAAATTGTAATTTATAAAGTTTTAGGGGAAAATTTACAAATTTCAAAAGTTTAGTGGTCAAATCCCAATTTTTAGAAAGTCTAGGGGCCAATTTGTAATTTTTAGAAGGTCAAGGGCCAAAGAAAGTTCAGGGCCAATTTGTAATTCCAAAAAGTCTAGGGGCTAAAATGTAAATATAGAAAATTAAGAGCTTATCTGTAATTTTAGGAAATTGGCTGACTGGGCTACTATCGTGTCTCAGATTGACAAGTGGTAGAATATGGTCAGCTAGGCTATTGCGTGCCAAGTGATGTGGCAGTGGCGACGCGTGGCAGCGGTTGAATGGCCTGAATAGGTGACGCGTCAGATTACGGGGCACGCTGACGTGTCTCGTATTCTTTCCTGAGCAGGCGCGTGGATGCGCGTGAAGACAGAGAACGGTGCGTGGGCGGCGTGTAGGTCGACGGGAAAAGCACGTGACGACGCGTGCGATGTATGTTCGCCGTGAAATTTCGTATCCTGAAGGTTTTGGACCTTCTGAACACGATGGTGGTGTCTGTTTTGGGGAAAATTGGCTGGAAATGGTCTTTTTACGCACGACAGGTTCGAATCCTCAAGAAACAATGCACAAAACTCAGATTTCCTCACTTTTCTCACATTAACTCCACCTAAACCTTGCTCTGATACCAAAATGGTACAGAACCAAGAATGAGAGAATCCACTATCAAGTTTAGAACAGAGAATCCACAATGTTTTTTAAGGATTCCACCCTCTAATGGATTGCCTAAGCAAACACACTTAATTTCATATATTTCATTGATCAGAATTACACACAACTGATGCCATATTTATACTAAATGATGGAGCATATTTGGGCAATAATTTAAATACGAAATTACAATTAAAATGCAAAAGTCAAGCAATTTGATAAATGGGGTGGTTGGATGTTGGAGGTCAGCTTTTGTCAACATGGGCGGAGGAATTTGAGGGAGGTGGAGGTGGTTGGCATGATGGGTTGTGTAACACGCGTATTTTTACGATGCATTAATTAGCGCTATTTAGTGTATTTGGTCGTATTTACGCTATAATAAAGCAATTTCTTGTTCTCTAAGAAAGTGTATTAATTAAATCAAGATCAAATTAAATTTGAGAGTTAATATTTTATATTAATTCACGGTTCCAATATCATCGAAAAATTCTAACGAAGTTTCTTCGCGTTTCGAATCGCCGGGCAGTTTCGTCGTAGATAAAATTCTAAATGAACTCCGATTTCGATGAAAATCGAATCGTAACTTGTCGTGATTATTTTTGAGTGAGTGATATTGTTTTTACTATTTATAATTAAATATTATCACGTGAAGAATTAATTTCTCGCGAATTGATTTTTCGGGATTTTTCCGGCGAGAAATAAATCGGTTTTTCGGTTTCTCGACGCCGTGTTTTAACAACTCCTAGACTCTAGAATTAGTGGGTAATCATGAGAGATGTGAGATTAGATGGGTAGGACTTATTGATGTGTTTAGCATCTGATAAAGGTGATAGGTGTCACTTTGTGTGCGATTAATTTGGAATAAATTACCTTTTCACTAAAATATCTCCTAATTAACTAGTTTTAATTTTTTGAAGTAGAATGAAAGGAGAGGACCCCCCTCAATCAGCCCATACTGCGTGACCCTCCCCTCCCCTTTATCTTTTCATTTTAATTCTACTCCATTATTAGTTCTTAAGCTATTAAGTCTTTTCTATTTTTGAGTTATATTGTTAAATGCTTGTTTTAATTGTTTTAAGTGTAATAAAAAGAAATAAAACCCCCATAATCAGCCCACCCCATCGTGATACCCTCTCTCTAAACCAATTCCATCTTCTTCTTCTTCATTCTAGAGTGAGAAGGTGAAGCTCCATCAATGGTGGTCTTATTTCATCACTTTCTTGGCATGATTTCAACTACAAACCTTCACCCAAATTGCTTCTAACCTCTTCCTCTACTTGAATACCTCTTCCATCTCTTGTAAGTGAGTTGAAAATCAATTCCTACTCCCCTCATTCAGCCCCAAAAATCGTGGGGTATATTTATGTGTGTGAGGTTAGTGTTCTTGCTTGATTTCACTTCCATTACTTCACCATTATTACTCCTAGTTTATTTTCCTTCTTGCTAGCATCTATTCCATCATCTAAGTAAGGTTGGGAACAAAACCCTCTTCCCCTTGTTTCACCCAAAAACCGTGAGAGTGTGTGGGTGTGTGTAGTCTTGTGCTTCTTGCTTTATTCATACTTTTATGTGTTGTTTTGTTGTTTGATCATGATTAAGTGATAGAAATGAACACCAAGGACTCCTAATCTTAGAACCCTAGGTGAATCCCTAAGGGTGAAAAAGAGGGAAAAGGTGTGATCCTTGTTGAATCAAACAATTAGTTGGTTAGTGGAGCTATTTAATGTTGTTGTTGTTGAATTGAACCTATAGTTTTGAACTTAGAAGTGATTGGGTAATTTTCATGAGAAAGACCTATTCTTTAAAGAGGGAAAATGAAGGATTTGATTGTTGAATCATGTATTTAGTTGTTGAATTACATGTCTTGGATAGTTAAATTGTTATTGGATTTGTTATGTATGCTTAACTAGAAGAATTAGTAAGTTAATTGTGGAAAAATTGTTCTTGAGGACTAAAATGGCATGTAAGACTTGATCAAGTGTTTCTAAATTTTAGCATGATTATGACCATGAATGCAATGCTTTTGGAATTCTTGAAATTGGTTTGATTGAAGAAATTTTGGGGAAAAACCTATTCTTGAAGAGTTTGAAAATGGGTTTTAGAACATGTTTGATTTAAATTTTCTTATGGGCATAAATTGTTATATGAAGTTGTTAAGTCTTGTGAATGGTTTGGGAATGGTTGTTACTTTTAAAAGAAAGGTTTGTTAAGAAGTTGTGTGGAAAATCTTTTGGCTATTGTAGTTGTTAAATTTTATTTGAATCAAAGAATTAGAATTTTGGGTGATTAGATAGATATCTTCCATGAAAACAACCTGTTACTCTTTGAATTACTGGGAATTAATGAATTATGATTTTGACATGGGACCACTTGGAGATGATTCATATTGTGTTGGGATCTCCCATATTAAATTTTGTAATTTTTGGATAAGTTTTGAGACCTCTAGGACATTATGAACCCAAAACAGTTTTATTGAAGAACTTGTGTCCTAAATCCGAAAATCAAATGATTTTTCTGCACTTATTCGTAATGATTTTTACCCAAATAAAAATATGTTGATGAGTATATGTATGTCAAGGACTTGCATAAAAAGTTTCATAAGAAACGGAGTTCGTTTGATGTAGTAGGAAAATTGCTATTTCAAATAGCGTAAAAATTGCCAAATTCTGCACCTTTTGAGTAAGTTGAATAGGAAATAGTTTAATGTTTGATTTAAGTATATGCATGGCAATTGGAGTTTGGGATTTGTTTTAGAATGTGTCTTGAAATGTGTTTGATAATTTGATGTCTTGGAGTAAGTAAATGACTAGAAATGGTTATTGACTTTGGTGAAATGATTTTTAATTTGATGAAATTAATTAGTGGTGATTCTTTTAAATTTTGGAAAAGAATGTTGGCAAAGATTTTTAGAAACCTTTGTTTTGATTGGCTTTTATTTTATGAATTAATTATGTAAGATTTTGGGTGATTGCCTAGTTGTCTTGAAGATGCTTTGAAAACTAATTATGAAAACTTAGTTAATTTGGAGTTGTGAGTTGTGATTGGTGGGTTGTAGTAGAAATGCTAGGTGTATGAATGTTTGTAACATGATTAAAATGGTTTTGGATTTGTTTAGTTGTAGAAAGAAGATTTTACCAAACATTTTGGAAAAATAGAGGAGATGGCCGCAAGGCCTAGAGGATTTTGGGTAGGAAGATGCTTTTGTTAACATGTATAAATGCTTGTGTGATTATGTATTAGGTTTTGAAAATTTATGCAAGTGGTTTATTGATACGTGTTAAACTTAAGGTTTCAAGAAAAAATGATTTCTTTAAAAGTTAGCATCTTCTTAAGTTAAGTGTTAGGTGTTAGTTAATTTTCAAGAAAGGCTTTTAGTTCAAAAACTTTATTTCTTTCAAGTAAGTTAAGGTTTATAAGTTGTTATGTGATAAGTTATCTTTCAAGAAGTATTTTGATTTTAAAAACCATATTTATTTTCAAGTAGCTAATTATTTAAAATCCTTGACTGAATTTGGCTAGAATAAGGGCTAAGTTGAGAGCTTAAGTTAGTTAGAACTTATAGATTGTGCTGAGTTGTTCGTTGTGATAGGAATCGTGATTCCGAAGACCGGGCGATGCGGACTTGAGGATTTCGGAGTGACGTTAGCGATTGTTCGTGGTAAGGGCACTTCTAGACATCGTAGGCTTTTATTGTTGTATGTCCTTGTGTAAGGGCAATTTTTAGACACGATAGGAATTTAATTTCAAGTGTTTATGCGAAGAAGTCTGAGAACCTCAGGGTTCGAAGTGAGGGTCTTGTACCCCTTCGCTTTATGTTTTTTTTCATCTACTGATTATTTAGTGGGCTTGTCTGCAAGTGGTTGGCAGCTGTCCCCAACCCCCCACACTTGTTTGTTCCTCTCTGTGAACTCCATTGAGTTGCAGAGGGATGGATTTTATGAGTTGATTGTTGTCGGTCGTTGTTGAGCTGTGATTTGTTTATGTTGTTTGTATCGTTGAATTTCGTTTCTTTATGCAAATTGCTTTTAATGCTTAAATTGTTGAATTGTGTTTCTTCATATTAAGCATGCTCTTATTATTTGATATGCGGTCGAATAATCTTGCGTATAACTCTTTGAATATCGTATGCCGCGAATTGTTCATTGAGTCTGAGAGCATTGTCGAGTCGTCGAGACGTTTTTGAGTTGTGAGCCAGATAACTGAGGATGCTAGGTCCCCTTCGTTTATGGTGGATTAGCTAGGCGTCGCAGCGTTAAGGAACCGGAGCTGCTTACCTAGGGAGAGCGAGGATCCCAAAGCTACGGCTGGCATTCAGTGGATGGATCGGCGTCTGCTTTCTGGAAAAATTGTCAAGTCGAGAGAAAATGAGTCGTGAGATGAGTCATGTGTCAAGTCTTGAGGGAACATTTTGAATTAAATTTTGTGAACTATATACGTTGCTATTGATTATTGTTTTGTGAATTTGTTATATTTGATTTGTTGAGAAGTTGACCCTTTCCCGTGGTGCCTTCAATCCATGATGGTTACCCAGGAGATATCGAGGACGTGGAAGATCAGTTGGTGGACGCGAGCGAGGAAGGCCCCTTTGAGGATTCGGGCAATGACCATTATTTGTCTTGAGTTGCATGTTGATCATTGTGTGCTGTTATGTTTTGTGGATGACTGTAGTATATATATATATGCATCTTTTTGTGTATAGTGAGTTGGTGACCAGTTGGGCTGGGTGATGTTTTGCTGTCACAGGGTAGACTGGTGGTTTTCACTTTTGGAGCAGCCCCCTGCGTGGGTGTCTGCCGGGAGTACCCCCAGGGTATGATTTCTCTCTCGAGGGTCTTCATACCATAGGTGTATTTCTTTGCACATTTTCTACTCTGTTATTTTGCACATACTGTATATATATGACTTATGTATTTATGCATGTATGCTTTATCAGCTTTAGAGTCTTGTGTCCTAGTTGCACCATGTTTCGAAACGCTGTAAGTACTCTGTGTGTGCTTTACGGGCACTATCGTTTAAAAAAAAAATTTACTGTATTTCCTGAAGGACACAAGAGTACCATTTTCAAAAATCTATCTCATACAGGTTTAGTGTTAGCTCTGTAGCGGTCCGGAAACGGGTCGTTACAATGGTGGTATCAGAGCGGTTCGGTTCTAACCGGATTGTGTATTGAATCATCAAGCTGGTCACCGTGTCGAGTCCTGTTTTGTTGGGTAGATAGTCGTACTATTGTTGTTATTGTTTGTTGAGTGAAGCAGTTTTGCTTTAAATTGGTTGGATTGTTTCTTGATTGAAGCAATGTGTGTTAACACATCATTTACGTGTGAGATTCGGATAGGTTTTTAGACCTTGTAGGAATCTAATGCCACCTCGTAGAGACCGTACGTTTGGACCTGCTAACTCCACCTTGGAAAGGACAATTCAAGAATGGGCTAAGTATCAGGGGATTTGTTGGGAGATCTTTCACAGAATATTTTAGAGAAGTATCTTTCAGAAACTGCACGAGTGGAAAAGGACCAAGAATTCTCCGTTTATAGCAGGGGCAGTATCGCCCTATGGCCAGAATTCTAGTGGTGGAAAACAAATTAGAGATAGATAACTTTACTATCATTGTGGAAGACCGGGACATCTTGCTAACGACTGCACTGCGAAGGACCTGGTGTGTTTCAACTGCAACAGACCGGGACATTTTGTCAAGGACTGCAAAGCTCCAAAGGCGGAACCGAGAGTGAACGTGGCAAGAGTGAAGGGAAAATGTCCGACCACTTCGGGTAGAGTTTTCTGTATGGACGGCAAAGAAGCAGAGCGATCAGGAGATCTAACTCAGAAGGATTACGAAATTGAGGGTAACTCTCTATCCATGATCTTCGATTCTAATGCCACACATTACATTAGTTCCTTGGATTGTGTGAGCTGGGTTGAAAATTTCTTTTGACTATATTATTTTTTTGACTTAGTAGTAGTTACTTCAACTGCTAAGACCTTAGTTCTAACACTGCATGACTTCAGTGTGTAGTAATTGTTGAGTATAGAAAATCCTTGTCAATTCGAGTCGCGTATCTTTAAAAATCTTACCATTATTCTAGGGTCGGATTGGTTTTCGAATTACCATATCCTTCGGGACTGTGCCCAAAAATCGTAGTTTTTCCTAATTTTGGAGTCTTTACATATCTTTCTGTTAATTCTATCGAAGATTTTTGTAAGAGAGAGAGCTCGGGATTTCATACTCCCTCGTTAGTATAGAAGTTACCAAGCGACCGAGTTGAAGAATATGCCAGTTGCAACGGTATCTACGAACAACATCCTGATATATCCAAGGAGCAGAAAGGAGCACGAAGGGCATGTCTGCCAAGTACTGCAGATGCTACAAGAGGATCAACTTTATGTTTACCAGTCCAAGTGTGGATTCTAGCTTGAAGAGGTGGAATTTCTCGGATATGTGATCCCCAGAGACGGGTTGGCTGTGGATCTAGCCAAGATTGAAGCGGTGTTAAGATGAGAACAGCCGAAGACTGAGACGGATATCAGAAATTTTGTTGGATTAACAGGCTACTACCGGAGATTTATAGGAGGTTTTTCAAAGATAGTAGTTCCACTTACATGACCTACGAGGAAGAATCAACCTTTTCGGTGGATTGAAGAATGTGAATCCAATTTTCAGAGACTGAAGGGACTCCTAACGACGACACCTGAACTGATTTTGCCTCAACCAGAAGAACATTGTGAGGTTTCGTCACATCAAGGATTGGGATGCTTGCTAATACAGTACCAAAAAGTTGTGGCTTATGCTTCGAGACAGCTTAAGAATCCACGAGAGAAATTATCCTGCGCATGATTTGGGATTTACTGCAGTAGTCTTTGCACTAAGGATTTGGGGAAGACACATTACGAAGCGCCGAATGGACGTAAGCATCAGATACCTTTAGGTTGGTATCGGGACGATGAGGATTCGGTGGCGAGTCAAGCGTGATTTAGTGAAAGGATGACTTGTTATTGAAGTATTTCCTGCAAAGGTTGTCAATAGAAAGACCAAGCAATTGAGGAACAAGGAGATATAGTTTGTCAAGTTGTATGGGATCAGAAAACCAGAGACGTAATATAGGAGTTGAGAGAGAAGCTGAAGACTTAGCATCCAGAGCTTTTTCACCGTGTGTAACTCGCTTGTAGTTTCGAGGACAAAACTATTTTTAGAGGGGAAGTATTGTAACACGCATATTTTTACGATGCATTAATTAGCACTATTTAGTGTATTTGGTCGTATTTACGCTATAATAAAGCAATTTCTTGTTCTCTAAGAAAGTGTATTAATTAAATCAAGATCAAATTAAATTTGAGAGTTAATATTTTATATTAATTCACGGTTCGAATATCGTCGAAAAATTCTACCGAAATTTCTTCGCGTTTCGAATCGCCGGGCAGTTTCGCCGTAGATAAAATTCTAAATGAACTCCGATTTCGATGAAAATCGAATCGTAACTTGTCGTGATTATTTTTGAGTGAGTGATATTGTTTTTACTATTTATAATTAAATATTATCACGTGAAGAACTAATTTCTCGCGAATTGATTTTTCGGGATTTTTCCGGCGAGAAATAAATCGGTTTTTCGGTTTCTCGACGCCGTGTTTTAACAACCCCTAGACTCTAGAATTAGTGGGTAATCATGAGAGATGTGAGATTAGATGGATAGGACTTATTGATGTGTTTAGCATCGGATAAAGGTGATAGGTGTCACTTTGTGTGCGATTAATTTGGAATAAATTACCTTTTCACTAAAATATCTCCTAATTAACTAGTTTTAATTTTTTGAAGTAGAATGAAAGGAGAGTACCCCCCTCAATCAGCCCATACTGCGTGACCCTCCCCTTCCCTTTATCTTTTCATTTTAATTCTACTCCATTATTAGTTCTTAAGCTATTAAGTCTTTTCTATTTTTGAGTTATATTGTTAAATGCTTGTTTTAATTGTTTTAAGTGTAATAAAAAGAAATAAAACCCCCACAATCAGCCCACCCCATCGTGATACCCTCTCTCTAAACCCATTCCATCTTCTTCTTCTTCATTCTAGAGTGAGAAGGTGAAGCTCCATCAATGGTGGTCTTATTTCATCACTTTCTTGGCATGATTTCAACTACAAACCTTCACCCAAATTGCTTCTAACCTCTTCCTCTACTTGAATACCTCTTCCATCTCTTGTAAGTGAGTTGAAAATCAATTCCTACTCCCCTCATTCAGCCCCAAAAATCGTGGGGTATATTTATGTGTGTGAGGTTAGTGTTCTTGCTTGATTTCACTTCCATTACTTCACCATTATTACTCCTAGTTTATTTTCCTTCTTGCTAGCATCTATTCCATCATCTAAGTAAGGTTGGGAACAAAACCCTCTTCCCCTTGTTTCAGCCAAAAACCGTGAGAGTGTGTGGGTGTGTGTAGTCTTGTGCTTCTTGCTTTATTCATACTTTTATGTGTTGTTTTGTTGTTTGATCATGATTAAGTGATAGAAATGAACACCAAGGACTCCTAATCTTAGAACCCTAGGTGAATCCCTAAGGGTGAAAAAGAGGGAAAATGTGTGATCCTTGTTGAATCAAACAATTAGTTGGTTAGTTGAGCTATTTAATGTTGTTGTTGTTGAATTGAACCTACAGTTTTGAACTTAGAAGTGATTGGGTAATTTTCATGAGAAAGACCTATTCTTTAAAGAGGGAAAATGAAGGATTTGATTGTTGAATCATGTATTTAGTTGTTGAATTACATGTCTTGGATAGTTAAATTGTTATTGGATTTGTTATGTATGCTTAACTAGAAGAATTAGTAAGTTAATTGTGGAAAAATTGTTCTTGAGGACTAAAATGGCATGTAAGACTTGATCAAGTGTTTCTAAATTTTAGCATGATTATGACCATGAATGCAATGCTTTTGGAATTCTTGAAATTGGTTTGATTGAAGAAATTTTGGGGAAAAACCTATTCTTGAAGAGTTTGAAAATGGGTTTTAGAACATGTTTGATTTAAATTTTCTTATGGGCATAAATTGTTATATGAAGTTGTTAAGTCTTGTGAATGGTTTGGGAATGGTTGTTACTTTTAAAAGAAAGGTTTGTTAAGAAGTTGTGTGGAAAATCTTTTGGCTATTGTAGTTGTTAAATTTTATTTGAATCAAAAAATTAGAATTTTGGGTGATTAGATAGATATCTTCCAAGAAAACAACCTGTTACTCTTTGAATTACTGGGAATTAATGAATTATGATTTTGACATGGGACCACTTGGAGATGATTCATATGTGTGTTGGGATCTCCCATATTAAATTTTGTAATTTTTGGATAAGTTTTGAGACCTCTAGGACATTATGAACACAAAACAGTTTTATTGAAGAATTTGTGTCCTAAATTCGAAAATCAAATGATTTTTTTGCACTTATTGGTATTGATTTTTACCCAAATAAAAATATGTTGATGAGTATATGTATGTCAAGGACTTGCATAAAAAGTTTCATAAGAAACGGAGTTCGTTTGATGTAGTAGGAAAATTGCTATTTCAAATAGCGTAAAAATTGCCAAATTCTGCACCTTTTAAGTAAGTTGAATAGGAAATAGTTTAATACTTGATTTAAGTATATGCATGGCAATTGGAATTTGGGATTTGTTTTAGAATGTGTCTTGAAATGTGTTTGATAATTTGATGTCTTGGAGTAAGTAAATGACTAGAAATGGTTATTGACTTTGGTGAAATGATTTTTAATTTGATGAAATTAATTAGTGGTGATTCTTTTAAATTTTGGAAAAGAATGTTGGCAAAGATTTTTAGAAACCTTTGTTTTGATTGGCTTTTATTTTATGACTTAATTATGTAAGATTTTGGGTGATTGCCTAGTTGTCTTGAAGATGCTTTGAAAACTAATTATGAAAACTTAGTTAATTTGGAGTTGTGAGTTGTGATTGGTGGGTTGTAGTAGAAATGCTAGGTGTATGAATGTTTGTAACATGATTAAAATGGTTTTGGATTTGTTTAGTTGTAGAAAGAAGATTTTACCAAACATTTTGGAAAAATAGAGGAGATGGCCGCAAGGCCTAGAGGATTTTGGGTAGGAAGATGCTTTTGTTAACATGTATAAATGCTTGTGTGATTATGTATTAGGTTTTGAAAATTTATGCAAGTGGTTTATTGATACGTGTTAAACTTAAGGTTTCAAGAAAAAATGATTTCTTTAAAAGTTAGCATCTTCTTAAGTTAAGTGTTAGGTGTTAGTTAATTTTCAAGAAAGGCTTTTAGTTCAAAAACTTTATTTCTTTCAAGTAAGTTAAGGTTTATAAGTTGTTATGTGATAAGTTATCTTTCAAGAAGTATTTTGATTTTAAAAACCATATTTATTTTCAAGTAGCTAATTATTTAAAATCCTTGAATGAATTTGGCTAGAATAAGGGCTAAGTTGAGAGCTTAAGTTAGTTAGAACTTATAGATTGTGCTCAGTTGTTCGTTGTGATAGGAATCGTGATTCCGAAGACCGGGCGATGCGGACTTGAGGATTTCGGAGCGACGTTAGCGATTGTTCGTGGTAAGGGCACTTCTAGACATCATAGGCTTTTATTGTTGTATGTCCTTGTGTAAGGGCAATTTTTAGACACGATAGGAATTTAATTTCAAGTGTTTATGCGAAGAAGTCTGAGAACCTCAGGGTTCGAAGTGAGGGTCTTGTACCCCTTCGCTTTATGTTTTTTTTTATCTACTGATTATTTAGTGGGCTTGTCTGCAAGTGGTTGGCAGTTGTCCCCAACCCCCCACACTTGTTTGTTCCTCTCTGTGAACTCCATTGAGTTGCAGAGGGATAGATTTTATGAGTTGATTGTTGTCGGTGGTTGTTGAGCTGTGATTTGTTTATGCTGTTTGTATCGTTGAATTTCGTTTCTCTATGCAAATTGCTTTTAATGCTTAAATTGTTGAATTGCGTTTCTTCATATTAAGCATGCTCTTATTATTTGATATGCGGTCGAATAATCTTCCGTATAACTATCGTATGCGGCGAATTGTTCATCGAGTCTGAGAGCATTGTCGAGTCGTCGAGACGTTTTTGAGCTGTGAGCCAGATAACTGAGGGTGCTAGGTCCCCTTCGTTTATGGTGGATTAGCTAGGCGTCGCAACGTTATGGAACCGGAGCTGCTTACCTAGGGAGAGCGAGGATCCCAAAGCTACGGCTGGTATTCAGTGGATGGATCAGCGTCTGCTTTTCGGAAAAATTGTCAAGTCGAGAGAAAATTAGTCGTGAGATGAGTCATGTGTCGAGTCTTGAGGGAACATTTTGAATTAAATTTTGCGAACTATATATGTTGCTGTTGATTATTGTTTTGTGAATTTGTTATATTTGATTTGTTGAGAAGTTGACCCTTTCCCGTGGTGCCTTCAATCCATGATGGTTACCCAGGAGATGTCGAGGACGTGGAAGATCAGTTGGTGGACGCGAGCGAGGAAGGCCCCTTTGAGGATTCTGGCAATTACCATTATTTGTCTTGAGTTGCATGTTGATCATTGTGTGCTGTTATGTTTTGTGGATGACTGTAGTATATATATATATATGCATCTTTTTGCGTATAGTGAGTTGGTGACCGGTTAAATTTGGGTGATGTTTCTTTGTCCGCAGGGTAGACTGGTGGTTTTCACTTTTGGAGCAGCCTCCGGCGTGGGTGTCTGCCGGGAGTACCCCCAGGGTATGATTTCTCTCTCGAGGGTCTTCATACCATAGGTGTATTTCTTTACACATTTTCTACTCTGTTATTTTGCACATGCTGTATATATATGACTTATGTATTTATGCATGTATGCTTTATCAGCTTTAGAGTCTTGTGTCCTAGTTGCACCATGTTTCGAAACGCTGTAAGTACTCTGTGTGTGCTTTACGGGCACTATCGTTTAAAAAAAAAATTTACTGTATTTCCTGAAGGACACAAGAGTACCATTTTCAAAAATCTATCTCATACAGGTTTAGTGTTAGCTCTGTAGCGGTCCGAAAACGGGTCG
Organism: Calophaca sinica; assembly: GCA_037113605.1. Lineage (NCBI taxonomy): Eukaryota > Viridiplantae > Streptophyta > Magnoliopsida > Fabales > Fabaceae > Calophaca > Calophaca sinica. The sequence goes on from CM073734.1 coordinate 43,280,780, forward strand.
TTACAGGTTGGTGGAGAGAAACAGGGGAGCTTTATCTCCTGTATTATTCTCCCTGTGTTGGAGAAAACTCGTCCTCGAGTTTAGTTTTTTTCTTTCATGGTTGTCCTTACCAAATTTTTGTTGCTTCTTTAATCACTGGGGGCACTTGTGGCTTAGATTGCTTCTTCTTGATTTCATTAGGCGATGGTGGAGCTAATTTGACTTTGACACCATCCTTTTCTAAAGAATAGGTGTTGGCATAACCATCGTATAAGACATGTCGATCAAATAGCCAAGGTCTTCCCAAAAGAAGATGACAGGAATCCATAGGAATAACATCACACATCACTGTGTCTTGATACTTCGGACCGATGGAGAATGTCACAAGAGAGCGCTTGGTAACCTTTACTTCATCATCTTCATTTATCCATTGTAGCTTGTAAGGGTAAGGATGATCTTCTATTGGCAAATTCAGTTTCTCCACCATGTAGTTGGATACTACATTTTCACAACTTCCGTTATCTCTGATAACTTCACAAACTTTGTTAGCAGTAGTGCAATGGGTGTGAAAAATATTGTGCCTTACCCAAGGTTTTCTCGTGTTGCATATGGCCTCTATCTTACAATCAACAATTCACCATGTCCGAGTTGCACAATCTCTTTATCATACACTGGAGGGACATCTTCTTCGGTTTCTTTTTCTTATTGGCTATCTTCTTCTTTGATGGTAGTCACAATTCTTTTTGTTGGACAATCGGTGGCTATGTGTCCAAAACCTTGACATTTGTAGCATTTGACTGCTTCTTTGGTGGATTTGTATGGAGATGTATTAGAAGAGATGGGTTGGGAAGGTTTTGATGTAGTGGCTGAAAATTTATTTGTTGAAGAGAATGATTGGTACGAAGATCTTTTCGATAAATGCTTCTCCGTACGATCGTATAAATGAAGTACATCATCCAAAGAACAATATTGTTGAAGTTCTACACGATGTACAATGTCTGCATTTAGCCCACTGAGGTATCGAGCGATGGTTTGTTCCTCCCTTTTCTGGAATATCGCATTTCATCATCAGTTTCTCAAGTTCTTGAGTGATTTCTTCCACAAATAAATCCTTTAGTTGAAAATTCTGCAGTTGAATAAATTTACCCTGATAATAAGATGACGGTAAGAACTTACGCGTTAGCTCACGACGCATTTTCTCCCATGTCTTGATCTTGCTCTTTCCCTCACGTTCACGCTTCTTCTTAAGATTCTCCCACGAAGTGGAAGCGTACTTCCTTAGCTTGACAACAATGATCTTTAGCTTCTTCTCTTCTGGAACTTCCTTGTATTCAAAGACGTGTTCAACGGTTTGAAGCCAGCCGACAAAATCATCTGGTTGAAGCTTCCCTTTTAAAATTAGGGATTTCAACTTTGATATCATCACTTTTATACGATCGGTGAAGAGGATGACGTCTTCTAGTAGATGAGGAATCACTAGCGGATGAATAATTGCTAGAGTTCTTGAAGCGTTCATCCAATAAGGTTTGTTGCTCCCTAACAGTTTTCTGCAGCTCTAGTAGTTGTCTTCTTAACTCTTCATTTTCCATTTCAAGCTGAGATAGACGTCTTGGAGGCATTTGAAAAATTTCGGGGTCAAATTGCAATTTTAGAAAGTTTAGGGACCAAATTATAATTTACAAAAGTTTACTGGAAAAATTTACAAATTTCAAAAGTTTAGGAGTCAAATCCCAATTTTTAGAAAGTCTAGGTGCCAATTTGCAATTTATAGAAGCTCAGGGGCAAGTTGTAATTTTCAAAAACTTCAAGGGTCAATTCGTAATTCCAAAAAGTCTAGGGGCTAAAATATAAATATAGAAAATTAAGGGCTTATCTATAATTTTAGGAAATTGGTTGACTGGGCGGTTGACGTGTCTCAGATTGACAAGTGGCAGAATATGGTTAGTTGGGCTGTTGCGTGGCAAGTGATGTGGCAGCGGTTGAATGGCCTGAATAGGTGACGCGTCAGATGACGGGGCACGCTGACGTGTCTCATATTCTTCCTTGAGCAGGCGCGTGGATGCGCGTGAAGATAGAGAATGGTGCGTGGGCGGTGTGTAGGTCGACGAGAACAGCATGTGACGGTGCGTACGGTGTATGTTCGCCGTGAAATTTCGTATCCTGAATGTTTTGGACCTTCTGAACACGATGGTGGTGTCTGTTTTCGTGAAAAATGGCTGGAAATGGTGTTTTTACGCATGACAAAATCCTCAAGAACCAACGCATAAAACTCAAATTTCCTCACCTTCCTCACACAAACTCGCACCTAAACCTTGCCCTAATACCAAAATGGTATAGAACCAAGAACGAGAGAATCCACTCTCAAGTTTAGAACAGAGAATCCACTCTGATTTTGAAGGATTCCACCATCTAATGGATTGCCTAAGCAAAGACACTTAATTTCTTATATTTCATTGATGAGAATTACACACAACTGATGCCATATTTATACTAAATGATGGAGCATCTTTGGGTAATAATTTAAATACGAAATTACAATTAAAATGCAAAAGTCAAGCAATTTGATAAATGGGGTGGTTGGATGTTGGAGGTGAGCTTTTGTCAACATGGGGGAGGACGTTGAGGGAGGTGGAGGTGGTTGGCATGATGGGTTGGTGGAGAGAAACAGGGGAGCTATATCTCCTGTATCATTCTCCTTGTGTTGGAGAAAACTCGTCCTCGGGTTTAGTTTTTTCCTTTCATGGTTGTCCTTGCCAAATTTTTGTTGCTTCTTTAATCACTGGGGGCACCTATGGCTTAGGTTGCTTCTTCTTGATTACATTAGGCAACAGTGGAGCTACTTTGACTTTGACACCATCTCTTTCAAAAGAATAGGTGTTTGCATAACCATCGTGTAAGACATGTCGATCAAATTGCCAAGGTCTTCCCAAAAGAAGATGACAGGCATCCATAGGAATAACATCACACATCACTGTGTCTTTATACTTCAGACAAATGGAGAATGTCACAAGAGAGCGTTTGGTAACCTTTACTTCATCATCTTCATTTAGCCAATGTAGCTTGTAAGGGTAAGGGTGATCTTCTATTGGAAAATTCAGTTTCTCCACCATGTTATTGGATACTACATTTTCATAACTTCCATTGTCTATGATAACTTCACAAACTTTGTTAGCAGTAGTGCAATGGGTGTGAAAAATTTTGTGCCTTATCCAAGGTTTTTCTCGTGTTGCATATGGCCTTGATCTCACAATCAACAATTCACCATGACCGAGTTACACAATCTCTTCATCATACACTGGAGGGACATCTTCTTCGGTTTCTTTTTCTTCTTGGCTGTCTCTTCTTTGCTGATAGTCACAGTTCTTTTTGTTAGACAATCAGAGGCTATGTTTCCAAAACCTTGACATTTGTATCATTTGACTGCTTCTTTGATGGATTTGTATGGAGATTTTTTGGAAGAGATGGGTTGGGAAGGTTTTGATGTAGTGGCTAAAAATTTATTTATTGAAGAGAACGATTGGGGCGAAGATCTTTTGGATAATTGCTTCGCCACACGATCGGATAAATGAATTACATCATCCAAAGAACATTATTGTTGAAGTTCTACACGATGCGCAATGTCTGCATTTAGCCCTCCGAGGTATCAAACGATGGTTTGTTCCTCCCTTTCTTGATTATCGCATTTCATCATCAGTTTCTGAAGTTCTTGAGTGTATTCTTCCACGGATAAATCCTTTTGTTGAAAATTCTGCTGTTGAATAAAGTTATCCAGATAATAAGATGATAGTAAGAACTTACGCGTTAGCTCACGACGCATTTTCTCCCATGTCTTGATCTTGCTCTTTCCCTCATGTTCACGCTTCTTCTTAAGATTCTCCCACCAAGTGGAAGCATACTTCTTTAGCTTGACAACAGTGATCTTTACCTTCTTCTCTTCTGGAGCTTCCTAGTATTCAAAGACGTGTTCAACAGTTTGAAGCCAATCGACAAAATGATCTGGTTGAAGCTTCCCTTCAAAATCTGGGATTTCAACTTTGATATCATCACTTTTATACGATTGGTGAAGAGGATGCCGTCTTCTAGTAGATGAGGAATCACTACCGGATCAATAGTTGCTTGAGTTCCTGAAGCGTTCATCCAATAAGGCTTGTTGCTCCCTAACAGTATTCTGCAGCTCTAGTAGTTGTCTTCTTAACTCTTCATTTTCCATTTCAAGCTGAGGTAGACGTCTTGGAGGCATTTGAAAAATTTCAGGGTCAAATTGCAATTTTAGAAAGTTTAGGGACCAAATTATAATTAACGAAAGTATCGGGGAAAATTTACAAATTTTCAAAAGTTTAGGGGTCAAATCCCAAATTTTAGAAAGTCTAGGTGCCAATTTGCAATTTATAGAAGCTCAGGGGCCAAATTTCAATTTTTAGAAAGTTTAGGGGTCAATTTGTAATTCTAAAAGTCTAGGGGCTAAAATGTAAATATAGAAAATTAAGGGCTTATCTGTAATTTTTGGAAATTGGTTGACTGGGCTGTTGACGTGTCTCAGATTGACAAGTGGCAAAATATGTTTGGCTGGGCTGTTGCGTGGCAAGTGATGTGGCAGTGGCGACGCGTGGCAGCGGTTGAATGGCCTGAATAGGTGACGCGTCAAATGACGGGGCACGCTGACGTGTCTCGTATTCTTCCTTGAGCAGGCGCGTGGATGCGCGTGAAGATAGAGAATGGTGCGTGGGCGGTGTGTAGGTCGACGAGAACAGCATGTGACGGTGCGTACGGTGTATGTTCGCCGTGAAATTTCGTATCCTGATTGTTTTGGACCTTCTGAACACCATGGTGGTGTCTGTTTTCGTGAAAAATGGCTGGAAATGGTGTTTTTACGCAGGACAAGTTCGAATCCTCAAGAACCAATGCACAAAACTCAGATTTTCTCACTTTTCTCACACTAACTCGCACCTAAACCTTGCTCTGATACCAAAATGGTACAGAACCAAGAATGAGAGAATCCACTCTCAAGTTTAGAAGAGAGAATCCACTCTGTTTTTGAAGGATTCCACCCTCTAATGGATTGCCTAAGCAAACACACTTAATTTCATATATTTCATTGACGAAAATTACATACAACTGATGCCATATTTATACTAAATGATGGAGCATCTTTGGGCAATAATTTAAATACGAATTACAATTAAAATGCAAAAGTCAAGCAATTTGATAAATGGGGCAGCTGGATGTTGGAGGTGAGCTTTTGTCAACATGGGGGGAGGACTTTGAGGGAGGTGGAGGTGGTTGGCATGTTGGGTTGGTGGAGAGAAACAGGGGAGCTTTATTGTAACATCCGTACTTTCGCGATGCGTTATTTAGCGTTATTATAGTATATTTTGCCGTATCTATGCTGTAATAAGTAGTTTTTGTTTGATAAGCAAGTGATTGAAATAAATCAAGATTAAATTGAATTTGAGAATTAATATTTTATATTTATTCATGGTTCGAATATCCTCAAAAAATTATAACGAAGTTTTGTCGTGTTTCGAATCATCGGGCAGTTTTACAGCAGATAAAATTTTAAACGAACCCTGATTTCGATAAAAATCGAATCGTAACTTATTGTAATTATTTTTGAGTGTTTGAGGTTGTTTCTATTATTTATGATAATATTTTATTACGCGGTGAATTAATTTCTCGGTACATTAATTTTTGCGAATTAATCAGCGGAGAATAAATCGGTAACGCGGTTACTCTACGCCGTGTTTTTAGTACCCTTAAGATTCTAGAATTAGAGGATAATCATGAGAGATGTGAGATTAGATGAGTTAGATTAGTGGAGGTGATTAGAATCTTACTTTAGAAGCTAGGTGTCACTTTTTGGGTGATTAGCATTTTTCTACTTTTCCTAATTGATCCTTAACCGAGCATTTTTATCTTTTAATAATTTTTATCCCACCTTTTTTTTTCTAGCAGCTGGCCGTGACCAGCCCCCCACATTCCCACCCCATTTTGATTTCCTTTTCTTATCTTAAGTGGAGGATAGCCAAATAAGCATTTTTAGTATTTGTTTTAGTAAGCCTTTTACTAATTAATTGCTTTGTTAAATTTAATCCCTCCCCTTATTTCAGCGGCTGAAACCCGTGACCCCCCTCCCCATTCTCACTTCATTTACTTCTTCTTCTTCTTAGCTCTAGAGAGAAGAACTCAAGAGCTCATCCATGGCTACCTCCATCTTCTATAATCTTTGGCTTGTTTCATATCCAACCTTCACTCTTTCTTGCTACTAAGTTCATCCTCTACTTGAATCATCTCTTCCCAACCTTTCAAGTAAGAAGAAAAATAGAATTTTCCTCCCCATTTTGCTGCACAAAATCGTGGCCCCTCTTTAGGTGATAGGTTGAGTTTTTTTGCTTCCTTTCTTGTGTTATTGCATTGTATTTTGGTTGGTTAGGATCATGAATAAGATGAACCAAATTTTCCCCAATTCTTGGAACACTAGGCGCACAACTTAGTGGATTTGGGGCTAAGGTGATCTTCATGTGAACCACTTGAATTAACTTGTGATTCTTGTTTCTTACATGTTATTTATGCTATTGTCATTAATTTTGTCTTGAAACAAAGTTTGAGAAGGTTTATGAAAACCCTTGCATTCTTGATGATGCTTGAAATAGGAGTTGGTCTTGATTATGCTTTAGTTTTGTGAAATTAATTGTTGTCCTTAGCCTATGTGATGATGTTGTTATTGTTTTAGTTATAGTTTTGGAACTAGAACTTTGTTTGGGTATATTTTTGGTTGAAAACCTATTCTTGAAAAGGGGTTAATTTAAGTTTAGTTATGATTAGACTTTGGCTTTGTTTAAATTAATTATTGTTTGTGAAGAATGGGCATAGAAAATTGTTTGTGTTTTAGTTCATATTAATTGTATGAAGTTGTTGTATAAGTTTGAAAATTTAGGGAAAAAAAAAAGATTTGGATTGAAAAATTGTACTTGGTTGGTTTCTTGAGGCTATGAAGCACATAAGGTGAATTGGGTTCATTGAGACCCAAGAAACCAAGTGGAACCTTGACTTAGTATTTGAGAAAAAGAATTGGAGAATTGATGTTGTTTCATGTCTTAAGTTTTCTTTTAAGTCTTGGATATTGGATTTCAAACTTTTTGATCTCTTATTCTTGCCTTAATGATGAGTGTAACAGCCCAGATTTTTCATTCTTCAATATTAGGATATGTCTTAGGGTATTAGAACATGCTTATAGTTGCTTGGGATGGGTTTCATATGTTTTACCATTCCTTCAGCCGATTGAGTATCTAGATGTACCTTTATTCCTATGTTTAGTTATTTCAGTCACCGTATTCTCTATTTTCGAACCCCTTAACAACTCAATTGGATTTAAGTCCCTTCAATAAAGTTGTAGCGTTATCTCTTATCTATTAGTTGGCTTTAGTTCGACTCGATTTCGATACCTACAACTCTAGATATGCTCTCTGGAGTCAACACAGCGCAAGCGTATCACTTAGGAATATTATAGTATATTTCAACTGCATGTTTGATCCTCTTAGATTCCGAATTTGGGCAAGCCTATTAGATATAAAATTGTAGGAAATTTGCTTAGCTTTCCAACAACACCAAGAACGCCTCAATCAGACATCTGTAACTCCAGATACAGCCAAAACAGTGATGCAGTGGCGCCGAGCGCCCAGACTCAAGCGCAGGCGCCCGGGGATCACCGAGAGCCTGCGCCAAGCGCCCATTCCAGGCGCGAGGCGCCTATTGGCAGCGTGCTGTCATGTGATTTTTTATGTTTCGAGGCGTTTTGGCACTTGTAATCCGACCCATTGGACCCAAACTCGACCCAATTCACTAAGATTACATGTTAGGGTTATGAACCACCAACTAAGCCTCAGTTTTTACTCTAACCACTTTCTCTAAACTGCCCGCAAAGTGTCTCACCAGAAAAACCACTTTCTTCTTTTTCTCTTTGCTTTTTCTGCTCTAGGGTGTTCTTGGATAGAGCTTGTGCATAGAAACTCGAATTGAAGACTAGTATCACTATCATTCTCTTATGTCCATTGAGGAGATTAGTTTAAGGTAAGCCTTATTGATCGAGGATAAGTCCTTTAATCATCATTAGGGTTCCAAAATTTTGGTTTCTCATTCTTATATTCTTTGCTCTTGTGTTTTTGGTTAAGAAAGTCACTAAGGAAGGAAGAATCTTGGAGTTCTCTCACCCTACTCTAGGAGCACGGAATTCTCATAAGGTAAGGGGTAGTTGTTTCTCATCTAGTGAGTGTATGGAATATCAGTGAGCAATAGGGGTGTCCCAAGACCCCTACGCCTCGCGCAGTAACGGTAAATGAGTACTATCACCATCGTGATAGGAAAATACTTGAACCCTTCTATTACAAACTTGATTTGTGCTATTTACTATACCGTGATGTGATAGATTCATTGGATTGATGGATTTGGTGTGGTTATTGGGTCTTGACTGTTTATATGATTGTTACTCTTGATGACCTCTTTGATGTTCATGGATCTATGGGTTTTTGGTTGTTGTTGTAAATTGTTATGGCATGAATCCTACAAACCTTGAAGATCTGCTATATGATCTGTGTTGTCGTGCCTTGGTATTGATATTGATATCATGTGCAAGTTATTGAATTGCCTAACTCAACTAGTTGTTGTTGTAGGGAATTAGAAGGTAATATTATGTTTACAAAAAAAATAGAATGCTTATGAGGCTAAAAATTGGGTTAAAATGGACTAAGTTAGGATTAATCATCTAGAATAATTGATACATGAGTTGGCTATGTTTTGATAATAATTTTTTGAGGTGTTAAGATGAGGTTCGAGTACTAATAGTAATGGCTAAGTTAGATTATGCAGAATTTTCTGTCAAAGATTATTAAGTGTTGAACTTAAATAGTTAAAGAACCATTTTTTTGAGTTTTATAATTTCATAGAGGATAAGTATGGGTCTAAGGACTTTGGATTAGTGTCAAGTATGATTTATAAGACGTAACGGTACCCCGAACGGTCCCCGAAAGCGTGGTGACCGCACAACTTAAATTCTTGGACAGAGGTAGGGCGCCAGGCGCCCCACTCTGTCAGGTGCCAGGCGCCTTCTCGGTAATGGCCGTCGTGTAACTTCTTCGTGTTTCGTCGTTTCTCATGTTTTGGGCAGAGTCTTATGGACTATATTATATGTCTAGGACTTGTCTAGGATGTCTAAAGAATGGTTAACATGATAAAACTTGGAGGGGCCAATTATTTAATTTGATGATTAATTTAAGTGTTGTGTGCTTAAACTCAGTTGACGAAGGGTGTTGATTGATTCTGTTGCTGATTAAGGCACTTGTTGATGTATTGACTTGTGTCTTGAAGTTGTTGTTGCTATTCTATCGAGGATATTGCGATAGAAGTTGTTGTTGTTAGACACTACATTTGTTTATGCTCATGCATCATGGTGTCGACATTGTTGTTGCTGTTAGTGGGGCGTATCGGGCAAGGTATCCTGTTCGGGCATGGTATCCCGGTCCTACTGTTATTGGGGCAAATCGGGCAAGGTATCCCGTGCGGGCATGATATCCCAGTCCTGTTATTATTGGGGCATTACAGACATGGTATTCCGAAACAGGCAAGGTATCCCAGCCGCGTTATAAATGGATCCACATGCATATAGTTATGGTCTAGAAATACATCATTTCTCATGATAATATGCCTGGTTGCTTGGTTTTTGTGGGCTACCTTATTGTTGTGGTTGATGTTGTAGTGTGTGATACTTAGTTATTGTGGTAACATGTTTATGTTGTGAATGGTGCTGTAGCATGTGGTGTTCAGATGCTGCTGTTAGAATTGTTATTATATTGCGCATTATTCACTGATTTCCTTCACTGTATGTACTATTTGAGGTTACGATGACTAACCCCTTTTGTGGTTATGCATATCCCATTGGGCATGTATACATGATGAGACTGCAGGTGTTGAGGATGTTAATGCCGATGAGTGATCGTGATAGCTCGTTGGAATAGATAGAAGACTTATTTTTGTTTTGAACAAGTTATTGTATTTTTTTCGATGTAATAATTAGGGAGAAGCTCTGAATTAATGTGACATCGAGGAACCTTGGGTTTATCTCTTTTTGATGTTTTCCCTCTTGTACTATGTTTGATTTCCGCAAGTTGAGAGTGACAACCCTACCTTATTTGAAATGAAAAGTTTTTACTTGGATCAAAATTTTATTTCTTGTTTTTTTTCTTCTTACATTGCTAAAATGCCATGACGGGGTAGACGGTGTCACAATGAGCACTAAGTTGGTACTTAAGTCCTTGGAAAGAAATTAGGTGTAGAATGTTATGTTCTAATTGATTTGGTTAATTTAAAGATTTGCTCCAAGTTGTGTGGGGGAGGCCGAGAAGTAGTAGTAAAAAGGGATGGAAAAATTGGTATGACTTGTATTAAGGGTGTTTTATAATTGATATGGTTAAGAATTGTTAAATAAATTTTGGTTAGTAGTTTGATTTAATAAGGGAGTTGTTTAATTTTAAAGACAATGAAACACTTAAGGCAAAAGGATTCCCTGATCCAATGGCCAATTGGAGTTTTAATTCAAGTTATGATAAGAAGTATTAAACTTTGTTTTTCGACTTAGTGTATTCTTTTAAAAAGAGTCTTATGTTTAAAACTTTGTTCTCTTAATTATTTGTTAATTTTCAAGTATATGTGATGCTTATATATATATATATGTATGTATGTATGTATGTATGTATGTATGTATTTCAATATCTAGCGTTTAAGTGTTATTATTTGGTTAGGAAAAGGGTTAGAATGAGAGCCTAAGGTTTTAAGTTAAGTCTTAGAATTGTGCTAAGCTTGCCTTGTGGTGATAGGACTTGTGAATTCTGAGTTCGTACGACGCGAGAATGAGGCGTGCGATACCACGCTAGTGGACAACCTTGGTAAGGGCAACATTAGATATTGCATAGGATTTAATTTTAAGTCTTAAAGCGAAGAAGTCTGAGAACCTCAGGGTTCGAAGTGAGGGTCTCATACCCCTTCGTTTGTTTTATTGTCTGATATCTGTACTGATTATTTAGTGGGCTTGTCTGTAAGAGGTTGGCAGCTGTCCCCAACCTCCCACACTTGTTTGATTACCTCTTTGTAGCTCCACTGAGTTTCAAAGAGATGAATTGTGTTTTGATGCTAATGATTGATTGTGATATGATTCTGTTGGATTGAATTGTGTTGTTGTGTGAAATTGCTGATTGAATATTTGTTTGATGTGAATGTTAAATAATTATTTGATTATGGTTGATTGAATTGTCATATGGGGTAATATATTCATTGGGATTGTGGAAGCATTGTTGTGTCATTTTTGAACTTGACCTGAATATACTAGAGTAGTGGAAAAGCCCAAGGCTACGGCCAGAGTTCAGGGGTGTAGTATATTGTTGTGTATAGGGGGACATCAACTTGAATATCCTGGGGTGCGGTATATCACGTGGGAGTTCAGTGTCGTCGTTAGCCCTAGACCTGAATATTCTGGGGTGAGGTATATCACGTGGAAGTTCAGTGTCTTGTGGAACATTATTGGGTCAGGGTATACCAAGCGATTGACCACTGCGTGGGGAGTTCTGGAATTCATAAACACTGGCATATAGTTACGTCAATAGGGAGTCGGTGCATTCTTGTTGAATTGGTTTGTAATGCCAATGACCTGCTGATTTATCTGTGTTGAATATGTTGTTATATTAGTATCTATCTCTTTTATTTTAAGAAGTTGACCCCTTGCCCATGGTTCCTTCAATTGATGATGGTAACCCAGACGATGATGGACGTGGTGAAGATTTCGGCGATGATGACCTCGCCGGAGGTGGCCTTTAACTTCCTGCGCATGGAGATTCTCTCGGCTTGGAGTTCAGCCCCACTTCTGGCCGAGATGTATTTACAGGAGGCGCGTTATAGACTTTTTTAGGTAGATGGACTGATGAGGATGCGGATGAACTGATGGAGGAGGACGAAAAGGACCCATCGGGGAACTGGGATAGCGACGTATATTTGTTGATGTCGTCTGCTTGTTGATATGTTTTGGTGACTGTGCGGTCTTTCGGTTGTATATAGTTATGGTTGGTCACCAGTCCGTCTGATCTTCAATTCTTTTGTGGTAGTTGTCAGTATAGGTCTTGAGGTTTATTTTTTGGAGCAGCCCCCTGCGTGGGTAACTGCCGGGAGTACCTTAGAATTATGACTACTCTTGTCAGGGTCTTCATACTGTTGGTGTAGTGCAATGGGTGTGAAAAATATTGTGCCTTACCCATAGTTTTTCTCGGGTTGCATATGGCCTTGATCTCACAATCAACAATTCACCATGACCGAGTTGCACAATCTCTTCATCATACACTGGAGGGACATCTTCTTCGACTTATTTTTCTTCTTGGTTGTCTTCCTCTTTGATGACAGTCACAGTTCTTTTTGTTGGACAATCGGAGGCTATGTGTCCAAAACCTTGACATTTGTATCATTTGACTGCTTTTTTGGTGGATTTGTATGGAGATCTATTGGAAGAGATGGGATGGGAAGGTTTTGATGTAGTGGCTAAAAATTTATTTGTTGAAGAGAATGATTGGTGCAAAGATCTTTTGGATAATTGCTTCTCCACATGATCGGATAAATGAATTGCATCATCCAAAGAACAATATTGTTGAAGTTCTACACGATGTGCAATGTCTGCATTTAGCCCTCCAAGGTATCGAGCGATGGTTTGGTTCTCCCTTTCTTGAATATTGCATTTCATCATCAATTTCTCAAGTTCTTGAGTGTATTCTTCCACAGATAAATCCTTTTGTTGAAAATTCTGCAGTTGAATAAAGTTATCCTGATAATAAGATAATGGTAAGAACTTACGCGTTAGCTCACGACGCATTTTCTCCCATGTCTTGATCTTGCTTTTTCCTTCACGTTCACGCTTCTTCTTAAGATTCTCCCACCAAGTGGAAGCGTACTCTTTAGCTTGACAGCAATGATCTTTACCTTCTTCTCTTCTGGAACTTCCTTGTATTCAAAGACGTTTTCAACGGTTTGAAGCCAATCGACAAAATGATCTGGTTGAAGCTTCCCTTCAAAATCAGGGATTTCGACTTTGATATCATCACTTTTATACGATCGATGAAGAGGATGACGTCTTCTAGTAGATGAGGAATCACTACCGGATGAATAATTACTTGAGTTCCTGAAGCGTTCATCCAATAAGGCTTATTGCTCCTTAACAGTTTTCTGCAGCTCTAGTAGTTGTCTTCTTAACTCTCCATTTTCCATTTCAAGCTGAGATAGACGTCTTGGAGGCATTTGAAAAATTTAGGGGTCAAATTGTAATTTTAAAAAGTTTAGGGACAAATTATAATTAACGAAAGTTTAGGGGGAAAATTTACAAATTTTCAAAAGTTTAAGGGTCAAATCCCAATTTTTAGAAAGTCTAGGGGCCAATTTGCAATTTTTAGAAGTTCAGGGGCCAAGTTACAATTCTTAGAAAATTTAGGGGTCAATTTGTAATTCCAAAAGTTTAGCTAAAATGTAAATATAGAAAATTAAGGGCTAATCTGTAATTTTAGGAAATTGGTTGACTGGGTTGCTGATGTGTCTCAGATTGACTAGTGGCAGAATATGGTTGGCTGGGCTGTTGCGTGGCAAGTGATGTGGCAGTGGCGACGCGTGGTAGCGGTTGAATGGCCTAAATATGTGGCGCGTCAGATGACGGGGCACGCTGACGTGACTCGTCTTCTTCCTTGAGCAGGCGCGTGGATGCGCGTGAAGACAGAGAACGGCGCGTGGGCGGCGCGTAGGTCGACGGGAACAACACGTGACGGCGCGTGCGGTGTATGTTCGCCGTGAAATTTCGTATACTAAAGGTTTTAGACCTTCTGAACACGATGGTGGTGTCTGTTTTTTGTGAAAAATGGCTAGAAATGGTGTTTTTACGCATGACAGGTTCAAATCCTCAAGAACCAATGCACAAAACTCAGATTTCCTCACTTTTCTCACACTAACTTGCACCTAAACCTTGCTCAGATACCAAAATGGTACAGAACCAAGAATGAGAGAATCCACTCTCAAGTTGAGAACTGAGAATCCACTCTGTTTTTGAAGGATTCCACCCTCTAATGAATTGCCTAAGCAAACACACTTAATTTCGTATATTTCATTGATGAGAATTACACACAACTGATGCCATATTTATACTAAATGATGGAGCATTTTTGGGCAATAATTTAAATACGAAATTACAATTAAAATGCAAAAGTCAAGCAATTTGATAAATTGGGTGGTTGGATGTTGGAGGTGAGCTTTTGTCAATATGGGGGGAGGACTTTGAGGGAGGTGGAGGTGGTTGGCTTGATGTGTTGGTGGAGAGAAACAGGGGAGCTTTATCTCCTGTATCACCCTATGCTTTTGTGGGTTGCAGAAACTATGTACACTGAAGATTCTTTCCAATCTAATATATCTTACTACTCTAGGCTTATTGATTTGTATGCTAAAGAGAACCACATTAATGATACTGAGAGGATCTTAGAGAAGATAAACAAAAATGGTATTCGACCAATTGCTTCGATAGCCGTAGTGAGAGAGAAATCATTGCAGACTGGAACTATATATTGACATACTTATTGAGATCTTTTCAGCAACCTGAAAAATATGAAAAATAGAGTAAGATAAATAGTTCTAGTCCTTGTACAATTGTTCATGATTTTCGGTTGTTCATGATTTTCGGTTGTTCCAACTTTCACTATATTTGCTTTTGCTCCCTGTTCATCTATATATTTCATACCTCCATAGAATTAACACCTCTTAACTTTTTGTTTTTTCCCAATTTCAGCTCGTGGTTATTCTATTTGTGCTCAAGGCGTAGAGATTCTGAAGCTGAGAACTAGAAAAATAAACCTCCACCCCTTAGTCAATTTCTTGCCGTTGAAAGAAGAGCTGCTAATGGATATAGAAGAAACCAAAGCACTCATATTTACTGCCCTGAGCACTTATATTTTTTAGTTATTACGAATGCTTTGCTGATGGAGTCTACTACACAAAACTATGCTCATGTCAGGACTGCTTCAACAAGCATATTCATTTCAACATCATACAAATTGGTCCTTTTGATGAATTAAACGACTGAATTGAACAATTATGTCCAAGCAATATTCACCTCCCCCAAGAGCTAATTATGCTGGAGAAACAAAGATCAGATTTTAGTTTATGGGTCCTACTGTTGCAATCTACAATATTGCAAATGTGAAATTGTGTAAATGGTTGTAAAAGGGGTTTTATGACTCATCCTTTGTTTTATATTGATCATTATGGTTGTAAAATTGTATCAATTGCTGTAAAAGGGGTTTATAGATTTACATGACTTAAGTTTCAAATTGAATATCACACTAATGAAGTTATGTTGTTCCCAAAGTTCTTTGATACTCTCTTCATTTTTTTATAGGCAAAATAAATTTATTAAACAAAAAAGGACTAATCCTCAACACAAGAAGCGCTAGTGATTAGAACGCCAAAGGTCCGGATACAAATCAGAGATGCATAAGTAAACGAACACCAAAACTGAAATACATAGAAAAACATAAATGACTAAAATTAACTCCTCAAAGTGATTATGTGAATAACCAAACGATGCATTGTTTCTCCAATCCTAAGAATAGAAGACTGAAGCTAAAAGTGGAAAAACTCTTCTGCAACGACAGAACAACTGAGCTTGGATATCAATCATGTAGGAGTGAATATAGAATCCAAAGAAGCATGATCCTCATCACAGTAAAAACCACCAAAGATCCAATGAAGATTAAAACAATCTAGCCAAGAAAGGTCAGGTGAGAAAACCAAAAAAGCTAGCACCCATCAATGAGACAACACGCGAACCCCTGATAAGATATGAATTGCAATGCAACAACTGATCTTCTAAAAACCAAATGAGGGAAGAACAAATGAGCAACAAGAAAACCTTGTACCAGCAAAGCTCCTTAGCACAATTAAAATAGATCATTAGCATTGCCACCACCAAGTTAAGCTTTGATACTCTCTACATAATTAGTACTTTCTTTCTTTTGTTATCAACAAAATAAAATCTATTAAATTAAATAGAGTACCAATATTGTAATAAAAAAAGTGTACCAATAGTACTCAAAGTCTGTACACAAATTATCAAACAACACCTAATTAATGCCTCCTAATGACAGCACCTAAGACAATACGGGTTCTTGCTTCAAATGTACAGCCCCAATCAAAATAATGACAGCACCTAAGACATTATTTTCTTGCTTCAAATGTACAGCCTCAATCAAAATAATGAAAGCAGCTAAGTCAGCTAATGTACAACCCCAAATGATCTTGCTTCACATCTTTATGGGTTGGTCGATGTTGTGATATCCTCATCATGTTGTGCCTATAATTTGAAAGGCACAAGTTACTATGATAAATATTAGCATGGAAGGAAATCACCTCAGTTAGAAGTGATGCTTATATAGTTTCCGAAGCTTACCATCAATAAGCTAGTAAAACTAGTGACGTGACATCAAATTGGCTTAAGGTATCTGTTGAGATTCATACAAGATTAAATGGAACAAACTTCAATGGCAACCAATAACGCAATTTGGTTACGCAGTTCGGCCCCAAAGAAGATGGCCTACGTCTGCAGGAGAGAGCAGTCCTCCGTTTCACTATCAATGAGTCTTACAAGAGATTACAATTGCTTTGAACCCCCTTTACAATGTCCACAAAGAACAAACCCAAGAGTTCCCAATCCCTCTCTCTTTCCCTCTATGATAAACTCTCAAGAACAACAATAGAGAGAGCCTTCAAACCTCACTCTATTCTCTCTTAAGATCCCAAGGTGTTTAACAGTGTTTCCCAGCCCCTAAAACCTCACAAAGACGCTCAAGAACGGCTGCACACAACCCTAGAAAGACTGCACGTCGTACTGACCCGTTTCTGCAGCGTCAGGTTTATAAAACCCGACTGTGAATCGATTCACAGACATAGGTGAATCGATTCACCTAGTTAAAAAACTTCCCCTGCACGAGTTAATGAAGTGAATCGATTCCTGCAAGCTTCCCATGCGATTCACAGAGGCGTGCTTCGATTCCCAGAGAACTAAACATGCTTGAATCGATTCCCATAGCTAGGGAATCGATTCCCAGTGTTCAAAAAACACTTCCAAGCAATTCCATGATCCTCCAAACTGATTTTAAGGCACTCTAAACTCCACAATTCTCCACCTTGACTTCAAATCAGTGGTGATGCTCAACTTTATCCATCAACCACTAGCTGCTCTCTCCATTACTAGAATTACGTCTCAACGCAATTGATCAAGTCCAAGTGATCCTTGAACCTTGATCTAGGAAGATACTTGATGAACTTCTCACAACCATGCGTAATCCCCAAGTCACCAATCATATCCTTCTTTGCCACTCCACCTTGAGTTGTCTTCACATGCTTCAAACCGCCTTTCAAAGAGCCATACCTCCTTTTCTGGTTCTTCCCAGTATTTGTTCCAAGTGTCCTTTCCACAATGCCGAGATCCTTCATCTCAAATCCAGAAGCTAACTTCCCCTTGAGCATACCAATCTCCTCCTTGCTGGAACTTGCCTTTTGAATATCATTCACACTCTCCAACTCAAGATTGACCTTACACACAAGCCTCTCCTTGTACCTTGGTTCTTCAAACTCCGGAATACCTTCCGTCTTCATGAAGTTCCACTTGCATCCAACTACTCTTGACTTTTCTGGTAGATTCACAAGTTCCCAAGTCCGGTTCTTCTCCAATGAATTCACACCTTCATTCATTGCCTTCAACCGTTTCTGACTCTCCATGCTTACCATTGCTTCACCGAAGTCCCTTGGTCCCGAGTCTTGAACCTCTTCAGTCACAAACAAAACATAATAAACAAGATCAGCATACCCGTATCTCTTTGGTGCCACAGTCTCCCTCCTTTCCCTATCTCTTGCCAACTGATAGTCAGGATCCACTGTTTGTTGTCTTCCTCTAGAACCTGATGGTGGAGGACTATCCTCCTCTTCATCATTCCCGGTCTCACTAGTGGTAGACTCCACCTCAAACTGAGTTTTCTCCACCTCCACTTCTGAGCTACTATCCTCCAGGTCTTTGCACTTCATCCCCATGCGGGTCTCATCGAAAGTGACATCCCTGCTTATGATAACCTTTGACCCTCCAGATTCCAAATTCCACAACTTGTATCCCTTCACACCCTCCGGATATCCGATGAAGACACATTTCACAGCTCTGGCTTCAAGTTTGTCTTGTCTGACATGAGCAAACGCCAAAGCCCCGAAAACCTTCAACTTGGACTAGTCTGTCGGTCTCTCACTCCAAACCTCCATAGGTGTCTTGAAGTCTAACGCCGTTGATGGACATCTGTTAATCAAGTATGCTGCTGTACTCATAGCCTCGCCCCAGAAGCTTTTAGGTAACCCAGCTGCCAAAAGCATACTCCTCACCCGCTCCAAGATGGTCCTATTCATGCATGTTGCTAGGCCATTTTGATGCGGTGAGCCTTCCACGGTCTTATGCCTCTAAATACCTTGTTTCCTGTAAAACTTATCAAAATGCTCTGAAAGAAACTCCAGGCCATTGTTAGTCCTTAAAACTTTCAGTTTAGTTCCTATTTGATTTCCTATGAGAGTATGCCATTCCTTGAACTTTTCAAAGGTGTCACTTTTACTTTTCAAAATGTAGACCCATACTCTCCTAGAGAAATCATCAACCATGGTGAGGAAATAGGAACCACCCCCATGAGTACTCACTCTAGCCGGACCCCAAAGATCCGAGTGAATGTACTCAAAGAGTTTACTAGAATGATGCATGCCACCCCCAAACTCAACCTTATGATGTTTGTCTAGTATGCACTTATCACAAAATTCTAGCTTATCCAATTTATCACCACTTAGCAAACCTTGTTTAGCTAGTTCAACTAAACCCCTCTCACTAACATGCCCTAACCTATTATGCCATAACATGGTTCTATCATGCAAGGTTTGGCTAGCTAATGATGCATGCCCAATAATAGTTGAACCCTCTAATATGTACAAACCACACATTTTAGTCCCCTTAGCTATTATCAATGCATCATGCGAAATTTTCATCATACCTTGCTCAATACTAGTGCAATAGCCTAATCCATTAAACATGCTTATAGAAATTAAATTTCGCTTGAGTTTAGGAACATACCTCACATCTTGTAAAAGGAATTCACGGTTGTCATACATCTTAAGACGAATTGAACCCATACCTTGAACTTTGCACGCTTCGTTGTCACCAAGGCGAACTACTCCACCTTGCTTGAGCTCCAAAGTTTCAAAATATTCCTTCCTTGGACACATGTGAAAAGAGCACCCGGAGTCCACAACCCAACTCCTCTCTGGTTCCCAACTCGTAACCACTAGAGCCCCTGCATCCTCATAACCATCCTTCATAGCAATCGCAACCTCCACGGAATCTTCATTGCCCCCTCTCTCGGGACAATCCCTCTTGAAGTGACCAACCTTATGACAATTAAAGCATTTGTACTTAGCTTTATTGTCCTCTTCCGACTTGGATTTCGCCTTAGGCTTTCCTTTACCGTTTCCTCTACTCTCATTCTTTCCCCTTGAGACACTCAAGCCTTCCCCACTATCTTCCACCTTCAAGTCTTGAAGCTTGGTTAGCTCCTTGGTCCTAATTGATTGTTGGACCTCCTCCAAGGTAATAGTGGACTCCTTGCCATAGAGGAGTGCATCCTTAAAGTGTTCAAAGGACCTAGGCAATGAGTTCAATAAGAGTAAAGTCTTATCCTCGTCATCGAGCTTCACATTAATATTCAGTAGGTCATCAATAATCTTGTTGAATTCCGTTAGTTGCTCCACAATAGGTTTGGTCTCTACCATCTTGAATGAGTAGAGATGTTGTTTCAGACATAACCTGTGGGCCAATGACTTTGTCATGTACAACGATTCTAACTTTGCCCACATCTCCGCCACGGTCTTCTCTCTTGCAACTTCCCTCAGTGCCTTATCGCCAAGGCACAAGATAATGGCACTTCTTGCCTTATCTATCATCTCCTTCTTCTCCGTTTGAGACAGGGTAGCCGGCATTCTTGCCTCACCCTTCAAGGCTTCAAAACACTTCTGTTGAATAAGTATTGCTTCCATCTTCACCTTCCATAGACCGAAGTCGTTGTTACCGGAAAATTTCTCGATGTCCCATTTAGTACCCATGGTGCTCACTTGAATGATTTGTTCCTCTTCCCACAGACGGCGCCACTTGTTGAGATTCAAACAAGATTAAATGGAACAAACTTCAATGGCAACCAATAACGCAATTTGGTTACGCAGTTCGGCCCCAAAGAAGATGGCCTACGTCTGCGGGAGAGAGCAGTCCTCCGTTTCACTATCAATGAGTCTTACAAGAGATTACAATTGCTTTGAACCCCCTTTACAATGTCCACAAAGAACAAACCCAAGAGTTCCCAATCCCTCTCTCTTTCCCTCTATGATAAACTCTCAAGAACAACAATAGAGAGAGCCTTCAAACCTCACTCTATTTTCTCTTAAGATCCCAAGGTGTTTAACAGTGTTTCTCAGCCCCTAAAACCTCACAAAGACGCTCAAGAACGGCTGCACACAACCCTAGAAAGACTACACGTCGTACTGACCCGTTTCTGCAGCGTCAGGTTTATAAAACCCGACTGTGAATCGATTCACAGACATAGGTGAATCGATTCACCTAGTTAAAAAACTTCCCCTGCACGAGTTAATGAAGTGAATCGATTCCTGCAAGCTTCCCATGCGATTCACAGAGGCGTGCTTCGATTCCCAGAGAACCAAACATGCTTGAATCGATTCCCATAGCTAGTGAATCGATTCCCAGTGTTCAAAAAACACTTCCAAGCAATTCCATGATCCTCCAAACTGATTTTAAGGCACTCTAAACTCCACAGTATCGTTGCTTTCCTACACAAAAGACAAAATCATTTAATCACTACAAAAATTTCAGTTTATTCACATACACAAATTGCTATTAGCTTACCATGTATGGTTGATTGTATGCATCATTGAGCCATGTAGGTGCACTTGTATTGTGCACCTCATATTGCACTTGAGCCACCCTTTTTCTTTCTTTTGGTAAATTGGCGCTTTACCCAACCTTTCATACGTTTTGTACCCTTTTTGCCTTTTTTTTTTGAATCCCTTTACTTGTGTTGAACTGTCATAGCTACTTGCTACCTCTTTAACTTTGCTAAGGAACCCATTCACTCGAGCAATACTTACTTGGTTATTTTGAAACTCTAATATTTGCCTATCCAATTCATTAGTAACTTTGCTAAGGAACATGAATGTTTCTTGACTTCTACAAGCTTCAGTGGCTATTCTAACAAGACGGAGACAAATCTCCTTGTAGCGTTGCATTGGAGATAAATCAACATCTTCTACCAAATGACTAACACTGACATTAGGTAAAGCCCCACTTCTTGCTAACTTTGTCCACCTCTTCAAGATATAATGCTCGGGCACTGATTTGACATCCATATGAATAAAGACTCTAAGACAATGACAACAAAGTATGCCCAAGTTCTCAAACTTACGAAAAGAGCAATAAATTGAATTCTTATCCTGATCAAAGACACTTGCCACTCTCCAAATCCCCTATTGGCAATAACATAATCAATTGTGGGTAAATGTATGTTCATGCTGTTCACAGAACATGCTTCAAACAACTCATACTCATGTTGGAATAGATCAAAAATTGTGGGATTATAAACACTCAGACACTTGTTGTAAGATACCAGATTATGAGTTCTTGAGTCTTGGAATTTTTTGGCATGCTTCAAATTCACACTTCAATTCGTTAAATCGCTTATCTTCTACAACATTCTCAAAATGCTTGAAAAGCTTGATCATATCTAAGTCCACATTCATAAAACTTTTAATATCTGCATTCACACTTTCACTAAGTTGGGTACTTTGCATTCCCAATGTAAAAGCCGCCTTCATGAAACAAGATGCCCATTTCTCCTTTATAGTGTACACTCTATTCAACCAAGTGCAGATAAGTTTCAGGCATAAATTCCCTAAGAAAATGAGATTCACCCTTCGTTAAATTCCCTAAATGCTTGATGTCATTCTACATCAAGTGCCGCGTACAAAGGCCATGGTAAGTTTCAGGCATAACCTCAACTATTGCTTTTGCCATTGCTTATTCTTGATCAGTAAAAATTGTTTGAGGCATTTTTTACTTATGTGCCTCTAGAAATGCCTCAAAGAGCCACTTGTATGAATCAATGGTTTCGTCATATAATATTGCAGCCCCAAAGATCACTGCTCTTCGATGGTGCTTAAATCCTGAGAACACTGCTAGTGGTCTATGTGTGACACCCCGTTTCCGGAGTGCTACTAAACTAGTATTCTGACAAAAGTTGACATGTTTCCGAAATGTGGAATACTCTGCTCATAGGGTCTCTGAAAAAATGTGGTTCTATTTTTTTTTTCTTTTTCTGTAAAACTTCATTTTTAAAATAGCGGACAGAGTATCACAGCGACTTTTAGAAACGTGGCGGTGAATAATTTAAGACACCAAATAAACCACATTAGCGACATTCATTTATTTCCATCAATTCATATATGATAATACATGTTGAAAGCATAACAGGCACTTTTTTACAACACTGGAATGAACTACAAATATCCTATAGCTGGTCGACATGTTACACTCCTTACTAGACTACTAGTAAGTCCACAACCATAACACTAGTAGAATGCTGGACGACTATCCTCAGCTGCTCCTTTCTGCAGTTCTGAATCCTCCGCTTGCTCCGCCATCTGGGTTACATTCATCAATTGAAAGAACCACTGGCAAGGGTCAACTTCTTACAAAAAGATAGGTACAAATACAACAGTATATTTTACAACAAAGCATATTACATAGACATTATAGAACTCACATGCTTTGACACAAACAAATCAACAAACATAACACACGAGATAACAAAATGTATAGTTCTCAAGACGCAACTCAAGACTCTCTCGCGACACTTTCGACAATTTTCCATAAAGTAATGCCAAACAAGCTGTTGAATTCCAGCCATTATAGCCTTGGGCTCCACGACCACCTTAGGATATTCAGATCAAGTTCCTTGACGCTACGACGTCTAGTTAAGCTGCCAAAAAACTAGCCGGAGCTTTTTAGGGGATCCTAGCACCCTAGGTTAATCGGATCGAAGCTCAAAAACGTCACGACTAAACTTTTGCCCTCCAATGAATAAATCGCCGCATACGATAATTCGAGAAGCAATTCGAATAAGTATTCAACGACATATCAAATAAATATTCACGCCAAGATTAATACAATGCAACACAGTTCAACAGTATAAGCAATCCATCACAATCAATCATATCTCATCAAGTAACGATATTGACAACTCATTTCATCCCTCTGCAACTCAGTGGGGTTGGCATAGAGGTAATCATACAAGTGTGGAGGGCTGGGGACAGCTACCAACAACTTGCAGACAAGCCCACTAGATAATAACATAAGCTCAAATACTAAAACGAAAGGGTACGAGACCTTCACTTCGAACCCTGAGGCTCTCAAACTTCTTCGATATGCAAAACAAAATTTAAATCTTATTCATATTTAAAAGTTGCCCTTACCGAACTCCAAGTCTTGAACCAACGCACGTCTCGGTCTCACGCGGCACGAACTCAAGTTTCACAAGTCCTAATCATCACAACAATACTTAGCACAATCCTAGGCATGCACTAACTCTAACTTCCTAACTCTCAAATCCCAAAATCTCTAACCAAATCACTTACACTAAGATACACAATTTGAAACGCATATTTTTAAAGAACTACATACTCTTGAAAGGTAAATCTTTATACTATACACAAGTACAGCACTTTTAGGGTAGATTTGTACACGTGTCAAACTCTCAGGCTACTCTTGCCACATCACCATTTTAAAATAGTTTTTTTATACCCAATTAGATGCAACTTACTATAAACCAGTCAATAGAAATAAATTTGTTGGACCACAACATAGACCGGACAAACAAAATGCTTTTCACTCGGACAAAGACAGAATCCATCTCTCACATTTTCAAAATTCAAATTCTCATATGCGCCGTTCTCTTCAATCTTCATCCCTTCTATTCTCTCAAAAAACCCTAATCTTTCCATTTTCTTTCTCTGAAGCCAGCGAATCCCTCTTTCTCTCAGAATCCTTTGACGACATCGTTTCAAGGCCTCCACTCCCCAGTAACCGCCTCGACAATGGGATCCTCCACTCCGGTTTCACGGTCACCCCCGACCGCATGCGCCTTCTCTCGAATCCTGGGAGAGCATTGGAGGTTGGGTTATGCCTGAAAGGAACAAGCTTGACTTTTGGATCAACCACGGTGGTCACTGTTTCAGGCTTGAGATTCCCTAGAAAATATTTTGGAGACTGATGGGTATTGTTCTGAACATTCCAAACCCATCAAATGTAAATCTCCGTTTTGATGTTCTATCATTTGGGTAATATTGTCATGCTTCTTCTTCTTCTATTTGTTCTTTTCTCATCTATTCTGTTGTGGAGTAAACAACATGTTTGGTTTTTTTTTTCCCTTCAGATCTGAGCTTTCTTTCTTCATCTTCTTCTTTTGAAAGATTCTGCGATTTTTAAAATTTTTTTTGGTTCTTCACATTTTTTCTTCTATCGTTTTCAATCTTCGTATATTTTTTCTGTCCGTGTTTTTTTGCATTTAAGAGTATTCGGTGTTAAATATGGTGTTTTGCTATTGTTGTGCAGGGCATATAGGAGCAAGGATTGTTGTGTGAATCAGTGGTCATGGTGTCAACTATCTCTAATTTGGGAATATTAGCATACATGGAGACAATATCCTAATAAGAAGCATGGATGATGAGTTGAGGTGTAGTCGAGTTGATAATCAGTAATTTGGGAATGTTAGCATACTTAATAATCAGTATAGTCGAGTTGATCTTCCTAACAATTTTCTTGGAGTGTATTTTAACTTTAAAAACTATCAAGGGTTGATATAATAATTCTTGCATTGTATTTTTCTTCATTGTTCAACAATCAAAGCTTGAAGGTGCAAAGCTAGCTCATTTTGAATTTTGTAAGTTTTTATTTCTATTTGTGAAGTTCATTTGGGTTCACTAATTGAATTCTAGCTAAACATGGAAGTACATAGCAAGAGAAACATAGAAACAATTTTATAAGCTACTGATGCGACAAATGTACCATGTAACTTATCTCAGATCTCAGATAGTGGGCTAAGATTTTGTTGGCATTTCTGTTTCTAAGTAGATATTTCTAAGTACCATGTAAATTACAGTTCGACAGACCAACTTCGACAGTTCGACAGACCAACTTCGACATTCCGACAGACCAACTTTGACAACATCGTTTCAAGGCCTCCACTCCCCAGTAACCGCCTCGACAATGGGATCCTCCACTCCGGTTTCACGGTCACCCCCGACCGCATGCGCCTTCTCTCGAATCCTGGGAGAGCATTGGAGGTTGGGTTATGCCTGAAAGGACCAACTTCGACAGTTCGACAGACCAACTTCGACATTTTGACAGACCAACTCTGACGACATCGTTTCAAGGCCTCCACTCCCCAGTAACCGCCTCGACAATGGGATCCTCCACTCCGGTTTCACGGTCACCCCCGACCGCATGCGCCTTCTCTCGAATCCTGGGAGAGCATTGGAGGTTCGACAGTTCGACAGACCAATTCGGTTATGAGCTGTAACCGAATTAACTAACTAAAAAACCCCTCCCTTCACTCACATTCATAAGCCACTAATCGTCTAACTAATTACAACATTGGTCAACTATTTTATCAGCAAAAAAATCTGCATTTTCATTATTTGTTAGAGCTTTCAAGTTTAATGGGTATGTGTGTCTGTTAATGTGCATATGTGCCAGTAAATACAAAACGAGAGAGGTTTTTATGGAACAAAATGACATAGTTCTTCATTATTTGCTACATGGTGCTATTACTAAGTCAATTAACTAAATGAATTGAGTAGTGCACCGGCAATCTGCATAGCATAGTCAGGTGAATGCTTAAGCAAGAGGCATTCAATGGATACCACCAAGCCTATGGCAGTATGCTAATGAATTTCAACTATGCAAAAGTTCTTTAGCTTCTAAACCAATTTGAATTGCATTTCATCTGTTTGTTGAATCAAATCAAATTCAAGAATATTCCTTCCACTTGCTATCTCGCACATTCTTGAAATTAGTTAAACAAGGCCAAGTTGAGAAACAACCTTTCAAAAATAATGAGAAAATCATCTAATTCATCATATATAGTGATAATAAAATTACATAGCTATCTATATTCAGTGGCTTTCTCTGTTTCAGCTTTAGGGGAAAGTCAAAGACAAAAGAAAAGGTACTATGCTAAGATACATTGCTGTACCCCTAAACATATTTGGTAGCATTTTGTAGAATCTGACCTTGACATGAGGGATAATAGTGGTCTTCACGGTACCATATATGATAACAAATTAGGTGTTATCCTCAAAAAAGGGATGTTTGTGCTTGGGCTTTAAATCCTGCCACACGATTTGTTTCATGAAAAGGGCAACTATCCCTGCATACCTAGGAAGAGATGTAAACTGCCACGCTGGAAATCCTGCAAGTTATCAACAGGCTGTCACATAAAGTCAACAAAGTACAAAAACAAAGTTGTATCCCAAACAAGTTTGCAGAAATTTCAAAACATGTCTAGGGTGAAGGAGAGCTGTCAATCAGTTTATGATGAAAGAAATCAGCAGAAATGCAGCAGAAAATCTGCTGGTTCTTTTTTGCTTTGATAGTAACATTTCAGTGAATAATCGACCGACAACTAGGTGAACCAATAGAACAGTATCAATATAAGTTTTATATCATTTTGGACTTTGGATGCACCTACCAGATTATAGTTTCATTTGCAAGTAGGGCTTTAAGATAGTTGATGGCTAAAGGTTCAATCTCGCTGAAAATATTAAGCCACATCCTGATCTTGATATTTAGAGGAAGGTGATATGAGATAAAATTTACATGTTAATAAAGAACTAAGAAAGATTTATAGCTAAACATGCTGAATTTTCAGTCAGCATCAATTAGAATGCCAATAACCCAGTGGAGAGGCCAAACGGACCAAATGAGAAGATCGAAGCATCGAAGCATACGAAACCCATTTCCATAAAATTTCACAAATCAATCTCAATAATCTGCTTTTTTATCTGCACACGCATCGTCCCTCCCCCCAACCTTCCCTTTTCCATGCTCGATCTGGAGGCAGCTCTCAAGACTTTCTGGATTTATCTGCACATGCATCGTCCCAACCCCCAACCTTCCCTTTCCATGCTCGATCTGGAGCCAGCAGCTGCGCATAGGATGAGGTAGCGGACAAAGGGGTGACCAACTTCGACAGTTCGACAGACCAACTTCGACATTTCGACAGACCAACTTCGACAGTTCGATAGACCAATTTTGACGACATCGTTTCAAGGCCTCCACTCCCCAGTATTTTATCTGCACATGCATCGTCCCAACCCCCAACCTTCCCTTTCCATGCTCGATCTGGAGCCAGTAGCTGCGCATAAGATGAGGTAGCGGACAAAGGGGTGACCAACTTCAACAGTTCGACAGACCAACTTCGACATTTTGACAGACCAACTTCGACAGTTCGACAGACCAACTTTGACGACATCGTTTCAAGGCCTCCACACCCCAGTATTTTATCTGCACATGCATCGTCCCAACCCCCAACCTTCCCTTTCCATGCTCGATCTGGAGCCAGCAGCTGCGCATAGGATGAGGTAGCGGACAAAGGGGTGATCTCCCAAACTACACCCAAAACACAGCTTCACCTCTCTGACCTCGAAGCCAAACCCAAAGTTTAGAGAGGCAAATGTCAATCTCACCTTTCGCTCTCTCACATTCCCCTAAAATTTCCCAAATCACTCTCAAATGTGTACTTTTAATCTTCAAACGCATCGAGGCTACCCCCAACCTTCCCTTTTCCATGCTTGATCTGGAGGCAAGAGTCACAAGCAGAGGATGAGGTAGCGGACAAAGGGGTGATCTCCCAAACTACACCCAAATCACAGCTTTGCCTATCTAACCTCGAAGCCAAACCCAAAGTTCAGAGAGTAGGTTTTCAATATCACCTTTTGCTCTCTCACATCCCGCCTGCAATCCCTAAACACATTCCCCTAAAATTTCCCAAATGACTCTCAAATGTGACTTTTAATATATGTACACGCATCATCCCTCCCCCCAACCTTCCCATTTCGATGCTTCATGGTCAGACAGCAGCTGTGCTTTCAAATCGTCTCTCTGTAACCTGTAAGCTCTATCTCTATAATTTTCCCATATTCTTTTTAATTTCAAATTTCAAAGTGTTAGCTGAAATCCCATCTAATCTCATCTGCCAAACATATTACTTTACATTTTATTTTATTTTTGTTTATTTTTAGTATATATTATTTTATGTCTATATAAGTATCGTTTAGGGATTCAAGCAGAGCACACCGCAACCATTACTTGGCTTGCTTCCTGAAAGTTGGCAAAAAATCCCTTGCTTCTTCCACTATAGTCCTCTTTTCTTTCCTTTTGTATCTGTCCTCAATCTGAAATCTGAAATCTGAAAAAATGTCTAACCAACAAATTTCTGAAATCAACTCTAAAAAATCTTCTTGGAATGTCAAAGCCAAAGTTATTCGTCTGTGGGTTGTTTCTGACTTCAATAGGCAAACTTTGCCCTTCTTTATTGAGATGATCCTATTGGATGCAGAGGGAGGGAGAATTCATGCCACTGTTAAAAAAACCCTTATTTACAAGTTTAGAACTGGGATTAGTGAGGGGAATGTTTATTTATTTGAGAATATGGGTGTTGCATCAAATGGAGGTAGTTATAGGACAACCCACCACCCTTTTAAACTAAATTTCCAATTTTCAAGCAGGGTTGTTCCCCTTCCTAATGCAAAAATTACTCTCTCTCCCTACCATTTTGTTCCAATATCTGAAATTGTTGGGGGTCAGTATGACACTGATTTTTTGGTTGGTGAGTATGTTGTGTTAATGATTTCCATATGTTTTTTTATATATTACTTTTTTGCTTTATTATACTTATTAGTTTCACACACTTTGACAGATGTGATTGGTGTTTTGACTGGAGTTGGGACTGAAAGGGAGGTTGTTAGAGATGGCACAACCACCAAGCTTAATGTTATTGCCTTAGAAGCTTCTGGGTAAAGTTTATTATTTTAGTTTATTTGCTCTATAAGGATCTTGCTGCATATTATTTTCACATCATCCATTACAAGTGAACATATTTCGCCTTAATCTTTCATGCAGTCATAAGATTCAAGGCACCCTGTTTGGAAGTTATGTTGATGATCTAAATACCTTTATGGCTTCAAGCGATTTGCAAAATCTTTGTGGTGATTATACTGATTAGCCAAGGTGAAGCTTTTTCAAGGTTAGTTTCTTATTTATTTCCTTCAACCATTCATTCTTTGTGGTGATTATAACGTTATAAATTCTATATGATGATTAAGTTGTTGATATGTTTTTTGTAGATAAATTACACATTCAAAATTGCATTAGTTGCACTAGATTGGTCTTTAACCCAACCTGTGATGATGGTGTCATGATGAGAAACAGGTTGTTTATTTTCTTCGGTTTGCAATTTGTTTTCATTGTATTTGACTTGTGTTAGTATCCAAAATTAGTGGCTTTCATCATGAACTTGATGACATTTTTTTTCAAATAATAGGCTCACTGATAATACTGAATCACCTTCACCATTGACCCTTACTCAACTACATGCTGAGCCAAAGGTTGAACCTTTACAGGAATTTTTGTACAACACACCAAGGACAACCATGCAGGGCCTCAAAGATTTCTCAACGGTTTATAATTTACAATTTATAATTTATTATTAGTTATTGGTTATTGCTTATTGATTTCAAAAAAAAGGGCTTCCACATGCACATATATTTATTTTTTACAATGGTTTGTTTTAGGAATCTGTGTTTGTAGTCATTGGGACTGTTAAACACATTTTAAATGAAGAAAATTGGTGGTATACTGCTTGTGTATGCAATAAGTCTGTCTATCCTGACTCCAAGATGTACTTTTGTGAAAAGTGTAACCGGCATGTTACAAAAGTTTTTCCTAGGTATTCACTTAACTATTTCCTGATGTGTTTATTCATTTATAGGTTAATGCTATAAAATGAATGAATAATGAATAATACTTAACATTTGTTTAACATATATTAGATACTGTATCAAAGTTCGGGTCATTGATAACTCTGATTGTGCAACATTTGTCATCTTTGACCGCGATGCAAGCCTTCTGTTTGATAAATCTTGTGCAGAAATGCTTCAGTCACATGACAGGGTATTATGCATTTCCATTGACTCAGAGTGGATTCAATTCAACCAAATTTTATTATATATATCTATATATCTATATATCTATATATATCTATATATCTATATTGTGGTCATACTTAAACTGATGAATTAATAATGGTTTTAAACTGTTTTAGACTGCTGGAAATAGTGTGCTCCCTGCTGAACTGTCAGCATTAGTGGATACCAGTATCCTTTTCAAGGTGGAGACAAAGCCTGTGTTTAGTCCCAAGTTTGAACAGTCATTTAGAGTTCGTAAAATTTGCACAAATGAGGTTATTATTAACAAGTTCAATAAAAAATGGGACAAGGAAGATGCTACCTTTTCAAAGAACAATAACGTAAGCTCATGTTCCTTTTAATATTAGTAGCAAAGACTACACTTAAGGAAATACTTACTTGGGTCAACATTGTAGGAAACTAATTCCTTGAGTGCATTGATGGATAAGGGAAAGGACAAAATTGCTGGTTGTGATACCAATGTTCTTTCACAGGTATATACTACCCCTATGTCATTGTTTAACTAATTTCTAGAGGCTATGTCATACTAATGAGTCTTTATACATAGGATCTTGAATCTTTGTCTGCATATGAAGTAAAAGAGAAGGAGAATGTTATTGAAGGTAATTGCAGTGGTGTCTCACAGGTATATACTCGGTGTTTTTTGTCTCTGCTACATACATTCAATTTAAGCATATTCTTTGTTCTGCTTACTGTAGTTGTGAAGCAACTGGACAGGAAATGATTACAAGTAAACACAGTAATATAAATGTCTCATAGTGGATTTCACTTTTTATTAGAGAGATATATTGGACTTCACATCATTATTTTCAAGTAAACACAGTAATATAAATGTCTCATAGTGGATTTCACTATTTTTTAGAGAGATATATTGGACTTCACTATAAGGTCAGTAATTTGAGATAAAATTGAGCAAATAGATGACTGAACCAATCTTTTCATTATTTGTGAATGTAGCTACAACATAGTATTTATGATTAGAACTAATATGTAACTGTCAACTAAGCTATATGGTTTTGCAAAGCAGTTGCTTTCTCAAAGGTATAAAAGAAAAATTTTGCAGTAGAATTAATAGCTACCATGTGATTCTGATTCTTACTACAATTGTTGTATTTCTATGTTGATAGGATTTAATGCCTAAGTTTTCACTAGCTGGAGTGGAACATGATGTTGACATACTCCAACCAATTGATAGCATCATCACTTCAGTCAAGAGAGTATCCCCAATTGAAGAACCAGATGCAGATATCAACCTTCCCCTCAAGTTACTGAAGCGGGCAATTAAGATTGAGAAGATTTAGTGTCACACTTTGTTGTTGTTGTGGTGTTTGTCATGTTATGTTATTGATGCTTTCTATGTAGTTCTTATTGTTGTTGTTTCTTGGCTATCTCTTTTGTGGACAAGAAGGGTATTTGTGTTGGAGTCATTTAGTTGCTTTTTTGCTTTGTGAACAACTCTTTTATGTAAAAGTTCCAGACTTTGTATTTTGTGGACAATCAGGGTATTCAAAACTCCTTCATTGAGTTGCTTTATATTTTATTGACGACTTTCTAAGGGAACTACACAGGCTATACAGTGTGCAGAAGATGATGGATGAGCTAAAAACTGAACTGAGACAAAATAGAATTTTGACCCCTATGAACAATATAACTATAAACCATCCTTATTTTGTTCAACAACAACAACAACAGCAAGCAAAGCAAATTTCATAAGGGATTAATTAAATACAAATAAAGTAATAGAGGGACTAAAACAACAAAAAACTATATTACACGGTGTTTGAAGATGTCTTCTTGCATCTGCATTGTCTTTTTGATGGATTCTATGTTGTTTCTGTCAAGCATAGAATCAGACCATTCGACAGTTCGACAGACCAACTTCGACAGTTCGACAGACCAACTTTGAAGACATCGTTTCAAGGCCTCCACTCCCCAGTAACCGCCTCGACAATGGGATCCTCCACTCCGGTTTCACGGTCACCCCCGACCGCATGCGCCTTCTCTCGAATACTGAGTTGATCTTCCTAACAATTTTCTTGGAGTGTATTTTAACTTTAAAAACTATCAAGAGTTGATATAATAATTCTTGCATTGTATTTTTCTTCATTGTTATATCGACAGTTCGACAAGCCAACTTCGACAGTTCAACAGACCAACTTTGACGACATCGTTTCAAGGCCTCCACTCCCTAGTAACCGCCTCGACAATGGGATCCTCCACTCCAGTTTCACGGTCACCCCCGACCGCATGCGCCTTCTCTCAAATCCTGGGAGAGCATCGGAGGTTGGGTTATGCCTAAGAGGACCACCTTCCACAGTTCGACAGACCAACTTCGACAGTTAGTCATTGCAGTAAATTTCCTATATTTTGTTGTGTTAGTAGTTTATAGTTTGATCGGAGGCTGCTACATTTAACTTGGCTGCTAGAAACAAACCTACTAATATTTGCTTGGTGATTTTTGGTTGGTATGTTAAATCTGGTGTTTTGCTATTGTTGTGCAGGGCATATAGGAGCAAGGATTGTTGTGTGAATCAGTGGTCATGGTGTCAACTATCTCTAATTTGGGAATGTTAGCATACATGGAGACAATATCCTAATAAAAAGCATGGATGATGACTTGAGGTGTAGTCGAGTTGATAATCAATAATTTGGGAATGTTAGCACACTTAATAATCAGTATAGTCGAGTTGATCTTCCTAACAATTTTCTTGGAGTGTATTTTAACTTTAAAAACTATCAAGGGTTGATATAATAATTCTTGCATTGTATTTTTCTTCATTGTTAAATCGACAGTTCGACAAGCTAACTTCGACAGTTCAACAGACCAACTTTGACGACATCGTTTCAAGGCCTCCACTCCCCAGTAACCGCCTCGACAATGGGATCCTCCACTCCGGTTTCACGGTCACCCCCGACCGCATGCGCCTTCTCTCGAATCCTGGGAGAGCATCGGAGGTTGGGTTATGCCTGAGAAGACCAACTTCAACAGTTCGACAGACCAACTTCGACAGTTAGTCATTGCAGTAAATTTCCTATATTTTGTTGTGTTAGTAGTTTATAGTTTGATTGGAGGCTGCTACATTTAACTTGGCTGCTAGAAACAAACCTACTAATATTTGCTTGGTGATTTTTGGTTGGTATGTTAAATCTGGTGTTTTGCTATTGTTGTGCAGGGCATATAGGAGCAAGGATTGTTGTGTGAATCAGTGGTCATGGTGTCAACTATCTCTAATTTGGGAATGTTAGCATACATGGAGACAATATCCTAATAAGAAGCATGGATGATGACTTGAGGTGTAGTCGAGTTGATAATCAGTAATTTGGGAATGTTAGCACACTTAATAATCAGTATAGTCGAGTTGATCTTCCTAACAATTTTCTTGGAGTGTATTTTAACTTTAAAAACTATCAAGGGTTGATATAATAATTCTTGCATTGTATTTTTCTTCATTGTTAAATCGACAGTTCGACAGACCAACTTTGACGACATCGTTTCAAGGCCTCCACTCCCCAGTAACCGCCTCGACAATGGGATCCTCCACTCCGGTTTCACGGTCACCCCCGACCGCATGCGCCTTCTCTCGAATCCTGGGAGTGCATCGGAGGTTGGGTTATGCCTTAGAGGACCAACTTCGACAGTTCGACAGACCAACTTCGATAGTTAGTCATTGCAGTAAATTTCCTATATTTTGTTGTGTTAGTAGTTTATAGTTTGATCGGAGGCTGCTACATTTAACTTGGCTGCTAGAAACAAACCTACTAATATTTTCTTGGTGATTTTTGGTTGGTATGTTAAATCTGGTGTTTTGCTATTGTTGTGCAGGGCATATAGGAGCAAGGATTGTTGTGTGAATCAATGGTCATGGTGTCAACTATCTCTAATTTGGGAATGTTAGCATACATGGAGACAATATCCTAATAAGAAGCATGGATGATGACTTGAGGTGTAGTCGAGTTGATAATCAGTAATTTGGGAATGTTAGCATACTTAATAATCAGTATAGTCGAGTTGATCTTCCTAACAATTTTCTTGGAGTGTATTTTAACTGAGAAATGATATTCAGACATCGTTTTTTGTTAACACCGTATGACCACCGTATCCTTACAGGGGCAGAAATGTCATTTTGCGCGTTATTTTTCCTTGTTTTTCTATTTGAAATCCCGCTCAGACAGAGACGACGGGTGCTGTCTTCCCTCTGTCGAGATCAACACCAAGAGTTCTGTCGAGAACTTCAACACCAAGTGTTCTGTCGAGAACTTCAATACCAAGAGTTCGGTCGATTGTGTATATTCCATTAGCTGTCAAATAATCAGCATTCATTTGGCATTAAGTGAGCGAGATCCTCTCCCGAGATCCTCTCCTCATAATCATCAACAATGATTAATTGATGCTGTCCCACTTTGTATCTATAAATACCTGTATCATACTTCAATGGAATAATATCGAGTTATACACTTTATAGTGTTGATCTCGACTGTTGATCTCGACTATCTCGACTGTTGATCTTGACTGAACTCTTGGTGTTGAAGTTCTCGACAGAACTCTTGGTGTTGATCTCGACAATTGACTTGGTTATCTAATAAGAGAGAGAGAGAGCAAGACGAGGGAGACGAGACAAAGTGAAAATGGACTGAGCGGGAACGAAATAACAAAACAAAAGCCACGTGCGAATGACTAAAGTATACGATGTTGAATACGGTGTGACAAAAAACGGTGTCTAAATATCATTTCTGTTTCTTTTGCTTTCTGAATTAAGAAACTGATTTGACAGCTCTCTTTCACCATTGAGTTGTTTGAAATTTCTGCAAACAAATTTGCTAAAACTTTGCTTTACATCTTTGTTGACTTGTGTGATAGCCTGGTATTAGTTGCACGGATTCTAGTGTGGCAGTTTACATCTCTCCTTATGTATGCTGAGATAATTGCCCTTTTCATGTAACAAATTGTGTTGTAAGATTTAAAGCCAAAGAACATATGACCCTTTGTGAGTATTTGATATATTCTGCTGGTTTTTGACCAGTGAAGAATACTATTTTATTGTTTATCCATTAGACAATTATCCTATTATACCTCATGTCAAGGTCAGAGACACCCTAAGGCTACTATAAAACTGATTTTCTATTAGACTTAGCAGCTTGCAGCTGTATGTTTCTCCCCTTTTACAGTTTATGCTTTATGGTGTGATTCTCATGTAATTGAATATAATCAAATGTGGAGGAAAGTTTTTCTGTTTGAACACATCTCAGTTTTACTGGAAC
Organism: Calophaca sinica; assembly: GCA_037113605.1. Lineage (NCBI taxonomy): Eukaryota > Viridiplantae > Streptophyta > Magnoliopsida > Fabales > Fabaceae > Calophaca > Calophaca sinica. Next base: position 43,316,477 of record CM073734.1, read on the forward strand.
CTCACAAATTTGTTGATATTTACTGGACCCATGCTTCAGATGACTTGGTGTCTCAGTGAAGAAAGATAAATTATAGTTCGGATGAAGCCAAATGGTTTTGATTTGGAACTTTTATTTTGAGTAGTGTGTAGCTCTTTAGACCCTATTCCACATTACTGACCAACTTTGTCATTTTTTGGGATAGCATAGCATCATAGGTTTAATAAAAAATGTAAAAGTAAGTTGGAAAGACCCAAAACAAAACATTTATTTATTGTCTTGTGGCTGCTGAAAAACTACAGAGTAGACTTCTTTGCAAAACAACTCCCAAGCAAAGTCAATTGTTGGACCCTTTTCCCTACCTCATTTTTCTATTTCGTTTTTTTAGCAATACTGCAGATATTTAGTTTAACAGCTTTGACATATGGTAACAGTGTAACAATTAAACTTAAGAGGATAAAAGTGAACTTAAGTGAAAATATAGAAACCAAAAGCATATGTGAGCCAAACAAAAATGAAACACTTTATTCCTGGCAGATTTCATTCTGGTTGTAGTTTTGGAGGTGGCAGAAAGGGTTTGTTTTTCAGCAGCTTCTGCTGCATCAAAAGTATAACTAATACCAGGCTGATTGATTGACTGCAAAAAAATTGCTACATCTTTGCTTTACATCTTTGTTGACTTGTGTGATAGCATGGTATTAGATGAAAGGATTAAAGTGTGGCAGTTTAAATCTCTCCTTAGGTATGCATGGATAATTGCCATTAGTTAGACGATTAGTTTATAACTGTGAGTGAAGGGAGGGGTTTTTTAGCTAGTTAATTAATTCGGTTCTGACTCATAACCGAATTGGTGCTCAGTTGGTCTGTCGAATCACAAAGTTGGTCGGTCGAATCGCCGGTTGGTACTCTCGTGCATAACCCAACCTCCAATGCTCTCCCAGATTCGAGAAAGCGCGTGCGGTCGGGGTGACCGTGAAACCGAGTGGAGGATCCCATTGTCGGCGATTCTTGGGGAGTGGAGGCCTTGAAACGATGTCGTCAAAGTTGGTGCAATGAGCTGCCGAAGTTGGTCTGTCGAATCGTCGAATTAACAATGAAGAAAAATACAATGCAAGAATTATTATATCAACCTCGATAGTTTTTAAAGTTAAAATACACTCCAAGAAAATTGTTAGGAAGATCAACTCGACTATACTGATTATTAAGTGTGCTAACATTCCCAAATTACTGATTATCAACTCGACTACACCTCAAGTCATCATCCATGCTTCTTATTAGGATATTGTCTCCATGTATGCTAACATTCCCAAATTAGAGATAGTTGACACCATGACCACTGATTCACACAACAATCCTTGCTCCTATATGCCCTGCACAACAATAGCAAAACACCAGATTTAACATACCAACCAAAAATCACCAAGAAAATATTAGTAGGTTTGTTTCTAGTAGCCAAGTTAAATGTAGCAGCCTCCGATCAAACTATAAACTACTAACACAACAAAATATAGGAAATTTACTGCAATGACTAACTGTCGAAGTTGGTCTGTCAAACTGTGGAAGGTGGTCCTCTCAGGCATAACCCAACCTCCGATGCTCTCCCAGGATTCGAGAGAAGGCGCATGCGGTCGGGGGTGACCGTGAAACCGGAGTGGAGGATCCCATTGTCGAGGCGGTTACTGGGGAGTGGAGGCCTTGAAACGATGTCGTCAAAGTTGGTCTGTTGAACTGTCGAAGTTGGCTTGTCGAACTGTCGAATTAACAATGAAGAAAAATACAATGCAAGAATTATTATATCAACCCTTGATAGTTTTTAAAGTTAAAATCAGAAATGATATTTAGACACCGTTTTTTGTCACACCGTATTCAACACCGTATACTTTAGTCATTCGCGCGTGGCTTTTGTTTTGTTATTTCGTTCCCGCTCAGTCCATTTTCACTCTGTCTCGTCTCCCTCGTCTTGCTCTCTCTCTCTCTTATTAGATAACCAAGTCAACTTTCGAGATCAATACCAAGAGTTCTGTCGAGAACTTCAACACCAAGAGTTCAGTCAAGATCAACAGTCGAGATAGTCGAGATCAACACTATAAAGTCTATAACTCGATATTATTCCATTGAAGTATGATACAGGTATTTATAGATACAAAGTGGGACAGCATCAATTAATCATTGTTGATGATTATGAGGAGAGGATCTCGGGAGAGGATCTCGCTCCCTTAATGCCAAATGAATGCTGATTATTTGATAGCTAATGGAATATACACAATCGACCGAACTCTTGGTATTGAAGTTCTCGACAGAACACTTGGTGTTGAAGTTCTCGACAGAACTCTTGGTGTTGATCTCGACAGAGGAAAGCGATGCCCGTCGTCTGCCTGCGGCGGGATTTCAAATAGAAAAACAAGGAAAAATAACGCGCAAAATGACATTTCTGCCCCTGTAAGGATATGGTGGTCATACGGTGTTAACAAAAAACGATGTCTGAATATCATTTCTCCAAAAGAAATTCTGCTATTTCTTGGCAGCTTGCAGAAAAAATAGTCAAATCACAAATTAGGTGAACCAATAGAACATTATCCCTGTTGTTCAAAAAAAAAAATTATTCCACAAATTACGAGTTGGAAAGAGTTGACTGGTAACCAACCTAGGAGTGGAAAGATGCAATGAGTAGAGGCCATCGATTGGGTTAGCTAATATGTGATTTGAACCAGTAACAACAACAAAAAACCAGTAAAGTCGCTTACTTGGTCATTTTGAGGATTTTCTGAAATGAAGAGGAAGTTCATAGCCTATCTCTTGGTACTATAACTTTTCTTTACAATTGGTAATATAACTTTTATTTACTATCTCCTTTAAAACATTTCTTATGTTGATTCTGAGTATGACTAATTCAATAGTTGTTAAATAAATAGTTACTGCTACTCTTTTATACAAATGTGATTTGTTTGGTGGATGATGTCAATGATATTGTAATAAGTATAAGTATGCTGCCTATAATGTCAGCATGTGATTTTTCAATCTATAATGCAGGCAGGCTTATTATAGACATGATTAAATCTAATGTTTTCTTTTCTGTATCAATGGAGATACAGAAAAGGATTTTTTGATTATAAATTTCTGCAATTTGGTGGTCTTGATGCGGAAATGGATTTTTTGATGTTATTGTTGCAGAGTTGTGTTCTTCTGGTCTACTCAAATAAGCTAATTAGGTGTTTTATCAATTGAGAAGGGTAAGATTTTAGTTGTCAATCTAGGAATGAGAATGACTTTTTTGAATTCGCACCAGAAAACTAATGGAGTTCCATACAAACTGTCTCATAAAGGATGATGCTTTAATTGTGGTGGTGTTGTTTTCAAGTACTATAATTGATAATTGATATATAAATGAGTAATTTTCTTACTGGTGTTTGTAAATGAGATTAGAACTAAGGCTTATACTTTGGCAAAGATTTGATTAGGGGGGAGAATATGAAAAACAAAGAAATATATGGAAAGTAGAGGAACTGTGGGAAGCTGGTGAAGCTTATCAGATAAGCATGTTGTATATTTAGAATTTAGAATAGTCATGTTTAATGTATTTATTATTTTTCTCTTTTTTTTTTGTTTGCAGCGATTTTCTACTTGGTCATGTTTAATGTATTTATTGTTTTTCTCTTTTTTGTTGCAACGATTTTCTACTTGAAGCTACAAAGTCACAAAGCTATTGAAGAGTGATGAAAGTAAGCCTTTCCTAACAATGGTATCTTTTCATCAAAACACAAAGAAATTAATTCCTTGGCTGTTTTACTTTAATTCTTGAAGCTCAAGAAGTGCTTATTCATAAAAGGGTGACAATAGATTCAATTATTACTATTGTCTAATTTTGGGGTGGGTGTGTATGAATTTTAAGTAAAAGAAAAACAACTGCTTAATCAAGTAAAAGATAGAGAAACTGTTATGTGATCAAGGCCTGCAACATGTAAATTGGATTAAGGTTTATGGTATACAACAGTTAATAATGATAACGACATGCAAACTGGATCAAAGCTTGCAACGTGTAAACTGGATCAACGCCTGCAATGTTCGCCTTGTGTTTGTTAATGTCTTATTTGTAGTTTTTTGGTATCTTGACTCCTACAAAATTCTAATGATAGTCTGACTAGGGTATAAAAGTAATTTTTATAAACATATCCTTTGTTTTGTCATGCTATTGTGTCCACCATGTATATCAACCAGGGGAGTAAGGATAACATGGCAACCAGTAATATTTCATTGGAGTGATCTAACTCAATAAAATCATATAAGGTTCTTCAACAACTAATACAGAGTACTACACCTATATATAGATGTTAGTTACATAAAAACATAATGCACAGGTCTATCATGATTAGTACTGAACTCTATATTTATTGCAGTTTCATTTAAATTTCATTTTTGGATATATATTTTTTGATGGATCTTTTTATTATTGTTATAAGATGAAGTGTAATCTATTCGGCTATATGTAGATGAACAGAACATATTCCTTGCTTTTGGAGAAGCTGGAGATACTGTTATTGTTTTCCATTTAGCCAAAATCAAATACTTCCAAGGTATTTTTCCCATAGTCCATTTTCACAAATATTTTTTCCTCACATTGTTTCTAAAATTGTTTTTATCCATGTATACAAGATAAATCTTCAAAATTGCTTCAACTGCATAAAGAAAGAATCGATCTGTCCAAAGATTCAGAATACCTAACTCCTGTTAAAAAGGACTCTGCAAGTCAAGCAAATCAAGTGATTGCTCTCTCTAAGAATTCAGAGGATTTAAGTGGCATTTCTTATAGTTTTTTTCATGCTTTATGGCCAGTAACATGATTGCTTATTTTAACCTTTTTGGTTTTAAATTTGCAAGAAGGTGAGACACGGTCATCAATACACTAAACCTCTAAAATCCAGTTGCATACCTGTTTTTTTTGGTACGAAATACACAAAGAAATATCATGAAGCTTGATGAAAAAACACTAATACACAAAGAAAAAAAAAGGATGCATAAGGCTTTTGCATATTTGGCTGCTTTTGTTGTTTCAATGAGTCCAATGTTGTTGTTGTTTAAATGTTACAGATTGTTGTGCTGAGATAGGCAAGGTGCTTTGCCTCAGGATGTTGGAGATGCAGTGAATGTTATTTGAAAGGGTGCCAGTTTTCAACACAGAAGTACATCTTGGACAATGGAACCTTCAGATTCAAAAATTAAAAGGATGAAGAGAAGACATGTTTTGATGGATAAATCAAAAAATAACAACATTTCACATTCAGGTTTGCAACCCTTGACTATGAAACTATAGATTTATCCATTTCACATTCATTGTTGACGTATACTTACTATATCACAGAGAATATGAATCCATCAAATTGTAATTCCTCTAATTCGGACAAGAGAAGGAAAAATTCCAACCAAATTCCTCTAAAACCATTATTCAATGGTAAGTCATTTATATTTTTAGCTACTGCACAAAAGTTGTATTAGTATTTTTTACTAGCATATCAGTTATTCAGTCAAAACTAATAATTTAGCTGAAACTCATAAATCATTGGTTTGAAGGTATGCCTACTAATGGAGGTACCTCGATTGGAATAATGAGATCAAGCCCCATTGGTTTGAGGGGAAACAAACTTCCTTTGTCCCCTTTGAATATTGGTATGTATTTTTTTTTATTTGATATGATGATCATAAATTGTCTCTATATTAATTCCTTTTATTCTCTTAAAGGCCTCTCTTTGCTATTATTTTTCTTCGAATAGCATTAATCTTGACATTTTTTTTAACAAATGTTGACCATAGGTAATGAGATTGCACCAATGTCAACACACGCAGTTTCAAGTCGAAACAAAGTATCCATGTCCTCTTTTAATGCAAGTATGTAGAAATGTATAATTTTGAATTTAATGACAACATTTGTCCTCCTTCTAACTTTCTATCCATCGTCTTAGATATCACCAATCAATTATTTTTATTTCACTGACCAGATATATTATATTGTTATTCAATAGTGACTCCTAAAGCCACAACAATATCTTCAACCTTAAGGGCCAACAAAAGAGGACGCAATCCTAATGCAGAAAATATCACTCCACTTTCTGAAATCATAAATAATACACAGATTAGTATTGGCCAACCATTTCCTAAGTTATTGTCATCCAACATGGATCCAGGTTAGCATTTATATGTCATTTGTACTTGCACAGTGGTTTTTCATCCAAGTCTTATTCTAATATTATTAAATTAGTCAACCTATATAAATTCACTTGCATCTTAATTTGAATTAGTATACTATGTTTTTGTGCAGGACTGACCTCGATCCAACGGTTCTACTTCACTCATCCGGGTTATAAATACTCAATCTTCTGGGGTATATGTGAAACACGCAAAAACGACCTCTCGCCGACTTCAACATATTGGTGTTAAAAGATTAACTTTTGATGAACAATCCGAAGATACTTTTCTCATTGGGTCTAATTCTGGTTAGAAAAAATATTTATATCCCAAACAACATATGAATTTCTTATTAAATCTTCTAACCCATATGTTCTTTTTCAACTCAGGTACTACTAATGAGAATCACAATATTAATGCTTTTTGGTCTGAAGAGTATTTGATGGCTGAAGAAGAAGGTTATACAGTATTCTTAACAAATTATACTAACATGAAAATTATCCAATAGGACTATTTTTAACCACAACTTTGTTGTGTACAACTAATTTTATTTTAGTTGATAACAGGATGCCTAAATTTTGGACAGCCTGAGATAACATGTAAGTGGTGCATGGCTGAAGTTTGGTTTGAAGAAAGATCTGAGAAGTCCAAGAGTTCCAAGGATGCTGAATTTTCAATTTGTTGTCAAAAAGGAAAAGTGGACCTTCCAATTCTAGAACAACCTCCACAATCAAGTGTTATCCTTAATTAAAGGGTTGGACAAAAGAAGCAAACATTTCAAGGAGAATATTAGAGCATACAATAGCATGTTTGCATTTACTTCAATTGGGGATAAGATTGAATCAAACATAAACAATGGAGGGGGACCTCCTCAATTTATCTTGAGTGGTCAAAATCATCATAGGATTGGAAGTTTGTTGCCAAAGCCTGGAACAAATCCCAAATTTGCACAATTATATATTTATGACACCCAAAATGAAGCAGAAAATAGAATACGACATTTCAGGTATATTCATTGTACCCTTTTTATTGTATAACCTTCTTTTCTAATTGTTCATTGTAATTGTAACTAAGTTTTGACGTGATTTTGAATATTGTATGTGTTTACAGATCTAACATTGATTCAGATAATTTTGATCTCTCATTAGTTAACGAGCTCACCAAAATGATTGATGATTTCAATCCTTTATCTAAATCTTTTAGAAAAATTAGAGATATTGTGGAAGGAGGGGAACCTCCTACCTTGACTCTGAGGTTGTTTAGAAATCGTTCAAAGGATTCAAGAATGCACAATATTCCTACAACAGATGAGGTTGCAGGTTTGATAGTGGGGGATTTTGATAACTCAGATATTGGGAGAGACATTATTGTCCATGATGTTTATGAGGGCTTAACAAGGATACATGAGACCCATGTGGCTTTCATGCCCCTTCAATATCCCTTAATATTTCCTTATGGGGAAAATGGTTTTGAAGAAGATATTCCCATTAGAGATTTGGCAGGAAATTCACAAAATCGTAAGAGAGTAAGGGTTGCAATCAGAGAGTTTATTGCATTTAGAATTCAAGAACGACAAGTTGAATTTGGTAACATTGTGTATGCAAAGAGACTTTTCCAACAGTTTTTGGTTGATTGTTACACTATGATAGAGGCTCAACGACTATCCTTCATAAGATATAACCAAGATACTATTAGATGTGATCTTCTGAATGGTTTACAAGAAGCTATTGATTCTGGAGATACTAATGCTTCTTCAGCTGGCAAGCGCATAATACTTCCAGATTCTTTTACAGGTTCACCAAGATACATGTTCAATAATTGTCAAGATGCTATGGCTATTTGCAAGAGGTTTGGGTATCCTGATTTGTTCATTACAATCACATGTAATGCAAATTGGAGCGAAATACATGACTTTGTATCTGAAAGGGACCTTACTGCAGCAGACAGACCCGATATTGTTTGTAGAGTTTTCAAAATGAAACTGGATGAAATGATGTTAGATTTCAAGAAAAAACAAATATTTGGAAAGGTCATTGCAGGCAAGTTTTAGATTTACTATTTTTACGCTACATTACAATGAAGTCATGATCTGGCATTTTTTTATATACTATTTATTATTTATTATTTCCATATGTTTTTATCATAGGAATGTACACAGTGGAGTTTCAAAAAAGAGGGCTTCCACATGCACATATATTGTTGTGGTTAGAGACCGAAAACAAGTTACTGACAGGAAGTGATATTGACAAGGTAATATCTGCAGAAATACCTCACCCAGATTTATATCCAAAGCTGCATTCTGCAGTTGCAACATACATGATGCATGGACCATGTGGAGTTGCTAACTTGAAATCACCTTGCATGAAACAATGGAAATGTTCAAAATATTTTCCTAAAAAATTTTGATCTTCTACGTCTATAGATGATGATGGTTATCCATGTTACAAACGACGTGATACTGGGGTTTGTATGCATAAGATTGGAATAAATTTGGACAATCGGAGTGTTGTTCCTTACAATCCATTTCTTTTGATGAGGTATCAAGGGCATGTCAACACCGACATCGTAATAAGTCCAATGCAATCAAGTATCTGTTTAAATATGTCAATAAAGGTCCTGATCGGCGAATCTTGAGATTACAAATGGTGCAGTATTTCCAATCAAGCATCTTGATTCGTGATATTGAACGCTATTATGACTGCAGATATTTATATGTTACATTATGTGCAGTATTTCCCATCAAACAACTCCAATTGATGAAATTCAACGATACTATGATTGTAGATATTTATCCCCATGTGAAGTGACTTGGAGAATTTATGCATTTGATATTCATCAAAAGTGGCCAGCTGTCATAAGGTTAAGCCTTCATCTCCCAAATCAACAATGTGTTACGTTTAAAGATGAAGATAAAATTGATGATGTTGTAAAGAGTAGTGAGTTGTTGGGAACAATGTTTCTTGCTTGGTTTGAGGCAAATAAGAATTATCTTTGAAGGAAGGGATTTGACTTATGCTGAATTCCCTACTAAATTTGTTTATTTTCCCAAGGATAGAAGATGGCAACCAAGGAAACAAGGTTTTAGTATTGGGAGGCTAACATATGTTCCAGTGGGTGCTGGTGAGTTGTACTACATGAGGATTCTATTGACAATTCAAAGAGGTTGTGTTGGGTACAAAAGTATTAGAACAGTCAACGGAATAACCTACAAAAATTTCCAAGATGCATGTTATGCGTTGGGTTTGTTAGCTGATGACAAGGAATATATTGATGCAATTATAGAAGCTAGCAAAACTTCAACTGGAAACCAAATTAGGAAGTTGTTTGTTAGATTGTTGATCATGAATACAATGACAAAGCCTGATGTGGTCTGGAATTCCACCTGGAAATTATTATGTGATGGGATTGTTTATCATACACGAAAGAATTTGAATATCCCAGGTAACACATTTTATCTTGGTATCATGACATTTTCAACTCCAAAATTTAACAATATTGGAAATTACTCAAAACTCTTCCATTTGATATTTACTAATGTGTTAATAATTATTTTACGCATCTCCGATCAGGATAATGAATTGAAGAACCTCTATCTCATAGAATTAGAGAAGCTACTAATGGCTAATGGTAAATCCTTGAAAGATTTTAATTGTTTACCGTTGCCAAATTTTGAAGGTGTTTTTCACTATGAGAATAAGTTCATAGCAGATGAGTTGAACTATGATAGAGTTGAGTTAGATAATTTACATGCATCTCTAATGGAGCAATTGACTGAGGAACAATTGATTGTCTATCAATTGATAATGAAATCTGTTCTCTCTCAAGATGGGCAATTTTTCTTTTTATATGGATATGGTGGTACTGGGAAGACTTTCTTGTGGAAAACTCTGTCTGCTGCTCTTAGATCTCAAGGAAAAATTGTGCTCAATGTGGCTTCTAGCGGAATTGCATCATTGTTACTACCTGGTGGAAAAACAGCTCATTCAACGTTCTGCATTCCATTGATAATCAATGACAAATCCACTTGCAACATTACACAACAATGCCTTCGAGCAAAGCTTCTCAGAGCAGCAAGTTTAATCATATGGGATGAAGCTCCAATGATGAATAGAGATTGCTTTCAGGCTTTTGATCGTACTATGAGAGACTTGATGAGAGTAGAAAGTGAAGACAACCTGAATAAACCATTTGGAGGAAAAGTTGTTGTATTGGGTGGAGATTTCAGACAAATTTTGCCTGTGGTTAGAAAAGGATCAAGGCATGATATTGTTAGGGCAACTGTAAACTCCTCATCAATATGGAAAGCTTGCAAGGTTTTGAGGTTGACAAAGAACATGCGTTTGTCTGGTCAATCTACAAATCAAGCTTCTCTTGACATCAAAGAATTTGCTGATTGGATATTGAAAATTGGCGATGGTGACATGGATACAAATGAAAATGGGGAAGGTCAAATTGATATACCAAAAGATTTGTGCATTTCAGAAACTGAAAAGCCACTACTTGCCCTGGTTGATTTTGTTTATCCTAATATATTAGCAAATTTAGAAAGTACAAATCTGTTTCAAGATAAAGCAATCCTTTCTCCAACTTTAGAGTTTGTTGAACAGGTGAATGATTTTGTTCTTTCTTTGATCCCTGGAGAGGAAAAACAATATCTAAGTTCTGACACACCGTGCAGATCTGATGAGGATTATGATGTTCAAGGTGGCTGGTTTACCTCGTAGTTTTTGAATGACGTTAAATGTTCTGGGATACCTAACCATCGCTTGACACTCAAAGTTGGAGTCCCTATTATGCTCTTAAGGAATATTGATCAAGCAAATGGTCTATGTAATGGAACACGATTACAGGTCAACAATTTAGGGAAAAATATCATAACAGCAACTGTTATCACTGGGAAGAATACTGGTGAAAAAATACTAATTCCAAGGATGGATCTGGTTCCTTCTGATTCTGGATTGCCATTCAAATTCCAAAGAAGACAATTTCCTATATGCCTATGTTTTGCTATGACAATCAACAAGAGCCAAGGTCAATCTCTTTCTAAAGTAGGATTGTATCTACCGCGACCTGTTTTTACACATGGCCAATTATATGTTGATGTATCTAGAGTAACAACAAAAAAGGGGTTAAAGATGTTGATTTTGGATGAAGATGGCAACATATGTACTTCAACAACTAATGTTGTCTACCACGAGGTCTTTGACAATCTGTAGGAGGTTTACCATATCAGGTGTCAACTTTAATATCTCAAACTTGGCTGAATTTCTTTATTATATATTTTGCAAAACAACATCCAATCTCATTTATTATGTATTAACGATTAACGATTATTATTATTATTTTTTTTGCAGCAACATGCATAGAGATTGTCAAATGTTACAATTGTTCACACTCTTACCAGTCGACTATCTTTTGATGTGGTACAACGTCGTAACTGTAACACCTGAGGACGAGATCGACATCGTCTTAGGACGACGTATCGAGACCTCGACCAAGACCTTGTGTCGAGATCCCGTGCCAAGATCGTTTGCCGAGGTCATTTGCCAAGCTGAGGAGACTGCGTGCACTAGCTGCTGAGCTGAGGAGGTCGGGTGTCGAGTTGATGAAGTCGCGTACCGAGCTGAGGAGGTCGCATGTCGAGCTGAGGAGGCCGCGTGCACGAACTCGTGTTAGAACCTTGTGCGCTTGCACGAGCACCCTTGTCGACATCGTGTCGAGATGACACTCGTATTCTTACGAACGATATTCAGCGTTATTATTATATTGTTTGCAATTATTACATTGTCGGCTTGCCGTTCTCGTCGCTGTGTTGTAGATCTGAACCGACAGAGTAGAGGGTAATTATGAGAGAGTAGCGATTAGACGGGTAGATTGATTGATGGGATTGGCATCTTATAGCTGAAGTTACGATTATACCCCTTCTCTCACCAGCTGTATACCACGACCAGTTCCCTCAAACACTCACTTTCTCTTTTCTTCTTTCTTCTTCCTTCCTTCTGCTCTGAGTTCCTTGTTTTTCTCCAAAATCTCCATCGAAGAAACCTTGAGTTCCATCGAGATTCTGCACAAACTTTCTTCATCAATCTTGTTCATCATCATCTTCTCGACCTATATCTCGCCTGCTCGACCACCATCTGAGGTATGGAAGAACAGATTTTTCTCTTCCTTCGTACTACTGTTTAGCGCCATTTCTTCTTTCCATTTTAGCTAATTTTTATGCTTCCAAATCATGTCAAACTGATGGGTTTTCTTCTTCATGATACTACCTACCTTTCTAACCGATTATTTGAGCTTGTAAAACAAATTTCTTCCTCTGTTTTTCTGCGGTAGGCAGCGCTCAAAACCCTTCCTTTTTGGTTTGTTTCGATTTCTTGTTTTTCGTTTGTTGCTTCTGGTTGTTGTTGTTGTCGATCTATCTGTTGTAGCATCAGATAACCTTTTTCATGAACTTTTGATCGAAAACCCTAACTTTGTGTTAGAGGAGAAATATATTTAAGTTCTCGAGTTTTTATATTTTCTGGGTTGTGGTTAAGTTTGGGATGAGAGCTAAGTGTTATTAGAACCCATAGATCGAACTGAGTTGTGCTTGTTTTAGGAAGTCTGATTCCCGAGATCGTGTGATTTCCGAATCGAGGTGTACGGGAGAGCGAACCAGGGCGTGGAAGCGGCGGAATCCGGATCGAATCATGCGTGTCGAGGTCGACTGAGAAGCGTACGTGTCGAGGTCGATTGAGGACGGTACGTGTCGAAGTCGTTGTCGAGTTCGTTTGAAGACAGACTTGTCGAGGTCGTTGTCGAGCAGCATTAACTTGGAGTTCGGTAAGGGCGCTTCACATTAATACTTTCATAGTATGCTATCGTAAGGGCACTTCATATTCTACGTGTTTATGTTATTGTGTATGGATTCCTTGATTGGTGTCGAGTTTGGAATATTGAGATATGATTGGGTTTTTGCATGTATTTAATATGTGATTGAATATATGTTGTGAATTGTGTATTGCATGTTGAATTGCGTTTCTTCATGTCGAGCTTGCTCTTTTTATTTGACATGCGGTTGAATATCTTGTGTTTAACTCTTTGAATATCGTATGCGGCGAATTGTTCATCGAGTGAGCGAGCTAGGTGAGTCGTATGATGTTTTTGAGCCGTGACCCGGATAACTAAGGGTGCTAGGTCCCCTTTTGTTTACGGGAGATTGACTAGACGTCGCCACGCTATGGGACCTGAGTTGACTGTCCTAGGGAGAGCGAGGATCCCAAGGCTTCGGCTGGACTTTCCGACATACGGTACGGCGTGTGCATTCCGGAAAAATTGTCGAGTCGAGAGAAAATGGATTTGCGAGTTGTGTCGAGTTAGAGTGAGATGGTCGAGTCACGTCGGTGAATGTTATACTTTGCTGTTTGCTTATATCCTTTATGTCGTGCTTATCTTGAATTGTTGAGGAGTTGACCCTTCCCGTGGGGCCTTCAATCCATGACGGTTACCCAGGCGAGGTCGAAGCGCGAGGAACTCGGCGGCAGATGATGCCGAGGAGGAGCTCGACGAGGACCCGAGTGACGACCTCTACTTGTCGTGATTGTTTATGTGTGATGGATGTTTTTTTTGATGACTGTACCTTGTTTTTCTTTTGGAGTAGTATGTCGTGACCAGTTTGGGCAGTATTGTTTTGTCGTTTCAGGGTAGACTGGTGGTTTTACTTTTGGAGCAGCCCCCTGCGTGGGAGTCTGCCGGAAGTACCCCCAGGGTATGATTGCTCTCTTGAAGTCGTCATACCTTAGGTGTATTTTCTTTGTACATTTACTACTCTGTATTTTGTATACATTATTATTTCGAGTGATATATATATGTATGTTATGCATGTATGTTTTATTAGAATTTAAGTCTTGTGTCTTAGTTGCACCATGTTTCGAAAAGCTGTAATTACTCTGATGTGCACGAGTTGGTTTTATAAAAAAAATAGACCGTACTTTTAAAAGGCACAAGAGTTTCGTTTTAAAACACATCTCATACAGGTTTAGTTGAGCTCGGTGTGTTGAGCTCGGTAACTCGAGCTCGGTATATTGAGCTCGGTAGCGGTCCGGAAACAGGTCGTTACATTGTTGGTATCAGAGCAGTTCGGTTCTGACCGAGCTGTGCATAGGAATTTTGGACTGGTCACTGTGTCGGGATATATGTGTTGGGAACTTAGTTGTATATGTTGATTGCTGTTTGATTAAGTGAAGCACTTATTGCTTGAAAATTGTTTGAACTGTTTCTTGATTGAAGCAGTGTGTTTTAACACATCCTTGTTGTGAGATTCTGACAGGGTTTTGAACTTTGTGGAATCTAATGCCACCTCGTAGGAATACGACAGCTGCAACCGAGAACGTCGACATGGAACGAGCAATTCAAGCTATGACCGAGATGGCGGCAGCCATGGCTCAACAATCACCGCCGCAACTCAACAGGCTAACGCGATGGCTCAACAGGCAGCGGCGTTAACTCAGCGAGAACTTGCGAAAGAACAGCGAAGCGAGCGAAATCTTTGAAGCGAGAGGATTGGCAGACTTCAGGAAGCATGATCCACCGAAGTTCTACGGTGAGCCGAATCCAGACAAAGCTGATCTTTGGATGCAAGAGATCGAGAAGATCTTCGAGGCACTTCATTTCCCGGACAACGTGAAGGTCGACTATGCTACCTACTTACTGCTAGGAGACGCAGAGTATTGGTGGAGGGGAGTGAAGCAAACATTTATAGCAGAACGTCGCGAGATGACCTGGGAGCTTTTTCGTGGAAGGTTATTGGACAAGTACTTCCCAGATACTGCACGAGCCGAGAAGGAGCAAGAGTTTCTTCAACTGCAGCAAAGCGACTCGGCAAAGTTGTCCGAGTATGCAGCCAAGTTCGAGTCGTTGGCGAGGTATTTCAGTCCATTTCGTGATCGAGTTGACCAGAGATGGTTGAGTGAGAGATTCCAACGGGGATTGAGATTTGACATTCAGAAGTCAGTGGTGTCATTGAGGATTCGAAACCTCCAAGAGCTGATAGATTGCTGTGTCGAGGTAGAAGGAGTGAGGAGCCACAAGAAGAAGACTGTTGTAGGCGACTGAGACTCCCGTGAGTGCGGGCGTAGATTTGCACAGAAGGGGAAACAACTGTAGAAGAAGCCTTACAACCGACCTCAGGGGAACGACAACAGGGGACAGTATCGTCCGACGACCCAGGGAGCGAGGAGTGGAGGTCAGACCGGTGTCGAGGTGACTTGTTATCGTTGTGGGAAGCCGGGACATTATGCGAGTAACTGTACTCAGAAGGAGGAGGTGTGTTTCAACTGCAAGAAGCCAGGGCATTTTGCCAAGGATTGTCCTACACCTAAAGCTGAACCGACAATGCTTGCGGCAAGGGCCAAAGGGAAGCGTCAGGTAGCTAAAGGCAGAGTCTTTTGCATGAGTGGCGAGGAAGCAGAACGAGCTGAAGATCTTATTCAAGGTGAATGTGAGATCGAGGGTAAATCCTTATCCGTTCTTTTTGATTCGGGTGCAACCCATTCGTTTATTTCTTCTGATTGTGTGAACCATTTGAACTTGACTGTGACTGCTTTACCGTTCAAATTGGTAGTTACAACCCCAGCTGCTAAAACCTTAGTCACAAACACTGCATGTCTTAATTGTGTAGTGGTTATTCAGAGTAGAAAGTTTGTGATCAATTTGGTTTGTTTGCCTCTTAAGGGCTTAGATGTCATCCTCGGGATGGATTGGTTGTCACACCACCATGTCCTCTTGGACTGTGCCCGTAAAACTGTAATTTTTCCAGACCTTAGAGTCTCCAATTATCTTTACGCGAACGTGTTGGAGTTTCTTTGAAAGAAGGAACTAGGGAATACATGTATCCGCTAGTTCGGAAGTTTTCCAGGTCGACGTGAAGAATGTTCTAGTGGTGTGTGACTTTGAGGACGTTTTTCCCGAAGACGTGCCAGGGTTACCACCGGTACGAGAGGTCGAGTTCTCCATCGACCTGATTCCAGGGACAGGACCGATCTCCAAAGCGCCATACAGGATGTCTCCTGCCGAGATGAAAGAACTGAAGTCCCAGATCGAACACTTGGAGTCAAAGCAATTCATACGACCGAGCGTGTCACCGTGGGGAGCTCCAGTGTTGTTGGTTAAGAAGAAGGATGGACGATCAAGACTGTGCGTGGACTACTGCGAGCTCAACAAGGTTACTGTGAATAACCGTTACCCGTTACCACGTATTGACGACTTGATGGATCAAATTCGTGGAGCGACGATCTTTTCCAAGATAGACTTGAAGTCGGGCTACCATCAGATTCGCTTGAAGGAGGAAGATGTCCCCAAGACAGCTTTCAGGACTAGGTACGGTCACTACGAGTACTTGGTGATGCCGTTTGGAGTGACGAATGCGCCAGCTGTGTTTATGGATTACATGAATAGGATTTTCCATTCGTTCTTGGATCAGTTTGTTGTAGTGTTCATCGACGACATACTGATCTACTCGAGGAACCGAGAAGAGCACGCAGAACAATTATGTCGAGTACTGCAGATATTACGAGATAAGCAACTCTATGCCAACCTGTCGAAGTGTCAATTTTGGCTTGAAGAGGTGAATTTTCTTGGTCACGTGATTTCCAAAGAAGGGATAGCTGTGGATCCAACTAAGATTGAAGCGGTGTTAGCGTGGGAACAGCCGAAGACGGTTACCGAGATCAGGAGTTTTGTCGGCTTAGCAGGATATTACCGAAGATTCATTGAAGGTTTCTCGAAGATTGTCGCGCCTCTTTACGGTAGACGAGGAAGGATCAACCTTTGCCTGGACCGAGGAGTGTGAAGCCGCTTTCAAAGATCTAAGGAGCTTTTGACGACAGCGCTGTCTTTGATTTTGCCTCAACCGTAAGAGCCTTACGAGGTGTATTGTGATGCGTCACACCAGGGATTGGGATGCGTCTTTGATGCAACATCGGAAGGTGGTCGCGTATGCTTCAAGACAACTTAAGATTCACGAGAGAACTACCCCGCTCACGACTTGGAGCCGGGCAAAGCATGGTTTTTTGAAGATATGGAGACACTACCTTTATGGGAGCACTCTTCGCTTTCAGCGATCACAAGAGCTTGAAGTACCTGTTCGACCAGAAAGAGCTCAACATGCGTCAGCGTAGATGGACAGAATTTCTCAAGGACTACGACTTTACGTTGGAATACCATCCCGGTAAGGCTAACGTAGTAGCAGATGCATTGACCAGAAAGAGCGTTTTAACCTCGGCGATGATGATCAAAGAGTTGGAGATGCTCGAGAAGTTCCGAGACTTGAATTTGAGTGTCGAAGTTTCACCGGGGAAGCTGAGATTTGGTATGCTTACCATTTCTAACAGATTGTTGGACGAGATCCGAGACCAGCAAGTTCATGACGAGCTTCTGCAAGAGAAGATTCAGTTGATAGCGCAAGGGAAGGCGACAGAATTCCAAGTCGGAGCGGACGACCTCTTGAGATGCAATGGCCGAGTATGTGTACCTAACATAGCCGAGCTGAGAAAGTTGATTCTCGACGAAGCGCATAAGAGCAACTTTAGTATTCACCCAGGAGTTACGAAGATGTATCAAGACTTGAAGAAGCATTTTTGGTGGTCCGGAATGAAGAAGCAAGTGGCCGAGTACGTAGCTTCGTGTTTAACGTGTCAGAAAGCGAAGGTGGAGCACCAACGACCTGCGGGAATGTTACAATCGCTTGACGTACCAGTTTGGAAATGGGACAGTATTTCCATGGATTTCGTTGTAGGTTTGCCGAAGACGCAGAAGAAAAATGATTCGATTTGGGTGATCGTCGACCGATTGACCAAATCTGCTCATTTCTTACCAGTGAGGTCGACATACAACGTGGAAAAGCTGACCGAGATCTACATCGCGGAGATAGTACGACTTCATGGTATACCCTCTTCGATCGTGTCGGACCGAGATCCGAAGTTCACGTCTCATTTTTGGAGGGAATTGCAAGGAGCGATGGGAACCGAGCTCAGGCTTAGCTCGGCATATCATCCCCAGGTGACGGTCGGCGAGAGAACGATCCAATCACTTGAAGATTTATTGCGAGCTTGTACGTTAGATCACCGAGGAAGTTGGGACGACGTCTTACCATTGGTGGAGTTCACCTACAATAACAGCTTCCATGCGAGTATTGGAATGGCACCTTTTGAAGCACTGTATGGACGGAAATGTCAGACGCCTCTTTGTTGGTACCAGGGGCGGCGGCGTTACGTCGTAGGACCAGATATGATCCAGCGGACTACCGAGAAGATCCGTTTGATCGAGATAGGATGCGAACGCCTCAAAGTCGACGTAAGAGTTATGCGGACCAATGACGTCGACCACTCGAGTTCGAGGAAGGAGAACATGTATTTCTTAGAGTCACCCCACTACCGGAGTTGGTCGAGCGATCAAATCCAAGAAACTTACCCTAAATTCATTGGACCTTACCAGATTCTTCGTCGTATCGGTCGATGGCATATCGATTGCCTTGCCACCATTCTTGTCGAACATTCACGACGTCTTCCACGCCTCACAATTGCGGAAGTATATTTCCGACCCTCTCATGTCATCGAACCGGATGTGATTCAACCGAAGGGCGACCTATCTTTCAAGCGTCACCAAAGAAGGATCGTTGATCGGAAAGCCAAACAGTTCGCGGAACAAAGAGATTCAACTCGTCAAAGTTGTGTGGGATCAAGACCGAGATGCGACTTGGGAGCTGGAGGAGAAGATGAAGACTCGATTACTGAACTTTTCCGAGGTAAGAATCATATTTGCAATTTCGAGGACGAAATTTTTTAGAGGAGAGATTGTAACACCTGAGGATCGAGATCGACATCGCCTTAGGACGACGATCGAGACCTCGACCAAGATCTTGTGTCAAGATCCCGTGCCAAGATCGCTTGCCGAGGTCATTTGCCAAGTCGAGGAGATCTGCGTGCACTAGTCCGGTGAGGAGGTCGGGTGTCGAGTTGATGAAGTCGCGTCTGCATCGAAATGAGGAGGTCGCATGTCGAAATGAGGAGGCCGCGCGGCACGAACTCGTGTTAGAACCTTGTGCGCTTGCACGAGCACCCTTGTCGACATCATGTCGAGATGACACTCGTATTCTTACGAACGATATTCAGCGTTATTATTATATTGTTTGCAATTATTACATTGTCGGCTTGCCGCTCGTCATTGTGTTGTAGATCCGAACCGGCAGTAGAGGGTAATTATGAGAGAGTAGCGATTAGACGGGTAGATTGATTGATGGGATTGGCATCTTATAGCTGAAGTTACGATTATACCCCTTCTCTCACCAGCTGTATACCACGACCAGTTCCCTCACTCACTTTCTCTTTTCTTCTTTCTTCTTCCTTCCTTCTGCTCTGAGTTCCTTGTTTTTCTCCAAAATCTCCATCGAAGAAACCTTGAGTTCCATCGAGATTCTGCACAAACTTTCTTCATCAATCTTGTTCATCATCATCTTCTCGACCTATATCTCGCCTGCTCGACCACCATCTGAGGTATGGAAGAACAGATTTTTCTCTTCCTTCGTACTACTGTTTAGCGCCATTTCTTCTTTCCATTTTAGCTAATTTTTATGTTTCCAAATCATGTCAAACTGATGGGTTTTCTTCTTCATGATACTACCTACCTTTCTAACCGATTATTTGAGCTTGTAAAACAAATTTCTTCCTCTGTTTTTCTGCGGTAGGCAGCGCTCAAAACCCTTCCTTTTTGGTTTGTTTCGATTTCTTGTTTTTTGTTTGTTGCTTCTGGTTGTTGTTGTTGTCGATCTATCTGTTGTAGCATCAGATAACCTTTTTCATGAACTTTTGATCGAAAACCCTAACTTTGTGTTAAAGGAGAAATATATTTAAGTTCTCGAGTTTTTATATTTTCTGGGTTGTGGTTAAGTTTGGGATGAGAGCTAAGTGTTATTAGAACCCATAGATCGAACTGAGTTGTGCTTGTTTTAGGAAGTCTGATTCCCGAGATCGTGTGATTTCCGAATCGAGGTGTACGGGAGAGCGAACCCGAGGACGTGGAAGCAGCGGAATCCAGATCGAATCAGACGTGTCGAGGTCGATCGAGAAGCGACGCGTGTCGAGGTCGATTGAGGACGGTACGTGTCGAAGTCGTTGTCGAGTTCGTTTGAAGACAGACTTGTCGAGGTCGTTGTCGAGCAGCATTAACTTGGAGTTCGGTAAGGGCGCTTCACATTAATACTTTCATAGTATGCTAGCGTAAGGGCACTTCATATTCTACATGTTTATGTTATTGTGTATGGATTCCTTGATTGGTGTCGAGTTTGGAATATTGAGATATGATTGGGTTTTTGCATGTATTTAATATGTGATTGAATATATGTTGTGAATTGTGTATTGCATGTTGAATTGCGTTTCTTCATGTCGAGCTTGCTCTTTTTATTTGACATGCGGTTGAATATCTTGTGTTTAACTCTTTGAATATCGTATGCGGCGAATTGTTCATCGAGTGAGCGAGCTAGGTGAGTCGTATGACGTTTTTGAGCCGTGACCCGGATAACTAAGGGTGCTAGGTCCCCTTTTGTTTACGGGAGATTGACTAGACGTCGCCACGCTATGGGACCTGAGTTGATCGCCCTAGGGAAAGCGAGGATCCCAAGGCTTCGCTGGACTTTCCGACATACCTGATGCAGCGTGTGCATTCCGGAAAAATTGTCGAGTCGAGAGAAAATGGATTTGCGAGTTGTGTCGAGTTAGAGTGAGATGGTCGAGTCACGTCGGTGAATGTTATACTTTACTGTTTGCTTATATCCTTTATGTCGTGCTTATCTTGAATTGTTGAGGAGTTGACCCTTTCCCGTGGTGCCTTCAATCTATGACGGTTACCCAGGCGAGGTCGAGGGCGCAGGGAACTCGACAGCAGATGATGCCGAGGAGGAGCTCGACGAGGACCCGAGTGACGACCTCTACTTGTCGTGATTGTTTATGTGTGATGGATGTTTTTTTTGATGACTGTACCTTGTTTTTCTTTTGGAGTAGTATGTCGTGACCAGTTTGGGCCGGTTATGTTTTGTCGTTTCAGGGTAGACTGGTGGTTTTACTTTTGGAGCAACCTGCGTGGAGTCTGGAAGTACCCCCAGGGTATGATTGCTCTCTTGAAGTCGTCATACCTTAGGTGTATTTTCTTTGTACATTTACTACTCTGTATTTTGTATACATTATTATTTCGAGTGATATATATATGTATGTTATGCATGTATGTTTTATTAGAATTTAAGTCTTGTGTCTTAGTTGCACCATGTTTCGAAAAGCTGTAATTACTCTGATGTGCACGAGTTGGTTTTATAAAAAAAAATAGACCGTACTTTTTAAAAGGCACAAGAGTTTCGTTTTAAAACACATCTCATACAGGTTTAGTTGAGCTCGGTGTGTTGAGCTCGGTAACTCGAGCTCGGTATATTGAGCTCGGTAGCGGTCCGGAAACGGGTCGTTGTAGTAACCATATGACTTTTGTGAGTTTTATTTAGGTCATTGTCTTTTGAGTTTTCCATACATTTACTATTAGGTTGTGTATACCACATCAAACGACAAGCGTTGGTTAAAAATTTTTAGTACGTACCTAATGAATTTCTCTACTACATGAATGTCATATTGTGATTATCGTTAGATCTCAAACGAAACAATTATTCAACGAATCTCTCTCCCGTGCGTTTCTTTGAGATAAATATGACTTATATTTTTGCATTTCATTGTTTGCTGATTTATAGACACATTTCATCTTGATTTATCAGAATGGTTTCTATGTGGGTTTGTTATTAGCTTTTTGTTCATTCTTTCAACTTTTTGTTATTGCAGTTTTAGTTTTTTTTTCGTTCTACATCGGTGATTCAAGAATGCCATATTTCTACTTTTATTCCACATCTCAATGACTATTGATGCTCTGTACGTTTAATCTTATTTAAAATAATGTAACACGACGCAATATTGATACATGTCTAATACGATTATGTGATTTATTGTCAATAAATTATAACTGAACACAACAAATTATAAATTATAAATAATATTGATTCTTTCGACGAATTTCTCCCCGTGCGTTGCACGGGTACTCAATACTAGTAAATAAACAACTAAAAGGACAAAGTTTTAAAACATAAGCTTCATTTGAAAGGATGCATTAAGTTGGAAAACAATGTTTTCAACTACTAAGCTTATGTGTCCAAACCTTAAAACACAACAATACTAACTTTACACCTTTCTAAAATTTTCCAAAGTCTCGATAATTCAATTAAACACAATCAAAAATCATTCTTTTCTAAACTTTCCAACTTGCCCAACAATTACATACAACTACCAAGAATTAAAACATAAAACCATTTTTGCTTCTCCAAAGCCTCTAGGGCTCTCGGCCTCACCTCTCCTTTTCCAAAGAAAATTTGCAAACTTCCAAAACAATGCAACAATGCCATCTAAAACCCCACTGTGTTCATAAAA
This sequence comes from Calophaca sinica, assembly GCA_037113605.1. NCBI lineage: Eukaryota > Viridiplantae > Streptophyta > Magnoliopsida > Fabales > Fabaceae > Calophaca > Calophaca sinica. Next base: position 43,339,120 of record CM073734.1, read on the forward strand.
CCACTAACTATAGTACAAGGCTAAGCCTAGTCAAGTTCCAAAAATGTTTCCAACTTTCTCAAGAACAGGTTTTCCAATAAAACTTTTCTAACTCTTTGATTCAAACCATTTTCACATAACAAATACAATTATGTTAACTAACAAACAAAACCATCAACTAATTTCATGCTTCACCAATAAATCCCACTAATTCCCTTCCATAAACCTATAGGGCTCGCGACCCTTAGCCTAAAATTTGGGATCAATTTGACAAACTTCCAAAATAATTTTCAATGCCATTTTATATGCAATTTTCTTCACAACAACAACTATAACCCAAAAGAAAGCTTCATTAAGACCCAAAACCATTTTCAAGAATAGGTTTTCCATCAAGACAATACCCAAAAATTGCTCTAGTTCCAAAACTATTAACCACATCAATCCAAATCATTTATTTCTTATAAAACAACAATTTGCTTCCCAACACAAAACATTAATCAAGCCTAAGGACAAATCACAACTTCTTCACGAACAAGAGCTTCATGCAAAACTTATCAATCCATCCTTAAATACAAAACTAATAATTAAAATAGCAACTATAACCTCTAATAAGCAAGAAACATCAATTAATTAACTTGATTTACAAGATGATCACCCAAACCCCCTTTTTCCTCTAGGATTAGCACCTAGGGTTTCAAAGAAAATGGGGAATAGTTGGTTCACTTCATCCATGATCACAATCAAGCATTCAATTAAGCATAAAACAAGAATTAAAAACAAGAAAAGGTAACACTACACACAAAAACCAACCCCACGGTTTTGGGGCTGTTATGGAAGGAGAAGAAATTGATTACAACTCACTTACCAATGTGTGGAAGAGGAAGTCAAGAATAAGAAGAAGTTGGAAGTGATGGAGGTTGAAGAAGGGAGGTGGAATCACGCCTAGAGGAAGAAGAAGATGGCCATGGAAGTTCTTGCTTTCTCTCTCAAAAATGGAAGAGGAAATGAAATGAAGTGAGAAATGAGAGTGGGGGTCGCTGTTCTGCTGAGAAAAAGGAGGGGAGTAGGATTTTGGGTGGGTATTAGGTGGATTTAAGTGGGAAATAGCCCACCATGGTCTCATAATAAAAGAGGGAGGGTCACGCTAGGAAAAAAGAAATGGGAAGAAGTGAGATTTGGGTGGAATTTGGGTGCTCTTCAATAAATACTAGTGCACCATGAGTCATGATTTTAAAGGTTGTGATTAAAAGAAGGAAAGTGTAAGAGATCACAAGATTTAAGAACTACCAAATTAATCACTAAAAGTTTGACTCCTAAACACATTGCACAAAATTCTAATCTAATCACTCATTCTAAACATCTAATCCCTTATCTCTCATAATTACCCTCTAATCCTAAAGTCTCAGAGTACTAAAAATACGGCGTCGAATAACCGCGTTACCGATTAATTCTTCGCCGATTAATTTGCAAAAATTAATTTACCGAGAAATTAATTCAGCGCGTGAAAATATTTTATCATAAATAATACAAACAATTTAAAACACTCAAAAATATTCACAACAAGTTACAATTCAATTTTCTTCGAAATCGGGGTTCGTTTAGAATTTTATTCGCGGATAAAAACTACCCGGTGATTCGAAACGCGACGAAACTTCGTTAGAATTTTTCGATGATATTCGAACCATGAATTAATATAAAATATTAATTCTTGAATTTAACTTTATCTTGATTTAATTCAATCAATTTCCCAGTCAGCACAAAATACGCGTTATCATGTCACGTAGAAAACTTATAATAAGTATAACTGATGAATTCTCCTTAAAAGCAGCATACGTCTACGCTGTCAATTAATTTGAATTGACATCATGAATAATAATTATTTATAATAAATAAATTATTCAAAATAGTCAAGATAATTCCCCGTACTCTCAATAAGTTGTTGAGGTGATCAATCTCTATTACTTATCTTCCAGTATTCGGGATTTTAACGCTAAAATAATTTTTCTTAAAAATTGGGATGTAACAATACCACCCCCTTTAAAATAGTTTTGTCCTCAAAACTACACGGATAGCAAAATACGAAAAATTACTTTACTCAAAATTGTAAAATAATTTGCACACATAAATATTCACAATACTTATTATTATATGTAGTACTATAATATTTATAGCTACATAATATAGTATGCAATAGTAGCAATCACAAGGCATAAACATATAGCACACCACAAAATAAGTGTAGTTAGTGGACGAAAAAATCCTTGCGACTGACTGATGCTTCCTTCCCGAACACGACATCTGTTCATCCACGATCATGATCATGCTCACGAACACGAACAACGAACATGAGCTCGACTACAGTTACGCGTAATTATTCTGGAAATAATATTACCCTATTCACATGCAATCGTGGTTACACATAGCTAGAATATAAAAGACCACTTAAGCTTCCAAAAAGATTATAAATCCCTTCCTTAAATCACATGTTTTTCCTAAGAAAATTTCTCCACCTCTGCAAAATCACTAAAATGAAGGTTGATGGAACAAAAGTTTACTTAAGACTCAACCATTCTCATGGATAACAAAGTTCCTTTGAAATTAGGTCCTCATCGTCTCAAAATCATCAATCAAATTTCAATTAAGGACTAAAGTACTCCCAATCTTAAATCAACAACTCATTCTCTCTAAAATCCTTTTAGATCAACGTTCTAAAAAAGTATACATCTTTATCAATGAAATTACTAACTATTAAGTGGTAAAATTGAAAATTCTGTTTAGTAATACTTTACAATTGAAAGATGCTAAAACAAGATTGAAATAACACCTATAGACACGTTACAACTTACTCAAAATTTTTAGAAACAAACTTCTAACCTAAACAATAGGAAATTATTCTCTTCCAAAAACTTAGCACAAGAATTAAGCTCCTAAAACAATAATTTATCAAGCACTAACATATTAACCGAGTAAAACTTAGATTAACAATTAAAATTACTATTCACTCTCACGGGTTTAATGAACTTCAACGACACAAATTAAGGTTTTGCACACAATTTCCAAATCCTTTCTAGCAACAAAACTCATACTAAAATTAAAACATTTCTAAACTAAACATTTTCCAAGGCTCCACCTTATTCAAGAATCACAAGAATTCCTTTAAACAGCGGGTGTTTCATGGCCTTAAAATACCAGGTCAACTTAACAACAATTATGCTGAAGCCATTTTCCTACAATTTAAATAAATCAACCCAAAATTTCAAATCCCTAAGGTTATCTTCCTATCATCACTCAGTTCAAGTTCAAGGATTACAAAACCAACTCTTTTCTAAATCGAACACAAGATAACAATACTAAATATTTTTCTTGATCAAACATAAAACAACAACTAATTGCACATAGCTTTTTAACAAAGGATTAATAATAAAACATTTCTCTATCATTCCTATATTACGACTAAACACAAAACTACCAAGAATTTAGTTAGAAAAATTTGAAATTAAACCTCACACATAGTATATGTGGTCACGGGTACATACTTCCGATAACAAACACCAAAACTTGTTTTGTTTTTCCAAAAGAAAATAAGATCAGGTACATTTCCCAACAAAACAATATAAAAATAAGGTAGAAGACATTCCTGAACCCGAGATTGACTAGAAATTTTGGAAATTATCTTTTACTGCAAAAGGAGACAAAACCTTCCTAAAATTTTACCACGAAATTATAATTTAACAAAATCGTCTAAAAACTAAGAACCATTCTTGACAAGATCATTAACAAACAATATAGGAATTGAAAACAACAATTAAAATACTCACCTAGAGCTCCTCCAAGAACTCGCGGTGCTAATACATTAACAGAAGCAGAACATCAACACCCTCAGTATTATCAACATTAACAACAGCTCCCACATCAACCAATAACAGGAAAAGAAAAAGGGGTTTTCCTCCTAAATCATCCTAAGGCTCTCGGTTTTCTAAGAGGGAAGTAGAAGGAAATGCAGCTCTATAAGCCTCTGAAGATCCCTCACACTACCCACCACCACACAGTTTTGTATATTTAGGAGGAAGGTTGAAGAAAATAGGCTTCTAGAGCATGAGTGCCTTGCGACGCACCAAAGGGGAAGGATAAAAGGGAATCGAATTTCTTTCCACTCAACCACTACCTAATAGACCAATTATTCCCCCACTTTCCTTTTGAAACGTGGCCGACAACATAATAAGGGAATCAATATATATATATATATATATATATATATATATATATATATATATATTGATATATATATTAAAGGAAATCTCCTAAGATCTAAAAAAAATCAAGACAAGGTTTGATATAAGAATCCTAAGTACTACCCTATAACTAGCTCCCACCTAGTCACGCACTAAATCACACTATATTCCCCACTTACCCTCTGGGTTCCACTTAACTGTGTCAAATGGAGCTCGCGTGAAATTAAATTGTCACGAAATATTTAATTAACGCTTGGTAGAACTGATCATGTATAATATTTTCGTTGGGAAAATATGAGTACGCTCATAATAAGTAAACATTCACGCAATCAATCACATATATTCACAGTAGTATAAAGGTAGACAGACTACTACAAAACACAGATGTTAGTGGCAAACATGTCACACTCACAAAAATCACAAAATAATTTCGGTTTTCAAGTATAATACATATCAAAATACTTCAAACATCAACCATTTACGTGATCTATATCTAGGACCACTAATATGCCACAGATCATGTTAAATAATAATAATAATAATAATAATAATAATAATAATAATAATAATAATAATAATAATAATAATAACCACGTCTCCTGCCAACAGCCTCGGAATTCATCTCCTATTTCCTGAAGAACTTGAGAGTTCTAGGGTGACAAAAGGTCAACCAATCCTTTGGTCTCTACAGCTTTCTCTTCTCACTGTCGTCCTAGGAATTCACATTGATCATTCGGAGTAGTCCGTTGAGTAATAATAACTGCCATCTCTACCACAGCTTCGGTTATCTGAATCTTCTAATCCATGTCGGTTCTAACAAAAAGAATTACTCGTTTCTGAGATATTGGATTCCCACAAGGTTTTACAACCTCATCAGAACCCCACAACAATTTCGTGTCTCAGGACACATTGTTTCAGTTAAGAAACAATATCAAATAATTATAAGTAGAGCTACTCCACTTGAGGAACAACTAGCACACAAGCACAATTAAACTCACAATAAGACACAATTTGACCTCTAACCATTGTTCTCTACACAATCCGTCACTTGACCAGCTATAGTTTTCCCAACTCACAGTCCGGTTAGAACCGAACCGCTCTGATACCACTTTTGTAACACCCCGTTTCTGAAGTGCTACTAAACTAGTATTCTGACAAAAGTTGACATGTTTCCGAAATGTGGAATACTCTGCTCGTAGGGTCTCTGAAAAAAATGTGATTCTATTTTTTTTCTTTTTCTGCAAAACTTCTTTTTTAAAATAGCGGACAGAGTATCACAATGACTTTTAGAAACATGGCGACGAATAATTTAAGACACCAAATAAACCACATTCGCGACATTCATTTATTTCCATCAATTCATATATGATAATACATGTTGAAAGCATAACAGATACTTTATTATAACACTGGAATGAACTACAAATATCCTATAGCTGGTCGACATGTTACACTCCTTACTAGACAACTAGTAAGTTCCACAACCATAACACCAGTAGACCGCTGGACGACTAACCTCAGCTGCTCTTCTCTGCAGTTCTGAATCCTTCGCTTGCTCTGCCATCTGGGTTACATTCATCAATTTAAAGAACCACTGGCAAGGGTTAACTTCTTACAAAAAGATACGTACAAATACATCAACATATTTAACAACAAAGCATATTACATAGACATTATGGAACTCACATGCTTCGACACAAATAAATCAACAAACATGACACACGAGATAACAAAATGCACAGTTCTCAAGATGCAACTCAAGACCCTCTCTTGCGACACTTTCGACAATTTTCCGAAAAGTAACGCCGAACAAGCTGCTGAATTCTAGCCATTATAGCCTTGAGCTCCACGACCACCCTAGGATATTCAGATCAAGTTCCTTGATGCTACGACGTCTAGCTAAGCTGCCGAAAAACCAGCCGGAGCTTTTTAGCGGATCCTAGCACCTTAGGTTAATCGGATTGAACCTAAAAAACGTCACGACTAAACTTTCGCCCTCCAATGAATAAATCGCCGCATACAATAATTCGAGAAGCAATTCGAATAAGTATTCAACCGCATATCAAATAAATATTCACGCCAAGCTTAACACAATGCAACACAGTTCAACAGTGTAAGCAATCCATCACAATCAATCATATCTCATTAAGTAATGATATTGACAACTCAGTTCATCCCTCTACAACTCAATGGGGTTGGCAAAGAGGTAATTATACAAGTGTGGGGGGTTGCGGACAGCTGCCAACCACTTGTAGACAGGCCCACTAGATAATAACATAAGCTCAAATACTAAAACGAAGGGATACGAGACCCTCACATCGAACCCTGAGGCTCTCAGACTTCTTCGATATGCAAAACAAAATTTAAATATTATTCATATTTAAAAGTTGCCCTTACCGAGACTCGAACCAACGCACTCTCGGTCTCACGTGGCACGAACTCAAGTTTCACAAGTCCTAATCATCACAACATTACTTAGCACAATCCTAGGCATGCACTAACTCTAACTTCCTAACTCTCAAATCCCAAAATCTCTAACCAAATCACTTACACTAAGATACACAATTTGAAACGCATATTTTTAAAGAACTACATACTCTAGAAAGGTAAATAAATAAACAACTAAAAGGATAGAGTTTTAAAACGTAAGGTTCATTTGAAAGGATGCATTAAGTTGGAAAACAATGTTTTCAACTACTATGCTTATTTCTCCAAACCTTAAAACAAAACAATACTAACTTTACACCTTTCTAATAAATCAATTAAACACAATCAAAAATCATTCTTTTCTAAACTTTCCAACTTGCCCAACAATTACATACAACTACCAAGAATTAAAACATAAAACCATTTTTGCTTCTCCAAAGCCTCTAGGGCTCTCGGCCTCACCTCTCCTTTTCCAAAGAAAATTTGCAAACTTCCAAAACAATGCAACAATGCCATCTAAAACCCCACTGTGTTCATAAAACCACTAACTATAGTACAAGGCTAAGCCTAGTCAAGTTCCAAAAATGTTTCCAACTTTCTCAAGAACAGGTTTTCCAATAAAACTTTTCTAACTCTTTGATTCAAACCATTTTCACATAACAAATACAATTATGTTAACTAACAAACAAAACCATCAACTAATTTCATGCTTCACCAATAAATCCCACTAATTCCCTTCCATAAACCTATAGGGCTCGCGACCCTTAGCCTAAAATTTGGGATCAATTTGACAAACTTCCAAAATAATTTTCAATGCCATTTTATATGCAATTTTCTTCACAACAACAACTATAACCCAAAAGAAAGCTTCATTAAGACCCAAAACCATTTTCAAAAATAGGTTTTCCATCAAGACAATACCCAAAAATTGCTCTAGTTCCAAAACTATTAACCACATCATTCCAAATCATTTATTTCTTATAAAACAACAATTTGCTTCCCAACACAAAACATTAATCAAGCCTAAGGGCAAATCACAACTTCTTCAAGAATAAGAGCTTCATGCAAAACTTATCAATCCATCCTTAAATACAAAACTAATAATTAAAATAACTATAACATCTAATAAGCAAGAAACATCAATTAATTAACTTGATTCACAAGATGATCACCCAAACCCCCTTTTTCCTCTAGGATTAGCACCTAGGGTTTCAAAGAAAATGGGGAATAGTTGGTTCAGTTCATCCATGATCACAATCAAGCATTCAATTAAGCATAAAACAAGAATTAAAAACAAGAAAAGCTAACACTACACACAAAAACCAACCCCACGGTTTTGGGGCTGTTATGGAAGGAGAAGAAATTGATTACAACTCGCTTACCAATGTGTGGAAGAGGAAGTCAAGAATAAGAAGAAGTTGGAAGTGATGGAGGTAGGTGGAATCATGCCTAGAGGAAGAAGAAGATCGCCATGGAAGCTCTTGCTTTCTCTCTCAAAAATGGAAGAGGAAATGAAATGAAGTGAGAAATGAGGGTGGGGGTCGCTGTTCTGCTGAGAAGAAGGAGGGGGTAGGATTTTGGATGGGTATTGTGTTGATTTAAGTGGGAAATAGTCCACCATGGTCTCATAATAAAAGAGGGAGGGTCACAGTAGGAAAAAAAAATGGGAAGGAAGTGAGATTTAGGTGGAATTGGGTGCTCTTCAATAAATACTAGTGCACCATGAGTCATGATTTTAAAGGTTGTGATTAAAAGAAGGAAGTTGTAAGACAACACAAGATTTAAGAACTACCAAATTAATCACTAAAAGTTTGACTCTAAACACACTGCACAAAATTCTAATCTAATCACCCATTCTAAACACCCAATCCCTTATCTCTCATAATTACCCTCTAATCCTAGAGTCTCAGAGTACTAAAAACACGGCGTCGAATAACCGCGTTACCAATTAACTCTTCGCCGAATAATTTGCGAAAATTAATTTACCGAGAAATTAATTTAGCGCGTGACAATATTTTATTGTAAATAATACAAAAAATTTAAAACACTCAAAAATAATCACAACAAGTTACGATTCGATTTTCATCGAAATCGTGGTTCGTTTAGAATTTTATTCGCGGATAAAAACTACCCGGTAATTCGAAACGCGACGAAACTTGGTTAGAGTTTTTCGACGATACTCGAACCATGAATTAATATAAAATATTAATTCTTGAATTTAACTTTATCTTGATTTAATTCAATCAATTTCCCAGTCAGCACAAAATACGCATTATCGCGTCACGCAGAAATCTTATAATAAGTATAATTGATCAATTCTCCTACTGCATATGTTTACGCTGTCAATTAATTTGAATTGACATCATGAATAATAATTATTTATAATAAATAAATTATTCAAAATAGTCAAGGTAATTTCCCGTACTCTCAATAAATCATTGAGGTGATCAATCTGTATGACTTATCTTCCAGTATTCGGTATTTTATCGCTAAAAAATTTTTTCTTAAAAATTGGGATGTTACACTATGCAACCTATTGGTGCAATATGTTGAATCAAGAGAAACCACATCACCAAAATACCGATAATCAATGAGCATCCTTGCATCTGCCTAGAATACATTTGTGATTTGATCTTTAACATCTATTTGATAGGCATGGTAAAAAGATGCATTTTCAACCAACTTTCTCTAAAAGTAGTGCAATAGATAATCAGCTTCCCCATGTACCCAACTCCTTTGCCTTCTTTTTCGGAGATAATTATTTTGATCAATACGAATAAATCCCAAGTTAATTCTACCTCCCACTTCTTTGCTCATCAAATTATATGCCTTCCTTTGGTGTAGGCCAGCATCATCTGCTAGATCAATTTGATGGCATTGAACTTCTGAAACCTTTCATTGAGATGACAACATATGAGTTGTTTCTTGTAGATTTAAAATGTGGTTATGCTCCTCCACAAAATCAACCACCATAAATTCCCCACCCATATTCCTAAGTCCTAACCCTGTTGGACAATTTGTTCTGGTCTCCGGTCTTGGATTGATTGTCTTATAATCCCGTTTGTCTGACTTTCGCAAGCCTTCTTTACAACAAACAAACCTACAAGAAGTAATTGAGCCATCTTTTCTCTTGTGTGCATATTGTTTTCTCACTCCAAATCCAACTCTCCTACCATAATCAACCAAAAACTTCCAAGCATCCTTAGTGCGATCAAAAACCATATTCATCAAATTATATGCCATATCCCAAGTTAATTCTACCTCCCACTTCTTTGCTCATCGAATTATATGCCTTCCTTTGTTGTAGGCCAGCATCATCTGCTAGATCAATTTGATGGCATTGAACTTCTAAAACCTTTCATTGAGATGACAACATATGAGTTGTTTCTTGTAGATTTAAAATGTGGTTATGCTCCTCCACAAAATCAACCACCATAAATTCCCCACCCATATTCCTAAGTCCTAACCCTGTTGGACAATTTGTTCTGGTCTCCGGTCTTGGATTGATTGTCTTATAATCCTGTTTGTCTGACTTTCACAAGCCTTCTTTACAACAAACAAACCTACAAGAAGTAATTGAGCCATCTTTTCTCTTGTGTGCATATTGTTTTCTCACTCCAAATCCAACTCTCCTGCCATAATCAACCCAAAACTTCCAAGCATCCTTAGTGTGATCAAAAACCATATTCATCCTTGGCTTCCAATCTTCTTGCATTTTGTCCAAAAATTTCGGCATTCCTCGAAAGAAAAAAAAAAAAAAAAATATATATATATATATATATATATATATATATATTACATACTGTTGAAACATGAATATCAAATCAATAAAATGAAATTCATTTCATTTTTTTTTGGTACAAAAGAGGGCCAAAATTCATTTCTTATATTATTTAAAAGGAGTACAGAAGTCACAAATACGTACAATTCCCACTGAAATAAAATATCACTACAAAATATTATAAACATATACACTGTTCATATATTAAAATTTTCAATTTATATGTAACATCTCAATTTTTAAGAAAAGTGATTCTAGCAATAAAATCCTGAATACTCGAAAAATAAGTCATAGAGATTAATCACCTTAATGATTTACTTCGAGTACGGGAAATTATTTTGAGTTATTTTGAATAATTTATTTCTTATAAATAATTATTATTCATGATGTCAATTCGAATTAATTGACAGCGTAGATGTATGGTGCTTTTAAAGATATTCATCAATTATACTTATTCTAAGTTTTCTGCGTAACGCGTATTTTTGTTGACTAAGAAATTGATTGAATTAGACGAAGATGAAATTAAATTTAAGAATTGATATTTAATATTAATTCATAGTTCGAAAATCGTGAGAAAACTCTAACGAAGTTTCGTCGCATTTCGAATCGCCGGGTAAATTTTATCTGCATTAAAATTTAAAACGAATTCCGATTTCGATGAAAATCGAAATGTAACTTATTGTGATGATGCTTGAGTGTTTTCAATTGCTTTTATTATTTATGGTAAATTAGTTTTCGTGAATTAATCGGTAACGAGATTACTCGACGCTGTATTTTTTTTAGAACACTCGAGACTCTAGAATTAGTGGATAAGCTTGAGCTAGAAATAGGTGTGATGTTTTAATTGGGTTAGGAATAAATATCTTGATTAGATGATCGGTGTCAAGGTTATCTACTTGATTTTATCCACTAGTTTTTTTTATTTGAATTAATAATTTTATTATTCCTTCCCTTATTCTTTAATCAGCCGAAGCCTCCCACACTCTCACCCATTTCATTTTTTTTTCTCCTTCTAAGTTTCTAAGTGTTGATGAAGAAGAAGAGTAAGCCAAGTTTCCCTTTCTTTCCTCCTTTTCCTTGTTCAGCCAAAGCACCCTCCCTCATTCTTCATCTCTTCATTTTATTTTATTTTTGTTCCTTTGCTCATCTAAATGTTGGTGAGAAAGGAAGCTAATTATTCTCTTGCTTTTCTTTTGTTCAGGCCGAAGCCCATCCCATAATAACTCTCTCATTTTAATTTTTTTTTCCTTTTGGGTTAACCAAGTGTGGGTGAAGAAAAGTTAAGCTCCTTTTCATTCTTTTTCCTCTTCTTCTAACCGTAGCCTCCTTCCATTTAAACACCACTATTCCTTCCAAATTTCCTTCTTCATTTTGGTGCTGGATTCTTAGGTGTTTGAGTGAGTATTGAATCAAGCTTTCTCTTGGTATTTTTACAACCAAAATCGTGGTCCTGTTTATGTTTTTGGGTGAGGGTTTCTTTTTAATTTATTGTCTATTTACTTGTTTATTTATTTATATATTGTCTTGGTTTTGATCATGGAGCAAAGGGATAAAGTTTTCCCCAAATTTTGTGAACCCTAGGTTCTATGAAAAAAGGGAAAATGTGATTGCTCAAGTGAATCTCGCAATTGGTTTAGGATTCTTGCTTCTTATATGTTAGTATTGCTATTGTTGTTTTCAATTTTGGTTGAACCAAAAGATTGAATAGATTTAATGAAAACCTTGTATTCTTGAAGAAGCTTGAATTGGATTTTGATTTAGATTATGAATTGATTTTGGAAATTTACTGTTGCTTTTGCACAAAAATTGAAATATGGAATTAGTGGGATTAGTTGTTGGAATATGTAATTAGTTGTTGAAATATATGTTTAGGTTGATTAAATTGCTATTGGAATTATTGTATATGTTTAAGTAGAAGAGTTAGTAAGTTATTTGTAAAAATGGTGGTTGAGGGACTTGAAAAGCATGTTGAAATTTGATTGGGTTTGTTTACTAAGTATTAGCATTGTCATGATCATAGTTTAAATAACTTGAATCAAAGAATTGAAAAGATTTCTTGGAAACCTTTGTTTGTGTAAATTTGGATATAATGATTGAATGGATGTGTTTCTAGGCTTTAGAGAATTATGAATAAGTGGTTGATTGAAGTTTTTTTTCACTTTAAAGCTTTCAAGAAAATTTAAAAATGTGTTATATTTAACTTCTCAAGAAATGATTTTAGTCTTGAAACCTTATTCTTTCAAGTAGTTAGTAATTAAATGTTTAATTGGAAATGCTTTGGTTGGAAAAAGGGAAATTTCGTGCAAAACTTGTCTTGACATATATGCATACTTAATTGGAATTTGAGTAATTAGATTTTGTGAAAAACACACACTTGAAAACATGATTTTGAAAAATGGTATATGACTTGTAATATGTTTTGAAATATGGTTAAATTATGCCTTGGATATGTCTTGATACTTTGAAGTCTTGAAGTTTAATTAAATGACTTAGAACTGACTTGTTTATTTGAAAGGAAGTTTGGCAATTTTATTTTCGAAAAAGGGGGTAAAAAGCCGAGAGCCTCAAGGGAGGTTGTGGGAGGAAAATTATTTTGTGAACTTGATTCTAAATGCTTGATTAATATGTTTCAAGACTTTAGAAATGTAAAAAATGATTCTTTGAAAGTTAGCACTTTTAAAGTAAGTTTTATGTGATCGTGTTTGGCTAGGATAAAGGGATTAGGATGAGAGCCTAAGGTTTTAAATTTAGTCTTAGAATTGTGCTAAGCTTACCTCGTGTGATAGGAGTTGAGGGATCCGAGTTCGTGCGACATGGGATCGAGGATTGAGGAATACGTGGATACGCGCTGTTGGAGTACAGTAAGGGCTTCTTCTAGATATTACTTAGAGTTGAATAATTACTTTTATATGTTAGTGTAAGGGCACTTCACATTTCCATACTTGTATAGTATGTTAGCGTAAGGGCAACTTTAGAGATTGATAGGAATTTAAATTCAAGTATTTATGCGAAGAAGTCTGAGAACCTCAGGGTTCGAAGTGAGGGTCTTGTACCCCTTCATTTTACTGCTTTGTGATATTATGATTATTTAGTGGGCTTGTCTGCAAGTGGTTGGCAGCTGTCCCCAACTCCCCAAACTTGTTTGATTGCCTCTCTGCCAACTCCATTGAGTTGCAGAGGGATGAACTGAGTTGTTTGATTGTCGTTGTTTGCTGAGTTATGATTGTTGAGATGAATTACTTATACTGCTGAACTGTTCGCACTATTTTGAGTTTGGCATGAATATTATTTTATATGCGGTCTAATAATTATTCAATTGTTTCCTGAATTATCGTTTGTGGCGATTTATTCATTAGAGTGCGAGAGTTTAGTCGAGTCGTTGAGTTGTCGTGACGTTTTTGAGCTTCGATCCGATTAACCTAGGGTGCTAGGATCCCCTAAATGGCTCCGACTTGTTCTGCGGCAGCTTAGCTAGACGTCATAGTGTCAAGGAACCTGAGCTGAATGTCCTAGGGTGAGCGGAGAGCCGAAGGATACGGCTGGTATTTAGTGGATGGATCGGTATTAATTTCCGAAAATTGTCAAGTGTTGTGAGAATATGAGTCTTGAGTTGAGTCTTGTGAGAGTCTTGAGTTGCGTCTTGAGAACTGTGCATATTATTGTGTTGCCTCTAGTTTACGATTTTGCTATTTCCTGCATTTATGTTGTGTTGTTATATGCCTTGTTGTCGAATATGTTGTCGTATGTGCATATGTCTCTTTATTTTAAGAAGTTGATCCTTGCCAGTGGTTCTTTCAATTAATGAATGTAACCCAGATGGCGGAGTAAGTGGAGGACTCGGCACTGTGGAGAAGAGTAGCTGAGGATAGTCGTCTGGCTTTTTACTTGAACTTCTGGGGTAACTTACTAGAAGTTTAGTAAGTGATCTAGCATGTCGACCAGCTATAGAATATTTGTAGTTCATTTCAGTGGTGTAATAAAATGCCTATTATGTTTTCAGACATGTATTGTCCTATATGAATTGATGGAATAAATGAGTATGGTTAATGTGGTTTATTTGGTGTCTTAAATTCTTCACCGCCATGTTTCGAAAATCGCTGTGATACTCTGACTGCCCTTTTAAGAAGTTTAAAAATATATATATATAGAACCATATTCTCAAAAAATATGCAATACAGAGTATTTTGCCTTTCAAAAATATGTCCACTTTTGTTAGAATACTAGTTTAGTAGCGCTCTAGAAACGGGTGTTACATTATCCATATATACACTTTTCATATATGTACTTTTGTCCATCTGATTTTAACAGGCTTCTTATCGGGTTATAGATTTATAGTTGACAAGTTACTTTATTCTCTAAGCATGATTTGAAGGGAGATATAGTCAGAAATAACATGAATTATTATACTTAAATAAGTGCTCGCATAACTAGAAAAACAATAACAATGGATTCATTATTTATTATTATTTTTTTTTGAAAATGATTCTTTATTTATTATGCACACTTTAAATCATAAATTGAAAGTTAAAATAAAAACGAACAAAGACTAACCACGACAGTCAGTTGATCAATTACGGTGACATTGCACACTCTGTTTTCAGGTAATGAATTGCACACTCTGCCACAAGGAGATGAACAAAAAAGAAACAAGGGAAAATGATATTAAGGTATATTATTATTATTATTTTAGTGGCACTAATGGCCATATTACAACTGTCCCCGAGTGGAGTAAGGTGATTAACCTGGATTGGGGACAACCCATTGGACAGTAATGAGGGAACAAAGTGCAGAAAGCATGAATGAGCAAGTGAGAGAAGTGCAGAAAACATGAACGAGTAGGAGAGTGGAGTAAACTAAAGTTAAAAGTCTTAAGGTCCCTAACCCACTCTCACTCTTAGGCTTAAAAATATCAGTTCACTTCACCCATGGAATCTTCTTCCTCGTTGACATCCCTCCCCACAAGAACTCCCTCTGTACCCTAACCACATGTTTCCACACCTTCACCGCATCCTAAAATAAGATACGTAAAAGATCGGAATACTACTAAGCACTGAATTGAGAAGGATTATCCTGTCTCCTAAACTAACACTCCTATGTCGTTTCCGAGTGACAATGCGAGTACAATATTTTATAAATAAAACCTGTTCCGGACTGGGCCGAGGCCCAATCCGAAGATCCACTTTCCAGGCCCATTTCCGCGCCAGTTCGTTCCGCCTTCCCTCGAGACCATGTCAACGTGGCCGATCCAATGGTCCTCAGCAATCCACCCCAGCTCATCACAGGCTGGCAACGATCTGACGGTACCCCGGGTATCACGGAACAGTTATTCATCGGTAACCGTCCTCAACTCGTATTAAAAGAGAACGCAGTGAAACGATCGAGGTAATTATGATTTTTCCACCTCTTCACTCACCTCTTACACACACTGACTTGAGCGTCGGAGTGTTTGCAGGTACACCACCCCAACACGCCGTCGTCATCCGTCGTGGACGCTGCCGTATCGCTTCTTTCCAGTCATCCTCTGAAGTTCTGTTCAGAACATTGGCGCCATCTGTGGGGATCATTTCTGATTTCATTTCTCTTTGTCGACGTTTTCCTTTTTCGCTCGACGATGGTAGGTCGGCGTCGGATCCACGACTCGCAGTTCCACTCATGCAAACGCAGATCTTGAACCACCGAATCCGCCGATAGCTCCGGCGGAACCACCTCACCATGAACTTGTTAATTTCATCGTTGAATGTGAGAGACAGAGGAGTAACCTTCCGCCTCCGCATCAGAATGACGTCGTTCCGATCGTTGCTGCTCAAATCGATACAGGAACAGAGACCGCCACCGTCCTCATCCGTGAGTTCCGTGAATTCATTCGAAGCCATGCTGAAGCGATGCATGCTCAGAATCAACGCCTCGATCGAATGGAGAATCAGCAGAAGGAAATCTATGCTCGCGTCGCCACACAGATCGAAAACAAAGAAGATCGTGTTTCTCGTTCTCCTCAGAGATCGAAGGAGTCTGAAAATCTCAGATCTGTTCATCGCCACCACCGTGGCACGACTCAACACCGCTCTGTGCATAGAGCACACCGCCGTAACCGTTCAGTAGATCGTACTCCGCCTCGCCGCCACAGATCTGAGATCCGTTTGCCTCAAAACGGAAGAAATGAGCAAACACACCGCGGAAGAGTTTCTTCCAGAAGTCTTTCTTCTGAACCTGATATGCCACACTCTCCACCGCACCGTCGCCGCTCCCCGACGCGCGCATCTCATCGCGAGCGTACCACCACGAGTAGCGACACTCCTCCTAGAAGAGCCGCCTCAGCCTCTAGGCGGCGAGTCAAATCTCCTGGCCGCACCTCTCACCACCGCCGTGCTCATTCTATCTCATCAACCCCTTCTCAGAGCGATGACACAGGTGACGCGTGCGAGGCCTTTGGTCCTTTTACGTCCAAGATTATGAAATTCCCGATTCCGAAGCATCTTCGGAAACCGCCCTCTTTGGACTCCTACGACGGAACCACTGACCCCGACGAACATGTTGGCTGCTTTGACACTGTCATGGACTATCGAGGCGCCCAAGGGCCGGTAAAGTGCAGAATCTTTCCCCTCACTCTGAAGAAGGCGGCCTTGTCTTGGTTCCAGACTCTTAAGAAAAATTCCATTGGTTCGTGGACTGAGCTCGTCGACCAGTTCTCCGCGCATTTCACTGCGTCTAAAGTCCAACCCAAGTCGACAGCGGCACTGGCCGCAATTCAGCAGAAGAAAGATGAGTCTATCAAAGACTACGTCGAGCGCTTCAACAAAGAAACCATTTTGGTGAAGAAATGCTCTAACGAGATGAAGCTGTACTTGCTAGAGCAAGGCCTGATTGAAGGAAATCTATTCAGCGTCGACGTTGGTATCGACAAACCGAAGACCCTGAACGAGTTCCTGAAGCGAGCTCAGAAATTTATGAATTACGAAGAGGAGTTAATAGCATGAAAAGCCAAAGACAAATCCCCAGAGTAACATTGACAACTGTCGGAGTATACGAGAAGAACTCGACCTCCTTGACGAATGCAGAGAGCTTGCAGCACTCAGCGAGGTCGCAGTGAAACAGAAAATCGCAGCAAGATACAACCGAAGTGTTGTGCCCAGGGAGTTCATGCCTGGGGATCTAGTTCTTCGACGAGCTGATGTTGGCCTGAAGAACGCCCCACAAGGGAAACTTGCGCCCAACTGGGAAAGCCCGTACAGAATCGTCGTAAAGACTGGTACCGGCGCCTACACCCTCAAGACACTACAAGGACAGCAAATTCCAAGAACATGGAACGCGGCAAAGATGAAGCCCTGAGATCGAGCCTCGTGCCGAGACCGCGTGCACGAGCTCGTGATAAAGCCTTGTGCCTTGCACAAGCACCTGATGATGAGATCGAGCCTCGTACCGAGACCGCGTGCACGAGCTCGTGATAAAGCCTTGTGCCTTGCACAAGCACCTGATGATGAGATCGAGCCTCATGCCGAGACCGCGTGCACGAGCTCGTGATAAAGCCTTGTGCCTTGCACAAGCACCTGTGATCGACCTCGTGCTGAGACCGCGTGCACGAGCTCGTGATAAAGCCTTGTGCCTTGCACAAGCACCTGTGATCGACCTCGTGCCGAGACCGCGTGCACGAGCTCGTGATAAAGCCTTGTGCCTTGCACAAGCACCTGATGATGAGATCGAGCCTCGTGCCGAGACCGCGTGCGCGAGCTCGTGATAAAGCCTTGTGCCTTGCACAAGCACCTGTGATCGACCGATGAGATCGAGCCTCGTGCCGAGACCGCGTGCACGAGCTCGTGACAAAGGCTTGTGCCTTGCACAAGCACCTGAGATCGAGCCTCGTGCCGAGACCGCGTGCACGAGCTCGTGATAAAGCTTTGTGCCCTGCACAAGCACCTCTGTAACAGGTGGATACGCAATCCAGTACTCGGGTGACCTACCAGGCCCACCTCTGCAATTTCAATATTCAGACGGCTTTAAACTCGGCTACGTCGTTGACCTTGATTATTTGATGACCTCAACCATGCCGCTTGGACAGCCAGATCAACTACTCTCACAGGGAAGTATAAAACTCGACTACGAGCACTTTACTCAGCATAAAAATTAATGCTAACTTTATTACATCAAGTTGTTGCAAATTGTCTATACTTTGACAGTAACAGCACCCCAAAACCAAAGGTCGAGCCCGCCATGGAGCTCGGCACCCAGCGTCGGAAGAACCTCACTCGCAGCTCGACCCCCGTGGTCCCGAAGACCCTAGGTCAGCGTAAAGGCTTGGTAAGCTCAAAACTCGTGCCGAGACCGCGTGCACGAGCTCTTGAAAAAGCCTTGTGCCTTCCACAAGCACTTGTGATCGAGCCTCGTGCCGAGACCGCGTGCACGAGCTCGTGATAAAGGCTTGTGCCTTGCACAAGCACATCAAGCCTCGTGTCGAGAACTGCCTCAGCAGAGGTGGAACACGAAGGTCCCGAACGAAATAATGAACAAGCACGACACGACGACGCTTGCAGTTCCTTACGAACAATGACGTCGAACGTCGACATCAACGAACTTCGACAATAAGTCACCACCTCGACATTCGAGCTAGCAACTTGGGGGGCAACTGTTCCGGACTGGGCCGAGGCCCAATCCGAAGATCCACTTTCCAGGTCCATTTCCGCGCCAGTTCGTTCCGCCTTCCCTCGAGACCATGTCGACGTGGCCGATCCAACGGTCCTCAGCATTCCACCCCAGCTCATCACAGGCTGGCAACGATCTGACGGTACCCCGGGTATCATGGAACGATTATTCATCGGTAACCGTCCTCAACTCGTATTAAAAGAGAACGCAGTGAAACGATCGAGGTAATTATGATTTTTCCACCTCTTCACTCACCTCTTACACACACTGACTTGAGCGTCGGAGTGTTTGTAGGTACACCACCCCAACACGCCGTCGTCATCCGTCGTGGACGCTGCCGTATCGCTTCTTTCCAGTCATCCTCTGAAGTTCTGTTCAGAACAAAACCAATTAAAAAGTCAATATGTATTAAAATAATGATAAAAAAATATAACTTCTAGTATGAAAACTATTTTAATATATTATCTCAAAGTTTTTAATTGGTTATCTTTACTTGAACCAAAAAAAAAAATTTAAGCCACTTAACTGATCACATTTGAAGCATAACAGGGTTTATATTTGACATGTCGCAGGTTCAAATTTCCAATAATCTTTTTGAGGTGAGTTAAATGTAATTCCCTTCGTAAGTGCTCAAAGAGCTCAGAGGTTTTTTCTACCTTGGATTGTGGTGCCATCCCTTTATCCTAAATTTTTATTTATTAAAAAAACAAAGAAACCGAATTAGTTAAGGTGTGCTCAAGTTATCTGGTCTCTAGAAACAACTTAGAAATTTAAATTATAAATTCTGGTTAGATATTGATGTGTATGAACCCATGACCAAACTAAGAGTGGTTAATTCGAATCACTGAGCATAGATAATTAACTTGATTCGCGGCTTCTTTGTTTGAATTTTTGCTTGGGTATATTTCATTTATATGCGGAAGGGGAAAGGGAGAACAATCACAATGATGGAACATGTTAATGCACGAAATGGTGCAAGTTCGTACCTTTGATCCTCTGCCTGGTAGTTGGAAGATGAGCTCCGCGGTGAGTATTCCTCCTCCGAGCGTGATGTCCTTCCTCCTTCAGACCGGCGGGTGGGGTACCTGCAAAAGGCACTCCGATGCCTAAGTTAGATAGGGCTTTTTAGGGTGAGCGTAGAGCTCGATTCATGGAGATGAGTTTAGGGTTTAGAGAGAGTAGAGAGTCCCAAACCTGGGGGGTCTAGCCCCCTTTATATAGTGGAGTTGCCTGGAAGGAAGGAAACCTCCGATCCGATTTCTGCGCGCGGTAATCCCTCCCTGAAAATTCGGGAATTAGCTGATCTCTTCCTGATATTTCGCTCCTGCCAAGCCCGTTACGTGCCGGCTACGTGATCTTCAATCTTTAGGGCGACAGCGGCCCCAAGTGTTACCTTAGGCACGCCTCGTTCTAGAAGGTTCATGAGACCTGAGTTAGCTCGCCCCTTCCCCAGGTCGACGTTATCATCGGGAAAGTCGTACCGGAAGTCGGGTCTGGCGCGTCTCAGGTCGGTGGCAGTCGTCGGCTTCGGGTAGCGAGAGCAGGCGATGCACCTGGTCAGCGAGCATACTAGGACTCGGCTTGGGACTGGTCCATAACACAAGCCCCCTAGACTCTTCGCACGAAAGGGCGGAGGGTCTATCCAATGTCCTTGGGTCGGTATCCGAGTCGAGTCACCAAGGTCGGGGGCGTGTCCCAGAAGCTTGTTTGTCTGAGGGGTCACGCTCCACGTGCTGCACCTTTACTCGGCGTTCTGCCACGTGATGGGACTCAGATGGGACGTCTGCTCAACCGTTCCTCTTCCCGCCATCGATCATCTGATGCGGCCTGAACCGCTAGATCTATATCCAGTTTCGTAAATGTAGGGCTCGGATTGGTTCGGCTCAGCTCGGTGATCCAGTTAGGAGCCCAGCTCGGAGGCCGGCCCGTAACACAAGCCCCCCTAGACTTGTTAACTTGAAAAGTTAAGAAGTCTATATTATTTGTTCTTTTTTGACCCTATGAATGAGGGCTATTGAATGGGGAGTGATCCGTTGTTGATTTTGAACCATAAGTCCCCGAGACTTACTTGCCGAGTGGCCGAGCAACTTTGTCGAGAGTAGTAGGTCGGGTTGGACCCATCTAAGTGCCACGATCGATTACATGGGTTTCAACTATCAATAATATAATGATTGGTCAGATGATCTAATCTGCGAGGCATGATGTCTAAATGTCTGAGATGACCTATGAGGTCTGATTTCTGAGGTCTGAGCTGGTGAGAGGTACTGGACCTCGACTGATCGCGTAGTCTTCCTTGGTTCATGTGCTACATGTGTCAGGCATTAACCTTATTTCCTGTCTTTACAAGGGGACGTAAGCCCCCGATTGTTTAACTGCGTCGCGGCTGCACTTATTCCAGCATCCTCGTTTTTCCTCCAGGATGGTCGGTCATGGTCGAGCTTATTCGATCTGGGCTCGCTGTGGCCGAGCAAGTTGTAACCGAACTTGTGAGAGCTACATGAGGCACTTGGAGGACCAAAAAGAGTTGCAAAATGAGAGAGATCTCTTGGCTTTCGACCTTGCGATTGAGAAGGAGAAATCCTCGACCGAAGCTGTTCGGGCGGAGGAGTATAAGAGTTTTTGTGCTCTACAGTTCAAGGAGGCCTTTGATAATGCCTTTGCCCAAATCAGGGTGGTTGCCCCCGATTTGGATATCTCAGAGCTTGACTTCACCAAGACTGCGAAGGATGGCAAGATTGTGGAGGAGGAGGATGAAGCCCGAAAAGACCAACCAGGGTGATCCCGGATGAAGCAAGGAGAAGCGGTTCTTTGCGAACATAGAGAATTATTGCCGATGGTGGCCTAACAGAGTCCAAGGGATACCTTGAGTAGTTTGTATTTGCTTTCTTTTATGCTTTGTGAGGTAGCTTAAGTGGAGCGGCGATGAGAGCTCGGCAGTCTTGGTGACTTGATGATTTAGACCAGAGGTGTTTACGAGGTCGAGTTGTGGCCGAAACCGGGCTTGCTTTAGAGCTCGCCAGGTCTTGGTCCGACTGGAATGATTAGGGAACAAAGTTTCACTCTCTTTGTGGCAAGGTTCCATTTGCGGGTGAGCTCACAAGGAGCGTCACTTTTTGAGCTTAGCGCTAGAAGGAGGGCTTGTGGAGAATCGGTCTTCGTCGGTGGGCTCATGGAGAGCTTTACCTCCGCAAACTTCGTGACGAGTTAATCTTTGTTGGGCTTCATCTCTAGGAGAAAAAGGGCTTGATGCTCCCAATTTTTAGGAGGGTTTCGATGATGCCTGACCCGAAAGGTGATCGCTCCGATCTTGTTATTGAAAGCCAAGAGGATGCCCTTGCGTAACTTGTAATTGCTCATTCGATAACCACCTCTTGCAATTCCTTTTCCTATGAATGAAATTTGACTAAGTGATGATGACTTACTTTACTTTCTTTCCACGCTTTCCTGTAGTCCTCGGGTGGCTTCCCCCCGAAAGATTTGTTTCAAATTGAAAGTTTGGAACATTAGTCCCTCGTAACGATATTAGTCGAGTGCTTGTCTAATCCGAGCATCGTTTTGAGCTGTCAGGTCTCTATGATGATTGGAGCTGGTTAGGTTTTTCTTTAGGTCGAGTTAACACCTTCCGAGCTGCTTTAGAGCTCGCCAGGCCTCTATGCTGACCTGAAATCTTTGGAACCGCAGGGGTTAGTCTTTGTCGCGCTGTGTTTGAGCTCGGTGCGTCTTTATGCTGACATGGTGTCTTTGAAACCACAATGGTCTTGTTTAGCTCGACAGGCGACCTTAGCCGAGCTGCTTTAGAGCTTGTAGGCCTCTATGCCGACCTGGTGTCTTCGAAACCACAGGGGTTGTTTAGGCCGACTGGCGACCTTCCGAGCAGCTTTTGAGCCAGGCCTCTATGCTGACCTAGAATCTTTGGAACCGCAGGGGTTGAGCTGCGAGCGAGCCCACCATGCCTTTATGCTGACTTGGGGTCTTCGGGACCACGGGGGTCGAGCTGCGAGTGAGCCCACCAAGCCTTTATGCTGACTTGGGTTTAGGACCATAGGGGTCGAGCTGCGAGTGAGCCCACCAAGCCTTTATGCTGACTTGGGGTCTTCGGGACCACGGGGGTCGAGCTGCGAGTGAGCCCACCAAGCCTTTATGCTGACTTGGGTTTAGGACCACAGGGGTCGAGCTGCGAGTGAGCCCACCAAGCCTTTATGCTGACTTTGGTTTAGGACCACAGGGGTCGTGTCGAGGTCGAGGTTCTTACGCCTGAGTCTTAGAGCTCAGTGGCGGGCTCGACCTTTGGTTTTGGGGCCTTTGTTCTGTCAAAGTATAGACAATTTGCAACAACTTGATGTAATAAAGTTAGCATTAATTTTTATCTTTGAGTAAAGTGCTCGTAGTCGAGTTTTATACTTCCTGTGAGAGTAGTTGATTTGGCTGTCCAAACGGCAATGTTGAGGTCATCAAGTAATCGAGGTCGATGGCGTAGCCGAGTTGAAAGCCGTCTCAATATTGAAATTGTTGAGGAGGCCTGGTAGGCCGCCCGAAATCTTGGGATCGGGTATCCACCTGTTGGTTGTCTTGCTCGAAAGTTTGGGCAGACATGAATAAAGCGAGAAGACCTTATACATTGCTCCAGATAATAAAGAATAAAGTGACACGAATCGTTGATGGCTCATTGTTAAGGATGAAATTTCTTTGAAAGAAACATGGAAAATAGCACTGAGGTCATCTGACTATCTGAGTTGAGGTCGGTCGAATATCTGAATGGTTGAGGTCAGCTCGGTAGTTGGGATGAGGTTGACCAAGTTGATTGGTTGGGCTTTGCCAAGCATATCTTGATCTCTTCCAAGATTTGTGTGGCTGACCTGCATTTCTTATTCTTAGGAACCGAAAGGTTTGATTTTTATCTTGACCTCTCCAAAATGCAGTTAATAAAAGATTTGATAGGATATTTTGAATAAAGAAGATATGATTTGTTAGAAATCATTGCATAAAGAACCCGGATTTGAATTCAAAGAAATCCTAATTAAGAACAGGATAAGGCAAATGCTTATTTTTTGCGGAAATTGATTAGGCTCCTTCCTAAAAATCTTACCCATAATAACCAGAGGGGAGATATAACAGGAAGGAAAACACCTGATTTAAAACACGATGGTCGAAGAAGACGCCGAGATTGTATTTGCTTGAAGACTGATCTTCCATGTTCTTGACATAATTGGCCTGCACCGAGATCAAAACTACTTTGCCGAGTGTGAGAAATATTATCTTTGGCGTTCGAATGGCAAATGCAGGCGAGTGTTTTCTCTGTGATAATGATTTGGTCAAGCCTGTTGACTATATTTGTGTCATGAAGATCGGCTTTGGTTTGATTGGTCTGATCTTGTTCTCCGTTCGGGCGTCCATTGGCGGCGATCCTCGATTTGCAGTGCTCCTCGCGTGTACCATCTTGCTCGTCGGTATCCCTGAGGCCCAGGCTAGTTTTACCGGGCCCCACGGTGGGCGCCAATGTTAATGCACGAAATGGTGCAAGGTCGTACCTTTGATCCTCTGCCTGGTAGTTGGAAGATGAGCTCCGCGGTGAGTATTCCTCCTCCGAGCGTGATGTCATTCCTCCTTCAGACCGGCGGGTGGGGTACCTGCAAAAGGCACTCCGATGCCTAAGTTAGATAGGGCTTTTTAGGGTGAGCGTAGAGCTCGCATCATGGAGATGAGTTTAGGGTTTAGAGAGAGTAGAGAGTCCCAAACCTGGGGGGTCTAGCCCCCTTTATATAGTGGAGTTGCCTGGAAGGAAGGAAACCTCCGATCCGATTTCTACGCGCGGTAATCCCTCCCTGACAATTCGGGAATTAGCTGATCTCTTCCTGATATTTCGCTCCTGCCAAGCCCGTTACGTGCCAGCTACGTGATCTTCAATCTTTAGGGAGACAGCGGCCCCAAGTGTTACCTTAGGCACGCCTCGTTCTAGAAGGTTCATGAGACCTGAGTTAGCTCGCCCCTTCCCCAGGTCGACGTTATCATCGGGAAAGTCGTACCGGAAGTCGGGTGCAGCGCGTCTCGGTCGGTGGCAATTCGTCGGCTTCGGGTAGCGAGAGCAGGCGATGCACCTGGTCGGCGAGCATACTAGGACTCGGCTCGGGGCCAGGTCCATAACACAAGCCCCTGAACTCTTCGCATGAAAGAGGCGGAGGGTCTATCCAATGTCGCTTGGGTCGGTATCCGAGTCGAGTCACCAAGGTCGGCGTGTCCCGAGCTTGTTTGTGCGAGGTCACGCCTCGTCTTTGCACCTTTACTCGGCGTTCTGCCACGTGATGGGACTCAGATGGGAAGTCTGCTCAACCGTTCCTCTTCCTGCCGTCGATCATCTGATGCGACCTGAACCGCTAGATCTATATCCAGTTTCGTAAATGTAGGGCTCGGATTGGTTCGGCTCAGCTCGGTGATCCAGTTAGGAGCCCAGCTCGGAGGCCGGCCCGTAACACGGTGGGCACCAATGTTAATGCACAAAATGGTGCAAGGTCGTACCTTTGATCCTCTGCCTAGTAGTTGGAAGATGAGCTCCGCGGTGAGTATTCCTCCTCCGAGCGTGATGTCCTTCCTCCTTCAGACCGGCGGGTGGGGTACCTGCAAAAGGCACTCCGATGCCTAAGTTAGATAGGGCTTTTTAGGGTGAGCGTAGAGCTCGCATCATGGAGATGAGTTTAGGGTTTAGAGAGAGTAGAGAGTCCCAAACCTGGGGGGGTCTATCCCCCTTTATATAGTGGAGTTGCCTGGAAGGAAGGAAACCTCCGATCCGATTTCTGCGTGCGGTAATCCCTCCCTGATAATTCGGGAATTAACTGATCTCTTCCTGATATTTCGCTCACCCGAGCCCGTTCATGTGTCTGACTCGTGATCTTCAATCTTTAGGGCTCTGACCCCAGTGTTACCTTAGGCACGCCTCGTTCTAGAAGGTTCATGAGACTGAGTTAGCTCGCCCTTCCCAGTCGGCGTTATCATCGGGAAAGTCGTGCAGGAAGTCGGTGCAGCGCGTCTCGGTCGGTGGCAATTCGTCGGCTTCGGGTAGCGAGAATCGAGCTGATCTGCACCTGGTCGGCTAGCATACTAGGACTCGGCTCGGGACCGGTCCATAACAGAACACAAATTTTTAAATTCAGATGAGCTAAAGAAAACACTGGAAGGGTGTATATGTAAATTGGCTAATCCAAAGAAGTAAGGTTACAGACTTATTGGCATGTGAAACAAGGAAGAAAGAACCCATTTGTCTAACCGAATAAGGAAAACCATTATGCTTCTGTTGTTGTTCACATGCTCCATACTTTGATAGATTCATTAGGGACCATGTGACAGTGTATTGAAGGCCCATGAGGTGCCATTAATTGTGCTTTTCCCACTAGAGTCTTGAGAGTTAAGTGAACCTTGGCTTCTTGCACTTTCCTACTCTTGAGAGAACCTTGTAAAGCCAGCTTCTTTTTATTGATCCTTTCAATTATGTAAGATTTGTTAAAAAAAATAAAAAAATTTAGTCAAGTACATAAGTTAAAGTAAAACAAGCAAGACCAAAACTACAAAGACAAACGATCCATGGCATCTCTCAACAAGAGAGGCTCCAAACCAACGGCGAGCAAGTACCAAATCTTCCGACCAGCAGCAGAGTGCACTCTCTCCTTAGCCAAAAAGTCAGCACAAGAGGTAGTTTCGCAGAACACATGGACCACCGAGACCACCCAATCTTTATCCTGATTTATTAAAACACAACAAAGCAAAAAAAAAATTTTACTATAAAATGGGTTTAATTCTCATAATCTTTATTTGATAAGCTATCTATAATTACTACTAGTAAAATACTTGTGCATTTACTCAAGTCACATCGGTCTTCACACATGTTCAAAAACAGTTTGTGTATGTAATTAAACATCTACTTAAAATTTAATATTGAATATAATTTTATTTTTTTATTTTATCAGCAAAATAAATTCATTAGAAAAAGGTGGAACTTAGACTTAAGCACATCAAGACTATTTACAATGTTGGTGGTGACAGTCATGTCATGATTTTGAAATAAAATTAGGAAAGAACCTCTTCTCCTAATAATTGTATTTTAACCAAATAAATTTAATAGAAAATTATTTGATTTCATTGTTGGTGTAGTAATGCTATTTAACATGGAGTACATAACAAGAACCAAACACAGAATTCACCTGGAAGCAAGAGGGTAAGAAAGAATAATATAGTGTCAGTGGGGTACCTCATCAATTGTCTGTATGTTCTTCAGACACGTTTCACTTAGTAGAATTGGGTGGGGACAATCATGTCTCCTTTACTAAATTTTTCAGTTGAAATTTTATACATGAATGGTAAATTGTCATAGGATTATAGAGTATTTATTTGAGGTAATTAATCTATATGTAGTAATTATTATTTTTAAATAATCAGATCACATAACTCATTCATGACCAAGGCCCTTGCTACACCATAAAAATTCCACAATTTATATTCATTTTAACCTACTTTAATTAGCTTTTTAGACCGAATGGATATTTCACCGCTATGGATTCCTTAGTTCGACTGATTGAACAGAGTTTTACCTTTTGATTTCTAGTCTTCCAATAAGTGAGACTCTACACAGATTTAAACTCGGGTTTCCCAGGTTATGCTCTTTAAGATGATGAGTTGCTTACAAATATTTGTATTAATTGTGAATAAAAATAACTTAAAAATATTTCACGCGTAGATGTAGCATAAGAATTTTTGAGGCTCTAACGACAAAGCCCATAAGAATTTTTAGGCTCACGCGCAGATGGATATTTTTATCAATAAAAACTAAAGCAAATTCTTACATCAGTCATTTGGTGGCTTGGGCCAAGGACTCCTATTTATAACGTGTAAATTTGGCAGTATATATAATACTCTCGTCTCAAATATAAGTAACAAAAAATTTATGTTTGATAGTTTAAAATATAAGTAAATTTTAATTAATTTTATCTCATTTAATGACATTATTTCTAAATTACCCTTTCATTAAGTTATGTTTTATTTTTCAATAACTTTTTTTTCCCATAGAACAAGTTCTCATGAATGGTGGTTTGGAGAATACAATTGTATTTTTTATTATATTAAGTAATGCTGAAAAAATAATTGAGCAATTACCAAAAAAAGGAAAAAATATTGAGCAGCTAATTATTTTGGTCTTTGACAAGGAATCCCCATAAGCATATTGGTGCGATTAATTTCGGGGTTGAGAGTAATATCAACCTATTTTAGCAAAAGTAAATCCCTGGGACACGTGTCTTCCTCAAGGTTTACAAATTGCAGCTCAACAATTCCCTCTTTTTTCCCTCTCTACTATCTCAAATCTCAATTTTTCCCTCTGAGTTCTATCTCTTGCGTACTCCTCTCTTCTTCGGTTCTTGTCCCCACTTCCCCCCCTTCTTCTTTTCAATCAATTTTCGTTTCTTTTTACAAAAGCTTTCCTTCACACACTTCATTTTCCCCCACCCTGATTTCTTCTTCTTCTTCTTCTTCTTTTTTTTTTTTTTCATTTCACCTGCTCTCTCAATTTGAATTTCTTTTCCCATTCCATATCACTCTCTCATTTGTTTTCCGTTACATTTTTTTTCCATCAATTTTCTATCTAATCAGTTGTTTCTCTTGTCCCCGAAGGCTGAAGCCACTCCCCACGTCGGCAACACCTCTGGTCTTTCTTCTTCTTCGTTGTAATCAGGCTTCACTTTCGGGAAACTCCATTTGAAAGTTTTTTTCTTCTTTTTCGCTGCACAAGAGTCTTTACCATGACCCATTTCTTCTGTTTTGATTCCCAAATTTGTTCTTTATTTCTCTTTTTTTTAAGGTTCAGACATTTCTTCTGTTTTGATTCCCAAATTTGTTCTTCATTTCTCCCTTTTTTTTAAGGTTCAGTTTTAATTTTAGTTAATACCTTGATACTATGCAGTTCCATTATATTTCACTTTTGGTATTTCTTGTTAAGGAATTGTAGGTGTAAAAGGAACGAGTAGCCTTCATTTTTCTTGGGGTAACAACCATTCTTTCTTCTATCTATTTGTATTAGAGAATAGAGATACATATTACATTTTCCACACATGTTCAGATATGATTGTTTTTTCTTTTGATAACAATAAATAAGCAATGCTTATGTCATGGCTATTCTAATTTTTTTCTCACATTACTTTATTTGCTTGTTTATCTCCTTCTTTTACTCCTTCTCATTAACTTTTATTCAATTTTTTGGTTCCTTTTGTTAGTTTGCTCACAAGGTGGTTG
Source organism: Calophaca sinica (assembly GCA_037113605.1). NCBI lineage: Eukaryota > Viridiplantae > Streptophyta > Magnoliopsida > Fabales > Fabaceae > Calophaca > Calophaca sinica. The sequence continues at coordinate 43,368,442 of CM073734.1, forward strand.
ATGAAATGTCTATTTCATATACAACTTATCCATGATGGAGTTGCATTTTATAAAACTGGATTTCTGGTATTAACTTTCATTTGTGTTTTCATAGAATTCAGTTGCCTTAAATAAATAATCACCATGTAAGGATAGAAAGGAACTCCTTAAATAATTGATGACATTAGTCAAGTTATTCTGAGTTTCATTGCAAAGCTCTTTGTCCCTGTTTAGATACGCATAAGCGATGCAACGATATTATTATTGGAATGAGTATAACACTTTTTCATGGCAAGATTAGTCAAGTAAGTCTGATTACAATTCCATGATAAAACTATTTTAGCATTGTTGTATGGCAGAATAATGGCCTAACTCTTACACATTTTTGAATATGTTCTTATGGAATGATGCTGCATTGTTCTATGATTGTTTCATCAAAATTGCTAGATTAATATTTGGAATCTCATTGATATAATGATTAAGCTCATGAGTTTGGTGATCTTACTATATATATATATATATATATATATATATATATATATATATATATAGTACTTTTCTCCTATATTTTCTTTTTTTATAAGTCGGTTGTTTTCTCTGATATTTTTTTTTACATCATCTCATTTTCTCATTATAATGGCAGTGAGATCAAATGGAATCTGTCAAACATGGAGATTCTTAAACTTGGAAGTGAGTGTTATCAATGACTATCAATGTTGAGATTCTGAATTTTTTCTCATGTTAGCTACTTTATTCCATCATTAAATTGTGTTCAGAATGAGATAAAACCAACCAATAGAAGTTTGGCAATCGATAGTAAGTGAAGTTTCATTGTTACAGTACTCATTTCTTGGTGGTAAATATATACAAAACACTGGCATAGAGACAATTTCTTTAACATAACTTTATATTTACTTTTAATTTAAGTGTACTGTAAGTGAATGTGTGGTGCTCAAGAAAGATCTGTGGTGTGAATAAGTTTTGGATCAACATCTCAAAGAAATGGGGCGGGTGTGATATTGTGACCCAATCAAGTTCATTCAAGTCATCATGATGGAAGGAATTGCCATGAATCCATGTTGGGGAGGTAGGTTGCATTCTAGATGTCTGATTATTTTTTCTCTATTCATCTCTGTTTTTATCAGTAGCAAAGCTGGGGTGTCAGGTGCACACTACAAGGGGAGGCTACCAAGTAATTTTTGCAGAAGGAAGCAGTCGTAGCCGTGCAACAAAAAAGGGGACTGCATTATAAGTTAATAGAAGAGATGAAATCACAAAGTCACATCTGTTCATCTGATCTCTTTTTTTGTATTACCATTTGTTTGCATTTGTAATATTGGGCTTGATATAGAAGTTAGTATGGACAGGTTTACATGTAGCTTGGTGTTGAGTATGTGGGGCTAAACACTGATTTTGGTGGTTGTATTTTGGTGGCCTTGGCTCTCCTTGAGCCTTGGCCCGTCATTATTAATAAATATTTCTTTGCCTTTGCACAAAAGAAAAAAAAAACCCCATTATTTATATCATAAACAATGACCTCATCTTCTTGGCTGGGTGAAGCATAACTAGGGGTCTGACATATTTTCTTTTTGTGGTCTTTTGTGATGAAGTGTCTTATTCTATCAAGACATTAAATAGTTGCTACAAGGTGGTAGACATTAAATAGTTATGTAACATAGGCATATGATGGAATAACTTTCACCCCTTCATTGGAAAGGAAGTATTTAAATGTGACCGCAATTGAAGGAAGGGAAGTATTTAAATGTGATTGCTAAAATGTACATTACTATGGCTTTTTTCTGCTGAAGGGAAATTATAAAGTGTAACTTTACTTTGCCAAGGCAATGATTTCTGATGAGCAGAAATTCAGCAGCATTGGAAGTCACATGTTTGATGTTTCAATTCAATTGAGTAATAAAGCAAACTATTTGTTACTTCTTTTTAGTTTCTTCAAGAATATTACTCATATTTGTATATGGTTTTCCAATGAAATAGAAGATCTAATTTCAAAACTTTATATCGACAGGTTTTAAATATTGAAAGATTTTGAAGTATAATGAAAAAAGCTGGTGGAATTGCCAAAGGAATTGCTAAGGAGTTTAATGTTGCTGTTAATGAAAGGACCATGGAAATCCAGTTATTATGGGCAGTTATCTTGGAGTACTAATTCTGGAGATTCTTACTTGCAAGTTCCCTGGCCTGCTACCATTTTGCAATAAGGTAAAGGAAGTGAGGTGAGTTTGGCAAATTGGGTCCATTCAATTGTTCTAGAAGAGTGACCTAGCACTATATTTGATATTAAAAAAAGTTGATCTCTGCTCTTAATCTTTGATGATGTAATCATGCATATGACAAGAATAGAAAGTAGAATTTATAATAGTTAGTAATTTTTATTAAATATTTTGCTTCTGCATTGGAAATATAATTGTTGCACCGTTTTCTGTTAAGTAAATGTGAAATTAGAATAAGTTGGAATGTTTTTGTGGGCCCCACATTATATTGAATAATATAAAAGTTGTGTCTTACATGGAAAATGCAGTGTGTGTGTGCGGGATGTTGTAATATGGTCCCACATAATAGTAAGTGTTCTTAATATTGGGCCTTACGTCTGGTTCGTTATTATATTGGGCCTAGTTTATGTGTTTGTTCTGTATTGGGTCGGTACTAAATTTGGTGTACACTATAGAACTTGTTATTTTTGTTTGGGCCAACATATATTGGGCTGTAGTAATTTATATTTTAATAAAAGTTAAATTTGGACAAAATTATTTCTTGTTTGCTGGACTGACAATTGTATTGTTAGTTGGAATAATAAAAAGACTGTGAAAGTCTTGTTTATCATTCTTGGGAACGGATGTGAATATTCTTTTGGATAATTTAATTTGTTTCGTGCTGGGAAAGCCTTGTTGATTATTATTGTCAGTCGAGGTAGCGTTGTTGATTATTATTGTTAGTCGATGTGAAATGATAATTACAGTTGTTTGTTAAAGTGTTATTTTTAGTTTAAAATTAAGTGTATTTTCCTTCACAATATTTAATTGGATAAAATAAAATATGTAAATAAATAAAAGACGTTGTAATTGATGATGAATATTGTTCAGTTGGTTGTCGCATGTGTTTATCGGACGGTTAATTTGGGTTGGTGTCTTTATTTTTAAATTTGTTATTTTCGTGTGCTAAATTTAAAAATACAATTAATAAATAAGCTGGAATTGATCCAAGATATTAAAATAAATAAGAAGGGTTCGCTCGAAGATATTAAAATGAATAAGGTGGAATCGCTCCAAGATATTAAGATTAATAATCTGTTATTATTTAAATTGTTCGTGCAGCGAAACCTAAATTAAAATAAAAAGAATAATAGACGGTTACGATTTGTTTGCGCAGTGATAATTAAATTAAAATAAAAGAATAATGGACGGTGATGATTGTATTAAAACATTTAAAAGGAAATAGTTATCTATCTGTCTGTCTTATTATATAATAAAATAATCAGCCTTTTCCATGTAGTGGGACCCATGTGTCGGGAAATAGCAACTGTATAACTTGTACTAGCACTGTTCCCTATCTGGTACCCAAATCCCTAACTCGACAGTGGATGAACAATTATATCCCTGAAAAATTGAACTGTTTGTTCAAAATTAGCCTTGGGAAATTAATTCCTGTAGTGGCAAATGACTATTTTACCCCTGGGTACCAGCACTATTCGTCCACAGTGGCCAAAAGACTTTTGCCTATATCTGGTACCCAAATTAAAGTTAGTTGAACTATTTAGTAATTATTATGTCGGCTACTTTATGTGAATAGAACACTATTTGTGTTAAACTGTTTACTTTATGACTTTTCTGCCCTTGGGTACCAGAAATGTGAATAGTTAGCTCGAAAGACTTTGGCATATTATCTGGTAGATGGTAGCTTATTTATATGAGAGGCCATTTGTAACGACCCGTTTCCGGACCGCTACCGAGCTCAATATACCGAGCTCGAGTTACCGAGCTCAACACACCGAGCTCAAGATACCCTGTATGCGATGTGTTTTAAAATGATACTCTTGTGCCCTTTAGAAAAGTACGGTCTTATTATTATTTTTTATAAAACTATCTCGTGCACATCAGAGTAATTACAGCTTTTCGAAACATGGTGCAACTAAGACACAAGACTTAAGTCCTAAATAACAACACGCAGGTAACAAGTACATACTCATATATACAAGATATAAAAAGTGCATACAAAAAGACATAGTAATAATGTACAAAGAAAATACACCTAAGGTATGACGACTTCAAAAGAGCAATCATACCCTGGGGTACTTCCAGACACCCACGCAGGGGTCGCTCCAAAAGTGAAACCACCCAGTCTACCTGTGCTCAAAATAACAAAACATCACCCATCCCAAATCGGGTCACGCATCAGTACACAAAAGTCATATAACTTGACTACTGACAAACATAACATAAACAAAGCCAATCACGACAAATAGAGGTCGTCATGCGATCCTCGTCGAGCTCCTCCTCGCCATCATCTGTTTGTCGAGTTCCACTGCACCCTCGACATCGCTGGGTAACCATCATGGATTGAACGTACCACGCGAAAGGTTCAACTTCTCAACAAATCAAGATAATCCAGGCAATAAGAAATAAGTAAACAACAAATTATAACATTCACCAAACGTGACTCGACCATCTCACTCTAGACTCGACTCTTATTCCGGAATATCGCCAGCAGGTCCATCCCCAAACTGACGCAATAGGTAAGCGACCGGTCCAACCCCAAACCGATACCATGCATTAATCGGCGAGTCCAACCCCAAGCGATAATGCGACGCCTAGTCAATCTCCGTAAACAAAGGGACCTAGCACCCTTAGTTATCCGGTCACGGCTCAACGTCATACGACTCGCCTAGCTCTCTCACTCGATGATTAGCTCGCGCAGTCAAGGAGTGGCACATAAAATTACTTGATCACATATCAAATAAAGAGCATGCTTAACATGAAGAAAACGCAATTCAATCATTTAAGCAATAAAACAATCCTTACACAATATCATAAAAACAGAGTCTTAGAATGTTTGGAGCGCCGCTTACGCATAAGCATATAAAATAAAGCCTTAATAATGTCTAAGAGTTGCTCTTATCAACTCCAAGCTAACTTATTTGCTCGACAAGCGACCTCAACACGGCTGTCTTCAAACGAGCTCGACAACGACTTCTCTCACTCGATCTCGACACGTACAGCTCTTAGTCGACCTCGGTTTCGTGATCTCGTACAGCCTGATTTCCTTGCCGCACGATCTCTAAATCACACTTGCCTATCTGAGCACAACTTAGTTCTATCTATGGGTTCTAATAACACTTATCTCTCATCATCCCAATCTTAACCACAACCCAAGTAAACATTAAAACTTAAAAACTTAAACAAATACAACCAGAATTCAAACATTACAAAATAACTCCTTTTCTCTAAAATTTATTAAAACTTCTTTCATACATCATCAGACAAAGCCATTTTTCCTAAGTACTAATCCAAGCTTAAAATCAAGTAATACCTTAAACACAACTTAATCAAAATCTAAGTTTATATTTCTTAAAAATATTTTCGTCATGGTCCAGCAATTAAAATAAGACCATAACCACTTATGTTAAAATTTAAAACTCAAAAAGAAATCAACACAAGCCAAGTAGGGAGGGTTTTGGGCGCTACCTACTTGCAGAAAACAGAGGAAACAATTTGTTTTTCAAGCTCAAATAAATGGTTGGAAAGGTAGGAAATGTCATGAAGAAGAAAACCTATCAATATGACATGAGTTGAAAGCATAAAAACTAGCTAAAACAGAGAGTAGAAGTGGCGCTAACAGTAACATGAAAGGAAATAAAATCATGTTTTTCATACCTCCACAGATGGTCGAGATGGTGATATAGGTCGAGAAGATGATAAGAAACAAGGTTGATGAAGAAAGTTTATGCAGAAGCTCAATGAACTCAAGGTTCTTCAATGGAGGTTTGGAGAAGAGGAGGAAACTTGGAGAAGAAGAAAGAAGGAAATAGAAAGTGAGGATTTGAGGCGGCTGATCGTGATATTTAAGGCGGTGGAGGAAACTAATCATGACACTTATCTACAGCTGGTGGAAAAAGAAAAAAGTTTGGTCTTGTCTCCCTTAAACAAAAGTTAATTACAAGAAAACCATTTTAAATGAATTTATCTTTTATAAAACCACAATTTAAGCGACACCTGGATTTTAAAGTAAGATATTAATCCAACAACAAGTCTAACCCATCTAATCTGTTCTCTCTCATAATCACAACAAAATATACTAACGCTAAGTAATATTCGTAAGAATACGAGTGTTATCATCTCGACACGATGTCGACCAAGGTGCTTGTGCAAGCGCACAAGGCTCTAACACGAGTTCGTGCACGCGGCCTCCTCAGTTCGACATGCGACCTCCTCAGCTCGGTACGCGACCTCATCAGCTCGACATATGACCTTGGCACGCGATCTTGGCACGGGATCTCGTCACGAGGTCTCGACACGAGGTCTCGATACGACGTCCTAATACGAGGTCGATCTCGTCCTCAGGTGTTACACCATTATGGCATAGTGCGGTCATCCGTCTAATATTACCGGATGACCGCCGCGCCCAGTACCCATTGTTCGCGCGAGCGAGGTTTTGCTTCCGTGCCGGAGTAGACTATAGAGGGTGCAGAATATATTAAATTTAATTGTATTGTTTAATTAAAATATTAGAGTATGATATTTTCATTTTTAAAAAAATATATATACAGTATATGTAATTGTTAATTTAAAAATTAGTTATTTTAATAATGTTGAGACATTACAGTGTGGGTCCCACAACACAGTTGTTGCTGTTTATATTGGGCCTTATTTATGGGCCTTTGGTTATATTGGGTTGGGCTAGTTTGTTTGAGTTACATAGTAAAAAAAATGGACAAATTGTTTTTGTTTTTTGTTTGGTGGATTGATGATTTATCGTCAGTATGAATGGTAATAAAGGTTTGATAGCGTTTTTTATTATTAGTGTCAAGGGACATAAAATGTATTTATGTTTTTCGGTGAAAGTATTTGTTTAAAACAATGTATTTGTTTTATTTATTTAAAAATAAGTATGTAAATAAAAATTTATTATAAACAGATTAGATAGGTTAAGTTAATATGTTATTTATTGGTAATTGGGTGTTAAACGATAGTGCGTTATTTTACATTTGAGGATGTGAATGTCAATATGTTGTTATTTGTTAATTATTAAATAATTAAGAGGTTTTTATGGGTTGTTATAATAAGTCGTAAACCGACAGTATTTTATTCAAAAGTTGTTATTTGTGATTATTGTGTTGAAGGGTTAGAATTTATAATAGTTAGTAATTTTTATTAAATATTTTGCTTCTGTATTGGACATATAATTGTTGCACCGTTTTTTGTTAAGTAAATGTGAAATTAGAATAAGTTGGAATGTTTTTGTGGGCCCCACATTATATTGAATAATATAAAAGTTGTGTCTTACATGGAAAATGCAGTGTGTGCTGCTCCATCTGTATTGCACTTCACCCAGTTGCACAAAGGAGGTCTCCAATCCACCTGTTTGATCATGGGAGCTTGAGGAGGATGACAATTAACAGCTAAGGACTTTAAAATTTGAAACTCTGTAATGGAAGAGCTCATGAAGTCTTGCTCATATTGCTTGACAAGGAAGCTTTGACAATGATAATATTAATGGCAGAACGAATAGGTATGAAACCATTATCAAATCTGGACTTATTACGGCAATGCCAGATGATCCAGACAATGTAATTGATGACAGCATTAATAAGGTCAGCAAGCTGTGAGCTCCATTGCTTATCACATAAAGACATAATTGTATGCATTGATGAAGTATCAACAGCACAATTCAAAACAGATTCTAACCAAGACCAGAGTTTTTAGGCATAGGGATAATCCAAGAACAGGTGATCAGTATATTCCTATCAATTTCATCTCAATTTCCCCCTAAAGTGTTCCTAAATTTGCACCTCCTAATCAAACAAAGGGAATAGGCTTACATTATGGGTACTAGGGGCTGATTACAATCAGAATCACAACATAACTTGAATGGTCAAAGCTCAATGCACACTTATTCAATTATTAACATTTTTGCCTTTTACTAGAATTTGCCTCTTTGCCTTTTGACGTGAATAACAATAATTGTAATGAAGTTACCCGATTACTCAACAAAGAGGCTCATTCCATTATTATTATTATTATTATTATTATTATTATTATTATTATTATTATTATTATTATTATTATTATATAGATATTTTTGGCCTTTTCTAACTTCTAGTGTGTGTGCATTGGCCTATTCTTTTGATATTTACAATAAGCATACCCCCAAACTTATCTAATTACCTATCCCCCCTTATTGGTGAAATTTGGAAACAAAGTTCAGTTCACAAAAGGGGTTCAACCTCAACTAGTTAACAAGCTACCTATTTTTTCCTCTTAAGTTAAGGGTTTTGTGTCAAAGGTCAGTGTTCCTATCAATTGGCAATCAACACAAAGTTCCAACACAATCAAGCACAATTTCCTCATTAAGTTCAGTCTATGTGTTAACCAAAATTCATTTTTTTAACAGCATAAAAATAGGACAGCACCGCTACAAATGAAACACTACTAAATCCTACACTGTCCCTTCCCCCAACATAAAACCTTGCAGTGCCCCCACTGCAGAAATTTTATGCTAGATGAAGGGTTCATACGAAATAACAAATGATGCAGATGGTGATCATGATCAGGACTATCAGGACTATTAATTATGTTTGTATCGATATTTTTTTATATTTTCGGATATCTTTTTTATTACTATTTTGTTCGTCGAATTTTTTTATTTATTTGTTACGTCTCTTTTTTTTAATTTGTTTTATAGTTTATGTTATCGCATTGCATTTTTAAATACAGGAATAAATTAATAATTAAATGTAATAACTAGTAATCGTTAATTAAATGGATAAATAAATTAAATTGATTACAGAAATTAAAATTAAATAATTTAAAAAATTAAATAATTTTTTAATAAAAATTTAAACAATTTTCAATTCAAAAAAAAAATTTAAAGTTCGGCTTTACCGACGATCGTGGCCGTCGGAAATGTCAATTGTTGTAGACTCGGAATTACCGACGGGTTAAAACCGTCGGAAGTAACCGAACGACTATACCCACGGGTGAAAGCCGTCGGAAATTACCGGACGGTTATACCGACAGGTTAAAGCCGTCGGAAATTACCGAACGATTGTACAACGGAGGAAAAGCCGTCGGTACGCATTTGCGACGCGCTTTTTACCGACGGATATTAGCCCGTCGGTAATCCGTCGGAATTTTTGGATTACCGACGGCATTTGTGGATTACCGACGGCTTTTGGCCGTCGGTAATCCCGCGATTTCTTGTAGTGTGAAGTTTCTTCACGTTTTTCTAACTCTTCTTCAATGAATACCTTGGGGTATTTATAGGAGTCTTCAAGGGTATTACCATTGCAGTAAAAATATCTCCTTGCTATTGAGTGAGGTAATTTGAAATGTAGTCCTTTTCATCCTTTCCAGAGAATATCAGAATAGTACACATTACCGTTTTCGTACTATCTGCAATTTGCAATTGCCTTGTACGATTTTTGTCTTATGCTAAAGGTGTCACCTTTGCTTCCTCGTACATCAAAATGAGCGCACAAAATCAAATTCAGAATTGTTCCGAGCGATGCGAGGCTAAGAGCAAAAACGTGATCACCACGTGCTTCATTAAAGAGATCAGACGCTCGCTCAGAACATAGGATGGACGCTCGTAGCAATTGAGTGTTCCACGTGTCAAGAAGTCACACTGCTGGACGCTTGCTGTTAACAAGACGCTAAAATGGGTTCGGATGCTGACATTAGTGGATTGTTTTCAATTCTTTTGTATATTTCTTCTTCTTTCTTGAGTGATTTGTACATATATAAATGAAGCTTTTGATACCTGTACACTCAAAGAAATGTTAGAAGACGCTAAAGTCATCAGACATTTCTTTTACTCCCCCTTTTGTCATCAGACAAAAAGACCGTAAAGCACATCATAGTCAAAAAGATGGCTTAGAAAAATTTGAATGTATATAAACAAATAATCAGATAAAGGCATGAATAGTCAAATAATCAAAAAAGCATTGAATATATAAAAAAAAATAAGAGAGTACCAAAAATTTATATCACATAAAAGAAAGAAAGAAAGTTAAGGGTTTGGTGGTGGAGGAGGAATGTTAAGACGTTCATATAGAAGTTTCAGTGCATTCTCCAGCTGAGTGACTTTCAGATTAGTAGCCTTCATTTCTTCAAACTCTGCTTTGGGAATGGTGACCATTTCAACTGCAGGAGTAGAAGTAGAAGGTCCAGCTTCTGGTGCAGGTTTCATCTTCTGATGCTCTGCTAGCACCCAGTTGGAAAGCTTCAGTCTCAAGTCCTTCTTTTGTTGAGCCTTTTGAAAGAATGCATCATTTGGTATAAACCATTTGATGAGACTTCCAAGTTTCCTCTGCTCAGATTCTGACTGAATTCTTCTCCTTTTCTCCACCTCTTCTGGATACAGCAAATCCATGAAGACCGTTTCCCTATGCAGAAGCACGTCAGCAGTGAAAGCCTCAAACTTATTCCCAGCTTCTTCTCCCCATATCCTTCTGATGAATTCACTCAATGCTTCAGAAGCAAAAGAGATTCCTTCATTTTCTGCCAGGTACAATCCTCTCAGATTTCCCTATCATCTTCTGTAAGCACCAGGGGGACGAGGCATTTTGTCTTTCCATGTCTTTGACCATTGACTCCAAGTGAATCCAATGTCAAAGTGTTTTGTCACTGCAGCCCATTGGACATAAGTCTTCATGCAGTCGTGTGGTCTGATTACTGAGCATCTGAACATATCATCAAAGTAAACTGTTCCCAGATTGATGTCAGTAATTCTGCTGATTGTGCCAACTGTTGGAATAGTGGCCTTCTCGGCATTGCAGCAGTTTGAGGAGCCAGTTCTCCATTCATCTTCCTTCAGAGAATTCAGGTAAAACCTTCTTGCATGATCCTCAGAGATCTTGGCAATAGGAAGCTTAGAGAATTCCTTAAGGTTGTACTTTTTGGGAGCCTTCTCATACTCCGTGAGCCCGATCTTGCTGAAAGGCTGCTTGCCAGGAGCAGGTTCTTTCCTTTTCCCAGGGATAGACCAAGGTAGCCACCTTTGTCCATGCAGTACAATCTTCTGATTATAGACGAAGGATCCCCTGAACTGCCTGACATTTCAATCTTCTTCATCTCAAGACAGTGTGCCATGAAGGCAGCTTCTTCATCTGTGATCCACCTTCCGCATTCTTCCAATGTGAGCAGTTCAGTTTGTGGTAGGGATCTAGGAAGGTCAACAGAGAAGGGAATTGCTCTGCTACCAGATGCTGGTCTCAATCTTCCTTTAAATGACATCTGAAAGTGGTCTTCTCCATCCTTGAAGGTAGCACTCATCGGAGAGGCAATCTCCAGTCTGGCAGCTCCAGAGGTGAAGGTTTTCAAATGCCATGTGGAGGGACGATTGTAGATGCTATGATATATCTCATACTTAACAAACCGTGGTTTGTTAATACATGAGACATTCTTCCTTCCACCGATTAATACGTAGGTTTATGGGTAATGGTGAGTAAGGTGGGAGTGGTTTTGGTGATTTTATAGGTTTTAGGTGTATAGGGTTTGAAGGGATTAACGGGAGGTACTTTGAATAATAGATTAAAGGGATGAAAGTGAAGTTTGGAAATATATGTGGTAAGTGAAGTATTTGAAGAATTTTGTGGTAGGTCAAGGTTAAGTGTAGAAGATGATGGTTGGGTAGGTTTAGGGAGGTTAGAGGTTTGTCGGAGGCTCATTTTGGTTTTCTTGGTTTGTGGTTGTGTTTGTGGTTGTGAAACAGACAATGGGGGTGCAGGAATAACATCATGAGCATCAAAGACAGATACTGATTCATCAGCAGTAAAATCAAGTACCTTTGGGTTAACCTCTGAAGACTTAACCAGTCTTCTTTTCGATCCTCTCGTGACAACAACAGCAGGAGGAGGAGGAGGGATTTGCTTCCCTTGACCGGACGAAGCATCCTTTTCATTCTTTGGTCTAAACTGCTTCTCCAAGACCTTTCGATGGGAATTTTATCCTCGTCTTACGGATCTTCAACAAAGAGTGCAGGGCCACCTTCATTTTGTTCTTCTTGTCTCCTCAAGGAGACTCAAGAGTCTTTTCACACCACCATTGAGCTTACGGTGGTTTTCTTTCACCTTCTCCTTCCTGTTGCTCTATTTTCACTTTCTTGATCATAGAGCCGCATTAGTCGCATCCCCGACCAAACTGTTGACTCCAAAAACTTCTGGACGAACAACAGCACCAATACCAAAGTATTTTTCTCTTTCCTCTGTGTTGATGGAGTCAGTCAACTTCCTTACAACGCCGTCTTTGATCATCATAATGGAGAGAAGGACTCCATAAGGGATTATCTTGACGATATTCTTCTTATCAACACTCTTTCTTGAGAAGACAAGGGCGTTTATCAGATTGTTGATAATCAACCTTGGCAGATTGATTTTCTTCCCATCCATGTAGTTCCTCATAATGAAATTTTGCTCGTAGTTCACTATGTCGCTTGAACCAGCCTTCAGAATCACGCTCTTGGCGATGATTTTGTGCAGTACTCGGTAGTGGCTTTTCAAGTCTTTGGTCGTGGGAGTGATGTTCTTCTTCTTCAGTTCACGGTAGTTCTCAAACAGAGCTTCGTTGACGTTTTCAAGTCCTCTGTAAGCATCAGCCCAGTTTGAATGGTAACTGATTCCTTCACACGGACACTTGATCGTCTGAGCAATAGAGTTGATGGTGAAGCGTAGTTTGAAGCCTCTGATGTGTCCTTCTATGACTTCCCCCGGAAGTAAGTACGCATTGCCCCATAACTCCTTAATAGCGTAGCTCAGTACGTCAACTGGTTCCCAGATGAAGTAGTTTTTCCAACCCAATTTCGCAAGACCTTCTTCAAAATCAAACTCGTACAGCTTGAAGTTCTCAAAATCAACCCGGTTCTCATTCAGAAGTTTTGCCTCAGAGAAGACGTCAAAGGCAGCAGTGTATTGTCCAACCTTTCTGTCGGCCATTGTAGCAGTTGAAGAGAAGGTGATGGAGGTTTTAGGGTTCGAAAACACACACACAGAGAGAGAGAGACAGAGAGAAAGAGAACGGTTTTGCAAAAAACGCAGAGTGAAGTGATGGAGTGAAAAATGTGGAGTAGTGGGAAAGTTGATAGAAAATTGTACAGTTCTTTTTCAAAAAATCGCTTCATATTTCCACATAAAAATTAAATCAAAAAGAAAAGAAAATAAAGATTCGCCTTTTCATTAAATGCAAACACCAAAAGAAAAGTAAGATCAAGAAAAAATTTTATCGAAAGACATAAATAATTATGACTCAGTAGATGTGATGAGACGCTTAAGTCCTTAACACGTGTGACACGTGTGAGTGTGCTCGGACGCACGCAACCGATTCACCAGACGATGAGTTATGATGCATATGACAAATAAGATGCTTATTCATATACATGCTTATGTCATACCAGATGCTAAGATTTTGTATATTATCAGAAGTTGAGATTAATCATTCTTCTATAAGATGAAAATTTAAATTACTTCTTATAAAATTGAATCTATCTTCAGCAAGGGTTTTGTAAATATGTCAGCCCACTGATGGTCAGTGTCTACAAATTTTATTTCTAGAATACCCTTCTGAACATAGTCTCTTATGAAGTGATGCTTAATCTCAATGCTTGGCTCGTGAATGCAATATGGGATTTTTAGTAAGACAGATTGCAGAAGTATTGTCACAAAAGATAGGAATGTTACTCTCTTTTATTAGATAGTCTTCAAGTTGATATTTCATCCACAGAAGTTGAGAGCTGCAACTTGCTGCTGAAATATACTCAAACCTGTTTGTTGAGAGTGCAATCGTGCTTTGCCTTTTGCTTGACCAAGATACAAGATTTGCTCCAAGGAATTGGCGGCTTCCACTTGTGCTTTTTCTTTCAATTCGGTCTCCAAAGAAAGTCGGCATCACGTAAACCTACTAACTTGTAATCTTTTGATTTCTTATAAAGCAAACCAAGATTAGTAGATCTTTGCAAATATCTAAAGATTCTTTTAACAAAGACTCAAGTGTGATTCTCTAGGATCCGATTGAAACCTAGCACACCAGGCTGAACATAATATCAGGTCTTGAAGCTGTAAGATAAAGTAGAGATCCAATCATACCTCTGTACATCTTCTAATCTACCATTTTACCAGTTTCATCTTTACCAAGAATACATGTGGGATGCATAGGAGTACACATAGGTTTGCAATCCACCATTTTGAATTTCTTTAGCAATTCCTTGATATATTTGCTTTGATGTATATATATACCATCATTGCATTGTTTGATTTGAATTCCAAGGAAAAACTTCAGTTCACCCATCATGCTCATCTCGAATTCAGCCTGCATTAGCTTAGAAAATTCTTTGCAAAGGCTTTCATTAGTAGCTCCAAAAATAATGTCATCAACATATATTTGATCAATTATAAAGTGCTTGTTTGATATTTTTCTAAAAAGAGTAGTGTCTACTAGACCTCTGAAAAATCCATTTTTCATCAAAAATGTACTCAGTCTTTCATACCAAGCTCTGGGAGCTTGCTTAAGACCATAAAGGGCCTTTTTGAGTTTGAAGACATGTTCTGGAAATTCAATGTCTTCGAATCCAGGAGGTTGTTTTACAAAGACTTCCTCAGTTATAAAATCATTCAAGAAAGCACTTTTTACATCCATTTGATAAAGAATTATATCATGATGTGCAGCAAAAGAAAGCAAAATGCGTATAACTTCTAACCTTGCAACAGGTGCAAATGTTTCTGTAAAATCAATACCTTCTTCCTGTGAGTACCCTTGAGCAACTAATCTTGCCTTGTTTCTCACAACCTTTCCATCTTCATCAAGCTTGTTTCTAAATACCCATTTAGTGCCAATAGCTTGCTTATCTTCTGGTAAGGTAACCAGCTTCCATACATCGTTTCTTTGAAACTGATTCAACTCTTCTTGCATGGCCAGAATCCAGCCTTCATCTTTCAATGCTTGATCAATCGTTTTAGGTTCCATTTCTGAGAGTAGTGCCATATCTACATGCTCTTTAAAAGAGGATCTGGTTCTTACAGCTTAGCAACAAAGTCAACACACCTATCTTGGTACTTAGACAGTGGATGCTCGCGTCACATGACAGGAGAAAAGCATATGTTCCAAGAACTAAGGCCTAAAGAAGCTGGATTCGTTGGTTTCGGAGGAAATCAGAAAGGTAAAATAGTTGGAATTGGTCGCATTGGTAAAGACTCTCTTCCCTCTATTGATAATGTACTTTATGTTGAAGGACTTAAACATAACTTATTGAGCATAAGTCAATTATGTGACAATAGTTATGAAGTTATCTTTACAGAAACTGGATGTCTAGTAAAAAGCAAGAAAAACGACTCTATTTTCTTTACTGCTAAGAGGAAACAAAATATTTACAAAATTGATCTCTCTGAACTTGCAAAACAAGATGTCAAGTGTCTCATGTCTGTTGACGAAGAACAATGGATTTGGCACAAGAGATTGGGTCATGCCAATTTGAGATTAATCTGAAAATTAAACATGCACAGTCTTGTCAGAGGCTTACCAAATCTCAAGTATCAATCTGATGCTCTCTGTGAGGCATGTCAAAGAGGAAAACAAGTTAAAACTTGTTTTCATTAAAAAAATGTTGCTTCAACCTCTAGACCACTTGAGTTTTTGCATCTTGATCTTTTTGGTCCAACAAGGACAACCTCTTTAACTGGAAAGAAATATGGGTTAGTCATTGTTGAAGATTTTACTAGATGGACATGGGTTAGATTCCTTGCTCACAAAGATGAGTCATACAAGGTATTTCTTGTGATACATAAAGCAGTTCAAAATGAAAAAGGAATTTGTATTTCTTCTATTAGAAGTGATCATGGGGGAGAATTTGAAAATGAAAGCTTTCAAAAATTTTGTGATGATAACGGCATCTCCCACAATTTCTCCTCTCCTAGAACACCTCAACAAAATGGCATTGTAGAAAGGAAGAATAGGTACCCCCATGTTTTTTGTTTTGTTATTTTCTCTTTTTTAATGAAATTTTAATTTACTGCAGATAATTGTTAGTGGTAATGGTGCCAGCATAGCTAGGATGATTGTTACTATTATAGCTGTCAATTCGGGCTGGCCCGGCCCATTCGGGCCAAAGACAATTTCGGGTTGGGCTGGGTTGGGCCAAAATTAATTCGGGCCCCTATTTTACTAGCCCAACCCAGCCCTATGCGGGCTACGGGCTAAATGGGCTGGCCCATGGGCCAAGAACTTGTGCTCAACAGAATTAATTTTGAACATTTATATTTAATTGTGCTCGATAAAACGGCCGATCTCGCCTCTCATGCTCTCGCAGAGAAATGTTAAACCATAGCTTCCAATTCCATGCGTGAATGAAATGTGCAGCCTCTCTTCTTGTCAAAAAGAAATGTGCCACCTCTATTGAATCAAAAGAATTCAGAGCCAAGACATTTTGTACAGATCATTTTTGCGTGTCTTTGTGATTTTTATTAAAAATTCAAAATATTAAGGAAAAAAAATAACATTGATATGTTAATACAGTTTAACAGCTATATAGAATCCATGGATAAATAATTTCACACATAATGGGCCAGTCTGTTCACAATCTTCGGTTCACGTAACAAAATAAAAAAATGTAATCAGGAAAATTCAAAAGTAATTGGGTACGGGTTGGCCGACCATCACGGCCCATGATGGGCCAATAAATTTCGGTCAGTGGTGGGCTAGAATTTTTCGGGTTAAGGTTTCTTGGCTGCACCTTTTTATCGGCGGTGGGCCAACCCGTCGGGTTGAGCTTATTTTGACAGCTCTGGTTACTATAGTGATGTTTTTGCATATTAATTTGTTTAAAAAAATTAAGTGGTAGTTTTGGGAAAAAAATACACATTTTACTTAAATTTATTATATTAACTAATTTTTTTAATTTGTGTATTTTGGTGAAAAGAAGCTTATATTTATAGACCGGAGGAGTACAGTAAATCAGAGGCACTGAGTACCAGAATCCTCTGTTTTTTTCCCCGAGAAGGAAGCAGGAAACAACAACTAGGAAGAATACAAGGATGACGCACGTGGCACGAGCCCGTTGCACGTGTGTTACCATCCACGCTCCACAGCAATTGGAGTAGTACTTGCTCGTCCTCTAAAGAATTGGCGCTGGGAATTGCAAACAGCACAAATCTCCAAGGCAAGGGTCAAGTCAACACTAAAATGCAAACGACAATGACACTTTCCTCCCGTCTTCGTGTCAATAAGTATGTGTATCATTTTCCGTCAAAAAAAAAAATGTGTATCATTTAAATTATTTGTTACGATATCAATGTTTCGATATCAAATAAATATAATAAATATAAATATATTTTTTTGAAAAAAAAATATAAATATTTGAATTTCATTTGTGTGGAACCAATCTGTATGAGAGTTTGTATGGGAGTTTATGCCAATTGCTTTTGGATCCATGTTTTATCCTTGTAATTAGCTTCATTTGTAAGCACTTTGGATTAGGCTTGCCTTAAGCCTAGTTCCATCAATATCAATAAATTTATCTTTTGTTTTTCCAAAAAAAAAAGTGTCATTTAATTTTGTAGGTCCATAGACACCCACTCTATAACCAACCAGCTATTTTGTCTCTGTTATTTCCGTTTTTACCCTTCACCTCACTGTCGGCGGGAGCGCGGTTTCAAGGAAAATAGAGGAGGAGAAAGAGCACAGCTACGGTGCTCCTTTTGATGTTTGGGTCATGTCGTGAGCGTCACCAGCCATTACAATTTGGCTCTTTTTGACCCAGTTTCAAATACTAGTAAAAAGCCCCCCTTATACCAAAAAAAAAAAAGTAAAAAGCCCCCCTTTATTTTAATTTTTTTTTTGGTTGAAAAAGGGGCTAAAAAGGCCAACAAAACAAATAAGAAATTATCTAGGAACACGGGGCAAGGACACCCCAGAAGCATCACCAAACAGAAACGTATACAGCCCCATAGGAGGGGTTTGTAAGAACTTATAGCCTAGATCATGAATAAGCCCTTGGTTAGCCAACTAGTCTGCACAGTTGTTGCCCTCCCTATAAGCATGCTTAAATCTGACTTCTTAATCTTTGTCCAACCAATCTTTAACTCGGGCAAAGAGATTGCCATGTGTTATGGACCGGTCCCGAGCCGAGTCCTAGTATGCTCGCCGATCAGTGGCGATCGCCTCTGCCTCGCTACCCGAAGCCGACGACTGCCACCGACCGAGACGCGCTGCACTCCGACCGATACGACTTTCCCGATGATAACGTCGACCTGGGGAAGGGGCGAGCTAACTCAGGTCTCATGAACCTTCTAGAACGAGGCGTGCCTAAGGTAACACTTGGGGCCGCTGTCGCCCTAAAGATTGAAGATCACGTGGCCGACGCATGCGGGCTTAGCGGGAGCGAAATATCGGGAAGAGATCACTAATTCCGAATTGTCGTGAGGGATTACCGCTGCAGAATCGGATCGGAGGTTTCCTTCCTTCCAGGCAACTCCACTATATAAAGGGGGCTAGACCCCCCAGGTTTGGGACTCTCTACTCTCTCTAAACCCTAAACTCATCTCCATGATGCGAGCTCTACGCTCACCCTAAAAAGCCCTATCTAACTTAGGCATCATAGTGCCTTTTGCAGGTACCCCACCCGCCGGTCTGAAGGAGGAAGGACATCACGCTCGGAGGAGGAATACTCACCGCGGAGCTCATCTTCCAACTACCAGGCAGAGGATCAAAGGTACGACCTTGCACCATTTCGTGCATTAACATTGGCGCCCACCGTGGGGCCCGGTAAAACTAGCCTGGGCCTCAGGGATACCGACGAGCAAGATGGTACACGCGAGGAGCACTGCAAATCGAGGATCGCCGCCAACGGACGCCCGAACGGAGAACAAGATCAGACCAATCAAACCAAAGCCGATCTTCATGACACAAATATAGTCAACAGGCTTGACCAAATCATTATCATAGAGAAAACACTCGCCCAGAATTTGCCATTCTGGAACGTCAGCATAATATTTCTCACACTCGGCAAAGTAGTTTTGATCTCGGTGCAGGCCAATTATGTCAAGAACATGGAAGATCAGTCTTCAAGCAAATACAATCTCGGCGTCTTCTTCGACCATCGTGTTTTAAATCAGGTGTTTTCCTTCCTGTTATATCTCCCCTCTGGTTATTATGGGTAAGATTTTTAGGAAGGAGCCTAATCAATTTCCGCAAAAAATAAGCATTTGCCTTATCCTGTTCTTAATTAGGATTTCTTTGAATTCAAATCCGGGTTCTTTATGTAATGATTTCTAACAAATCATATCTTCTTTATTCAAAATATCCTATCAAATCTTTTATTAACTGCATTTTGGAGAGGTCAAGATAAAAATCAAACCTTTCGGTTCCTAAGAATAAGAAATGCAGGTCAGCCACACAAATCTTGGAAGAGATCAAGATATGCTTGGCAAAGCCCAACCAATCAACTCGGTCAACCTCATCCCAACTACCGAGCTGACCTCAACCATTCAGATATTCGACCGACCTCAACTCAGATAGTCAGATGACCTCAGTGCTATTTTCCATGTTTCTTTCAGTAGCTCATCCTTAACAATGAGCCATCAACGATTCGTGTCACTTTATTCTTTATTATCTGGAGCATTGTATAAGGTCTTCTCGCTTTATTCATGTCTGCCCAAACTTTCGAGCAAGACAACCAACAGGTGGATACCCAGTCCAGTACTCGGGCGGCCTACCAGGCCTCCCTCAACAATTTCAATATTCAGACGGCTTTCAACTCGGCTACGTCACTGACCTCGATTACTTGATGACCTCAACATTGCCGTTTGGATAGCCAAATCAACTACTCTCACAGGGAAGTATAAAACTCGACTACGAGCACTTTACTCAGCATAAAAATTAATGCTAACTTTATTACATCAAGTTGTTGCAAATTGTCTATACTTTGACAGGAACAGTGCCCCAAAACCAAAGGTCGAGCCCGCCACGGAGCTCGGCACCCAGCGTCGGAAGAAACTCGACCTCGACACAACCCCTATGGTCCTAAACCCAAGTCAGTATAAAGGCTTGGTGGGCTCACTCGCAGCTCAACCCCTGTGGTCCTAAACCCAAGTCAGCATAAAGGCTTGGTGGGCTCACTCGCAGCTCGACCCCCGTGGTCCCGAAGACCCCAAGTCAGCATAAAGGCTTGGTGGGCTCACTCGCAGCTCGACCCCTGTGGTCCTAAACCCAAGTCAGCATAAAGGCTTGGTGGGCTCACTCGCAGCTCGACCCCCGTGGTCCCGAAGACCCCAAGTCAGCATAAAGGCATGGTGGGCTCGCTCGCAGCTCAAACCCTGCGGTTCCAAAGATTCCAGGTCAGCATAGAGGCCTGGCTCAAAAGCAGCTCGGAAGGTCGCCAGTCGGCCTAAACAACCCCTGTGGTTTCGAAGACACCAGGTCGGCATAGAGGCCTACAAGCTCTAAAGCAGCTCGGCTAAGGTCGCCTGTCGAGCTAAACAAGACCATTGTGGTTTCAAAGACACCATGTCAGCATAAAGACGCGCCGAGCTCAAACACAGCGCGACAAAGACTAACCCCTGCGGTTCCAAAGATTTCAGGTTAGCATAGAGGCCTGGCGAGCTCTAAAGCAGCTCGGAAGGTGTTAACTCGACCTAAAGAAAAACCTAACCAGCTCCAATCATCATAGAGACCTGACAGCTCAAAACGATGCTCGGATTAGACAAGCACTCGACTAATGTCGTTACGAGGGACTAATGTTCTAAACTTTCAATTTGAAACAAATCTTTCGGGGGGAAGCCACCCGAGGACTACAGGAAAGCGTGGAAAGAAAGTAAAGTAAGTCATCATCACTTAGTCAAATTTCATTCATAGGAAAAGGAATTGCAAGAGGTGGTTATCGAATGAGCAATTACAAGTTACGCAAGGGCATCCTCTTGGCTTTCAATAACAAGATCGGGAGCGATCACCTTTGCTGGGGTCAGGGCATCATCGAAACCCTCCTAAAAATTGGGAGCATCAAGCCCTTTTTTCTCCTAGAGATGAAGCCCAACAAAGATTAACTCGCCACGAAGTTTGCGGAGGTAAAGCTCCGTGAGCCCACCGACGAAGACCCGCCTCCACAAGCCCTCCTTCTAGCGCCAAGCTCAAAAAGTGACGCTCCTTGTGAGCTCACCTGCAAATGGAACCTTGCCACAAAGAGAGTCAAAACTTTGTTCCCCTAATCATTCCAGGTCAGACCAAGACCTGGCGAGCTCTAAAGCAAGCCCGGTTTCGGTCACAACTCGACCTCAGAAACACCTCTGGTCTAAATCATCAAGTCAGCTCGAAGACCTGTCGAGCTCTACTGCTGCTCCACTTAAGCTACCTCACAAAGCATAAAAGAAAGCAAATACAAACTACTCAAGGGTATCCCCTTGGACTCCTGTTAGGCTACCATCGGCAATAATTGTAACACCTGAGGACGAGATCGACCTAGTATTAGGACATCGTATCGAGACCTCACGTCGAGACCTCCTGTCGAGACCCCGTGCCGAGATCGTATGCCGATGTCGTATGACGAGCTGAGGAGACGCTTGCACGAGCATCCTGGTCGACATCGTGTCGAGATGATAACACTCGTATTTTTACGAATATTATTTAGCGTTAATTAGTATATCTTGTTGTTTGGATTAATATCTTACTTTAAAATCTAGGTGTCGCTTATTTGTGGTTTTATGAAAGATAAATTCATTTAAAATGGTTTTCTTGTAATTAATTATTGTTTAAGAGATATTTAAGGGAGATAAGACCAAACTGTTTTTTTTTCCACCAGCTGTAGATAAATATCACGCTTAGCCGCCTTAAATACTCACTTTCCAGTTTCTTCTTTTTTCTTCTTCTCTAAATTTCCTCTTCTCCAAACCTCCATTGAAGAACCTTGAGTTTCATTGAGCTTCTGCATAAACTTTCTTCATCAACCTTGTTTCTTATCATCTTCTCGACATATATCACCATCTCGACCATCTTTTGAGGTATGAAAAATAGAATTTTAGTTCTCTTCATGTTACTGTTAGCGCCACTTCTTCTCTCTATTTTAGCTAGTTTATATGCTTCCAAATCAGGTCATATTGATAGGTTTTCTTTTTCATGACATGACCTACCTTTCTAACCAATTATTTGAGCTTGTAAAACAAATTGCTTTCTCTGTTTTCTGCAATAGGCAGTGCCCAAAACCCTCCCTATTTTGTTTGTTTTGATTTCTTGTTTTAGTTTGTTGTACGTTGCTTCTTGTTGATGTTTGAATTCTGGTTGTATTTGTTTAAGTTCTTGAGTTTTAATGTTTACTTGGGTTGTGGTTAAGATTGGGATAATGAGAGCTAAGTGTTATTAGAACCCATAGATAGAACTAAGTTGTGCTCGTATTAGGCAGTGTGATTTCCGAGATCGTGCTGCAAGGAGATCAGGGTGTACGAGAACACGAAACCGAGGTTGCCTGAGAGCCGTACGTGTCGAGATCGAGTGAGAGAAGTCGTTGTCGAGCTCGTTTGAAGACAGCCGTGTTGAGGTCGTTGTCGAGCAGCGTTAGCTTGGAGTTCGGTAAGGGCACTTCTAGACATTTAGGATTCATTTTATGTCCCCGTAAGGACAACTTTGGATATGCTTAAGCTATTGTTTTGTTATTTAAATTGCTTATTTAAATACGAAGAAGTCTCGAGAACTCTACGAGTTCGAAGTCGTGGTCTGAACCCCTTCGCTTTGTTGTCGTCTTGGTCGAACATATTCCGAGTCATTCGTGGGGGAAAACTTTGTGGTTGGTCTGCTGAACCCAACCCCCACTTGTTTGTCCCTCTGTTAATTCCATTGAGTTGCAGAGGGATGGATTCCTTGATTTGCGTGTCAAGCATGTAATGTTGTGATATGATTGGGTTTTTGCATGTATTTAATATGTGATTGAATATATGTTGTGAATTGTGTATTGCCTGTTGAATTGCGTTTCTTCATGTTGAGCCTGCTCTTTTTATTTGACATGCGGTTGAATATCTTGCGTATAACTCTTTGAATATCGTATGCGGCGAATTGTTCATTGAGTGAGAGAGCTTAGCGAGTCGTTGGCGTTTGAAGTTGCGACTCGGATAGCGGAGAGGGTGCTAGGTCCCCTTTTCCGTTTATGGGGACTTCTAAGCGTTGCCACGCTATGGGACCTGAGTTGACTGTCCTAGGGAGAGCGAAGATCCCAAGGCTTCGGCTGGACTTTCCAGCATACGGTACGGCGTGTGCATTCCGGAATAATTGTCGAGTCTAGAGTGAGATGGTTGAGTTACGTTTGGTGATTGATAAACATTGTTGTGTTGCTTATTTCTTTATGCCGTGTTTATCTTGAATTGTTGAGAAGTTGACCCTTTCCCGTGGTACCTTCAATCCATGATGGTTACCCAGGCGATGTCGAGGTGCGAGGGAACTTCGACAGCAGATGATGGCGAGGAAGAGCTCGACGAGGATCAGGGAGACGACCTATATTTGTCGTGATTGATTATGTTTGTTGGATGTTTTTTTTTGGGATGACTGTACTTTGTTTTTTTTTTTGTGTTCGTGAGGTTGTGACCAGTTTGGGCTAGATGTCATTTTGAGCCTGGGGGTAGGCTGGTGGTTTTACTTTTGGAGCAAACCCCTGCGTGGGTGTCTGCTTAAGTACCCCAGGGGTATGATTGCTCTCTTGAAGTCGTCATACCTTAGGTGTATTTTCTTTGTACATTATTACTGTCTTTTTGTATGCACTTTTTATATCTTGTATATATAAGTATGTACTTGTTATACCTGCGTGTTGTTATTTAGGACTTAAGTCTTGTGTCTTAGTTGCACCATGTTTCGAAAAGCTGTAATTACTCTGATGTGCACGTGCTGGTCTTAAAAAAATAATAATAATAATAATAGACCGTACTTTTCTAAAGGGCACAAGAGTATCGTTTTAAAACACATCGCATACAGGGTAACTTGAGCTCGGTGTGTTGAGCTCGGTAACTCGAGCTCGGTATGTTGAGCTCGGTAGCGGTCCGGAAACGGGTCGTTACAAT
Source organism: Calophaca sinica (assembly GCA_037113605.1). Taxonomy (NCBI): domain Eukaryota; kingdom Viridiplantae; phylum Streptophyta; class Magnoliopsida; order Fabales; family Fabaceae; genus Calophaca; species Calophaca sinica. Next base: position 43,392,668 of record CM073734.1, read on the forward strand.
GTTGGTATCAGAGCAGTTCGGTTCTGACCGAGCTGTGCATAGGAAATTTGGACTGGTCACTGTGTCGGGATATATATATATGTGTTGGGTACCTAATTGTACTATGTTGATTGCTGTTTGATTAAGTGAAGCACTTATTGCTTGAAAAATTGTTTGAACTGTTTCTTGATTGAAGCAGTGTGTTTTAACACATCCTTGTTGTAAGATTCTGACAGGTTTTGAATCTTGTGGAATCTAATGCCACCTCGTAGGGATACGACAATTTGTGCACTGGGAACGCCGACATGGACCGAGCGATCCAAGCTATGCCCGAGATGGTTGCGGCCATGGCTCAAGAATCACCGCCGTGCAACTCAACAGCCTAACGCGATGGCTCAACAGACGGCGGCGTTGACCGCAAGAGAATTTGCGCAGCGACAACGAAGCGGAGCGAAATCTTTGGCGAGAGGATTAGCGATTTTAGGAAGCATGACCCAATCAAGTTCTACGGTGAGCCAAATCCAGATAAAGTCGATCTTTGGATGCAAGAGATCGAGAAGATCTTCGAGGCACTCCATTGCCCGAACAACGTAAAGGTAGACTACGCCACCTATCCGCTCTTTGGGAGATGCGAATATTGGTGGAAAGGAGTGAAGCAAACATTTATAGCGTAACGCCGCGAGATGACCTGGGAGCTTTTCCGTGAAAGGTTCTTGGACAAGTACTTCCCAGACATCGCACGAAATGAGAAGGAGCAAGAGTTTCTTCAATTGCAAGGCGGCTCGGCAAAGAACCGAGTATGCAGCCAAGTTCGAGTCACTAGCAAGGTACTTCAGTCCATTTAATGACCGAGCTGACCAAAGATGGTTAAGTGAGAGGTTCCAACGAGGTCTGAGATTTGATATCCAGAAGTCAGTGGTATCATTGAGGATTCGAAACCTCCAAGAACTGATAGATCGCTGTGTCGAGGTAGAAGGAGTAAGAAGCCACAAGAAGAAGACTGGCCCAGGTGGACCAATGAGACCTCAGGGCATGGGATGTAGATTTGCACGTAAAGGAAAGCAACTTAAGAAGCCTTACAACCGAGCCTCGGGAACAACAATAATAGAGGGATGATCGTCCGATGACCCGAGGCGAGAGGTGGAGGTCGAGGCCGGTGTCGAGGTGATTTGCTATCGTTGTGGAAGGCCAGGACATTATGCGAGTGATCGCACTCGTAAGGAGAATATATGTTTCAACCGCAAGAAGCCGTGACATTTTGCCAAGGATTGTCCCACACCTAAAGCGTAACCGCAATGCATGCGGCGAAGGCAAAAGGGAAGCGTCGGTAGCTAAAGGCGTAGTCTTACGCATGAGTGGCGAGGAAGCGTAACAAGGCGATGACCTTATTCAAGGTGAATGTGAGATAGAGGGTAAATCCTTATCCATCCTCTTTGATTCGGTGCAACCCATTCCTTTATTTCTTCGATTGTGTGAACCATTTGAATCTGAATGTGATCGCTTTACTGCTCCAATTGGTAGTTACGACCCACCGCTAAAACCTTAGTCACAAACACCGCATGTCTTAATTGTGTAGTGGTTATTCGTGAGTAGAAAGTTTGTGATCAATTTGGTTTGTTTGCCTCTTAAGGGCTTAGATGTCATCCTCGGGATGGATTGGTTGTCATACCACCATGTCCTCTTGGACTGTGCCGTAAAGCGTAATTTTTCCGGACCTTGAGTCTCCAATTATCTTTCTGGCTGAGCGTATTGGAGTTTCTTTGAAAGAAGGAACTAGGGAATACATGTATCCGCTAGTTCGTAAGTTTCCCGGCATCGAAGTGAAGAATGTACCAGTGGTGTGTGACTTTGTGGACGTTTTTCCCGAAGACATGCCAGGGTTACCACCAGTGCGAGAGGTTGAGTTCTCCATCGACCTGATTCCAGGGACAGGACCTATTTCAATAGCGCCCTACAGGATGTCTCCTGCCGAGATGAAGGAACTAAAGTCCCAGATTGAGCATTTGGAGTCAAAGCAATTCATACGACCGAGCGTGTCACCGTGGGGAGCTCCAGTGTTGTTGGTCAAGAAGAAGGATGGACGATCCAGACTGTGCGTGGACTATCGTCAACTCAACAAGGCTACTGTGAAGAACCGGTATCCGTTACCACGTATTGACGACTTGATGGATCAACTTCGTGGAGCGGCGATGTTTTCAAAGATAGACTTGAAGTCGGGCTACCATCAGATTCGCGTGAAGGAGGAAGATGTCTCCAAAACAGCGTTCAGGACTAGGTATGGGCATTATGAGTACTTAGTGATGCCGTTTGGAGTGACAAATACGCCAGCTGTGTTTATGGACTATATGAATAGGATTTTCCATTCGCTTTGGATCAGTTCGTTGTAGTGTTCATCGACGACATATTGATCTATTCGAAGAACCGAGAAGAGCACGAAGAACACTTACGTCGAGTACTACAGATATTGCGTGAGATGCAACTTTATGCGAACTCATCCAAGTGTGAATTTTGGCTTGAAGAGGTGAATTTTCTTGGACACGTGATTTCCAAAGAAGGGATAGCTGTGGATCCAACTAAGATTGAGGCTGTGTTAGCGTGGGAACAGCCGAAGACGGTTACCGAGATCAGAAGTTTTGTTGGCTTAGCAGGCTATTATCGAAGATTCATTGAAGGTTTTTCAAAGATTGTCGCGCCTCTTACACGACTTACGAGGAAGGATCAACCTTTTGCTTGGACTGAGGAGTGTGAATCCAGTTTTCAAAGACTGAAGGAGCTTTTGACAACAGCTACTGTGTTGATTTTGCCTCAACCCGAAGAGCCTTACGAGGTGTATTGTGATGCGTCACACCAGGGATTGGGATGCGTGCTGATGCAACACCGGAAAGTGGTAGCGTATGCTTCAAGACAGCTTAAGATTCACGAGAGGAACTACCCTACTCACGATTTGGAGTCGGGCAGATGGTTTTTGGCTGAAGATATGGAGGCACTATCTTTATGGGAGCACTCTTATCGCTTTCAGATCACAAGAGCTTGAAGTACTTGTTCGATCAGAAAGAACTCAACATGCGTCAGCGAAGATGGACAGAATTTCTCAAGGACTACGACTTTACGTTGGAATATCATCCAGGAAAAGCTAATATAGTAGCAGATGCGTTGAGTAGGAAGAGCGTTCTAGCTTCCGCAATGATGATCAAGGAGTTGGAGATGCTCGAGAAGTTTCGAGACTTGAAGTTGAATGTGGAAGTTTCACCAGGGAAGCTGAGATTTGGTATGCTTACCATTTCTAATCATTGTTGGACGAGATCGGAGATCAGCGGGTCCATGGCGAGCTCCTGCAAGAGAAGGTCCAGTTGATAGCGCAAGGGAAGGCGACAGAATTCCAAGTCGGAACGGACAACATCTTAAGATGCAATGGCCGAGTATGTGTACCTAACGTAGTGGAGCTGAGAAAGTTAATACTTGACGAAGCGCATAAGAGCAATTTTAGTATTCACCCAGGAGTTACGAAGATGTATCAAGACTTGAAGAAGCATTTTTGGTGGTCTGAAATGAAGAAGCAAGTGGCTGAGTACGTAGCTTCGTGTTTAACGTGTCAGAAAGCGAAGGTGGAGCACCAACGACCTGCGGAAATGCTACAATCACTTGACGTACCAGTATGGAAATGGGATAGTATTTCCATGGATTTCGTTGTAGGTTTACCGAAGACGCAGAAGAAGAATGATTCGATTTGGGTGATCGTCGACCGATTGACCAAATCTGCTCATTTCTTACCAGTGAGGTCGACATACAACGTGGAAAAGCTGACCGAGATCTACATCATGGAGATAGTACGACTACATGGTATACCCTCTTCAATCTTGTCGGACCGAGATCCGAAGTTCACGTCTCATTTAAAATGGTTTTCTTGTAATTAATTATTGTTTAAGAGATATTTAAGGGAGATAAGACCAAACTGTTTTTTTTTCCACCAGCTGTAGATAAATATCACGCTTAGCCGCCTTAAACACTCACTTTCCAGTTTCTTCTTTTTTCTTCTTCTCTAAATTTCCTCTTCTCCAAACCTCCATTGAAGAACCTTGAGTTTCATTGAGCTTCTGCATAAACTTTCTTCATCAACCTTGTTTCTTATCATCTTCTCGACATATATCACCATCTCGACCATCTTTTGAGGTATGAAAAATAGAATTTTAGTTCTCTTCATGTTACTGTTAGCGCCACTTCTTCTCTCTATTTTAGCTAGTTTATATGCTTCCAAATCAGGTCATATTGATAGGTTTTCTTTTTCATGACATGACCTATCTTTCTAACCAATTATTTGAGCTTGTAAAACAAATTGCTTTCTCTGTTTTCTGCAATAGGCAGTGCCCAAAACCCTCCCTATTTGGTTTGTTTTGATTTCTTGTTTTAGTTTGTTGTACGTTGCTTCTTGTTGATGTTTATTTGGGTTGTGGTTAAGATTGGGATAATGAGAGCTAAGTGTTATTAGAACCCATAGATAGAACTAAGTTGTGCTCGTATTAGGCAAAAGTGATTTCGAGATCGTCTTTGCAAGGAGATCGTGGTGTACGAGAACACTAAACCGAGGTTGACTGAGAGCCGCACGTGTCGAGATCGAGTGAGAGAAGTCGTTGTCGAGCCTGCTTGAAGACAAATTGTTGAGGTCGTTGTCGAGCAGCGTTAGCTTGGAGTTCGGTAAGGGCACTTCTAGACATTTAGGATTCATTTTATGTACCTGTGTAAGGACAACTTTGGATATGCTTAAGCTATTGTTTTGTTATTTAAATTGCTTATTTAAATACGAAGAAGTCTGAGAACTCTATGAGTTCGAAGTCAGGGTCTTCGAACTCCTTCGTTTTGTTGTCGTGCGGTCGAACATATTCCGAGTCATTCGTGGGTGAAAACTTTGTGGTTGGTCTCACAACCCAACCCCCACTTGTTTGTACCTCTCTCGTTAATTCCATTGAGTTGCAGAGGATGGATTCCTTGATTTACGTGTCAAGCATGTAATGTTGTGATATGATTGGGTTTTGCATGTATTTAATATGTGATTGAATATATGTTGTGAATTGTGTATTGCCCGTTGAATTGCGTTTCTTCATGTTGAGCCTGCTCTTTTTATTTGACATGCGGTTGAATATCTTGGCGTATAACTCTTTGAATATCGTGATGCTTAATTGTTCATTGAGTGAGAGAGCTTAGCGAGTCGCTGGCGTTTGAAGTTGCGACCTGATAAGCGGAGAGGGTGCTAGGTCCCCTTTTCCGCTTATGGGGACTTCTAAGCGCCACACGCTATGGGACCCGAGTTGATCGTCCTAGGGAGAGCGAAGATCCCAAGGCTTCGGCTGGACTTTCCAGCATACGGTACGGCGTGTGCATTCCGTAATAATTGTCGAGTCTAGAGTGAGATGATTGAGTTACGTTTGGTGATTGATAAACATTATTGTGTTGCTTATTTCTTTATGCCGTGTTTATCTTGAATTGTTGAGAAGTTGACCCTTTCCCGTGGTACCTTCAATCCATGATGGTTACCCAGGCGATGTCGAGGGTGCAGGGAACTCGACAGCAGATGATGGCGAGGAGGAGCTCGACGAGGATCGATGACGACCTATATTTGTCGTGGATTGATTATGTTTGTTGGATGTTTTTTGGATGACTGCACTTTGTTTTTTTTTGTGTTCAGAGGTTGTGACCAGTTTGGGCTAGATGTCATTTTGAGCACAGGTAGACCGGTGGTTTTACTTTTGGAGCAGCCTTGCGTGGGTGTCTGCTTAAGTACCCAGTATGATTGCTCTCTTGAAGTCGTCATACCTTAGGTGTATTTTCTTTGTATATTATTACTGTCTTTTTGTATGCACTTTTTATATCTTGTATATATAAGTATGTACTTGTTATACCTGCGTGTTGTTATTTAGGACTTAAGTCTTGTGTCTTAGTTGCACCATGTTTCGAAAAGCTGTAATTACTCTGATGTGCACGAGCTGGTCTTAAAAAAAAATAAAAATAAATAAATAATAATAGACCGTACTTTTCTAAAGGGCACAAGAGTATCGTTTTAAAACACATCGCATACACGGTAACTTGAGCTCGGTGTGTTGAGCTCGGTAACTCGAGCTCGGTATGTTGAGCTCGGTAGCGGTCCGGAAACGGGTCGTTACAATAATTCTCTATGTTCACAGCAACCGGCTTCTCCCTTGCTTCATCGGGATCACCCTGGTTGGTCTTTTGGGCTTCATCCTCCTCCTTCACAATCTTGCCATCCTTCGCAGTCTTGGTGAAGTCAAGCTCTGAGATATCCAAATCGGGGGCAACCACCCTGATTTGGGCAAAGGCATTATCAAAGCCCTCCTTGAACTGTAGAGCACAAAAACTCTTATACTCCTCCGCCCGAACAGCTTCGGTCGAGGATTTCTCCTTCTCAATCGCAAGGTCGAAAGCCAAGAGATCTCTCTCATTTTGCAACTCTTTTTGGTCCTCCAAGTGCCTCATGTAGCTCTCACAAGTTCGGTTACAACTTGCTCGGCCACAGCGAGCCCAGATCGAATAAGCTCGACCATGACCGACCATCCTGGAGGAAAAACGAGGATGCTGGAATAAGTGCAGCCGCGACGCAGTTAAACAATCGGGGGCTTACGTCCCCTTGTAAAGACAGGAAATAAGGTTAATGCCTAACACATGTAGCACATGAACCAAGGAAGACTACGCGATCAGTCGAGGTCCAGTACCTCTCACCAGCTCAGACCTCAGAAATCAGACCTCATAGGTCATCTCAGACATTTAGACATCATGCCTCGCAGATCAGATCATCTGACCAGTCATTATATTATTGACAGTTGAAACCCATGTAATCGATCGTGGCACTTAGATGGGTCCAACCCGACCTACTACTCTCGATAAAGTTGCTCGGCCACTCGGCAAGCAAGTCTCGGGGACTTATGGTTCAAAATCAACAACGGATCACTCCCCATTCAATAGCCCTCATTCATAGGGTCAAAAAAGAACAAATAATATAGACTTCTTAACTTTTCAAGTTAACAAGTCTAGGGGAGGGGGGCTTGTGTTACGGGCCGGCCTCCGAGCTGGGCTCCTAACTGGATCACCGAGCTGAGCCGAACCAATCCGAGCCCTACATTTACGAAACTGGATATAGATCTAGCGGTTCAGGCCGCATCAGATGATCGACGGCGGGAAGAGGAACGGTTGAGCAGACGTCCCATCTGAGTCCCATCACATGGCAGAACGCCGAGTAAAGGTGCAGCACGTGGAGCGTGACCCTCGCACAAACAAGCTTCGGGACACGCCCCGACCTTGGTGACTCGACTGGATACCGACCCAAGGACATTGATAGACCCTCCGCCTTTCGTGCGAAGAGTCTAGGGGCTTGTGTTATGGACCTGGTCCCCAGCCGAGTCCTAGTATGCTCGCCGATCAGTGCGGTCAGCTCGGTTCTCGCTACCCGAGCTTGACGATTGCCACCGACCGAGACGCCGCCAGACCCGACTTCCAGACGACTTTCCGATGATAACGCCGACCTGGGGAAGGGTGAGCTAACTCGTGTCTCATGAACCTTCTAGAACGAGGCGTGCCTAAGGTAACACTTGTCACTGTCGCCTTAAAGATTGAAGATCACGTAGCCGGCACGTAACGGGCTTGGCAGGAGCGAAATATCAGGAAGAGATCAGCTAATTCCCGAATTGTCAGGGAGGGATTACCGCGCGCAGAAATCGGATCGGAGGTTTCCTTCCTTCCAGGCAACTCCACTATATAAAGGGGGCTAGACCCCCCAGGTTTGGGACTCTCTACTCTCTCTAAACCCTAAACTCATCTCCATGATGCGAGCTCTACGCTCACCCTAAAAAGCCCTATCTAACTTAGGCATCGGAGTGCCTTTTGCAGGTACCCCACCCGCCGGTCTGAAGGAGGAAGGACATCACGCTCGGAGGAGGAATACTCACCGCGGAGCTCATCTTCCAACTACCAAGCAGAGAATCAAAGGTACGACCTTGCACCATTTAGTGCATTAACACCATGCCTATCCTTAAAGGGACTTTTAGTTAGGGAATGAATAATGGTCTTGTTGTCAGACTCCACAATAACATTTTTAGTGCCAAAATTCCAAGCTATTTCCAGGCCATGAATAATCCCCTAGAGCTCCGCTACATAGGAGGTGGTGTACCCAATGTTGGATGTGAAACCACATAGCCAGTCACCATCTTTGGATCTTAGAAGTCCACCACAGGTTGCTCTACCCGGGTTCCCTTTCGACGTCCCATCAGTATTTTATTTGCTCCATCCCCTATGCGGCTTTTCCCAAGCGATGAGCGAGACCGTGGGGCGGTTCCTTAAATAATGATGTTTACAATATTTATACAATTATAATCCTTTGCACCATATTTCATTCCTCTTCTGTGGAATTGTTGACAATACACTTTTTAATACTCTTAAAAAAATATACTTTTTTTATTTGATAAAATATATCTAGCTATCTTCATTAAGCATAAGTCACACCAAATAAGGAGTGATAATCGATTTACTGAGACTCATAAATGTAGTGTATCCTTCATAATCAATCTTATCTTCAATAAGTAATGTAGTGTTGCTAGTATTTATATTCTCATAATTGTTGTTAAACCGAACCAGCTCAAAAGTCCATTAGCTTATGCATTCAAGAAGTACATAGAACGTCCACACTAAAAAGCTACCCAATCTCTGCTAAAATAAACGGTTTGCAACTTGTAGCCTTTTTTCTACATGATATTTTTTTATAGGCAAATATTAGTTGTTAGTAATTGTTAGAATTGTTAGTTTCCTGGGTTTGAACCCATGACCTCCAGCTTGCACTCCTTTAGTGTCCCTTAACTCACCAACCAAGCTACCTACTTGGGACTCTACATGACATTTATTTTGTTTTTAATTTCATAAACAAGATACTAGTACAAATTTGAAGTCTTAACCCACTAACAACTTCCTAAATTTGAAATCACTTACAAATATTCATCTTAGACACATTAGCATCGGGGTAGCCTCTACAATGGAATATCATAATATGTGGTACCCTTGAAATATGGCTGCACCATGATTAAAACTCGTTAGATTAAGCGGTTCACCAAACCTTATCATGCGGTAGTCGTGCCAGATCACTTGCCAATAACTCTATTCTCTCTCCACTCTCTTTCTCGCCTCCTCCCCTCCCTCTTGTTAGTATCGGTGACGTCTCTGACACTGTGCATGACCCTTTGTCAGTTCCCCCTTTTCCCCTCCCTCTGCTTTCCCTTGCTCTGTATGTCCGTTAACTTATTTTTTGGTAATGAATAAGTCCTTTATCTTTTTTTCCCCGAATAGGTCCTTTATGTTTTAAAATATTTTTGAATTAGTCATTTATCTTTCTTTTTTCCCGAATAGGTTATTTAGGTTTGAAAAATATACTAAAAACAGTCCTACGTGTCCATTCATTGAAGGACCTTTTTGAAATAAACTAAAAAATTGAAGGACCTTTTTGAAATATACTAAAAATTTGAATAACCTTTTTGAAACATATTAAAAACTTGAAGGACTTGTTTGCGAAAAGAAGAAGATAAAGGATCTATTTGGGAAAAAAAGATAAAGAACTAATTTGTTACCAAAAAATAAATTAAGGGACCTACAAAGCAATTTTATCTTTTTACTAATATAAATAGGAATATACCACAATAATTAAATAAATTGCAACATTTTATTATATTTACAATGACTAATACAAATTTTTTAAAATAGGCTTAAATCACTGCAAATATCCCTCCATTTGGTTTTGGGTCCTATAAATTTTTTTTTTCTTTCAATCCCTCACATTTCCAAATTGTTTGGAATTAGTCCTTATTACTAACTATTGTTAGTTTCTTGCAGGCCTGAAAGATAGGATACCACCTCAAATCTGCCACGTAGGACTAGTCAGACCAAGGTTATCAAAACCGAACCGGACACTGAACCGGTGTAGGCACTAGTTCAAGGTTCAAAGGTCGGACCGGGGTCGAACTGGGGTCGGACCGAAAATGAATTAAATTATATTTTTAAAATTTTTAATATAACATATAAAGCACTAATAAACAAAAAATAACCTAATATTCATAACATCACGATATAAAAAATTAAACTCCGCTTAAAATGTTATAAGTCAACATATAACATGCAAAAATTACATATTAAACTAAAACAAATATGTTATAATAACATTCTGATAATCAATAATCACAAATACTGTAATGTAAGTACTCTCATAATAATATTAATATATAAGTTAATTTTAAATTTTATTATAATATTTAATTTAATCCATTGATGTGAAAAAAATGGATAAAAAATCTCTTATATGTCAAAAATAATGTCATTTACCATTTTTTTAAATAAAAAATTATTTTTTTGAACAGTCTGGTTCCCGATTTTGGCCGGTTTTTTCCCGATTTTTCCAATTTTGGCCGGTTTTTTACCGGTTTTTCGGTTTTTAAACCGGTTCTTGGGCAATCTAGTTTTGAGGTTCAATCGGACCGGACAGGAGACCGATTCTCAGTTCAACCGACCAGTCTGGTCCGATTTTGACAACTATGAGTCAGACTACGTGGCATCCACCTTTGTAGTTGATACAGAAGGCTACCATGTCAAATTAGGTGTTTAAAGCTTTAAGCAGCACATGATTGGAGCATTTTATACAGCCTGGGTTAAACCTTGAAGGCTGAAGGTGGGTGCTATGTGGTTTGACTACAATGGTACTCTCTCAGTCCCAAAATATAAGACCTTATTTCTAAATTTGCTTGTCTCAATTTATAAGACCCTTTTTAATTTGTATTGCTACTTTAATAATTCTTTTACTTAAAATACCCTTCATTGAAAAGAGTGTAATTAATAATCTCAATAATTCTAAGGACATTTTAGGAAAAACAACACAAAAATTGTATAAATTCAATGCAAAAAATACTTTTAATTACTTTTCTTAAGAAGTGTGATATGGTCAATAGGTTATTATATTTTGGGACATAGAGAGTATCACTTTATTATATGCTTGCAAATTATTTGTAAGAGATGACATTTACAAGGATATCTACTGTGTACCCATTTTTAAATGGTACCGTATAGTTGTTAGATTAGTATTTAATGAAGAAGTTATATAAATATGAAAACTTGTTTAACATGATTTTTCATTTCGAAGAGCATTCTGGAACTCAAATTTGGTCCTCAAGGGAAAGCCTAAGTTAATAGGATTAAAGTGGTGAATTTTTTAGGATCTTTCTATCAAAGGCCTCAACATTACGTGCAAACAGAAGGTAAAATAGAAAAAGCACAACCAGGAAAAGTGGATTCAATCAAGTAAAGAGCAAAGGAAGAGAACAAAGGATAAAATAACCAGTGTAAAATGTTAACAAGTTAAATGTAAATTTGCCACTGCGTTTACATTTTACACCGGTTATTTAAAACCGGTGTAAAATGTTACGCGTAAATTATTTAACTCACGTATTAATTGCAAAATTGTTACCGAGTTCACATTTTACACCTATTATATAAGAAACCGATGTAATATGGTTAATTCTTATGTGTTTCGTGTACTAGTGAAACAAACCAATAATACTTTGAGTGACAGATGTGTTACGCATTTTTTGCGGTACAAGTGATGCGATTTTCCAGCCATCCTTAATTTGAAAACTTAACTCCTATTTATAGACAAATGTTACAAGTTAAATTCCTAATGCCTCTCATGTTCCCGAGAGTTATAAAACTATCCACTACTCCCATGAATCACCCATTAATTAATCGGAAAAAAACTGTCGATTGACTCATCTCGTCTATACCAGTTTCCAGTAGTGGATTTTGGATTGTATAAACTGCTTCTAGAACCTTCTCTTTGTAACTACTTTAGGCTTGATGAGAACCCTCTATTTTAATCCAAATTTTGAATGCAACCCCGTTCTTCTTCACTTCCATGTCTTAGATTGGTCTTTATGATCAAATGGTTATTTCTTTGAGAAACTACTTCTACCTTAGAAATTTCCTTCTCCCATCTTCTCAAAAATTCCTAAATTCAACCCAAAACAACTACGTATGATATATTGGTATACCGTATAAACACTACAACAGATTATTAAAAAAATGGCGCCACCTTAAATAACGCTCCTATTTGAAAGCGATGGCTAAAATTATGTTTTGGCCTTTACTAGCGCTTTCTAGAATAAGTGCTAGTAAAAACGAACTAATAGACAGCACTTTGTAGGTGAAATGCTACTAAAAATACGCGTAAGGATATTGCTAGCGCTTCCTCTAAAAAGTGCTATCTATTTTCTGATCTTCACTAGCGCTTTCCAGGGGAAGCACTATCTATGATTCTTGTTACTGGACTTCGCTAGCGCTTCTCTAAGAAAGCTCTTGTTATTATCCTTTCCTGATAAACCCAAATGACACAAGAAACGCACACATATTTCTCCCTCTTTGCTCATGCAAAACCTCTCAGTCTCTAAATCTCGCTCTATCTCCTTCTCCATTGCACCCAAAACCACCACGAAAAAACCATCACCGCCGTCCTCCTCTCCTTCCTTGAGCTTCGTTATCCTCTCCATCGTTGCCCCTCTTCTCATTCGTGAACGCTGCCAGTCTCTAAATCTCACTTTATCTCCTCTCCGTCGCACGCAAAACCACCATGAAAAACCACCACCGTCGTCCTCCTCTCCTTCCCTGAGAACTAAACGACGAAGAGACGGTGTTGGATACTGGAAAATGATGGGGCTTTCAACTGGTTCAGTGGTGTTGGATATTGGAAACTGCAATGTGCTTGATACCGTGTTCTGAATTCTGAGATACCAGCCTCTGTTTTTAACTTGTTTCTGTATATTTGTGCTGAAAATGTGATTCTCTCTTTGTTTGATTCTTAGATAGAAGCTCTTCATGTTTTTCCCTTTTTGAGATTCATGGGTCCGATTCATGTGCATATTTGTGGTAAAAATGTGATTCTCTCTTTGTTTGGTGTAGCTATTGCAATATTATATAAATGTATCATAAGCTTAACCTAGTTTCAAACAAAAAGGTAACTAGAGATAAAATAGTAAGACTAGTCACAAGCGGTTATAAGGAAATGAGTTGTTGCTTCCTTTGAACTTTGAAGTATTTTATGTTTGATTGCATTGGATATATTTTGGAATGTCCATATTTTAGGGGAGACTCTGCCAAATTTTTGTTAAAAATTCAAACTGTGAATTGAATACGAACTGTAAATTATGGATGTTATATTAATGGGAATAACTGTTGAATTTGTAAAATTTGAAGTTAGAATGGATCAGAAGTAGATGACTACCAATCGTTTGTCGAAAGAATATAGGGATGGAGTGCAAGATTTTATTAGGTTTGTAGTTCAGCATGAAAAAGTACTAGACTTGAGTAGAATCATATGTCCTTGTTTGAGTTGTTGTTATGTAGGCCGAGTTAATGTTCAGGAATTGGAAGGACATTTAGTGAGTAATGGAATTGATCAGAGTTATACCTATTGGACAAAGCACGGTGAGAAAAGATGTGAATCTTCTAATATGGGGAAGAGCAGGAGACTGTAAAGCCAAGATACTCCAAATCTGCAAAAGTATCGGTATCCGACACGCATCGGCTATAGATACGTATTTGATACGTCCATATACGTATCGAAGAAGTATCCAGTATTTTTTATTTATTTTTTTTAAAATTAATTACCTGATACGTAACCGAGACGGCTCAGATACGGCTAATTGAACCCGGATACGGCGGCTTGTTTTCGGGTGCGCACGGGATGCGTTTGGTCACACTAAGAAACAAAAAGTCTCTAATTAATGTCTGTTGCACTAAAAAACAAAAATTTAACTATATATTAATATAAGGAAACGTGACTTTACATTTTGTTTTGACTTGAAAGTGGAAACATGACTCTACATTTTTAAAAAACAAAAAGTCACTTTATTATCTAATAAACCAAAATCAGACCCTGAGACCCTCATTTTTAAAACGTGACCCTTCTCTTCCTTTTCTTTCAACGAAATGGAGAATTTAGGGTTTGGAAAACTTCTCCAACGAGCAGCCATGGCTGACGAGAAGCCATAGCCACCACGTCATCGTGCTCTGTTGGCCGTTCTCTACTGCATCTTGTTGCTGATTTCTCTGGTCTCTATTCGATTGCTCTTCACAGCTCTCTGGTCTTTGTTCGTCTTGTTGCCGGTAAGTCTCTGTTCTCCGCAGCTCTCTGTTCTTCGATGGGTCTCCGTTCTTCTTTGTCAGCTCTCTAATCTCTTTTTACTGGGTCTCTGTTGACTGGGCTTGTGGTCTTTTTTATGTGCGTTCTCTACTCCTCTTCTGTACATTCCCTGCTGCTTTGGATTTGTTCTGTTCTTGCTTTTCTTTTGGGTGCTGAGTCTATTCTGTTTTCTACTACTGTGTTGGGTGGAAGAAAATGGCTCTTGGAGAAGAAAGTATTACCAGCCCATTTTCTTCAAAGGAACCTCAAGATGATCATGATCCACTTTGGGCATTTGTCACTATAATAGAAAAGATTGATGATGGAGGTGGGAATAAGCTCTGGAGTTGCAATTTCTGCGAAAAAATTGTGAAGAGTTCATACTCTAGAGTGAAAGCACACTTACTTAGAAAATCTGGTACTGGAGTTGCTATTTGTCCTAAGGTTAATGCTCGACACTTGGCTGATTTAAAAAGAATATGCGAAGAGGCTGAGAATAGATTAAAACCTAATAGGGTTCCATTGCCTACTGATAAATTGCCTCCAATGCCACCAGGATTGCCACAAAAAAAAGAAAGGCCGATAGTATAGAAAATGCTTTTAATGTTGAGGATAGGAATCATCTTAGAGCAGATATATCAAGAATGTTTTATTCAGGTGGCTTATCATTCCATCTTGCTAGAAATCCTTACTTTGTTAGTTCTTATACATTTGCTGCTAATCACAACATTAGTAGGTTTCTTCCTCCTAGTTATAATGCTTTGAGAGCTAGTCTTTTGCAGCAAGAGAGGTCTCATATTGATAGGTTGCTTCAACTTATCAAATCTTTGTGGATGTTGAAAGGAGTTACATAGGTTTCTGATGGCTGGACAGATGTGCAAAGAAGACCTTTAATAAATTTCAAGGCTATCAGTGAAGGAGGGCCAATATTTTTGAAGGCTGTTAATGGTTCTAAAGAGTATAAGGACAAACATTACAAGGCCAGCATAATAAAAGATGTAATCAAGGAGGTAGGGCTACAAAATGTTGTCCAAATCATAACTGATAATGCTCCTGTTTGTAAGGCTGCAGGAATGTTGATTGAAGCTGAATTCAATCATATCTTATGGACACCTTGTGTGGTTCATACATTGAATTTAGCATTGAAAAATATATGTGCAGCTAAGAATATTGATGGTAATGAGAATGTTTTTAATGAATGCCATTGGATCACTGAAGTAGTTGAAGATGCATCTTTTATCAAGGTTTTCATAACAACTCACTCAATGAGATTGGCTATTTTCATTGAGTATTCAACTCTTAAATTGCTTTCTATTGGTGAAACTCGTTTTGCATCAATGATTGTGATGCTAAAAAGATTCAAGTTGCTGAAATGTGCTTTGCAAAGAATGGTCATTAGTGATCAATGGAATACTTATAGAGATGGTTATCAAACGAAAGCTGCACATTTGAAAGAACTTCTTTTGAGTGATCTATGGTGGGATAAAATAGATTACATTCTTTCTTTCACGGATCCCATATATAACATGCTGAGAGTATGTGACACAGATGCATCTACTCTTTATTTGGTGTATGAAATATGGGATTTAATGATAGAAAAGGTGAGGGCAACCATATATAGGCATGAGGAAAAGGAAGCAAATGAAGCATCTCATTTCTATGATGTTGTTCATAACATACTCAATTCTAGATGGAGCAAGAATTGTACTCCACTTCATTGCTAGGCACATTCATTGAATCCAAGGTAATTTTTCTTTTCGTATTAGTTATTATCTTTGAACTAAAATAGTCATACTCCAAAGTTTAATTAAAAGTTTTTTTTATTATAGGTATTATAGTGAACTGTGACTTAGGGAAGCTCTAAATAGGGTTCCTCCTCATCAAGATGATGAAGTTTCTAGAGAGAGGAATAAGTGTCTAAAGAGATATTTTCTAGAAGCTGAGGAGAGAAAAAAGATTTATTTAGAATTCTCTAATTTCTCATCTTGTGTCAGTGATTTTGCTTCTTTTGATTCAATTGAAGATAGATGGACTTTAGATCCAAAATCTTGGTGGGTGATGCATGGATCTTATACCCCTTTACTCCAAAAGCTTGCTTTAAAACTTCTTGTGCATCCTTGTTCTTCCTCATGCTGTGAGAGAAATTGGAGTACTTACTCTTTTATTCATTCTTTGAAGAGAAACAAAATGGATCCAAAAAGGGCAGAGGATTTGGTTAATCTTCGTCTTTTGTCTAGGAAAGATGAAGGATATAGTATAAGACAGACAAAGTTGTGGGACATTAGTGGTGATGCACATGATCCAATTGATGGTGTTGGAATTGAATTAGCAGAGTTGTCTCTTGATGAACCAGAGTTAGAAGCTATGTTACTTCTTGATGATGGGAATGCGGGAGAGGAGACTGACACATTTAGAGTTAACTGTTAAGTAATGAATAGTAGGCAATTCTATAGAGCTCAAACTTTTTCGGAATAGGACTAATGATTTTTTTTGCTATATTCTAATTTGGGCAGCAAAATTGTATATCTTTTGTGACATGTTCATAGGAGAAAGAACATATTTTGATTTTGATGGGAAAAATATATGTAACTATGCTCACTTGTTATGATCACAAGTATCATTTCTGTAAAGTGTGATCATTTTACATGAACAATTACTAATTAGTAATGTGAATCTCTCTTTATTATCATCTTTAGATATGTTTATATTTTGTGCATTTATATATTTATATATTTAAATTTAAATTTTTATTAAATTATCTTGGCCGTGTCGTATCTTGATTTTCAAAATTTTGTCGTATCCGCGTATCCGTATCGTATCATATCTCGTATCATATCAAGTATCAAGGCTTCTTAGGAGATATGCGTCAGATGACGCCGATACAAATACATATTATGGCGACCGTTTTGAAGAGATGGCAAATGCGATTGAAGAAGATCTCTGTGATTATCCTCAAATATTTAAGAAGTTAGTAAGTGATGCAGAGAAGCCGTTATATAAGGGTTGTACTAAATTCACGAGATTATCGGTGATGTTAAAGTTGTATAACTTGAAATCGAGCAATGGATGGAGTGATAAGAGCTTTACGGACTTACTCACCTTTTTGAAAGATATATTGTCGGATGATAATGTGCTTCCTGGTCGGACATATGAGGCTCAACAAATGTTATGCTCTATTGGTATAGGCTATGAGAAGATACACATTTGTCCTAACAATTGCATTTTATTTAGAAATGAATATGCATCATTAAAGTCGTGTCCCAAATGTAAAGCCTCACGGTATAAGAAAAAGAAAGCTCCAGAGAAGATTATGTGGGATTTCTCCATAATTCCCAGATTCAGGTGCATGTACCGTAGTTCAGAAGATGCAAAACACTTGACATGGCATGAGGATGAAAGGATTAAGGATGGCATATTGCGGTACCTAGCAGATTCTCCTCAATGGAAAAAAAATTGATATTGAGTATCCTGATTTTGGGAACGAACTAAGAAACCTAAGACTTGCATTGTCTACTGATGGGTTTAACCCTCATGGTATTCAGAGTAACTCTCATAGTACATGGCCTGTGATTTTGGTGATTTATAACCTACCTCCATGGCTATGCATGAAGCGCAAATATATGATGTTGTCTATGTTAATTTCTGGACTCAAACAACCAGGAAATAATATAGACATATTCTTGGCTCTTTTAATTGAAGACTTGAAGCAAATGTGGGAGATGGGTATAGATGTGTTCGATGGGTATAGAGAAGAAAGTTTCACCTTGAGGTCTATGATCTTCAGCACAATTAACGATTTTTCGGTATACAGTAATTTGTCTGGATATAGCACCAAAGGCCGATGTACGTGCCCTATATATGAAGATTGCACTGATTAGATGCGGTTAGAACATGGTAAGAAGAATGTCTTCCTTGGGCATCGTAGATTCTTGCCTCAAAAGCATCATTATCAGTCGTGGAGGAAAGCATTTAATGGGAATACTGAAGAACGTAGAGCTCCTTTGCCTTTGACGGGTGCACAACTGTTTGAAAAGGTAAAAGATTTGAGTATTGAACTCGGGAAACCTTTTGTGGGAGAGCATGTCACACGAGGGTGGAAGAAAATGTTGATTTTCTTTGAGCTGCCATATTGGAAGTCGTTGAACGTGAGGTATTTCATTGATGTGATGCATGTTGAAAAAAAATGTCTTTGATAGTGTCATTGGTACCTTACTCAATGTGCCCAGGAAGACTAAAGATGACATCAATGCAAGGCGGGACTTGGTTAATATGGGATTTAGGCGGGAATTGGGATCGGTAAAAAAGGGGGAACTACGTACATATCTACCTCCAGCTGCTCATACTTTGTCTCGAAAAGAGAAAACGATTCTTTTATAAGTTTCTTCATGGAGTTAAGGTTCCGAAGGGTACTCTTCAAATATTATGAACCTTGTATCAATGAGAGATCTCAAGTTAAAGGGTCTAAAGTCCCATCATTGCCATGTTCTCATGGAGAATTTGCTACCCATTGGTATACAATCCATTTTGCCCATCAAAGTGCAGAAGACCTTAACTAAACTTGTTTCTTCTTCAAGGCAATCTGCAGTAGAGTAATTGACCCAGGAAAGTTGCCAACATTGCAAACAGAAATTGTTTTGATTTTGTTGAGCTTGAGATGTATTTCCCACCTTCATTATTTGACATAATGATTCATCTAACAGTTCATCTGGTTAGGGAGACACAATTGTGTGGACCAGCTTACATGAGATGGATGTACCCGTTTGAGCGTTACATGAAGATATTAAAAGGGTGAAAAACCGATCACGGCCAGAGGGTTGTATTATTGAGCGGTAAAATAGTCGAAGAAGCTGTTGGATTCTGTTTCGACTACCAGTCTAACGTTGGATATAACATAAGGATGCCGAAATCTCGTCACACAGGAGGAAGCAAAGGGAAAGGGATTACTGGATGTACAATATTGACTATATCAAGGCAACAGATGAAGCAAGCACACTTACATGTTTTACATAATGTCGATGAGGTTGAGTCCTATGTTGTGAAACACAACGAATTGCTCGAGTATATACCTAAATAAGAATCAAAATTGGTTAATAAGAGAATATAATCGGTCATTTATAACGTGGCTAAGAGATCACATTTCTACAGAGTTTAATGCAAATCCTAGCTCGGTTTCATAAAGATTGAGATGGTTAGCTAAAGATCCAGCTATACATGTTATCTTTTACACTGGTTATTTGATAAACGGGTACGCATTCTATACAAAAGAACATGATGATCAGAGTAAAATGCAAAATAGTGAGGTCACTCTTGTTGCTCAAACTATGTATATCTTAAGTGCCAAAGACAGAAATCTCATTTATACAAATATGTCATATTTCGGGGTCATTGAACACATATGGGAGTTGGATTATGCGATGTTTCGGGTGCCTGTGTTCCAATATACGTGGGTTAACAATAAATACGGTGTAGAAACGGATGACTTAGGGTTCGTACGGGCGAATTTCAATAAGTTGGAATATAAAAATGACGCTCATATTTTACCATTGTAAGCTAGACAAGTGTTTTATGTCACCGATCCAACTGATATGAATTGGTCTTTTTTTTGTTGACTATCAAAAAAATTATTAATGGGATTGATGATGATCAAGCAAATGAAGATGCTGACCTTGAAGATGACCCGTTCATTGTGATACAATTACTGTTTGGTGAAGAAAGTACATCAAGAGAGGATGATACATATATTAGACAAGATCATAAAGAGGGGCTTTGGATCAGTTGGAGGAAAAGAAAAAGGAAAGCTAAATTGTGTTATTTTAGTTAAATGACAATGAATTATGTACTTGTTAAATTACTTGTGTGTCTAATTGTAACACGCGTATTTTTATGATGCGTTAATTAAGCGTTATTTAGTGTATTTTGTCGTATTTACGCTATAATAAGCAATTTCTTGTTCTCTGAGTAAGTGAATTAATTAAATCAAGATCAAACTATATTTGAGAGTTAATATTTTATATTAATTCACGGTTCGAATATCGTCAAAAAATTCTAACGAAGTTTCGTCGCGTTTCGAATCGCCGCGCTAGTAGATAAAATTCTAAATGAACTCCGATTTCGATGAAAATCGAATCGTAACTTGTTGAGACTATTTTTGAGTGTTTGACATGATTTTTTATTATTTATAATTAAATATTATCACGCGAAGAAATAATTCCTCGCGAATTAATTTTTCGAGATTTTTTTCCGGCGAGAAATATATCGGTTTTTCGGTTTCTCGTCGCCGTGTTTTTAAATCTTAAGACTCTAGATTAGAGGGTAATCATGAGAGATGTGAGATTAGATGGGTAGGATTAGATGATGTGATTAGCATCTCATAAAGTTGCTAGGTGTCATTAGTTGTGTGATTATTTTGAAAATATCTTTTATTAAACTACTCTTACTAACTATGCTTAGTTTTCTTTATAATAAAAGAAAGAAAATGAGGGCTATATGCAGCCCCCACTTCAGCCATTCCACCCCTTCTTCCTCCCAAAGAAAACCCTCATCTTCTTCTTTTTCTTCTCCTTGAGCAAGACAAACCCATGGAAGCTACCTCCACCTCCATTGAGTTTTTGAGCAAGATTCCTTCATCAAACTTGTTCTAAATCATCACCTCAACATAGTTCCTCATCATCTACACCATTTGGGTAAGAGAAAAATCAGATTTTCCTCCCCCCAAATTTCTGATTTTGTACGCCACCCACCCCTTTTTTTTATACACTTGTTTTGCTTCCAAAACTTGATTTCTTCCTAGGTTATTCTCTCCTTTGTCTTAGCTATTCTTCCTAGCAATTATTTGAGGAGAAAAACAGAATTTTTCCACCCCCAAATGAAGCAAAAACAGTGCCCTATACCCTCCCTCTTTGGTGTTGTTTAAATTGTTGTTTTAGTTCAATTGATATTGTTGATTTGTGATGTTATTTGGGTAGTTGATGATGAATATGAGGAGATGAACATCTCTAATCTCTCTTTGGTACTTGAGGGTGAAAACCCTAAGTGTGAAAAAGAGAGAAATGGTGTGATCCTTAAGGAATCAACTAATTAGGTGTTTAATTGTGTTATTGGAAGTGTTTATGTGTTGATTGTAGTGGTTGTTTTAAATTAATTAGGTGTAACATGATAGTTCTAGCATTTTTTCAATTCTTGAACTATGAGAACATGAGGATGTGATGTTTGAATATGTGTTAGATGTTTAACAAAGTCATTAGAATTATTTTTAAGGTTATTAGAACTTGTATGCATGAATTAGCTTGAGTGAAGGTTATGTTTTATGCAAAAACTAGTTTATGAAGGACTAGATTGACATGTGAAGCATGATTAGGTTGTTCTTTATTTTTAGTTTGGCATGAACATGATTTTTAGCATGATAATGGCAATGTATTAAATGCCTTAGAATTCTTGAAATTGGGATTTGGTTGATTGAAAGAAATTTTGGGAAAACACTTATTCTTGAAAAAGTTGGAAATGAGTTTTGGGAACTTGGTAATCTAGTTTAAATGGTTAGCCATGCATTGTATAATGTATAGCATGTTGGTGAATTTAATGGTTGTAAGAATTGAGTTTTGGAATAAAAAATTGACTTGAAAAATGTTTTACAACTTGTTTCAAATATGGGTGTGAATGATGCCTAGATAAGAATTGATGTTGTTGCCTTTAAATGTGGTTGATTGGCTTGAAAATGCTAGTAGTATGAAAAGGAGTTTTGCAAAGTTTTTTTTTTTAGAAAAAAAAAGGAGTATGGCCGAGAGGCTTTAAAGGGTGTGAAAGGAATATTTTAATTGTGAACTCGTTGTAATGCTTGAATGTGTTACGTTTAGGCCTTAGAAACTTTGTGCAAAGTGATTAATTGATTATGTGTTATACTTAAGATTTCAAGAAAAAGGGTTCTTTAAAAAGTTAGCATTTTCTTAAGTTAAAGTGTTATGTGTTAGTTAATTTTCAAGAAAAGTGATTTTTTAGTTCAAAACCCTTATTTGTTTTCTAGTAGTTAGAACTAAAATTTTTTATTGGATTCTTGGTTAGAAAAAGGGTTAGGTTGAGAGCCTAAGTTTAAGTTAACATTTATAGATATGTGCTAAGTTGTTCGTGGTAATAGGGATCATATTATCAGAGATCGAGCGACGTGGACCTGCAGAAGTCGGAGCCACGCTAGTGACAGCCTGTGGTAAGGGCACTTGTAGACATTTGTAGGCTTTTACTGTTGTATGTCCTTGTGTAAGGGCAACCTTTATATACAATAAGAATTTAATTTCAAGAGTTATGCGAAGAAGTCTGAGAACCTCAGGGTTCAAAGTGAGGGTCTTGTATCCCTTCGCTTTATTTTTTTGATATAATGATTTTTAGTGGGCTTGTCTGCAAGTGGTTGGCAGCTGTCCCTAACCCCCCCACACTTGTTTGTTTCTCTCTGTGAACTACATCGAGTTGCAGAGGGTTGGATTCTATGATTTGATTGTCGACTGTTGTCGTTGAGCTGTGCAATTATTTAAAATGCGGTTGAATAATGCTGTGAATTGCTTATGCTGTTTGTGTTGTTGAATTGCGTTTCTCCATGCAAACTGCTTTTATTGCTTAAGTTGTTGAATTGCGTTTCTTCATATTAAGCATGCTCTTATTATTTGATATGCGGTCGAATAATCTTGCGTACAACTCTTTGAATATCGTATGCGGCGAATTGTTCATCGAGTCTAAGAGCATTGTCGAGTCGTCGAGACGCTTGAGCCGTGGAGCCTGACAACCGAGGGTGCTAGGTCCCCTTCGCTCATGGTGGATTAGCTAGGCGTCGCAGTCAAGGAACCGGAGTCGCTTACCTAGGGAGAGCGAGGATCCCAAAGCTACTACCGGTATTCGATGGATGGATCGGCATCTGCTTCTAAAAATTGTCGAGAGAAAATGAGTCGTGAGATGAGTCATGAGTCGAGTCTTGAGCGAGCATTTGAATTGAACCTTGTGAACTGTATACATTGTTGTTGCTATTGTTTGTGAATTGTTATATTTGAATTGTTGAGAAGTTGACCCTTTCCCGTGGTGCCTTCAATCCATGATGGTTACCCAGGCGATGGCGAAGACGCGGAAGACCAGTTGGTGGACGATGACGAGGAGGGGCCCTTTGAGGATTCGGGCAACGACCTTTATTTGTCTTGATTGCATGTTGACCGTTTGTCTGCTGTTATGTTTTTTTTTTGGACGACTGTAGTATATATACATCTTTTGTGTACAGTTGGTTGGTGACCGGTTGGGCTTGTGATGTTTTGCTGAGGCAGGGTAGACTGGTGGTTCTACTTTTGGAGCAGCCCCCTGCGTAGGTGTCTACCGGGAGTATCCCCAGGGTATGATTACTCTCGCGAGGGTCGTCATATCATAGGTGTATTTCCTCATACAATTCTACTCTGCTTTATTTTGTACTTACTGTGTATGTTGACTATATATGTTTATGCGTGTATGCATTTTCAGTACGTAACTTGTGTCCTAGTTGCACCATGATTCGAAACGCTGTAAGTACTCTGTGTGTGCTTTGCGGGCACCTTTGTTTAAAAAAAAAATCATATTTCTGAAGGACACAAGAGTACCATTTTTAAAAATCCATCACATACAGGTTTAGTTTTTAGTTCAGTAGCAGTTCGGAAACGGGTCGTTACAAAGGTGGTATCAGAGCAGTTGGGTTCTAACCGGACTGTGCGTAGGAAAGTTGGAACTGGTCACCGTGTCGGGTTGTGCTTGTTAGTGTGATTAGCTGATTCGTATTGTTGTTGTTTTCTAAGTGAAGCAGTTGTTTGTCAAATTGTTTGAATTGTTTCTTGATTGAAGCAATGTGTGTTAACACATCACTTGTTTGTGAGTTTCTGGCAGGTTTTGGATTTTTCGAAATCTAATGCCACCTCGCAAAGACCCTGCAACCGAATCTGATAACTCCAACATGGAACGAGCGATTCAGGCTATGACAGAAATGGCGGCGGCCATGGCCCAACAATCAGCTGCAGCAACCCAACAGTCTAATGCAATGGCCCAGTAGACGGCGGCACTGGCCCAACAAAATTTGCAGCAACAACAGAGGGCTGAGCGGAATGCTGAAGCGAGAGGATTGGCGGACTTTCGGAAACATGACCCACCAAAGTTTTATGGAGAGCCAAACCCGGACAAAGCTGATTTATGGATGCAAGAGATCGAAAAGATTTTCGAGGCACTTCATTGCCCAAACAATGTGAAGGTAGACTACGCCACCTACTTGTTGCTAGGGGATGCTGAGTACTGGTGGAAGGGTGTGAAACAGGCATTGACCGCAGAGCATCGTGAGATAACCTGGGAGGTTTTTCGCGGAAGATTCTTGGACAAGTATTTTCCTGACACAGCACGGGCAGAAAAAGAACAAGAGTTTCTTCGACTTCAACAAGGCAGCATGACAGTGTCTGAGTACGCTGCAAAGTTTGAATCACTTGCTAGATACTTCAGTCCATTTCGCGACCGAACTGACCAATGATGGCTGAGTGAGAGATTTCAAAGAGGATTGAGGTTTGATATTCAAAAGTCAGTGGTGTCACTAAGGATCAGGAACCTCCAAGAGTTGATCGATCGTTGTGTTGAGGTAGAGGGAATGAGGAGCCACAAGAAGAAGACTGGCACAGGTGGACCGATGAGACCTCATAGCACGAGACAGAGGTTTGCACAAAAGGGAAAGCAGCAGAAGAAGCCGTACAACCGACCCCAAAGGAACAACAACAGGGGACAATATCGCCCGATGGCCCAGAACGCGAGGAGTGGAAGTCAGACTGGTACCGACGTGACCTGTTATCGTTGTGGAAGGCCGGGACACTATGCAAGCAACTGTGCCCAGAAAGAAGATGTGTGCTTTAACTGCAAGAAGCCGGGGCACTTCGCCAAGGATTGTCCAACACCTAAGGCTGAACCGGCACTGCATGCAGTAAAGGCTAAAGGAAAACGCCCAATGACTAAAGGCAGAGTCTTTTGTATGAGTGGAGAAGAAGCAGAGCAAGCTGATGGCCTCATCCAAGGAGATTGTGAGATTTAGGGTAAACCCTTAACCGTTCTCTTTGATTCGGGTGCAACGCATTCCTTTATTTCCTCAGATTGTGTAGACCATTTAAAATTGACTGTGACTGCTTTACCATTCAAGCTGGTAGTTACTACCCCAGCTGCTAAAACCTTAGTTACCAACACTGCATGCCTTAATTGTGTAGTGGTCATTCAGGGTAGAAAATTTGTGATTAATTTGGTCTGTCTACCACTTAAGGGTCTAGATGTTATTCTCGGGATGGATTGGTTGTCTCACCACCATGTCCTTTTGGACTGTGCCCGAAAAACCGTGGTTTTTCCCGACCTCGGAATTTCCAACTACCTATCTGGTAATCACATTGGTGTTTCATTGAAAGAGGGGACCCAGGAATACATGTACTTAGCTAGTTCGGAAGTTTCTCAAGAGATCGAATTAAAGAATGTTCATGTGGTTTGCGATTTTGTCAATGTTTTCCCGGAAGATGTGCCAGGACTACCGCCAGCAAGGGAAATCGAATTTTCCATTGATTTTCTTCCAGGAACAGGACCAATTTCAATAGCGCCCTATCGAATGTCACCAGCCGAGATGAAGGAGTTGAAGTCTCAGATTGAGCACTTGGAGTCGAAGCAGTTTATACAACCAAGCGTGTCGCCATGGGGAGCCCCAGTATTGTTAGTGAGGAAGAAGGATGGACGATCAAGACTGTACGTGGATTATCGCCAACTCAACAAGGTTACTGTCAAGAATCGGTATCCGCTACCGCGCATCGATGATTTGATGGATCAACTAAGAGGAGCTGCGATGTTTTCCAAGATTGACTTAAAGTTAGGTTATCACCAGATTCGAGTGAAGGAAGAGGATATTCCCAAGACCGCTTTCAGGACGAGATACGGCCACTACGAGTATTTAGTGATGCCTTTTGGGGTGACGAACGCACCAGCAGTGTTTATGGACTACATGAACAGGATCTTTCATCCATTTCTGGATCAGTTCGTGGTAGTGTTCATCGACGACATTTTGATTTACTCAAGGAGTAGAGAGGAGCACGAAGAGCACCTGCGTCGAGTACTACAAATACTCCGAGAGAAGCAACTTTATGCTAACCTTGCTAAGTGTGAATTCTGGCTTGAAAAGGTGAACTTTCTCGGGCATGTGATAACTAAAGAAGGAATAGCTGTGGATCCAGCTAAGATAGAAGCTATGTTAGCTTGGGAGCAGCCGAAAACCGTGACAGATATCAGAAGCTTCGTGGGCTTAGTAGGCTATTACCGGAGGTTTATCGAAGGTTTTTCGAAGATTGTCGCACCCCTCACACGGCTTACAAGGAAGGATCAACCGTTTGCTTGGACGGAAGAGTGCGAATCCAGTTTCCGAAGACTAAAGGAGCTTTTGACAACCGCACCTATGTTGATTATGCCCCAACCAGAAGAACCTTACGAGGTTTATTGTGATGCGTCACACCAAGGATTAGGATGCGTGTTGATGCAACATTGGAAAGTGGTGGCTTATGCTTTGAGACAGCTTAAGATTCACGAGAGGAATTACCCTACGCACGATTTGGAACTTGCTGCAGTGGTTTTTGCACTAAAGATTTGGAGGCACTATCTCTATGGGAGCACATTCACCGTTTACAGCGACCACAAGAGCTTGCGGTACTTATTTGATCAGAAAGAGCTCAATATGCGACAGCGAAGATGGACAGAATTTCTGAAAGACTACGATTTTACCTTGGAATACCATCCGGGGAAGGCGAACGTGGTAGCTGATGCACTAAGCAGGAAAAGCGTTTTAGTTTCAACAATGATGATCAAGGAGTTGGAGATGCTAGAGAAGTTTCGAGACTTGAAGTTGAGCATAGAAGTGTCACCAGGAAAGCTGAGGTTTGGAATGCTTACCATTTCTAGCGACCTATTGGAGGAGATTAGGGAACATCAAGCTCACGACAAGCTACTTCAAGAGAAGATCGAGCTTATGGCACGAGGAAAAGCAACAGAGTTCAAGGTTGGAGTAGACAACATCTTGAGATGCAATGGACGTGTTTGTGTACCCAACGTAGCTAAGCTGAGGAAGTTGATTCTCGATGAGGCACACAAGAGTGGTTTGAGTATTCATCCGGGAGTTACGAAGATGTATCAGGACTTGAAGAAGCATTTTTGGTGGCCTGGAATGAAGAAGCAAGTGGCAAAGTATGTAGCTTCCTGTCTAACTTGCCAGAAAGCGAAGGTAGAACACCAACGACCAGCAGGGATGCTACAACTGCTTGACGTACCAGTGTGGAAGTGGGATAGCATTTCTATCGATTTCTTCGTGGGATTGCCGAAAACGCAGAGGAAGCATGACTCGATTTGGGTAATCGTCGACCGATTGACTAAATCGGCACATTTCTTGCCAGTGAGATCGACATACACAGAGAGAAGTCGAGCAGATCTACATCGCAGAGATTGTGCGTTTACATGGTGTACCTTCTTCTATCGTTTCCGATCGAGACCCAAAGTTCACATCACATTTTTGGAGGGAACTACAAGAAGCAATGGGAACCAAACTCAAACTTAGCTCAACATATCACCCCCAGACCGACGGTCAGACTGAGAGAATGA
The DNA here is from genome assembly GCA_037113605.1 of Calophaca sinica. Lineage (NCBI taxonomy): Eukaryota > Viridiplantae > Streptophyta > Magnoliopsida > Fabales > Fabaceae > Calophaca > Calophaca sinica. The sequence continues at coordinate 43,420,494 of CM073734.1, forward strand.
TACAATCACTGGAAGATTTGTTACGAGCGTGCACCTTGGATCACAGAGGGAGTTGGGACGATGTCTTACCGCTGGTGGAGTTCACTTATAACAACAGTTTCCACGCGAGTATCGGTATGGCACCATATGAAGCATTGTATGGACGTAAGTTTCAGACGCCTCTTTGTTGGTACCAGAATGGCGAGAGTTCTGTTGTGGGACCAGATATGATCCAGCAAACTACCGAGAAGATCCGACTGATCAGAGATAGGATACGAACATCTTAGAGTCGACAGAAGAGCTATGCAGACCAAGGACGCCGACTGCTGGAGTTTGAAGAAGGAGAACATGTATTTCTCCGAGTTACCCCTATCACTGGTGTTGGTCAAGCGATCAAATCCAAGAAACTTACTCCTAAATTCATTGGGCCCTATCAGATTCTCCGTCGTATCGACCCAGTGGCCTATCAAATTGCCCTACCACCTTTCTTATCAAACATTCATGACGTCTTTCACGTCTCGCAATTGCGAAAATATGTCTCCGACCCTTCTCATGTCATCGAACCAGATGTGATCCAACTAAGAGATGACCTATCTTTCGAAGCGTCACCTGCAAGGATTGTACCCCGAAAGACTAAGCGGTTAAGGAACAAGGAGATACAACTGGTTGAAGTCGTATGGGACCTGAAGACCGGAGACGCTACCTGGGAACGGGAAGAGAAGATGAAGACTCAGCATCCAGAGCTTTTTCATGGTACGTAACTCACCTGTAGTTTCGAGGACGAAACTATTGTTAGAGGGGGAGTATTGTAACACGCGTATTTTTATGATGCGTTAATTAAGCGTTATTTAGTGTATTTTGTCGTATTTACGCTATAATAAGCAATTTCTTGTTCTCTGAGTAAGTGAATTAATTAAATCAAGATCAAACTATATTTGAGAGTTAATATTTTATATTAATTCACGGTTCAAATATCGTCAAAAAATTCTAACGAAGTTTCGTCGTCTTTCAAATCGCCGGGCAGTTTCGCCGCAGATAAAATTCTAAATGAACTCCGATTTCGATGAAAATCGAATCGTAACTTGTTGAGACTATTTTTGAGTGTTTGACATGATTTTTTATTATTTATAATTAAATATTATCACGTGAAGAATTAATTCCTCGCGAATTAATTTTTTGGGATTTTTTTTCTGGCGAGAAATATATCGGTTTTTCGGTTTCTAGTCGCCGTGTTTTTAAATCTTAAGACTCTAGATTAGAGGGTAATCATGAGAGATGTGAGATTAGATAGGTAGAATTAGATGATGTGATTAGCATCTCATAAAGTTGCTAGGTGTCATTATTTGTGTGATTATTTTGAAAATATCTTTTATTAAACTACTCTTACTAACTATGCTTTGTTTTTTTTATTATAAAAGAAAGAAAATGAGGGCTATATGCAGCCCCCACTTCAGCCATTCCACGCCTTCTTCCTCCCAAAGAAAACCCTCATCTTCTTCTTTTTCCTCTCCTTGAGCAAGACAAACCCATGGAAGCTACCGCCACCTCCATTGAGTTTTTGAGCAAGATTCCTTCATCAAACTTGTTCTAAATCATCACCTCAACATAGTTCCTCATCATCTACACCATTTGGGTAAGAGAAAAATCAGATTTTCCTCCCCCCAAATTTTTGATTTTGTATGCCACCCACCCCTTTTTTTTATACACTTGTTTTGGTTCCAAAACTTGATTTCTTGCTAGGTTATTCTCTCCTTTGTCTTAGCTATTCTTCCTAGCAATTATTTGAGGAGAAAAACAGAATTTTCCCACCCCCAAATGAAGCAAAAACAGCGCCCTATACCCTCCCTCTTTGGTGTTGTTTAAATTGTTGTTTTAGTTCAATTGATATTGTTGATTTGTGATGTTATTTGGGTAGTTGATGATGAATATGAGGAGATGAACATCTCTAATCTCTCTTTGGTACTTGAGGGTGAAAACCCTAAGTGTGAAAAAGCGAGAAATGGTGTGATCCTTAAGGAATCAACTAATTAGGTGTTTAATTGTGTTATTGGAAGTGTTTATGTGTTGATTATAGTGGTTGTTTTAAATTAATTAGGTGTAACATGATAGTTCTAGCATTTTTTCAATTATTGAACTATGAGAACATGAGGATGTGATGTTTAAATATGTGTTAGATGTTTAACAAAGTCATTAGAATTATTTTTAAGGTTATTAGAACTTGTATGCATGAATTAGCTTGAGTGAAGGTTATGTTTTATGCAAAAACTAGTTTATGAAGGACTAGATTGACATGTGAAGCATGATTAGGTTGTTCTTTATTTTTAGTTTGGCATGAACATGATTTTTAGCATGATAATGGCAATGTATTAAATGCCTTAGAATTCTTGAAATTGGGATTTGGTTGATTGAAAGAAATTTTGGGAAAACACTTATTCTTGAAAAAGTTGGAAATGAGTTTTGGGAACTTGGTAATCTAGTTTAAATGGTTAGCCATGCATTGTATAATGTATAGCATGTTGGTGAATTTAATGGTTGTAAGAATTGAGTTTTGGAATAAAAAATTGACTTGAAAAATGTTTTACAACTTGTTTCAAATATGGGTGTGAATGATGCCTAGATAAGAATTGATGTTGTTGCCTTTAAATGTGGTTGATTGGCTTGAAAATGCTAGTAGTATGAAAAGGAGTTTTGCAAAGTTTTTTTTTTTAGAAAAAAAAAGGAGTATGGCCGAGAGGCATTAAAGGGTGTGAAAGGAAGATTTTAATTGTGACCTTGTTGTAATGCTTGAATGTGTTATGTTTAGGCCTTAGAAACTTTATGCAAAGTGATTAATTGATTATGTGTTATACTTAAGATTTCAAGAAAAAGGGTTCTTTAAAAAGTTAGCATTTTCTTAAGTTAAAGTGTTATGTGTTAGTTAATTTTCAAGAAAAGTGATTTTTTAGTTCAAAACCCTTATTTGTTTTCTAGTAGTTAGAACTAAAATTTTTTTAGTGGATGCTTGGTTAGAAAAAGGGTTAGGTTGAGAGCCTAAGTTTAAGTTAAGATTTATAGATATGTGCTAAGTTGTTCGTGGTAATAGGGATCGTATTATCGGAGATCGAGCGACGTGGACCTGCAGAAGTCGGAGCCACGCTAGTGACAGTAAGGGCACTTGTAGACATTTGTAGGCTTTTACTGTTGTATGTCCTTGTGTAAGGGCAACCTTTATATACAATAGGAATTTAATTTCAAGAGTTCTGCGAAGAAGTCTGAGAACCTCAGGGTTCAAAGTGAGGGTCTTGTACCCCTTCGCTTTATTTTTTTGATATACTGATTTTTAGTGGGCTTGTCTGCAAGTGGTTGGCAGCTGTCCCCAATCCCCCCACACTTGTTTGTTTCTCTCTGTGAACTCCATCGAGTTGCAGAGGGTTGGATTCTATGATTTGATTGTCGACTGTTGTCGTTGAGCTGTGCAATTATTTAAAATGCGGTTGAATAATGCTGTGGATTGCTTATGCTGTTTGTGTTGTTGAATTACATTTCTCCATGCAAACTGCTTTTATTGCTTAAGTTGTTGAATTGCGTTTCTTCATATTAAGCATGCTCTTATTATTTGATATGCGGTCGAATAATCTTGCGTACAACTCTTTGAATATCGTATGCGGCGAATTGTTCATCGAGTCTGAGAGCATTGTCGAGTCGTCGAGACGTTTTTGAGCTGTGAGCCGGACAACTGAGGGTGCTAGGTCCCCTTCGTTCATGGTGGATTAGCTAGGCGTCGCAGCGTTAAGGAACCAGAGCTGCTTACCTAGGGAGAGCGAAGATCCCAAAGCTACGGTTGGTATTCAGTGGATGGATCGGCGTCTGCTTTTCGGAAAAATTGTCGAGTCGAGAGAAAATGAGTCGTGAGATGAGTCATGAGTCGAGTCTTGAGCGAGCATTTGAATTGAACCTTGTAAACTGTATACATTGTTGTTGCTATTGTTTGTGAATTGTTATAGTTGAATTGTTGAGAAGTTGACCCTTTCACGTGGTGCCTTCAATCCATGACGGTTACCCAGGCGATGGCGAAGACGCGGAAGACCAGTTGGTGGACGATGACGAGGAGGACCCCTTTGAGGATTCGGGCAACGACCTTTATTTGTCTTGATTGCATGTTGACCGTTTGTCTGCTGTTATGCTTTTTTTTTGGACGACTGTAGTATATATACATCTTTTGTGTACAGTTTGTTGGTGATCGGTTGGGCTTGTGATGTTTTGCTGAGACAGGGTAGACTGGTGGTTCTACTTTTGGAGCAGCCCCCTGCGTGGGTGTCTGCCGGGAGTATCCCTAGGGTTTGATTACTCTCGCGAGGGTAGTCATATCATAGGTGTATTTCCTCATACATTTCTACTCTGCTTTATTTTGTACTTACTGCGTATGTTGACTATATATGTTTATGCGTGTATGCATTTTCCGTATGTAACTTGTGTCCTAGTTGCACCATGATTCGAAACGCTGTAAGTACTCTGTGTGTGCTTTGCGGGCACCTTTGTTTAAAATATATATATATATATACACACCGTATTTCTGAAGGACACAAGAGTACCATTTTTAAAAATCCATCACATACAGGTTTAGTTTTTAGTTCAGTAGCAGTCCGAAAACGGGTCGTTACACTAATTACTTGTGTCAAATTTTTTTGCAGATAGATAGACGGCTTCTTCCGAACTTGATTAATTACTTGCGAGTGAATAATTTATTTAAAGTGTCATTAAGTAAGTAGCAAAGATGGCAAACACTGTTTTCTATGTGAAATTGGAACTTTCGAGAATGTATTTATAGAAATGAAGTGTTTGCACTATTTTTTATTTTTCATTTCCTTGTAATTGGTTTGGCGTCTCATCCACTATGGCTCGACATCATGTTATCAAGCTGTAAGATACCATTAATCCTTCTCTGGCTGGTTTTTTTTTTTTCCCTTCCTTTTTGTGATTACCATGTATGTGTCTTGGTTTAATTGTTTCTTGGTTCTTGTTTTAAAACTTTGATCATTAATTGTGCATATATATACACTTTAATATAGTAGTAGTAATTAGATGTATGTTGTTGGCCCATGTGAGGCATTATTTTGGTTGGCATATTGTTTGTTGTAATACAGGTACTTATGTTATTTTGAAATGTCCATGTTTTAGGGGATATTCTGCCAAAATTTTGGTAGAATTAATGCACTTGTATTGGCAGGGTTATAGAAATTATCAGTAGCTGTAATATACTGCTACTGTAAAAAAAAAGGATAATAGATAGCGCTTCCTTGAGAAAGCGCTATCTATTATTCATCATAGCTAGCGTTTTTTAAAGAAAGCGCTATTTATTCTCAGTGTATAAATAGCACTTCCTTGAAAAAGCGCTATCTATTATCAATAATATATAGCGCTTTCTCAAGGAAGCGCTAGCAATTCCAGTTATCTCTAGCGCTTTTAAAATATTGTCTTTTTGAACACGCATAACTAGCGGCTGAATAGGAAGCGCTTTTAGGCACTAGCAAATGCAAAAAATAAGCGCTATCTATTTTGTTTTGTGTTGTAGTGAAAAAAGGATACATTGTAAATAATCTAGATTTTGGTAGAGATTAGCACAACCTAAGCATATCTTGTGACCGAACTCAGTTCGAGCCATTTGAGTTTGGATCTAATTGTATCCCACAATATATAATTAATATGGATAAAGTAGGGTCTTAATTAATGATCTGATATTAGTTTAGAGACAAGTTTGGTTACCTTCGTTACCTAATTTTGTTCCATGTAAATTCAATTTCAAAAGTATTTCGTATTTGCGTTTGTTTGAAAACATTTTTATATGTAAAGTGATTTACTATTTTTTTTTTTTACAATATCATAAAATTATGATTGAGTGAAAGGACATAAGTTATACAAAAAGAAGTTTTAAGCCTACGATATATTTTCTGCTTGCTTGAGCTATTATTTAGCTTGTACTTCGAGTCATCTTGATCTCGTCCTACTTAGACCTGATTTCTCATGGACTTTATATCATTGGGTCTTTTTAATCAAAGTTAGGGTTGATTCAAGATCTAAAAATTTGGTTTGGAAAAAAATTACGATCGGATAAAGAACGAGTTTAACTCTAAACAGTCTCACATTTATCCCATATTTACAAACAAAAAATTCGAATTTAGCAATTTCGTCTCCATTTTTGCCCGCAGAGGTAAGCAGAAGTTTTAAACGAACCATGGTAAAATATTAATCATGCCCAACAAATCTTGTCTTATGAATTTCCCATGGTATCAGTAGAAGGGTCCAAAATGAAAACAGAAACAAAACTAACGGGGGGTTAAAAATAAATAATTAAATGACAATAATTAACAAATCAGCAAGTAGAGGGTCACTACTTGGCTTAATTTTTTTAAACAAGATCATTGGCTCAAATAGTCAAATTTAAGGTGCATCCATGCACCCTATCTTGTGAATAGCATGGTGGAAGATATTGTCTTGTTTTTTATGCAACACAGAAAGAGAGCGTAGCTGGAGCTGTTCGTACTTTTTTTTTTTTATTAATTTATAATTGGCGCTGTTTGTACTTTGTCATCGCAAAGAGGAGGCACTCATATTTTAATAGTTTTCATTTATCATTTTTTTTAATCATCATCAAGCTTCCACCCACCATTCTAGAATCCAAATGGCAAAACCCAATATTATTCAATGCTCTCTTTCTCACGACAAATAAATAAATAAATAAATAAATAATCAATGTAAGTATTCGACTCAAAACCCAAAAAACGTGATTTCGATTCTTATTGCCGAGCTAAGGATCTCGTTCGTAGAAAATATTTAAAAATTAAGCTTTTTTAAATTTTGAGACTTTCTCTTACTCTAAAGTCTAACGGGTTACCGGACCTAACTCACTTAAACTCTTATTTTTTAAAATAAATAAAGTAACGCTGGGACCTAATAAAAAAATCATCATATCCCTCTTTCTTTATTCCCCTTCATTCCCAATAGTCCAAAGTCCTTCACTGCCTCCAACCAGTGCCAACTCCATTTTCCTTTATATATAAATCCCACTCCTAAATCCTTCTTCAACACGAACGACACAACCCCATCAATACTTCTTACTTAATTGCTTAAACCAATCCCTTTCAAAACCTTCTTCTTCTATAAGGAAAAAAGAAAACATTTTCCTTTTTTCATGGCTGCTGCTTCTTCTTCTTCTTCTTCTTTGACAATATCTCCAAGGAAATTGCGCTATGATTTGTATTCCTATTCATACCAAGAGGATTCCAACACACCATTAGTGGTAAATGTTTTGGCTTCACTGATTGAGAGGAGCTTGGCAAGAACACAGAGGATTGTGAAGAACTGTTCTCGTGCTTTGTCCAAAGCAATTAGCACAAACATCTTCGATTGCAGGGAGATCCCTGATATGGCCATTCAGTCCTATTTAGAGAGAATTTTCAGGTACACTCGTGCAGGACCGTCGGTATATGTGGTGGCCTATGTCTATATTGATAGGTTTTGCCAAAACAATCCTGGGTTTCGGATCAATGCCAGAAATGTTCATAGACTTCTCATAACAACTATCATGGTGGCTTCTAAGTATGTAGAAGATATGTAAGTTCTCTTCTCCCTCCTTGTTCTTGTTTTTTCCTCTGCAGAATTGTTACAGATATATGGACTAAAATGATTAATCCAAAAAGACTAAAATGATTGAAAATTTTCAATTTTAGGGACTATTTCGAAATATTAATAATTTTAGAGACTAAGTCGATAGCATCCTATAATTTTAGAGACTAAACTAGTGATTCAAAAGAAAAAGTTGTTTTCATTTGTTACCTTTTTTAACATTAAGTTGGTAAAGGGTATGTTAAATTGAGACAAAGTTTGTTTCTTTCAATCTTAATCATTGACATTACTGGCTAACAGCTTAGAAAATGGACATTTTTGTTAGATCAACAAGATTTTTGGTAGATGGTGTTAATGTTTGATATTGTGTCTTTTTTTTCTTCTTTTCTTCTTCTATTTTTTTTTTTTTCCAATTTCTTGTACTGAAAACAGGACATCATGTGATGTACTAAAGTGGTTTCTTCTTATTTGGCAGGAATTTCAGAAATTCATACTATGCAAAAGTTGGGGGGTTAACAACAACTGAATTGAATGAGTTGGAGCTTGAGTTTCTTTTCATGATGGGTTTCAAATTGCATGTGAATGTGAGTGTGTTTGAGAGTTATTGCTGCCATTTGGAGAGGGAAGTCAGCATTGGAGGAGGGTACCACATTGAGAGGACTCTAAGATGTGCTGAAGAAATCAAAGCAAGGCAAAGAGAGGATAGGGGTTACACACAAATCGCACGTGTAATGTTGTAGAAGGATTTCATTGTTTTAGTTTTTTTTTTTTTTTTTTGGCCTACAAATAAAGGAAGGTAGTTTGTGTGTACAGATCAGTGTATAAATCAATAAAATGTTTGTTGGGGGATTGAGATTTTAGAACAACAGGTAAGGCCAAGCGAGAGCGATGTAGCAGTTAATTTAATGATCATGATTTTTGGGATTTTAATTTATTGGTCTTATGATTATTATTATTGTTATTTTTTTTTTTTAGATTTTAGTTTTAATTTTGTCTTTACATGCAGGGGCGGAGCCTTTTATTGTTATGGGGTAGCCATTGCTAAAAAAAATAAAAATTACTAAAGACGAGTGTAGTAATATGAAATTTTGCTACCCAAAAAAATATTTAGGTCGCTACCCCAGTGTAGTAATAGAACACGTTTATCAGATAAAGTACTTACACTAAAAAAATACTTAAATTGTTTACATTTTAGACATTTTTTTTGCTTATATTTCAGACCGAAGTAGTAGTTTATTACTAAAAAAATATTAGTAGTTCATTTTGTCTATAAAAAAATTACTCTTTATATTTGGCCCCTCGTAAAAAAGGAGCTAGCTCTGCCACTGTTTATATATATATATATATATATATATATATATATATATATATATATTATTTTTAGTACCCACATGTGCATATTTTCTTACCCTTGAACTCTATTATTTTGCTATGCTTATATAGGATTGAAAATGCAGGATGAAGTATACATAAAAATGGTGGGAGAGGGGATCATTTGACTTCATTAAAATTTAAGGGTCACATATGCTTTTCGTCCCCCGTAAATATTTAGGTTTTGTTTTTTTGTCCCAACAAACAAATTGTTTTTGATCCCAACAATTTTCTTAATTTGTTTTCGGTCCATGTATTTTTTTTTTTTTTTGCTTTTTGTCCTTATAATATAAATATTTTGGATTTAGTCTTTATATGGTCGGGGACTAAAATTAAAATAGTCTCTAATTTTAAAGATTAAAATCAAACATTAAAAAATATTACAAGGAATAAAATTTACATGGATGGAAAAAATATTTAAGCTAAATTTTTTTTTGCAGGGATGAAAAAGAAAAACTTTTATATATATTTAGATGGACGAAAAATATATTTAAACTAAAATTTAACGTTACTGCCTTACTGGTATTGTTAAAGTAAAATACTGGTATAGTTAAAGTAAAATATCATCGTGTGCAATAATAGATCAGTAGTGTGGATGAATGATGTAAGAAAAATATAACTCATTTGACAAAAAGGGAAGAGAAATCATAAAAAAAGGTTTATATGTAAATCGGTTTTATTTTCCCTTCTTATATTTTGATTGTGAGAAGAGCAAAAATTTGATAGCAGCTGAGATTCAAAAGATGGTACTAAAAACCATTTGCAGTGCTCAAATCAACTTCCTTAATCGATCTGTAATCAAGTTAATTGGGTGGTAATCATTCTGTGAGATTTATGGAGCATTACAGCAATATTTGATCGGCTAAATTACATTTTTGGTCCCTCTATTTTGCTCAATTTTTTATTTTAGTCCCTCTATTTCTAATTTTGGACATTTAGTCTCCCTATTTTTAAAAATTCTGATAATTAGTCTAAATGTTAATCTGTCAGCAAATTTGTATGACGTGGCATGACGTGGCTCTCATTAAACTTACATGGCATCTGATTGTGTGATACATATAAGCAAATTTAGTGTCATGTCATAAAAAAAGCCATCTCACTAATTTAGAAAATAAAAAAAACCTAAAATCCTAAAATCCCTCAAATTAAAAAAAAAAAACCTAAAAACAAACGTAACCCACCCCATCTTCAGAATCATTTTTAGAAATCCCAGAATTATCCCGAACTTAAATCCCAGAATTTCACCAACCTAAATCAGACGAGTGAGATGAGTTTGATAGTGACACTGACATAGATCCAAAGCATGTTGGCCTCAGCCAATGGAACTCAGACGATATGGAAGACGATGACGAAGAAGAGGATGAAGATGAAGAGGAGGAGGAGGAGGAGGAAGTGGAGGAGGAAAGGGAATGGGAACTACCTAAGGGTGATGAAGTTGAAACTGTAGCTCACCTTCGAAATCTTCTAACCTCAACCCCAACCTATCTTCTTCTACCTTTCAAAAAACCTTAGGCTTAGATCCAAAGTCAGAACGCCTTCAAGCTCCAACGGCGCTACTCCTCCATGAGCCACCTCCACTACTATGTTTCCCTCTTCAACAACACCCACAACCCAAACGTGTTCTTATGGACTGTTATCATCCACGCTCACCCTAATCAGGTCTTAATGACCAAACTCTTTCTTACTACTCCCAAATGCTTACCCATCATGTCCAACCCACCCTCTCTTCCCTTCTCAACGGCTGTTCCCTTCAGCCCGCAAAAGCTATTCCCTTCTCAACGCCTTGTTTCTCCTTATTATCCATTTTCGATTCTCTTACTGCTCTGACAAGGACTGTTCAGAGCTCTCAGGTGGTCGCTCCCAAAGCTGAGCATGACGATAACATACTAGATTTGGGTTGGGGAGTTGGGTTTCAGAAAGGCAGAAGAACATGGATTGCAGTATACCACCATATAATCCTTGTCTAAAAATGAAGCTGATGACCAAGGTATTGAGACCTGTTGCACGCTGAAATACTGATATTTTGAAGCTTGAATACAATTTATCGGAACGACGATTCTGCAAATCATCTTTGCGCTTTTCGTCAACAATATCTTGCGACCAAAAGTCCCCAAACATCGCAATCTATTGTTGTCGTGATGGCTCAAATTTGATGGGCAAGAAGGGGATGATGAAGATTTTTAGTTTTAGGGTTCATCTGTTGTATGTTTTTCCAGATTTTTCTAGTTATATTTGATTTTTGTATTTCTGATATTAATAAAAGAAAATAAGGTGACATGGAATTGGTCACTTAAGTGACATGGCTTGTTTAAATGACGTGGCAGCCACCTGTCTTACCCAATCAAATGCCACATAAGTTTAAGGCATGCCACATCATCAATTTAGGATGTCAATTTAAGAGTTGAGCAAAATATCAGAATTTTTGAAAATTAGAGAACTAAATGTCTGAATTTAAAAATAGGGGGACTAAAATAAAAAATTAGCCAAAATAAAGGGACCAAAAATATAATTAGTCTATTTGATTCTTCGAAAAGCACACTAGTGGTTAAAAGACTCGCGGCATCATGAAAAGACAACTACATACAACTGAAATAAGTTAGCAAGAATTTTGACAAAATTTACTTAAATTCAACGGTGGTTGCTAAAAAGAATTACTGGGTCATGTATTCTCATTGGCAAACCATTTTAATCATGATTAACAAGAGATGATTTGAGTTTAACTATAAACGCCAACTATTTGTTCTAAACTGGATTATAGTAAAATAAATTAATTGATTTTGTAGCAACCCACTGTAATTAGGGTCTTCAACTCTCCAGTTAGTCCACGAAGTATCCTCACAAGTTTAAACCCTTTGGACCCACTATAAGACTAATTTTTTATTGGGTGCTTAGTCACTATTAAGGTTGTTAACTGGAATGTAACTTAGCCGCTGAATCAACTAACTCCACAATAGTGATTCCCTTTTCTTTTAGCGATTACACTAAGGAAAGAACTCTATTCTTCAGCTATGGGTCCCTTAACTCACCCCAGAAAGGGTTAAGTAAGTGAACTAAACTATAAACGGGAACATAAAGGTAAACATAAAGTGCGATTGAGCGAAAATAAATTGTTTGTATTGATTGGTGTGTGTAAAAATTATGTACAACTTAGATATTTATAGTAACAACTAAGAACTACCCCTATTTTGCCACGTTCAGATGGCTAATAACAATAATATCCTAGTTGACAGTTAATCGGCTGAGTAGTGCCCTATTCCACTAACCACGCTCCTAAATTCTAGGCGCAATATCACTTCATGGTGACGTCTCAGCCAACGGCTCTTTCAGCTTGATCTTATCTCTTCATTCCCACGCTTAGTTCCTAAAAACCTGGATACAACTCTGAATCTTAATTTATTTTAAATTTAAATTAATTCAAAATTCATTTCCATTACTTTTGGTCATAGAGAAATTCTAGAACCTAGTCCAAATAATGACTTCATGCTAGCCCAATAGGCCCAATATCTTCATATCAACCCAATAAGCCCAAGACCTTTGCCTAGCTCTTGATTTCCTGCTTTCGGCTTTGTTAACTACAAATTCGGCTGACCTGTGAATCGGCTAGCTCCCTTCAGTCAGCTACTGTTTGATTCGGCTGACACTTAGGAATATTTTGGGTGTAAACAATTGCCTCGTACATTGCTTTAGCAGTAAAACTTTAAGTTTAGGCTAATGCAACGTAATGATTATTGTCAAACGCCATCCAAATCATTAATACCAAGTTATCCGTTTGCAACAAACTTTTAAATGACTAGCGGCTAACTCTATCTCATCTGATTATTCTTCAAAAAACTCTATCAACAGTAATCAGGATCTCCTTTAAATATCCATCAGCCGAATTACAATAATTACCTTTTGAAAACACTGTTGCCCTGTAGCTTTACCTTCTTTGTTTGCGAACTTTTACCTACAATCACCATCACTATGTCTTCAGCTTCTGACTCTCAAAACCATTCCTACGAGCAAAATGATGAGCAATCATCTGCTTCTGTTAGCCTTGAGCGTTCTCCAAGTCCCCCATCAACTTCTAATCCTTCCTTTGAATCTCCTCTTTTCAAAATTTAGGATTTCCTATCCCTGAACCCTTCTACTTCAGATTTACAAGAGGGAGTCGTTTTCTTAAATGAATACATGTCTCCATCACTCTATGGTTTACCAATCTCTTGTGATTGGTTTACCGCCAAGTCCAAGCCAACTGATCTCCGATCCTGGCCCTGTGCGACTCAACCCTATGTCGACTAGGTTAACAGATAGGAAAAGGCCAATCTGACAAGTGGAAGCAATGAGGCCTTTATGATATGATCATGCAGTCTAGGCATGACATCCCACACAGCTTGGACCTACTCTATGGCTTTTTCAACTTCTGGTTCGTCCCCACCAACACTTTCACATTTCCTTGGGGTATGATTACTCCAGCCCTATTGGACGTGGTGACTATAGTGGGACTTCCTCTTGTTGGGGATGAGGTTCCAGCTCTGCATTCCTTTCCTATTCCAGTATTAGGGTTTAATTTCTCCAAGAACATCTTCGGTTATTCCAATTTTGCTTGCTCATAATGCCAAGACATAAGGTACAGTCACTGAGGCAGAGCACAATGCCTTCCTTCTGTACTGGTTAAACAAGTACTTCCTCTGCTCAAGCTCCATTGCGGTGGTACAGGAGTTGCAACTATATGTGGCTCTTGTCACCTCAGATATATAGGAAGCTATCATGGGGATCTCTCTTCCTCTCTTACCTCTACCGATGCCTCTTCACCGTCTTGGATCGCCTTCAAAGAGAAGAGGATATCAAGAATGTTCAAGGACCTCTTTGGTTCCTTTAACTCTGGATCATGCTGTACTTTCCAGAGTTCATTGAAGCTTGCTTTAATCCACGCACTCTTCCTTAGAATGTGAGGATTTTGGGGACTCAGCTTAGGCTCACTCCTTGTGAGTCTACTTATGCCTTCAATGTGGCTGAGAAAATATTCAATCTCAGTCGCCTATCGACTGATTGGCACCCTGTTTTGGAGAAGGGCATTGGACCTTCTTGGATCTTTTCAACCAGTGAAGACCTCCTAGTCGAACAACATGATGAGATGGAGCTGAATTGGAGCATAGTTTTCACAGCTCGTGATTTACTATGTGGTCTCAAGCCCACTTCCAGAAACAACAAGTCTTCTACAGAGTTCTACTATCCCAACTGTATGGCTAGGCAGTTTGGGCTTCTGCAGCATGTGCCGTTGCCCTATGATTCCAAGATTGAGAGCCTTGGTTGGCTGAGCCTTTCAGCCAATGATGTAGAGGAAGTGGCCATGAATAATTTGACCAAAATCAAGATCTTCAAATGGATTGCCTTCACTCCTTCCTCTGGAGAAACTTCCACTTCTGCTAATTGGTGGCCATCAGTGACTACCAAACTGTTTCCGGATCGGCTGGAGAAGTATGTCACTAGGCTTGTCCTCACTGGGGGTGATGAACCAGAAAGGGAGGAACCTAGGCTAGCTGCTCAGCCTAAGAGCACACCTGCTAAGGCTAAGCCTCAAGTTCACAAGAGGACATCTTCCAGAATCAAAACTCCAGTGGTTCCAACCAGTGAATTTTCTTGACCTTAACTCCTCTATTTCATCTTGCTTTTCCTCAAACTTATCTTTGATTTTCTATTGTCTCTTGGCAGTTAAAACAGCACCTAAGGTCACCATTGTCGAGGATGATCAAACCACTCCCCCTTCCAAAAAAAGGACAAAGGGTCTTGGCATTACCATAGAGGAGCCAACCCAAGTTCCTTCCAAGCCCAAAGAAAAGGCTCATTTGGCTAACAAGGGGAAGTAGCCAAAGGTAAATTCCTCTTTATGCTTTTCCCAAAGTTTTTTCAAACTTTCTTTATCACCCTGAATTTAACCATTCTTTATGTTTTCAGAGCCCATGTGTAGTGCTTCCTACTCCTGACAATCTAGAGTCTTTTCAAGGCACTAGTTCACAAGCTACCCCAGTGGTATTGTCAATTTCTCTCTATCTTAATGCACCATTGCTTATCTGTTTGTCGACTAACCATTTGTTGTCATACTCAGGCATCCAAGACTTCTGCTGCTCCACCTCTTACAGCAGAGCCTATTCACGATACTCTTCCTGCACCCTTTCCACCTAGAGCTCTTTTGGTCGAAGTTTCTGAAGAGGAATTGGCAAAGTACTTCACTTCGGCTGATCCCCTTCCAATGGTTTCCTCTCCCATTTCTAATCATTTGGAGAAAGTGAATTCAACATTAATGGGAGAAATACCAACCAGCAAGGAGCAGGTTGCAGCCCTAAGAACTTCACTGTTCATACTGGCCAATTCGGCTGACATCCTTGCGGCTAGCCAAGAAGTGTACAATGCCATAGCCCTTCAACATAATGATTTGGCTCACCAATATTGATGCTCTAAGGAGATTCATGACATAGCCTCTCATGATTTCAAAAGGCTGAGGGAACTTCAGGAAAAGAAGTCTCAGTTCCAAGCCTCTTATCAAACCCTTGAGGCAGAACACCAAGAGGCCTTGGCTCAACGCAAGGCCATAGATGATCGGCTAGCTGTTTTGACAGCTGTGCTGGACCAAATAAAGAAGGAAATGGGAGAGTTGGCTCCCAAATCGACTGCCCTGACACAGAAGCTAGATTCCTTTTCTGACCAGCGCCTCACCTTGTACACTCAATCTTCTTCTCTGGATAGTGAGATAGCGGTACTCTTTGCCCAGAAGGCTGGTTTGGAAAAGGACTTGAGGACTGGAGGTGATGGTTTAGCTGAGGCCAACAGGACATGGGACTCTTTTATGTAGCAGCTAGAGGCATCTAAGAGGAAAGAAGTGCCTGCCACAGCTGATACCTCAACCAATCAGCAAGATGAATCCATTGATCCAGTTGTACCTATGGTGGAGACCCCAGTTGATCCTACCCCTGAGGTTGTTATCCCTTTAGCTATAGATGATCCCTCTGCAACTCCTAATCCTTCAGGAGCCGAATAAGGCTCAGTGCACACTAAAGAAACTGCAGGTGGTTTGCCTGGTGCAACAACTGCCTAGCCTTTTTTTTTTGAAATATTCTTTTATTTTATTTGTAAGTACTTTGGCTAGGTGGCCGGCTTGTGGTTCCCAAGACATTACCTTTTTTGAATCAATTTTCCTTTATTCCTCCAATATGCCTTGCCATATAGTAGGGTAATTTCTTTTAAGGTATTTCCCATTTATACTTCTATTTAATTCTTCGTCTTGCATGTTAACTAGCCGATAAGCACTACCATTATAAGCTTTACTGACAATAAATGACCCTTCCCAGTAGGTAATATGGTTCTTTTAAGGTATTTTCCAAACTTAGGATCTTTAATCCCAATAGGTAATATGGTTTTCTAAACAAGGTCTCCTTCAACAAACCTCTTTGCTTTCACTCGCTTGTTGTAGGCTCTAGCCATCTTTTGTTTGCTGCGTTCAATTCTGTTCAAAGCCATGAGTCGATCCTCATCGACTGAATCTAATTCCCTAAGCATGGCTTGTTGGTACTCATCTAGGCTTAGCAGGGCTTGCTTTGCTACTCTTAGTGAAGTCACATTTATCTTTAATGGCAACACTGCATCTTGTCCATATGTTAGCCGATAAGGAGTAAATCCAGTTGCATTGTACTTGGAATTCCTTATAGCCCTCCATACTTCATTTAGCGTTTCATGCCATTTCTTGGGCTTATCTTCAATATTTTACTTGATTAAATCAATAAGAATTTTATTAGTAGCCTCTGCTTGTCCATTAGCTTGTGCATAATAAGGGGATGAACGAATCATCTTAATCCCAAATCACTGTGCAAAGGCCACCACTTTCTCTCCAGTAAACATAGTGCCTTGGTATATGGTGATGGTTTCAGGAATTCTAAACCTATAAATAATTTGCCATTGTATAAATCTAATCACATCATCCTGAGTCACATTCATCATCGACTGCACTTTTACCCATTTGGTGAAGTAGTCAGTCGTAACTATGATAAACGTAACCTCTTGGAAGAAGGTGGATAGATTTTACCTATCAGATCCATTGCCCATCCCCTAAATGGCCAAGGTTTTATTACTGGATGTAAATTCTCAGCTGGCTCCCTTTGTATTGGACCATGCAGCTGACAGGCTTCACACCCTTTAGCATATTGATAACAATCAGCTGTAATGGTAGGCCAATAGTAGCCATGCCTGTATATTAGCTATTTCATAATGGGCCCAGCCTTATGAGAACCATAAATTCTTTCATGCACTTTCCCCATAACTTTCATGGATTCATGCTTATTGATGCACCTAAGTAATACTCCATTGATAGCCCTCTTATAGAGTTCGTCATCCACCAACACGTACTTAGGTGCTTTTTGCTTAAGTTTTAAGTCAGTACTACTTGAAAGATCTTTTAGATAGCCGATTAACTCTTTCTTCCAAGAGTCGATCGTATCTATAGGTGCACATTCACCCAATGGGTACTCCTCTTGTTTCACATCGACTATCATGTCTTTGTACCTTGAGGCTTGTCGAGCCAAGTCATTAGCCTCTTCATTTTTCTCCTTGGGAATGTGATACACTATGGCATCAGTAAACTGGCGCAATAACTTACTAGCCGTTTAATAGCACTCTTTCAAGTTGGGATTATTACTCTTATATTTCCCAGTTAGGTGTTTAATGACTAACTGTGAATCCCCCATAACTTGAACATAATTTTCTTTCATGGTTGCCAGGATCTAAAGTCCCAAAATTAATGCTTCATATTCTGCTTGATTATTAGAACAACCAAGATCTAGCTAACACATGAATTTCGAACTCTTGCCTGTCGGACTTCTAATGGTTAAACTAGCCCCTACCCCTTTTTGAGTTCTTGACCCATCAAACATCAAAACCGAAGGTTTCAAGTAGATTCATGCAACTTAGTCGACTAAGGGGTTATTAACCTCAATACAAGGGTGCTGAGCTAAGAAGTCAGCTACCACTTGACCCTTCATTGCTCTTAATGGAACATATTTTAGTGCAAAAGAATTTAACTTAATGGCCCACTTCATCAGTTGACCTTGTAAGACAGACCTATTAAGCAAATACCTAACAATATCAATTTTGCAAAAAACCAATATCTCTTTAGGCAACAAATAATATTTCAGTTTTGTACAAACATAGAATAATGATAAACATAATTTCTCAATAGGGGTATATTTGGTTTCTGCATCATTCAGTGCTCGGCTAAGATAATACACAGCTCTTTCTGTTCCATCATCAGCATCATGCGCTAGAAAGCAGCCGATTGACTGTTCTTCTACAGCTATGTATAGTTTGAGCAGTCTTCCTGACATTGGGGGGTGTTAGCACAGGAGGATTGGCCAACACCTGTTTGATCTGCTCAAATGCTTGTTGTTGCTCTTTTCCCTATGTCATGTCATCAGTATCTTTTAGCCTTAACAAAGGGGAGATGACCTTCATCTTCCCAGCCGAATTAGCTATAAACCTTTTTAGGAAGTTGATCATGCCTATTAAACTTTGAAGCTCTTTCTTGTTCCTAGGAGGTGTAGCTTCCAAGATGGCTCTCACCTTGTTTTTGTCTACTTCAATCCCTTGATGGTGGACCAGGATTCCTAAGAAATTTCCAGCTACAACTCCAAAGGCACATTTGACAGGATTCATTTTCAGCTTATGGGCCTGCATCCTCTTCAAAGCTTGCTCTAATTATGCCAGATGGCATTCAAAGTCCTTAGACTTGATAACCACATCATCAATGTATACTTCCATGGTCTTACCAATCAAATCATGGAAAATGGTGTTCATAGCCCTTTGATAAGTAGCCCCAACATTTTTAAGTCCAAAAGGCATGACCACCCACTCATATATCCCTAAAGCTCCAAGGCACCTGAAGGCCGTCTTGTGGGTGTCTTTTGCTAAGAAGATCTGGTTATACCCTGAGTATCCATCCATGAAGGTGAGAATACCATGAGTGGCTGCCACATCGACTAACATGTCACCACAGGCATGGCATATTCATCCTTTGGTGTTGCAAAATTCAAGTTTCTGTAGTCAATACAGACTCTTACTTGGCTATTTTTCTTGATCACATAGATTATATTGGACAACCATTCTACATATCTAGCAGTCCTAATGAAGCCTGCCTTCAATAGCCTCTCAATCTCAGCTTTGATCTGAGGCATTAAATGGGGATTAAACCTATGAGGGGCTTGCTTGAAAGGCTTGTACCCTTCCTTAATGGACAACCTGTGTTCTACCAACTCTCTGGCTAAACCAGGCATTTCATAATAATTCTAAGCAAAACAATCCTTGTATTGCTGGATCAATTCGACTAGTTTACCTCATTTGTCTTCCTTAAGTAACCCACTCACTTTGACTATTCTGGGTTCCTCTGATGTGCCCAAGTTAATCTCAATCAAAAGGTCTTCTGCCTTAAAAGCAGGTGCAGTTTTATGAAGAGGAGAATCCAATTCCATAGGCTCGGCTGCAAGTGCCTTGTTAGGCTCAGTTGAAGTACCTTTTCTCCTGAAGAGCAAGTTCTCTTCATCATCTTCACTCTTAGTGTCATCTTTCTCCATCATGACATCTATCACCTTAGACTCGGCCCTAAAAATCTTCTGCCGACCCAATAGGTCTTCAAATACTTGTGATTCTTTATTCATTAATCACCTGTGTATTAGGCCGTGATTCGGCTTAAGACTTCAACTTAAATCCTTCATTGGTGAGATTGCATGCCTTCCAAGACCCTTATTCATAATCTTCTGGAACAGCAATAGGCCCTAGGTGTGGACAATGGAACAATGCCTCCAGCATCTTTACTTCAGCTGAAAAAGGGTTATTATCAGCTTTGACCGTCTCCACATTGTCTCCAACCCAAAATATTAGTTTTTGGTGAAGTATAGAGGGCACACATTGACTGGTGTGGATCCAATCTCTACCCAAAATTATGTTGTAGGAGGGCTTGCCATCAACTACAAAGAAAGTTGACTTTATGATTTTGGGACCTACAGTCACTTCGGTTATCAAGACCCCAAGAGTTGTAGATGGTTCCCTCATGAAGTTGGACATTTTCATGTTAATAGGCACCAAGTCTTCTAGACTTTTCCCAAGTTTCCTCATGGTTGCAATGGGCATCATATTCAAAACAGCTCCACCATCCATAAACACTCTTCCAAAGATCTTTCCAATAATATAGGCCTTGATATACAGAGGTTTCAGATGTTTTACCATCTCCTCAGTAGGCTTTTCAAAGACCATCTTGGTAACCTCATTAGCCGATGGTTCAACTAACATGACCCATTCTGTTTCTTCAGCAAACACAACACCCTCCAAACTTCCTAGTTTGGGGTTGTCAACCCAAAACTCCTCAGGAAATAAGCTAATGGCCTCTATGACAACTAATAGGTCATCAGCCTCCTCATTAATAAGAGATCCAACAAGGAGTCTTCCATGGTATCATCTGGCTCCCAGTACATCTCTGGAATCATTGATCCCTTTATGGTGATTGCTTCATCATCCACATCGACTGAAGCGATCTCAGCCTCAGGAATGGGATCCTGTTTATCGACTGGCTCCAAGCTCTGGAGCACTTCATCTTTTTTATCTTCTCTGGCCTCTAGTTTTGGAAAGGCCTTATCAAGCATGTTG
Source organism: Calophaca sinica (assembly GCA_037113605.1). Taxonomy (NCBI): domain Eukaryota; kingdom Viridiplantae; phylum Streptophyta; class Magnoliopsida; order Fabales; family Fabaceae; genus Calophaca; species Calophaca sinica. Next base: position 43,441,110 of record CM073734.1, read on the forward strand.
CTCACAGTTTCCAAGGGATTTTCTTTCTTTTCCCTATTCTTGACATCAGCTAGCATTTGCAGAGTTTGCTTTATCTTCTGGATAGATATCATTCTCTGCATTCTCTTTTTTTGAGTCCTTGTCAATACAGTAGGTATGACCTTCTTGTCTTTGACATACTTGTTCAAGAACGAATGCCCCTCTGTGACATTAGCAGGAGGCTTCAACATTCTCTGTGGTCTTAGCTTCTCATCATCTCTCACTGTTATTTTTAGAGAAGACATACCTCCTTCCAGGATGAACTCAGCAACTCTTCTCTTGTCTTTAGGGATAAGCTCCTCATCCATTTTGGGCAAAGATAGCCTTTCATTATCTCTAATGGCTAGCCAATCTTGCCCCCAGTTTTAACAATGGGTGCCTTTCTTTCGCCTTAGCAGATCCTTCTGCTTTACCAATTCATGAGTGAGCCGCCCTGGCTTGGGTGGTCTCTTTTCCTGCTTGTGCTCTATGATCGGCTAAGGATTCCCCAATCTGTCAAAAACAGAAGTCCTGGCTGCCTCAGGTTTTAGCCGATCACTATTGTTTGATTCGGCTAGCTCCTTTTTTGGCTTCCAAACTTGTTGAACAGATATCCTTCGCCTGTGGCTAGATCCTGTATCTTCAGGCTTTGAAAATGAAACCATGTTTATCCCTAAGGCAGGGAATGAGTCAGTTTCCATTGTCATCTCAGCAATCCCTTTATCTACAAGTTTGAATCTTCCTTCCTTTATTCCCTTTTTAATAGCCTTCCTGAAAACCATACAGTTTACAGTTGTATGATTATAGGCACTACAACACAAAACGAAATAGACAGCGTTTTTTTTCCCTTCGCTAGCGCTTAAAAGCGCTTCATATGTAGCCTCTAGTGATCTGCATAAAAAAGACAGCGTTTTATAAGCGCTAGCAAAAATTAGAAATGCTAGCGCTTTCTTTAAAAAGCACTATCTATTGTAGATAATAGATAGCACTTTTTAAAGGAAGCGCTATCTATTAACGGAACTTTGCTAGCGCTTCCTTGAAAAAGCGCTATGTATTCTCAACAATACATAGCGCTTTATCAAGAAAGCGCTAGCTATTCTCTTTTTTTTATTTTTTTTATTTTTATAGTAGCAATATATATATATATATATATTACAGCTAATGATAATTCCTAAAACCCGGCCAATACAATTTCTACCAAAATTTTGGCAGAATCTCTCTACTAAAACATGGACATTCCAAAATAACATAAGTACCTGTATAATTACAACTAACAATATGCCAACCAAAATAATGTCTCACATGGGCCAACAACATACATCTAACTACTACTATATATAGTATAAGGAATTGCTAACTTAGAAATTCATGTCAAATAGCAACAATACACCTCAAAAAAAAGAAGAAAACCAGAGATTGATGGGGTGTGTGTGTGTATGTGTGTGTGTGTGTGTGTATATATATATATATATATATATATATATATATTATCTTACAGCTTGATAACATGAGATCGAGCCAAACACAAACCAATTAAAAGGATCTGATTCTATCTATCTATCTGCAAAAAAAAAAAAAATAGACACAAGTAATTAGACACACAAGTAATTTAACAAGTACATAATTCATAGTCATTTAACTAAAAAAACACAATTTACCTTTCCTTGTTCTTTTCCTCCGACTGATCCAAAGCCCCTCTTAATTTATGATCATGTCTAATATATGTATCATCCTCTCTTGATATACTTTCCTCACCAAACAGTGATTGTATCGCAACGAACAGGTCATCTTTAATATCAACATTTTCATTTGCTTGATCATCAATCCCATTAACAATTTTTTTGTTAGTCAACAAAACAACAGAGCAATTCACATCAGATGGATTGGTGACATGAAACACTTGTCGTGCTTGCGATGCTAAAATATGAGCGTCATCTTTATATCCTAACTTATTGAAATTCACCCATATGAACCCCAAGTCATCCGTTTCTACACCGTGATTATTGTCAACCCACTTACATTGGAACATAGGCACCCGAAACATTGCATAATCCAACTCTCATATGTGTTCAATAACCCCGAAGTATGACATATTTGCATAAATGGGACTTCTGTCTTTGGAACTTGAGATATGCATAGCTTAAGCAACAAGAGTGACCCCACTATTTTGCATTTTACTCTAATCATCATGTTTTTTTGTATAAAATGTGTACCCATTAATCAAATAACCGGTGTAAGAGATAACATGTATAGCTGGACCTTTAGCTAACCATCTCAATCTTTCTGAAACCGAGCTAGGATTTGCATTAAACTCTTCAGAAATGTGATCTCTTAGCCACGTTATAAAACACCGATTGTGTTCTCTTGTTAACCAGTTTTGATTCTTATTTGGGCACATACGTTTGAGAATTTCGTTTTGTTTCACAACATAGGACTCAACCTTATCGGCATTGTGTAAAACATATAAGTGTGCTTGCTCCATCAGTTGACTTGATATAGTCAATATTTAACATCCAGTAATCCCTTTCCCTTCGCTTCCTCCTGTGTGACGAGATGTCGGCATCCCTATGTTACATCCAATGTTAGATAGGTAGTCAGAACACAATTCAACAGCTTCTTCGACTGAGTACCGCTCAACAATACAACCCTCTGGCCGTGATCGGTTTTTCACATACCCTTTTAATATCTTCATATAATGCTCAAACGGGTACATCCATCTCATGTAAGCTGGTCCACACAATTGTGTTTCCCTAACCAGATGAATTGTCAGATGAATCATTATGTCAAAGAATGAAGGTAGGAAATACATCTCAAGCTCACACAAAATCAAAACAACTTCTGTTTGCAATGGTGGCAACTTTCCTGGGTCAATCACTCTGTTGTAGATTGCCTTGAAGAAGAAACAAAGTTTAGTTAAGGTATTTTGCACTTTGATGGGCAAAATGGATCATATGCCAATGGGTAGCAAATTCTCCATGAGAAAATGGCAATCATGGGGCTTCAGACCCTTTAACTTGAGATCTTTCATTGATACGAGGTTCGTATGTTTGAAGAGTATGCCTCTGGAACCTTAACTCCATGAAGAAACTTAAAAAGAACCATTTCTAGACAAAGCCTGAGCAGCTGTAGGTAGACATGTACGTAGTTTCCACTTCTTTATTGGTCCCAATTCCCGTCTCAGTCCCATACTAACCAAGTCTCGCCTTGCATTGATGCCATCTTTAGTGTTCCCGGGCACATTGAGTAAGGTACCAATGACACTATCAAAGACATTTTTTTCATCATGCATCATATCAATGAAATGTCTCACGTACAATGACTTCCAATATGGCAGCTCAAAGAAAATTGACCTTTTCTTCTACCTTCGTGTGACAAGCTCTCCCACAAAAGGTTTCCCAAATTCAATACTCAAATCTTTTACCTTTTCAAACAGTTGTGGACCCGTCAAAGGCAAAAGAGCTCTACGTTCTTCAGTATTCTCATTAAATGCTTTCCTCCACGACCAATAATGATGCTGTAGTACCCTAATTTTATCCGACCTTTTTATTTTTATTATTTATTTTAACTTTTATTTTATTTAATTAGTAGTAATAATAATAAATAAATAATGTTTTTGGTTTTATAATAAAAGAGAAAGAGAAAAAAAAAAGAAAAGAAAAGAATAAACAAAAAAAGGAAAAAGAGGATTTTTGTTTTATTTGAAGGGGGGTACAAAATAAAATTGGGGGGCTGCTATTACCCAACAACATCATCTTCACGTCTCCCTTCCTGCTTGCTTCCTGCACCCAGCTTCTTTCATTCACACACCCCACGTAGCCTAACCATCACAGCCTCACGCGGCCCTTCACTTACGCAGCCCAGCCCAATTACACGCCCAGACCTTTCCTCTCCTTAACCTAAAAAACCCTAAACCTAAAAAACACTGCCCTCACACGCAGCTTCTTCCTCATTTCTTCCCTCTCTCTCTAGAAGCCCCTTCACGCGGCGCTCCCCCATCCCATCTTCATCCCTGTCTCTTTCTCTTCTTCCTCACTCAACCCTAACCCTTTTTCTCCTACCCCAGCCGCCAACCATCTCTCTCTCCCTCTTCAGACCATGCATCTCCACCTGCCCAGCGGTTATCTCCTCTATCCCCCTGTCAACATCGCCTCAAGCCGCCTCTACAGTACACCCAACCGTCTCTCTCTCTCTCTCCCTCCTCAGACCACGTTTCTCTGCCTTGCTCAGCGGTTATCTCCTTCATCTGGCCCATCTCCCTGCCAACGTCGTGTCATTCTCCTGCAAGCCGCCCAAGATCCGGTTTTCGCGTGAGAAGCAGAGAAGGAAGAAGAAAACCGGTGGATAAGGGATGTTATCTCGTCCTTTTATTATATTAGTTCAAAAAAATTCGATTTTTTTATTACTGATAGTTCTTTATTTTTATTGTTTCAGAGCTTAAGGAAATCTGCCTATAAAAGGCCTAAGCGTGAAGACTGAAGGGGGGCGTTTTTTCTGGATAAAAAAAAAACAGAGGGAGCGCAGAGAGAACCCTGGAGAGAGAGCAAGAGACTTGAAGATTTCAAAGAAAGCTGAAGCAAAGCGTGAAAGAGAGTTTTATTTTTTTTTAAACACTATTAGAAATTTAGGTTTCTGAATTCCATCCTTTCTTTTTGGATCGAAGCTGTAAGTTCTTTTTTTCTCTTCGTCCTCCTCTTTTCTGTAAACCTGCAGTGTTCTGTTTAGGCATTCTGTTTTGATTTGATCTGAATGTTGTAACGACCCAATTTTCTGTAACGTGTTTCATACGTGCTGAGTTAATGTTAAGAATTTTTATTCAGGAAATCAGGATAATCTTTCCCTAATTGTTTTGTCATCTTCTTAAGTGACCTTAGATATATATTTCTCTAAATTTGATAATTGAATATCATTCTTAAATGTTACCTTAGTGTTGTTGTGTTGTTATTATTATTATTATTATTATTATTATTATTATTATTATTATTATTATTATTATTATTGCTTCTAATAAAAGCTAGTATATGTTTATTAAAGGAGCTCAAGAATTTATATGAGTAATAACCATGTAGTCATGCGAAAGTTTATATGTGTGTAGTAGGAACCATGTGCTATGCAATTGCTTAAAGAAGTGGCTGACATGCTTCTAGAGTTTTGTTTTTTTTTTCCTTCTTTCTTCTTAATAAAACAATTGCATAGAAGAAGCACACATTCTACTCCCATTTTCAGGTGCAGCCAACGTGATTATTACTTTTCAACTATTATTGCACCACATGCAAACATAGTTGGCACCGTCTTTGAAAAATATTAGTAGCAGCCTTTCTCTTTTTCTTTTCTCAAAAAAAAAAATATTGCGCCATCTTTGATTTGTTGTAGCAGCCTTGTTATAGGCTGGTATATGTGATTGGTGGAAAGTCAAAAAAAAGTTGCGCTAGAATAAGAAGATTAAGCGTGAGGATTTTCTTTCATTTAGGCACGGCACTAAAGTTTTATAATTGTTTAAGGTAGAAAATGACAATCACATGCCACCTACTTCCTTCATTTATGCTGCACATCCATTTTGTTTTCATTTTTTCAAAGCCGGCACAGAAAAGTGGGCACCGCTTGCTTTGTTGAAAAATGATGGTTACGTGTTTTTTTATGTTTCCATTGAAATGTCCAGTTGTGGCAATAATAAATTGTGGAGCCTTGTGTTGGCCACTACTTTAATCAAAAACATATATATAAACCTTCCACTTGCTTCTAATAATGCGATAGTCAATCCAAGGGCTGGACTTCTTGGCAATTAAAAAAAAAACACATTCAGCCACACCTTTTGCTTACTTAGTATATTCTTTGTTGTAGACATATCAATTCACGTGGGCCTTGCTTGGTTTATTTTTTTTAAAGCCATTCACATAACATGCAAATTCCATCTGACATGCGAATTCCATAGGCAACATAATAAATTAATACCCATTTGCTTCCAAATTTAATTTGCATGTTTTGACAAAAAAGGAGGAAGTGTCCTACTTGCTTCTATTTATTTATGCGCTAAACACAAGGACGGAGGGATAAATTGAAAGTCAGTATTTCATTCCCTTTGAGTTAGTCCATCTCCTTGCTATATATTGAGACATAACCGAAACACATGTTCCTGTACTCAATAAGCATATCCTACCTAAGTTTCTATTATTTTGCCCTCACATACTTAGTCTAGATAATAAGACCTTCCATTTATTAAAATTCCTTCACCCTTCCCTAATCCTTTTCCATCATCCAAATTCGACTAAAGAAAATAAAAGCAAGCTTGTAGAAGCAGCACAAAACAAGGAACCAGAGGAAATACAGAGCAAGAACCGGTAGGAGCTTGCGTAGGAAAATCTCAGTGGGAGAAAGAATGCATTTTCATTGGGTTACAGATAGTAGAAATGTTTGTGTGACATGTGTAGGGTGACCTAAGCCCTACTAGAGGTTGATGTCGAGTAACACCTAAGGATAGGGGTTACGATTGTGCCACATCTAAGGATAGACGTGGTAGACCCTTCAACCAACTTAGGAATATTTTATATGATTGTCTGATAATATGTTTGATCAGAATTGTGATATATGTGCTCTATATGAATGACAACATGCTTAGGGTAATGTGATTAATTGTGTATTATGTGGAATATGTGTGTACGTTGTTTTAACATGCTATATGCCTGAGTATTTCTGCTAATATGCATTAATATGATAGAAAGGGTATTTTTGGGAATGTGTGCATAACATGATGTGAGGCATATGATTATGAAGTGTTGGATGCATGCATATGATATTGCATTAGTAACCACTCCATTCTTGACTGAATGTGACGTGGAGAGAATCCACTAACGGGAAAGGGGATATCTCGCATAGCAAAGTTAGATCCACTCCGTTCTCTATCGGAAAGGGAGAAAGCGGGCGTCCCTAACGGGAAAGGGGAGGAGGATTCCTATCGGGAAAGGGGCATACCTCGTGGACTAGGCTAGTGTCGCCCGTGCTCTGTCGGGAAAGGGAGGCAGGAGTCCCTATCGGGAAAGGGGACGACAACCTAACGGAAAGGGGGCTCTCCATTAAGTATTCCTAACGGAAAAAGGGGAGTACAGCGACAATAGTAAAAGAAAAGATGCCATGACGCACAATTCATTGAGAGACATGGGGTAAGTGGAAGAGGGTAATTAGATTCTATTTATTTATATGTGATTATTTGTTTGAACTGTCTAGCATTCATTCTACTTATGCTTTACCCGTTTTTTTTGATGGATGTGTTATTCTTATCTCCCTGTGTTTGTATATTTTCTGTATATGTATCTCCGTTGTATTAGATTGTGTTGAGGAAGATGTAGCAGCTGTTGATGGAGCAGATCCTAGCGATATCATGTCAATCTCGAGGCAGCCCCAAGAGTTCTCGAGTTGCAGCGAGCCGATTCCAGAGTAGGAACTCTCGGCATCTACCTCGCTAGTGGTCTTCAGTCTTTTGGCCAGGAGTCTTTGTACTATTGTTTTGCTTAGTTTTTGGTGTGTTCAGTCGAGGCGCAGCTTAGCCTCACAGGTTTACATTTTGGATGACTGTATTGTACTATTTGCACTACGCTTACTTTTGCACTCTGATAACTTAGGCCATACTGATGAGGCCATCTTTTGAGAAAACCTAAATATGTATTTTCGTGACGCTAGTTACTTCACCGTGACGCGTCGTCGTTTTATTTATGCCTTCATTTTTTGTTCCCAGTAAATATTATTAACGCTAATTGAGCGAGTTAGGCTTATTATTAGAATAAAGCATGAATAGGACTACGGGTGTTACATTTGTGGTATCGAGCGATTCGGCCCTAACCTGACCGTGAGGTCATTTGGGATGTTAATTACACTTGAGTCTAGTCGTATTCCCATCGAATATGACTATTTTTAGAAGTTGGGTAGAATGTCCGTGTTACCTTTATTGTTTTAGGTAAAGGTGACCAATTGTCAATTCATAAGATATATCATACTTCTATGATTCTTTATATCTTATGGATCTCGAGCTAATGATTTCTTTCCAGGACTTCATGGCTCGTCGCGGTAGACCTACGCGTGAGAGAGTGTACGAAGCAAGGAATGGAGAGACCTCGAGAGTCGGAGGAGGTCATGATTCAGATGAGACTTTGAGATCTGTCAGGGATTTAGCAACTGCTATGCTTCAGCAGGCACAACAGAATGCCCAGTTTCTGCAGGCTGCCCAGACTAGGAGGGAAGAGAGAAGTGATGACAATGGTATGACGGTTTTTCTGAAGGCAAATCCTCCACAGTTTGACGGGGAGTTTAACCCCGAAGGAGCTGAGAAGTGGATTCAGGAGATTGAGAAGATCTTTGTGGCTATGAACACTCGTGAGGAGAGAAAGGTATCTTTTGCCTCTTTTATGCTGATTGGTAATGCTGAGTCTTGGTGGAGGGGTAAGAAGAGGTTACTGGAGGAGCAGGGAAGTGCAGTGAATTGGGAGTTGTTTAAAGAGAGTTTCCTAGAGAAGTTCTTTCCTAGGTTGAACCGCAAGGAGAAGGAAAAGGAGTTCGAGAGTTTAAAACAGGGTAATATGACTGTAGGTGACTATGCTACTCGATTTGAGGCTTTACTGAAGTATTCAGAGTTCTACCGCTTACATCCTAGTGAGCTGTGGATGTGTCAAAGGTTTCAGGACGGACTGAAGTATGAGATACGCAGGACCGTTTCACCGTTGAAGTTAACACGATTTCCAGATTTGGTGGAACAGAGTATGGAGCTTGAGAGTATGGACAAAGAGAGAGATCAACAGAGGAGTGGTGGTCCTATTAGGAGTGGAGGTAGCGGTGCCAGAGGTGGTGCATCGAAAGGAAATAGTGGGCATAGTGGAGGTAGGTTTCAGCGGGGCAGCCGACCTATTCTAGGGCAAGACACGGCTGATACTCTTTCAGGTGTGGGAGCTATGGTAAGAGCTCAGGGATGCTTTAGGTGCGGAGGTCCGCATCTGATAAAGGATTGTACAAAGGCCGGCTAGTGGGGAGAGTCAAAGCAATGCTATCGATTGTGGTAGGGCGGGGCACTTGGCTAGAGACTGTTGGGGAGGGCAGAGAGTTGTAGGTAGGCCTGCTGCAGGTGGACGTGGAGGAAGAGGAAACGGAAATGGTGCAGGACGTGGTGGTGCAGGTCGTGGTGGAGCAGGACGAGGAGGAGCTAGTGCGCATGCACCTTTGGCTTGAGGAGAGTATTTCTTGTGAGGAGCCGAGTCCTCTCAATCGCGTGATCTAATACAAGGTATGTGCCTAGTCTCAGTAAACTCTTATCCGTATTGTTTGACTCTGGGGCTACACATTCTTTCATTTCACTCGCATGTGTGGATCATTTAAGATTACTGCTTCTTCTTTACCTTGTAAACCGGTAGTTTCTACTCCTACTAGTGATCCTTTGACTACTACATCTATTTGCCTTAATTGTCCAATCACCATAGAGAATAGGAATTTCCTAGTAGACCTTGTTTGTTTACCTATGCAAGATTTAGATGTTATCCTAGGAATGGGTGGCTAGTCGCTAACCATGTGTTACTAGATTGTTCAGTAAGACCCTTACCTTTCTGAACAACCTTGTATGGTATCTCGCCAATGAAAGTCAATTTACCACTAGCGGTAACTCTCGTAAATACATGATGTTATTTTCAATGGAAGCTAAGGAGACTCCTAGCATTGACTCTTTGCCTGTAGTGAGAGAATTTCGAAGTGTTTCCAGGATGACGTTCGTGATTACCCCGAGCGAGAAATAGAATTTGCAATAGACCTTATCCCTGAATCGACCTATATCCATAGCACCTTATAGAATGTCCCTATGCATTAGCGAGTTGAAATCCCGGTTGGACGATTTAATCAAGAAAGGATTTATTAGACCTAGTGTCTCACCATGGGAAGCCTTGGTGTTGTTTGTGAAGAAGAAGGATGGGACTGCAAGGATGTGCATTGATTATAGGCAACTTAATCGGGTAACGATTAAGAACAAGTACCTTTTGCCTAGAATTGATGATTTGATGGATCAATTGAAGGGAGCGATGATATTTTCTAAGATTGACCTTCGATCTGGTTATCATCAGATTAGGGTCAAGAAAGAAGATATTCCTAAGACTGCCTTTAGATCTAGATATGGACATTATGAGTATTTGGTTATGCCATTTGGTGTGACTAACGCTCCGGCAGTGTTCATGGACTACATGAATCAGATCTTTAGACCGTTCTTAGATAAATTTGTAGTCGTCTTCATTGACGACATACTGATTTATTCGCATACTAAGGAGAACATGTGGAGCATCTGAGAACCGTACTCCAGATTTTAAAGGACAGGCAGCTTTATGCTAAACTGTCAAAGTGTGAGTTCTGGCTTGAAGAAGTGCAATTTCTTGGGCACGTGATCAACAGGGATGGAATTGTTGTAGATCCCTCAAAGGTGGAAGCTGTGACCAAGTGGGAAAGGCCTAAGTCGGTAAGTGAAATTAGGAGCTTTTTGGGCTTGGCAGGATACTATAGGAGATTCATTGAAGGATTTTTGAAGATAGCCTTACCAATGACCCAGTTGACAAGAAAGGAGAATCCGTTTGTGTGGTCTGATAAATGTGAAGAAAGTTTCCAAGAATTGAAGAAGCGGTTGACCACATCCCCTGTGTTAGTTTTACCCAATCCCTCAGGAGAATTTGAAGTGTATTGCGATACCTCGTACTAAGGATTAGGTTGTGTTCTCATGCAAGAAAGAAAGGTAGTGGCATATGCGTCAAGACAATTAAGGATTCACGAAAGGAACTACCCTACCCATGACCTTGAACTTGCAAAGAATAGTATTTGCATTGAAGATTTGGAGGCATTATCTTTATGGATCTAAGTTCACGGTATTCATGATCATAAGAGCACGAAATACTGTTTGACTGAAGGAGCTGAATATGAGACAGCGGAGGTGGATGGAGTTTATTAAGGATTATGAATTCGAGTTGCAATATCACCCAGGAAAAGCTAATGTGGTAGCTGATGCTTTAAGTAGGAAATCTCTACATGTGTCAGCCTTGATGGTGAAGGAGTTGGAGTTAGTGGAGCAATTCAGAGACCTGAACTTAGGAGTGCAACTATATAAGAATAAGATGTGTTTGGGGCAAATTGTTGTGACCAATGAATTTCTGCAAGAGTTGAAGGAGAAGCAAGGGCTTGATGAGCAGTTGGTTAAGGTTAAGGGTTCAATAACAGATGGCGTAACTTCTGAATTCAATATCAAGACGGATGGAGTGATGAGATTTGGAGACCGAAGTTTGTGTTCCTCACGACTTGGAACTTCAAGAATGATTACGGAAGAAGCTCATAGGAGTAAGCTTAGTTTTCATCCGGTACTACTAAGATGTATCAGATTTGAAGATGTTTTGGTGGCGGGAATGAAGAAAGATATAACAAACTTTGTCATGTCTTGCCTGGTGTGCCGTAAGGCAAAGATTGAACATAAGATGCCGGGATTATTGCAATCATTGGATATTCCTGTGTGGAAGTGGGATGGAATAGCAATGGATTTTGTCGTAGGATTACCTAGGACGCCGAAGAAGTTTGATGCAATATGGGTGATTATAGATCGGTTGACCAAAAGTGCTCACTTTATTCGATTGGAGAGAAATACCCTCTGGAGAGGTTGGCTCAGATATATATCAAGGAGATTGTGAGGTTGCATGGTGTTCCTTCGAGCATCATCAGTGATAGAGACCCAAGGTTTACATCTAGATTCTGGAATGAATTGCAACGAGCTTTAGGGACCAAGTTGAGATTGAGTTCAGCTTATCATCCTCAAACGGATGGTCAATCAGAACGAACAATCCAATCCCTAGAAGATTTGTTAAGAGCTTGTGTGTTGGAGCATGTAGGAAGTTGGGATGAATTCTTGCCTTTAGTAGAATTTACCTATAACAATAGTTTTCACTCGAGTATAGGTATGGCGCCATTTGAGGCATTATATGGAAGGAAGTGTAGAACTCCTTTTAGTTGGTTTGAGACAGGAGATACTCAAGTTTTAGGTTCAGAACTAGTGCAGCAAACCACGGAACAAGTCAAGAAGATCAGAGAGAAGATGAAAGCAGCACAAGATAGGCAGAGGAGTTATAGCAATCACAAGAGAAGACCTCTAGATTTCCAGGAAGGAGATCATGTTTTCTTGAGAGTGACACCTAGGACTGGAATTGGCAGAGCCATCAAATCTAGAAAGCTAACCCCTAGATTCATTGGACCTTTCCAAATTCTTCGTAAAATTGGCCCAGTAGCTTATCATATAGCCTTACCACCTAACCTATCTAGACTTCATGATGTTTTTCATGTTTCACAACTTCGTAAATATTTTGCCGATCCATCACATGTGCTTGAACCTGAGTCAATACAATTGAAAGAGAACTTAGAGTACGAAGCGTTACCTGTACGGATTTTAGATAGGAGGATGAAAGAACTTTGTGGTAAAACTATTCCTTTAGTCAAGGTTCTGTGGGATGATGTGACCGGTGACTTGACTTGGGAGCGTGAAGATGAGATTCGTCAGCAGTACCCTCATTTATTTTCAGGTGCGTGATTTCGGGGACGAAATCTCTTTTAAGGGGGGTGGTAATGTAACGACCCAATTTTCTGTAACGTGTTTCATACGTGCTGAGTTAATGTTAAGAATTTTTATTCAGGAAATCAGGATAATCTTTCCCTAATTGTTTTGTCATCTTCTTAAGTGACCTTAGATATATATTTCTCTAAATTTGATAATTGAATATCTTTCTTAAATGTTACCTTAGTGTTGTTGTGTTGTTATTATTATTATTATTATTATTATTATTATTATTATTATTATTATTATTATTGCTTCTAATAAAAGCTAGTATATGTTTATTAAAGGAGCTCAAGAATTTATATGAGTAATAACCATGTAGTCATGCGTAAGTTTATATGTGTGTAGTAGGAACCATGTGCTATGCAATTGCTTAAAGAAGTGGTTGACATGCTTCTAGAGTTTTGTTTTTTTTTTCTTTCTTTCTTCTTAATAAAACAATTGCATAGAAGAAGCACACATTCTACTCCCATTTTCAGGTGCAGCCAACGTGATTATTACTTTTCAACTATTATTGCACCGCATGCAAACATAGTTGGCACCGTCTTTGAAAAATATTAGTAGCAGGCTTTCTCTTTTCTTTTCTCAAAAAAAAATCACGCCATCTTTGATTTGTTGTAGCAGCCTTGTTATAGGTGGTATATGTGATTGGTGGAAAGTCAAAAAAGTTGCGCTAGAATAAGAAGATTAGGCAGTGAGGATTTTCTTTCATTTAGGCACGGCACTAAAGTTTTATAATTGTTTAAGGTAGAAAATGACAATCACATGCGCCACCTACTTCCTTCATTTATGCGCTGCACATCCATTTTGTTTTCATTTTTTTCAAAGCCGGCACAGTAAAAGTGGGCACCGTTTTGCTTTGTTGAAAAATGATGGTTACGTGTTTTTTTTATGTTTCCATTGAATTGTCCAGTTGTGGCAATAATAAATTGTGGAGCCTTGTGTTGGCCACTACTTTAATCAAAAACATATATATAAACCTTCCACTTGCTTCTAATAATGCGATAGTCAATCCAAGGGCTGGACTTCTTGGCAATTAAAAAAAAACACATTCAGCCACACCTTTTGCTTACTTAGTATATTCTTTGTTGTAGACATATCAATTCACGTGGGCCTTGCTTGGTTTATTTTTTTTTAAAGCCATTCACATAACATGCAAATTCCATCTGACATGCGAATTCCATAGGCAACATAATAAATTAATACCCATTTGCTTCCAAATTTAATGCATGTTTTGACAAAAAAAAAGGAGGAAGTGTCCTACTTGCTTCTATTTATTTATGCGCTAAACACAAGGATGGAGGGATAAATTGAAAGTCAGTATTTCATTCCCTTTGAGTTAGTCCATCTCCTTGCTATATATTGAGACATAACCAAACACATGTTCCTGTACTCAATAAGCATATCCTACCTAAGTTTCTATTATTTTGCCCTCACATACTTAGTCTAGATAATAAGACCTTCCATTTATTAAAATTCCTTCACCCTTCCCTAATCCTTTTCCATCATCCAAATTCGACTAAAGAAAATAAAAGCAAGCTTGTAGAAGCGACACAAAACAAGGAACCAGAGGAAATACAGAGCAAGAACCTGTAGGAGCTTGCGTAGGAAAAATCAGTGGGAGAAAGAATGCATTTTCATTGGGTTACGTATAGTAGAAATGTTTGTGTGACATGTGTAGGGTGACCTAAGCCCTACTAGAGGTTGATGTCAAGAACACCTAAGGATAGGGGTTACGGTGTGCCACATCTAAGGATAGGCGTGGTAGACCCTTCAACCAACTTAGGAATATTTTATATGATTGTCGATAATATGTTTGATCTGTAAATTGTGATATATGTGCTCTATATGAATGACAACATGCTTAGGGTAATGTGATTAATTGTGTATTATGTGGAATATGTGTGTACGTTGTTTTAACATGCTATATGCCCGAGTATTTACGCTAATATGCATTAATATGATAGAAAGGGTATTTTTGGGAATGTGTGCATAACATGATGTGAGGCATATGATTATGAAGTGTTGGATGCATGCATATGATATTGCATTAGTAACCACTCCATTCTTGACTGAATGTGACGTGGAGAGAATCCTAACGGGAAAGGGGATATCTCGCATAGCGTGTTAGATCCCACCGCTCTCTATCGGAAAGGAGAAAGCGGGCGTCCCTAACTGGAAAGGGGAGGAGGATTCCTATCGGGAAAGGGCATACCTCGTGGACTAGGCTAGTGTCGCCCCATGCTCTATCGGGAAAGGGAGACGGGAGTCCCTATCGGGAAAGGGGGACGACAACCTAACGGAAAGGGGGCTCTCCATTAAGTATTCCTAACGGAAAAAGGGAGTACAAATGACAATAGTAAAAGAAAGATGCCATGACGCACAATTCATTGAGAGACATGGGGTAAGTGGAAGAGGGTAATTAGATTCTATTTATTTATATGTGATTATTTGTTTGAACTGTCTAGCATTCATTCTACTTATGCTTTACCCATTTTTTTGATGGATGTGTTATTCTTATCTCCCTGTGTTTGTATATTTTCTGTATATGTATCTCCGTTGTATTAGATTGTGTTGAGGAAGATGTAGCGGTGTTGATGGAGCAGATCCTAGCGATCTTGTCAATCTCGAGGCAAGCCGAAGAGTTCGAGTTGCGGCGAGTGGATTCCGTAGTAGGAACTCTCGGCATCTACCTCGCTAGTGGTCTTCGATCTTTTTGGCCAGAGTCTTTGTACTATTGTTTTGCTTAGTTTTTGGTGTGTTCAATGAGGCGCACTTAGCCTCACAGTTTACATTTTGGATGATCAGTATTGTACTATTTGCACTACGCTTACTTTTGCACTCGATAACTTAGGCCATCGATGAGGCCATCTTTTGAGAAAACCTAAATATGTATTTTCGTGACGCTAGTTACTTCACCGTGACGCGTCGTCGTTTTATTTATGCCTTCAGTTTTTTTGTTTCCCCGTAAATATTATTAACGCTAATTGAGCGAGTTAGGCTTATTATTAGAATAAAGCATGAATAGGACGGCGAGGTGTTACAAATGTTGAATTCTGAAATGAACCTATGAATTGCACTGAAATGTGATTTTATCGTTTTGTTGATTACTGCTTGTTGTTGACTGGCGTTGTTGTTGTTGTTGTTATCTTCGTGCTATCCCTGTTGTTGGATCCTGTTTAACAAAATTAGGTTTAGGGTTTGGCCTTCCAACGGGCCCAAACCCTGAATAGGGGTCAGTCTGTAAACATATAATTAATAGGGACTAATTTGTAAATATGTTATAAAAGAGGCTAAGCTGTAAATATATAATAAATAAGGATTAAATTGCAAAATATATTATAAAAAGGACTGAACTGTAAATACGTAATTAATAAGGGTCAATTTGTAAATACACAATTAATAGGGGCATAAACGTAAAAATAGGTTTTTTCGTTCCATATAATCATGTTTTAGGGTTTGGTCTTTCAATGGGACTAAACCCAAGTTAGGGACTTAGTTGCAATTTATTCTTTTTTTTTATTTCATAAATCATTAGAAATGAATAGGATATTAATAAGGGATTTAAAAGTAAAATAGAAGTTTTCTGAATTTTGTTCTTTCACTTAAGCATTTTTTTAAATAAATAAGTTAATAACTTAGGGAATTATTTTTTATCCTCGCTTGTATTTGCTTTACTAAAAGAAAATGAAACAATAATAAATATAATAAAAAGGCTTTCTTTTAAATAATTTTTGTTGGGTTCTTTTTCTTAATATTTTAATAAACTTGATAAAGGGAATTAATTTTCTTAAAAGGCAAACAAATTTTTATAAACAATTAACGGGTACCATTTTTTTGGGCGTGTAAGGGTGTTAATCCTTCCTTGCGCGTAACCAACTCCCGAACCCGAATCTGGTCCAAAGACCTTTTTCTTTGTTAAATAAAAAATATATAAAAAATATAGGTTTCCAATGTTTTCCTATTAAAATCAAAATATTGGTGGCGGCTCCATTTAATTTTAAAGGTAGTTGTCACAGCTGGCGACTCCACTGGGGACATTAGAGAGTTAGGCCTTATAATTGTTTGAATTTGTTTGCCTTACATGATTTATTTCCCTTGTATTTTATTTTTCTACTCCTATTTGGTCATTGTATATTTTGCTCATATGCTTGTATATTTGAACCCTAGGGTAGAAGACGTTTGTAAATATTATATATTTATTTATTTTGCAGCGGGTAGAATTTTAGGTCATTGCTCCTTTCACACACTTCACTTTGCACACTTATTTGCACACACTATGAGTGGGAGCCCTATACCCAGGCCCGAGTGAACCTTAAGTTAGGAGAGGCTGTGTAATGGGTGCTCTGCTGGACGTACGGCCAGTAGGTTCCTATGAAGGCCTCACCTAGAGTTTGGCTCATTTGAGAAAAAACCATCCTTTAATAATATACTTATTATTGGTGGTAACGTTTTCAAATGGGACCCTTAGCTCTAGGGACCTTTTTAGATTAGTACCTTAAATCCACCCAATGGTAAGGTACACAATACAAACCCTAGATCCTTTTAAGGAAGTACCGGCCTATATCATAAAAGGAGCATACCTTATCCCATTTTCCACGTAACAAAAGTCGTATGACCTTTTTGTAAAAAAAACGAAACAAAAAAAAACATTTTCTCTTTTTGGCAACATCATTGCATTCATTTTATTTTTTATTTTTAAAAAAAACGAAACAAAAAATAGAAAAATATTTCTCCATTATCCATCATATTATTTTGCATAAAATGTACATAAAAAAAAACATTCATGACATGCATAAACATGGCACCTACATAATATAACTTTTTTTTCCCCAACAGAAAATAGATACAAATAAGTTTTCCCTGCGTCCCTACCGGACTCGAGCCCAGTCTAGACTCATGGATGCGTTAGAACAAAATCAGCAGGCCATTCAACAAAGTCAAGAGGCTATGCGGGGAGAACTTGACCAGATGAGTGCACGAATGGGCCAGATGTTCGATCTGTTGATGGCTCTAAATGCCAAGTTGACCCCGGAAGCAGAACGAATCGTCGAACACCACATGGATAATGGGTCGGAGGAGAATCAGCCGGAAGAGAACGAAATACCTATCCGTAGTTCACAAGAGCGGATACCTCTGAATGATGGAACCCCGTTGAACACAAGTGCTCAGAATTCTGTACCTATCTTCACACCTCAGGAGGATGCTAAAGCCAAGGAAAGGTTTCAGATGATGGAGGAAAGGTTAAAGGCCATTGAGGGGGCAGGTTACATTGGCTTCGAAGCTTCAGACATGTGCTTGGTCTCTGATGTAGTTATACCTCCAAAATTCAAGGTACCCGAGTTCGACAAGTACAAAGGGGAGACATGTCCCAAGAGCCACCTGGTCATGTATCGCCGAAGATGGCATCCCGCCCAAGAATGATAAGCTTTAATCCACTTTTTCCAAGAGAGTCTTACAGGGCATCCCTACTGGTATATGCAAGCAGAGCAGGGCAAAATCAACTCCTGGAATGATTTGGCCAAAGCTTTCATCAATCGATATAAGTACAATATGGACATGGCTCCTGGCCGTTCTCAGTTGCAAACCCTGGTAAAAAGGGGCAATGAAAGCTTCAAAGAGTATGCCCAAAGATGGAGAGGGATTGCAGCCCAAGTGGAACCTCCGCTATCTGAGAAAGAGATGGTTACCATGTTCATTGACACACTTCAACAACCCTTCTATGACCTGATGATGAGAAATGTCTCTTCAAGCTTCTCAGACTTAGTCATTGTTGGGGAAAGAGTGGAAGCAGGGATAATAAGCGGAAGGATTGGCAACCACAACATTCAACAACCATCGCGCAGTATGAGCCAAGAGATGGAAGAAGAAACAAGTGATGCTCATCACGACATGTACTAAGGCAGTGGGCCACTCTCGTTTAGAATTGTTGGGCTTTGATCAATGCCAAGTGATAAAACTTCAAGGAATAGCCCTATTGAAGCAGCCTTCATTTATTTTTACGCTTTGCCTAAAGCCCTGGGGCATATCTTGTAAAGGGCTCATTATGTTCTCATTTTCTTCATCAATAAAACTGCAATTTGAATTTTTTTCAATCTTAGCTCATAGAATAGTGGTAAAGCAAATGCACTAGTTATCAAAAGTTAAGTTTTGTGAAGATGTTGGCAATGAGATTTTGAGATGAAGTTTGGCCCTTTTTCTCTATCCAAATACTTATCCCTTGCTACCCGTTTTTGAGCCTAAAATGAAATTCTCTTTCAAATACCCTGAATAAGGATAGTTCATACACTGAATAATAGCACAAGTCTCTGATCAACTTTGTCTTTTCAGAAAGAAGAAGAGCAAAATAAGCAATAAGGTATCAAAGACAATTCAAAATGTCAAAAACGTGTCAAAGACACCTGCGAAGATCAAAAAGAAAACCGCAAAGGCGAAACAAATATGCTAGCAACCAATGAAGTGCATCTTTAGACTAAAGATCCTTATTTCCATAAACCCTTAAACACTTTTTGGGCCTGAAATATCCTTTCTTTCATAACCCTTAACCCCTGGCCACGTTACAACCCTAATAAAGTCCATTCTGATCAAAGTCAAATTGCTCATATTTTCTCAAAACTTGATTTTTGAAGGAGGAGATCCATATAAACTCCTCAGTGCAGTTGCTTTACCTAAAAAAAAAAGAAGAATATAAAATAAAATATTCGCTAGGCTGAAAACTCGAAAAGGTGGTCTAGGCAGAAATTAGAGCGACCCGCTAGGTTGAAAACTCGCAAAGAGCGGCCTAGGCAAAAGTTAGGGTCAAATTTACAAACATTTCCACCCAGATTGGACCTCATAGATATAAACCAAGAAGCTAGGGGCAAAAGCTGTGCCCATCATCTACAAGCTTCGCATTCAGGATTTCGTTCCAATTTCAGAACTACACAAGATGATCTGTCTCTCAACATAGATCTTTCCCATCATGGCTGAACGAAGGCCAAAGGGACACTGAAAAGTCTCTATGGATCAAAGTTGTCAATCTAATCCTTCCCAAGGCATCCAAGCATGAAGGTGAAAATTTGAAGATCCACAAAATGATTTGTCAAGTGGCAAACTTGCAAACCTGGTGCAGTACAAAGTCAACCATTCAGACAAGCAATCTGACAGAAATTCATCATCCCACGAGTCTAGAGGCAGAGTCCTCAAAGGAATTCAGGGAAATAAAAAAATTGAAAACAATAATAATATTCATGCATAGCACATCACTCATTGCATCTAGCATGATCACCATTACTTCTGGGCCTCAGACCCACTTTCAAAATCATTTCTCTAAAAAATAAAAATTTCATTTCATGCATGGCATACCATTCATTGCATCCTGCATGATCATCAAAGTTTTTGGGTCCATTGACCCACCCTCTCAAAAATTACATACAGTTGGTCTGCTGTTACTCAGTAAGAACTAGTACTCAGCCTACCCAATTTTTTTTAGCTTGAGTTAGGAGCCTGTCCTATACCTTGCCGGGAATCTAACCCACCACCTTGGGAATCTGACCCAAGCCTTTAGTCGGGAACCTGACCCGCGTATCGGATTTTCCTCAATCATGAAAATTGATCCGTACCTTTTTAACAAGAGTTAGGAATCTGACCTATACCTTGTCGGGAATCTGACCCGAATTGTTTCGAGTGACGGAAAAACTCGTACACTGGATGTTCCCCTACAATAGGAAAACCAGTCCATAATTTTGTAAGAGCTAGGAACCGAACCTATGCCTTACTAGGAATTCACTAGGAATCGAACCTAGAATCCCTCACCAATTTTGTAAGGATTAGGAACCAGACCTATGCCTTACCGAGAATTCACTAGGAATCGTACCTAGAATCTCTCACCAATTTTGTAAGAGCTAGGA
Organism: Calophaca sinica; assembly: GCA_037113605.1. Taxonomy (NCBI): domain Eukaryota; kingdom Viridiplantae; phylum Streptophyta; class Magnoliopsida; order Fabales; family Fabaceae; genus Calophaca; species Calophaca sinica. The sequence continues at coordinate 43,461,591 of CM073734.1, forward strand.
ACCAAATCAATGCCTTACTGAGAATTCACTACGAATCGAACCTAGAATCTCTCACCAATTTTGTAAGAGCTAGTCATACCTATGCCTTACTAGGAATTCACCAGGAAACCGAACCTGGAATCTCCAACCAATTTTGTAAGAGCTAGTCATAACTAGGCCTTACCGAGAATTCACTAGGAATCGAACCTAGAATCTCTCACCAATTTTGTAAGGATTAGGAACCAGACCTATGCCTTACCGAGAATTCACTAGGAATCGTACCAAGAATCTCTCACCAATTTCGTAAGAGTTAGGAACCGAACCTATGCCTTACTGAGAATTCACTAGGAATCGAACCTAGAATCTCTCACCAATTTCATAAGAGCCAGAAATCAAACTTATGCCTTACCAGGAATTCATTAGAAATCAGATCTAGAATCCCAAACCAAAATCGGGAGCCAATCCCGCAATTTTAAACCACTTATTGCGGACAAAATCACAGTCCTTTAACCTTAATTACCTTTTACAACGAATGCACGAAGACCTTCGAGTAAAATGTAATTAAGGAGGGGCAGCTGTAGTACCGTAATTTTGTCTGGCCTTTTTATTTTTATTATTTATTTTAACTTTTATTTTATTTAATTAGTAGTAATAATAATAAATAAATAATGTTTTTGGTTTTATAATAAAAGAGAAAGAGAAAAAAAAAAGAAAAGAAAAGAATAAACAAAAAAAGGAAAAAGAGGATTTTTGTTTTATTTGAAGGGGTGTGCAAAATAAAATTGGGGGGGCTGCTAATAGCAGCCCAACCCAACAGCATCATCTTCACGTCTCCCTTCCTGCTTGCTTCCTGCACCCAGCTTCTTTCATTCACACACCCCACGTAGCCTAACCATCACAGCCTCACGCGGCCCCTCACTTACGCAGCCCAGCCCAATTACACGCCCAGACCTTTCCTCTCCTTAACCTAAAAAACCCTAAACCTAAAAAACACTGCCCTCACGCGCAGCTTCTTCCTCATTTCTTCCCTCTCTCTCTAGAAGCCCCTTCACGCGGCGCTCCCCTATCCCATCTTCATCCCTGTCTATTTCTCTTCTTCCTCACTCAACCCTAACCCTTTTTCTCCTACCCCAGCCGCCAACCATCTCTCTCTCCTCTTCGCACCATGCATCTCCACCGCCCAAATGGTTATCTCCTCTATCCCCTCACAACATCGCCTCAGCCGCCTCTACAAGACACCCAACCGCCTCTCTCTCTCTCCTCCTCGGACCACGTTTCTCGCCTTGCTCAGCGGTTATCTCCTTCATCTGGCCCATCTCCCTGCCAACGTCGCGTCATTCTCCTGCAAGCCGCCCAAGATCCGGTTTTCGCGTGAGAAGCAGAGAAGGAAGAAGAAAACCGGTGGATAAGGGATGTTATCTCGTCCTTTTATTATATTAGTTTAAAAAAATTCGATTTTTTTTATTACTGACAGTTCTTTATTTTTATTGTTTCAGAGCTTAAGGAAATCTGCCTATAAAAGGCCTAAGCGTGAAGACTGAAGGGGGGCGTTTTTTCTGGATCAAAAAAAAAATAGAGGGAGCGCAGAGAGAACCCTGAAGAGAGAGCAAGGACTTGAAGATTTCAAAGAAAGCTGAAGCAAAGCGTGAAGGAGAGTTTTATTTTTTTTTAAACACTATTAGAAATTTAGGTTTCTGAATTCCATCCTTTCTTTTTGGATCGAAGCTGTAAGTTCTTTTTTTCTCTTCGTCCTCCTCTTTTCTGTAAACCTGCAGTGTTCTGTTTAGGCATTCTGTTTTGATTTGATCTGAATGTTGAATTCTGAAATGAACCTATGAATTGCACTGAAATGTGATTTTATCGTTTTGTTGATTACTGCTTGTTGTTGACTGGCGTTGTTGTTGTTGTTATTATCTTCGTGCTATCCCTATTGTTGGATCCTGTTTAACAAAATTAGGTTTAGGGTTTGGCCTTCCAACGGGGCCAAACCCTGAATAGGGGTCAGTCTGTAAACATATAATTAATAGGGACTAATTTGTAAATATGTTATAAAAGAGGCTAAGCTGTAAATATATAATAAATAAGGATTAAATTGCAAAATATATTATAAAAAGGACTGAACTGTAAATACGTAATTAATAAGGGTCAATTTGTAAATACACAATTAATAGGGGCATAAACGTAAAAATAGGTTTTTTCGTTCCATATAATCATGTTTTAGGGTTTGGTCTTCCAATGGGACTAAACCCAAGTTAGGGACTTAGTTACAATTTATTCTTTTTTTTTATTTCATAAATCATTAGAAATGAATAGGATATTAATAAGGGATTTAAAAGTAAAATAGAAGTTTTCTGAATTTTGTTCTTTCACTTAAGCATTTTTTTAAATAAATAAGTTAATAACTTAGGGAATTATTTTTATCTTCAGTTTGTATTTCTGTTTTACTAAAAGAAAATGAAACAATAATAAATATAATAAAAAGGCTTTCTTTTAAATAATTTTTGTTGGGTTCTTTTTCTTAATATTTTAATAAACTTGATAAAGAGAATTAATTTTCTTAAAAGGCAAACAAATTTTTATAAACAATTAACGGGTGCCATTTTTTTGGGCGTGTAAGGGTGTTAATCCTTCCTTGCGCGTAACCAACTCCCGAACCCGAATCTGGTCCAAAGACCTTTTTCTTTGTTAAATAAAAAATATATAAAAAATATAGGTTTCCAATGTTTTCCTATTAAAATCAAAATATTGGTGGCGGCTCCATTTAATTTTTAAGGTGGTTGTCACAGATGCTTTCCAAGTTATACGACTTTAATATCGCCGATAATCTCGTAAATTTCGTACAACCCTCATACAATGGCTTCTCTGCATCATTTACCAACTTCTCAAATATTTGAGGAAAATCACGGAGATCTTATTCAACCGCATTTGCCATGTCTTCAAAATCGTCGCCATAATATGCATTTGTACTGGCGTCTTCTGACGCATATCTCCCACTCTTCCCCATATTAGAAGATTCACCTTTTTTCTCACCCTGCTTTGTCCAACAGTTATAGCTCTGGTCAATTCTATTGCTCACTAAATGTCCTTCCAATTCCTGAACATTAACTCGGCCTACAGAACAACAACTCAAACAAGGACATACGGTTCTACTCAGGTCTAGTTCTTTTTCATGCTAAACTACAAATCTAATAATATCTTGCACTCCATCCCTATATTCCTTCGACAAACGATTGACAGACATCCACTTCCGATCCATTCTAACTTCAACCTTTACAAATTCAACAGTCATTCCCATTAATATAACATCATATTATACGTATTTGTATTCTCAATATTTTACCACCAAACATAGTCAAAACTTGATAATCTAACGCATCGGGCTATAGTTAATGCTATACCGTCAATCCACAATTCACAGTTCGTATTCAATTCATAGTTTGTATTTTTAACAAAAATTTGGCAGACTCTCCCCTAAAATATGGACAATCCAAAATATATCCAATCCAATCAAACATAAAACACTTCAAAGTTCAACACATGTTCAATCTTTTTACACAATTATTCCTTTTGTAAACTACCACCAACGTAACGAAAACTTCCTATTCTATCAACGCAAAAGAACATTATAAGAACCAGCAGAGCAACAACATCAAAAAAGTCCCGGCATCAAAACAAACTCTACTATAAAACCATACTAATCAAACAACACTTTTTTTCTACCTCACAATGAGATGCAAACAAAAACCTAGCAGCAGAAGCAAGATAAAGGAGAAGGAGGACTTACTAACAGGAAAAACCAAACAGAGTCTTTCTTCCAAGAATCGAACCTTTCTTCTTTAGTACGAAACCAAACCCCGAAGTTCAAAAGAGACAACCACATTAGCAGGCTTAAACCTACACAAACAAGGAAACAATAAAAACAAAACCCAAAAGAAAAGAACTAAATAAAGAGATGCATCGTAGCTCTAATCCAATGAACAGAACAAAATTTTATATAATAATGAAAAAAAAACGTGTCGTTGCGAGAAGAACGAGTAATGTGCGCGGAGGAATGCATGAACGCTATGAGAGAGAGAGAGCAAAGGATCGAGCTCCATGACAACTAGAGAGCTCAACAGCAACGAGAGAGCTCAACGGCAACGAGAGAGAGAGAGAAAGAAATGGACGCTATGAGAGAGAGATAGAGAGAGCAAAATATCGAGTAGCAAACTGAGTAACACAGACAGAGCATGGCGCGTTATAATATTTTTTTTAGGTCATAGATAGTGCTTCTATGAGAAAGCGCTAGTGATTATGGAATAGGGTTAGCGCTTTTCTACAGAAGCGCTAGCAAAGATTCATAAAGGACAACACTTTCGTGGAAAAGCACTAGCGATTCTTGACACTCCAAAGTTAGTAGCGCTTTCCTAGGGCAGCGCTAGCTATTAATGAGCCTTCAGTAGCGCTTTAAAGTGGCCATCTAACAACTGAATCTACTTATCTTTGAGCAAGTAGTCAAACATTTGGTCTTCCTTGGAAATATCAAAGGAATATTCCACCTTGCCTTCCCGTGACTTTGACTCTTTTCCTTTGGCAGCCCTCAGGGCTGGGCAGGAATAACCTTTACGCTTCACTATCTCAGCTGCCATGATGTCTACTGTGGTATCGACTGAATCATCATCAGAGTCTTCAGCATCTACAATGGACACCAACTGAGGGTCTCTCCCTCTACTGGCTTGCCTCTTTTCTTTCTCCTGGATGAACTATTCAATGCATATAGCCTTGGAAACTAGCTGATTCAAATCAATGCAGGCTTGACCAACTAGCCTTTCTTTGAGTTGAGGATGCAGGCTGCTAATGGCTATGGTTGCATATTCTGCCTCAGGGAACTGCACTGAGCATTTTTAGCTGTTTTTCTGAACCGTTCCACGAAATCGATTGCCAACTCATCTACCTGTTGTCTTAGATTCATGAGGTCAGCCGCAGTGACTTCAAGTTAAGACCAGTAGAACCTATCATGAAAGCATATCTCCATATCTGCCCATGTCTGTATAGAGTTAGGCGGTAAAAAAGAGTACTATGTAAATGCTATCCCTATAAGTGACAAGGGGAATAGCTGCAATTTGTGGAACTCATTCTGGTTCCCTTCACCACACTGAGCAGTAAATCTGCCTATGTGCTCGATAGTAGACTTGCCATCTTCTGCAGAGAAAGTGGCAAAATCTGGAGTCTTGTATCCCCTAGGCAGAGGTACCAATATGTCTACCCATTCAGGGTATGGTTTCCTGTAGATTGGCCTATCCAGAGGCTTCAGCTGCATGCCAAAATACTTCTTAGTGGTATCTGCAATCACAGCTGGGTCCAGCAACTGAGAACCCCCTGGTCTCACTTCCCCTATGTTAGAAGTGGTTGCCTGCAGCTGTTGTCTCCATGTTGGGGGATGTGCCTGAGATACTTGATCTGGAGCATTGGGATAACCTGGCTGATTTGACATTAAAGGTGGGTTAATTGCCCATGGTTGCTTCATGCTTCCTTCACCTGGCACCCTGTATTGAGTCCTTGGAACACCTGTGTTGAATGATGGAGGTAGGATCTGTCCCCATGACTGCTCCATCACTAAACTAGGTACCCTTGGAGGAGTTGACCCCATTTGAGCACTTGTAGATACTTCAAGATAAGGTGGATAGAATGGAGGATTAGCTGATATAGGTGGAAGATTATTCCATGGCTGTTGTCCAGCATAACTCCTATGCCATAGGGCTGCACATATGGCATTACTTGCGGCATTCCAATTTGCCCCACTGCATCTGGTAGCCTCCTAGCCATCTGTACCTGTCCAAAATAAAGATTAGCCTGGTTAGTTGTATCACTCACCACTTGTTGACCTCCAGTGTTCAAAGTGGCAAAAGTATTAGGCTGGGAATTAATTGGATTGAAAGGTACCTATTCCATATTCGGCTGAACCTCAGTAGGTCCTGCCTGCACATAGGTAGGCTGAACTTATTGTATCCCTATCGGGGTCGTGCTCGGCTGAACCTGAGTTGGTCCTACCAGAGCTGCATTCGGCTGGGTGACAGGTCCTACCTGAGTAGTGTACTCCACTTGCGTTGGAATTACAGAATTGATAGAGCTCTCGCCTGAGTGAGTCCTCTTAGCCTCTATCTCTCTGGCCTGCGGCACTTCATTATGCACTATGGGCTTCACAATGTCAGCCAACTGTTGTGATAGATATCATTGATTCTCAAATCGAGTTGCTGGAATATAAATGAAGAGGACATCACCAATGGTTGATCTGTAGGCTCAGGGTCTGCCACTACATGCACTGGCTCAGTCGTTAAAGTAGGCACTCATTGAGAGGGACTCCCTTCAACAATCTTCTTGGGATTGTTCTCCTTTGACATAGGTTGTTCCATGCTGCTTAGGCTCTTGCCAGATCGCAAGTGCATACGACAATGGTAATCCTGACCTGGGGATTCGTATGTGTTGATTCGTTCACCTTTGTTTTCACTGGGCATGCCAATTTTGTTGACTGGAATGTAACTTAGCCGCTGAATCGACTAACTCCACAACAATGATTCCCTTTTCTTCAAGCGATTACGCTAAGGAAGGAACTCTGTTCCTCAGCTATGGGTCACTTAACTCACTCCAGAATGGGTTAAGTAAGTGAACAAAACTAAAAACAGGAAAGTAAAGGTAAACATAAAGTACGATTGAGCGAAAATAAGTTGTTTGTATTGATTGGTGTGTGTAAAAATTATGTATAACTTGGGTATTTATAGCAACGACTAAGAACTACCCATATTTGCCATGTTTAGATGGCTAATAACAATAATATCCTAGTTAACAGTTAATCGGCTAAGTAGTGTCCTGTTCCACTAACCACACTCCTAAATTCTAGGCGCACTATCACTTATGGCCACGTCTTCGCCAACGGCTCTTTCAGCTTGATCTTATCTCTTCATTCCCACACTTAGCTCCTAAAAACCTGGAGATAACTCTGAATCTTAATTTATTTTGAATTTAAATTAATTCAAAATTCATCTCCATTACTTTCAGCTCATGGATCAATTCTAGAACCCGGCCCAAATAATGACTTCATGCTAGCCCAATAGGCCCAATATCTTCATATCAACCCAACAAGCCCAAGACCTTTGCCTAGCTCTTGGTTTCCTACTTTTGGCTTTGTTAGTTGCAAATTCGCCTGACCTGTGAATCGGCTGACCTCCATTCGACTAGCTTCCTTCAGTCGGCTGCTGTTGGATTTAGCTGACACAAATGTTTTAAAAACCGCCTAGAGATTGAACCAACGAGACCTCCGGGTCATGGTTCAATTGTTTCAACCGGTTGAACCATCGGTTAAACCGGGTGACTAATAAATAAATAAATAAATAAACAAATAAATAAAAAAGTACTAATTTTGAGGAAAAAGTAAGTAAAAATAACCCAAAAAAAAAAGTTAAAACGGTCCAACCCGGTTTTTTTGTCCGGTTCAATTCGGTTTAACCCGGTTCTGGGTCAAATATATACCCAATTCTTATAGGGGTATTGGTCACTTAAGTCCCTGGAAGTGTGACTCGGTGTCACTTTAGTCCCTGAAAGCATATAAACTCCAAAATAGTCCCCGTAAGTATGCTCCGTCAATCACTTTAGTCCCTGCCGTTAACAATTTCATTGACTCCGTGAGTAGTTAGTCACATTGGTCCCTGAAAGTGTAACTCGGTGTCACTTTGGTCCCTGGAAGAGTAACAACTCCAAAATAGTCCCTGAAAGTGTTATACATTTGTCACTTTGGTCCCTACTATTAGCCATTTGATTGTCTCTCGTTCCAAAATAATGGCAAACGATAGGGACCAAAGTGACAAACGTAGAACACTTTCAAGGATTATTTTGGAGTTTATATGCTTTCAGGGACTAAAGTGGCACCGAATTACACTTTCAGGTACCAAAGTGACTAATTACTCACGGAGTCAATAAAATTGTTAACGACAGGGACTAAAGTGACAGACGGAACACACTTACAGGGACTATTTTGGAGTTTATATGCTTTCAGAGACTAAAGTGACACCGAGTCACACTTCCAGGGACTTAAGTGACCAATACCCCAATTCTTATAAGTGCTTTTTCATAGAGCGATTGCCCGCCTCGGTGAAAGGGACCTCTTTTATATTTGAAAATCATGTTGTGATTAATACATTTAATCAAATCCATGTTAGTTTTATAAACGTCAAATTTTTTAGCTTAAATTAAAAGTTTGAATCATTTCATATTTTAAGCAATATTGCAACATCAGGATGACATATTATTACAGAATATTATTTCTGTTAGGCAGTTAGTTTGTTAGGATTTTGGTTAGTTTGTTTATCCTTCCATAAGCTCTATATATAGAGCATCTTGTACACACTTTGAGTGTCTTTTCAATATGATTCCTTATGAGACAGATTTGTTCTCAGCCTCTCAGGCCCTCTCATTTCACCATTCTCCATATCCTCTTAATACTAATATGGTATCAGAGTGATACCGCTTTTCGCTGCCACCGCGCCATCACGGAGACAACCTCCACCACTCTTCCCTGTGATATTTAATCCACCAAGCTACCTCCTGACTCACTCAATTCTCCGCCATTTATGCCATTTATAGAAGCTAGCAAAGATGGAAGAGAAGTTCTCGCCACTGCCACCACGTCGTAAACCACCGCAAGAACTTTCATCTTCAGAGATTGAAGGTGAAAATGAAGATCCCAACAACTCTGATTGTGACTCCGAAACTGAAGAAGTTTATGATTCAGATGAAGAAAAATGCGGTTCTGACTTGCCACAATAAGTATCACCGCAAGCATCATCCATCAATTTCTTTGTAGAATCACAACAACCACCGACCAATTTTCTTCCGCCGCAGAAAGAATATCTAGTTCTTGATTTTGGATGCATCAGTTTCGGGAGTATTGACTGTATTCAATATCAAGAAACCAGGGGTCTCCGAAAAATGGAATCACCGCGTCAAGAATCTCCACCAAACACTCCTCTACATCAAGACACACAATAAGTTCTTGATACTTCAATTCTTGAATCACCGCTATCAAGTATTCTTCCAGGATTTGCACAGAAGGAACCAAGACCGGTGATTTATCCAAAAATCGGAACCCCAATTTCTTCCCCGAGTCGGCGCCATCAACAGAAGATGAAGAACTTCCGTGACTCGGAGATGGCCGTTAGGTCAAAAGATGATTCCAAAAGGTTCTGGTACAAGGCGATTATGGTTGTGCCGATACCGAATCTGAAATGTCTCGTGATCTTTTAGACCGTTCTTCCGTCTTTATCAATCGCAACACCTCCTTCTTTGTCAACCACTTATGCAACTCTGGATCTGATCTCCACAAAGCCTTCACAACGCTCATCTTTCATCTTCGATCTCGGTGGAAATTGCTGCCAGCCACCGTCGACCTCGCTGTGCACCACCTGTTTCCAAGCCACTCTGCCAGTCTTCTCGAATCTCACTCATTGTGTCAATTGTTCTAGAATCTTCCTGAGTGCGCTCTGCTCTTCTCTTAAGTGCGAGAATGGAATTGTTTGGGAGACTTAGTGGGTGCCTTGGGTGCCTGTTGGGCCTGGGCCATTTCATTCCTTAGATGTTTTGGGCCTGGCACCAATTCATTCCTGGTCTTTATCAGCAATGAAATGCAACACTGAATTTTGGGCCAACTTTGATGATTGAATTTTGGGCCAAAAGGAATCCACCGTAGCGTTTATTTGGGCTGGACTTTTGTTATTTGGTCCTGATTAATTGTTTTACATACTTGCTGTATTGCATTGCATTTATTTTTGTCTCTAGGCTGTTGTGTTCTTTTGTTTTCGGGTTGGATTGTTCACATGTTAAATGTGTAGAATAAATGTAGTTCAAACTCAGATTGGTGAATTTCCCAATCCTGAGTTTGAGGGGGGCTATTACAGAATATTATTTCTGTTAGGCAGTTAGTTTGTTAGGATTTTGGTTAGTTTGTTCGTCCTTCCATAAGCTCTATATATAAAGCATCTTGTACACACTTTGAGTATCTTGTTCAATATAATTCCTTATGAGACAAATTTGTTCTCAGCCTATCAGGCTCTCTCATTTCACCATTCTCCATATCCTCAAAATACTAATACATATATTTGGCGAAGATCTCTTTTCTATCATCGCAACATATTGTGTATATTTCACAAACATATTTGGCACTTTCTGCCCATGTCTTGAATTAATTATTTAAAATAGGCACAAACGGATAGAGAAAACAAATGCGTGTGAATGGCTAGTTGCTTGAAAGTAACTAAGCAAATGATGGCCCAGCATCACCTAAAGATCGGTGTTTGTTTTCATTTCAGTTATAATCATTGCTTTAGAAACCAAAAAATTAGAAAGTTAGAAAAGCACTAAAGTGTAAAGCATATACAAAATACCTTTAGCTTCTGTTGAAGTTGACCATCCTCTCCTATTATGTTTCTTTATACATGAATTAGCATATCAATAATGACATGCTTTGTTTCTGGATTATGATGCATTACCAACCGAAGACAGCCTCAATCGGTGCATGGAAGAATGACAGAGCATCTTCGTTTTAAAGTGATTAATTAATTAATTAATTAATTAAAGGACATTGAGCGTCTCTTCCTCCTTTCTTTCTATTTGAAAAGGAAACCAGATTGACAGAAAACAAATCAATTAGTTAGGCTTTAAACAGATGGAGTAACTACTTGCTATGGGCATCTTGTCATTTAGTTAAGCTCGATCTAAATCCTTGCAACGTAGACAGAGTAATACGCAGGTGTAATATTTTTTATTTTTAAAAGAAAACAACTAATTTAATATTTCATAGAAGAGAGGTGCTGCAATACAAGTGGGAATAACATGATAAACATTAGGATTTAGAACTAGCATTACATTTATATGCTCTAGCTAAGCTGTGAACAATTCTATTAGCTTGCCTCTTTATAACCTTTAACTTGAACGAGAGTGAGTAGCTAGAATATCTTTACAATTAATAAAAACATCCCCAACCTATGAGACATAATCTAGCTATTTTAGAATCTCATTAACTCCCAATCTGCTATCGGACTCAAAAGTAACATGTTCCCGGCCGATGTCATGGGCCAAAGTGAGAGCATGGAGAATAGCCAAAGCTTCTCCCTCCAACATTGAGTATTGGGCTTCAGAAAATAACGTCCAAGCAGAGATGAAAGAACCATGGTAATCCCTAATGCAGGCTCTGAATATTACACATTAACTCACCTGGAAGGGGTTTAGACTAAGATGTGGCTCTTTGCACTCCAGAAGAAGACTCAGAGAGAGAAACATCAGCTTTGCTTCCATCCCAAACCTATTCACTTAGAGAGTCTTTTGCTCTAACAATAGTCCTCCAAGTGTTGGGCGGAGTATGATCCCAAAGTTTCTCATTCCTAGCTTTCCACAAACTCCACAAAATCACTACAAAGAGGTGTGATTATCACCTGCAAAAATCGAACAAGTTCCAAAGAATAGATCATGGAAGGTGTCTACTTCAGTGGTTAAGTGCTCAATTTTTTTTCTACCAATTCAACTATTTCCAGCATGATTGTGCCATGAAACAAGTAAGAAAAATATGCCAACAATTCTCTATATATGACTCGCAGGAGACCCGCGAAATTGGGCATTGAACTCCCTTGTTCTTAAGCCGATAGCGAATGGGCAAGTAGTTCCGACAGCATCGCCTGAAAAACGACTTGATACGAAATAAGATATTTAGACACTATTACACCATTAAATAACATCTTACTAAATAATTGTCACTACAGCAAAAATCAGTTTAGGCAACAACAAAAAACCGTGGCTAGAAATAAAAAAACCGTGGCCTAAACTTTAGGCAACGGTTTGGCCACGGTTTTGTAGGCGTGGAGTATGCGGCCGTTGCCTATTCCTTTACGCCACGGTTTTTTGTTTTCGCCCACGCTACAAAGATAACCGTTGCCTATAACACAAGAACAGGTCACGGTTTTCATCTGCCAGCCACGGTTTTAGGTCTTGTTTTAGACCACAAATGACACAAGCGTTGCCTATACTTTAAGCCACGGTTATACTAGCGTTGTCTCGTCTTTTGGGCAACAAAATTTTAACCGTGGCCTATACCTTTAGGCCACACATATGCAACCGTTGCCAACTTCAAGAACAAAGCCACGGTTTTTAGAACTGCTTTAGGTCGCGGTTTTCTGGTCTTGTTTTAGACCACGGTGACATAAACGCGCCTATATTTTAAGCCACTGCTATACTAGCATTGCCTATATTTTAAGCCACTGTTATACTTTTTTAGCCACGACTCATTTTCAATAAAATAATTTCAACGCACAATTAAATAAATACGGTAAATTATAAATGTGAAGAAACCATATAGATAATGATGTACTATCAATTAAAACAACTGAACCAATAAGATTTTTATAGCTATTTAATAATAAACAAGAGTTTAATATAACCAAGTCTTAATACAATTGTGGTTTACATTCTCTAAATCACCCCTAGGACCTAAAATTTATCTTCATTGCACTCCAAGAATTTATGTTTCCACCGTGGACTCTACCACAACTGCGCTGTCACAAGCACCTTGAGCATGCATCCACCAGGCGACATCAACCACACCCCTAAAAGAAAAAGAATCATTCAATTATTAAGTCTAAGGCTGAGCATAACAATACTATCAACAAATGCATTAGACTTTTTGAAAGCAAAAACATGGAAGCAAAGCTTAAGTTTAGCCATTTAATTAAATCATATTCCTTGCATCAGTGCACACCAGGAGTGAAGAAAAAATGCGAATCATTAATGCTAGATTTCAGAACCTAAAAGGAAAATTACCCTCAAACACACAAAAATTAATCAGATAACTCATGTGTATGGATGTAAAATCGGATAATAGTGGACTAAGCTAGATAATATTAATTGCACCAGGCACCCCAAATGCATCAAGAATAAGCCAGGGAACACTTGGCCACACAAGGGATCACAATATTCGATCACAAATGGAGTTTTCATAAAGGTTCAAAAAGAGCGCTATACACATTAAAGACAAATGGTGAATAATAATCGCCAGATCAAATTACAAATGAAAAATAGCAGCTCCTGATATCATTTTTCAATTGAAGAACAAAATGATAAAGTTAACTAAATCATATTTATGGACTAAGCCCAAAGTGAAATTGAGATACAGACTTTAATATAAAAGTTATCATAGATATTCAAAGCAGCTTCTGTCATGCATTTCTCAAATAGTAATAATATTAATATAGTCAAACACTTAATGTTGTAAAATTTCACATGATTAGCAAAGGTCTGATAGATTTACTGCATATGTAAATTAATTTAATGTTTTATGGGGTTAGAAATTGCTTTATATTCCAAGTATTCAATGTAGCAAAAGATTTTAAACTTGGAGCATGTTAGTTTTTCATCCATTCACAGTTGGTCTATCGTTCATCTATATGCTCATTCTTACTAAAAGGTATAACTATTCTATTTCTAGTAATTCACAGGCTTTTTTGAGTGGTAATGTATTCTTTATGCCAAAGTGGAGCATTTAATCTAATCCTCTTTCTCAAATTGAATTATAATAGTAGCACAAGCAGTCAAGTAGAACTCCAACCTGATATAGTTGCACAAACTCCCTAAATTATCACATTCACTTGATTATTGTGTCACAATTCTGGGATTTATTTAGAAGACTTTTTTTTACAGCTATCACATTCAATGTTGCAGAGCTCCATATTGGCTTCTCAAATTTGAATACAATGCAATAATAATAATAATAGTAATAATAATAGAAGTACATAGAATAGAAAAAATTCACCATTCTCTCTGTCTCCTCCTTGAACTCCTATTATAGTTGCTTACTGTCCCTCCTTCTCCATGCCCCTCAGCCCCTTGCTACCCATGATAACTGCTACCTGTACAAGTATAAAATAGAGCTCAAAAGCATGTACACAATCAGTAATACAACCAACAATAATGTGATGTGAGTCATCTTGTTAATGAACATTAGAAGAGACTTAACATCTAAGACTCTGAAACAGAGCAAAGCCAATCTACATCTCCAACCCTGTTCTCACTAATTTTATCCAATTCAAACATGATTTCCAATCCTTTCCTCAAGTGTCTACCCTTCTTCATTGGAATGTTAGTCAAAAATTAAAAGGAAACAATTGGAATGTTACTAACAAGGTACAAAACTGAAGAGTAAATGCATGGCCAAAAGTAAAACAAGGAAAGCAAATCAATAGAACCCCCAAACAGGTAAATGCATGGAAAGAGTAAATTCATACTCCTAACCTTTTATAATATGGAGGAAAAGAGCACAGTAAAGCATCAAAATGTAACTGCAGGACAGGGTCAAACTAGAAACAGCTTAATGCTCAATTGAACAAAAACATGGATGCCACAAAATAACATCTTCCTCCATAATGAAAAATGAAAGATGATAATTATGCCCAAAAATTATCTATTTTTATTTAAAAAGTAAACTGTATTGAAAAGCAGAGGATCACAAAGTTCACCTACCAATGCAACTTAGAATGCCAGCAATCATCACGCAACAAAAAATACAAATAAAATAAAATATATTTAATCAATTGAGCATGTCAAAAGTTAAGTACCCACTTCCTTTCACCTTTCTCAAACTATCCAATGCAAGAACATGAAGGTTCAAATTTTAGTATTAAGATCAAAAGAAAACCATCAAACCAATGGAATCAGTTATGGAAAAACATGACAGGCAAGACAATGAAGGCTCATGAAGAAGACATATGCATCTAAATAGATTTTTATTACTCATCACAACAAGAAGAAAAATGTCAAAATTTATAGGCTGAAGGCAGAACTTTTCTTTTAATGACAGCTTAAGGTCTCCTGGTTGATCTGCAGCTCTACTAACCAGCAACTAACAAAACTAGTTATATAGGTTAAACTGTAATTTTTAGACGTAGACTTAAGATCAAAACTGCAGATATGTAAGTGAACCTAAAATGGGCATATCAAAATGAATTTTACCTTTTTTGCATCACCAGTCTTGCCAAAGAATGAGTAAGTTCAGGCCTCAACGCAACAAGACGACTACCCCGATCTTCAAAACAATAAAGCTGCACAATTTAAATGTATATAGTTTTATGTTTCATCAGAATTTCTTAGTTGTACTTGTTTCTCTTCTCTTTTAATAGAATTTTCTTTTCCTTCAAAATATGCTATGACAATGCTAGCTTTTTAAAGAACACTACAAGCATGTTGTTTCTATTCTAACAAATGCCAGTTCCTAACGGAGTCAGAGAATATAATGATGCTAACAGGGCTCGTTGTACAAAATATGTTGTCTGACCTTCACAATATTATCTGTCCATAAGTAGTATGCAGAGTAACAAAGAGAAGCCTTAACTGCAGGAACACTGAAACACAATCAATGACCAAAATTTTTAATCAAACAAAAAATGAACTTCTCCAAATGAAATTATCCGCTTGATGATATCTATTGACCAACATGATTCATGAAACCCTAGTTCATTCTGGCATTCTGCTGCTTCAACACTTACATACTAAATAGCTGCTCCAAGCTTATCTACAACTAAAATAACGATTTACAAGCAAATCTTTATAATAATATTGCACACATGAAAGAACTCAGATAGAAGCATCATTACCACTATAGAAACCCTATTTACTAACCAAATTGAACTAAGAAAACCCTATTTACTAAACTTTTTAAAAACTAAAAAAAGAAAAGCAAAACCTATTACTGAAGTGAAGAAGCAGAGAACACAAAAAAGAGAAACATAAGCATAACAGAGGCAAGAAGATATACATACGTAGCAGCGAAAAGATGAGCAGAAGAGCAATGGCACCAGCGAGACAAATGCAGAACAGAGGCGGCGAGAGGGAGACGTGCGCCGAGGAGCAGTGGCGAGCAGAGGGAGACCGAAGACGTGAGGCAAGGAGCAGCAGCGAGGAAAGGGGGCGACGTTCAATGGTAAGGAGAAGGAGAAGTAGTGCGAGGAAAGGGGGAGACGTTCACTGGTGAGGAGAAGAAGCAGCGATGACGAGGCGGTGGGAAGAAAGAGAAGCAGCAGCGAGGAGAAGCATGAGTGTGGCGGCGACGAGCAGATAGGGTTGTGACTTATGACTTGTGAATCTGAAAATTGAAAAGATTTTAACGAGCAGATGGATTTGGGTTGCGATCAGTGGCGTTCTGACTAATGCTTTTAGAAGTTTATTTTTCTAAATTAAGCTGATCAGCTAGGGCGGGGTTGGGTCGCGGGAGTTTATTATTGTTATTTTTTAAACTTTTAGTCCACGTTTTTTTCAATGTTGCCTATCTTAAATGGTAAATGAAACACCACTTTTTTTAATCCACGGTTTTTAACGTCTAAATAGTGTGGTCTTTACTTTTAGCCCACAGTTCTTTTTTAACTTTTAAAGGCCACGGCTTAATAAGTGTGGCCTCAAGCGGCAACATTTTCATAACCGTGGCCTATACATGCCTACATTTTTTAAAACGTTGCTAGATAAAAAATAGGCAACGGTTGTAAGTTCAAAATCCAAAAAGACGGATAAAATTTGTACATTCTTACCAACGCCTATAAAACTGTTGTCTATTCAGTTTTAGGCCGCAGTTTTTTAGCCGTGGGCAAGTTTAGCGTGGGCTAAAGTCAAAAATGATGTAGTGTGTATTTGAAAATCAATTGTTGCATTGAAGATTATTATCATGTAAATCATAGAATTTAATTTATATATACTGTAAGTGTAAACATATTTTACATATGCATCTAATGATGTGTTGCCACATTATTTAATGATTATGACAAATCATGTATTTTTTAGCTCATTAAATGATGTGACATCACCTCATTGAATACATGTGTAAAATTTTTTTTACACCAATGGTTTTTTTTTGGTGTGTACACCGTTAGTGTGTATAAATTAAACTCTAAATCAAATTTGTAAAATTTTACATTAATATTAAATTATTTAATATGTCACTGAGACACACGGATTAACAAAGTTTTACGTGCTCATGCTTTCATAAGCCATTATGGGTTTGACTCAGGTGGCAACACACAATGAGTTTGTGGGTGGGAAGACCAATGTTTGATCACTACAAAACACTCTTGGAGAAAGACAATGAATTTTAAGTGTGTCTAAGCCCCGAAACAATGATTAGTCTCACAGTCAGTTCAAAGAGTCGAAGTCAAGGATACATTGAGGTGCCACCAGATGCCAATGACCACAATTACGGTGGTCTAAAAAAAAACTAAAAGAAAACATATATGTGTATGTCAATGTAAAGAATTATGTGGACTTGGGTAAGTTGGGTTGGGCAGCAAAAGACTTCAATATGGCCGGGAAGAAGCTGAACCCAAATAGGACATGCACCGAAGCACCTATCTTATGGACTTACATATGATGTGACAATGGAACCACAAACAAAACAGTTCGCGGACCTTATTGTATATTCCAAGAGAGCTTTATTTATGTGTCTCCCATACATACCTGTAATCTTTAGGGTAATATACGTATATATGTAACCACCGAAAATTTAATGTCATTATCCTCATAAATTATGCAAAATTTTATAAGGCTATAGAAAAATACGACAATGAAAACAGGAGCGGGTAAATAAAACAAATGAGAAGAATAAAATATAAGAAATGTTAGCTGTGGAACATCCACCATGCCAATCATTTGAATATAGAAACGGGAGCAAATCCCTTTGTTTTCTCAAGAAAGATAAGGTATCTCCTTTATATGAGTTTTGATTTGTAAATATTTTATGATTCTTCATACTTTTTGCTTTACTTTTTTTTTTTTATAGAATGTTTGCTTTATTTTATAGATACTTTTAAAGAATAAGTTATTTATCTTTTTTTTCTTGAATAGGTATTTTGTGTTTTAAAATATTTTTGAATCAGTCATTTTTTTTTCTTTTTTCTCAAATAGGTTTTTTAAGTTTAAAAAACATACTAAAAACAATCCTACATGTTCATTCATTGAAGGACCTTTTTAAAACATACTAAAAACTTGAAGGACCTTTTTGAAACATATTAAAAACTTGAAGGACTTGTTTGAAAAAAATAAAATAAAGGACCTATTCGGAAAAAAAAGAAGATAAATGACTGATTCGTTACTAAAAAATAAGTTAAGTGACTTACAGAGCAATTTTAATGGTGTAATGGTATATCAGTTTTAATATATTTTATAATTATATGTTTCAAATTAAAATTCAATTCGAATGCATCGCGTATAAAAGTATTAAAAAAATATTTAATGATGCTATGCCACTAAATCAAATAGTATATTATCAAATGAGAAAACGAAATAATATAAAAAGAGATTCACAGAAATAATATATGAAATTTAATTTAACATCGTTATTTAACATCGTTAAATTATGGATTTTTTTTTGGTGAAATTAAATTATGGATTTTAATGGTTTATGGAAGATAATTAAACTATGCGTATAAAGTCATATATCGAAAGAATGAGCGACCAACGAAAGTTTCTCTGCTGGTTGGTAAGAATACAATTACTCGTATATCACAATACGTGAGTTCAAATCCAGCCGACAATTTAAGTACCACAAAGACTGAGAGCTGCTCCAAAATTCCCTTTACGCTGGCCAGTCAAAACCGAGAACTAGGTGAAGCCAAATTGTGAATCAATTGCCACGGACCACGCAAAAAGGGAACGCCAACGGGTATGGGAAATTAAGAGAGAAGAATTTCAAAATAAAAATTAAGAATGATAAAAATGTGGATGAATAAAAAGAAATGGGAAAATTAAAAGAAACAAGCAAAATGGAATAGATCAAGAAGATGATAGGAAAAGACACCACAATTATGGAATGATTGATAAGTTTAGGGGAATTCGCTACAATGGTAAGGAAGCCATTGATAAGAATCAATCAATGTTTTAATCCAAGAAATCTAATAGGAGAAAATCTCACTCACAATTCTCAAAGAGAAAATTTTACTAATTTATTAAAGTTGTCTCAAATGAGGTCACAAATGTCTACTTAAGGTAAGACTTCTCCAAACCTAAAATGGGCCATAAGTGGCACCACTCCCTAGGCCCATATGTGGGATTACATCATATTTTCCTAAAATAAAACTAAGCCTCCAAATAAGAAACAAATTACAAACAACTAAAAATTATTACATGCCAAATTAAAATAGACAAAATTCATTTTAATTTTAATTTATTAAAATAGATTCTCTTCATGCTCTTGAGGTCCTTATCACCCATAATCATTTTTTATGAAATATTTGTGTATGAAATATTTTTATGTTTATAAGTTATGGATCATAAAGGCCACTAAATTCTAAATTGTCATTAAATATGCAATTGAAGTTGGATTCATGGCCCATATTCATTATTTTGTGCGATGCCCGTTAGTTTGAGAAGATAATATGGTTGCGCCACCTAACCCATTCCAGATTCAACACAACACTCCCAATTACAGAATATCGTAAATTAATTCACTTTGAGGTGTGTGAATGCAACAACATTATTTCTCCTCCTAACACAGGTTATGCTATAGGGCTCTTATAGTTTGTCAATCTATTGTTCCGTGAAAAATTCTGCAATTTTGGTAATTGATTTCTACTATGTTTGATTTATTTCCATTATAGTTAATATGCTCTTTGTCATCTATTTCAATTGCATGGTAGTCTCGAGTGGCGACCTATGCGATGCCCGAGGTGATATTAGGTGTTAATATCTAAGTTACGTGTTTATCATATTGTGAAACCGAAACTAAACAAAAAACTGAAATCCCCTAACAACAAATATAAGACAAATCAGAATGGAGTGAAACAACGTTACACCAAATGAAAGCAAAACAATAGATCTTTACATAGATATTATTATATTTTCATGTAAAGTATTCATCTCTACGTGAGAATATATGAAATAAGTGATTTATCCTAAAATGTTCATTCAAATGTAATGTAAGTATTTTTCTCTAAATCTTAATTACGCCTTCATTAAAATATTTTAACTTTTAGGAAGATATATTTATATCTTGTGATCTATAGTTTTATGAGTTTTCTTATACAGTTTCAATTTGGGTGTAAGGCCAGAACCAATGACCCAACCCAAAATTCAAATCCAAACCAATTAAATTGGTTCCTTTATTTTCTATGTTTGGATCCAAACCGAACCAAACTAAACAAACCCAAACTCTATTGGTTCGGGTATTGGTTTTACGACATTCAAAACCAATCACCCGTAACCCGAACCAAATCAATATATTTTTATATTTTTATTTTTATTTCACACTTTATTAGTAATGTTATCTTACATAACATTTTGTATCTATATATTCTTATAGTCATCATTTGTTGTTTTCTATTCTAGTTTATGTTTTTGTTTTTGTAGTATATTAAATTTAGAATGTTGCGAAAACTTCTAAAATTTATGAGACTTTTCATAACAGATTTCTTAATTTTAGAAAATAGTCGATTTAATTGAACCGAACCGAACCAACCCATTCTTTGTTCGTTTGGTTTGGTTTGGTTTTGTGATTTTTTTTGTTATAACCAAACTAAACCAAACCAACCATTTTTTATTTGTCTGAACTTTTTTCCTCCCTAAATCCAAACCAAATCGACTTGTTACACCCCTAGTTTCAATCTCCATGGGATATCAATATTGACCAATATAAATATTTACTAATAGTTAAAATTTCCTCCACTCCAATAGGAAATGCGAATAAAAGTTAAAATATAATTTATATAAAGGTCTTATAGACAACATATCCATATCAAGATGATCTGTGCTTCATACGGTACAGATTAAAAGAAATAAAAATTTCAACTAATTATATTAATATGAATACAAAATTTCTATTAAAAAGTTCACCCTTAGTAACTTAGGCATGAATATTTTTTTCATGCAAATGTTTAATTTCCTTATAATATATTTTTTACTCTTTAATTTAAGTATAATCATTATACAATGTAGTAAAGGGAAAATAATCAACGCATAAAGCATGGAAGCTTTCCCTCTGTGTTGAATATTCCACCTTCATGTTATTGCATTTTTTTAAGGAAAGTGTTAATGCATTTTAATGCTAGGTTCATTTTTTTATTTGTAATTATGTTATGTTCATTATTAAGTAATAATAAAATAATAAATATCAAGAAATTATTTTCTTTTATGGGTATCCATGTAATAAGTGCGGAGTATCAACCGTCGTTAACTGACTAATCTGTATCGGAGAATTTGAAAGCACATAAAATGGGTAGTATCCTCCCAATTAGGCTTTCTTCGTTCGCAAGAGCCATTGTTTGAACCCAAGAAATTATTTTCACTCCCGGAGAACTTTTGCTTTGATATGCCTTTTCAAATAGTCTTTGGTGTGAATCACGATACCATATTTCCCTAACAATTGATTGTTAAAATTTTTCTAATATTCTTTGTAGGCTACAATCAATTGTGTTTTTGGTTCGCGAAAACGAATTAATGTTACGATCAATTTTAAGATATGTAAACCCGCTAATATGATGATCAATTGTAATGGGTTTCCGACACTTAATTATGATCACTGTAGGAGATAATGTAGTCCTAATCACTAGGCCCATGTCTAATGTATGGTTATGTCCCTATTGCTGTCACGTTATTCAATTGCTCGTCTAAGGTTTACCCCATTGAGAACCGAGATGTTGGAGTATGTGATAATGCGAAAGAAGACTTGACTTCTTGATTTCAGGAGCTATACGAGACAAAGGCAATTCTCGACAACTTTAACATGTCTTCAACAAGTAATTGTCTCTGTCAATGTTCTAAATTCATATAATAAATCCTAATATTTTGCTTGCATATGATATCAGAGCTAGTCTTATATGATTTAGAACAGGAGTATTGAACGAAATAGTCCTCTTTTATTTGAATTTTTTTGATTTCAATTTTTTGGGTAATTTTCATTTTCATTATGGGTAAAATTTAGAACAACTATTTGTAAGAAACTGGAAGTTAGAACCATAGGGGTTTTGTAGAGGATGATTATACGAACCTATTGGCCCTGGTTTCGTAATTTTTTGTTACCCGTAGAGGGAGAAATTCGTAAATTACAGTAGGAATTTTGCCTATTCATGGGCGCTATTTTGAGGCTAAAAATTTCATGTTTTGTTGTTAAAAATTGGTGCTTTTCATCTAGATTCATTACAAATTTGATTATGAATAAAACCCATAAGAATTTGCAAGTAAACCACGCTGAAATCGAGCAAAACCAACGAGAAAAATGTTTATCACGTTGCAAAATTTGTTCTCCATGGTTGAAGGAAGAAGGTTTGAAATTTCAACCAAAAAAAAAAAGCTCACTCGCAGATTGGGGAGAGTGACAGAGAGTGTGGGCTCTACGAGCGTTGGTTTTCGATGCCGTTTTTTGCGTTACACTCTATTATTTGAGTTCGATTTTTCTGTCTGTTTGATTCAAACGAGGGGAGGAATTTTAATGGAGGAGAGGGAAGGGGAGGAAAGGGGAAAGGAGAGATCTAATTTGATACTGTGTTTAGTTCAGAGGAGGGGAGGGGAGGAGAGTATTTGCGGAACGTGATAAAAAAACACAAGAAAGGAGTGTTTGAATTGTGTTTTAGAAATCTTTTTCAAATACTTGTGATTTTGAAAATCTTTTTCAAAACAACTTTTAAACAAAAATAACTTTAAAAAGACAGGAAGGATAGGAAAAGAAATAACACACAGCGGTTTATACTAGTTCACTACCACCTGGTAGCTACGTCTAGTCCATTCACCACTCTGAAGGATTTTTACACTATAATCAACTGATTACAAACTCAAGAGTATACTTATTGCCAAAACTTGGCTATACTCTCAACTTCTCAAAACGACTTAGTACGGTCAAGCCTTTCAGGAACTACAGCCACTACTGGGCTTAATACAAGAATGTTCAAAATGATTTTGAAGTAAGCTTAACAAACTCTCAACACGAGAGGATAA
The DNA here is from genome assembly GCA_037113605.1 of Calophaca sinica. Classification (NCBI taxonomy): domain Eukaryota; kingdom Viridiplantae; phylum Streptophyta; class Magnoliopsida; order Fabales; family Fabaceae; genus Calophaca; species Calophaca sinica. Next base: position 43,484,544 of record CM073734.1, read on the forward strand.
GAATAAATGCTTAAGCATAGAAATTTTTTTTTAAAGAAAGAATAAAACTTTTGAAGCACAATTCTTGGATTTCAGAATTGCTAGGTTTGATCCTTCGTTGTTCACTTCTCTAACGTTCTTGACTGTTGAAAGATGATAAACATAGTGAGATACTCCAATAAAACCATTGTGACATAGGCAAGTCCTTCACCAGTGGTTAAAAATATTAGATCCGCTTTTAGTGAGTTTTTGTACGACGTGCTTGTCCTTATCTTTCCATTCCAAACACTGTCACAGTTGTGAATGATAATTCTGTCCTTTTGTGTTCCTTTTTGAAAATGAGATCCCTTTAAGACTAGACAGAGTAAATAAATATAGACATTCTATTTTGCCTTTAATTCCTCGTACATTAAAGAACCTTAAATGAGGATCCTTAAGTGCTTGAAATAGACTTGGAGAACTACATTCTGTCTAACGAGATCCAAGAGGCACACTTCCAATAGAGGCACTCTTCTTATCAGATGCAGAGTAGAGTTAACAGAGGCAAGGTTCTGCCTGAGGCAAGACATTAGATGCAGACATCATCTTGCTCTTACCAGAGGATGTACAATAGATACAACTTGGTCATACCAGAGGGTAAGCAGCGCACAGAGCCATATCTCTCTGAGATAGATCCTTTTGATGAATAATAATGAGTTCTCACTAGATTCTACACACTAGAGGATACATCTGAGGATAATTATTCTTTTGCACTATTTGTTATCATTAAAATAATTAAGGGTTATTGTTTTTGAATCAACTCGGTTCCAACAATCTCCCATTTTTTATGATGACAAACACATGGATTGATGAACAATTTTCCTATTAGAAAAATATTTTTGAAATTTTTTTAAAGGGACTCCCCCTGAATTAAGCATATAAAAATATTTTCTAAGTACAATAAATCATCAAATGCATGTTCATATTCAATCACAGGTATGAAATATCAAAGTGCAAGTGCAAATACATGGTGTTCATTTTAAAAAAAATTTCCCTTTTAACACGTGATTGATATATTGTGTTCATCAATTACTTTATGTTTTTCTACATATTCTTATCCCGCTTTTGTCATTAGACAAAAAGGTTAAAGAAAATAGAACATCATAGCCAAAATAGAGTAAAGAAAGATAAAGATTAAAATAGAATATTGAATAAGCACAAAATAACTATACCATTTAATCAAAATGTAACGAAAAACAAAGTGAAAGTTTTTAACAACCAAAAGAAATAAGCTAGAAAAGAAATGGGCTAAAAGCAAAGGGTGAAATCCGAAGCCTTCCTAGGGTTTTGACACTTTATCAATGAGCAACTTCAGCATAGCCTCAATGTTCTTTTGACATTCTGCAAATTCATCTTGCCGCTTGCTTGAAGAGACCATGAATTGCTTGAATTCTCTGTTGCCTTCAACCAGCTTCTCAAAGACATCCTTTGAAACCTCAATGCAGTCTAGCTTACTTGATTGAGTAAATTCAGGAGAGAATGCAACCATAGTAGAGGAAGGATTAAAAGGTGCAGGAGAATCTATTTTCATAACAGAAGGAGCAGGTTCTGGTTCCCAAGTAGCAGGAGGTGGAGGAGCATAACTTGTCCAATCAGAGGCAGCCAATAATCTCTTATTCACCTTCTTGATTCATCTGATGACTCTCGAATCAGACAACTCTTGCTTGTTCAGAGCGTAGAGTTTTCTTCAGAGCCATTTTTGCAGTCCATTCTTCATACTCCAGATTTCACTTGTGCCATTCGGAATAGAAGTCTTCCAATATTGCAGTCCAGGTCTGAGCAGAAATGGCAAGAAGCACTTCTCTTTGTTACTCTATCTCATTCAGCTCAACTTGTTGCTTGATGTGCTTCTCCCTAAGGGTAGGGTTAAGTCTATCTCATTCAGCTCAACTTGTTGCTTGATGTGCTTCTCCCTAAGGGTAGGGTTAAGTGAAGGAAAGGATATTTTGAAGGTGGATGGAGAAGGTTAATTGACAGAGGTGAAGAGGGTGCAGAGTGTGATGAAATGATAGGGCTAGAGTGAAGTGTTTGATCTTGGTTGGACTCAAGTGAGTTGGGTTCAGATACAAGTTGTTCAACAAATTTAGATTCAATTTTAGAAGTGATGATGATTTAATCTTCTATAATTGGATCTGTTGTTATTTCATGTTTAGAGTGGTATTTGGGTGAGGTTAGTTGTGGTGTAGGTTCTGGTAGTGTTTCAGGTGTAGGTTCTGGTTGTGTTTCTGGAGTAGGTTCTGGTTGTGGGTTAGGGGTAGTTTTTGGTGTTAGTTTTGGTGATGGAGGGTAAATAAAAGTAGGAGGTTTGAGTGCAACAGTTATTGACTCAGAGGTAGGAATAGAAGAAGAGGTTCTCTTCCTTTGTATAAGAGGCATCTCTCCTCAGAGTCCTTAGACTGAGTGTCAGAAAGTGGGGTTGAGAGTGGTTAGTGGGGTCATGGAGATTGTAACACCCGTATTTTTACGGTACGTTATTTAGTGTTATTATAGTGTATTTTGGTCGTATTTATGCTATAATAAGCAATTTCTAAGTAAGTGATTTAAATAAATCAAGATCAAATTGAATTTGAGAATTAATATTTTATATTAATTCATGGTTTGAATATCGTCGAAAAATTCTATAGTTTAAATGCAGAATTGCCAGCGATTTCTTAGTAGATAACATTTTAAATGAACCCCGATTTCGATGAAAATCGAATCGTAACTTGTCTTGATTATTTTTGAATGTTTGATAGTGTTTTTATTATTTATAATAAAATAATATCATGCGGTGAATTAATTTCTCGCTAAATTAATTTTCTCGATTTTATCGGCAGGTAATTAATCGATAATGTAGTTATTCGACGTCGTGTTTTAGAAACCCTTAGACTCTAGAATTAGAGGGTAATCATGAGAGATATAAGATTAGATGGGATAGATTAGTTGATGGGATTAGAATCTTCACTTTATGATAGGTGTCACTTAGTATGTGATTAGTTTTTTTTTTATTACCTTTTACTTAACCCATTTTTAACCAAGTGTTATTAAGTGATAAAATTTTTTTTCTTCCCTCCCCTTAAAACCACCCCACGCAGCCCCTCCCTCTCTCTACCGTCATTATTCACTTCATCTTCAACCTCTAGAAAGAGAAACTCCAAGCTTCCATGGAGATCCCTTCCTTTCTTAGTTCCTAAGCTACCTCACCTCCATTGTTCCACATCTTTTTTTACTCATTTCTTCTTCTCTTCATCATCATCTAGTTCATCACCCAAGCAAGGATTGAAAGCACCATTTCTCCCCAAAAAATAGCCCCTTGGTCGCGAGCTAGAGGAGGGAGTAGGTGATGGTTCTTCCACTTCCATTTCTTGTTCTTATGTCTTGCTTTATGTTTAATTTATGCTTGATTGTGATCAAAAGAGAAGATGAGCACTTCCGTCCCTTTTTCCTTGGAACCCTAGGCAAGACCTTAAGGGAAAGAAGTGGGTTTGTGTGATCCTTGGTGAATCAAGAAATTAATTGATGATTTTGAGCTTAATTGGTGTTGTAATTGTTGTATTTGTTCATAGTTTTGGAATTAGAAGTTGTTTGGGTAATTTTTATGATGAACACCTATTCTTGACAAAGAGGGTTTAGGGGTAATTAAATTGTGAACCATGAAATTAGTTGATGATTCTTGCTTAATAAATGATGATGTTGTTGTTTTAGCTACTAGTTTTTGGATTAGGACTTGGATTGAGCAAATTGTTGTTGAAAGCCTATTCTTTAAAGAGGGGAAATGTAGGTTTTGATTGTTGAAGCATGTATCTAGTTGTTGAATTATATACTTTGGGTAGTTTAATTGCTATTGGAATGGTTATGTATGTTTAAGTAGAAGAGTTGGAATATTATTTGTGAAAAATTGGTTCTTGAGGGACTAAAATAGCATGTAGAACTTGATTGGTGGTCCTCTAATTATTAGCATTGTTATGGCCATGGTTAAAATGTTTTGGAATCAAAAGAATTGGAAGGACTCTTTGAAACTTTTACATTTGGAAAATGTTTTAGAACATGTCTTGAAATGTGCTTGAACTATGCCTTGGATATGACTTGATGTTTTGATGCCTTGAAGTGTAATTGAATGACATGGAAATGGTTTGTTAGTTTGTAAAAAGAAAGTTTTGCAAATATTTTTATAGAAAAAGGGGTGATGGCCGAGAGCCATATAGGGTGGTTGGAGGGAAAATTATTTTGCAAACTTGTCTATAAGGATTGTATTGATGTGTTATCAAGCTTTAGGAAATTATAGAAAAGATTTGGTTTCATTTGGATTTGTTTTGAAGTTTTAAGGCTATGAAGCATATGAGGTGATTTGGGTTTCTTGAGACCCAAGGTACCTAGTAGAGCCTTAACTTAAAGTTTTAGATAAAATGAAGTTGATTTTAGTATTGAATTGTGTTTCAAAATTTTGAAGGACTTGAACTTAGTTAGTAGAACCTTATTTTTCCAACTTATGCATATTTCAAGAAAAATAATGTTGCATTATGTTTTAGTTCTCGAAAGATAATTCTTTGCTCAAATATTTCAAATATGTGACTTAGTATTTTAAATTAAATTCTAAGTGGAAGTGTTTAGTTTAGGAAAGGGTTAGGTTTGAGAGCCTAAGGTTTTTAGTTAAGTTTTAGCTTGTGCTAAGTTTACTTATAGTGATAGGAGTTGCGAATCCGGAGACCGTGCGACATGGACCCGACGCTTGCGGTACCCCGTTAGCAAACAACTGTGGTAAGGGTAACTTTAGATTTTGATAGGAATTTAATTTTTAGCCTTATGCGAAGAAGTCTGAGAATCTCAGGGTTCGAAGTGAGGGTCTTGTACCCCTTCGACTTTTATTTCTTAAAATTGTAATTATGATTATTTAGTGGGCTTGTCTACAAGTGGTTGACAGCTGTCCCCAACTCCCCACACTTGTTTGATTTCCTCTCTGTCAACTCCACTGAGTTGCAGAGGGATGAACTGAATTGTCAATTTGCGTTGTTTGCTGAGTTGTGATTGGTTGAAATGAATTGCTTATATTGCTAAACTGTTTCGCACTATATTGAGCTTGGCATGAATATTATTTGATATGCGGTTAAATAATTATTCAATTAGCTTCGTGAATTATTGTATGCGACGACCTATTCATTGGAGTGCGAGAGTTTAGTCAAGTCGTTGAGTTGTCGTGACGTTTTTTATCTTCGATACGATTAACCTAGGGTGCTAGGATCCCCTAAACGGCTCCGGCTGGTTCTTCGGCAGCTTAGCTAGACGACGTAGCGTCAAGGAGCCTGAGTTGAATGTCCTAGGGTGAGCGGAAAGCCCAAGGCTACGACTGGTATTCAGTGGATGGATCAGTGTTACTTTCCGAAAATTGTCAAGTGTCGTGAGAATGTGAGTCATGAGTTGAGTCTTGTGAGAGTCTTGAGTTGCGTCTTGAGTACTGTGCATATAGTTGTTTTTGCCTATTGTTATGATTGTTATTCCCTGATTTATTGAGAAGTTGACCCTTTCCCGTGGTGCTTTCAACCAATGATGGTGACCCAAGCGATGATGAAAAGCGTGCCAATACCAGCGATGAGGACATCGTCGGAGATCATCTTTGATTTTCCAGACATTGAGATGCCCGCGGCGATGGAGTTCGACCCCATCTCCCGTCGCGTTGTTTATACTAGGGATGTTGTACAGAGCTTCCGAGAGGGTGGTATGGTAGTGAGACAGGAGACTTTGCGGTGCACAGTGAGCTTCCCGATTCGGATGATGCAGGCGGTGGACACTTGGCGAGCTATTCAGGGAGAGAGGACTATGCCAGCATCATCTTCCTCACCAGAGGGACCCCTCGAGATCCCGAGGCGTACTGCTTCCCGGCTTGCTTCCCAAGGACAAGGACCACGGGTTCGATGGACCGCTCGTAAGAGCGTGATCAGACGTAGGACTACTGGAGCTTCTACTTCTAGGGCGGCTGTTATGCCGAGTTCTTTGGCAGAGCCTGAGCCTGAGCCAACCGCATAGCCGGCCTCCCCATGCTTGATAGGACCCTACTCTACCGGTGGACCCTCCTCATGTGTGTAGTGTGTGTGGAGAGGTGGGTTGTAGCAATGCAGGTGCTGCGGAGGATGTGCTAGTAGGAGAGGATGTGCCGGAGGACGTACCAGCGGTTGTACCTTTTATTGATTTGACTGGCGAGGACCCGATGGACGACGAGGAAGAGGAGGATCCGTCTGAGGATCCAGATAGCTATCTGTAGTTGCCGTAATTGTCTGACTATTTGTTATATTATTTTGGATGACTGTAGTGTATGCTCTTAGTGTACAGTTATTTTGGTGACCAATCGGGCTTGGTGAATTGCCTTTTGTATACTGCAGGGTAGACTGGTGGCATACTTTTGGAGTAGCCCCCTGCGTGGGTGTCTACCGGGAGTACCCCCAGGGTATGATTACTCTCATGAGGGTCTTTATACCATAGGTGTATTCTCTCGCATATTTTCATGCACTACATTATTTTGTACGTACTGTTTGTTCAGACTTGGTTATGTATAGATGTATGTATTTCCAGTGCTTGAGTCTTGTGTCTTAGTTTGCACCATGTTTCGAAACGCTGTGACAACTCTATGTGTACTTTGCGGATGTGACTGTTTTTAAAAAAAAAATAGACCACATTTTCCAAAGGACACAAGAGCACTATTTTAAAAACGCATCGCATACAGGTTTAGTTCTAGTTTAGTAGCGGTCCGAAAACGGATCGTTACAATAGTGGTATCAGAGCAGTTCGGTTCTAACCGAACAATGCATAGGAAATTTGGAGCTGGTCACCGTGTCAGGTTATGTTTGTCGGGTAATTAGTCGTGTTGTATTGTTATTGTTTGTTCAGTGATGCAAATTGTTGCTTGAAAATTATTTGAATTGTTTCTTGATTGAAGCTGTGTTTGTTAACACATTCTTGATTTTGAGGTTCTAACAGGTTTTTGGAGCTTGGAGGACCCTTATGCCACCTCGCAGAGACCCTACAATAGGATCGGATAACCCCAACATGGAGCGAGCAATTCAAGCAATGACGGAGATGGTGGCAGCTATGGCTCAACAATCGGCTGCTGCGACTCAACAATCTAACGCTATGGCTCAGCAGACTGTGACCTTGACCCAGCTGAACCAGCAATAACAGCAGAGAGCTGAGAGGAATGCGGATGCTAGAGGATTAGCTGACTTCTGTAAGCACGACCCACCAAAGTTCTACGGCGAGCCAAATCCAGACAAGGTAGATCTTTGGATGCAGGAGATAGAGAAAATCTTCGAGGCACTCCATTGCCCAGGGAATGTTAAGGTGGACTATGCAACCTACTTGCTGCTAGGAGATGCCGAGTACTGGTGGAAGGGAGTGAAGCAGACTTTGACGGCAGAGCGTCGTGAGATTACTTGGGAAGTTTTCCACAGAAAATTTATGAACAAATATTTTCCTGATACTGAACGAGCGGAGAAAGAGCAAGAGTTCCTCCGACTACAGTAAGGTAGCATGACGATGTTGGAATATGCTGCTAAGTTCGAATCACTTGCAAGGTACTTTAGTCCGTTTCGTGACCGAGTAGACCAAGGATGGTTGAGTGAGAGATTTCAGCGGGGATTAAGGTTCGATATCCAGAAGTCTGTGATGTCTTTAAGAATCAGGAATCTTCAAGAACTGATTGACAGGTCTGTTGAGGTGGAAGTTATGAGAAACGCAAAGAAGAGGAGTGGTAAAGGGGGACCAGTGAGACCCCAGAGCGCAGGACAGAGGTTTGCTTAGAAGGGAAAGCAACAGAAGAAGCCGTACAGCCGACCTCAAGGGAACAACAGCAAAGGCTAGTATCGCCCGATGGCTCGTAATCTGAGGCGGAGTCGACTAGCCGATGTGACTTGTTACTGTTGCGGTAAGCCAGGACACTATGCGAGCAACTGTACTGCGAAGAATGATGTGTGCTTCAATTGCAGGAAGCCGGGACACTTCGTTAAGGATTGTCAAGCACCTAAGGCTGAACTAGTAGTGCACGCAACAAAGGCTAAGCGGAAACGTCCGATGGCTAAAGACAGAGTCTTCTGCATGAGCGGTGAAGAGGCAGAGCAGGCTGAGGATCTCATCCAGGGAGACTGTGAGATTGAGGGTAAATCCCTATCTGTTCTTTTTGATTCCGGTGCAACCCACTCTTTTATTTCCTCGGATTGCATAGATCATTTAAAATTGACTGTGACTGCCTTACCTTTCAAACTAGTAGTTACTACCCCAGCTGCTAAAACATTGGTTACCAACATGCATGCCTTAATTGTGTAGTGATCATCCGGGGTAGAAAATTTGTGGTTAATTTGGTCTATTTGCCACTTAAGGGTCTAGATGTCATTCTTGGGATGGATTGGTTGTCTCACCACCATGTCCTTTTGGACTGTGCCCGAAAAACAGTGGTTTTTCCTGATCTTGAAATTTCCAACTACCTATCTGTTAATCATATTGATGTTTCATTGAAAGAGGGAACTCAGGAATACATTTATTTTGCTAGTTCAAAAGTTTCTCAACAATTCGAATTGAAGAATGTTCCTGTGATTTGCGACTTCTCAGATGTTTTTCCCGAAGATGTGTCGGGATTACCGCCAGCGAGAGAAATTGAATTCTCCATCGATTTGCTTCTAGGAATAGGACCGATTTCAATAGCGCCCTATCGGATCTCTCCTAGACGAAAGAGTTGAAGTCTCAGATTTAGCACTCGGAGTCGAAGCAATTCATATGACCGAGCGTATCATCTTGGGGAGCTCCAGTGTTGCTGGTGAAGAAGAAGGATGGACGATCAAGATCGTGCATGCATTATCGTCAACTCAACAAAGTTACTATCAAGAATCGGTATCTGTTACCGCGTATCGATGATTTGATGGATCAACTACGACGAGCTGCGATATTTTCCAAGATTGACTTGAAGTCAGGTTACCATCAGATTTGAGTGAAGGAAGACGATATTTCCAAGACAGCATTCAGGACAAGATATGGTCACTACGAGTACCTAGTGATGCCATTCGGAGTGACGAACGCGCCCGCAGTATTCATGGACTACATGAACAGGATCCTTCACCCATTCTTGGATCAATTTGTGGTGGTATTCATAGACGATATTCTGATTTATTCGAAGAGCAGAGAAGAACATGAAGAGCATTTACGCCAAGTACTACAGATGTTACGAGAGAATCGACTTTATGCCAACCTTTCTAAGTGTGAGTTCTGGCTCGAAAAGGTGAATTTTCTTGGACATGTGATAACCAAGGACGGGACAGCTGTGGATCCAGCCAAGAATGAAGTTGTATTAGCATGGGAACAGCCGAACACTATAACAGATATCAGAAGCTTCGTTGGTTTGGCAGGTTATTACCGGAGGTTTATTGAAGGTTTTTCGAAGATCGTAGTGTTACCAAGTGACTTCAAACACAAGAGGGGGGTGAATTGTGATAGCGGTGCTTATATAAAAAATTACAGATAAATTACTGAATTAAAAAAAAACTTGAAAGAAATAAATTGTGAAACGATAAATAACTTGAAGAATAAATTGCAGGAATTAAATTGCAATAAATAAATGACAGAAAATAAATGACCGAAAAATAAATAAAGAACAAAAATAAATAAAGTGCTTGAATGATAAAGAGACAGAGAGCAAAGAAAAGCACGCAGCAAATTATACAGGTTCGGCCACCAAACACCCCTGTGGCCTACGTCCTGTCCCCAAAGCAAAGCACTATGGGATTTTCACTAAATCACTAGCTTTTAAATCAGGTTCAGCTAGAAACCTTTACAACTCTATACCAGAGCAATACGTTCAAGAGATATCACCTCTCTATGAACACCTTGGGATTCCTACCCAAAAAGAAATGATTTTCGCAAATAAAATGAGATGAGAGAGATACACTCAATAGTGCAGATATAACAAATTGAAGCTCAAATAATACAACTCAAATTATGTAGAATAAAAAAAAAGGACTCTCAAAAAAATTGTGCTCAAATAAGTGTGAGTGATGGAGAATATTTGATAGAGTTTTGGCACAAAGAGTAAGTGAGTGTATTGTTTAAAAACATCTGGTGCTGTTGCTTTTATAGGCAATGGAGGAGCGTGTAGCATTAAAAAATTTGCCCGTTGCGTTTTGATTATTAAAAGGATAATTTGTCTGCCCGTTGCGTTTTGATTATGAAGAATTTGAAAACACGGAGACGGAAATGATTCTCGGACACACTTGGAGTTCGACATCGTATTTCTATACGACCTCTCCCCAGCTCGGCATACGACCTCTTCACAGCTCGGCACAGACACGACCTCCTCACAGCTCGGCACGCGACCTCCTCAGCTCGGCACGCGACCTCCTCACAGCTCGGCACACGGCCTCCTCACAGCTCGGCACGCGACCTCTCCACACAGCTCGACATACGACCTCTCCACACAGCTCGGCACGAGACCTCAGCTCGGCACGCGACTTCCCCCTGATTCGATGCACGCGACATCAGCTCGGCCGCGACCTCGGCACGCGCGACCTCATTTCGGCATGCGACTTCCCCTGATTCGGCCGCGCGACCTCGACAGCACACGACTTGCATGTCAAAATATCACTGCTCGACACGGAGAATATTTTCCAAAGAAAACTTAAAATATTTTCCAAACAATATTTTGAGCACAACTTAAGAATTTTTCAAAATACTTTGTGCCTAAAAATAATTTAAGAAAAATTATCATAAAATCAATTTTAGAATAAAAATCATTTTGAGTGTGTGATTTTATTTTAATTGAGAGCTTTTTATTACTACTTACAAATAGTCTTAATAAAAATAAATAAATACCCAAAACCCAAAGACTTGAGAAACTATCATTCTTGATACGCGTCTTGGTATTCTTTTCCACTTTTTGCACGGTTAACTATTTGCAAAGCTCCCTTTTGTCAATCATCAAAACCATCCTGTCAAGGCATGTATTCACAGACTCCCCCTTTTTGATGATGACAAACATCTCATGGAGGGAATTTAGTAAAATATAATCATGATATAGCAATGAGATATAAGCATTGTTTTTCAATAAAAGATATCAGAGTTTAAGCACAATATTTAGAAAAACTCCCCCTCACAATATGCATAATATAATTTACTCCGCCTGAATCATAAAACTCTCCCCCTTTTGTCAACATCAAAAAGCAGAAAAGATTAGAGGGAAAGGCATGTAAAACCTATGCATATACGTGTATCTAGATGGCGAAAAATAATAGAGTATCAAGGGTTCAATGAAGCATAAGAAATCCTTGGTAAAAAAATTATTCAGGGAGATAGCAAAAATAAAGCACTAGGATAAGAGTTACTAGTCCTCGTTCAACTCATTCTCATCATCAATTTTTTCCTCATCTTCACTGATATTAAGCGCATAATTGTTTGCAGTTAACATAACCTGCACAAACTTTTATTTTAACGATTACAGGAAGGACAGTTGCATTTCTCCACTTTTAGTCTTGGTAACGGAACCTGCATAAAAATGTTAGCACACTCCAACGCCCAAGTTAGAACTTATTCATAATAAAATGCACTCACACGCAGTCATTCAATGCATGATTGATCTAAAATTCCTAACTCGGTTCTTATAAAAAAGAAGTTTTCTTTAGGCAAAGGTTTAGTAAAAATATCTGCGAGTTGTTTAGATGTTTCCACAAACTCAATCACACAATCTCCTTTTTGAACATGATCTCTAATAAAATGGTGCCTAATTTCTATGTGTTTGGTTCGGGAGTGATAAACCGGATTTTTCGTGAGGTTTATGGCACTAGTATTGTCGCACTTAATTGGAACAGTTTTCAGATTGATTCCATAATCATTCAACTGTTGTTTCATCCAAATGATCTGTGCACAACAACTACCTGCTGCAACGTATTCCGCTTCAGCAGTGGACAAAGCCACACTGGCTTGTTTCTTACTATGCCATGAAACCAAGGCATTCCCAAGTAAGTGACATGTCCCACTAGTGCTTTTTCGGTCCATTTTGCAACCCGCAAAATCCGAATCCGAGTACCCAATAAGTGTGCAGTCAGCACCTTTGGGGTACCATAAACCCATAGTTTGTGTGCCAGTGAGATATCTCATGATGCGTTTTACCGCTAAGAGATGTGATTCCTTAGGATTTGCTTGAAAACGTGCACACATACAAACACTAGACATAATATCTGGACGACTTGCAGTGAGATAGAGAAGAGATCCTATCATACCTCGATACTTACTTACTTCGACCGACTTACCACCTTCATCTTTGTCAAGATAGCATGATGTGCTCATTGGAGTTGAGATTTCTTTGGCGTTGCTCATTCCAAATCTTTTAAGCAACTCCTTGCAATATTTGGATTGATTTATAAAAATTCCTTCTGTTGTTTGTTTGATTTGAAGACCAAGGAAGTAGTTGAGCTCTCCCATCATGGACATTTCAAACTCACTTTGCATGATTTTGGAAAAATCTTCACACAAGGGCTCATTAGTAGCACCAAAAATGATATCGTCAACATAAATTTGAACAAGTAAAATGTCATGATTTTTGTGTTTAATGAAAAGAGTGGTATCAACTTTTCCTCTTTCAAAACCTTTTTCAAGTAAATATTTGCTCAACCTCTCGTACCAAGCTCTCGGAGCTTGTTTTAAACCATATAAAGCCTTTTTCAATTTGAAAACATGATTTGAAAATTCAAAATTTTCAAAACCGGGAGGTTGATCAACATATACTTCTTCTTGAATAAAGCCATTAAGAAATGCACTTTTAACATCCATTTGAAAAAGTTTGAAATCCATGATGCATGCAAATGCGAGAAGCATGCAAATAGCTTCTAATCTAGCCACGGGTGCATAGGTTTCATCGAAATCTATGCCCTCTTGTTGGTTATAGCCTTTTGCAACAAGTCTAGCTTTATTTCTAACAATGATACCGTTTTCATCAAGCTTATTGCGAAAGACCCATTTGGTCCCAATGACTAGGTGATCTTTAGGCCTAGGGACAAGTTCCCAAACATCATTTCTCTCAAATTGATTTAATTCCTCTTGCATAGCAAGGGTCCAATGCTCATCAAAGATGGCTTCATTGACGTCATTTGGTTCAATTTGAGAGACAAAGGCCATATTATGACATGCATGATTAAGAGAGTTTCGAGTCGTTACCCCTTTTGAGATATCACCTATTATGTTGTCAAGAGGATGGTTCTTTGAGACTCTCCATTCCTTTGGAAGATTTGAGTGAGAGAGTTCTTGAGAGGGTTGAGGCAAGGACTCTTGATCCTCCTTTTGAACTTTTGATCTCTCTTGTTCCTCTAAATAGGTATCTCCTAACACTTCTGCAAGATCATCAACACTTTCTTCTCTTTGAAGATTTGGGGTTAGATTCATCAAAAGAAACATGCACAGATTCTTCAACAGTTAAAGTACGTTTATTAAAAATTGAAAGGCTTTACTAGAAGTGGAATATCCAAGAAATAAACCTTCATCGCCTTTAGCATCAAATTTACCAAGGTTATCTTTACCGTTATTTAGAACAAAGCACTTACATCCAAATACGTGAAGGTGGGAAATGTTGGGCTTCCTCCCCTTGTAAATTTCATAGGGCGTTTGTTTTAGAATAGGTCTTATGAGGACTTGATTCATTACATAACATGCGGTGCTTATCACCGCGTCTGCAAATACTTAGGAAGGTTAGTCTCATTGAGCATCGTCTCGCAAGCTCTTCAAGAGACCGATTTTCCTTTCCACCACTCCATTCTCACTGTGGTGTTCTAGGTGCGGAAAAATTATGCTCAATTCCATTTTTAGTACAAAAGGCCTCAAATGCCTCATTTTGGAATTCCCCACCGTGATCACTTCGGATGGATACTATGTTCATTCCTTTTTCATTTTGGATAACTTTAGCAAGTTTTCGAAAGGCAGCAAAAGTGTCATTTTTATGAGAAATAAATAAGGTCCATGTATAGCGAGAATAGTCGTCCACAATAACAAGAGCATAGTAATTGCCACCAAAGCTTTTAGTTCTAGAAGGGCCAAATAAATCCATATGTAAAAGTTGTAAAGGCCGATTTGTTGAAACAATATTTTTAGATTTGAAAGAAGCCTTTACTTGTTTTCCCTTTTGACATGCATCGCAAAGTTTATCTTTTTCAAAGCGGAGCTTTGGTAAGCCAATTACTAAGTCATTTCGAACCAATTTATTAAGATGATCCATGTGAATATGAGCAATTCTTCTATGCCATAGCCAAGATTCATCCTCTTTACTAATAAGACAACATGCATCATTTGAAGGTATTTTATCTAAATCAAGCATATAGATATTTCCAATCCTAGGTCCAATAACAATAACATTTTCATTTATAGAATCCATGACCATGCATTTTGAAGAATCGAAAACCACTTTGTTTCCTTTATCACAAAGTTGACTAATGCTTAGCAAATTATGCTTCAAACCATCCACATACAAAACATTTTCAATAGTGGGATTAGGACTCTTACCAATAGAACCAATCCCAAGAATTTTACCTTTGTTGTTGTCACCATACCGGACATAACCACTATTCTTAGGTACCAATGAGGAGAACTTGCTTTTGTCTTCTGTCATGTGCTTTGAACAGCCGCTATCAAGATACCAATTTAAGTCCTTGGCTTTCAAGCACACCTACAACAACAGATTAATTTTTAACCTTTGGTACCCAAACTAAGTTGGGTCCAGATGAGTTAGTTTTTGGCAAAGTACCCTTTGGAATCCATATCTTTTTGCCAACCACATTCTTGTTCTTTCTAATATTGCAAGTGGAGGCAGTGTGACCATTTCTACCACAGTGAAAGCATTTAATGAAAGAGCTGCTTGAAGTGTTGTTGTGATTGACAAATTTAAAAGATTTTTCATGCGTTTGTGGATTATAACCCAAACCGGCTTTTCCAAAAGTACCCTTTTGTTTTCCCAATAGAATGTTTAAGTTATCCCTTCCCATGGTAAATTTGGCAAGGGTGTTTTCCAAATCTTCAATCTTGTTTTTCAAAACATTGCATTCATCACACTTGAAAGTATCAATCTTTTGGTTTTCACAAAAGGTGCAAGTAGAAACTTCAGTCACAACAACTTGTTTTTCCTTAAAAACTTCCATCTCTTGGTTTAAGAAAATAATTTTAGATTCAAGAGAAGAGATGGTTTTCTTAGAAGAAGAAATAATTTTTCGAAGTCTAGTCGTTTCATTATTTAATTCTTCACAAGCAATAAGCAGCTCATCATAAGTTAAGGGAGATTCGAGTTCAAGAGCATTTACCTCATCCTCCTCGTGTTTTGCCATGAGACATAAGTTGGCCTCCTCATTTTCTGATTCATCGACGAGTCCATATCATTGTCATCCCAGGCAATGTAGGCTCTTCTTCCTTTTGATTCCTTTTGTGGTCTTCTATCAAATTTTTCGTTTTTTTCTGACCATGAGGGCAATCGGGTTTTATATGTCCCTTTTGACCACACTTGTAGCAAGTTGGATTAAAAGAAGTTCCTTCCTCATTTTTCTTTTGAGGATTTTGTACCTTGCCTGTTCTCCCCTTTTGCCTCATGAACCTTTTAAACCTTCGAACCATCAGACTTATGTCTTCCTCATTCTCATCCAGACTATCATTGTTGTCAGATTCCTCTTTTTCATTTACGATTGCTTTGAGAGCAATTCCTTTCTTTTTCTTATCACTTTCTTCACTCTCAGTGAGTCGATTTAGTTCAAGTTCATGTTCCTGCAATTTTCCAAACAAGGTTGCCAATGATATAGTAGATAAATCTCTAGATTCAGATATAGCAGTAACCTTGGGTTGCAGGTTTCTATTTAAACATCTAAGAACTTTATTAATTAAATCTTCATTACTGAAGACTTTCCCAAGAGCTCTGAGATGGTTTATTATATGGATGAACCTTTTTTGCATATCTTGTATGTTTTCACTTGGTTTCATCCTAAATAACTCATACTCATGGGTTAATGTGTTCATTCGAGCCCTCTTGACCTCGGTAGTACCTTCATGGGTCAATAGAAGGGTGTCCCACATTTCTTTAGCAGCCTTGCAATTTGAGACCCTATAGAACTCATCGTAGCTTAAAGCGAAGTGATGATGTTCTTCCCTTTCAAATTGTATTGGACCTTTTCCTTATCATCTTCGGTCCAAAGTGATCTTGGTTTGTCTACCACTGCATCATTAATTGATTGAGTGGGGACAAATGGACCATTTTCCACAACATCCCAAATATCAAGATCAACACCCTCAAGAAAGATTTGCATTCTATCCTTCCAATAACCATACCCTCACCATTGAAAAATGGGGGTCTGTTCATGGAAGTTCCCTCGTTATTGTTTGAAGTCATTCTCTTGAGACGGTTAAGTCCTTTATACAAGAGTCTAGCTCTGATGCCACTGGTTACCAAGTGACTTCAAACACAAGAGGGGGGTGAATTGTGATAGCGGTGCTTATATAAAAAATTACGGATAAATTCTTGAATTAAAAAAACTTGAAAGAAATAAATTGCGAAACGATAAATAACTTGAAGAATAAATTGCAGGAATTAAATTGCAATAAATAAATGACAGAAAATAAATGACCGAAAAATAAATAAAGAACAAAAATAAATAAAGTGCTTGAATGATAAAGAGACAGAGAGCAAAGAAAAGCACGCAGCAAATTATACAGGTTCGGCCACCAAACACCCCTGTGGCCTACGTCCTGTCCCCAAAGCAAAGCACTATGGGATTTTCACTAAATCACTAGCTTTTAAATCAGGTTCAGCTAGAAACCTTTACAACTCTATACTGAGCAATACGTTCAAGAGATATCACCTCTCTATGAACACCTTGGGATTCCTACCCAAAAAGAAATGATTTTTCGCAAATAAAATGAGATGAGAGATACACTCAATAGTGCGAGATATAACAAATTGAAGCTCAAATAATACAACTCAAATTATGTAGAATAAAAAAAGAACTCTCAAAAAATTGTGCTCAAATAAGTGTGAGTGATGGAGAATATTTGATAGAGTTTTGGGACAAAGAGTAAGTGAGTGTATTGTTTAAAAACATCCGGTCTTTGTTGCTTTTATAGGCAATGGAGGAGGGTGTAGCATTAAAAAATTTGCCCGTTGCGTTTTGATTATTAAAAGGATAATTTGTCCGTTGCAGCATTAAAAGGGAAATCTGCCCGTTGCGTTTTGATTATGAAGAATTTGAAAACACGGAGACGGAAATGATTCTCGGACACACTTGGAGTTCGACATCGTATTTCTATACGACCTCTCCCCAGGTCGGCATACGACCTCAGCTCGGCATACGACCTCTTCACGCGGCTCGGCAGACCACGACCTCCTCACAGCTCGGCACGCGACCTCCTCAGCTCGGCACGCGACCTCCTCACAGCTCGGCACGCGGCCTTCTCACAGCTCGGCACGCGACCTCTCCACACAGCTCGACATACGACCTCTCCACATAGCTCGGCACGAGACCTCAGCTCGGCACGCGACTTCCCCACAGTTCGGTACGCGACATCAGCTCGGCACGCGACCTCAGCTCGGCACGCGACCTCAGTTCGGCACGCGACCTCAGCTCGGCACACGACTTGCATGTCAAAATATCACTGCTCGACACGGAGAATATTTTCCAAAGAAAACTTGAAATATTTTCCAAACAATATTTTGAGCACAACTTAAGAATTTTTCAAAATACTTTGTGCCTAAAAATAATTTAAGAAAAATTATCATAAAATCAATTTTAGAATAAAAATCATTTTGAGTGTGTGATTTTATTTTAATTGAGAGCTTTTTATTACTACTTACAAATAGTCTTAATAAAAATAAATAAATACCCAAAACCCAAAGACTTGAGAAACTATCATTCTTGATACGCGTCTTGGTATTCTTTTCCACTTTTTGCACGGTTGACTATTTGCAAAGCTCCCTTTTGTCAATCATCAAAACCATCCTGTCAAGGCATGTATTCACACGTAGCACCGCTTACACGACTTACGAGGATGGATTAACCGTTCGCATGGACCGAGGAGTGTGAATTCAGTTTCTAGAGGTTGAAGGAGCTTTTGACGATAGTGCCTGTGTTGATTTTGCCTCAATCGGAAGAGCCTTACGAGGTTTACTGTGATGCATCACACCAAGGATTAGGATGCGTGCTGATGCAATACAGGAAAGTTGTGGCTTATGCCTCGAGACAGCTCAAGATTCACGAGAGGAACTATCCTACGCATTATTTGGAGCTTGCTGCAATGGTTTTCGCATTGAAGATTTGGAGACACTATCTCTATGGAAGTACGTCCAATGTTTACAACGATCACAAGAGCCTGAAATACTTATTCGATCAGAAGGAGCTTAACATGCGACAGCGAAGATGGATAGAATTTTTGAAAGATTACGACTTTACTTTGGAATACCATCTAGGAAAGTCGAACGTGGTAGCTGATGCGCTGAGTAGGAAGAGCGTTTTAACTTCAGCAATGATGATCAAGGAGTTGGAGATGCTAGAGAAGTTTTGAGACTTGAAGTTGAACGTGGAAGTGTCACTGGGGAAGCTGAAGTTTGGAATGCTCACCATTTCTAATGGATTATTGGACAAGATTAGGAACCATCAATCTGATGACAAGCTACTACAAGAGAAGGTTGGACTGGTAGCACGAGGAAAAGCGACATAATTCAAGATTGGAGCGGACAACATCTTGAGGTGCAAATGATGCGTGTGTGCGCCTGATGTGGCAGGACTGAGGAAGTTGATTCTTGATGAAGCGCATAAGAGTATATTGTGTATTCATTCGGGAGTTATGAAGATGTACAAAGAGTTGAAGAAGCATTTTTGGTGGCCCGAAATGAAGAAACAAGTGGCAGAGTATGTGGCTTCCTGTCTTACTTGCCAGAAAGCGAAGGTAGAACATCAGTGACCAGTAGGGATGCTACAATCACTTGACATACCTGTGTGGAAGTGGAATAGTGGGATTGCGAAGAACGCAGAAGAAGAATGACTCGATTTGGGTAATCGTTGACCGATTGACCAAATCTGCTCATTTCTTGCCGGTGAGATCAACATACAACGTGGAGAAGCTGATAGAGATCTACATCTCAGAGATTGTGCGACTGCATGACATACCTTCTTTTATTGTTTCTGACCGAGATTCGAAGTTCACATCTCACTTTTGGAGGGAATTGCAACAAGCAATGGGAACCAAGCTCAAGCTTAGCTCAACATATCAACCCCAGACCGATGGTCAGACTGAGCGGACGATTCAATTAGTCAAAGACTTGCTGAGAGCGTGCACGTTAGATCACAGAGGAAGTTAGGATGATGTCTTACCGCTAGTGGAGTTCACCTACAATAACAGTTATCACGCGAGCATCGGTATGGCACCTTACGAAGCGTTGTATAGACGTAAGTGTCAGACGCCTCTTTATTGGTATCAGGATGGTGAGAGCTCTGTCATGGGACTAGACATGATTCAACAGATGACTGAGAAGATCCGATTGATCAGAGATAGGATGCAGACGTCTCAGAGTCGATAGAAGAGTTATGCGGACTAGGGTCGCCGACCATTAGAATTTGAAGAAGGAGAGCATGTGTTCCTCCGAGTTACACCTATTACTGGAGTTGGTCGAGCGATCAAATCCAAGAAACTTACTCCTAAGTTCATTGGACCTTACTAGATTCTTCTTCGTATTGGTCCAGTGGCATATCAGATTGCTTTGCCACCTTTCTTGTCAAATATTCATGACATCTTTCACGTCTCACAGCTGCGAAAATATGTTTGCGACCTTTCTCATGTTATTGAACTGGATGTGATTCAACTATGGGATGACCTATCGTTTGAAGCGTCACCTGCAAGGATCGTCGATCGAAAGACTAAGCAACTAAGGAATAAAGAGATCCAACTTGTCAAGGTCGTCTGGGATTAGAAGACTGGAGATGCAACATGGGAGCTAGAAGAGAAGATGAAGAACCAATATCCAGAAATTTTTCTCGGTACGTATCTTACTCGTAGTTTTGAGGACAAAACTATTTTTAGAGGGGCAGTATTGTAACACCCGTATTTTTATGTTATGTAATTTAGCGTTATTATAGTGTATTTTGGTCGTATTTATGCTATAATAAGCAATTTCTTGTTCGCTAAGTAAGTGATTTAAATAAATCAAGATCAAATTGAGTTTGAGAATTAATATTTTATATTAATTCATGGTTCGAATATCGTCAAAAAATTCTAACGAAGTTTCGTCGCAATTCGAATCGCCGGGCAGTTTTGCCATAGATAAAATTTTAAATGAACCCCGATTTCGACGAAAATCGAATCGTAACTTGTCGTGATTATTTTTGAATATTTTATAGTATTTTTATTATTTATAATAAAATAATATCACGTGGTGAATTAATTTCCCACTAAATTAATTTTCGCGATTTTATCAGCGTGTAATTAATCGGTAACGCGGTTATTCGACGCCGTGTTTTAGAAGAATTAGTATATTATTTGTGAAAAATTGGTTCTTGAGGGACTAAAATAGCATGTAGAACTTGATTGGTGGTCCTCTAATTATTAGAATTGTTATGGCCATGGTTAAAATGTTTTGGAATCAAAAGAATTGGAAGGACTCTTTGAAACTTTTACATTTGGAAAATGTTTTAGAACGTGTCTTGAAATGTGCTTGAACTATGCCTGGGATATGACTTGATGTTTTGATGCCTTGAAGTGTAATTGAATGACTTGGAAATGGTTTGTTAGTTTGTAAAAAGAAAGTTTTGCAAATTTTTTTATAGAAAAAGGGGTGATGGCCGAGAGACCTATAGGGTGGTTGGAAGAAAAATTATTTTGCAAACTTGTTTATAAGGATTGTATTGATGTGCTATCAAGCTTTATGAAATTATAGAAAAGATTTGGTTTCATTTGGATTTGTTTTGAAGTTTTAAGGCTATGAAACATATGAGGTGATTTGGTTTCCTTGAGACCCAAGGTACCTAGTAGAGCCTTAACTTAAAGTTTTAGATAAAATGAAGTTGATTTTAGTATTGAATTGTGTTTCAAAATTTTGAAGGACTTGAACTTAGTTAGTAGAACCTTATTTTTCCAACTTATGCATATTTCAAGAAAAATAATGTTGCATTATGTTTTAGTTCTCAAGAGATAATTTTTTGCTCAAATATTTCAAATATGTGACTTAGTATTTTAAATTAAATTCTAAGTGGAAGTGTTTAGTTTAGGAAAGGGTTAGGTTTGAGAGCCTAAGGTTTTTAGTTAAGTTTTAGCTTGTGCTAAGTTTACTCGTGGTGATAGTAGTTGCAAATCCGGAGACCGTGCGACGTGGACCCCAGGCTTGCGGTACCCCATCAGCAAACAACTGTGGTAAGGACAATTTTAGATATTGATAGGAATTTAATTTTCAGCCTTATGGGAAGAAGTCTAAGAACCTCAAGGTTCAAAATGAGGGTCTCGTACCCCTTCGACTTTTATTTTTTAAAATTGTAATTATGATTATTTAGTGGACTTGTCTGCAAGTGGTTGACAGCTGTCCCCAACCCCCCACACTTGTTTGATTTCCTCTCTGTTAACTCCACTGAGTTGCAGAGGGATGAACTGAATTGTCAATTTGCGTTGTTTGCTGAGTTGTGATTGGTTGAAATGAATTACTTATATTGCTAAATTGTTTCGCACTATATTGAGCTTGGCATGAATATTATTTGATATGCGGTTAAATAATTATTCAATTTGCTTCGTGAATTATCATATGCGTTGACCTATTCATTGGAGTGCGAGAGTTTAGTCAAGTCGTTGAGTTGTCGTGACGTTTTTGAGCTTCGATCCGGTTAACCTAGGGTGCTAGGATCCCTTAAACGGCTCCGGCTGGTTCTTCGGTAGCTTAGCTAGACGTCGTAGCGTCAAAGAACCTGAGCTGAATGTCTTAGGCTGAGCGGAAAGCCCAAGGCTACAACTGGTATTCAGTGGATGGATCGGCGTTACTTTCCGGAAATTGTCAAGTGTCGGGAGAATATGAGTCTTGTGAGAGTTTTGAGTTTTGTCTTGAGTACTGTGCATATAGTTGTTTTTGCTTATTGTTATGATTGTTATTCCCTGGTTTATTGAGAAGTTGACCCTTTCCCGTGGTGCCTTCAACCAATGATGGTGACCTAGGCGATGACGAAGAGCGTGCTGATACCGGTGATGAGGACATTGTCGGAGATCATCTTTGATTTTCCATACATCGAGATGCCTATGGCAATAGAATTCGACCCCATCTCCCGTCGCGTTGTTTATACTGGGGATGTTGTACAGAGCTTTCGAGAGGGTGGTATGGTAGTGAGACAGGAGACTTCACGGCGCATAGTGAGCTTCCCGATTCGGATGATGCAAGCGGTGGACGCTTGGTGAGCTATTCAGGGAGAGATGACTATGTCAGCATCATCTTCCTCACTAGAGGGACCCCTCGAGATCCCGAGGCGTACTACTTCCCGACTTGCTTCCTAAGGATGAGCACCGAGGGTTCGATGGACTGCTCGTAAGAGCGTGATCAGACGTGGGACTGCAGGAGCTTCTACTTCCAAGGTGGCTGTTACTCCGAGTTCTTTGGCAGAGCCTGAGCCAGAGGCAGCATCATAGCCGACCTCCCCCATGCTTGATAGGACCCCTTCTCAGCCGATGGACCCTCCTCATGTGTGTAGTGTGTGCGAAGAGGTGGGTTGTAACGGTGCAGGTGTTGCGGAGGATGTGCTAGTAGGAGAGGATGTGCCGGAGGATGTACCAGCGGCTGTACCTTTTATTGATTTGACTGGCAAGGACCCGATGGATGAGGAGGAGGAGGAGGATCCGTTTGAGGATCCGGATAGCTATCTATAGTTGCCATGATTGTCTGATTGTTTGTTATATTATTTTGGATGACTGTAGTATATGCTCTTAGTGTACAGTTATTTTGGTGACCAGTCGGGCTTAGTGAATTGTCTTTTGTATATTGCAGGGTAGACTGGTGGCATACTTTTGGAGCAGCCCCCTGCGTGGGTGTCTGTCGGGAGTACCCCCGGGGTATGATTGCTCTCATGAGGGTCTTCATACCATAGGTGTATTCTCTCGTACATTTTCATGCACTGCTTTATTTTGTATGTACTGTTTATGCAGGCTTAGTTATGTATATGTGTATGTATTTCCAGTGCTTGAGTCTTGTGTCTTAGTTTGCACCATGTTTCGAAACGTTGTGGCAACTCTATGTGTAGTTTGCGGATGTGACTGTTTTTAAAAAAAATAGACCACATTTTCCAAAGGACACAAGAGCACTATTTTAAAAATGCATCGAATACAGGTTTAGTTCTAGTTTAGTAGCGGTCCGGAAACGGGTCATTACAGAGATGAGAAGCACCAACAAGGTCACTGTAAACTGACTCAAATAAAGAATCACCAGAGTCAAGTACCTTAGGTTTCTTAGACACTACTTCACTTATCTTGACCAATTTTCTCTTCTTTGGACAAAAGGCAGGAGGTAGAGGTATGGTTGCAGAAGCTTTCTCTTGAA
Source organism: Calophaca sinica (assembly GCA_037113605.1). Taxonomy (NCBI): domain Eukaryota; kingdom Viridiplantae; phylum Streptophyta; class Magnoliopsida; order Fabales; family Fabaceae; genus Calophaca; species Calophaca sinica. The sequence continues at coordinate 43,508,080 of CM073734.1, forward strand.
GTCTTTTGGCTCTTCTTTCCTGAAGATCCTGCTCTGCATCAGTCTTAGCTTTTTCAAGCAGTTCTCTTAGGTGACCTTTATTGTCTTCTTCTTTAGTAAGAATATACGGAGCACCAGATAGAGGAAGAGGAGGGAGTGGAAGCAGAGGAGGTTGACTTCCTTATGATGACGAGGAGGTTCCAGAGTTTCTGGTGATCCTATTTTCTGGTTTGATAGAGGCAATAACAACACTCTTATTCTTCTTTCCTTTTCCTTTTTCCTTAGCCTTAGCTGCTGCTTCTTCCTCTTTGGCAGCTTGTTCAACTAGATCCTCAGTTGAAAGGCCCGTTTTCTTCAAGTTCTTGCAGTTGACAGTTGGGGAAACACTCAATCGAAGTAAGATCCTTGTTTCAATGGTGTTCTTCCTTTGAAGCTCTTTGATGACTTTATACCCTTCCAGAATGGCAGAAATGACCTTCCATAGGGTACATTTTTGTTTCTTCGAGTTCTTAAGAATGTGATAGCCCTCTTCATGAAGTTGAAGATGATGCATGGGAGGCTAACAGGGGTCTTCTTAACACAGTGAAACATCACAAATTTGTGGTCTTGACTTACAAAATCAACAGAGCCAGCCTTAGGCATCACCGTTCTAGTGATGATCTTGAAAAGGACTCTGAAGTGGTTTTTCATGTCCACGGTCTTGAAAGCTCCAGGTCTTTCGTAAATGTGACTGGAAATCACAGAGGATCCACCATATAATTCTTCCCAATTTGAAGTAATCTCAAGCCCTTTGTCAGCACAATTGATTGCTTAGGAGATTATTGCTTTAGTCACCAAAAGCTCCTCCCCTTGAACATAGTTGACTATGTTCCCTATACTAATTCTGGGTAGATGTGCTTGGGTTCCACGTAAAATAACTCCTTCCAATGCATAAATATCATGTTCTCTCTAAAGTCAAAATCGTGCTCATCTAGTTCGTTTAAATCAACTCTTGATTCCATTAGAACAGTGAGTTCATCAAGCTCAAAATTTCCAGTACGCACTGGAACGTTCTGTGGAACAATTTGTTGTTGTTGTTCCTCAGCCATTTTAGAGAGTTCATAGAGAATGGAAGATGTTTGCAAATGGAGGTTTAGGGTTTAAGAATGTGAGTATCTGAGAGAGTGGGTAATAGGTGAAGTAAAGTGAGTGAGTAGGGGTAAATGTAAACAAAACGTGGGAGGTTTTGATTTGAACAGTTTTGAGCAGTTTTCAGAATAAATATAATTCAAAAAGAAATAAATATGTCTTTTCAAAAGAAAACGTGTTAAACACATTAACATAGCACAATAAAACTATCTCTCGAGCAGTTAAAACCATCATGACTCAGTATAAGAGTAATTTACAGCCACGAATATATCAACCACTATTAATGAGACTGTGCATAATATTCCCAGAGGGAGCATGATAACAGATGCAACAAACGCATATATGCTCAGTGTATATCAGATGCATGTATGTTATCAGAGGATGAATGTAGATAGATGCAGCTTAACATCAAAGGTAAGTACATCAGAGGCAAGTATATTCAATTTAAACAATCATTCCTTTATAAGGTGAAAATTTAAAATTTTCCTTATAAAGTTGAATCTATCTTCAACAAGGGGTTTTGTAAAGATATCTGCTCATTGATGGTCAGTATCTATAAATTTAATTTCAAGGATCCTTTTGTGAACATAGTCTCTGATGAAATGATGTTTAATCAATATGTTTTGCTCTGAAATGTAAAATGGGGTTCTTAGTAAGACAAATAGTAGATGTACTATCACAGAAGATAGGAATGTTACTCTCATTGATCTGATAGTCTTCAATTTGATACCTCATCCACAGAAGTTGAGAACTACATCTTGTTGTTGATATGTACTCTGCTTTTGCTGTAGATAGTGCTATTATGCTTTGTCTTTTGCTGGACCATGAGATTAAGTTGGCTCCTAGAAATTGACAGCCACCACTGGTGCTTTTTCTTTCAACTCTATCTCCAGCAAAGTCAGTATCATAGAAACCTATTAACTTGTAATCATTTGATAGGTTAGTATTTCATTTAAGATATCTAAAGATTCTCTTAATCGTGGTTAAATGAGACTCTCTAGGATCAGATTGAAATCTAGCACATAAACAAACACTAAACATAATATCAGGTCTTGCAAGAGTGAAATAAAGGAGTGATCCAATCATACCCCTACGTAACTTTTGGTCTACTTTTTTACTAGTTCATCTTTGCTGAGAGCGCAAGTAGGATACATTGGAGTGCTCACTGGTTTGCTATCCTCTAGCTTGAATTTCTTCAAGCGTTCTTTCACATACTTTTTCTGATGGATATAGATTCCATCTGGATACCGCTTGATTTGAATACCTAGGAAGAACTTCAATTCACCCATCATACTCATTTCAAATTCATTCTGCATAAGCCCAGAGAACTCCTTGCAGAGGTTTTCATTAGTAGCACAAAAAATAATATCATCGACGTAAATCTGGACTAAGAAGAAATGCCTTTTGGATGATTTTCCAAAGAGGATTGTATCCATATGTACTCTTTCAAAGTCATTTGACATTAAAAAGAAACTTAGTCTATCATACCAAACTCCTGGGGCTTGTTTAAGACCATACAAAGCCTTTTTAAGTTTAAAGACATGTTCTGGAAAAGTAACATCTTCAAAATCAGGTGGTTGTTTTACAAAGACTTTCTCACTTATAAAACCATTTAAAAATGCACTTTTCACATCCATTTGATATAAGGTTATTTTATGATGTGCAGAAAATGATAGAAGAATCTTAATAGCTTCTAATCTAGCTACAGGAGCAAAAGTTTCAGTATAATCTATACTTCCACTTGAGAGTACCCTTGAGCAACTAAATGAGCTTTTTTTCTTACCACCTTACCATCTTCATCAAGTTTGTTCTTGAAAACCCATTTAGTTCTAATGACTTGTTTATCCTCTGGTGGGGGTACGAGCTTCCACACATTATTCCTCTGAAATTGGTTTAGCACTTCTTGCATAGCAAGTATCCATCCTTTGTCTGATAGAGCTTCATCAATTGTCTTAGGTTCTATCTCTGATAGGAGTGCAATGTTAGATTGTTCTCTGAATGATGATCTGGTTCTGACTCTATCATTGGGTTCACCAATTATCTGCTTCCCAAGGTGATGAGTCTTGAATTTCCATTCCCTCCTTGGTTCTGCTTGAGTCTGGTCACCAGACATAGGACCAGAGGCATCATTAGATTTATCAATATATGCATCAGCTTCTGTTCTACCATTGATCTGCATATCTGCAAATAATTCATCTAGCTCTGACATTTCAGTGTCAAGCTTCTTGTCATCAAATCTAACATGCATTGATTCTTTAACAATCAGAGTTTCTTTGTTGCATACTCTGTATGCTTTAGAGCGTTTAGAGTATCCCAAAAGGATGACTTTCTAAACTTTAGAATCAGATTTTCCTAGACTATCCTTTGTATTAAGAACAAAGCAGTCACATCCAAATTGATGAAAGCATGAAATGTTGGATTTTCTTCCTTTTCACAATTCATAAAGAGTCTTATTCAAAATAGGTCTAATTTAGATTATATTTTGAATATAACAAGCATTGTTTACTGCTTCTGCCCAAAAGTGCTTTGCAATATTTGTTTCGTGGATCATGGTTCTGGCCATCTCTTAAAGAGATCTATTTTTCTTTTCTACAACACCATTTTGCTGTGGTGTTCTAGGAGAAGAAAAATTATGTGAAATGCCATTTTCTTCAAATTTTTTTTGAAAAAGTTCATTTTCAAATTTACTACCATGATCACTTCTTATTGTAGTAATACAAAATCCTTTTTTGCTTTGCACTTGTTTGCAGAAGACAAAAAACATTTTGAAAGACTCATCCTTGTGGGCAAGGAATTTTACCCATGTCCATCTGGTATAATCATTAACAATGGCAAGTCCATATTTCTTACCAAATAGAGAGGCAGTTCTAGTTGGACCAAATAAATCCAGATGCATAAGTTCAAGTGGTCTTGTAGTGGAAACAATGTTTTTGGATTCAAAAGATGTTTTTGTTTGTTTCCCTTTTTAACAAGCTTCACAAAGAGCATCAGACTAATACTTGAGATTTGGTAAGTCTCTAATAAGTTCCTTCTTGTTAAGCCTTGAGATTAATCTCAATGTGGCATGACCCAATCTCTTGTGCCAAGTCCACTGTTCTTCATCAACTGACAAAAGACACTTGACATTTTGCTTGGCCAACTCTATAAATATTATTTTTCCTTTTTGCCTTAAAGAAAATAGGGCCATCTTTCTTGCTTCTGACTATACAGACATCATCACTAAAGCTAGCATCATAACCACTGTCACATAATTCATTTATTCTAAGTAAGTTATGCTTAAGGCCATCAACAAGTAAAACAATATCAATAGAGGGTAGAGATTTCTCACCAACCCGGTAAATCCCAATGATTTTACCTTTCTGGTTTCCTCCGAAACCAATAGTTCGATATTCTTTATACTTTAGTTCTTGGAACATATGTCTTTCTCCTGTCATGTGTCGTGAGCACCTATTGTCTAAGTACCAAGACTGGTGTCTCAACTCTGTTGCTAAGCAAATCTCTTCTTCCACTTCTTCACTATCTAATCCGATAGTCGCCATCAGAGCCATGTTTGCATGTTTCTCATCATCATCAAACGACGATGAATAAGAGGCATCCCATGCTGCCATGAGACTCTTCTTCTTGCTTTTGAAACCACTCTTCTTTTGTTTCTCTCTGTTAAGTTGTGGACATTCTGGCTTTTTGAACTCATAGCAAATTACTTGGCTCTTGTCTTTGATCTCATTCTTTTCCCTTGTGTCTTTCTTCTGGAATTGCTTCCTAAACTTTCCTTTCTTCTTCCACATCCATTGAATCTTTCTTGAGATAAAAGAAAGTTCATCGTCTGTTTCCTCATTACTCTCACCAGACGATCCTTCATCTGATTCTTCTTCGGCTTGCAGAGCGTTGGAGGAGGAAGCTTTGTTATTTGATTTCAAGGCTATAAACTTAGATTTCTTGGGAGGTTCCTTTTCATTCAGCTCCAACTCATGAGCTCACAAGGGACTGAGCAAATCTTCCAAATGCAAGGCGTTGAGATCTTTGGCTTCTTATATAGCCATGACCTTGTGTCTCCATTCTTTGGACAAAATTCTCAATATTTTCTTTACATGATCAGACGTTGTATAGCTCTTATTGAGTACCTTCAAACCATGAACCAATGTTTGAAATCTCTCAAATATTGTTTCAATGACTTCTCCCTCTTCCATTTTGAAGAGTTCGTATTGTCTAACCAGAATGTTAGCTTTTGTTTCTCTTACTTAGGCAGTACCTTCATAGGCTAGAGCCAATGAATCCCAAATGTCTTTATTGGTAGCATTTTGTCCATACTTCTCATATTCCATTTCAGAAATAGCACAGATAAGGAAATATCTTGTTTTTTTGATTTAGTTGGTATGCTTTCTTTTGTTCAGCATTCCAACTAACTTTAGGTACAGGGGTACCATCTACAGCCATTGGATTAGTGTATGTAGTCTCAACCATATCCCACAGTTCAAGTTGTTGTGACTCAAAAAAGATTTTAACTTTATCTTTCCAGCAGTCATAATTTGTTTCAGTGAATAAAAGAGGAAGGTTAAACATGATCACTGTAACAGCCCAGACTACTTTTAGGATTGCCGACTGTTCCGACAAAGCAACACGGGTCTTTTCAGCATGTTTTGTCCTCACTCACAGGCTTTCTCAAAAACTTCCTAGAACTCCAAGTCAAGCATGCTTAAATGTGGAGTTCCTATGTTCTGGGCTCCCCAAAAAAAGATGCATCTTATTAGTATAGGTAGTACCAAACAATTCTTTTAAGTCATCCTTCAACCATGTAGTCCCATACCTGCACAGCCTTAGTTTCCCTCTCATTCCGGTGTGAATTCGGTTCATTCATGTATCCCCTAGCCTAGAAGCTGCCAGGAGCCGCTCTTTGTCTATGCTTAATGCATCGGCGATCACTCCCCTCGCTCGTCAGCCTCAGGTGTCACAAGCACTAGCTTCATTGTTTGCCATGGATAAAGTATAAAATCTTTTCCTCTCACACTCGTTAAGTGCTCAACCAAGAGGCCGAGCTCTGATGCCAATTGAACGTGATCAAAAACACAAGAAATGGGAGTTTGAATTGTGTTTTAAAAATCTTTTTCATTACAACTTTTAAACAAAAATAACTTTAAAAAGGCAGTATGGATAGGAGAAGAAATAACACACAGCGATTTATACTAGTTCACTACCACCTAGTAGCTACGTCTAGTCTATTCACTATTCTGAAGGATTTTTCCACTATAATCAATTGATTACAAACTCAAGAGTATTCATACATTGCCAAAACTTGGCTATACTCTCAACTGCTCAAAACGACTTAGTACGGTTAAGCCTTTGAGGAACTACAACCACTATTGGGCTTAATACAAGAATGTTCAAAATAATTTTGAAGTAAGCTTAACAAACTCTCAACAAGAGAGGATAAGAATAAAAGCTTAAGCACAGAAAAACTTTTTTAAAGAAAGAATAAAACTTTTGAAGCACAGTTTTTAGATTTCAGAATTGCTAGGTTAGATCCTTGCTTGGTTGTTCACTTCTCTAACGTTCTTAGCTGTTAAGAGATGATATATATAGCGAGATACTCCATTAAAGCCATTGTGATATAGGCAGGTCCTTCACCAGCGGTTAAAAATATCAGATCTACTTTTAGTGGCTTTTTGTACGACGTGTCATCTTTATCTTTCCATTTCGTACACTGCCACAATTGTGAATGATAATTCTGTCCTTTATTGATCCTTTTTGAAAATGAGATCCTTTTAGGACTAGACAGAGTAAATAAATATTCGTTGACATTCTGTTTTGCCTTTAATTCCTCGTACATTAAAGAACATTAAATGAGGATCCTTAAATGCTTGAAATAGACTTGGAGAACTACGTTCCGTCTTATGAGATCCCAGAGGCACACTTCCAATAGAGACATTCTTCTTATCAGATGTAGAGTAGAGTTAACAGAGGTAAGGTTCTACCAAAGGCAAGACATTAGTTGCTGAGACAGATCATACTAGAGGGGTAAGCAGTGCACAGAGCCATATCTCTCTGAGACATATCCTTCTGATGAATAATAGTGAGTTCTCACTAGATTCTGCACACTAGAAGACACATCAGAGGATAAATTGTTCTTTTACACTATTTGTTATCATCAAAACAATTAAGGGTCATTGTTTCTGAATCAACTTAGTTCCAACATTTGCTTGTTCGGTTCAAGAGAGGGGGGAGAGATTTTAATGAAAGAGAGGTATTAATTTACTTATATATCCTTATAATAATTTATATTACATTTTATATAAACTTATTTAAGTCATATTTTTTAATGATTTAAGCTCTCCTCCCCTCAAAAAAACTACAACATTAGAGGGGAACACAAATAGAGTTAGGAGAGATTTTGTTCCCCCTCCCTTTCCTTCCTAAAAATTGAACCATACATAAAAAATTTAAAATAACTCATTCCCTCCTCTCCCCTTCCCTCCATTCCCCTCCAAGGCTGCAACCAAACACTATCTTTGTCTCCAAAATTTTCTGCTGCGTTGAATATTTTTTATAAAATATAACACCATATATTGATTATTAAATTATTTTTCTGGCAAAAAATAAATTGTAAAATATGTTAAAAAATAATATGTTATGTTCTGAATTTTATAGTGGTATTCGCTCTCCCTAGTTGGAAGTACATGATTATGTGTTATTTTATTATTTTTTATGTGTGCTTTTTAATAAGCTTGCCTATTGCTGTAGTACTCAAGCTTTGTCCTTCCATCTTTTCATTTTTATTTTCTTTTTAACTTTGGTCATTTATACTTTTGTTCCTTTATTTTTGAAAAGAAAACTTTGGATTTGGGCCGTTGGGCCCATTTTTGTATAAGAGCCCAACTCTTAATGTTATTATTTCTTTTAAAATAATAAAAATAAAAAATTGGATTTCTTCACTATGAAAAAGGCTCAGAGCCGCACTGCTCTGTTGTCTCCAACACTGCCTCCTACCCCGTTGCTTTCATCCCTGCTGCAAAGAAATACATCTACAACTCAACTTGTAGCTTGCTTCTCCATGAAGCATCTATAGGGCTTTTTCCTTCAGACCAGTGATCACCAAGGGGCTATAAATAGCAGTAAAGAAGAGGGGGAGGGGACTGAAAAGTTTTACACTTAATCTTAGAATTGGATACCTCATTCTTGGGTGCCAATTGTACATTGTAATTGAGAGAAAATTGGAAAGGAGAGTGCATAATTAAAGACCGAGCAGGCTAAGATTGATAGAGAAGAAGAGGCTAAAACCGTATTAGAGTCGTCAAGGTACATAGTGAATCATTTTCTGTTATATGTTGAATGTGTTTTGAAATGGATGAATACTAATGTGTTTTCTAAAATAAATCTATGCACCAATATTCAACATGTATATATGCCAAGAATAGTTTAAAATTCTGTCCCAAAGTCTAGTCTAAATACACATACGTTGTTTAAAAATAAATGAGAAGGCGTAGAAATAAAGTCTCTGTATGTCTTCAAGCCTAACCCTTGAGAATCTCCCTGTGTGAACCTTCAAACCACATCCATGAATTTGTTCCTTATTTTAGAACCTGTAATACATGGTATGCAAAAAAAAAAAAAAAATTAATGAGAAAGTGAATGGATGGATAAAAAATTTAGAAGAAAAGAAAGAAATAACAAGGAAAAAAAAAGCTTTGAAAGGAAAAATAGGAAAAGATAAAGAACGAGGAGAAAGAGGCACTGCCCATTGTCACCACGCTGGCGGCATTGAAAAACTCCAATTTTGTCTATCGCAATGGGAACTTTTGAGTAGTTAATCTCATCAATTCGTGCTATTTAAAGTATAAAAGTACTCAATTATGTCTCATTTTGTAGAATTATCACGAAGATAACACCTTGAGTGGAAAAGGCGTAAACCTAAAACTGGCAAGATTTGAATATTTTTTTGTGATTCTGAACATACAGTACGACCCTACCTAATACTTTGTACGGTCGTAACTAACTGACTCAATAGTAGGGGCATACCTCCTGGTCAGTACAATCTGTTATCGAAGAAAAAGTCCAGTACGGCCGTACCTAAGGACTGTAAGGCTGTAACCAATGTAGTCAATTCGAACCCAGTACAGAAGTACGAGCCAACGCCGACACCAAAGTGCAGTACGACCGTGTATAAAGCCAGTACGGCTGTACCTAAGCCCAAAACGCACAAATTTGAAGCCAGTTTGACTTAGTGCGTAGTAGAGCATATAAATAGGCATTCTAAACCCTTTTTGAGAACTTTTTGACTTTTGGCCTTTGGATGATCCTGTTTTGCCGCCGGAGCTCTGGAGAAAAGGAGAGAATGTGCTAAGGAATTATTGTCATACAAGACGGGTGTCCCGATTTAGTTTTTATTCTGTCTCTTATGGATTCTTGTTTGGATTCCCGTTATTTTATGTTATTCCCTAATATCATGAGTAGCTAAATCCATCACTAGGGGATGATGTGTAACACCCATACTTCAAAGTGATTTGAAAGCACAATATTTACATTAAGTACAGGAGTTACTCAAAAATTTACAAACTTGTTTACATAGCACAAGTCTCAAATTTAAATGTAGTCATGAATCTAGATACTAGATTACAACTTTCATCATGTACAAAACTTGGAAATTCAGAATACAAACCTAATTTCCAATACCAAAAAGATAATACAGTAAACTACATCCCGAAAATAACTCTACACTAGAAGGATTAGGCCCTCCAGCATCTCCTAATTTTCCTTTGGTACCTTCTTGTCTGAAAAACAACAGTGAAAAATAGTGAGATTAAAAAAATATCAGTGAGTCCTTCATGAACCTCTCACTGTCACGAACCACAACATAAAGAAAATCTCCATTTGTAAACATCATTAATCAATAAGACATTTACTACCCGATAGAATAATTCTATTCTATTCACAATTCTAACAAGGATGTATCCCCTTAGGGGTCTAATTCTGGTTGAACCAGGATTCATGTCGCCGGGTCTTATCAGTCACCGGACCTACGCACATATCGTCGGGTGTTATCGTTCATTGGACCGACAAACATCATACTATTACTACTTAAAACTACCTTTAATACAAATATAACATTGTACTAGGTTGAATTAAAGAGAAGAAAAATTCAAGGAATTGGGGAAAAAATGACAGAAATTCGCTTAGCCTGAAGGAATTAGCTTGAGCAAAATTCTCGCTTAGCGCAAAAATTTTCGCTGAGCGAAATCTGATCAGGTATGACTACTGGCAAATTTTGCTAGAATTCGCTAAGAGAAATTTGCCGAGCCAAGCGAATTTCACAAGATTTTAGCAGAAAACTCTGATTTTCAACACAATCCCACTCCAAATCATCATATCCATTATTCCCCCTCACCAAGAAAACAATTTCAAGTAAACATTTCATCAAGAAATATCAATAGCATCTAAAATCACATAATTTTTCAAGGACATTTATGAAAAGCAAGAAATTAGCATAAAAACATTTCTCACACACATAAACCCAAAATCCATAAACTTCTCATGAATCCGTTCACTAAACACACAAAACATCCCTTGAGAATCAAAACAAAGGATGTTCCAAAATCTACAAGAAAACCCTAACACGGGTCTTATGGGTGCCCATACTCTAAGTTGAAGATAAAGTCACCAAAACCTTCAAAAACTTGGGTTAAGAAGTTGAAAAATTTCTGGTTTCCTTCTCCTTCTCTTCTTCTACTCGTTTTTCCCCTTCATTCACTTTGGGCAACTTCCAATCTTTCTTTAAATGCCAAAATCTCAGCTCAAACTCCTCTTCTCTAAGCAAGGAATGAAATAATGTCACCAATTTCTCCCTTTCTCTCCCTAATTTCATGAACCCTAGAATCCTCTTCTTCTTATTCTTTTCTTTTGTGCAGAAACGAAAATGAGGGGAGGGAGAAGTGAGGGCTGGTCAAGAGAAAGAGAGAGAAAGAAAATAGGGGAAAGTGAGTTTCTCACACTATGCTGGACCATTTTACCCTAAATGAGCACATAAGTTTTACTACTTTGCCTTTAAACAACATTTAATTCCCACCCTGACCTTGGGTTCTCTATTCTCACCCCAAATTTTATGAATGGCACCCAAAAATAATTCACTCATTAATCAATTTAAAGCATAATAAGGTAAATAATTCACTCATTAATCAATTTAAAGCATAATAGGGTCTAAATTGATGAAGCTAAATTACTAAATTAGTTGGGAGTGCTACACTACTACCCACCTTTCAAAAAAAATTGTCCTAAAAAATTAGACAAAGTACTTACCTATTGGAACAAGTAGGGGTACTGGTCTCGCATTTCTTCCTCGATTTCCTAAGTAGCTTCCTCGGGAATTGTTTTGTTCCTCAAGGTCTTAAAGTTGCGATCCACAACTTGTACTGACATAGGCTGGTATGTCAAATCTGATCTCAATTGTACCGACTCATGATCCAAAGGTTGATAAGGATCAAGAATGTACTTTTTAAGCTAAGACACATGAAACACATTGTGGAGGTTTGACAAAGATGTAGGTAAAGCAATTTGATATGCAATAGAACCGACTTTCTGAAGGATTTGGAAGGGACTAATGTAACAGGGACATAAATTTTTGGCTCGAAGTGCCCTACCAATGGCTATCGTAGGACTAACCTTTAGGAACACATGCTCACCCTCTTCACACTCAAGACGTTTCATCCTCCTATCAACATAGCTTTTCTGCCGACTCTGAGCAATTCTCTGTTTATCTCGAATCATCCGGATCTTGTCAGTGGTCCCTTGAACTACGTCTGGCCCTACTAACCATCTCTCCCCCACCTCTAATCAACATAGAGAGGTTCTACATTTGCGGCCGTAAAGTGCTTCATACAGTGCCATTTCTATACTAGAATGGTAGCTGTTGTTATAAGCAAATTCTATCAATGTTTAATGCTCATCCCAACTTCTACAATCCTCCAATACACAGGCTCTAAGCATGTCCTATAATGTTTGTATGGTTTGCTCCGTCTGACCATCCGTCTGGGGATGATAAGCGGCACTAAGACTCAATCTAATTCCTAAGGCCTGATGGAGAGATTTCCAGAACTAAGAGGTGAACTTAGGATCTCTATCAGAGACAATGCTAGTGGGTACTCCATGGAGTCTAACAATCTCTCTACTATAGATCTTAGCTAACCTAGCAGTGATGTAGGTGGACTTAACGGGGAGAAAGTGAGCAGATTTGGTCAATCTATCCACAATGAAAAATGGAGTCATATCCAAACTGAGAGTGAGGCAAACCCATTACAAAGTCCATGGAAATGCCTTCCCAATTCCACTCTAGGATTTCCAAGGGTTGAAGCATACCCGATGGCTTTTGATGTTCTATTTTGGTTTTCTGACAGACCAAGCACTGAGCTACAAATTCTGCTACATCATTCCTCATTCCCAGCCACTAATAGCTTTGCCTAAGGTCATGATACCAATACCAATACTAACAACAACAATTTAACCATCAATAATACAACATCAATCATGCTTACATATACTAAATCCTGATATTTAAGAATTACAAATTGGTCTTAAACATAAAACACTTAATCAATTATCAAAACAGTAACTTCATACCACTGTTCATGTTTTTAAACAATCTAAATAACACTAATGACCCAAAGTCATACTAAAACACATAAAGCACCAACCTTTCATTACTAAACATGCATCAATTTACAAAAAAATGTTAATTACTAATTCTAATTTAATTTTTAAGTGTAAGGACACTTAGCCAATGATCAAAACAGAAACTTTATATTACAATTTATGCCATTAAATAGTCCAATAATACTAGATCATACCTTGTCTAGCAACACATCATGCATCCACTTTTTGATAATAAACATACTTCAATCTACCTAATCATGTTAATTAACAACTCTTACGGCTCATTGCTCATACAAGGGACTCAAATTAAATTAAAACAAAAACTATAGGAAACCAAATCCATGCTCTTACAAGGATTACACAACAATCACTTGCCCCGCAAGGCATAGGGATCATGGGACATCCCTAACATGAAAATTTGAAGCACTATGCCTCTTCCCACATGATCAGCTAACCCCCATACCTTAGATAGAAGTTGTAGCCTTCCAAAAGCGTCCTTGTGGATCCATGATTGAGTTATTCACAAGTCCAAGCCTTGTGGTACTCCAAGTTCAATAATTAGAATAGAAAGAAAGGAACTTTAAAAGAGTAAAAACCACGAGACAGTGAGTGTAATACCCCAGTTTTTATGAAGATTACTTTACAGTTTTTGACTACTTGAAAATAAATCATAGAGATTGATCACCTCAATTATTTGTGAAAAGTACGAAGAACTGCAAAGATTGGTCGTAAACAATTCGCTGTTTTGGTAATTAATTCAGATTAACAGACAGCGTAGACGTATACTATTTTTAATATGAATTAATTCTGAAAAATTCATAACTTTGTTAATTAAATAAAAGTATTTATTTAATTAAAAGAGAAATAATTTTTAGGACTTAATAATTAATTTTAAGTCACAGTTTGAATTTTTGACGTTTAGAGGATTGTTAAATTGTATGTTTAATGTCGTATTTAATATGACTTTTCTTTTAATGATTTTGTATTGACAATTTTATTTTTTGAATAATATATAGATGATGAGAAAAATTGGAATTAGTGATCCTCACTAATTTGCTGTTTTTACTACGCTGCAAGAATTCTGTCGAATTCTGCCGTAATGAGCCTATCGAGTGAGTTTCTAACTGAAACACGCCCAAACATGATCCAAATTTTACAAAATTTGAGATCTTATCATTTTCCAATATTTATGATTTATTGAAAGTTTTTTGGGAATTTTGGGGCAACATAAAATATTTAGTGTATTTTCTACGTCCAAAAACTGTTTAATTGCAACGTTTTGGCTTGTAATTTGAGAAAACGAGATATGTGGGTGCATTTCCCATGTGATGAGGAACATTTTGACTAAATAATAATTTTTAGTTGTGGACTTGTATATTAGAAATTTTTTTAGAGTTTTTTGTATAAAAACTCTAATATACGTGAAACGTCGTGTACCCGATTGATCGATAACGCGATGAAACAAAGCCTGAGCAAGGGGGGATGAACAGAAGCCACAGCTGGACCAAGGGGGGATGAACCTTGTGCCTTAGAAGCTTCCATGACAAGTGTTAGACAAGGGTTGGTTAAGTTGTAAATGGTAGGAAGTTAGTTTATTTTGTTTTAAACTAATTAGCTAAATTCCAACTAAATGAACAAAAATCCTTGCATCCTTGTCCCTCCAATTTCGTGAATCCTTCCTCTTCAGACCACCTTCATTTCATTTTTCTTCCATTCTTTGAATGTTTAAGAAAAAAATTCCTCGAGAGATTAAGTGGTTTTAGGTGGAGAACTTTGTGATTTTGCTTCCAATCTTTACTCCTTTCTTCTTCTTCCTTGATCAATCATCACCATACTTGTTGGTATGTGTTCTTGATCATTTCCTTTTCTCTTGGCTGCATTGATGATTTCTTCATATATTTAGTGTTGTTTTCTTAAGAAATTGTTAGATCTTGATGCATTAAGCTTAATACTTCCTAGATCTACCTTTTCCTTCATTTTTTAATGAGTTTTGTGTAATTAAAAATGGTAGAACCTCTAGATCTGGAAGTGGCTGAACTTATGGGGTTCATTAAGGGACTTGTTTTGGTTTGATTTAGTTGTTTTGGAGTTAGATCTTGCAAGGTTTTAACTTAATATACTTAGATCTAGTCATATACATGTTTAAGCAAGGTTTTGAGAAATTAAAATTGTTTGGTTTTGGTTCTTTAAAACCGTGACCCTTTAGTGTTCTTGGGGTTGTTTTTAATTCAACTTTGTTGCTTAAAATTGATGATTAACTTGTGTAAGAATGTTAGTAATTAGATCTAGCATTGTTAGCAACTTATATGGTTTAAAATGAAATAAATTTAGGGCTGTTTTGGGGCTTTCAAAATAGTGGTTTATGAACTAATTTTGAGGGAGTTTTAACTTGTTTTTAGTTATATTTAAGTGGTAAAGAAATTGGTTTATGATAGAAGTTTTGGATCTAATAAAGTTTTAATGATTTAGGAATTAAGGGTTTAAAACTTTGGGTTTGTTTTTAAGCTTTAAAGTCGTGACCTCTTAGTGTTTTTAGAAAGTGATCTTGACTTGTTTTTATGCCTAAAATAGTTGTGAAAAGTGGTTAATAATTTGATCTAGCAAAAACTTTTAAAGAGATTTGATTTTGGGAAAAAGTTTTGGTATATGTCTTAAGATTTGTCTTAAAACTATAATGAAATTGTTTCCAAGTTTTTGTGACATGTTTAGATGCTTTAAAAAGTTGTTCAAAGGTAGAAATATACTATTCAAAGTGGTAAAACACTAATCAAAGTGGTAAACTTTGGTTTAGGTATTTTTCTAAGTGTGAAATTTTTGTAAAAGCTTGAAAACTTACACAATTCAAACTTGCCTCATGATATATGACTAGATGTGATCAAATAGGGATTAAGTTGAGTAGTTCCTAGGCCTTAGGAGACCCTAAGCCGTGGCTGCCCTAGGGGCATTAAAGTTTAGTTGTTGGTTATAATTGAATTAAACTTGCGTTGTTAAGGTTTGTGCGAGGTACGACTTGACGACAACTCGGGAATTACCTCTTTGGAATGCATTCGAGGTAAGGGAAATTCTTATATAATGAGTTTGGGCTTTTCGCCATATTTGTTATGTGGTTTCATTTGGTTGTTTAATTGTGTGATAATACGTGTAGTATTATTATATGTTAGCATGATTGTTGTGATATGATTTGGCCCTGCGTGGCAAGACTGAATTGTATTGTGTGATTTAAATCATGTATGATTGATTTAATTTGGGTTTGACATTGATCAAGTATGCATAATAATGATAATGTGAATGATGATGAATTAATTAATAATGCGAGGATTGATTGTAAACTGGGTTGACGATTTACAACGGTAAATCTAATGCGATTTCATAAGCCAAACTAAGGTTTCAAAAAGAAATGTTAAAGGCTTTTTGATTTAAAAACAAGCGAGAGGGTTTTAGTAGGACTAGCCAAAGCTTGTAAAGAATTTTTTCAATGAAATTATGCCAAGTAAATGACTCAAGATAAATAGTACAATTTGGAAAACGGTTGAATTAACTAATGTGTCTGGGAAAATTCTGACTAGGAAAGACTTGTTAATTAAGAGTGTTCGCACTGCCTCTCTTTTTTGGGAATTCTCCTAGCGTATTATTTAGCACAACTAGGGTTCCAACGACATAAAGCTAAAGTGCATTTTCAGATACATTAGTACAAAGGAATGACACAATAATGGAGAATGAGACTTCAAAGATTTCAAAGATCGAGATTTCTAAAGAATAAAATATAGGGAGCCTAGTGTTCCTATTGAGCATATGGGCCGTGTGACCTATGTTGGGACTTTACGTCCTACTTACGTGCACATTTTCTTGATTAAGGATTGGACCTAGTGTTCCATATGACGTGCCTAGTATCTCAACCTAAAAATTGAGCCTAGTGTTTCATATTACGTGCCTAGAGTTTTAATCTAAGATTGAGACTAGCGTTCCGCAGTTGAACACCTAGACTTTATGTCCTGTGTTTGAACTCTAAGTGGTACTTTCTCATCGTCTCAGTTTACTGGGTGATGAAGAATTGCCCGAGAATTACACTGAGTAGTATGGGCTGCCTGGCGTGGTGGTTAAGCTTTGAGTTCCATCCACCTTTTCAAAAAGAAACACAGTGGTTTGAGTTATAGGACATGAGAGACTTAAGAAATCATAGTTGATTATCGATCCGTGTTAATTAATTAAAATATCTCTCGGACACTCCTTATGGTGAGTGGGTCGTACCAAAGAACTAGTTTGATGCATACTAACCATTGAGCATCAATACTCGTAGCATTTGGAAATCTTATGTTGAATTCCAAAATGGTGGGTAGTCGTTTTAGCCAAACCCAAAGGTCCTTCTGGTGACTAGTGGTTATGAATGGCAATACAGTCTAATACGGTTGCAATTAGATTGTATGGTCCCTTGATGTGGGAATAGGACAGACCTGGAAAAGGCTTTCCAGTGTCTGGTTGCTGTCCTTGTTTAAGGCTGCAAGTGTATACACAACTTGTGCATAATGCATTGGCATGCATAATTAACCACATTATAACCTGTGATGACTGGATTGTTGATTTGCTGATTGAATTGTTTGTTCACATGCAAAATGCTTAATATACCATGCTGATGCTTGCGGTCTATTAAGTATGTAGATGTATGTAAATGCATGTTGTTGCATTATGTATATATATCTTGTTTGCATGCGACTAGCCTGTGATAAACTCATGGACAAAAAACTTACCCTTGCACTGTTGTTGGATTGGATATTCTCATGTATGTTAGCAGATGGAGTTCACAATGCTGTTGCAGTTCTGTCTTTCCAGGTGCATTGAAGAATGAGTCAGTGGAGGAAGATTCCTCTGAGTGCTCTATGTTCTGATCTTGCTGAACGGTTTCTCAGTAAGATTCATAGTTATTAGCCAGATTAGCTTAGGGTATTGTCTTGTGTAACACCTGAGGACGAGATCGACATCGTATTAGGACGACGTATCGAGACCTCGACCAAGACCTTGTGTCGAGATCCCGTGACTAGATCGTTTGCCGAGATCTTTTGTCGAGCTGATGAGACCACGTGCACTAGCTGCTGAGCTGAGGAGGTCGCGTGTCGAGTTGATGAAGTCGCGTACCGAGCTGATGAGGACGTAAGTCGAGCTGAGGAGACCGCGTTCACGAACTCGTGTTAGAACCTTGTACGTTTGCACGAGCACCCTTGTCGACATCGTGTCGAGATGATACCTCGTATTCTTTCGAACGTTATTCAGCGTTATTATTATATTGTTTGTAATTATTACATTGTCGGCTTGCCGCTGGACCAAGCAGTAGAGGGTAATTATGAGAGGAACGAGTTAACGGGTAGATGATTGATGGGATTGGCATCTTATAGCTGGAGTTACGTTTATACCCCTTTCTCGCCAGCTGTATACCACGACCGATTCCCTCACGCTCATTCTTTCTCTTTTCTTCTTTCTTCATCCTTCCTTCTGCTCTGTGTTTCGTTGTTTTCTTCAAAAATCTCCATCGACGAAACCGTGAGTTCCATCGAGATTCTGCACAAGCTTTCTTCATCAATTTTGTTCATCATCAACTTCTCGACCCATATCTCGTCTGATCGACCATCACCATTGAGGTATGAAGAACAGATTTTTGTCTTCTTCGTGCTACTGTTTAGCGCTAATTCTTCTTCCATTTTTAACCAGTTTTATGCTTCCAAATCATGTCTAATTGATGGGTTTTCTTCTTCACAATATTACCTATCTTTTTAACCGATTAATTGGGCTTGTAAAACAAATTTCTTCCTCTGTTTTTCTGCAATCGGCAGTGCCCAGAAACCCCCATTTTTGGTTCATTTCGATTTCTTGTTTTTCATTCGTTGTTTCTGATTATTGTTGTTGTCGATCTATCTGTTGAAGCATCAGATAACTTTTTCATGAAATTTTGATCGAAATCCCTAACTTTGTGTTAGAGGAAAAATATATTTCAGTTCTTGAGTTTTATATTTTCTGGGTTGTGGTTGAGTTTGGGGAAGAGAGAGCTAGATGTATTAGAACCATAGATCGATCTAAGTTGTGTTTGTTTTAGGAAGTCTGATTCCCGAGATCGAGTGATTTCCGAATCAAGGTGTACGGGAAAACGAATCCAAGGACGCGGAAGCAGCAGAATCCAGATCGAGGACTGTACGTGTCGAGGTCGACTGAGAAGCGTACGTGTCGAAGTCGTTGTCGAGCTCGTTGAAGACAGCCGTGTCGAGATCGAGTAAGAGAAGTCGTTGTCGAGCTCTTAGAAGACAGCTGTGTCGAGGTCGTTGTCGAGCAGCATTAACTTGGAGTTCGTAAGGGCGCTTCACATTAATATTTTCGTAGTATGCTAGCGTAAGTAAGGGCGCTTCACATTAATATTTTCATAGTATGTAAGGGCGCTTCACATTAATATTTTCATAGTATGTAAGGGCAACTCCTAGATATCTCTAAGGCTTTATTTTATAAGTCCTTAAGTAAGGGCATTTCATATTCTACGTGGTTATGTTATTGTGTATGGATTTTCCTGATTTGTGTCGAGCTGAAATGTTGTGATATGATTGAGTTTTTGCATGTATTTAATATGTGATTGAATATATGTCGTGAAGTGTGTATTGCATGTTGAATTGCGTTTCTTCATGTCGAGCTTGCTCTTTTATTTGACATGCGGTTGAATATCTTGTGTTTAACTCTTTGAATATCGTATGCGAATTGTTCATCGAGTGAAGCGAGCTAGGTGAGTCGTATGACGTTTTGAGCCGTGACCGGATAATCGAGGGTGCTAGGTCCCCTTTTGTTTACGGAGATTGACTAGACGTCGCCACGCCACGGACCTGAGTTGATCGCCCTAGGGAGAGCGAGGATCCCAAGGCTTCGGCTGGACTTTCCGACATACGATGCAGCGTGTGCATTCCGGAAAATTGTCGAGTCGAGAGAAAATGGATTTGCGAGTTGTGTCGAGTTTAGAGTGAGATGGTCGAGTCACGTCGGTGAATGTTATACTTTGCTGTTTGCTTATATTTTTATGTCGAGCTTATCTTGAATTGTTGAGAAGTTGACCCTTTCCCGTGGTGCCTTCAATCCATGACGGTTACCCAGGCGATGTCGAGGGCGCAGGTAACTCGACAGTAGACGATGCCGAGGAGGAACTCGACGAGGACCCGAGTGACGACCTCTATCTGTCGTGATTGTTTATTTGTTGGATGTTGATTTTTCTGAGGACTGTACTTGTTTTTCTTTTGTGTTCGAGGTCGTGACCAGTTAGAGGCGATGTTGTTTTGTTGCTACAGGTAGACTGGTGGTCTTACTTTTGGAGCAAACCTGCGTGGGAGTTCTGTAAGTACCCCCAGGTATGATGGCTCTTTGAAGTCATTGCACCTTAGGTGTATTTTCTTTGCACATTTGCTACTCTGTATTTTGTATACATTATTATTCCGAGTGATATATATATATATGTGTATGTTATGCATGTATGTTTTATTAGAATTTAAGTCTTGTGTCTTAGTTGCACCATGTTTCGAAAAGCTGTAATTACTCTGATGTGCACGAGTTGGTTTTATAAAAAAAAAAACATATCGTATTTTTAAAAAGGCACAAGAGTTTTGTTTTTAAAACACATCTCATATAGGTTTATGTTGAGCTTGGTGTGTTGAGCTCGGTAACTCGAGCTCGGTATATTGAGCTCGGTAGCGGTCCGGAAACGGGTCGTTCTGACTTTGGTATCGAGCGATTCGGTTCTGGCCATTTGTGCATAGGAATTTGGACTGGTCACTGTGTCGGGTTATGTGTTGGGTACCTAGTTGTATTGTGTTGATTGCTGTTTGATTAAGTGAAGCACTTATTGCTTGAGAAATTGTTTGAACTGTTTCTTGATTGAAGCGGTGTTTTAACACATCCTTGTTGTGAGATTCGACAGGTTTTGAACTTTGTGGAATCTAATGCCACCTCGTAGGAATACGACATCCGCAACCGAGAACGCCGACATGGAACGAGCTATTCAAGCTATGACCGAGATGGCGGCAGCCATGGCTCAACAATCACCGCCAGAACTCAACAGTTAACGCGATGGCTCAACAGACGGCAGCGCTTAACTCAGCCAGAACTTGCAGAACAACAACGAGCGAGCGAAATGTCAAGCGAGAGGATTGGCCGACTTCAGGAAGCATGATCCACCGGGTTCTACGGTGAGCCAAATCCGGATAAAGCCGATCTTTGGATGCAAGAGATCGAGAAGATCTTTGAGGCACTTCATTGCCGGACAACGTGAAGGTCGACTATGCTACCTACTTATCGCTAGGAGACGCAGAGTATTGGTGGAGAGGAGTGAAGCAACGCTTATAGCGTAACATCGCGAGATGACCTGGGAGCTTTTTCGTGAAAGGTTTTTGGACAAATACTTCCTGATAATCGCACGAGCCGAGAAGGAGCAGGAATTTCTTCAATCGCAAGAAGGCAACTCGACGGTGTCCGAGTATGCGCCAAGTTCGAATCGCTGGCGAGGTATTTCAGTCCATTTCGTGATCGAGTTGACCAGAGATGGTTGAGTGAGAGATTCCAACGGGATTGAGATTCGACATTCGTAAGTCGCTGGTGTCGTTGAGGATCCGAAATCTCCAAGAGTCGATTGATCGATGTGTCGAGGTAGAAGGAGTAAGGAGCCACAAGAAGAAGATTGTTGTGGGCGACCGGTGAGACCCCTGAGTGCGGGCGTAGATTTGCACGTAAAGGAAACTACCGCAGAAGAGGCCTTACGACCGACCTCGGGGAACAACAACAGGGGACGATGTCGTCCGATGACCCAAGTACCGAGGAGTGGAGGTCGGACCTGTCGAGGTGATTTGCTACCGATGTGGAAAGCGGGACATTACGCGAGTAATCGTACTCGAAGGAGGAGGTGTGTTTCAACCGCAAGAAGCCAGGACATTTTACTAAGGATTGTCCTACACCTAAAGCTGAACCGCGATGCTTGCGGCAAAGGCCAAAGGAAAGCGTCAAGTGGCTAAAGGCGTAGTTTTTCGCATGAGTGGCGAGGAAGCGGTCGAGCCGATGATCTTATCCAAGGTGAATGTGAGATCGAGGGTAAATCCTTATCCGTTCTTTTTGATTGGTGCAACCCATTCCTTTATTTCTTCCGATTGTGTGAACCATTTGAACTTGACTGTATCGCTTTACCGCTTAAATTAGTAGTTACAACCCACCGCTAAAACCTTAGTCACAAACACCGCATGTCTTAATTGTGTAGTGATTATTCGAGTAGAAAGTTTGTGGTCAATTTGGTTTGTTTGCCTCTTAAGGGCTTAGATGTTATCCTCGGGATGGATTGGTTGTCACACCACCATGTCCTTTTGGACTGCGTGCCCGTAAACTGTAATTTTTCCAGACCTTGGAGTCTCCAATTATCTTTCTGCGAACGTATTGGAGTTTCTTTGAAAGAAGGAACTAGGGAATACATGTATCTAGCTAGTTCGGAAGTTTTCAGCGGTCGACGTGAAGAATGTTCCGGTGGTGTGTGATTTTGAGGGCGTTTTCAAGACGCGTGCCGGGATTACCACCAAGATGCGAGAGGTCGAGTTCTCCATCGCCCTGATTCCAGGAACAGGACCGATTTGCAAAGGGCCATACAGGATGTCTCCTGCCGAGATGAAAGAGCTCAAGTCCCAGATCGACCACTTGGAGTCGAAGCAATTCATACGACCGAGCGTGTCACCGTGGGGAGCTCCAAAGGTTGTTGGTTAAGAAGAAGGATGGACGATCAAGGTCGTGCGTGGACTATCGCGAGCTCAACACGGTTACCGTGAAGAACCGCTATCCGTTACCACGTATTGACGACTTGATGGACCAACTTCGTGGAGCGCGATCTTTTCAAGATAGACTTGAAGTCGGGCTACCATCAGATTCGCGTGAAGGAGGGAGATGTCGCCAAAACAGCTTTCAGGACTAGATACGGTCACTACGAGTACTTGGTGATGCCGTTTGGAGTGACGAATGCGCCAGCTGTGTTTATGGACTACATGAACAGGATTTTCCATTCGTTTTTGGATCAGTTCGTTGTAGTGTTCATCGACGACATATTGATTTACTCGAGGAACCGAGAAGAGCACGCAGAACACCTATGTCGAGTACTACAGATATTACGAGATAAGCAACTCTATGCCAACCTGTCGAAGTGTGAATTTTGGCTTGAAGAGGTGAATTTTCTTGGTCACGTAATTTCCAGAGAAGGGATAGCTGTGGATCCAACTAAGATTGAAGCTGTGCTAGCGTGGGAACAGCCGAAGACGGTTACCGAGATCAGGAGTTTTGTCGGCTTAGCAGGATATTACCGAAGATTCATTGAAGGTTTCTCGAAGATTGTCGCGCCTCTTACACGACTGACGAGGAAGGATCAACCTTTTGCTTGGACCGAGGAGTGTGAAGCCAGTTTTCAACGACTGAAGGAGCTTTTGACGACAGCGCCTGTGCTGATTTTGCCTCAACCAGAAGAGCCTTTCGAGGTGTATTGTGATGCGTCACACCAGGGATTGGGATGCGTACTGATGCAACATCGGAAGGTGGTCGCGTATGCTTCAAGACAGCTTAAGATTCACGAGAGGAACTACCCTACTCACGACTTGGAGCTAGCAGCAGTAGTTTTTGCGCTGAAGATATGGAGGCACTACCTTTATGGGAGCACTCTTACTGTTTTCAGCGATCACAAGAGCTTGAAGTACCTGTTCGACCAGAAGGAACTCAACATGCGTCAACGTAGATGGACAGAATTTCTCAAGGACTACGACTTTACGTTGGAATACCATCCCGGTAAGGCTAACGTAGTAGCAGATGCGTTGAGCAGGAAGAGCGTTTTAACCTCGGCAATGATGATCAAGGAGTTGGAGATGCTCGAGAAGTTCCGAGACTTGAAGTTGAGTGTCGAAGTTTCACCGAAAGCCGAGATTTGGTATGCTTACCATTTCTAACAAATTGTTGGACGAGATCCGAGACCAGCAAGTTCATGACGAGCTGCAAGAGAAGATTCGATTGATAGCGCGCAAGGGAAGGCGGCAATTTCAGGTCGGAGCGGACGACATCTTGAGGTGCAATGGCCGAGTGTGCGTACCTAACGTATCCGAGCCGAGAAAGTTGATTCTCGGCCAAGCGCATAAGAGCAACTTTAGTATTCATCCCTGAGTTACGAAGATGTATCAAGACTTGAAGAAACATTTTTGGTGGTCCTGAATGAAGAAGCAAGTGGTCGAGCACGTAGCTTCATGTTTGGCGTGTCGAGCGAAGGTGGAGCACCAACGACCGCAGAATGCTACAATCGCTGACGTGCCGCATGGAAATGGGACAGTATTTCCATGGATTTCGTTGTAGGTTTACCAAGACGCAGAAGAAGAATGATTCGATTTGGGTGATCGTCGACCGATTGACCAAATCGCCATTTCTTGCCGCGAGGTCGACATACAACGTGGAAAAGTCGACCGAGATCTACATCGGCCGAGATAGTACGACTTCATGGAATACCCTCTTCGATCGTGTCGGACCGAGATCCGGTTCACGCCTCATTTTTGGAGGGAATTGCAAGGAGCGATGGGAACCGAGCTCAGGCTTAGCTCGGCATATCATCCACAGATCGACGGTCGGCCGAGAGAACGATCCAATCGCTTGAAGATTTGTTGCGAGCTTATGCGTTAGATCACCGAGGAAGTTGGGACGACGTCTTACCATTGGTGGAGTTCACATACAACAACAGCTTCCATGCGAGTATTGGAATGGCACCTTTGAAGCGCCAGATGGACGGAAATGTCGACGCCTCTTTGTTGGTACCAGATCGGCGAGCGAACCGTCAGAGGACCAGATATGATCCAGCAGACTACCGAGAAGATCCGTTTGATCGAGATCGGATGCGAACATCTCAAAGTCGATGTAAGAGTTATGCGGACCAACGACGTCGACCACTCGAGTTCGAGGAAGGAGAACATGTATTTCTTAGAGTCACCCCACTCATCGGAGTTGGTCGAGCGATCAAATCCAAGAAACTTACCCCTAAATTTATTGGACCTTACGCATTCTTCGTCGTATTGGTCCAGGTGGCATATCGATTGCCTTACCCCCATTCTTGCCGAACATCCCCGCCGTCCTCCACGCCTCACAATTGCGGAAGTATGTTTCCGAACCTTCTCATGTCATCGAACCGGATGTGATTCAACTGAAGGACGACCTATCTTTGAAGCGTCACCAGCAAGGATCGTTGATCGGAAAGCCAAACAGTTGCGGAACAAAGAGATCCAACTTGTCAAGGTTGTGTGGGATCAAAAGACGGGTGATGCGACTTGGGAGCTGGAGGAGAAGATGAAGACTCAGTACCCTGAACTTTTCTGAGGTAAGAATCTTATTTGCAATTTCGAGGACGAAATTTTTTTAGAGGGAGAGATTGTAACACCCTGAGGGCCGAGATCGACATCGTATTAGGACGACGATCGAGACCTCGACCAAGACCTTGTGTCGAGATCCCGTGACTAGATCGTTTCGAGATCTTTTGTCGGTGATGAGACCACGTGCACTAGCCTTGGTGAGGAGGTCGCGTGTCGAGTTGATGAAGTCGCGTACCGAGCTGATGAGGACGTAAGTCGAGCTGAGGAGACCGCGTTCACGAACTCGTGTTAGAACCTTGTACGTTTGCACGAGCACCCTTGTCGACATCGTGTCGAGATGATACCTCGTATTCTTTCGAACGTTATTCAGCGTTATTATTATATTGTTTGTAATTATTACATTGTCGGCTTGCCGTTGACCGACAGAGTAGAGGGTAATTATGAGAGGAACGAGTTAACGGGTAGATGATTGATGGGATTGGCATCTTATAGCTGGAGTTACGTTTATACCCCTTTTCTCGCCAGCTGTATACCACGACCGATTCCCTCACGCTCATTCTTTCTCTTTTCTTCTTTCTTCTTCCTTCCTTCTGCTCTGTGTTTCGTTGTTTTCTTCAAAATCTCCATCGACGAAACCGTGAGTTCCATCGAGATTCTGCACAAGCTTTCTTCATCAATTTTGTTCATCATCAACTTCTCGACCCATATCTCGTCTGATCGACCATCACCATTGAGGTATGAAGAACAGATTTTTATCTTCTTCGTACTCTTGCTTAGCGCTAATTCTTCTTCCATTTTTAACCGCTTTATGCTTCCAAATCATGTCTAATTGATGGGTTTTCTTCTTCACAATATTACCTATCTTTTTAACCGATTAATTGGGCTTGTAAAACAAATTTCTTCCTCTGTTTTTCTGCATCGGCGGTGCCCGTAAACCCCATTTTTGGTTCATTTCGATTTCTTGTTTTTCATTCGTTGTTTCTGATTATTGTTGTTGTCGATCTATCTGTTGAAGCATCAGATAACTTTTTCATGAAATTTTGATCGAAATCCCTAACTTTGTGTTAGAGGAAAAATATATTTCAGTTCTTGAGTTTTATATTTTCTGGGTTGTGGTTGAGTTTGGGAAGAGAGCTAGATGTATTAGAACCATAGATCGATCTAAGTTATGTTTGTTTTAGGAAGTCTGATTCCCGAGATCGAGTGATTTCCGAATCAAGGTGTACGGGAAAACGAATCCAAGGACGCGGAAGCAGCAGAATCCAGATCGAGGATCGTATGCGTGTCGAGGTCGACCGAGAAGCGACGTGTCGGGTCGTTGTCGAGCTCGTTGAAGACAACCGTGTCGAGATCGAGTAAGAGAAGTCGTTGTCGAGCTCTTAGAAGACAATTTGTCGAGGTCGTTGTCGGCAAAGATTAACTTGGAGTTCGTAATGGCGCTTCACATTAATATTTTCGTAGTATGCTAGCGTAAGTAAGGCGCTTCACATTAATATTTTCATAGTATGTAGAGCGCTTCACATTAATATTTTCATAGTGTGTAAGGGCAACTCCTAGATATCTCTAAGGCTTTATTTTATAAGTCCTTAAGTAAGGGCATTTCATATTCTACGTGGTTATGTTATTGTGTATGGATTTTCCTGATTTGTGTCGAGCTGAAATGTTGTGATATGATTGAGTTTTTGCATGTATTTAATATGTGATTGAATATATGTCGTGAAGTGTGTATTGCATGTTGAATTATGCTTCTTCATGTCGAGCTTGCTCTTTTATTTGACATGCGGTTGAATATCTTGTGTTTAACTCTTTGAATATCGTGATCTGCGCTAATTGTTCATCGAGTGAGCGAGCTAGGTGAGTCGTATGACGCTTTTGAGCCGTGACCCGGATAATCGAGGGTGCTAGGTCCCCTTTTGTTTACTGAGATTGACTAGACGCCGCCACGCCACGGACCTGAGTTGACCGTCCTAGGGAGAGCGAGGATCCCAAGGCTTCTGGACTTTCCGACATACGATGCTGCGTGTGCATTCCGGAAAATTGTCGAGTCGAGAGAAAATGGATTTGCGAAGTTGTGTCGAGTTTAGAGTGAGATGGTCGAGTCACGTCGGTGAATGTTATACTTTCTTTGTTTGCTTATATTTTTATGTCGAGCTTATCTTGAATTGTTGAGAAGTTGACCCTTTCCGTGGTGCCTTCAATCCATGACGGTTACCCAGGCGATGTCGAGGCGCAGTAACTCGGCGATGAAGCGATGCCGAGGAGGAACTCGGCGAGGACCCGAGTGACGACCTCTATCCGTCGTGATTGTTTATTTGTTGGATGTTGATTTTTCCGAGGACTGTACTTGTTTTTCTTTTGTGTTCGAGGTCGTGACCGCTAGAGGCGATGTTGTTTTGTTGCTCTGAGGTAGACTGGTGGTCTTACTTTTGGAGCAGCCCCCTGCGTGGGAGTCTGCCGGAAGTACCCCCAGGGTATGATGGCTCTTTTGAAGTTGTCGTACCTTAGGTGTATTTTCTTTGCACATTTGCTACTCTGTATTTTGTATACATTATTATTCTGAGTGATATATATATGTGTATGTTATGCATGTATGTTTTATTAGAATTTAAGTCTTGTGTCTTAGTTGCACCATGTTTCGAAAAGCTGTAATTACTCTGATGTGCACGAGTTGGTTTTATAAAAAAAAAACATATCGTATTTTTAAAAAGGCACAAGAGTTTTGTTTTTAAAACACATCTCATATAGGTTTATGTTGAGCTTGGTGTGTTGAGCTCGGTAACTCGAGCTCGGTATATTGAGCTCGGTAGCGGTCCGGAAACGGGTCGTTACATGTTGGCTCTCGACCTGTTGGCAGAGCGTGACTTTATTATTGCGTAAATGCATATTGTCTTGTAATTATGCTTTTCAGAAAACCTCGCCTTGATGTGAAATGATTATGCTCATTATATGATGTGTTATAGTCTGATATTTGATAAAAGGTTGATTACTCATCATTTGAAAATTGTAGTACTCTTCATGTCTCATTTTTTAAAAGGGTTTTCAAAGGAAAGAAAAAGAAAAAAAAAGTGCTCCTATTTTCCATTGTGAATAACAGAAGAGTACTTTTTACTGAAAGCATACAAGCATCAAATGTTTTCAGTATTAGATTCAGTTACATCGTAGCGCTAAGGAAATGGGGTGTCACAATAGTGGTATCTGAGTAGTTTGGTTCTAACCAGACCTCTTGGTTTAAGCTGGCCTAGATTTGCGTGAGACGGCCGCGTCCCATTTTTCCCAATAATTAAGACCTTAAACAAGTAATTAGGAGATATAAATATACTGAAAATACTAATTTATTCAAACTGAATATATTATCACATATGTATGTAAGATTACACATTTAAGGAACCCGTTCCTAGGGCCCACAACATATACAGACTTTGACCCACTGGCTGTGTTACGTCACTGCAAAGAGAGTGGGAGTCATCTTACTGAGTACCTTCTATACGCTCCAAGATGCTAACAATGCCTCCATCAAATCCATATTACTTTGTTTTATTAAAAAAAATACAACGCAAGAAAATAGAAGAAGCTAAGAAACACAATACACATCATGAAAGTCGAGAAAGCAGCGATAGAAAGTATATACAAATGGCATCCACTTAAGCAAGCACAACAAATTCTCACATCTTCCTAAATCACAATCACTATCTCTTAGGTTTGCACCACTATATCTAAGCCTAGTTCCACCCACTTCCTTCGCACACCCTATAATCCTCTTCATATCCTATTTTGAACTACTCTGTACCTTTATTAGCTAAAATGTGAACTCTAACAGCCTTTCAACGCCTTTCAGCGCTCTTTGTCAACTATTTCGATTGCCCCTATAGTTTATCAAGGTCTAACCTATCAGCTAAGTCCTAATGGTATTCACCTGATACTCCTATCACATCAATAATTCATCTCAATCACAAGCAGAGTCAACAGTCAAAATAAAAGCATATCTCAAGCATCTGACTGGCACAGACAGCATATGGATCAAACCTAGCGTCGCTATGGGCGACCATTAACTAACATATTATTTAGCAATATAGTCATACAGATACCAACAATCATATATATAGTCAGCAGCATAGTCATACAATTACAAACAATCATATTTAATCAACACCACATCAATCAGCATAAATCATCTATACTAGGTTACTATCTATCCATAGATATCAATAAATCATTCCTATGGTTGATAAACCTCTGACAACTATCTCAGCTATCACAGGTTGTGACCCCTCTCCTGAGGTGCTGTTGTTATCAACCGCTAGTAGGCCTTGGGCCACCCTACACGCATTTGTATGCACTACTCTATCCTATAATCCCTAGAGTGTAAGGTTCCTTGCTCCCACCTGGTTAGAAGATTGGTGAAGCTGTTGCCACTATCTGCACTCCTTTCACACCAGTTACTCGCACTTGTACCTTACCTTACTCACACTCCTACCTGGCCTATTAGGTCACCCTTTTCATTTCCTCTCCCTCCCCGAGGATTGCCTACTGAAAGTTTTCTGATGCACAGGATCCTCACTTGAGGCAAGTGCAGAGCATACTTACTTGTTAGAAGAAATGCCTAGAGAAAGCTAGAGAGAGAAGAGGACTTAGTGTAGGGAATGAAGGGAGGGTGAGCACCTATTTATAGGCAAGCATCAACCCCATCATGTCACGATGGACCCCTCTCACAAGACCATTGTGTCGCGATGGTACCTTCCAGAATCCTCTGGATGTACATGTGGCAAAAATCCAACGGTGGGATTGTTAAGTCCCATCGTGTTGCAATGGTAACCTCACAAGTCTCGTCGCGCCGCGACGGTACCTAAGGAGAAATATCTAGTTTTTCCCCTTCTAAAAGCTTTTGGGGTGATTCCGTACCCTTCCTTGGGGCATTCTTGTCCTTTTTAGTGTTTCTAGAACTTTCCTAAGTTTTATGGGTCCCACTTAAGCCTATTTTATCCCTAATTAAGGTTTTTAACACCCGTTTATCACCTAATCACTACTCTAACTATACTCAAAATATTATTCAAGATTATTGGAAAAACGGGATGTTACATTGGGAATTGTCGGGTGTAAGTCTCTTATGCCTAGGTTATGTGAACTTTGTTTGTGATTGTCTGTAATGTTTCCTAGTTGAAACATGTGTGACATTGTGTGAAATTGTGCGCAATCATCTCAGACGATTGATTTTGTTGTGGGGTTCTGATTAGTTTGCCCTATAAGGACTTGATGCTTTCGAGACGAACGATTCGTTCTGTTGGAGCTGGAAATCCAGAGATGAATCAAGTAATCCGAGTCATGGCCGGGATGGCAACTACCGTTGCCCAACAAACCGCCATTCTTACGCCTATAATTTCTACTGTAGTTTATTTTGACGTTACTATGATTAATTGTGATTAATGGTGTAATTATTTGTGTGATTACTTTGTGAGCATATTTATTATACGCGAATATTTTTAGAGCGCGTTTATCCTTAATGCCTTAAATCATAAAGGATTCTCTCTAAAGGAGAACCAAGTAAAATTAGTGACTTATTGTCCTATTTTTTCTTTTTACTTTCCCTAGCTGGCCACTTAAAGAAAAGGGGGAGGAATTTGCTTTCATTATTAGTGTGGAGTATTGGTGAGTTTTAGTGTGAGAAATACCAAGCTTTCATCTTCTTTTTTTCATTTATGGAGCCGCGAGCTCCTATCTCTACAAGACCTCCATTTTCTTCAATCCTTATCCTAACTTGTGATAAACCTTGGGGTGGTGAGGTGTGTGTAAGAGATCTAGAAGTTTGGAGAGTTTTCGGAGTGGTATTTCCTGCCTTGTAACCGCGAGATGGTGAGAGTATTAGAGACTGATCTTCCTTCCATTTCCTTCTTGAGAAACCGTGAGCTTTGGGATGATGTTGGGGGATGATTCTCATTTATTTCCTTGGTATTTGTTTATGTTGTGGGTGGTGTTGTTGTTGGTGATTTTGAGAGCTTTCCTTTTCCCTTGATGTCTTGAGAAATCGTGGGCTATAGGATGATTTTGAGGGAGGATTCTTTTTCATTTCCTGGGTATTTGTGGTTGATGTTGTTGTTGTTCTTGTGGTTGATAATTTTTAGAGTTTTGCTTTCCTTTTGATGTGATAAAACCGGGAGCTTTTGAAGAATATGTGGGTGAGTATTTCAACTTCTTTAAGCTTTTGATTTTGTGTTGTTTAGATTATTTTGTTGATGACTTTGGAAAAAATTTCTTTTCTTTTGTCGCATGAAAACCGTGAGTTAATTCATGATTTTTCTAGTTGATCTGTTGTTGGTTTTGTGTGTTGTGGTTTAGGAGTTGTAGAGAAGGGTTTGTGTGTTGATCTTTTGTTAAAAAGCTTTTGAGTGTGAGTAGAATGAGTTTGGCAAATGGATCTTGGTGTGTGCGCGCCGTGAAGTTCTTTGAGAAAAAGAATATGATTTCAAGTTTTAATACTTGGTTTTAGTAATTTTGTTGTTATTGGTGTTTAATTTAAGTTTTAGTTTTGATTCAAGTGTATCTTGAAGATTTTAAGACAATGAAAAACCTAATCTCAAAAGAAGTCATAATGTTCTTGAGAAGGTAGAGTCTTGAAGAGATCAAGTGTGTTTTATGCAAATGAATTCTTGCTTTATGTTATTTTTGGAAGTTAGATGTGTTAAGAATAAAAAAAGATTTGGTGATAGTTTTTGTGTTGAAACCGTGGGTATGGGGGTGTATTTGTGTTGGTGAAGTTTTGCTGGAGTTAGAGCGTAGCCGTGACTCAGTGTTGTTGTGACCGTGTTCGTAATCGTGATGGAGTCGAGATTGTAGCTTTGGAGTAAGGTGTCGTTTGCGAGGACTTCTTCCGCATGGACGCTTATTATTGTGTTGTGTAAACGTTTGAATTAATGATGTAGTGTTTTGTGTAGATTAATTATCATGTTGTACTAGATTTCAAATAATCCAAATTTTGATATACTTTTGGTATTAAGTTATGATTTTCCAGATTTTCTAATTTTTATTTAGTTTAAAAGAGAATTTTCGGGGACGAAATTTTTTAAGGAGGGTGATAATGTAACACCCCAATTTTTACGAAGATTATTTTACAGTTTCCGACTACTTGGAAATAAATCTTAGAGATTGATCACCTTAATGATTTGTGAAAAGTACGAAGAACTGCAAAGATTGGTCATAAACAATTTGCTATTTTGGTAATTAATTCAGATTAACAGACAGTGTAGAAGTATAATGTTTTTATTTTGAATTAATCCTGAAAAATGCATAATTTTGTTAATTAAATAAAAGTATTTATTTAATTGAAAGAGAAATAATTTTTAGGACTTAATAAATAATTTTAAGTCACAGTTTGAATTTTCGACGTTTATAGGATTGTTAAATTGTATGTTTGATGTCGTATTTAATACGACTTTTCTTTTAATGATTTTCTATTGAAAATTTTATTGTTTGAATAATATATAGATGATGAGAAAAATTGAAATTAGTGATCCTCACTAATTTGCATTTTTTACTACACTGCAAGAATTCTGTCGAATTCTGCCGTAATGAGGCTATCGGGTGAGTTTCTAACTGAAATATGCCCAAACGTTATCCAAATTTTACAAAACTTGAGATCTTAGCATTTTCCAATATTTATGATTTATTGAAATATTTTGGGAATTTTTGGGCAACAGAAAATATTTAGTGTATTTTTCACGCCCAGAAACTGTCTAATTGTAATGTTTTGGCTAGTAATTTGAGAAAATGAGATACGTGGGAGCCTTTTAGTTGTGGTCTTGTATGTTAGAAATTTTTTTAGAGTTTTAGGTATAAAAACTCCAATATACGTGAAATGTATCGTACCCGATTAATCGATAACGCGACGAAACGAAGCCTGAGCAAGGGGGGATGAACTGTACCTACAGTTGGGCCAAGAGGGATGAACCTTGTGCCTTAGAAGCTTCCATGACAAGTGTTAGACAAGGGTTGGTTAAGTTGTAAATGGTAGGAAAGTGCGTAAATGGTAGACAAGTGTGTAGTTTTTGTAAAAGCTTGAAAACTTACATAATTCAAACTTGCCTCATGATATATGACTAGATGTGATCAAATAGGGACTAAGTTGAGTAATTCCTGGGCCTTAGTATACCTAAGCCTTGGCTGCCCGAAAGGCATTAGAATTGAGTTGTTTCTTCTAATTGAATTAAACTTGTGTTGTTAAGGTTCGTGCGAGGTACGACTTGACGACAACTCGGGAATTACCTCTTTGGAATGCATTCGGGGAAATGGAAATTCTTACATAATGATTTTGGGATTTTCGCCTTGTTTGTTCTGTGGTTTGATTTGGTTGTTTAACTGTGTGATAATACATGTAGTATTAATATATGTTAGCATGAATTGTTGTGATGTGATTTGGCCCTCCGTGGCAAGACTGAATTGTATTGTGTGATTTAAATCATGTATGATTAATTTAATTTGGGTTTGATATTGATCAAGTATGCATAATAATGATAATGTGAATGATGATGAATTAATTAATAATGCGAGGATTCTAACACCCCAATTTTTTAAGAAAAATTGTTTTAGCAATAAAGTCCCAATTACTTGAAGGTAAGTCATAGAGATTGATCACCTCAATGATTTACTAAGAGTACAAGGAATTATTTTGACTTATTTTACATAATTTATTTATTATAAATAATTGTTATTTATGTTGTCAATTCAAATTAATAGACAATATAGACGTATGCTGATTTTAAGGTGAATCCATCAATTAAACTTTATATAATTTTTTCTGTCTGACGCGGTAACATGTATTATTATTGACTAAGAAAGTGATTGAATTAAATCAAGATAAAAATTAATTTAAGAATTAATATTTAATATTAATTCATGGTTCAAAACTCGTCGAATAATTCTAACGAAGTTTTGCCGTATTTTGAATCGTTGGGTAATTTTTATCCGTATTAAAATTTTAAACGAACTCCGATTTCGATGAAAATCGAATCGTAACTTGTTATGATTATGATTGAGTGTTTTCAATTGTTTTTATTATTTATGATAAATTATTATTACGCGGTGAATTAATTTCTAAGTAAATTATTTTTTGCTATTTGATCGGCAAAAGAATTAATTAGTAACGCGATTACTCGACATCGTATTTTGAGGACACTCAAAACTCTAGGATTAGGGGGTAATTATGAGAAGAGAGGATTAGATGTTTAGACTTGGTGATTAGATTAGAATCTTGTTTTTTAGTGTCTAAGTGTCAAACTTTTGGTGATTTATTTGGTAGCTCTTATCCTATGATTTCTTACACCATTCTTCTTTTAATCACATCCTTTTAAATCATGAGTCATGGTGCACTAGCATTTATTTAAAAGCACCCAATTCCCCACCCAAATCCCACTTCCTTCTCATTTTTCTCCTAGCGTGATTATCCTTCCTTTTCTTTTTCCATGGTGGACCAACATTCACTTAAATCCACTCAATTCCTACCCAAAATACTACTTCTTCCCTTCTTTCTCATCAGGACGAGAGCCCCCATTCTCCACACTCTCATTTTATTTTCTTCTTCTTGTTCCAATTATGGCTGAAAAGGTAAGAAAGGAGACAAGCTTCCATGTCCTTCTTCTTTCTCTCTTTAGCGTGACCTTCATCCACCTCCACCATTACCATTTCCTTCCATCTTCTTCCTCTAATTTCCATCTTCATCTTGGTCTGGAATGTTAATGTAAGATCAAGCTTTTCCCCTTTATTCTTCTTACCCAAAAACCATGGCACTCAATCTAGGAGTAGGAGATGTTTCTTTTGATTCTTTTCTTGTTTAATGCTTTAATTATGTGTTGATAATGATCATGAGTTAGATGATCAAGTTTCTCCCAAATTTTGGGAACCCTAAGCCAATTGGTCCAAGTGAAAGGGGCTTTGTGATTTCTCAAGTGAATCACTCAATTAAATTGGGATTCTCATTCCTTGATATTTGTTGTTGTTGTTAATTTTGGTTTGATCAAAGGAAATGTCTAATTTTGAGAAAACCCTTGAGTACTTGAAAGCCCAGATAGGGTAATGTATGGAGTAATGGTTTTGTTTTGCAAAATTTGATGTCTTGGTAAAAGAATTAGGTGTTTGAATGATGTGGTTTTAATTAATTGAAAATTTTACAATTTGTTCCCTATTTTGGGTGTGTTGGCCGAGATCTCCTAGGGAGTTTGGGAGGAAAATTATTTTGTGTCTTGACTTAAATAAATGATGTTGGAGTGTTGTCTAAAGTTTGGAAAATCTTGGAAAGAATTTGATTGGGATATTGGAAGTGTTTTGATTTTAAGGTGATGAGACACTTAGGTGAATTGGATTCTTTGTGATTCTAAATCAAGTTGAGCCTTGATTCCTTATTGTTATGAAAAGGAATTGATTTTTGTGTCGTTCCATGTTTCAAAAACAAGAGAAAAAGAATTGAAGTTTTAAAACATTTACTTTCCAACTTATGGGTTATTTCAAGTGAGATTTAGTTTTAAAAACATTTAATTTCAATGGTTATCATTCCAAGTGTAGGTGATTTATTAAAGAGATTTTTGGGGATTGAGAGCCTAATGGTTAGAATTGAATCTATGCCTAGGAGATTATTTTTGGATGAACTAGAATGGTGCTAAGTTTGGTGTGTTGTTTACGATCTTTGAAGATTTTTCGTGCTGAGCAAGTTGTGACGTGCTTTGACACGTGAGCTATTCATCTTTGGTAAGGGCTACTTCTAGATATGATTAGAGTTGGATACTAATATACTGAGATGTGATTTATGTTCATATGCTTATGTGCTGAATATTTAAATGTGGATGCAAGTTAATTGGATTTGCTGAATTATTGTGATTCTGAGTTGTTGGACTGTTGAATTGATTATGTGGTATATGTTGGATATATGCTTAATTTATGTGGAAATATATTGATGGTGTTGCTGGGTAATTAAATGTTTATTTAATGTTGGATAGTTAAATATTTATTTGATTATACCTGGTTGAAATATCATATGCATGATATGTTCATTGGAGTTGTTAGAATGCATTGTCATGCATTGTGGTGTAACTTCGACTTGAATATCCTGGGTAAAGGATTACCTCACGGCCAAAGGAATTCAGGGGCATCGTTAGTTGAACCATCGCATGGGGCAGTGCCTGATCTGGTACGTACAGAACAACTGACCATAGCGTGTGGAATTCTGGAATCATAAACAGTGGCATGTAGTTGCATCTGCAGGAATTGTGCATATTATTGAATTGTATATGATGTTCTATCTGTATAAGATGAATTGCTATTACACATGTTATTGCTATTATATTTGTTTGTTTAAGAAGTTGACCCTTACCCATGGTTCTTTCAATCAGTGATTGTAAACCAGATCATGAAGACTGTAGAGTGCGCGAGGCTGCTGATAAGCGTAGCTGAGGATAGTCCTATCTGGCTATCTGTCTTTCGTGTTTGGTTGAAACTTACTAGAGGATTAGTAAGTGTTGTAGTGTGTCGACCTGCTATAGGGTGTGTACTGTTTTTAATTACAATGTTGTAATAAGTGTATTTTAGTTTCGAAACTTGGATTGTCATATGTGCAATGCTTGAATAAATGGGTGAGTGTGGTTATTGTGGTTTTATTTTGGTGTCTTTACTTATTCACCGTCATGTTTCTAAAATCGTTGTAATACTCTGACTTCCCTTTTAAAAGAAATTTTTAAAAGAAGGAAAAAAAATTAATATAGGACCACGTTTTCGGAAACCATGCAAGCAGAGTATTTTGTTTTGTAGAAATATGTCAACTTTTGTCAGAAATATTAGTTTAGTAGCGCTCCAGAAACAGGTGGTATCAGAGCGGTTCGGTTCTAACTGGACTTGGGAAACTATAGCTGGTCAAGTGTCGGGTTTTGTAGAGAACAGATTGTAAGGGGTCAAATTGTGCTATTGCGTTTTCCTTGTTCCTCAAGTGGAGTAATTTTGCTTGAAAATTGGTTAGTTTGTTTCTTAATTTAAGCAATTTGTGCTGACACACCAAAATTGTTGTGGGGTTCTAACTGGGTTATGAGACCTTGAGGGAATCCAATACCTCAAAGACGAATGATTCTTTCTGTTAGAACAAATAATTCAGATATGGGTTAGAGGATTCAGATGGCCAAGCTGTAGCAGGGACAGTAGCTGCTTTTACTCAACAGACTACTACGAAGAATTAATGTGAACTGCTAGGACAGCAGGGAGAAGAGCAAGCTGCAGAGACTAAATGATTGGTTGACTTTTGTCACCATGAACTCTTAAGTCCTTAAGGGAAATAAGAGATGAAATTTGGGAATCGTCTGCCGTTGATATTATTATTACTATTATTATTTAGTATGATCATTGGAGTATTAGTGGTTCTAAATATAAACCACAATGTTTGATGTTTGAATTATTTTGACATGTACTAGGTTTGAAAATCAAAACTATTTCATGGTTTTCAGCAAGTGACATGTTTGCCACTAACATCTGTGTTTTCATAGTAGTGTATTTGTGTACTGCTGTGAATATATGTTGTTTATTGTGTAATTGATTAATTATTATGAGCGTATTTATATTTTCCAAGGAAAATATTATACGCGATTATTTTCTAGCAAGCATTAATTAAATGTCTTATGACAATTTAATTTACGCAAGATTCGTTTTATTCAGTCAAATGAAAGATAGAGTTGTTGGTAGGGATATAGTGGGGTTTAGTGTGTGACGAGTTGTCTAGCTGGTATTGGGTAGCACCTAAAATTTTTACCAAACCCTATCCTGAATTTTTTTTTTTAGATCATGGAATATTTCCTTTAAAGGAGAGCCAAGTATAGTTGGATGACTCATTTTCAACCTTTCCTTCCTTACGTGACCAGTTACTTGTTCACAATAGGTGGAGCAAAGAATATTTCATTTAGTCTTAGTTTTATTAAGTGATGAGGGCTTGGACCAACCTTTTGTGAGACTGTTCCTTCCTTCTTTTGGATCGGACTGGCCTTTTAAAAAAAAAGGATTTTAAATGATTCTTTCACTGCATGGTCGACCACACTCCAAAAAGAAAAGGAGGGAATAGTTAGTTGCATTATTGGTTTTAGTGGGGGGGTATAAAGAGAGTGATCAACCTAGAATCTACCTTCTCTTTTCTTATATGTGCCGTGGACACATTCTACCCAACTAACCCTCATTTTCTTCAATTCCTTCCTTAGGTGATACCAAATCGTGTGGTGATTGGAGTGTGTGAGAAACATTAAGAAACTTGGAGAGTTTTGAGAGTTGCATTTCCTTCCATTTCTCTCTTGAGAAGCTGCGAACGTTAGGATGATTTTGGAGGATGATTCCCTTTTTTTTCTTGTTATTTGTTGATGTGGTTGTTGTTGGTAATGTTAATAATTTTGAGATTTTTTATGCTCTTTTTATGTTGATGTCTAAGACCGTAAGTTTCAAGATGAAATCAGATGAGGATTCTTCCTATCTTTAGCATTTATGGGTGATAGCGTTTGTGATTCTCTAGTTAGTGATTTTGAGAACCATTTTTCCCTTTTGATGACTTAACACCGTGAGTACTTGGAAGCTCTAGGTGAGTATTTTAATTCTTTTGCTTTCAATTTTTTGTATTGCTGTTAATAATCTTGTTGAAGATGGTTTTAAGTTTTTAGATGATTTAGTAGTAAAAGTTTGAGAAGGTTTTGCTTCCTTCTGTTGTAAAAGATAATTTCAAGGTTTCCTAGTCACTATTGGGTTCAGAAATGTTTTGATCTTGTCTTGTTTGGAAAACCAAGTTTTGTGAGTGTGTATGGTTGAAGAAAAATTTTGAAGATGGTTGTTATAACACTCGTAATTTTTACGATGCGTTATTTGGTGTTATTTAGTGTATTTTGTCGTATTTATACTATAATAAGTAATTTCTTGTTCTCTAAGTAAGTGAATTAATTAAATCAAGATCAAAGTATATTTGAGAGTTAATATTTTATATTAATTCACGGTTCGAATATCGTCGAAAAATTCTAACGAAGTTTCATCGCGTTTCGAATCGCCGGGCAGTTTAGCCGCAGATAAAATTCTAAACGAACTCCGATTTTGATGAAAATCGAAACGTAACTTGTTGAGACTATTTCTGAGTGTTTGACATGATTTTTATTATTTATAATTAAATATTATCATGCGATGAATTAATTTCTCGTTAAATTAATTTTCGTGAATTTATCGGTAACGTGGTTTTTCGACGCCATGTTTTAACAACCCTAAGACTCTAGAATTAGAGGGTAATCATGAGAGGTGTGAGATTTGATGGGTAGAACTTATTGATGTGATTAGCACCTTTATTTTATTGCTAGGTGTCTCTTAATGTGTGAAGGATTTGAAAATTACCTTTTACTAACTTATCCTATTTTTAACTTTGCTTAAATTATTTTTAAGTAAAATAAAAGAAGGGGAGCCCTATATGAAGCCCCAATTTCGTGACCCCCTTCTCTCTACCTTCATATCATCTTCTTCCTCATTTTCTAGAAAGAGAAGCTCTCCACATCCATAGCTTCCAAGCTTCTCCATATTTGAACTCCTTCACCTTTCTTCTTCATCTTTCTTGCTACCAACTTATTCTTCCATTCATTCTCATCTATTTCATCACCAAGCAAGGTTGAGGGAAGCAGTTTCTCCCCCCAAAAACAGCCCTTGGCCGTGAGCATCAAGGGGAGTAGAGGTGGTGATTCCTTTCTTTTTCTTCTCCATTTTTATGCTTTGTTTTGTGTTGTTTTGTGTTGGATTATGATCAATGAGAGAAGTGAACATCGAAACCCACTAATCTTGGAACCCTAGGGCACAATCCTAAGGGGAAAAAGAGGAAAGGATGTAATCCTTAGTGAATCCATGAAATTAATGGGTTGATTGAGTTTAATTTGTGTTGTTGTTGTTGATTGGAGTGGTAGTTTTAGAATGAACATGTTGTTGGATTGTTTTTGAGATGAACACCTATTCTTGGCAAAGAGGATTTGTGGGATTTAATTATTGAAGCATGTAATAAATTAGTTGAATGAGTCTCTTTGATGTAGTTGTTGTTGTCTTAGTTAAAGTTTTGAAACTAAAACTTTGTTTGGGTAAATTTTGATGAAAAACCTATTCTTGGATTGAATTTGATCTTATGTGAGACTCTTGAATGTTGAATAACATGCTTAAGTTGGATGATGATTTGTTTGAGTGTTTTAAATGTGGTTTGATGAAGTAAAAGAATTGATAAAATTGGTGTTATTGATTTTGGGAGATGAGTTGCAAAATTTTGGAAAAAGGGAGGTTGGAGCCGTGAGCCCTAGGAGTGTGTTTGGAAGAGAAAAATTATTTTGTGTCTTTCTTTTAATTGATGTTAGTAAGTGTTATTGTGTTGAAGTTGATTTGGTGAAGAAATTGGGATTTAAGTGTTATTTTAGATGTTATTGAAAATCTTTTGGTTATAAGTATTGAGAAAATAGTTTTGATGCTTGATTTAAATTTCCTTAAGTGTGCTAGTGGTTATATGATGTTGGTTAAGTTTGAAAATCATTTTTGGGAAGTTGATTGGGTTGCTCTTGAGTTAATGACATTGTTAGTATTATGCTTGAAAGGTGCTTTGAGTTATGCCTTGTTTATGCCTTGATGCTTTGATGTCTTGGAGTATAGGTGAATGATTTGGAAATGAGTTGTTAGATTGCAAACAAAGAAGTTTTGCAAATTTTTTTTGCATGAAAAAGGGGGGTGTGGCCGAGAGGCCATAGGAAGTGTTGGAAGGAAATTATTTAGTATGAACTTGTTTAAATGCTTGCATGAAATGTGTTTTAGGCTTTTGGAAATGTATAAAAAGAAATGGTTAATTGAAGTATGCTTATTTTAAGGTTTTCAAGGAATTAAAGATATGTGTTAAAAACCTATTACTTTCAAGTTGTTAGTAATTAAATGCTTGAGTGAATACTTGGGTAGAAAAGGGTTAGGTTTTGAGAGCCTAAGTTTTTAGTTAGTTCTTAGAATTGTGCTAAGTTTACTTGTGATGATAGGAGTTACGAATTCAGAGAAAGTGCGACGTGGGCTCGAAGCGTGCGGTACCACGCTAGCAAATAACTGTGGTAAAGGCTAATTCTAGACATATCTTGGGTTATGTTTTATATGTTTATGTGTAAGGGAAACTTAGATATTGATAGGAATTTAATTTTCAGCCTTATGCGAAGATGTCTGAGAACCTCAGGGTTCGAAGTGAGGGTCTCGTACCCCTTCGACTTTTATTTCTTAAAATTGTAATTATGATTATTTAGCGGGCTTGCCTGCAAGTGGTTGGAAGTTGTCCCTAATCCCCCTACACTTGTTTGATTTCCTCCCTGTCAACTACACTAAGTTGCAGAGGGATGAACTAAATTTTCAATCGCGATGTTCGCTGAGTTGTGATTGGTTGAAATAAATTGCTTATACTGCTAAACTGTTTCGCACTATATTGAGTTTGGCATGAATATTATTTGATATGTGGTTAAATAATTATTCAATTTGCTTCGTGAATTATCGTATGAGGTGACCAATTCATTGGAGTACGAGAGTTTAGTCAAGTCGTTGAGTTGTCGTGACATTTTTGAGCTTTGATCCGATTAACCTAGGGTGCTAGGATCCCCTAAACGGCTCCGACTGGTTCTTCGGTAGCTTAGCTAGACATCGTAGAGTCAAGGAACCTTAGTTGAATGTCCTAGGGTGAGCGGAGAGCCCAAGGCTACAGCTGGTATTAAGTGGATGGATCGGCGTTACTTTCCGAAAATTGTCAAGTGTCGTGAGAATATGAGTCTTGAGTTAAGTCTTGTGAGAGTCTTGAGTGGCGTCTTGAGTACTGTGCATATAGTTGTTTTTGCCTATTGTTATGATTGTTATTCCCTGATTTATTGAGAAGTTGACCCTTTCCCGTGGTGCCTTCAACCAATGATAGTGACTCAAGCGATGACAAAGAGCATGCTGATACCGGTGATGAGGACATCGTCGGAGATCATCTTTGATTTTCCAGACTTTGAGATGCCCGCGGTGATGGAGTTCGGCCCCATCTCCCATCGCATTGTTTATACAGGGGATGTTGTACAAAGCTTCCGAGAGGGTGGTATGGTAGTGAGACAGGAGACTTCACGGCGCGCACAGTGACCTTCCCGATTCGGATGACGCAGGTGGTGGACGCTTGGCGAGCTATTCAGGGAGAAAGGACTATGTCAGCATCATCTTCCTCACCAGAGGGACCCCTCGAGATCCCGAGGTGTACTGCTTCCTGACTTGCTTCCCGAGGACGAGGACCGAGGGTTCG
The DNA here is from genome assembly GCA_037113605.1 of Calophaca sinica. NCBI lineage: Eukaryota > Viridiplantae > Streptophyta > Magnoliopsida > Fabales > Fabaceae > Calophaca > Calophaca sinica. The sequence goes on from CM073734.1 coordinate 43,550,485, forward strand.
ATGGACTGCTCGTAAGAGCGTGATCAGATGTGGGACTGTAGGAGCTTTTACTTCCAGGGCGGCTGTTACTCCGAGTCCTTTGGTAGAGCCTGGGCCAAGCCAACAGCAGAGCCGGCCTCCCCCATGCTTGATAGGACCCCTACTCTGCCGGTGGACCCTTCTCATGTGTGTAGCATGTGCGGAGAGGTGGGTTGTAGCGGTGCAGGTGCTGCGGAGGTTGTGCTAGCAGGAGAGGATGTGCCGGAGGACGTACCAGCGGCTGTACCTTTTATTGATTTGACTGGAGAGCACCCGATGGACGATGAGGAGGAGAGGGATCCATCTGAGGATTCAGATAGTTATCTGTAGTCGTCTTGTTGTCTGACTGTCTGTTTATATTATTTTGGATGACTGTAGTATTTGTTTTGGTGTATAGTTTGTCTGGTGACCAGTCGGGCTTGATGGATTTTTTTTGGTATTACAGGGTAGACTGGTGGTTTACTTTTGGAGTACCCCCCTCTGTGGGTGTCTGCTGGGAGTACCCCCGGTGTATGATTACTCTTACGAGGGTCTTCATACCATAGGTGTATTCTCTCGTACATTTTCATGCACTGCTTTATTTTGTACGTACTGTTTATGCAGACTTGGTTATGTAGATATGTATGTATTCCCAGTGCTTGAGTCTTGTGCCTAGTTTGCACCATGTTTCGAAAACGCTATGGTAACTCTATGTGTACTTTGCAGAAGTGACTGTTTTAAAAAAAAAATAGACCATATTTTTCAAAGGACACAAGAGCACTATTTTAAAAATGCACCGCATACAGGTTTAGTTCTAGTTTAGTAGCGGTCTGAAAATGGGTCATTACAATAGTGGTATCAGAGCCGTTCGGTTCTAACCGGACTGTGCATAGGAAACTTGGATCTGGTCACGGTGTCGGGTTATGTCTGTCGGGTAAATAGTCGTGTTGTATTGTTATTGTTTGTTCAGTGAAGTAAATTTTTGCTTGAAAATTGTTTCAATTGTTCTTGATTGAAGCAATGTGTGTTAACGCATTCTTGATTTTGAGGTTCTGACAGGTTTTTGGACCTTGGAGGACCCTTATGCCACCTTGTAGAGACCTTACGAAAGGATCGGATAACCCCAACATGGAGCGAGCAATTCAAGCAATGACGGAGATAGCGGCGGCTATGGCTCAACAATTGGTTGCTGCGACTCAACAATCTAACACTATGGCTTAGCAGACTACAGCCTTAACCCAACTGAATCAACAACAATAGCAGCGAGCTGAGAGGAATGCGGATGCTAGAGGATTAGCTAAGTTTCGTAAGCACGACCCACAAAAGTTCTACGGTGAGCCGAATCTAGACAAGGCAAATCTTTGGATGCAGGAGATAGAGAAAATCTTCGAGGCACTCTATTGCCCAGGGAATGTTAAGGTGGACTATGCAACCTACTTGTTGCTAGGAGATGTCGAATACTGGTGGAAGGGAGTGAAGCAGACTTTGACGGCAGAGCGTCATGAGATTACTTAGGAAGTTCTCCACAGAAAATTTATGGACAAATATTTTCCTGATACTGTATAAGCGGAGAAAGAGCAAGAGTTCCTCCGACTACAGCAAGGTAGCATGACGGTGTCAGAATATGCTGCTAAGTTCGAATCACTTGCAAGGTACTTTAGTCCATTTCATGACCAAGCTGACCAAGGATGGACGATCAAGATCGTGCGTGGATTATCAAACTCAACAAAGTTACTGTCAAGAATCGGTATCCGTTACCGCTTATCGATGATTTGATGGATCAACTATGAGGAGCTGTGATATTTTCCAAGATTGACCTGAAGTCAGGTTACCATTAGATTTGAGTGAAGGAAGAGGATATTCCCAAGATGGAATTCAAGACAAGATATGGTCACTACGAGTACCTAGTGATGCCATTCGGAGTGACGAACGCGCCCGCAGTATTCATGGACTACATGAACAGGATCTTTCACCCATTTTTGGATCAGTTTGTGGTGGCATTCATAGACGACATTATGATCTATTCGAAGAGCAGAGAAGAAAATGAAGAACATTTACGCCAAGTACTACAGATACTACGAGAGAAGCAGCTTTATGCTAATCTTTCTAAGTGTGAGTTCTGGCTCGAAGAGGTGAATTTTCTCGGACATGTGATAACCAAGGACAGGATAGCTGTGGATCCAGCCAAGATAGAAGCTGTGTTAGCATGGGAACAGTCAAAGACTGTAACAGATATCAGAAACTTCGTCGGTTTAGCAGGTTACTACCGGAGGTTTATTGAAGTTTTTTCGAAGATCGTAGCACTGCTTATAGGACTTACGAGGAAGGGTCAACCGTTCGCTTAGACTGAAGAGTGTGAATTCAGTTTCCAGAGGTTGAAGGAGCTTTTGATGACAGCGCCTATGTTGATTTTACCTCAACCAGAAGAGCCTTACGAGGCTTACTGCGATGCGTCACACCAACGATTAGGATGCGTGCTAATGAAACATAGGAAAGTTGTGGTTATGCCTCGAGACAGCTCAAGATTCATGAGAGGAACTATCCTACGCATGATTTGGAGCTTGCTGCAGTGGTTTTCGCATTGAAGATTTGGAGGCACTATCCCTATGGAAGCACATTCACTGTTTACAGCAATCACAAGAGCTTGAAATACTTGTTTGATCAGAAGGAGCTTAACATGCGACAGCGAAGATGGATAGAATTTTTGAAAGATTACGACTTCACTTTGGAATACCATCTAGGAAAGGTGAACGTGGTAGCTGATGCACTAAGTAGGAAGAGCATTTTAGCTTCAGCAATGATGATCAAGGAGTTGGAGATGCTATAGAAGTTTTGTGACTTGAAGTTAAACGTGGAAGTGTCACCGGGGAAGCTGAAGTTTGGAATGCTCACCATTTCTAATGGATTATTAGACGAGATTAGGGACCATCAAACTGATGACAAGCTACTACAAGAGAAGGTTGAACTGGTAGCACGAGGAAAAGTGACAGAATTCAAGATTAGAGCAGACAACATCTTGAGGTGCAACAGACGTGTGTGTGTGCCTGATGTGGCGGGATTGAGGAAGTTGATTCTCGATGAGGCGCATAAGAGTAGATTGTGTATTCATCCGGGAGTTACGAAGATGTACCAAGACTTGAAGAAGCATTTTTGATGGCCCGGAATGAAGAAACAAGTGGCAGAGTATGTGGCTTCCTGTCTTACTTGCCAAAAAGCGAAGGTAGAACATCAACGACCAGTAAGGATGCTACAGTCACTTGACGTACCTGTGCAAAAGTGGGATAGTATTTCTATGGATTTCGTCGTGGGTTTGCCAAGAACGCAGAAGAAGAATGACTCGATTTGGGTAATCGTTGACCGATTGACTAAATTTGCTCATTTCTTGCCAGTGAGATCGACTTACAACGTGGAGAAGCTGACAGAGATCTACATCGCGGAGATTGTGCGACTGCATAGCGTACCTTCTTTTATTGTTTTTGACCGAGATCCAAATTTCACATCTCACTTTTGGAGGGAATTACAAGAAGCAATGGGAACCAAGCTCAAATTTAGCTCAGCATATCACCCTCAGACTAATGGTCAGACTGAGCGAACGATTCAATCACTAGAAGACTTGCTGAGAGCGTGTACGTTGGATCACAGAGGAAGTTGGGATGATGTCTTACCGCTAGTGGAGTTCACTTAGAATAACAGTTATCACACGAGCATCGGTATGGCACCTTACGAAGCGTTGTATGGACGTAAGTGTCAGACGCTTCATTGTTCGTACTAGAATGGTGATTGTTCTGTTGTGGGACCGGACATGATTCAACAGACGACCGAGAAGATCCGATTGATTAGAGATAGGATGCGGACGTCTCAGAGTCGACAGAAGAGTTATGCAGACCTGGGTCGTTGACCGATAAAGTTTGAAAAAGGAGAGCATGTGTTCCTCCGAGTTATACCTATTACTGGAGTTGGTCGAGCGATCAAATCCAAGAAACTTACTCCTAAGTTTATTGGACCTTACCAGATTCTTCACCGTATTGGTCCAAAGGCATATCAGATTGCCTTGCCACCCTTCTTGTCAAACATTCATGACATCTTTCACGTCTCACAGTTGCGGAAATATGTTTCCAACCCTTCTCATGTTATTGAACGGGATGTGATTCAACTAAGGGACGACCTATCATTTGAAGAATCACCTGCAAGGATTGTCGATCGAAAGACTAAGCAGTTAAGGAACAAAGAAATCCAACTTGTCAAGGTCGTGTGGGATCAGAAGACCGGAGATGCAACGTGGGAGCTGGAAGAGAAGATGAAGAACTAGTATCCAGAACTTTTTCTCGGTACGTATCTTATCCGTAGTTTCGAGGACGAAACTATTTTTAGAGGGGGAGTATTGTAACACTCGTAATTTTTACGATGCGTTATTTGGTGTTATTTAGTGTATTTTGTCGTATTTATGCTATAATAAGCAATTTCTTGTTCTCTAAGTAAATGAATTAATTAAATCAAGATCAAAGTATATTTGAGAGTTAATATTTTATATTAATTCATGGTTCGAATATCATCGAAAAATTCTAACGAAGTTTCGTCGCGTTTCGAATCGCCGGGCAGTTTAGCCGCAAATAAAATTATAAACGAACTCTGACTTCGATGAAAATCGAAACGTAACTTATTGAGACTATTTTTGAGTGTTTCACATGATTTTTATTATTTATAATTAAATATTATCACGCGATGAATTAAATTCTCGTTAAATTAATTTTCGCGAATTTATCAGTAACGCGGTTTTTCCTCGCTGTGTTTTAACAACCCTTAGACACTAGAATTAGAGGGTAATCATGAGAGATGTGAGATTTGATGGGTAGGACTTATTGATGTGATTAGCACCTTTACTTTATTGCTAGGTGTCTCTTAATATGTGAAGGATTTGAAAATTACCTTTTACAAACTTATCCTATTTTTAACTTTGCTTAAATTATTTTTCAGTAAAATAAAAGAAGGGGAGCCCTATATGCAGCCCCAATTTCGTGACCCCCTTTCTCTCTACCTTCATATCATCTTCTTCCTCATTTTCTAGAAAGAGAAGCTCTCCACCTACATAGCTTCCAAGCTTCTCCATACTTGAACTCCTTCACCTTTCTTCTTCATCTTTCTTGCTACCAACTTCTTCTTCCATTCATTCTCATCTATTTCATCACCAAGCAAGGTTGAGGGAAGCATTTTCTCCCCCCAAAACAGCCCTTGGCCGTGAGCATCAAGGGGAGGAGAGGTGGTGATTCCTTTCTTTTTCTTCTCCATTTTTATGCTTTTTTTGTGTTGTTTTGTGTTGGATTATGATCAACGAGGGAAGTGAACATTGAAACCCCTTAATCTTGGAACCCTAGGGGCACAATCCTAAGGGGAAAAAGAGGGAAGAATGTAATCCTTAGTGAATCCATGAAATTAATGGGTTGATTGAGTTTAATGTGTGTTGTTGTTGTTGATTGGAGTGGTAGTTTTAGAATGAACATGTTGTTTGGTTGTTTTTGAGATGAATAACTATTCTTGGCAAAGAGAATTTGTGGGATTTAATTGTTGAAGCATGTAATAAATTGGTTGAATGAGTCTCTTTGATGTAGTTGTTGTTGTCTTAGTTAAAGTTTTGGAACTAAAACTTTTTTCGGGTAAATTTTGATGAAAAACCTATTCTTGGATTGAATTTGATCTTATGTGAGACTCTTGAATGTTGAATAACATGCTTAAGTTGGATGATGATTTGTTTGAGTGTTTTATATGTGGTCTGATGAAGTAAAAGAATTGATAAAATTGGTGTTATTGATTTTGGGGGATGAGTTGCAAAATTTTGGAAAAAGGGAGGTTGGGGCCGTGAGCCTTAGGAGTGGATCTGGAAGAGAAATATTATTTTGTGTCTTTCTTTTAATTGATGTTAGTAAGTGTTATTGTGTTGAAGTTGATTTGGTGAAGAAATTGGGATTTAAGTGTTAGTTTAGAAGTTGTTGAAAATCTTTTGGTTATAAGTATTGAGAAAATAGTTTTGATGTTTTAGTTTTGATGTTGAAAATAGTTTTCATGTTTGATTTAAAATCTTTTGGTTATATGATGTTGGCTTAGTTTGAAAATCATTTTTGGGAAGTCGATTGGGTTGCTCGAGTTATTGACATTAATAGTATTATGTTTGAAAGGTGCTTTGAGTTATGCCTTGTGTATGCCTTGATGCTTTGATGTCTTGGAGTATAGGTGAATGATTTGGAAATGAGTTGTTAGATTGTATACAAAGAAGTTTTGCAAATTTTTTTTGCATGAAAAAGGGGGGTGTGGCCGAGAGGCCATAGGAAATATTGGAAGGAAATTATTTAGTATGAACTTGTTTAAATGCCTGCATGAAATGTGTTTTAGGCTTTTGGAAATGTATAAAAAAAATGGTAAATTGAAGTATGCTTATTTTAAGGTTTTCAAGGAATTAAAGATATGTGTTATGTTAACCTTTCAAGAAATGATTTTAAATTTTTAAAAACCTATTTCTTCCAAGTTGTTAGTGATTAAATGCTTGAGTGAATACTTGGTTAGGAAAGGGTTAGGTTTTGAGAGCCTAAGTTTCTAGTTAGTTCTTAGAATTGTGCTAAATTTACTTGTGATGATAGGAGTTACGAATTCAAAGAACGTGCGACGTGGGCTCGAGGCGTGCGGTACCATGCTAGCAACTAATTGTGGTAAGGGCTACTTCTAGACAAATCTAGGGTTATGTTTTATATGGTTATGTGTAAGAGCAACTTAGATATTGATAGGAATTTAATTTTCAGCCTTATGTGAAGAAGTCTAAGAACCTTAGGGTTCGAAGTGAGGGTCTCGTACCCCTTCGACTTTTATTTCTTAAAATTGTAATTATGATTATTTAGTGCGCTTGTCTGCAAGTGGTTGGCAGCTGTCCCCAACCCCCTGTTGAACAAAATTGCAAGTGTACGATTTCGTTGTTAAGTAATAAAAGATCGAATCGACAGGGATTGTGACCAATTATTAACTAAACAAAAGTTGTAACTAATTGAACTATTGACGAATACGATTGTGTTTGAAAAGTTTGTTTAGCAACAAAAACAGTACTAACGAGACAATGTATTTGGATATTAAGGAGAATAAAATGACTAGGGCTCGAATCCCTTTGTTTCAACTTTTACGCTCTTGAATTCTTTTCCAATGCAAGCAATGATAACGTATTTGAAGTTCAAATCCACAAGTTTAGATTAAAGAAAATCCCTTCTCTAATAACCCCTTTGATTAAATAAACGAGTCCTAATTCCTTAGGTCCAAATTAATTTAATCAAGCATAACGAATAAGGATTCATGCAAACTCATACCACAAGAATTATATTCCTATAACTTTATTAAGCATGTCAAATTATCCCAAAGCAAGTTTAAAACCTCAATTTTCCAATTGATGTTAAAACCCTAATTCAACTCAATGGTGATCAAGCATCGAATCGCATTAAGAAAAGAGATAAATGATCAAATAACAATAATCATACTTGCATTGAAATTCTGAATTCAATTACATAAAAGTATCCACAAAGTTCATCTTACCCTAGTACAAGAGGTTTAGTTCCTCATAGAAGAGAAGAAACCAATCAATTGAGATGAAGAAATAGGCAAAGACTCCATTGATTCCTCAAATTTGCCTTTGATCCTTGTTCTTGATTCAATTTCCAGCCAACAAAAACTAACCTAGGTCAATGTTTTATCCCTCTATTTATAGTTCTCGCACCAAAGGGTTGAAAAACATCTCCAAAATAAGTCAAAACGCGCAAAATACAGGTCTGGACCGAGTCGCAGCACGGCCGTGGAGCCTGGCACGGCCTGGCCGTGCTGCTCTTAAAATACAAAAAGGCAGAAGTGCAGCCCGACACGGGCATGGTGGAGGACACGGCCAAGCCGTGTTGTTCTCTGAACCTACAGGCACGGCCGTGGTGGAAAACACGGCCTGGCCGTGTTATTCACTGTTTGCACCATCTTGAATTTCTTCATATCCCCCAAGGCACGGCCGTGGGCAGCAACACGGGCAGGCCGTGTTTTCTTAAATCTTGCCATATTTTGTTATCTTGGCCTCCGAGTTGGTTGCAACATCCGTCTAAGTGATCTAGGTCCGCTTTCCTAGGCCAATAACCTTCTTTTCTGCACAATTGAGCTCAAACCAAGTGTATTATCTAAATCAAGCAAAAATGCATGAGAACTATGGGTAAAAACCAATAAAATGACTACTATGCAATGCAAAACTAACAACAAACCATATGCTATAATGAACGCATCAAATTACCCCAAGCTTAGAATCTTGTTTGTCCTCAAGCAATTGCTGTGACACCCTCTACCCCGCATGTTATCGTTACGAAAATAAATTAAGAAAAATGTAACTGCTGAAAAATACAGTCAAATAAAATTTTCATAAATAAAGGTAGAGTCGTCACACTCTCATAAACTTGCGGAAATAATCAATTGACGGTTACGAATAAAATTCACATGATACAAACACCCCGATGTCACAACGTCTCAGAGCTAACCCTAAACATTTACTTCGAAAATAACAACATCGATAATAACCAAAACATCGACAATCCTAATCTACAGTGACCGCGCCCATAGATCACTCCTCAGCCACGTCGTTATCGTCACCTGCAGTCTCATCGTCTAAACATACACAATGGTGTATGAGTAGTGTAACGACCCGTTTCCGGACCGCTACCGAGCTCAATATACCTAGCTCGAGTTACCGAGCTCAACACACCAAGCTCAACATAAACCTATATGAGATGTGTTTTAAAAACAAAACTCTTGTGCCTTTTAAAAATACGATATATTTTTTTTTATAAAACCAACTCGTGCACATCAGAGTAATTACAGCTTTTCGAAACATGGTGCAACTAAGACACAAGACTTAAATTCTAATAAAACATACATGCATAACATACACATATATATATCACTCGGAATAATAATGTATACAAAATACAGAGTAGCAAATGTGCAAAGAAAATACACCTAAGGTACGACAACTTCAAAAGAGCCATCATACCCTGGGGGTACTTCCGGCAGACTCCCACGCAGGGGGCTGCTCCAAAAGTAAGACCACCAGTCTACCCTGTAGCAACAAAACAACACTGCCCTAACTGGTCACGACCTCGAACACAAAAGAAAAACAAGTACAGTCCTCAGAAAAATCAACATCCAACAAATAAACAATCACGACAGATAGAGGTCGTCACTCGGGTCCTCGTCGAGTTCCTCCTCGGCATCGTCTACTGTCGAGTTACCTGCGCCCTCGACATCGCCTGGGTAACCGTCATGGATTGAAGGCACCACGGGAAAGGGTCAACTTCTCAACAATTCAAGATAAGCTCGACATAAAAATATAAGCAAACAGCAAGGTATAACATTCACCGACGTGACTCGACCATCTCACTCTAAACTCGACACAACTCGCAAATCCATTTTCTCTCGACTGACAATTTTCCGAATGCACACGCCGTCAGGTATGTCGGAAAAGTCCAGCCGAAGCCTTGGGATCCTCGCTCTCCCTAGGGACAATCAACTCAGGTCCGTGGCGTGGCGGCGTCTAGTCAATCTCAGTAAACAAAAAGGGGACCTAGCACCCTCGATTATCCGGTCACGGCTCAAAAGCGTCATACGACTCACCTAGCTCGCTCACTCGATGAACAATTAGCATACGATATTCAAAGAGTTAAACACAAGATATTCAACCGCATGTCAAATAAAAGAGCAAGCTCGACATGAAGAAACGCAATTCAACATGCAATACACAATTCACGACATATATTCAATCACATATTAAATACATGCAAAAACTCAATCATATCACAACATTTCAGCTCGACACAAATCAGGAAATCCATACACAATAACATAACCACATAAAATATGAAATGCCCTTACTTAAGGACTTATAAAATAAAGCCTTAGAGATTTCTAGGAGTTGCCCTTACATACTATGAAAATATTAATGTGAAGCGCCCTTACATACTATGAAAATATTAATGTGAAGCGCCCTTACCGAACTCCAAGTTAATGCTGCTCGACAACGACCTCGACACAGCTGTCTTCAAAGAGCTCGACAACGACTTCTCTTACTCGATCTCGACACGGCTGTCTTCAACGAGCTCGACAACGACTTCGACACGTACGCTTCTCAGTCGACCTCGACACGTACAATCCTCGATCTGGATTCTGCTGCTTCCGCGTCCTTGGATTCGCTTTCCCGTACACCTTGATTCGGAAATCACTCGATCTCGGGAATCAGACTTCCTAAAACAAACACAATTTAGATCGATCCATGGGTTCTAATACATCTAGCTCTCTCTTCCCCAAACTCAACCACAACCCAGAAAAATATAAAACTCAAGAACTGAAAGATATTTTTCCTCTAACACAAAGTTAGGGATTTCGATCAAAATTTCACGAAAAAGTTATCTGATGCTTCAACAGAAAGATCGACAACAACAATAATCAGAAGCAACGAATGAAAAACAAGAAATCGAAACGAACCAAAAATGGAGGTTTCTGGGCACTGCCGATTGCAGAAAAACAGAGGAAGAAATTTGTTTTACAAGCCCAATTAATCGGTTAAAAAGATAGGTAATATTGTGAAGAAGAAAACCCATCAATTAGACATGATTTGGAAGCATAAAACTGGTTAAAAATGGAAGAAGAATTAGCGCTAAACAGTAGCACAGATGAAAGAAAATCTGTTCTTCATACCTCAACGGTGATGGTCGATCAGACGAGATATGGGTCGAGAAGTTGATGATGAACAAGATTGATGAAGAAAGCTTGTGCAGAATCTCGATGGAACTCACGGTTTCGTCGATGGAGGTTTTTTGAAGAAAACAACGAAACACAGAGCAGAAGGAAGGAAGAAGAAAGAAGAAAAGAGAAATGAGTGTGAGGGAATCGGTCGTGGTATACAGCTGGCGAGAAAGGGGTATAAACGTAACTCCAGCTATAAGATGCCAATCTCATCAATCATCTACCCGTTAACTCGTTCCTCTCATAATTACCCTCTACTCTGTCGGTCAACGGCAAGCCGACAATTTAATAATTACAAACAATATAATAATAACGCTGAATAACGTTCGAAAGAATACGAGGTATCATCTCGACACGATGTCGACAAGAGTGCTCGTGCAAACGTACAAGCTTCTAACACGAGTTCGTGAACGCGGTCTCCTCAGCTCGACTTACGTCCTCATCAGCTCGGTACTCGACTTCATCAACTCGACACGCGACCTCCTCAGCTCAGCAGCTAGTGCACGTGGTCTCATCAGCTCGACAAAAGATCTCGGCAAACGATCTAGTCACGGGATCTCGACACAAGGTCTTGGTCGAGGTCTCGATACGTCGTCCTAATACGATGTCGATCTCGTCCTCAGGTGTTACAAGTAGCCACAGCAAAAAGGGGTTAGACATCATATACAATCATAGCACAAAACGGCAAAGGACATAGCTTAAGCAATGCGCATACAACACGTTAACTTAATCAACACATAACATGAATGGTTGACTCAACGAGTACTTATGCAATCCTAGACAACGTCTACTTCACCGAACATGTGGATCCAAACCAACTCAGATGAGCGAGTGAGAAAACATCATCACTCTTGAGTACGAACAGTGTCTAGTCAGGGTAACCGGTATATTTATTGGTCACGCCCCAGCTGTGGTAGCTATCCACCGCCTTTATATAAGACGCTCCTACCCGATTGACCCCCAAGGTCGGGTACCTAGCCCATCATGGCCGATACTATATCGCATCATCGTTGCTAACCCCCAATAACGTTAACTTAACAAGACACATATGATGCATGAACACAAACCAAGCAAGTGTCTAACAATAACAACAACAACAACTCACCAACCATCTCATCAAGCGGCCGGCTATAACAACGATAACAAGGTACTACTCGTCAGTAAACTGACAAATTTCCCACAATCTTGGAACAAGTCCAAGTTATCAACCTACCTCACCACACTAAGTCTAGGCTAACTTAACTAAATTTCCAACTCTTAACTCAAGTGTTTCAACTTACTTATTTGACCGGACGACTGCACTACTCCCTAAAATTATAGGACACTATCCAAGAGAGTTTGGGTCAATACTTATTATATCCTGAATTTAAAAATTCAATTAGTGAGACTTTGCTAAAATAATTCTAGACTTAGTCATCTTTCTGCATAATTTTTCTGTATAACTATTACTCTAAGTTGTCAACTAGGCTGAAATACTCATAACACCAAATCTTGCTTCTAAAGCACTTAAACCACCGACACCACAATATGACCATCATATCCTAGTCCTAAGACTTGCTTGTACCATAACTTAAACGCTAAAAATATCATTATACCTTAGTTAACTCCTAACAATTACAGCCATCATCCATATTTTATCCTTTCACATAACCATGATATACCACCTAGAGAATCTAAGTGTAACAAACCACACTCTATGATAATCTTGCTCTCACTCAACACAACAAATCCAGAACATCAAATAGCAACAAGCAATCTCATTTAAAAACATTAACATACATTTATCAATAACAAGCCAAGATAACCAAATCATCATATGATCCATACATGACATTTCATCGTAACACATCAATTCAAACAACACCTTATAAGACAATTTCAATTAACATTAACATCATGACATAATTTAATATCAAATTTTCCCATCACAATGGCAATGGTACTTATTTTGCACAACCGCGCCAAGTCTAGGGACCATGGGACGTCCCTATTGCCTAATTATATCCATAAGCCCACTAATCTTGTATCCATCTACCCCCTTACCTCAATAAAAAGTTTGAAGTATTCCAAGGCGAAGAAAACTGGCTACAACGACAATTTGAGCACCAACTGAGCACAGGATAAAATTTACGGAAGAGCGAAACACGGCTGGAAAAAATAACAATTAGTATAATATATTTTTTTAGAATTTTTAAGGCTGAAACGAAATTAAAAGGAAGCAAAAAGAGTGACCGGAAAACGCCATACCGAGACAAAATGGTTACAAGGGGTCCGACATCAACTTCACCGAATCGAGCAAAGGAGTAGTGCTTCTTGAAGGTTTCAACGCGAGGAATCTGAAATTGGCGTCCGTTTTTCGAACCGAAAACTGTGGTGGCCGAAAAAAGGGAATTACAGCTCGCCCAACAACGAAATACGCGACGAACAGAGTCACGGTTGAATAAACAGAGGCCGAAAACCTGTTCTATGGTCGATTTCGAGTTGGGTGGTAAGTTTTGGGATTTTTTCGTGGTCCAGGATGAGAGAACAAGAACAGAGAAACTTAAAGTGAGGGTTTTTGAGTACTGCGGTGCGGCCCATTTGCTTTCTGAAGGAGATGATGAACAGTGATGTTAAATATAAAAAGGACGCGGGTACTGGGCCAAACGTGGGCCTTTTCTTTCCATCTTGTTTTTTTTTTTTTTAAAGAGAAGAAGCAACGTGCTGCCTATGCATATACATATATAATTATATCTTTCTTTTTTTTTTTGAAACAATTTCACTAATAAAAATTATTTCCATATAACTCCAAAAATGGACTATTATTCAGAATTATCTATAATAAATTCAAGGCTAATTTTTAATAAAAATATAGTAAAATAGTATTAATTAAAATATACTAATTATTAAGGTAAACACATACAAGTTGTCACAAAATTACCACATAAGCACATAATTTATAGATCCTAAAAATTCAAATTTGAGGGTGTTACAATTCTCTCTTAACAATAGTACTAAGAATAATAATAAAATATCATTCCAATACTCCTTAAATTTAAATAATTATTAACAAGATAATATTAATATTTCAAACTAATGTTTTACAAAAATAAAGATAATAATAAAACAATAAAGCATTACTAAAAGTACTAATTTCCAAAGTAACTTACATAAAAATTATCAAAAAAATTATTAATATATTCAGGCATATATACATATGTATTAATACGAAAATTGAGGTGTTACAATTCTACCCCCCTTAAAAAAAATTCCGTCCTCGGAATTTCTCTGGGTGCTATTAAACGATACGGTTCATGTCCCTAAAACATCATGCAACCATCTTCACTATTGCTATATATATTCCACACAATTCTTTCTTAAGAGGGTCAACTAAGGTCACTAGCTGGAGAACTTAGTCCTTCTAAAGGTCTAGAATTTCAAAAGTTCTAACTTAAATGTCTAGTGTACTAACTAATCATGCTCAAATGACTTTCATGACTATTTCTAGGATTAACTCCTTAAACTAAGGAATATTAAAACATTACTATCTTAAGGCTTCAAAACTGCAACAACCACAACGAATCAACAAGGCTAACATCTAAATCCTTAAGAGCCACTTCATAATTAAAGCTATAATATATATATATATACACACATTTAGCAACATATCATAAACAACAATTCAACAATCAATATTCACTTAAACATAATATACAAAAGTTAACGACCAAAGTACGACAGACTAAAGCATCAATTTAGAAAGAGAAAATAACATTTTTTTATAAATATTAATACTAATAGAAAAAATGAAACACAAACAAAACAATTTCCCTTATCAAAGACATTTGATATTGCAGCCAAGATTAATCACGAGCTAAATACATAAGCTGATCAAAAGGCATCAGACATTTAAACTAGAAATCAATAATTTAGTAACGCAACACAGTCATATAATTATCTAACAAAGTTCAGAAACTTACCTCGGTTCAAGCATGTAACATTTTCAAAGCAAACTAAGCAACAGATATAACGTAGCGTTTTCACATTTCAATATAAATATTCAGTATAACCTGAAGTCCCCTTGAAAGAAATAACACGTTTGTATATTGTATTTAATAGAGAGTCAAATGAAGCATAAAATATAGAAAGATCAATTAACCGCATGTCAGTGAATGTAACAAAATAATTTTAATTTTTTTTTTAATATCATATCGAAAATAATTCAGCAATCAAGACTTAGTTAAGCATAATGCACACACAAAAATTATAGGCTAAAGTATGTTAGACTAAAACGTTAAAATAAAATGAATAAAAAAAATTATTCATCATTTTTAATCTATTTATTCCGTAAAAAAATAGAAACCTATTTATCCTAAAAGAAATAACATGTTTGCATGCAATGTTTCATAGTCATTAAAGTTAAGCACACAATATAGCAAAAGTAGTCCATCGCAAATTAAGGCATGACTAACTACAGTATTTATCTTAAGGTACCCTACGCAAAACCTTTATTATTCCTACTGCTCAACTTACTCTAGGAAAAACATTCTATAGGGTGCTACTCAATGATAGACTCGGTTTCTGTTAGAACATCTAAAATTGGTTTTGTGGTCTTATCAGAAGGCAAAACAATATATTTCCCAAAGATTAACTAAGGTCCCCCATTATGTTCTACTTCTATCCCCACTCTAAGCTTGGTATCTATGCCTAAGGAAAATTACTTTCCACCTTTAGAATCTACGGTTTCAAAGCCTTATGCCTATCCGAGACCCCTAAGAATTTAACTGCAATGTAGATAATTTGTGCTCATAGCTAATTCTAGTAGCTAAGGTAATTCAAACAACTAATACTATCCACCTAATCGATTACCATTACTTTTCTTACCGGCGGTAAGTGATTGAGCTGCAGTCCCTCCTACTCACTCAGCCAGGTAATCCAAGCAATAATAACCATGTGCAATAATCACCTATTCTTCTATAAGGTTCTTTGATAGGGCTTAAGTGTAAAGATGTCGACGCCACATGATTACCCTGAAGCTCTATTAAAGATCCTTCCTATAGCATAGCCACGATTCATTGCGCTACTCGATAACATATTTCCCGACTAACAATCTTTGTAAATCTAAAATAATGTCACTTATCCTCTCTAGTTAAGCTACTAGCCCATCGTACTTACTAGAATTCCTTTAAGGTAATGGATAAAAGTCTTGCACCTTAAGTGCAACAACTAAGGGTTAACTGCATCTCTCGATTAAGGTTGATCCTTCTCAATTCACTAAGCGTAATTTTAAACAAGATACTAAGAAATTAACAACTTAGGAAATTGCTAACCCAAGATTCATAGCTAATGGTTCAGTACCTACTATCTTAGCTCTATCTATCATATACTCCTGTGAACTTAGCCCATCGAGAATTGTTCGTGTGCGGAACAAACAAAATTAAACAAGTAATGCATGTAACTCAACTCGAGTTCACGCCTTTGAAACACAATAGACCACACACAAAGCCGGTTAGAACCGAATCAGCTCGATACCACTAATTGTGACACCTACACCCCGCATGTTATCGTTACGAAAATAAATTAAGAAAAAATGTAACTGCTGAAAAATACAGTCAAATAAAATTTTTCATAAATAAAGGTAGAGTCGTCACACTCTCATAAACTTGCGGAAATAATCAAATGACGGTTACGAATAAAATTCACATGATACAAACACCCCGATGTCACAACGTCTCAGAGCTGACCCTAAACATTTACTTCGAAAATAACAACATCGATAATAACCAAAACATCGAAAATCCTAATCTACGGTGACCGCGCCCATAGATCACTCCTCAGCCACGTCGTTATCGTCACCTGCAGTCTCATCGTCTAAACATACACAATGGTGTATGAGTAGCCACAGCAAAAAGGGGTTAGACATCATATACAATCATAGCACAAAACGGCAAAGGACATAGCTTAAGCAATGCGCATATAACACGTTAACTTAATCAACACATAACATGAATGGTTGACTCAACGAGTACTTATGCAATCCTAGACAACGTCTACTTCACCGAACATGTGGATCCAAACCAACTCAGATGAGCGAGTGAGAAAACATCATCACTCTTGAGTACGAACAGTGTCTAGTCAGGGTAACCGGTATATTTATTGGTCACGCCCCAGCTGTGGTAGCTATCCACCGCCTTTATATAAGACGCTCCTACCCGATTGACCCCCAAAGTCGGTACCTTGCCCATCATGGTCGATACTATATCGCATCATCGTTGCTCACCCCCAATAACGTTAACTTAACAAGACACATATGATGCATGAACACAAACCAAGCAAGTGTCTAACAACAACAACAACAACTCACCAACCATCTCATCAAGCGGTCGGCTATAACAACGATAACAAGGTACTACTCGTCAGTAAACTGACAAATTTCCCACAATCTTGGAACAAGTCCAAGTTATCAACCTACCTCACCACACTAAGTCTAGGCTAACTTAACTAAATTTCCAACTCTTAACTCAAGTGTTTCAACTTACTTATTTGACCGGACGTACCGTACTACTCCCCTAAAATTATAGGACACTATCCAAGAGAGTTTGGGTCAATACTTATTATATCCTGAATTTAAAAATTCAATTAGTGAGACTTTGCTAAAATAATTCTAGACTTAGTCATCTTTCTGCATAATTTTTCTCAGTATAACTATTACTCTAAGTTGTCAACTAGGTGAAATACTCATAACACCAAATCTTGCTTCTAAAGCACTTAAACCACCGACACCACAATATGACCATCATATCCTAGTCCTAAGACTTGCTTGTACCATAACTTAAACGCTAAAAATATCATTATACCTTAGTTAACTCCTAACAATTACACCCATCATCCATACTTTATCCTTTCACATAACCATGATATACCACCTAGAGAATCTAAGTGTAACAAACCACACTCTATGATAATCTAGCTCTCACTCAACACAACAAATCCAGAACATCAAATAGCAACAAGCAATCTCATTTAAACACATTTACATACATTTATCAATAACAAGCCAAGACAACCAAATCATCATATGATCCATACATGACATTTCATCGTAACACATCAATTCAAACAACACCTTATAAGACAATTTCAATTAACATTAACATCATGACATAATTTAATATCAAATTTTCCCATCACAATGGCAATGGTACTTATTTTGCACAACCGCGCCAAGTCTAGGGACCATGGGACGTCCCTATTGCCTAATTATATCCATAAGCCCACTAATCTTGTATCCATCTACCCCCTTACCTCAATAAAAAGTTTGAAGTATTCCAAGGCGAAGAAAACTGGCTACAACGACAATTTGAGCACCAACTGAGCACAGGATAAAATTTACGGAAGAGCGAAACACGGCTGGAAAAAATAACAATTAGTATAATATATTTTTTTAGAATTTTTAAGGCTGAAACGAAATTAAAAGGAAGCAAAAAGAGTGACCGGAAAACGCCATACCGAGACAAAAGGGTTACAAGGGGTCCGACATCAACTTCACCGAATCGAGCAAAGGAGTAGTGCTTCTTGAAGGTTTCGACGCGAGGAATCCGAAAATGGCATCCGTTTTTCGAACCGAAAACTGTGGTGGCCGGAAAAAGGGAATAACAGCTCGCCCAACAACGAAATACGCGACGAATAGAGTCACGGTTGAATAAACAGAGGCCGGAAACGTGTTCTATGGTCGATTTCGAGTTGGGTGGTAAGTTTTGGGATTTTTTCGTGGTCCAGGATGAGAGAACAAGAACAGAGAAATTTAAAGTGAGGGTTTTTGAGTACTGCGGTGCGGCCGATTTGCTTTCTGAAGGAGATGATGAACAGTGATGTGAAATATAAAAAGGACACGGGTACTGGGCCAAACGTGGGCCTTTTCTTTCCCTCTTGTTTTTTTTTTTTTTAAAAGAGAAGAAGCAACGTGCTGCCTATGCATATACATATATAATTATATCTTTCTTTTTTTTTTTTTGAAACAATTTCACTAAAAAAATTATTTCCATATAACTCCAAAAATGGACTATTATTCAGAATTATCTATAATAAATTCAAGGCTAATTTTTTATAAAAATATAGTAAAATAGTATTAATTAAAATATACTAATTATTAAGGTAAACACATACAAGTTGTCACAAAATTACCACATAAGCACATAATTTATAGATCCTAAAAATTCAAATTTGAGGGTGTTACAATTCTCTCTTAACAATAGTACTAAGAATAATAATAAAATATCATTCTAATACTCCTTAAATTTAAATAATTATTAACAAGATAATATTAATATTTCAAACTAATGTTTTACAAAAATAAAGATAATAATAAAACAATAAAGCATTACTAAAAGTACTAATTTCTAAAGTAACTTACATAAAAATTATCAAAAAAATTATTAATATATTCAGGCATATATACATATGTATTAATACAAAAATTGGGGTGTTACAATTGCAGTGGCCAAAGTTCAAGCAGAGAAACAAGAGATGCAACGAATAAGGAACCCGAGATAAAAGCCAAGTCAAGCAATAGGCTAAAGGCTACAAAAGACAATAGAGACAACCAACATCAAGTCCAATTAGAGAACCAGGCTCTCTGAAATCATGTCTCTCACTGATAGGCGCACTCTCCTTACCACTCTCAAAGTGTTTAAAGGTTATGACAAATCGCTCAAATCCATCCATGAAAGTGCTCTACCATAAGCTTGACTATTAACCAAATCTCAGCATATAATTTATGAAAACACACAAGAATCAAAAGGTCTTCACAAGGTTGTAACGTGGCCATGAGATTTTTCTTGTAAGGTGAGATAACAACAAGAAAAGGGGAAATTCAAGGGCTAACAACATGAACAATTAAAGCAACCCTTTTAAGCAGAATAAGTGGAGCAATACATTTTCCCTTTTTGCTTTCAAAACCTTTTTATTTTGCTCCTCTTCTGTTTTTTTTTTAACATTGAGATTTTTACAGTAATGAGGAATTTAAATAACAGAAGAGGTCCCAATTTCAAGCACCGCACAAGTCACACAAGATTCACAACTAATTGTTCCCTTAGACATGCTCTAAAAGTTACTGTCATATTTAGCAATCACAAGGGTACCAAGAAAATTAATTTCCGTTCAGGCTCAAAAGGGGGCAACTAGAGGAAGCTTTCATTCAATAATCAGAGGCTTGAAAACATGCCTAAAATGTCTTAATCATATTCAAGTGTGTAGACAAAAATTTTCAAGTTTTGAAAAGGTTTCAAGTCAAGTTCTAGAGAGCACAATCAAGAGGAAAACACTCATACAAGGAGAAGGGGCATAAGAACATGATGAAGTACAAGCCCCAAATAAAGCTCAAGTCTCACATTTAGAAGTTCAAATTAGTGAAGGACATCAAATCAGAGTGCCACATGCTAATTATCAACTTATCAAAAGATTGTCCCTATGTACATTAAGAACACTACCTTTAAGCCTATCACAAGAGAAAATAGTTGGGTTCCAAATCATTGCAATCTCAAATTTCAAAAAGATTGTAGCACACATGCCAAAGCACAAGAGGATAGTGTAACAATTTGGGGGATAAAATGATGCGCACAAAACAACAATTAACACAAAGATGCAAACACTAAAATGAAATGCAAGACTAACATGCAAAAATTTAAAACGCCCTACCCCAAGCTTAAGAATTTACATTGTCCCCAATGTAAACAATTAAACTGAGATAGGGATGATGCAAGGGAGGAACTCACTGTGGGGGAGGAGGAGGGAACTGGCCAGGATACTGCTGGAGGTGCCAGTTATATAGTGCAGTGACCATGTCCTGAATGTTGTGGACAGTGTTGTCAAGACCCGACAGTTGGGCCCTTTGAGCATCCATCTCCTCCTGGAGAGCGGCATAAGAACCGGGAGGTGGCTGTGGAGCATAGTAATGTGAAGAACTGCCAGGGGCCTCAGGTCTCTGTGGGGGTGCCTCAAGTCTCTCCTCTTGAAGGGGCTCAGGTTGGGGGCCTCCGGGAAAATTTCAATTCCTCTGGTCTCTGATAGTGGTGTGCTCCTGGTCAGGTAGAGGATGGGTTTCCTCGATGTCGAGTAGCACCAAACAAGAACATTGGCCTTCCCTGACTATCATTCTCATTGCAAGCGGGCTTCCATGTCCAAGCGTGTGCTCCCACGAACAATTGGGAGTAGGAGGTTCTATAACCCGAGCTTCGGCAATAGGGGTGATTAAACCACCAATAACAATTTCTGGTGAAGCTTTCCCTACTTTGACCATGTGGGTGATCAAATGGGAACCTGCATCTAGTGAAATTCAGGTGCGGCATGTTCCATAAAAACATCGATTCAGTGGTGACAACACCGTCACTATCCCCTCGGCCAAACAATGTGTTTGACATTACTCTGTGAACATAGCGAAAACAGGGGTTTCGCAACTTTGATGATTTGGATGAAGAGGAGTCATAAGTGTCGGACTTAGTTAGCAAGCTCCAAAATCTTCTTGCAGAAAAATCATTGGGGACTTTTCGGTGACCACCATATGGCAATCCATATATTGCATTGAATTGGCTCAATGACAGGCTATGCTCAGTATTGAATAACCTAAAGGTTATCAAATTGTCCTGGTGGTCCTCTGGCCATCCCTCCGCATATGAGACATTGGCATTAACGGATGATAGGAATTCCAGAGTAATTCTTGCATAAGTAAAACTTTTCAATCCCACAAACTTTGTCCAAGCCACATTAGCAAATAAGTACTGGACATCATCTAGCAGTCCTAGAATTAACAGTGCAGATTCATCCATATAACGGGTGGGGACAATTATTCTTTCGACAAGAGAATTATACCTTGCCTCTTGAACGTCGTCCCGGAACTGAATTCCATACGGGTTCTCTGTCACTTTTTTCTTGGCCTTTCCCTTGCCCTTGGCCAATGCTGGCTCTTTTGTGCCTGAGGCATCACCCCTCTGTCTCTTGGATGCCATAATACCCTCTAATCAATTCACACAACACAACCAACACAGGAAAGAAAAAAATTAGTGGTGAAGTCAATGTAGCTTCGGCTGTGGAAGGGAAGGTGGCTGAGGAAGAATGGTGGAGGGGATGACTTGTGGCGACGGTGGGAGAGGGACATGGAGGAGTGGTGGTGTGAAAGGATGGTGGAAGAAGAAAATGGTGGAAGAGGAAGATGGTGGAGGAGACGCGAATGGAAGGGAGAGTAAGGGTGAGAGAAGGAAGGAGTGGTGGTGGGGTGAAAGGATGGTGATGCGGCTGGAAGGAGAGGATGGTGGGAGGCGAGTGGAATGGAGAGTGAGTTTGAGAGAAGGAAGGAGTGGAATGAGGTGAGTGGTGAAAGGAGATAATGGTGGAAGAAGAAATTGATGGTGGAAGGTAGAGAGGAGGCGCGGCTGGAAGGAGGGATTAGGGTTGGAAGAAGGAAAGTGAAGAAAGGGTGGGGGGAAGGGCATGGTCGTGTTCTGCAAAAGGGGGGGTGGTTTAAATTTGGGTTTTTCTGTGGTGTGGCTGGGTGTATGGTAAGTACGGTGGGTCTGCACCAGGACCACAGATTAAAAATTAAAAGGAATGGATGGTTGTGATTGGCTGGGGGAAGGATTGGGTAAGGGCAAGCACACATGAGGAATGCCTAATCCTGGCTGAAGGAAGCTCGAACACGGGCGTGCCATAGGGCACGGCTAGCCCGTGTTCTTCACTGTCTATCCCACAAAAATTTTTAACTCGAACACGGGCGTGCCATAGGGCACGGCTAGCCCGTGTTATTCACTGTATCTCCACAAAAAAAAAAAAAAATTGAACCCACGGCATAGGACACGGCCAGGCCGTGTGTCACTGCACTGCCCCCTTTTTTTTCAAATATATGGATGTACTCTTCTACACCTTGGGTTGCCTTCCAAGAAGCGCTTCTTTAACGTCACTAGCTTGACGCGTGATGGTATGCTCAAGGCTCTCGCAAGACTAGAGAAACCTTTGCCCTGTCAAGCTCTCCTCCCAAATAATGCTTCAGACGTTGACCATTAACCTTGAACGATCTTTGAGATGAAGGCTCCTCCACCTCTACTGCTCCATGTGGCATCACTTCTTTTACCACAAAAGGTCCCGACCACTTGGACTTGAGTTTGCCCGGGAATAACTTCAACCGAGAGTTGAAACGTAACACTTGCTGCCCAGGAGAGAAAGTTCTCTGTACAATGTGCTTATCATGATAAGCTTTCACCTTTTGTTTGTAGATGGAAGCATTCTCATAAGCATGCAAACGTATTTCATCCAACTCGTGCAGCTGCAAAATTCTTTTCTCTCCTGCCAGAGTTGAATCAAAATTTAAGAACTTAAGGGCCCAAAACGCCTTATGCTCAAGCTCAACTGGCAAATGACAAGCTTTGCCATAAACCAGCTGGTATAGAGACAATCCCATAGGGGATTTGTAAGCAGTCCTGTATGCCCACAAAGCATCATCCAGCTTATGGGCCCAGTCTTTCCTTGAGGCACTCACTGTCTTCTCAAGTATCTTTTTGATCTCCCAGTTTGACACTTCTGCTTGTCCATTGCTTTGAGGGTGGTAAGGAGTGGCAACCTTGTGTTTCACACCATACTTTTTCAGCACAGCCTCCAATTTTGAGTTGCAAAAATGCGAACCCCCATCACTGATTAGAACTCTAGGGACCCCAAACCGGGAAAATATGTTCTTCTTTATGAATTTCACAACAGTCTGAGAATCACTGGTTTGAGTTGCCACTGCCTCTACCCATTTTGAGACATAGTCCACAGCTACCAAAATGTATTGGTTAGAGAATGAGGAGGGAAATGGCCCCATGAAATCAATTCCCCAACAATCAAAAAGTTCAACCTCCAAAATGGAGTTTAAGGGCATCTCATTCCTCTTGGAAATACTTCCCGTCCTCTGGCACTTGTCACAGCTCTTGGCATGAGCATAAGCATCCTTGAAAATTGAAGGCCAATAGAATCCAGATTGAAGCACTTTTGCCGCTGTGTGTTCACCATTGAAATGACCTCCGTATGGTGAATTGTGACAATGCCATAAAATTTTCTGCGCCTCATCATTTGCAACACACCTTCTTAAAAGTCCATCTGGGCCTTGTCTGAAGAGATAGGGATCATCCCAAATGAAGTAGTTAGCATCTTTGAAAAACTTCTTCTTTTGTTGCCAAGTTAGCTCTTCAGGTATCATACCAGCAGCTTTAAAATTTGCCATATCTGCAAACCAAGGCCTCTCAGTCACAGCTAACAGTTTCTCATCTGGGAACTTCTCTAGAATGTCCAACTCTTTAGCTGTAATTTCAGTATTCTCCAGCCTAGACAGATGATCAGCCACCACATTTTCACTTCCCTTTTTGTCCTTGATCTCAAGGTCGAATTCTTGCAACAACAAAATCCACCGAATGAGTCTTGGCTTGGATTCGACCTTAGTCATAAGATACTTGATTGCCGAATGATCAGTGAACACCACAACTTTGGAACCAATCAAATAAGAACGGAATTTTTCTAGAGCAAATACTATAGCAAGCAGCTCTTTCTCTGTGGTAGCATAATTGACTTGGTTCTCATTCAATACCTTGCTAGCATAATAGATGGCATGAAAGAATTTTTCTCTCCTTTGCCCCAAAACAGCCCCTACTGCGTAGTCACTAGCATCACACATTAGCTCAAAAGGTGACTCCCAATCTGGTGCAACTATCACTGGCGCTGAAATAAGCTTATCTTTCAACAATTCAAAAGCCTTCAAGCATTCTGGGTCAAATTTGAATGAGACATCCTTGATGAGGAGATTGCAAAGCGGCTAAGCAAGCTTGGAGAAGTCCTTGATAAATCGTCTATAAAAACCAGCATGCCCAAGGAAACTCCTCACTCCTTTCACATTCAATGGAGGAGGCAACTTCTCTATCACATCAATTTTTGCCTTGTCCACTTCTATACCCTTAGATGAGATCTTATGACCCAGAACAATTCCCTCTTTCACCATGAAGTGACATTTTTCCCAATTTAACACTAAATTGGTCTCCTTACACCTCTTAAGAACATCCTCCAGGTTATTCAAACAATCATCAAAAGAAATACCAAACACAGAGAAGTCATCCATAAAGACCTCAATAGATTTTTCAATCATATCAGCAAAAATAGACAGCATGCACCTTTGAAAAGTTGCGGGAGCATTGCACAGACCGAAAGGCATCCGTCTATACGCAAAAACTCCAAATGGGCAAGTGAATGCTGTCTTTTCTTGGTCTTCTGGATTGACAGAGATTTGATTGTACCCGGAGTACCCATCAAGAAAACAGTAGTAAGCTTGCCCAGCCAATCTTTCGAGCATCTGGTCCATCCATGGGAGAGGGAAGTGGTCCTTGCGGGTGGCTTGGTTAAGCTTCCGATAGTCAATGCACATCCGCCAACCTGTGACAGTTCTAGTCGGGATTAACTCATTTTTTTCATTTGTTATAACTGTCATTCCCCCTTTCTTTGGAACTACGTGTACTGGGCTCACCCATGCACTGTTAGAAATAGGATAGATCGTCCCAGCCTCTAAAAGTTTCAATACCTCCTTCCTCACAACCTCTTTCATAACCGGGTTGAGCCTTCTCTGTGGCTGAACGACTGGTTTGAACTCTTGGTCTAACTTTATTTTATGCATGCAAAAGGCTGGACTGATGCCCTTTAAATCTGAGATGGTCCATCCAATTGCCTCTTTATGTGCTCTAAGTACTCTCACTAGCTTCTCCTCTTCTAGCTTTGATAAGGAGCTACTGATGATCACCGGATTAAATGCATCATCCCCAAGAAAAACATACTTTAGATGTGGGGGTAATTGCTTTAATTCCGGGCTAGCTTTCTTCTCTAACTCACCACCTTGCAAGTCCTCTTTCTTTCTAGCAACAGCATCTTCAACCTGTAGAGCTTCAAGTTGTGCAAGACATCTTTCTATTTCATCATCCATCTCCTCATCCACCTTTTCCATGGAATTCACTAACACTTTCTCTAATGGGTGCGAGGGTTGGTCTTGCTCCATGATTTCCAAAACTGAGTCGTCAATCACATCAACTCGAGAGCATTTCTCAATATCATCCGGATGCCGCATAGCTTCAAAAACATTAAATGTCACCTTCTCATCCTGGAACCTCAAAATTAATTTACCTTGTTGAACATCAATCAAGGCTTTCCCTGTAGCTAGGAATGGTCTGCCAAGAAGAAGAGGGACCTCCTTGTCCTCTTCCATATCCAGGATAACAAAGTCAACTGGGAACAAGAATTTGTCAACTCTAACCAACACACCCCCCAGTATTCCATAAGGATATTTGACCGATCGATCTGCCAGTTGCAAAGACATCTTTGTGGGCTTGACTTCACCTCCTCCCAACCGTTTCAACATAGAGAGGGGCATCAAATTAATACTAGCTCCCAAATCACAGAGAATCTTACCAATATGCAAATTCCCAATAGTACAAGGGATTGTAAAACTTCCCGGATCCTTCATCTTTGGAGGGAGCTTCCTTTGAATGATAGCACTGCACTCTTCAGTCAAGGCCACCGTCTCATCCTCCTTAAACCTTCTCTTTTTGGTCAACAACTCCTTCATAAACTTTGCATATGTGGGCATTTGCTCAAGAGCTTCTGCAAAAGGGATGTTGATTTGTAGATGCTTGAAGATGTCCATGAACTTAGCAAACTGTTCATCCTTCTGGTTCTTCTTGCTTAGATGAGGGTAAGGAAGCTTCATATGTGGCTGAATAGCCTTGGGCTGCCCTTGTACCTGCAGTTTGTCAGTAGCAACTTTGTCTTTCTCACTTTCTTTTTTTTCTTTTTTTTCAATATTTTCGCTACTCTCATTTTCAACTCCACCTTTTTCTTTTTCAACTTCTTTTTCTACTTCCACTCTCTCTTTTTCAACTCCATCCTCCTCACTTTTTTCGCTCTTTTTCTTTCTCTCTACTTCAGACAACAACTTTCCACTTCTCAAAGAAACAGCACTACAATTTTCATTTTTGGGGTTATCTACTGTGCTAGCAGAAAACTTACCTTTGGATTGCTCCGCTAGTTGCTTTGAAAGTTGCCCAATTTGGTTCTCCAAATTTTTGATAGAAGCCTCCTGGTTTTTGAAATGAGACTCATGATTCTGGAAGTTGGATTGTGTCATCTTCATAAACTGAGTTAGAGCTTCTTCTAATTGATTTGGCTTCGCTTGCTTTTGCGGTTGTGGAGGGTTGCTGGATGATGGGTTATCTTGCTGCTTCCAAGAGAAGTTGGGATGATTATTCCACCCTGGATTATAGGTGTTAGAATACGGATTCCCTCCTTGCCTTTGAAAGTTACCCATGTAATTAGCTTGCTCCTTGGAGTCTCCTAATGTATCACACCCTCCATTCTCATGAGGCCCTTGACAAAAGTCACATCTCAAGTTTTGATTTACCTGGTTCACTTGAGCAGAGGAAGAGGCTCCCACTTTCAGTGCCTTCAACTCCTTTGTGATAGCCTCCAATTGTTGAGAGACTAACTTATTTTGAGCCAAGAGTGCATCTTGCGTTTCTAGCTCAAGGACTCCTCTTTTTGCCAGTGTACCTCTATCATTCTGACACAATTGCTCATTGGAAGCCATTTGCTCCACTAAGGTTCTTGCTTCTGCAGCTGTCTTGTTGTTGATGGTACCTCCAGCTGAGGTATCCAGCATCATTCTAGTGTTCGGTCTCAAACCATTACAGAACATTTGCATTTGATTGAAATCATCATATCCATGGCCTGGACACCTCTTCAGAAGAAGCTTGAATCTCTCCCATGCCTCATACAAATTCTCACTTTGATTCTGTTGGAAGCCATGGATCTCACCTCTTCTTTTGATGAATTTGGAGGGTGGAAAAAATTTGGTCATGAATTTCTCCTCCAAATCGTCCCAAGTTGCAATGCTTCCTGTAGGCAAGGTGTCAAGCCAATCTCTTGCTCATTCCCGAAGGGTCCAAGGGAAAAGCCTCAATTTCTTGCTTCCCTCAGTCACTCCAGCCAGCCCAAAGGTGTCACAGATTTCGTAGAAACTCACCAGGTGCTGATTTGGGTCATCAATCTCATTCCCCGCGAATTGGCTTTGCTTGAGAGTGTTCAACAATGTCGGCTTGATCTCAAAATTAGCATTTGCCTCAACCTGTTGGTAGGCATTGGCGACCACTGCATGGTTGTTCCGTCTCCCAAAATCACCCAAAGTGCGTGGTTGGTCCCCCATCACTTCTTGAGTTGGGACTTGAGAAGTAGATGCAGAGGATTGTTTTTGTCATTGCTTTGCTTCCTTAGCCTTCTTCCTTAATGCCTTCGCTGTTTTTTCGATCTCCGAGTCAAACAACAGTTCACCTGTTTGTTTACCTCGCATGCACAAAACTAAAGGGAAAGATCAGTAGCAAAGCAACAGTTAATGTAATTTTTTTTTATATCAGAAAATAAATAAAAGAAATAGTTCAAAAAGGTACTCGTTTGCCTTGTTAAAAATCAATTCAACAATCCCCGGCAACGGCGCCAAAAACTTGGTGAACAAAATCGCAAGTGTACGATTTCGTCGTTAAGTAATAAAAGATCGAATCCACAGGGATTGTGACCAATTATTAACTAAACAAAAGTTGTAACTAATTGAACTATTGACGAATACGATTGTGTTTGAAAAGTTTGTTTAGCAACAAAAGCAGTACCAACGAGACAATGTATTTGGATATTAAGGAGAATAAAATGACTAGGGCTCGAATCCCTTTGTTTCAACTTTTACGCTCTTGAATTCTTTTCCAATGCAAGTAATGATAACGTATTTGAAGTTCAAATCCACAAGTTTAGATTAAAGAAAATCCCTTCTCTAATAACCCCTTTGATTAAATAAACGAGTCATAATTCCTTAGGTCCAAATTAATTTAATCAAGCATAACGAATAAGGATTCATGCAAACTCATACCACAAGAATTATATTCCTATAACTTTATTAAACATGTCAAATTATCCCAAAGCAAGTTTAAAACCTCAATTTTCCAATTGATGCTAAAACCCTAGTTCAACTCAATGGTGATCAAGCATCGAATCGCATTAAGAAAAGAGATAAATGATCAAATAACAATAATCATACTTGCATTGAAATTCTGAATTCAATTACATAAAAGTATCCACAAAGTTCATCTTACCCTAGTACAAGAGGTTTAGTTCCTCATAGAAGAGAAGAAACCAATCAATTGAGATGAAGAAATAGCCAAAGACTCCATTGATTCCTCAAATTTGCCTTTGATCCTTGTTCTTGATTCAATTTCCAGCCAACAAAAACTAACCTAGGTCAATGTTTTATCCCTCTATTTATAGTTCTCGCACCAAAGGGTTGAAAAACATCTCCAAAATAAGTCAAAACGCGCAAAATACAAACCGACCGAAGTCGCAAAGACTAGTGGAGCTGGCACTACCTGGCCGTGCTGCTCTTAAAATACAAAATAGCAAAAGTGCAGCCCAACACGGGCGTGGTGGAGGACACGGCCAAGCCGTGTTATTCTCTGAACCTACAGGCACGGCCGTGGTGGAAAGCACGGCCTGGCCGTGTTATTCACTGTTTGCTCCATCTTAAATTTCTTCATATCCCCCAAGGCACGGCCGTGGGCAGCAACACGGGCAGGCCGTGTTTTCTTAAATCTTGCCATATTTTGTTATCTTGGCCTCCGAGTTGGTTGCAACATCCGTCTAAGTGATCTAGCTCCGCTTTCCTAGGCCAATAACCTTCTTTTCTGCACAATTGAGCTCAAACCAAGTGCATTATCTAAATCAAGCAAAAATGCATGAGAACTATGGGTAAAAACCACTAAAATGACTACTATGCAATGCAAAACTAACAACAAACCATATGCTATAATGAACGCATCACCCCCCACACTTGTTTGATTTCCTCTCTGTCAACTCCACTGAGTTGTAGGGGGATGAACTGAATTGTCAATTTGCATTGTTTGCTGAGTTGTGATTGGTTGAAATGAATTGCTTATACTGCTAAACTGTTTCGCACTATATTGAGCTTGGCATGACTATTATTTGATATGCTGTTAAATAATTATTCAATTTGCTTCGTGAATTATCGTATACGGCGGCCTATTCATTGGAGTGCGAGAGTTTAGTCAGGTCGTTGAGTTATCGTGACGTTTTTTAGCTTTGATCCGATTAACCTAGGGTGTTAGGATCCCCTAAACGGCTCCGGCTGGTTCGTCAGCAACTTAGCTAGACGTCGTAGCGTCAAGGAACCTGAACTGAATGTCCTAGGGTGAGCGGAGAGCCCAAGGCTACGGCTGGTATTTAGTGGATGGATCGGCGTTACTTTCCGGAAATTGTCAAGTGTTGTGAGAATATGAGTCTTGAGTTGAGTCTTGAGTGGCGTCTTGAGTACTGTGCATATAGTTGTTTTTGCCTATTGTTATGATTGTTATTCCTTGATTTATTGAGAAGTTGACCCTTTCCCGTGGTGCCTTCAATCAATGATGGTGACCCAGGCGATGATGAAGAGCGTGCTGATACTGGCGATGAGGACATCGTCGGAGATCATCTTTGATTTTCCAGACTTTGAGATGCCCGCAGCGATGGAGTTCGACCCCATCTCCCGTCGCGCTGTTTATATTGGGGATGTTGTACAGAGCTTCCGAGAGGGTGGTATGGTAGTGAGACAGGAGACTTCACGGCGCACAGTGAGCTTCCTGATTCGGATGACATAAGTGGTGGAAGCTTGGCGAGCTATTCATGGAGAAAGGACTATGTCTGCATCATCTTCCTCACCAGAGGGACCCCTCGAGCTCCCAAGGTGTACTGCTTCCCGACTTGCTTCCCGAGGACGAGGACCAAGGGTTCGATGGACTGCTCGTAAGAGCGTGATCAGAAGTGGGACTGCAGGAGCTTCTACTTCTAGGGTGGCTGTTACTTCGAGTCCTTTGGCAAAGCCTGAGCCAGAGCTAGTAGCAGAGCCGGCCTCCCCCATGTTTGATAGGACCCCTACTCCGTCGGTGGACCCTTCTCATGTGTGTAGCGTGTGCGGAGAGGTGGGTTGTAGCGGTGCAGGTGCTGCGGAGGATGTGCTAGCAGGAGAGGATGTGTTGGAGGACGTACCAACGGCTGTACCTTTTATTGATTTGACTGGAGAGGACCCGATAGACGATGAGGAGGAGGAGGATCCATCTGAGGATTCGGATAGTTATCTGTAGTCATCTTGTTGTCTGACTGTCTGTTTATGTTATTTTGGATGACTGTAGTATTTGTTTTGATGTACAGTTTGTCTGGTGACCAGTCGGGCTTAATGGATGTTTTTTTTTGTATTACAGGGTAGACTGGTGGTTTACTTTTGGAGCAGCCCCCTGCGTGGGTGTCTGCCGGGAGTACCCCCGGGGTATGATTGCTCTTACAAGAGTCTTCATACCATAGGTGTATTCTCTCATACATTTTCATGCACTGCTTTATTTTGTACGTACTGTTTATGCAGACTTGGTTATGTAGATATGTATGTATTCCCAGTGCTTGAGTCTTGTGTCTAGTTTGCACCATGTTTCGAAAACACTGTGGCAACTCTATGTGTACTTTGCGGATGTGACTTTTTTTTTTAAAAAAAATAGACCATATTTTTCATAGGACACAAGAGCACTATTTTAAAAATGCATCGCATATAGGTTTAGTTCTAGTTTAGCGGTTCGAAAACGGGTCGTTACAGTTGTAAATTGAAGTATGAACCCATGACCACATATTTATGTGTGCGGTTTGATTTCAAGCTTTTCTAACTTAAATCCTTAATGATTTTGTGTTTATTGTGATTTAGAAGTGGTAGAGAAAGGTTTATTGTTAATCCTTTTGTTAAAAGTTTATGTGTGAGTTAGAACGAGTTTGAGAAATGAAATTTTGAGTGGGTGGTGTCTTAAGAAAATGAAAGGGAAATTTTTATGTTCTTGGACTTGAATTATGTGTATTTAATTGTGTCAAAGTTTTGGAAATTTTGGGAAAAAAAAGTTTAATTAAGTCGAGTAGTTGATTTGGCATTGTAAGACAATGAAACACTAAGGTTAAAGGGAATCCTTGTATTCCTAAACCAAAGTGGAGTCTTGACAACTTAGTATTAAGAAGTATGTGATTTAGTATTATTGTTTTGTGTTTGATTTAGAAAAAGGGCTGATTTTTGTACTCCTTAAACTTGAATCAAGTTATGATAGGAGAAAGATCTTTTTGGGATTTGAATTTTTGGTTTGACTTATTTAAAGTTGCAAGAAAAGGCTTTAGCATATTCGTGTTCGTGTTTGTGTTCATCCTCGTGTTCGAGATCGTGAATAAGCAGAGATCGTGGCTCGTAAATAAAGCGTCAGTAAATTGTAAGGGTTTCCTCATCTATTAATCTACGTGTGTAATTCTGTGTGATATATATATTTAGTGTTATTAAGTGTGATAGTCATTGTTGCATGCTATGTTGTGATTGCAATATTATGTATGTAGCTATAAATATTATAGTACTACGTATATTAATATGTACTGTGAATGCCTATGTGTGTAAACTATTTTTATGGATTTGAGTAAAGTAATTTTCGTATTTTAATACCTGCGTAGTTTCGAGGACGAAACTATTTTAAGGGGGTGGTAGTGTAACACCCCAATTTTTAAAAAAAAATTGTTTTAGCAATAAAGTCCCAGTTACTTGAAGATAAGTCGTAGAGATTGATCACCTCAATGATTTACTGAGAGTACAAGGAATTATTTGACTTATTTTACATAATTTATTTATTATAAATAATTATTATTTATGATGTCAATTCAAATTAATAGACAGCATAGACGTATGCTACTTTTAAGGTGAATCCATCAATTAAACTTTATATAAATTTTCTGTCTGATGCGGTAACTTAAAGTTTTGTGTTTAAAATAATATTTTATTTCTAAATATTATCAAATTGTATAGGAATTATCTCATGATAATATCTTAAATAATTTAACTGTCAACTGATTCTTAGAACAAAATCGAATAATATATGGTGACAATTTTTTTTTTTTTTAGGCAAAAGAGAGGAGAGAGGCCTCATTAAAACCTTCTGATGCAAAACCCTCCTTAGGGAAAAAACACCAAGAAGGAAAAAGAGTACCCCCGCCTAAAATTTATTAAAAAAAAAGGAAAAACAAACAAACATGGGGGACTAGACCAAAACCCATGAGCAGAAACAAAATGGAAAACCGCAAGAAAGAAACTCCCGCCTAAAAAGAAAAAACAAAGCTTGACATGCACAGGCATCACAATAATGGCTTTCATCCCAACTATGTTGGCACCAAAGCCATTAACAATCATATACAGCACATCAAGGGAAGACAAAGTAAAACCCAACCCCAAAGTGAGACAATTATAACTAAAGGTTTCAAAAAGCAAACAAGCCAAAAGCAAGGCACAATTACTTAAATCTATAACAAGGACGACCCAATCTATTATTAAAGAAATCTTCATAAAGAAACTTAGGCAGCGAATTCCACCAGATAAAGCCAGAGATTCCAAGGCCATGAGCCGCTAAACGATCCGCGCAGTTATTCCCTTCACGAAAGATATGAGACACAAGGAAAGTCATATGCTTTGTTAGAGCTATGCAGTTATTCCATCTATTCTTAAGTCGCCAAGGCACAATACTTTGATTCTTAAAAGCACCAACAACCAACTAGGAATCACATTCCAGCCAAAGGTGATGCCAACCCTTCTGATAGGCAGTCTCAATGGCGAACATAGCGCCAAATAATTCTGCACAAGAGAGTTTTTAATACCCAGATTAGCAGAAAAACAACCCACAATAGCTGCATTATAATCACGAAAGATACCCCCACAGGATGCAGGGCCCGGGCAACCCTTCGCAGCACCATCGGTATTGCATTTAAAAAACAAAGGTTGAGGGGGAATCCAAAAAATCTCTTTAATAATAGGAGCTGGTCTGGGGTGACACAGAATCTTGAAAGCTTTCAAAATGGAAAACTCCTCCATAGATGGGAACATAGTGCCTTTGCTATAATTACGAACAAGATAAACATTAGCAATAATGAGATTAATAACAGATCCCCGAGGGAGCACCTTATTATCAACTCTCGGCTTATTCCTGCAAAACCAAATAGCCCAGACTACGTTCACCACACAGGCTACAACAACATCCAAAACCTGGGAGCTCCAAGTTCTATTACAAACCTTCTAGAATAGTACCAACTGAGGAACAGTCAATAGCCGAGGATGCTTTCAAGCCAGTGCCAAAGAGACAAGGCAAAGGTACAACCATGGAACAGGTGGGACGAACTTTCCAAGTTATTGCCACATAGGCTACAGACTGAAACCACAGTAACACCACTTTTTCTCAGATTATCATCAGTGGGCAGACGATTGTGAATTAATCTCCAAAGCAGGAAAGACTTAGAAGGAGGGATAGCACTTCTCCAAATGATCTTACACCAAGGCAAAGAATTACGAATGGGTTCAAAAAACAAGTAAGCATCTTTAAAAGAAAAAATACCTTTTTCATTAGGCCCCCACATAATAGCGTCTGATGTCTGAAATTTTGGAATAACTATCTCTTTTATCTCAGCCATAACGCTAGAGGCTCTAGCAGCAAGATTGTGCGGGATAGACCAAGCTCCATCAACAATAAAATCTTTCACCTTAGGATGCAGCAAAGGGCGCAAATAAGGAGGAAGGTTCAGAAGGTCCACAATTGGCTGAGACAACCACTTATCCCTCTAAAAGTTAACTTTAGATCCATCCCCAATATTCCAGGAAGAATGCTCTTCAATAAAGGGTAAACAGGTTTTAATACCTGGCCAAATAGAGGAAGAGATATGGTAAGTTACAAGTCTATTATTCTTAACTACTCTAGCTTTCAACAAAGAGGTCCAATATAGGTCCGAATCTTTGAAATCCCAAGCAAGCTTCAGCATGCCAGCTTTATTAATAGACTTAATAGAACGGATGCCTAAACCTCCCTCCAAAGACGGTCTAGTCACTTTGTCCCAGGCAACGGTGACCAACTTACGCTGATTAACATCTCCAGACCAAATAAAATTACGAATCCACTGATCAACCAGAGACAACAAGCTCGAGGGCCAGGAGTAAACCTGAAAGCTATAAACCATCATACCGAGAATAACCGATTTGACCAGTTGCACTCTACCCATGATAGACAATAAGGAACCTTTCCAAGCCGCTAGCTTAGTTTTGATTCTATCCACAATAGGCATAAGATGAGATTTTCTAGGAGTGCCTTTAAATAGGGGGACACCAAGATAAGTGAAGGGAAAAATACCTGAAGCAAATCCCAACTGATTAGAAATAGCATCCTGACGAGAAGGGGAGAATTAGAAATATGGTGACAATTGTTACTCAATTTTATTGAGATGAAAAGACATATGCTTGACGAATAACTTAATTAGATTTTTTCTCATATTTTATATGAATTATTGTTTAACAATATCTTAAATATTTTATTATTAGCTAAATTAAAATATTTGAAGTAAAATTAAATAAGAAGTATGATATTTAATATTTAATGTATAATAATATATAGTGCAATTAAATACTCTGAAGTGAGTTTCAATTACTTGTAAATAAGTTTTAAATCAAATTGAGTTAATAAAAATGAAAGGACACAAAATTTCATGTCTTACAATATATGTTATAGAGATAATAAATGTATATTTTAATTATAAAGGAGTGAGATGACACAGTGAAATAATTTAAAATTATGAAAGAAAGTGAAAATAATTAATGTTATAAGTTTATTATACCACCATTATAAACTTGTGATTAAAATTGAGTAACTGAGTTTGTAATCTTTTGTTTTTTAATGAAATGAAAAGACATAGTACCCTGAAATGGAATGTTAATATTTTTTTTGATAAATTATGTTAAAATTTTTATTAATAAAACAATTTATCCACTTTATAATTTGCAATGCACAGGTAAAACTATTTACCCCTATTTTGCCATTTTATTTCAATAAAATTGAGTAAAAAAGACGTTACTGTATATTACTAAATATCAACTACAATACAGAATAATATAGCAATGTCGATGTAAAATATATTAAGTTATTTAATTTATTATTATAAATAATTTACATAAAATTTGAATATCAAATAAGAGTGTACAGACTCGTTATTATTATGTCTTTTTTTTACATCCACATGCACCCAAAAAAATCCGAGCGCACGCACACAGATATTGACAAGCAAAAATTAATGTTAGTACATATATCTTATTGTAAAATAACTTTTAAATATTATAATGAGAATATATTAATTTTGATATTATAAAAAATATTTCATATATTTCTATAAAATATTTCATATAAAATTTGAATAAATTTATTATTAATACTTAAAAAATTAAGTAATTAGCCTTATATATGTCTTTTCATTTCAATTAAATTGAGTAAAAAAAATGTCATTGTGTATTAGTGAATATTAACCACAAAAAATAGAACTATACATAAATTTTGTTGTAAAATAAATTAAATTATCTAATATATTATTATAAATAATTTATATAAAATTTAAGTATTAAATAAGAGTGTAACAACTCTTTATTATTGGAAACAATTTTATTTACATTGTAATAATGAATAATAAATTCACCAAATGCAAAACCATCCATTTTTAATAAAAAAAATACGTAAATAAATAAATACTATGATATATTGTTATATACTATGATATATTGTTAAATATTGACAATTAAAAATTAAAGTAAGTACATATATGTTATTATTAAAACAATTTTTAAATAATATAATGAGAATATTTTAATTTAGATTACAACAAAAAGATTTAAGATATTGCTATAAAAAAAATTCATATAAAATCTGATTAAATTTATAATTATTACTTAGGAAATTAAGTTATTAGTCTGATATATGTCGTTGCATTTCAATAAATTTGAGTAAACAAAGACGTCACTATATTTACTAAATATTAACTACAAAAATAGAACTATATTTTTTAATAAGTACAAAATAGAACAATATTTTAATTTTGTTGTTAAATATATTAAATTATGTAATATATTATTAAAAAAAATTATATATTATTTAAGTATTAAATAAGAGTGTATCTGCCATTTATTATTCACAACTAATGAATATTAATATAGTTATATTGTTAAGATGAAAGACCAGAAAATTTAAAATAAATATAAGTAATGGAAAGCCACATGAATTTATACTTTTAATATGAAAAGTCATTTCATTAAAGCTTAGTACACAGTCATTAAAGAAAAGCTCAAGTTTCTCAAACTTGCTTTTTAATATTTTTATATGCATATAGATAGATTTAGACATATATATATATATATATATATATATATATATTAGATATTATTTCATAATTTACAATATCTTATAATTATTTTGAAGATAATTTTTTTCAGTAGTAAATACCACTTAGTTTTCTTGTTAACTAATTTTTTTAAATATAATTATATTATATTTTTCATAAAAATATTTAATAAATTATATTCTAATTTAGTTATATTTTAAGTAGTTTTCCCAAATTATTATTAATTATTAACATTATCATTAATTAAATTTAATACGATAAAGAATGTCTAATAAGTTTTATGTCTAATTTTTAATATAACTAATTAATAATAAATTAATTCTTAAATAAAATATTATTTAATAATTATATTTTAACATATTAAAAAATGATCAGATTATTATGAATGTTAGTGGATGCCCATTTTACTTGGCTTTTCCATTTTTCATAGGATGGTCCTATATGTAACTCCAATGAGTAAAATGCTTTCACTCATTGTTATTACTCTTAATTTTCATATGTTAATGTCCCACCATGTGAGGCTTTTAATAGGCTTGTGAGTTACAAGACTAGTGTCCTATAAATAGGACTCATGTAACATTGTAAAGATTGCACCTTGAAGAGTATAATACAAAGACTTTCTTCTTCTCTATTCTCTCTTTCTCTCCTATATCTATTCTTCTATATTTTGTAGTTTCTTGTTCTTGTTTTGGTTCATTTTATAACACGTTATCAGCACGACGCTCTAACCAACTGAGATCCAAAAGCTTGGAGCATAGTGTTGTGTGAAAGGAAGATACATAGGTAGTATTTTCTCTTGATCATTTGTCACCATTTTTCATGTTCATTTCTTAACTATTTCTTTATCTTCATAAGTTTAGTTTTTATCTAACTTGTGTTTATATTTTTATTATATTACTAAATATGTCAAATCTTTCAAAACTTGAGTTTGTGGCTCTTGACATTACGGGAAAGAATTACTTGTCTTGGGTGCTACATGCTGAAATTCATTTAGATGCAAATGGTCTTGGAGACACTATCAAAGAAGGAAACAAAGCGTCTAATCAAGATAAGGCCAAAGCTACGATATTTATCCGTAACCATCTTCATGAAGGGCTAAAAATGGAGTATCTTATTGTGAAAAACCCACTTGTCCTTTGGAATAGTTTGAAAGAAAGATATGACCACCAGAAAAATGTGATTCTCCCAAAAGCTCGTTATGATTGGATGCATTTACGCTTAGAAGACTTTAAAATTGTAAGTGAGTACAATTCTGCAATATTTAGAATTACTTCTCAATTGAAATTGTGTGGAGAAAAGGTAACCGATGAAGATATGTTAGAAAAAACATTCTCCACTTTTCATGCATCTAATGTGCTCCTGCAGCAACAATATAGAGAAAAAGGATTTAAGAAATATTCTGAATTGATTTCTTGTCTTCTTGTGGCTGAACAAAATAATGAGCTTTTGATGAAATATCATGAGGCCCGTCTGACTGGTATTGCTCCATTCCCAGAAGTAAATGTAGCAAAGCACGATCACTATACTTATGGGCAAACTCGTGGTCGTGGTCGTGGTCGTGGCTAGGGCCTTGTCCATGGTCGTGGCCGTGGCCTTGGTCATGGTGGAAATTTCAAGAACACATTTTCTCACCAGAAGTGGAAAAATAGTGAAAAGAATGAAAAGGAAAAACTTGGGCAGAATAGCAAGCAAGATGAAAACTTTTGCTATCGTTGTGGGGGAAAAGGTCATTGGGCATGTACCTGTCGTACACCAAAGCATCTCGTCAACCTTTACCAAGAATCAATTAAAAATAAAGGGAAAAAGATAGAGACACATTTTGTTTATAAAGATGGTGATTCTGATTATGGCCTTATGAATGTTACTCATTTAGATGTTGCTGATTTCTTTGCTCATCCAGATGGAAAAATTGATCATCTTATTGGAGATGGGAGTATCAAGAAATAAATTTCTCATATTTTGATGTTCTTAAATTTTATGTTTAGTGTGTTTTGAATCCTTATGCTTTGATGTTATTAAACTTTATGTTTATTTTTATTGTGTTTTTTTTAAGCAATAAATAATTTACTTCTAAGATTGTTATCTTTTCAAATTTATTCTTATATTTCTTGCTTATTTATTTTTATTTTTATTTTTGATTCTTATATTTCTTGCTTATTTATTTTTATTTTTTGGAAGAATGAGTGTTGACACTAGCATCAATAATGAAGACATGTGTCTCGCTGATAGTGCAACGACCCACACGATTCTCAAGGATAAAAAATATTTCTCTTATTTAGTAATGCAAGAAACTAATGTTAGTACTATATCTGGTACTACAAAGATAATTGAAGGCTCCGGAAGAGTTAATATATTGTTATCCGGAGGAACAAAGTTACATATTAATAGCGCGTTATATTCTTCTAAGTCTCATAGAAACTCATTATGTTTCAAGGATATTCGCTTAAATGGGTACCATATTGAGACACAAAATGAAGGAGATATTGAATATCTCTATATCACGAGAAATGCCTTATATAAAAAATGTGTACTAGAAAAATTACCTGCTTTTCTTCTAGTTTGTACTATACTTATATTAGTACAATTGAGACACATACTATTGTAAACTAGACGTTTACAAATCACAATAAGTTTATTATTTGGCATGACCGGCTAAGCCATCATGGGTCTATTATGATGTGAAAAATAATTGAAAATTCATGTCGACATCTATTAAAGAGCCAGGGGATTCTTTAATCCAATAATTTCTCATGTACTGCTTGTTCCCAAGGGAAGTTGATAGTTAGACCATCACCAACAAAATTGGGAGTGAATCTCTCACATTCATCACCAACAAAAATTGGGAGTGAATCTCTCACATTTTTAGAACATATACAAGGTGATATTTGTGGGCCAATACACCTACCATGTGGACCATATAGATATTTTATGGTTTTAATTGATGCATCAACTAGATGGTCACATGTATGTTTGTTGTCAACTCGCAACCAGGTGTTTGCGAGATTGCTTGCTCAACTAATTAGACTAAGAGCTCATTTTCCTGATTATCCAGTTAAGAAAATACGCCTTGATAATGCTGTTGAGTTTACATCTCAGGCATTTAATGAGTATTGTTTGTCTATTGGAATTGATATTGAACATTCTGTAGCACATGTTCATACTCAAAATGGAGTTGCAAAATCATTCATTAAGTGTATAAAGTTAATTGCAAGACCAACTCTTATGAGATCAAAACTTCCAATTTCTACTTGGGGACATGCAATATTACATGCTGCGACATTGATTCGCATTAGGACAACAAGTTATCACACATCCTCCCCTATACAATTGGTTTTTGGTCAAGAACCAAATATTTCCCACCTAAAATTTTTTGGATGTGCGGTGTATGTTCCAATTGCTCCACCACAATGCACTAAGATAGGTCCTCAAAGAAGGTTAGGAATATATGTTGGATATGAATCTCCATCTATAATAAAGTATCTTGAACCAACAATGGGAGATTTATTTACAGCTCGATTTGCTGATTGTCATTTTGATGAATCAGTTTTTCCAAAATTAGGAAGAGAGAATAAGCGACTGGAAAAAGAGATTAGTTGGAATGAATTATCATTGTCTCATCTTGATCCTCGTACAAAACAATGTGAACTAGAAGTTCAAAAGATAATTCATTTACAAAGCTAGCAAACTAACTACCAAATGCATTCACTGATCCAAAAAAAGTGACTAAATCATATATACCAGCTACTAATGCTCCGATCAAAATTGATGTCCCTGTTGGACAATCTAATATTGCAAATGAGTCTCAACCACATATAAAGCGTGGTAGACCTATCGGTTCTAAAGATAAAAATCCTCGTACAAGAAAAGGAGCTAAAAAGAAAGATGGCCGAAACTCCAAAAGAGTCTTCGGACCGAGAAGAGACTGATTAGGTACCTGAAACTGGTGAAAATGAAGAGATCTCAATAAATTATGTCA
This sequence comes from Calophaca sinica, assembly GCA_037113605.1. Taxonomy (NCBI): domain Eukaryota; kingdom Viridiplantae; phylum Streptophyta; class Magnoliopsida; order Fabales; family Fabaceae; genus Calophaca; species Calophaca sinica. Next base: position 43,591,574 of record CM073734.1, read on the forward strand.
TGAATGGAATACGATGGAACCGAAATGAAGTCAATGTTGACAATATTTTTGCATATAATATAGCGCTAAATGTGATAAATGATAGCGAGGATCACGAACCAAAGTCTATAAAGGATTGTAGGCAAAGTAATGATTGGCCAAAATAGAAAGATGCAATTGAAATGGAATTAAACTTGTTTTACAAGCGAAAAGCTTTTGGACCTGTAGTCTGAACACCTGAAGGTGTGAAGCCAGTTGGATACAAATGGGTTTTTGTGCTAAAACAAAATGAAAATGGTGAAATTGTGATATACGAAGCTCAACTTGTTGCTCAAGGGTTTTCGCAAAGACCTGGCATTGATTTTGAGGAGACATATTCACCTGTTGTGGATGCAAGTACTTTTCGATACTAATTAGCCTAGTAGCACATGAAAGGCTCAATGTACATATGATGGATGTTGTTACAGCTTATCTGTATGGGCTCACTTGATAGTGACATTTATCTGAAACTCCCTAAAGGATTAAATTTGCCTGAGGCATACAATTCAGGCTCTCGAGAATACTATTCAATCAAATTGAATAAGTCTCTCTATGGACTAAAACAATCCGGCCGCATGTGGTATAATCGTCTTAGTGAATATTTGCTAAAGGAAGGATATGAAAATGACCCCATCTGTCCATGTATTTTTATGAAAAGATCTGGAAAAGAATTTGCTATAATTGCTATTTATGTAGACGACATAAATATTATTGGAATTCCTGAAGAGCTTTCAAAAGCTATAGATTGCTTAAAGAAAGAATTTGAGATGAAGGACTTAGGAAAGACAAAGTTTTGTTTGGGATTACAAATTGAGTATTTAAAGAATGGAATTCTTGTGCATCAAGAAGCTTATATAGCAAAGGTGCTAAAACGATTCTATATGGACAAATCACATCCATTGTGCACTCCAATGATTGTAAGGTCATTAGATGTGGACAAAGATCCCTTTAGACCTCGAGAAAAGGATGAAGAACTAGTTGGTCCTGAAGTACCATATCTTAGTGCAATTGGGGCACTAATGTACCTTGCTAATTATATACGTCCTGATATATCATTTGTTGTCAATCTATTAGCAAAATATAGTTCTTCACCTACACGAAGACATTGGAATGGTGTCAAGCATATACTTTGTTACCTTAGAGGTACAATGGATATGGGTTTATTTTATTCAAATGTATCCAAGTCAGACTTGATTGGTTATGTAGATGCAGGTTATTTGTCTGATCCTCATAATGGCAGATCACAAACAGGCTATTTGTTTACATCCAGTGGTACAGCCATCTCATGGAGGTCTGTGAAGTAAACATAACAGCTACATCATCTAGTCATGCAGAAATTTTGGCACTACATGAAGCAAGTCAGGAATGCATTTGGTTAAGGTATGTGATTCATCACATACAAGAGACTTGTGGTTTGTCTTCTGGCAAAATTGGTCGCAACGATTCTATATGAAGATAATACTGCATGCATTGCTCAATTGAAAGAAGGGTATATCAAAGGAGATAGAACAAAGCATATATCACCAAAGTTCTTTCTCACTCATGATCTTCAAAAGAGTGGTGATATAAGCATTCAGCAAATTCGTTCATGTGATAATCTAGCTGATCTTTTTACAAAGTAACTGCCAAGTAAAGCCTTTGAGCAACTAGTACAAAAGATTGGTCTTCGTCGTCTCAGAGATGATTGTCTACATGAGGGGGAGACATAAATATGTTCTGCACTCTTTTTTCCTTCACCATGGTTTTATCCCATTGGGTTTTCCTAGTAAGGTTTTTAACGAGGCAGTTCCCACACAAAGGATAACGTACTCTTTTTCCTTCACTAGTATTTTTTTTTCCCACTGGGTTTTTGTTCTAGTAAGGTTTTAATGAGCCATATCCTTAACGGACATCCAAGGGGGAGTATTATGAATATTAGTGGATGCCTATTTTACTTGACTTTTCCATTTTCCATAGGATGCTCCTATATGTAACTCCCATGAGTAAAATGCTTTCACTCATTATTATTACTCTTAATTTTAATATGTTAATGTCCCATCATGTGAGGCCTTTAATAGGCTTGTGAGTTACAAGACTAGTGTCCTATAAATAGGACTCATGTAACATTGTAAAGATTGCACCTTGAAGAGTATAATACAAAGTCTTTCTTCTTCTTCTCTATTCTCTCTTTCTCTGCTATATCTATTCTTCTATATTTTGTAAGTTCTTGTTCTTGTTTTGGTTCATTTTATAACACAGATAGATTAATAAGTGTAATTAAAAGACTGTAACTCATAAATTAAATTAAATTTATGTTTAATGTTAAAGCTAAAGTCTCCTTAATTAATTAATTAATTAATTAATTAATTAATATTTAAAAATAACATTTAAATACAGTAGTAAAATGTTAATTAATATTTAATAATAATATTTAAATATAGTAGTGAAATGGTAAAGTTGACTAATAAGTGTAATTTTTTTTACATAAATTAATAAAGGTAATTGAAAGGGTATAACTGGAGTATTATAATAAACTTGTATTCAATGTTGTAGATAAAGCTTTACACGACAATTCAACAATGAAACTAAAACTTAAGCTTCCTTTACATATGTAGATAGATAGATAGATTGATCGATAGATATAGATTATAAATAAATATAAATATAGATAAGAAATAGTGTGGAGTGTTTTAGAGATGACACATCAGCATAACTCAAGTTTGGTTTACATAATAGATATGTAGATAGATATAGATGTGTTTAATAAAGATTTTTGATACAATTACATTTTGATATTATTATATTTTTGGTACAAGATATTATTATAATATTATAATTATTTATTAAAAATAGATAATATCATAATTAATATTTACAAAACCTAGGTCTACTCCATTTATCATAAATTCAAATCGCGAATATTATTTAATATGTTACTCAAAATATCATATTAAAATTTAATTTTTTTTTATTTAATTACTATGGTTCAATTATGACTTAGTTACTATTGGACCATTAAACTTATCGATTCAATGACCGATCTGATTTTAGAAACATCGATAAATTATAAGGCTCTGTTTGGTACGTCATTTTGTGAGCTTGTAGCGAATAGCTGATAGCGGTTAAGCTTGTAGAAGGTGTTTGGTAACATTAGCTTATAGCGTTTTTTTACTAGCTTATAGCGTTTTTCAGATGTTACTTGAAGTAGCGTTTGAACTTATAGCTTATAGCGAATCATTTTTTCTCTCATTTTTATTCTTATTACTTTAATTAAATTCCTTGTTTATCCTCTCTCTCATTTATTACAAGTGTCCATTTATGTCTTTTGATATTTAAATCGCTAATTTTACTAAGCACTTTAAATTCAATTTGTTAGCTTATTCTCTATCAGCTATCCGCTATAAGCTCATCTACTATCTGCTAACTTATCCGTTATCCGCTATTTTTTACAAAACAGAGCCTAAATAGTTATTTTTGCATAAATGTATCCGTATTGACCATCGAATCCGTATTTTAGACTAATTACCTCCGCGGGCTGAATCTCAATGTAATTGAATAAGGGGAATTGCTAAGGGCACCCCAAAATTGCTGGGGCACCCCCAATTCCCAAAATACCCCTCTTTTTTTGTTTAACTCACAAAAACGGTTTTTGCGAGTGAACAAAATTAAAATTTTTGTTCACTCGCAAAAACGGTTTTTGCAAGTTGAAAAAATACTCGCAAAAACGTTTTTTGCGAGTTGAAAAAATACTCGCAAAAATGGTTTTGCAAGTGAACAAAATTTTTGTTCATTTGCAAAAACCGTTTTTGTGAGTTAAAAAAAATTTTGTTCACTCGCAAAAACCGTTTTTGCGAGTAAAAAAAATTTCTCCACTCACAAAAATGGTTTTTGCGAGAGTACATAATTTTTGTTCAACTCGCAAAGTTCACTCTCAAAAACCATTTTGGCGAGTTGAAAAAAAAAACGAGGGGTATAATGATCAATGCAATCCAAAATAGGGTGTCCCAAGCAATTTTGGGGGTGTCCTTAGCAATTCCCTCGATTAAGCCAAACATGATCTGCAACGATCGTTTGCATCATTAATCAGCAAAACTTAGGTTAATTTTTTTGACAAGGCAGAATTTAGGCTAATTAACACCTGCTGAATTAGCCAAGGGGAATTTTAAGACGACGGTAATAAAGAAAAGGGTAACACGAGGTGTGGTAGTTTTTTTTTTTTTTAATAAATAAAATGCACAGCATAATTCAATCAAGTTTCCCAACACGAAATGCGATTTAATTGATTCATGTTAGTTATCAAGTTAAAATTTATTATTTTAAGGAAGAAAGAAATATCAGGTTACGGTTTCATTCCGTTTCCAATTGGAATTGAATCGCATACTCGATATAGTTTCATTGCTTTCAACAAAACAGTGAAAATATTCTCTCATAAGTCACAAGGGATAAATTATGTTTCTAGATTTGGCTCTTTCTTTTTTCAATGCTATCAGCATTTAATTTAATATTTAATATTATATTGATAATTTATAGTAACTAAAAATCATAATAAGAATAAGAATAAGAAAATTACAAAAAAAATCATTATAAGTAAATGAATGTGACAATTTCTTGCATTAATTGTAGGAAAAATTAATCTAGTTTTATAGTTTCCATTTATGAAAATATTTTGGTTTAAATACGATCAGTATGTACCATGGCAGACTTGCATCAACAAGATCATTCCCTGTTCTCCTAAGCAAATTGCATCATGGATATTGTTCTTCATTACATGATCTCTCTTGTCGTAGTTTGTTCTCTGCTCTTAAGCCCTTGCTATTGCATCAACCGCAAATTGTTTAATGCTTCCAACATTCAAAATGATAATCAGTGGCAAATGGCACCAGCGACATGGTATGGAGCGAAAGATGGTGGTGGATCGGATGGTGAGTATAACATAACATTTTCTGTTTTTTTTTTTTTTTTTTTTTTTTTTTTTTTTTGAGCAATGTTCTTTTTTTCTTGTAGAACCATAACTATTTTTTTCTTTTTTCTTGTGATGCTCTGTAGGGGGTGCTTGTGGATACGTTGACAGTGTAGAGAAACCTCCACTCTCAAAAATGGTATCAGCTGGGGGTCCTTCTCTATTTCTTGATGGCAGAGGATGTGGCGCTTGTTATGAGGTGCATGCAACCCTTGCTTCCTTAGTGAATATTATATTACAATGATTCATATGAATACGCTTCTTGTTTTAGAAATGATATATCATGAGAGCATAATATATTAAAAATAAGGGTTAATTATGTTTTTTTTTTCCAATCATTAGCAAATATTTGAGTATCTTTTTCATCCTCAATTTTCTGAAATATGTCACACTTGGTCCTCGTTATTTTGTTTTAGTCCGTATATCATAATTGTTTTTCATTTTAGTCCTTATAATATCTCTTATTTTTCGTTTTTAGTCCCTATGAAACGGGGATTAGAGAGACTAAAACAATAAAAAAATGATATTATATGGACTGAAAAAACAAAAAGAATCAATTACAACACATCTCAGAAAATTGTTAATGAAAAAAATATTTTTTAAATTTTAGGGACTAAAACCGAATATTGACTAATTTTTTGGGAAGAAAAACATAATAAATCCTAAAAAAATAATATATAAAATTTGTCTATGAAGAAAAACAATGTTCAACCAAAATTAAAATATTTCACTTTTGTTCGTGCAAGTACATGGTAGACACCGCCGATCAACTGATATTAGATAAACGGAATAATGAAATATGATATTAAAACCTATTATTGGATATTCAATTTTCAGGTGAAAAGCACAGAAAATGGTGCGTGCTCAGGAAACCCAGTGCATGTGATGATAGCTGATGAGTGCCCTGGCTGTGCCTCAGACCAATTTGATCTAAGTGGCACTGCCTTTGGTTCCATGGCAAATCCAGGCCAGGCAGATAATCTTCGCAACGCTGGACGGCTAAATATCCAGTACAGAAGGTATAGGTGAATTCTTTTTTTATTTTATTTTTATTTTTTATGGAACCCACCGTAATTAGCTCTTTGGGCCCAGTGAGTCCCCGAAGTATCCCCGGGTTCGGTCTTTTGTACTGCCTATGGGACTAATCTTCGGTCGAGATATTATTATTATTATATATATATATATATATATGGCTTTATTTTATTTTTTTGAAATGAGACTTTATTGAGAGGAAAAAACAAGTGAAATATTTTAACAAATTCATAATTTATTATGTATATTCATTTAATATTTTTATCGACCCTAGTTTTCCTCAAAAATAAATTATTTGTTATCGAACATTGATTCCTTATTTCACATGATTGTTTTTCCATCTTCCACCCAAAAAAAAAAAAAATCATTGTTTTCTATCAAAAATTAAATATTTATTTAAATTAAATATATTAATTAAATGGTCTTTCATCAAATTTTCATAGGTCTTCTTTTACTCCTTTTAATTAAATTAATTCTCTTAATTTCATTTAATTCACTATACCCAAAATGAAGCCAGCAAACACATCAATCAAATTCCTAGAGCACGTGTAATATCCAAAATAAATTTTGCAATAATCCTTTTGTCTCTCTATTAATAATGCTACTACTACTTTTAGGGTTGCGTGTTCCTTTGGGAAATCCATATCCTTTACCGTCGATGATGGGGCCAACCCATACTATTTTGCTACTGAAATAGAATACGAAAATGGGAATGACGATCTTTTGGACATTGAGTTGAAGCAGGCGCATGAATCAGACACGTGGCTTCCAATGCATCATTTATGGGGTGCAAGATGGGCTTTGAACTCAGGTGTACAATTGCAACCTCCGTTTTCCATTAAGCTCACAGAGGGTGGAGGCAGTAACAAGACCATTGCAGCTCTCAATGTGATTCCGCGGAACTGGCAACCTGGCCAAGTTTATCGATCAGTTGTCAATTTCTAGAGTTTCAAGGTTCTTGTAACAAGAAAACATGCAGTACTACGTGGGCTTCGGATTTTTCGTGTTGACTCGTTGACCTTTAATATATTGAATTATTCACATGACTATGATTTAAAATGTTAATTTTAAATAATTTGTTTAATTTAGCTAATATAAAAATGTTAAAATTGATTTTAAATAATAATCATTGCAGCACAGCCCAAGTTGCGCTAAGCTAAATGATTAAGTCAATATTATTTTAAGAAAACTATAGGAAAAATCTTTTTGAAAAAATAGAAAGAAAATGGTATTCGAACTAAAGTTAGGTTCAGGAGTTAGTTACGTGTATGAAAGATATTAACATCCCTGTGATACTCATTTAGAAACGGTACAGTAAATTATTTAAAAAGAAATTTATTTATTATCCCTTTGGATGCAATGGGCTAGAAGCCCAACTTATTGTTATTTTAAAAATAACATATTTTTGGTGAAAATTTAGGTCAGAGGCCCAATTAATCTAACATCCTATTAACAAACATTTTTTTTCGACCAAAAAAAAAAAGAAGACTATGGTTGTAATTATTATTTTTCTTAAGAAAAAAAAGAGACTATCATTAAAAAATGGACAATTATGGTTACTTTATTTTTAGACAGGTTACTCAAGTGAGAACAAAATATTATAATAGTAATTAATTATAATAAAAAAATGTGAGAGAATAAAAAAGGGGGTTGAATTTAATTGTTATCTTTTAGAAAGGGAAAGTTGACTAATGAAAGATTTTGATTAATGGATTAATTAATAAAATGCATATTTATCAAACCAAAAATAAAACCAGCATTACCCTGATTTGTTTTTTTCTTTTTTTTCTTATTCCACCTTTTCTCTTTTTTAACCTATTTTTCTCAAAATATCTTTCTCTCACACCACCCTCTTTATGAAACACACCACCCTCCAGTTTTCTCTCACACCAAATGTAAGCACCGAAAACGGGGAATCTCCTGTCTCGCTTTCATGTCATATTCTCTATTTCTCACCAATAACAATTTGTCACGTAATAAAATAAAATTATAACTTATTAACACATATGTATATCTCTAGTCTTGATTGGTGGGAAATAGAAAGACACCATTTTTTGGAATAACAGATGTTTATTCCAAAAACAGAGGGCAACAGGCCCGATGGTTGGGCTTCTTATCTATTTCTTTTGCTTTTGTTGCTATTGTTCTTGTTCTCTTATTTCAAGTTCTATTTTTCCTTTTTAATTTTTTCCGGATGATATTATTTTGGCTCTAATTGGTTAGAACACCGAGTTTGATTTGTTAGGCATGTATGTACATGTAGATATTGTGGATGATACTCTTGTGCAAGGCTTTTCTTTTGTGCCTCTTGTACATCTTCGCAGGACCCATTCTACTATTGTTATCTTATGAGTAAACAAAATAGTTATCAATGTTCTGATTATTTGAAAATAATAAACAGCTGGACATACTTTGGAACAGAAACACACACTACAACAGATTGTTTAAAAAAATGTGCCACCATAAACAGTCTTATATAATAAAAGCGCTGCTTAAAAATTGTGGAAGGTCATAAACAGCGCTTCCTAGAGAAAGCGCTGATTAAAACTTCAAAATAGACAATGTTTATTTGAGTAAACGCTGTTGTAGACGCACTTCGAACAAAAACAATGCTTTTTCAAGAAAGCGCTGTCTATGTGTGTCACATAAACATCGCTTATTCCAGTAAACGCTGTCTATGTCAAATTTTAAAATTTTATTGTTCTCAAACATAACAGCTAGCTCTTCATTTCCCTCGTTCTCTTGCATGCAAACTCACTCTCTCATTCCCTCTTCCTCGCTGTCTTCAACCACGCTACCATCGCCGTCTCAGCTACCTAACTTTGATTTATCTACCCCGCGTCTTCATCGTCAACCCCGGGACCACCGCCGTCTCAGATTTCTCTCCGTTATTGTCCCTCGCCGTCTTCAACACGGTATGACTCTCATTGACCCTCGCTGTCTTCAACACCGTCGTCTTCCTTGTGCTTTGTCCTCCTTTCCACCGTCGCTTCTCTTCCGGTTGTGAAGCTCGGAAACCACGTACGCTAAAGCTCGACCGTCCCTCTTCCTCGTTCCTCTGAAACCACCTACGCTACAATAGGGTATTTTCATTTTTTTGTGTTGTTGTTGTTTGGACAAAATCTGCTATTTTCTATTATTTATTTATGTCTATTTCATAAAGTTTAGAAATAGGGTTTTGTGCAGTAAGCCATCTCCATGACAAAATCTGCTAAGCTTTGTTGAACTCTTTAATAATAAAATTAGACACCCATGCCGCAACAACTAAGTTTAAGTTTAAGATATATACTTGTTCTAGAATAATATAGTTTGCATAAACCAAGCCAAAACTTATCCCAAATTCTTTATACAGTTAACCCGTTTGTCCTAATCTTATTTATAGGCAGTTAGTAGGGTATTGAGGTTGTTGAAACCCCAATCATGTAGCAGCCAAAATTAGAGTGAAGGTAAGGTACCAATAGTTCATGTTATGGTTCCCTAGGTTAGTTCAACTAGTAAAATTTCTATTAATTCACTTTCTTTTTTACAGCGATTGGATTGGATTGGATATATTCACCTTTCAACAAGTTATGGATATATTCCTTGTTTATTTGTGGGATTTGATTGGATTGGATATATTTTGGAATGTCCATATTTTAAGGGAGACTCTGCCAAAATTTTGTTAAAAGTTGGAACTTTGAAATGTCTTATGGTTGATTGGATTGGATTAGCTATTAACATGTATATAGATTGCAGATAACTAGATGGCTTCTTCCGGACATGAACCTGAAGCTCATGATCATAGTGATGCTGCGGCAGCCCAAACTATGAAGCGTCATCCCCGTGGTAAGACTGTCAAGAAGAATCTCATCCGGGATAGGAGTAGAGGACAGAGACCAGCGGTAAGTTGCTTACTAATTAATTAATAATTATTTTTTTTCTATTTATTATCTAATGTTGTACACTTAATTTGTATAGGTTGAATGGAATCTTAGAGGTCAACCCATAGGCAAAAGTGGCAAAGAGTTGGTTACTTTCATTTCAAGTGTGGCAGAATTTTCCAATTACTTTTAGTAATTGGAGGGACCAAAAAAAATCCAGAGTTGAATCGATTGAAAGATGAGCTTTGGTGCGAGAGACAGGTATATATAATCAGTTACATTTTTTAAATGACTATATAAATATACTTGCCCTACTATTTTGTACTTGTTAATGTGTTTGCAGAAAACATTTGATGTTGGTGACACACATAAGGACATTTTACTTATGATTGGCGGAAGATGTCTTCAGAATTTCCGATCATGGTTGTCCAAATTTTGGCTGAGAGATGAAGACGGCAATCTTAGAAATAAGCCTCCACCTAATTATGAATCAGTCATAAGATTGGATACGTGGAGAGAATTTGTAGCAAAACACACTAAAAACCCTGAGTTTCTAGTATATTTATATATGTCCCTACTAGCTTGTATACTTGTATATGTCTATACTTGTATACTTATATATTTGTTCCTAAGCACATTTATATGTCTATATAGAGAACAAGTAAATCAAATCGGCAGAGAGCATCAAATCCTCCTTACCCATACAGAGGAGGGGCTAAAGGGTATTCCTGCATTGAGGAAGATTTGGTATGCAGAGTAACACTAAATTATATGTAACCCTAAACCTAATTAACACAGATTAATTTCATTTTCTTTGTTAATATGAATAGATGAAGATGACTGGAGATGATGTAATAGCATCATCACTTGATCGCCATTACTTGTGGATCGAAGCCCGCCGCAACAAGGAGGGCTGATTGGGTCCCACTTTGGAAGTTACTGATAAAATTGTAAGTATGATAGATTAGTTAACATTTTCATTTGCAATTTTCTTATGATAGTGATAATATTTAACAATCTTTGTTAATAATATTTGTGTGTCTCAGGAGAGCATATCACAACAGTCTGTGACACAGGGGGTGCAACAGACATCCTTACCGAAGCCATACCGACCAGAGAGTATTCTGGTCGTGTAAGAGGCGTGGGATTTGGTGTTTCTCAAAAGGATATTTTTGGTAAACCAAAGCGCGCTAGAAAAGATGAAAATGAAGAGTTGAAAAAGATGGTAGCCCATCTGTTCGGAAGGTCCGGGATTTGAAAAGTAAAATGCCTCAGAGCAAGGGACCGGAAGATATGGATCAGAACCTCGGCGCCAAAGAACCATTAGAGATTGATCAGCACCTTAGCGCCAAAGATAATTGCACTCTTAGGTCTCATAAGGTAAATCAAATTACTTCAATTTAATATTTGTGAATTGCATTCTAATTTAGTATTTGTGAATTTCATTCTAATTTACTATTATTGTGGATCTTGATTACTTAAGGAACTGGTGGAGGTAATGGAACTGGAACCAGTGGAGAAACACGAGCCTACTTTACCCATGGATCGATGCACTCTTAAGTCATCTGAGGTAACTGAGCATTAGAAATTGTTCTCGTTACTTGTAAGTATTGCACACTCTGATTTATCATGTCTAATATTTTGTTTATTAACTTCTGGTTTAGGGCACCGTAGAGTGTACCTTATTTTTGTCTGGCTCGTTTCCACCGGTTGGTAAGGGCATTTCTTACACCGATTTAAGTGTTAAGTTGCACAATTGCCCATTACTTCCCGATTATGTGAAAGTCGGAGTTGACATTGCTTACAAGGTGAAAGTACTGTTGCCAATTCCACTTGAGGACACAGGTATCAACAATGTGGGAGAGGCAGTAGATACCTTTGTGACATGGCCGCGGCAACTCGTAAGAGTAAGTGACGTGGTCACTAACTATGTATCATTATTGAAATTAATGCAAAATATGTGGTCACTAACTATGTATCTTTATTGAAATTAATGCAAAATATTTCTGTACCCGGACAGTCCAAACCCAAGGACAAGGTTAAGGTCAAGGGGAAGCAGCAAATAGTTGGGTCAATTACATCCCCAACAAAGAATCTGGGCAACTTTCAACCTTTCGCTTCCACATCTTCTCCTTCTACACCATCTTTAATGTTTCTTCAAGCCCATGCTAATTCTACTCTGGTTGATGGAGCAACCCTGAATGTAAATATTCCTCCAGAAGTTTTGGGGCATCTAGAAGATTACCCCTTATTTCTCGGTGCCAATGAAGAACTGTCTGAAATTTTTACTCATGGCGCTTGGATCAGTCAGGTGTCTATTATTATATATATGAGATACTACATTTAAATTTAAACTACACGTGTGTTTTCATTATTGCACCAAAATTAATGTTGAAGTTATTATTAATTCATTAATTTGTATACATTTAATTTAAGGTACTTGTATGATGAGATACTGATCCCAGAATGACGGACTCAGAGGTTTGTGTTCTTGTGCCCATAGAGCACAAATTTGTCACTTGAGAAGACAGTCGGGGCTAAAACATATATCTAAGCGCTTGGAACTAGGAAACCCTATGTCTGAGACATTGTTTCTGTCACCGTGTAACGTAGGGTGAGTCATTTAACTTAATCATATATATGTAAATTTGTGTGAAATGATATTGCTAATTAGGATTTCCCTAATCAACTTTTTTTAAAGGCAACATTGGGTATTTTTGGCAATCAATCTCAATGAAAACACGGTGTACTATTTAGATCCATTGCAAAGGAATTTGAGAAACCGTAAAAAAATGAAGGATATGTACGACGAGTAAGAATCTAATATGTAGTGTTAAATTGTACTTTTTTTGAGTTTTATGTGCTATAAACTTTGAATTTTGATGATTCAAAATTAATGATGATGTTTGTTTTTGCACTCAGAGCTGTACATATTCTTCGACGACTTGATGGAAGTTCCAGGTCGTCTCGACTTTCCAAATCCGCCGCATTTAACTGAATAACTGTAAAGGTATTTATCAAAATATTTTACAATTATGTAAAAATTAAATCTTTATATATTGATTTAATATTTTTAATTTTATAGTGCCCCAAACAACCAAACATCAATGCTTGTGGGTACTATGTTCTGAAGTATATGAAAGATATTATTGTTCACAACCAAATGGAAGTCCCGAAGGAGGTATGCAATTTATTCTACTTCATTACTCTTACATTTCACCATTCTTCCTGTTTAATTCTAATATGGGTTGTTTTTCATTTCACAGTACTTTCGCGACTGTAATTACGAGTCATACTCTGATTCTCAAATTCTTGAATTGAAGGAAGAGTGGTGCTCCTAGGTGACAAGAAAGTTTGTTTTACATCAATGAATCAAAAGATAATAAATCAAATTACTTCAAAGACTTGTTTGGTAGATTAAGTATTTGTGAATTGGTTATTTCAAAGATTTGTTTGGGTGTGGATTGCATACTGGCTGGTATATATAAGGTATTTTTTGTTGTTACAAGTATTAGAAAATTTTTGGAATGTCCATATTTTAGGGAAGATTCTATCAAAATTTTGTTAGAAATTCAAATTGATATTTTTTGTATGTGTGTGATGGTATTTTGTGTGTGTGTGATGTTTGTTGGTATTTCTATATGTCTATGTATGATGGTATTTTATATATGTGTGATTGCTGTTTACTTTCTTGTGAGTCTTTGATGTAGGAATAGTATCAGCTGAAAAAAAAAGCAATATAGACAGCGCTCTTTTGAAAAAGCATTGTCTATATTTAATCATAGACAACACTTTTTCAAAGAAACGCTGTCTATTTTATAACATAGACAGTGCTTCTTTGAAAAAGTGATGTCTATGATTAAATATAGTTGGCGCTTTTTCAAAAGAGCGCTGTCTATAATGAAAGATAGACATCGTTTTTCCAAAAGAGCGCTGTCTATTACCAGCGTGTGATTAGGCAGCGGTTTTAAGCGCTGACGAAGTCCAAATTTAAGCGCTGTTTATGTCGTTTTCTGTTGTAGTGACAGTTGGCCCATTTTCAATGTCTGACTAGACAACAGCGATCTGATTCCACTAAATGAGAAACTCCCTAGTATCTCATTAACTTAGAACTGCAATTTTTGATTAAGGAAGGGGATAAAGCTTGAGAAAAAGGGGGAGGCTCTTGGATAAATGAAGAGGAGGGAAACTAGATGTGGCATCTTGGTGTTGCATTTCATCTTGATTCTAGTATGATTATTAATATGAGTTATGCATCTTCTCACTTGGAAGTGTTAGGATTATTGATGTGCAAAATTGTGGGTTATGTGGTTGACTCAAATTTTATGGATGTATGTGAAGATTTGTATAGCATGAGGTGAAAAGGTATGTATTAAACCTTCGATTGACGAAGAACTGAGTGCTTAACATATGTTTATGTTGCATGCATCAATAGTGTGAGAATTTGGTTTGTGTACGAGCAAAAATTATAGATCATGATTCGTGATTATTATTAATGATTATAGCCGGTTCTTGGTGTTTTAAAATGTAAATGAAGATTTTGCATTCTAGAATAAATGGTATGAATTTCTTTGTGATGATTTTTTCGGTTAGTGAAGGGTTTGTAAGCATGTTTAAGGATAGAAAACCATACAGTTTTAATCTATTGAATTGGGTATTAGATTCTCCTCTATTGCTGTTATGTTCGTGTTAACCGAATAAAAGCCCAAGTGTCAATTAAGAGACTTTAGAAAAGCAGGAAGCATAAATTTTTTCGTGTTAACTGATTGGCCCTAGTTTGGAACTGAAAGTAATGATTTTGATATGATAGTTTTGATGATTATTAATAAGACCTGATGGACTATCAGTATGCCTAAGTTATGATCTAAACCCTTAGAAGAGATAGTTTACCCAATTAAATGATCAAAGACCATAAACTAGAATAAGTTGTGTTTATAGCCGATTAAGAAGTGTAAGTTAACCGATTAAGATGATCAGTCGAATGTTAACCAATTAAGATGTGAGTATTATTTGATTAAACGATCATAGGAGTAGTAAAACATTAAGTGATGATCTGAATACCGTTTAAGAGCTTAACGGGATAGCTTTATTGGAATCAAGTAGATTCAAAAACAACGACCCTTAATTGTTTTGATCATAACAAATAGTTAATAGAACAATTTATCCTCTAATGTGTTTGTTAGTGTGCAGAAGTCACTATTCATCAGAAGGAATTGTCTCCGAAAACTATGCTTATATGTGTATTTCACCCTCAGTTTCCTGAGTCTGAGTCTGGTAGTGATCGTCTGAAAGTTTCTATCGTCATCGTCTTATAGCCTCACTCTGATATCATGATCTGAAAAGGTCAATGCTCTATTGGTAGACAATACTCTACGAAACCATGATCTGATGAAATCATACTTTGTTAAGGTTAATGCTCTGTTATTGGTCAACGCTATAACAGACTATGAATAGACTACATAGTGGAAGCCTTTATTCATTTTACAAGACTCCAATATATAAAAGGCCAACAAATTCTATACTAAAGAACTTACCTTCATTTCAAGCTCACTCTGGTGAACAAAGTATCTCAGTAGCTAGCACTGTCTGTTTGACAGATGCTCTGATTGGAAATCAAGCTAAGTATTCATTAAAGGCTACTTCAGCATTAAAGAGACCTCATTGACGAGTATTATAATGTACGAGGAATCATAGGCCAATGGGAATGTCAACGGATATAATCATCAGAAAACTTGCTCTAGAAGTGTCTCATATTCAAAAAGATCACAAGGGACAATATACTGTAACAGTCTGTTGTGACAGTATACAAGCGCAAAATAGAAAGCGACGTCACTTGCTAAAACCCACAAAAAGGGGATCTAAAGTTTTGTCCATTGGTAAAAGAGCTGTCAACTCATAATGGTACTATTCACAACCCCAGCTATATATACCTTACTTCTTCCACTAAAGTAGGTTAATGAAACCTTTCTAATTTCTGAGTCAATGAGCAACCAAGAAATTATTCTAAGTCTTTGAGATCATATTGGACAAGTATTTAAACGTTTTATTCTTTCTGTTAGAAAGCAATTCTTTGTGCTTAGCCCAGTAGTGGCTGTATTCCTTAGAGGCTTGACTGTACTAAGTCATTCTAAGAAGTTGTGAGTATAGCCATTTTGGCAGTAGATACTCTCAAGTGTAATCGTTTGATTATAATGAAGAAATCTTTCAAGTGTGTGAAGGGATTAGATGTAGCTATCAGGTGATAGTGAATTAGTATAAATCATTGTGTCGTTCTCTTCTCTTCTCTTTACTTATTTACCATGCTATTTTGTTAAAGAGTTATTTATGAAAAGGTTTTCATAAACACACAGGCTTTGCGAAAAGATTTCTTAAACCCAATTCAAACCCCCCTTTCTTGTGTTTTGGCCACGTTTAATTGGTATCAGAGCTCGGTCTCTTGGTTGAGCACTTAACAGTGTAAGAGGAAAAGATCTTATTTTTTATACATGGCAAGCAACGAAGCCAGTGGTTAACGAAACCTTTCTAATTTCTGAGTCAATGAGCAACCAAGAAATTATTCTAAGTCTCTGAGATCACATTGAACAAGCATTTAAACGTTTTATTCTTTCTGCTAGAAAGCAATTCTTTGTGCTAAAGTAGTGGTTGTATTCCTTAGAGGCTTGACTGCACTAAGTTGTTCTAAGAAGTTATGAGTATAGCCATTTTGGCAGTAGATACTCTCAAGTTTAATCGTTTGATTATGGTGGAGAAATCCTTCAAGTGTGTGAAGGGACTAGATGTAGCTATCAGGTGATAGTGAACTGGTATAAATCATTGTGTCGTTCTTCTTTTCTCTTTACTTATTTACTTTGCTATTTTGTTAAAGAGTTGTTTATGAAAAGGTTTTCATAAACACACAGGCTTTGCGAAAAGATTTCTAAAACCCAATTCAAGCCCCCCTTTCTTGTGTTTTGGCTATATTCAATTGGTATCAGAGCTCGGCCTCTTGGTTGAGCACTTAACAGTGTAAGAAGAAAAGATCTTATTCTTTATACATGGCAAGCAATGAAGCCAGTGGTCATGTTAACCGTCCTCCTTTGTTCATTGGAACAAATTACGACTATTGGAAAGATAAAGTGAAAACTTTCTTCGAGTCTCAATAACTCGAACTTTAGGATATGATTCAAAAGAAATATAACGACCCAGTTGATTCCAAGAATAAACCCATTCCTAGGGATAAATAGGAAGATGAGAATAAGAAAGCCTATCAACTAAATCAGAAGGCAAGATATTTTCTTATCTGTGCCATTTCTGAGAAAGAGTACGAGAAATGTAGGAAGAATGAAACTGCCAAAGAAATTTGGGATTCATTGGCCTTGTCCTATGAGGGTACTTCCCAAGTGCAAGAAACCAAGGCTAACATCTTGGTTAGACAATATGAACTCTTCAAAATGGAAGAGGGTGAAGACATTGAAAATATGTTTGGAAGATTCCAAACACTAGTTCATGGTCTAAAGGTTCTTAAGAAAAATACACCACTGCTAATCACGTAAAGAAAATCTTAAGAAGCCTACCAAAGAAGTGGAGACCTAAGGTCACGGCTATTCAAGAAGTCAAGGACCTGAATGCCTTGCGACTTGAAGATCTTCTGAGTTCTTTGAGATCTCATGAGCTTGAGCTAAATGAAGAAGAACCTCCTAAGAAATCAAAGTCTATAGCTTTGAAATCTACAAGCAAAGCATGCTCCTCGGAAGCTCTTCAAGCTAAACTTGAAGCAGACGAAGGATCGTTTGATGAGAGTGGTGGAGACACAGATTTGGAATCCAAAGATACCAATAATCATAGTGACTACCTGCTTTGTACTTTCTGCAATAAGAAAGGACACATAAGAAGTACATGTTATGAATTGAAAAATAAGAAGGACAAGTTTCCTTCTAGAACTAACAAACGAGGATCTAAAAAGATTTGGGTACCTAAGGACAAGATTGTATATGTTGCAGATCTACTTAGCAACAGAGTTGAAACACCAGTCCTGGTACTTAGACAGTGGGTGCTCACGTAACATGACGGGAGAAAGGCGTATGTTCCAAGAACTTTGACTTAAGGAGAGCAGAACAGTAAGTTTCGGAGGAAACTTGGTGATAAATTTCTTCCTTCTATTGATAATGTCTTACTTGTTGATGGCCTGAAGCATAACCTACTAAGTGTAAGTCAATTATGCGATAGTGATTATGATGTTGGCTTCAGTGACAATGTCTGTAGAGTCAAGAGCAAGAAAGATGGCTCCATTTTCTTTAAAGCAAAGAGAAAGAACCATATTTATAAACAAAACTTTCTGAGTTGGCAAATCAAAATGTCAAGTGCTTTTTGTCAGTTGATGAAGAGCAATGGACTTGACACAAAAGATTGGGTCATGCCAGCTTGAGGTTAATCTCAAAGCTTAATAAGAAAGAACTTGTTAGAGGCTTATCAAATCTTAGGTATCAATCTAATGCTCTTTGTGAAGCATGCCAAAAAGGGAAACAAACAAAATCTTCATTTGAATCTAAAAATATTGTTTCCACCTCAAGGCCACTTAAGCTTTTGCATTTAGATTTATTTGGTCCAACTAGAACTGCATCTTTGTCTGGAAAGAAATATTGTCTTGTAATTGTTGATGACTATACTAGATGGATGGGGGTAAAATTCTTTGCTCACAAGGATGAGTCATTCACAATGTTTTTTGCAAACAAGTGCAAAATGAAAAAGGATTTTGTATTACAACAATTAGAAGTGATCATGGTGGCTAATGAATCTCTTTGTGAGGAATTCACTAAGCTTACCTAGAATGAGTTTGAAATGAGCATGATGGGAGAATTGAAATTCTTCCTTGGTATTCATATCAAGCAATGTAAAAAGATGGAACCTATATCCATCAGACTAAATATGTAAAAGAACTTTTGAAGAAGTTCAAGCTTGAGGAAACTAAACTAATGAGCACACCAATGCATCCAAAATGTGCTTTAGGCAAAGATGAATCTAGTAAAAAGGTATACCAAAAGGTATATAGAGATACGACTAGTGGCTGCCAATTTCTTGGAGCAAACCTTATCTCATGGTCCAGCAAAAGGCAACGCACAATTGCTCTACCACAGCAGAAGCTGAGTACATATCGGCAGCAAGCTATAGCTCACAACTTCTATGGATGAAGTATCAGCTTAAGGATTATCAGATAAAAGAGAGTAACACTCCTATATACTGTGATAATACCTCTGCAATATGTTTGACTAAAAATCCTATTTTGTACTCACATGCTAAACATATTAGAATTAAACATCACTTCATTAGAGACTATGTTTAGAAAGACATATTTGAAATTAAATTTATTGATACTGACCATCAATGGGCAGATATCTTTACAAAACCCTTTGCTGAAGATAAATTCAATTTTATAAGAAAGAACTTGCATTTTCATCTTATAAAAGAATGAGTGTTTAATTTGAATATATTTGCCTCTTTTTTTGGCTCTAAAATACCTGCGCCTTATAGCTTATCTGCCTCTATTTTTATGTGTTCGTCTGTTTTTTCAAAAGTGCCTCTGTTTTGGTAGGACGTTTGTTTTTCACATGTGCCTCTGTTTTCATGTGTTTGTCTGTTATACATGTACGCCTCTATTTTTAGATTGCCTCTGTTTATATAATATTTTATTAATTTATTGATTATTAAATTTATTATTTGTATCATCTATTGTTATTAACTGTTCATATTCATGTGAGTCTGTTGCATTTATTACAAGTTCCCTTTGGGAATCTTGGTGTACACGTCTCTCTTTGAGACTGGTTGATGCGTTAGCGGATAAGAATTACTCTCACTGATTCATAATTATTTTTACTGCCTGAGGACAGTTTTACTTCACTCTTTTATGGTAGAACTAGACATGTAACGAAGTCTCGTCGCATTTTGAATCACCGAATAGTTTTTATCCACGAATAAAATTTTAAACGAACTCCGATTTCGATGAAAAATTGAATCGTAACTTATTGTGATTATTTTTGAGTGTTTTAAATTGTTTTTATTATTTAGAGATAATTTATTATCACGCGGTAAATTAATTTCTAAGTAAATTAATTTGCGCGGTTTATCAGTGAGCGAGCTGTTGTTAACACAATTACTCGACGCTGTAATTTTAAGACACCAAAACTCTATGATTAGACTAGAATTAGCGAGTAAGCTTGGACTAGAAATAGGTGTCATGTTTTAATTGGGTTAGGAATAAATATCTTGATTAGATGCTAGGTGTTAAGGTTGTGGTGGTGATTAAAAAAATATCTTCCTTAATTCATTTTGAGCCTAGTAAATTGTTTTGGTTTAATTTTTTTTATTTGCATCCCTCCCTTCTCTTTAATCAGTCGAAGCTCCTTTTTATTTGCACCTCTCATCTTTTATTTTATTTTATTACATTTCCCTAATTTTGTCTAAGTGTGGGTGATAAAAAGAAAGCCACAAAATCCTTCCCCATTTTTAATTCCCCTGACCGTGGCCCTCTCCTCTAACCCCATGTCATTTTATTTTTTCTTCCCCCTTCTCCTGTAGGCATCAGCAAAACCTCCCCTCCCACTTACACTTCCATTTCCCATCTTTCATCTTGCTTATCTAGTGTTGCCCTCATTTTTCATTTCTCATTTCATTTTCCATTATTTCTCCCCTTTTCTTTGTGCAGCCGCAACTTCTCTCCATTTTGTGATCTATCTTTTATCTTCTCCTACTTCCTTCACTTGCTAAATGTGTGTGTGACCTTGGAGAACAAAATCATTCTCCTCCTCCCCTTTACCCCATTTTTATTCTTCACTTCCATTTCATTTCTTAAGCACCAAGTGTGAGTAATTTTAGAGAGCAAGATTTCTGCCCTTTCTTCCATTTATTTCCAGCCAAGTGTACCTATCCTTTTAGGCTTTAAAATTCTGGTTTTTCCCTCACTAATCTTTTATATTAGATATTGATCAAGTGAATGAGGGTTGAGCCAAGGTTTTCCCTTTGTTTCTCAATGCCAAAACCGTGGCTTCAACAGAGAAATTGGGTGAGGTTTTTTGTGATTTTGGTCCTAATTTATTGTTTAATGCCTTGTTATTAGCTTGAATTTGATTGTGAGGGAGATGAACACCATTTTCCCCAATTTTGTTAAACCCTAGATCAATGGCATAGGAGAAGGGGTTAAGTGATCTTCCATGGAATCTTCAAATTGATCGGTGGCTCTTGTTTATTATTAGTTGTTATTTTTTTTTACTCAAACGAAACTAACAAACATGACGGGTTCATAATAAAAACTTTAAAATATTACGGGAAGCACTTTGTACCAATTTGAAAGTGCAGAGCGTTCATTCATAATAACGAGACGATCAAAATCTCACAAACAAAAACAACAAGTTCATTCGTTCGTTCGTTCATAATAATAAAATCAAAATCCATTGCTGGGAAGGAATTGAAACAACAGCGTTTGATAAAAAAAAAAAAAGATTCAGAATCGAAGCTTGGTGAAGAACCACCTGTTCTTGCCGGTTTTGAACCTCTCCTCAAAGCGCTTCTTGGTCTCCTTAAGGGCAGTGACCTTCTTATCCTTGGATTGGAGGACATCAGGGGCGACATCGTCCTTCAGATCCACATCGAGTGTGTAGCGAGTGGGCATCAGATGCTGATAGTTCACCAGCTTCACGAAAGCCTTCACCCTCGATTTCTTCGCCGTCTTTTTGGCAGAGTCCTTCTTGATCACCTTGCTAGGGTACTTCTTTATCCGCGCCACCAGGCAGTGACCATAGGGTCTCTCCCTAGTCCCATCGTCAAATGTCCGGACGATCACCGCCTTCCTCCCAGCGTAACGACCTTGCAACACTATCACCGCTTTGCTCGGTTTCAAGAATTTCACCATCGTCCTCTTCTCTCCTTCTGCTGCCTTTCTCTCTGCCCCTTCTAGTCCAGGATATGCTTCTCTCTATTAGTTGTTATTGTTGTTGTGGTTGTTAATTTTAATTTGAATCAAAGATTGACAAGATTTTAGTGAAACCCTTGATTTTTGAAAGAGGCTTGAGGAGGTTGGACTTGAATTAGGCAATTGCTCTGTAAGAAAATGATTATTTTGTGAAAGAATTGGATTATGGAGTGATGTTGTTTAACTAGTTTAAAGGTTTGCAAATTTTTTGGAAAAACGGGGGCAAGGGCCGCGAACTCCTTAGAGCTTTGGAGGCATGATTTTGATAAAACTTTGGCTTATGATAGTTAAATTAAATTGTGTTTAGGCTTTGGAAAACTATGGAAGTGATTTGATTGAAAATTGAAGTTGTTTTAAGTTTTAAGGCAATGAAACACATAAGGTGAACTGGATTCCTTGTGATCCAATGGCCAAGTAGAGTCTTAATTTTAAGTTATGAAGAAAGTATTAGAATTTAGTCTTGATTTATGTCTCAAGTTTGGAAGAAGTAAGCTTAGCTTTTAAAAACCTTGTTTTTTCAACTTAGTGCATTTTTCCAAATGAGTCTTAGTTTTAAAATCTTACTCTTTTAATTGTTTGTTATTTTTCAAGTGTAGGTGATTCTTTAAAAATATGTATTTCAAATTGTGTAGTCTAGTGAGAGTGTTTTGTTATCTAGGAGATTTTTGGGACGGCAGAGTCTAGGGAGTTAGAATTAATTTACGCCTAGGATTGTACTAAGTTATTTTGTGGTGTTAGGAATTGAGTTATCTACGTTCGTGCTGAATTAGGATAACGGCGTGCTGAAACCGTGACGTAACAACTTTGGTAAGGGCACTTCACATTCTCGGTGTTTATGTTTTGTATAGTATGTGTAAGGGCTACTTCTAGTCAAGATACGATTTAATTTTATTTCCTAAAGCAAAGAAGTCTGAGAAGCTCAGGGTTCAAAGTGAGGGTCTCGTACCCCTTCATTTTTATTGTTTAATCTTTATACTGAATTATCTCGTGGGCTTGGCTAAAAGTGGTTGGTATTCTGACTCCGACCCCCCACACTTGTTTGATTATCTCTTTGTAGCTCCACCGAGTTTCAAAGGGATGAACTGTGTTTTGATGCCGATGATTGATTGTGATATGAGTCTGTTGGATTGAATTGTGTTGTTGTGTGATATTGCTGATTGAATATTTATTTGATGTGAGTGTTGAATATTTATTTGATTCTGCTTAATTGAATTATCATATGAGTTGATATATTTATTGGGGTTGTGGAAGCATTATCGTGATGTTTTTGAACTTCGATCCGAATAACCTAGGGTGAGAGGAGAGCCCAAAGCTACGGCTGATATTCGGCAGCTTAGTTAGACGTCATAATGTCAAGGAATTCGATTTGAATATCCT
The DNA here is from genome assembly GCA_037113605.1 of Calophaca sinica. Lineage (NCBI taxonomy): Eukaryota > Viridiplantae > Streptophyta > Magnoliopsida > Fabales > Fabaceae > Calophaca > Calophaca sinica. Next base: position 43,614,741 of record CM073734.1, read on the forward strand.
AGGGTAAGGGGAGTGCCCAAGGCTACGGCCGGTGTTCAGCAGCTTGTTCGGCGTTATTCTGGAATTAAAACTGCACTGGCATATAGTTGAGTCAATAGGATTTGGGTGCATCCTTATTGATCTATTTTGAATGTTGTTGACATGACTGATTATATGTGTTGGAGTATGTGGTTTCATGTATGTGATGCTGTATAAAGATAGGCTGGTGTACCTACTACTTTTGAGTTATCTGGTTTATTTTAAGAAGTTGACCCTTGCCCGTGGTTCTTTCAATCAATGATTATAACCCAGATCATAAAGACTACAGAGCGTTCGTGGTTGCGGGCAAGTATAGCTGAGGGTAGTCTTACCGGTTTATCTGTCAGGGTATTTGTGGTAACTTACTAGAAGTCTAGTAAGGGACGAAGCATGTCGACCAGCTATAGGATGTTTGCAGTTCATTTCAATGTTGTAATAAATGCAATTTTAGTTGCAAAACTTGGGGTGTAATTTGTGTAATGCTTGAATAAATTATGAGTATGATTCTGTGGTTTTATTTTGATGTCCTTATTTATGCACCTTCATGTTTCTAAAATCGCTGTGATATTCTAAAAGCTCTTTAAAGAAGTTTTAAGAAAAAAAATAGAACCAATTTTTCAGAAACCGTGCAAGCAGAGTATCTTGCCTTTCAGAAATATGTCAACGTTCGTAATAAATGTTAGTTTAGTAGCACTCCGGAAACAGGGTGTTACAACAACCACATCAACAAATAACAAGAAATAAAGGGGAATCTTCCTCCAAAATCATCCTAACGTTCGCAGCTTCCTAAGGTAGAAATGGAAGGAAGTGCAGCTCGCACACACAACCCACTACTACATGGCTTAGCTAGGAAAAGAATGGAAGAAAAAATGGGGTCTTTGGAAATGATCTAGTTCGTGGCGCACCAGGAGAGAAAGAAAGGTATGAAATCTAGGTTTTCACTCTCTCTCTCTATACCACCACCAAAACCAATAATGCTTAACTATTCCCTCTTTTTCTTTTTGAGTGTGGCCGACCATGCAGTAAAAAGAATCATTCAAAATCTCTTTTTTTTTTTTTAAAGGCCGGTCCGATCCAAATGAAGGAAGGAATATGTTACCAAGTGACTTCAAACACAAGAGGGGGGGTGAATTGTGATAGCGGTGCTTATATAAAAAATTACAGATAAATTACTGAATTAAAAAAAAAAACTTGAAAGAAATAAATTGCGAAACGATAAATAACTTGAAGAATAAATTGCAATAAATAAATGACAGAAAATAAATGACCGAAAAATAAATAAAGAACAAAAATAAATAAAGTGCTTGAATGATAAAGAGACAGAGAGCAAAGAAGAGCACGCAGAAATTATACGAGGTTCGCCACCAAACACCCCCGTGGCCTACGCCCCGTCCCCCAAAGCAAAGCACTATGGGATTTTCACTAAATCACTAGCTTTTAAATCAGGTTCAGCTAGAAACCTTTACAACTCTATACCAAAGCAATACGTTCAAGAGATATCACCTCTCTATGAACACCTTGGGATTCCTACCCAAAAAGAAATGATTTTCGCAAATAAAATGAGATGAGAAAGATACACTCAATAGTGCAGATATAACAAATTGAAGCTCAAATAATACAACTCAAATTATGTAGAATAAAAAGAACTCTCAAAAAAATTGTGCTCAAATAAGTGTGAGTGATGGAGAATATTTGATAGAGTTTTGGCACAAAGAGTAAGTGAGTGTATTGTTTAAAAACATCAGGTGCTGTTGCTTTTATAGGCAATGGAGGAGCGTGTAGCATTAAAAAATTTGCCCGTTGCATTTTGATTATTAAAAGGATAATTTGTCCGCTAAAAGATTAAAAGGGAAATCGCCTGCTATGCTTTGATTATGAAGAATTTGAAAACACTGAGACGGAAATGATTCTCGGACACACTTGGAGTTCGACATCGTATTTCCATACGACCTCTCCCCACTCGGCATACGACCTCCTCATTTCGGCATACGACCTCTTCACATTTCAGCCAGACACGACCTCCTCACACTCGGCACGCGACCTCCTCACAAATTTCTAAGACGAGAATATTTTCCAAAGAAAACTTGAAATATTTTCCAAACAATATTTTGAATACAACTTAAGAATTTTTCAAAATACTTTGTGCCTAAAAATAATTTAGGAAAAATTATCATAAAATCAATTTTACAATAAAAATCATTTTGTGAGTGTGTGATTTTATTTTAATTGAGAGCTTTTTATTACTACTTACAAATAGTCTTAATAAAAATAAATAAATACCCAAAACCCAAAGACTTGAGAAACTATCATTCTTGATATGCCTTGGTATTCTTTTCCACTTTTTGCACGGTTGACTATTTGCAAAGCTCCCTTTGTCAATCATCAAAACCATCCTGTCAAGGCATGTATTCACAGACTCCCCCTTTTGATGATGACAAACATCTCATGGAGGGAATTTAGTAAAATATAATCATGATATAGCAATGAGATATAAGCATTGTTTTTCAATAAAAGATATCGAGTTTAAGCACAATATTTAGAAAAACTCCCCTCACAATATGCATAATATAATTTACTCACTTTGAATCATAACACTCTCCCTCTTTTGTCAACATCAAAAAGCGGAAAAGATTAGAGGGAAAGGCATGTAAAACGTATGCATATACGTGTAACTAGATGGCTAAAAATAATAGAGTATCAAGGGTTCAATGAAGCATAAGAAATCCTTGGTAAAAAAATTATTCAGGGAGATAGCAAAAATAAAGCACTAGGATAAGAGTTACTAGTCCTCGTTCAACTCATTCTCATCATCAATTGTTTCCTCATCTTCACTGATATTAAGCGCATAATTGTTTGCAGTTAACATAACCTGCACAAACTTTTATTTTAACGATTACAGGAAGGACGGTTGCATTTGTCCACTTTTAGTCTTGGTAACAGAACCTGCATAAAAATGTTAGCACACTCCAACGCCCAAGTTAGAACTTATTCATAATAAAATTCACTCACACGCAGTCATTCAATGCATGATTGATCTAAAATTCCTAACTCGGTTCTTATAAAAAAGAAGTTTTCTTTAGGCAAAGGTTTAGTAAAAATATCTGCGAGTTGTTTAGATGTTTCCACAAACTCAATCACACAATCTCCTTTTTGAACATGATCTCTAATAAAATGGTGCCTAATTTCTATGTGTTTGGTCCGGGAGTGATAAACCGGATTTTTCGTGAGGTTTATGGCACTAGTATTGTCGCACTTAATTGGAACAGTTTCAGATTGATTCCATAATCATTCAACCGTTGTTTCATCCAAATGATCTGCGGCACAACAACTACCCGCAACGTGATTCCGCTTCAAAGAAGGGACAAAGCCACACCGCTTGTTTCTTACTATGCCATGAAACCAAGGCATTCCCAAGTAAGTGACATGTCCCACTAGTGCTTTTTCGGTCCATTTTGCAACCCGCAAAATCCGAATCCGAGTACCCAATAAGTGTGCAACAAGACCTTTGGGGTACCATAAACCCATAGTTTGTGTGCGGTGAGATATCTCATGATGCTTTACCGCTAAGAGATGTGATTCCTTAGGATTTGCTTGAAAACGTGCACACATACAAACACTAGACATAATATCCGGACGACTTGCAGTGAGATAGAGAAGAGATCCTATTATACCTCGATACTTACTTACTTCGACCGACTTACCACCTTCATCTTTGTCAAGATAGCATGATGTGCTCATTGGAGTTGAGATTTCTTTGGCGTTGCTCATTCCAAATCTTTTAAGCAACTCCTTGCAATATTTGGATTGATTTATAAAAATTCCTTCTGTTGTTTGTTTGATTTGAAGACCAAGGAAGTAGTTGAGCTCTCCCATCATGGACATTTCAAACTCACTTTGCATGATTTTGGAAAAATCTTCACACAAGGACTCATTAGTAGCACCAAAGATGATATCGTCAACATAAATTTGAACAAGTAAAATGTCATGATTTTTGTGTTTAATGAAAAGAGTGGTATCAACTTTTCCTCTTTCAAAACCTTTTTCAAGTAAATATTTGCCCAACCTCTCGTACCAAGCTCTCGGAGCTTGTTTTAAACCATATAAAGCCTTTTTCAATTTGAAAACATGATTTGGAAATTTAAAATTTTCAAAACCGGGAGGTTGATCAACATATACTTCTTCTTGAATAAAGCCATTAAGAAATGCACTTTTAACATCCATTTGAAAAAGTTTGAAATCCATGATGTGTAACACCTGAGGACGAGATCACGAGTTCGACCTCGTATTAGGACGTCGGATCGAGACCTCGTGTCGAGATCTCGTGTCGAGACCTCGAACCAAGACCTTGTGTCGAGATCCCATGCCAAGATCACGTGCCGAAGTCATTTGCCGAGCTGAGGAGACCGCGTGCACTAGCTGTTGAGCTGAGGAGGTCGCGTGTCGAGTGGATGAAGTCGCGTACCGAGCTGAGGAGGTCGCATGTCGAACTGAGGAGGCCGCGTGCCCGAACTCGTGTTAGAGCCTTGTGCGCTTGCACGAGCACCCTGGTCGACATCGTGTCGAGATGATGACACTTGTATTTTTACGAACGTTATTCAGCGTTATTAATATATTGTTTGTAATATTATATTGTCGGCTTGCCGTTCTCGACGCGGTGTTGTAGATCTGAACCTATAGCTTAGAGGGTAATCATGAGAGAGTAGCGATTAGATGGGTAGATTGACTGATGGGATTGGCATCTCATAGCTGGAGTTACGATAATGCCCTTCTCTCACCAGCTGTATATCACGATCAGTTTTCTCAAAACACTCACTTTCTCTTTTCTTCTTTCTTCTTCCTTCCTTCTCTGAGTTCCTCTTTCTCTCCAAATCTCCATCGAAGAACCTTGAGTTCCATCGAGCTTCTGCGTAAATTTTCTTCATCAATCTTGTTCATCATCATCTTCTCGACATATACATCACCATCTCGACCACCATCTGAGGTATGAAAAACAGATTTTCTCTTCCTTCATGCTACTGTTTAGCGCCGTTTCTTCCTTCCATTTTAGCCAGTTTTATGCTTCCAAAACATGTCACATTGATAGGTTTTCTTCTTCACGATATTACCTCCCTTTCTAACCGATTATTTGGGCTTGTAAAACAAATTTTCTTCCTCTGATTTCTGCAATAGGCAGTGCCCAAAAACCCTTCCTTTTTGGTTTGTTTCGATTTCTTGTTTTTCGTTTGTTGCTTCTGGTTGTTGTCGTTGTCGATTTACCTGTTGTAGCATCAGATAACCTTTTTCATGAACTTTTGATCGAAAACCCTAACTTTGTAGTTAAGATTGGGGTTATGAGAGCTAAGTGTTATTAGAACCCGTAGATCGAACTAAGTTGTGCTTGTTTTAGGAAGTCTGTTTCCCGAGATCGTGTGATTTCCGAACCCGAGGACGTGGAAGCAGTAGGATCCAGATCGAGAGCTGTACGTGTCGAGGTCGACTGAGAAGCGTACGTGTCAAGGTCGATTGAGGACGGTACGTGTCGAAGTCGTTGTCGAGCTCGTTTGAAGATAGCCGTGTCGAGGTCGTTGTCGAGCAGCTTTAGCTCGAAGTTCGGTAAGGGCAACTTTTAGACATTATTAAGACTTTATTTTATATGTTATTGTGTATGGATTCCTTGATTGGTGTCGAGCTTGAAATGTTGTGAATTGTGAATTGCTGTGCAATTGCGTTTCTTCATGCAGAATGTTTTTATTGCTTAAATGTCGAATTGCGTTTTCTTCATGTTAAGCATGCTCTCTTTATTTGATATGTGATCAAGTAATTTTATGTGTCACTCTTTGACTGCGGCGAGCTAATCATCGAGTGAGAGAGCTAGGGAGTCGTATGACGTTTTTGAGCCGGACCCAGATAACTGAGGGTGCTAGGTCCCCTTTTTGTTTATGGTGGATTGGCTAGGCGTTGCATTATCAGTTTGGGGATGGACCTGCTGTTAATGAATGGAATTCGGTTTGGGGATGGACCTGCCGTTTACCTATTGCGTCAGTTCGGGGATGGACCAGCTGACGATATTTCGGAATAAGAGTCGAGTCGAGTCTAGAGTGAGATGGTCGAGTCACGTGTGGTGATTGAGATACATTATTGTGTTGCTTATTTCTTTATGTCGTGCTTATCTTGTATTGTTGAGAAGTTGACCTTTTCCCGTGGTGCCTTCAATCCATGACGGTTACCCAGGCGATGTCGAGGGTGCAGGGAACTCGACAGTAGATGATGGCGAGGAGGAGGTCGACGAGGAGCAGGGCGACGACCTATATTTGTCGTGATTGATTTTGTTGCTGGATGTTGTTTTTTTTGATGACTGTACCTTATTTTTCTTTTGGAGTAGTAGGTCGTGACCAGTTTGGGCAGTATTGTTTTGTCATTTCAGGGTAGACTGGCGGTTTACTTTTGGAGCAGCCCCCTGCGTGGGAGTCTGCCGGAAGTACCCCCAGGGTATGATTGCTCTCTTGAAGTCGTCATACCTTAGGTGTATTTTCTTTGTACATTTACTACTCTGTATTTTGTATACATTATTATTTCGAGTGGTATATATGCATGTATGTTTTATTAGAATTTATGTCTTGTGTCTTAGTTGCACCATGTTTTCGAAAAGCTGTAATTACTCTGATGTGCACGAGTTGGTTTTATAAAAAAAAATAGACCGTACTTTTAAAAGGCACAAGAGTACCGTTTTAAAACACATCTCATACAGGTTTAGTTGAGCTCGGTAACTCGAGCTCGGTATATTGAGCTCGGTAGCGGTCCGGAAACGGGTCGTTACATGACGCATGCAAATGCGAGAAGCATGCGAATAACTTCTAATCTAGCCACGGGTGCATAGGTTTCATCGAAATCTATGCCCTCTTGTTGGTTATAGCCTTTTGCAACAAGTCTAGATTTATTTCTAACAATGATACCGTTTTCATCAAGCTTATTGCGAAAGACCCATTTAGTCCCAATGACTAGGTGATCTTTAGGCCTAGGGACAAGTTCCCAAACATCATTTCTCTCAAATTGATTTAATTCCTCTTGCATAGCAAGGGTCCAATGCTCATCAAAGATGGCTTCATTGACGTCATTTGGTTCAATTTGAGAGACAAAGGCCATATGATGACATGCATGATTAAGAGAGTTTCGAGTCGTTACCCCTTTTGAGATATCACCTATTATGTTGTCAAGAGGATAGTTCTTTGAGACTCTCCATTCCTTTGGAAGATTTGAGTGAGAAAGTTCTTGAGAGGGTTGAGGCAAGGACTCTTGATCCTCCTTTTGAACTTTTGATCTCTCTTGTTCCTCTAAATAGGTATCTCCTAACACTTCTGCAAGATCATCAACACTTTCTTCATCAAGATTTGGGGTTAGATTCATCAAAAGAAACATGCACAGATTCTTCAACAGCTTAAAGTACGTTTATTAAAAATTCAAAGGCTTTACTAGAAGTGGAATATCCAAGAAATAAACCTTCATCGCCTTTAGCATCAAATTTACCAAGGTTATCTTTACCGTTATTTAGAACAAACCACTTACATCCAAATACGTGAAGGTGGGAAATGTTGGGCTTCCTCCTTGTAAATTTCATAGGGCGTTTGTTTTAGAATAGGTCTTATGAGGACTCTATTCATTACATAACATGCGGTGCTTACTGCGTCGCCTGAAAATACTTAGGAAGGTTGGTCTCATTGAGCATCGCCCTCGCAAGCTCTTCAAGAGACCGATTTTTCCTTTCCACCACTCCATTCTCACTGTGGTGTTCTAGGTGCGGAAAATTATGCTCAATTCCATTTTCAGTACAAAAGGCCTCAAATGCCTCATTTTGGAATTCCCCACCGTGATCACTTTGATGGATACTATGTTCATTCCTTTTTCATTTTGGATAACTTTAGCAAGTTTTCGAAAGGCAGCAAAAGTGTCATTTTTATGAGAAATAAATAAGGTCCATGTATAGCGAGAATAGTCGCCCACAATAACAAGAGCATAGTAATTGCCACCAAAGCTTTTAGTTCTAGAAGGGCCAAATAAATCCATATGTAAAAGTTGTAAAGGCCGATTTGTTGAAACAATATTTTTAGATTTGAAAGAAGCCTTTACTTGTTTTCCCTTTGACATGCATCGCAAAGTTTATCTTTTTCAAAGCGGAGCTTTGGTAAGCCAATTACTAAGTCCTTTCGAACCAATTTATTAAGATGATCCATGTGAATATGAGCCATTCTTCTATGCCATAGCCAAGATTCATCCTCTTTACTAATAAGACAACATGCATCATTTGAAGGTATTTTATCTAAATCAAGCATATAGATATTTCCAATTCTAGGTCCAATAACAATAACATTTTCATTTATAGAATCCATGACCATGCATTTTGAAGAATCGAAAACCACTTTGTTTCCTTTATCACAAAGTTGACTAATGCTTAGCAAATTATGCTTCAAACCATCCACATACAAAACATTTTCAATAGTGGGATTAGGACTCTTACCAATAGAACCAATCCCAAGAATTTTACCTTTGTTGTTGTCACCATACCTGACATAACCACTATTCTTAGGTACTAATGAGGAGAACTTGCTTTTGTCTCCGTCATGTGCTTTGAACACCGCTATCAAGATACCAATTTAAGTCCTTGGCTTTCAAGCACACCTACAACAACAGATTAATTTTTAACCTTTGGTACCCAAACTAAGTTGGGTCCAGATGAGGTAGGTTTTGGCAAAGTACCCTTTGGAATCCATATCTTTTGCCAACCACATTCTTGTTCTTTCTAATATTGCAAATGGAGGCAGTGTGACCATTTCTACCACAGTGAAAGCATTTAATGAAAGGGCTGCTTGAAGTGTTGTTGTGATTGACAAATTTAAAGGATTTTTCATGCGTTTGTGGATTATAACCCAAACCGGCTTTTCCAAAAGTACCCTTTTGTTTTCCCAATAGAATGTTTAAGTTATCCCTTCCCATGGTAAATTTGGCAAGGGTGTTTTCCAAATCTTTAATCTTGTTTTTCAAAACATTGCATTCATCACACTTGAAAGTATCAATCTTTTGGTTTTCACAAAAGGTGCAAGTAGAAACTTCAGTCACAACAACTTGTTTTTCCTTAAAAACTTCCATCTCTTGGTTTAAGAAAATAATTTTAGATTCAAGAGAAGAGATGGTTTTCTTAGAAGAAGAAATAATTTTTCGAAGTCTAGTCGTTTCATTATTTAATTCTTCACAAGTAATAAGCAGCTCATCATAAGTGAAAGGAGATTCGAGTTCAAGAGCACTTACCTCATCCTCCTCGTGTTTTGCCATGAGACATAAGTTGGCCTCCTCATTTTCTGATTTATCAGACGAGTCCATATCATTGTCATCCCAGGCAATGTAGGCTCTTCTTCCTTTTGATTCCTTTTGTGGTCTTCTATCAAATTTTTCGTTTTTCTTCTGACCATTACGAGGCGCTTCTGGGTTTTATATGTCCCTTTGACCACACTTGTAGCAAGTTGGATTAAAAGAAGTTCCTTCCTCATTTTTCTTTTGAGGATTTTGTACCTTGCCCGTTCTCCCTTTTGCCTCATGAACCTTTTGAACCTTCGAACCATCGACTTATGTCTTCCTCATTCTCATCTAGACTATCATTGTTGTCGATTCCTCTTTTCATTTACGATTGCTTTGAGAGCAATTCCTTTCTTTTTCTTATCACTTTCTTCACTCTCGTGAGTCGATTTAGTTCAAGTTCATGTTCCTGCAATTTTCCAAACAAGGTTGCCAATGATATAGTAGATAAATCTTTAGATTCAGATATAGCAAGAACCTTGGGTTGCGATTTCTATTTAAACATCTAAGAACTTTATTAATTAAATCTTCATTCTTCAAGACTTTCCCAAGAGCTCTGAGATGGTTTATTATATGGATGAACCTTTTTGCATATCTTGTAAGTTTTCACTTGGTTTCATCCTAAATAACTCATACTCATGGGTTAATGTGTTCATTCGAGCCCTCTTGACCTCCTGAGTACCTTCATGGGTCAATAGAAGGGTGTCCCACATTTCTTTAGCAGCCTTGCAATTTGAGACCCTATAGAACTCATCGTAGCTTAAAGCGTATGATGATGTTCTTAGCTTTCAAATTGTATTGGACCTTTTTCTTATCATCTTCGGTCCAAAGTGATCTCGGTTTGTCTACCACCGCATCATTAATTGATTGAGTGGGGACAAATGGACCATTTTCCACAAAGATCCCAAATATCAAGATCAACACCCTCAAGAAAGATTTGCATTCTATCCTTCCAATAACCATACCCCTCACCATTGAAAAATGGGGGTCTGTTCATGGAGGTTCCCTCGTTATTGTTTGAAGTCATTCTCTTGAGACGGTTAAGTCCTTTATACAAGAGTCTAGCTCTGATACCACTTGTTACCAAGTGACTTCAAACACAAGAGGGGGGTGAATTGTGATAGCGGTGCTTATATAAAAAATTACAGATAAATTACTGAATTAAAAAAAAAACTTGAAAGAAATAAATTGCGAAACGATAAATAACTTGAAGAATAAATTGCAATAAATAAATGACAGAAAATAAATGACCGAAAAATAAATAAAGAACAAAAATAAATAAAGTGCTTGAATGATAAAGAGACAGAGAGCAAAGAAGAGCACGCAAAGAAATTATACTGAGTTCGCCACCAAACACCCCTGTGGCCTACGTCCTGTCCCCAAAGCAAAGCACTATGGGATTTTCACTAAATCACTAGCTTTTAAATCAGGTTCAGCTAGAAACCTTTACAACTCTATACCAGAGCAATACGTTCAAGAGATATCACCTCTCTATGAACACCTTGGGATTCCTACCCAAAAAGAAATGATTTTCGCAAATAAAATGAGATGAGAAAGATACACTCAATAGTGCAGATATAACAAATTGAAGCTCAAATAATACAACTCAAATTATGTAGAATAAAAAGAACTCTCAAAAAAATTGTGCTCAAATAAGTGTGAGTGATGGAGAATATTTGATAGAGTTTTGGCACAAAGAGTAAGTGAGTGTATTGTTTAAAAACATCCGGTGCTGTTGCTTTTATAGGCAATGGAGGAGCGTGTAGCATTAAAAAATTTGCCCGTTGCGTTTTGATTATTAAAAGGATAATTTGTCCCTAAAAGATTAAAAGGGAAATCTGCCTGCTATGCGTTTTGATTATGAAGAATTTGAAAACACGGAGACGGAAATGATTCTCGGACACACTTGGAGTTCGACATCGTATTTCCATACGACCTCTCCCCAACTCGGCATACGACCTCCTCAGCTCGGCATACGACCTCTTCACAGCTCGGCACAGACACGACCTCCTCACAGCTCGGCACGCGACCTCCTCACAGCTCGACACGGAGAATATTTTCCAAAGAAAACTTGAAATATTTTCCAAACAATATTTTGAATACAACTTAAGAATTTTTCAAAATACTTTGTGCCTAAAAATAATTTAGGAAAATTTATCATAAAATCAATTTTAGAATAAAAATCATTTTGTGAGTGTGTGATTTTATTTTAATTGAGAGCTTTTTATTACTACTTACAAATAGTCTTAATAAAAATAAATAAATACCCAAAACCCAAAGACTTGAGAAACTATCATTCTTGATATGCGTCTTGGTATTCTTTTCCACTTTTTGCACGGTTGACTATTTGCAAAGCTCCCTTTTGTCAATCATCAAAACCATCCTGTCAAGGCATGTATTCACAGAATAGTCTCACAAAAGGTTGGTCCAAGCCCTCATCACCTATTAACACTAAGACTAAAATAGAACATTTTCTTCTGCACCATTTTATGAGTGAGTGGTCTGCCAAGTAAGAAAGAAGAAGTGGAAAAATGAAGTATCCAACTGCACTGGGCTTTCCTTTAAAGAAAATCTTCCATAACTCAAAGAAATAAGGGTAAGGTTTGATAAAAACTTTAGGTACTACCCAACATTAGCTAGACAACTCGTCATGCACTAAACCACTATCTTACCCCACTAAACCTCTAGAGTACATTTAACTGAGTCAAATAGGTCTCGCGTAAATTAAAATATCATAAGACATTTAGTTGACGCGTGCTAGAAAATAATTGTGCACAATATTTTCATTGGAAAATATGAATACGCTCAAAATAAATCAAGAATCACACAAGACACCACAAATATTCATAGCAGTACAAGAATACACTATTACAAAAACACAGATGTTAGGGCAAACATGTCACACTCTGAAAATCACGAAATATTATATATATATATATATATATTAAATATATTACATAAAAAAATACTTCAAACATCAATCATTTACGTGATCTATATCTAGGACCACTAATACGTCAACTATCATACAAAACAATAATAATATTAGTAACCGCGTCTCCTACAAACAATTCTGGAAACTCATCACCTATTTCCCTAAGGACTTAAGAGATTCATGGTGACAAAAGTCAACTAATCCATTGGTCTCTGTAATTTGCTCTTCTCCCTGCTGTCCTAGCAGGTCACATTGATCTTCCGTAGTAGTCTGTTGAGCAACAACAACTGGTACCCCTGCCATAGCTTGGCTACCTAAATCCTCTAATCCATCTCTTAATTATTAGCTTTAACAGGAAGAATTTCTTGTTTCGAAGGTATTGGATTCTCAAAAGGTTTTACAACCTCATTAAAACCCCACAACAAGTTTGTATCTCAGCACATATTGTTTCAATTAAGGAACAATCCAAACAATTACAAGTAGAGTTACTCCACTTGAGGAACAAACAAGACACAAAAGCACAATTTGACCCCTCATAATCTTCTCTCTACAAAACCCAACACTTGACCAGCTATAGTTTCCTAACTCATAGTCCGGTTAGAACCGAACCACTATGATACCACCTTTGTAACACCTCATTCCTGGGGCACTACTACACTAATATTTCTGATAGAAGTTAACATATTTCTGAAAGGTGAAATACTCTGCTTGCATGGTTTCCTAAAATGTGGTTCTATTTTTTTTTAAACTTCTTTTAAAAGAGCAGTCAGAGTATTACAGCGATTTTAGAAACATGATGGTGAACAAATAAGGACACCAAAATAAAACCACAAGAACCATACTCATAATTTTATTCAATCACTGCACACATGACAATTCAAGTCTTGAAACATAATACATTTTGTAATTAAAGCAGTACACACCCTATAGCTCGTCGACACGCTACAACACTTACTAGACCTCTTAGTAAGTTCAACTAACACATAAGGCGGATAGCTTGATAGGACTATCCTTAGCTATACTTGTTGGCAATCTCGATCACTTTGTAGTCTTCATGATCTGGGTTACAATCATTGATTGAAAGAACCACGGGCAATGGTCAACTTCTTACACAAACAAATACAATAGCAATAGCAAGTACAATAACAATTCATATTATATAGATAGAGCATAATATACAATTCAATAAGAATGCACAAATGCTCTGCAAATGCCACTGCATACCACTGTTTATGATTCTGGAATATCACAAATGCCTATACCAAAAGGCTTATCGACTGGTCCGCTCATAGGTACACAGTTCGACTGGCTGGTCTGCTCACAAGTACACAACCATGGATTTTATCAGCTGGTCCGCTCATAGGTACACAGTCCGACTGGCTGGTTCGCTTGCAGGTACACAACCGGATGCTCCCGAAGGAATTTATACCACAATGCATGACAATGCCTTCCACCAACTCCAATGAACATATCATGCATATGTTATTTCAACATGCCATAATTAAATAACATTTAATTATCCGATACCAATCCAACAGCATATATCTTAAGCACAAATAAGCATATACGTAAACACGTCATGTTATCAATTCAGAATTACACAGCTCAACAATTCAACCAACTTGCATCCACATATCAATATTCAACAAACATAACATATAACATAACCCAAATCTCAGCATATAATACCAGACCTCTAAGTATATCTAGAAGTAGCCCTTACACTAACATACTATAACAAGTATTAAATGTGAAGCGCCCTTACACACGGTGCTTTCCTTCCAAAGCTACTAACTCCGCTCCGAAACGATCCCGAAGCAACTCTGAACTCTTCACGAACCTTAAGCACACAAACATACAGTCATTTAGAATCAAACCAAACTCTCTAAACCCATTAGTAGGCCGCGGCGTACACCAACAAATTGGGGGTTTCACTTCTAAAATTAATCCTAAGTCCTGCCCACACTCTCTAAGATTTTACAAGCATAAAACCAAAGCTGTGAGAGTTGAAACAATTTTTAGAAAACTCAAATATTATTAAATTATCAAAAGATTGAAGCTTTACACAAAAATTGAATCTTTAAAACTTGAGACAGATTTTAGAACTTAAACACTTGCAGCTTGAAAAGCTCACACTTTGATTCACCAAAATTTGATCTTTTAACTCATAACCACTCTTAATCATTTTTAACAAGAAAAGCTTCAAAATCCACCTACTAACATCAAACCATTTTTAGTCACTAAAAGCTTAATGCTTTATATTTACAAAATAAACACAAAACCACATACTCAAGAGCTTCCAAAAAATTATATTTTAGCAAAACCAAACTCGAATCACACACCCACACACACCACACATTGTCGGGTTCTCTTAGAAGTACAAAGAACTCACAAAATCTTTTAAGACACACACAAAAGCTCAAATTAACCCCAAAATTACTTTAATCTTTAGCAAAATTCTCCTCAAGCAAATCCCTAACAACTAGCCACTTCTATTTTATCAAAACAAAACCAAAACCATTTCCAACCTTATTCCCCACAACACAACAATAACTAAGATCAAGCTTCGAACATAACAAAAATCTTCTCCTAAACTCATTAAAACCCATGGCCTTGATGGCCAAGCAATCGAGAAGGATTTTCTTTTCGTTCCAAGCCAAAATCATCCACGAAAATTCCAATGGATATAATATAACACATCAATTTCATAATTTCATGACTAATTTCTAATTTCCCCCAAGTTGTAAAGTTAGGGTTCATGGAAAAATTGGGGAAATCCAAAAACAATAATGAAAGATGAAATTGCCCATGCAAATTTACAATTTAACTATCCAATTGCAAGAATATAACACAAATTTGAGATTACCTAAACAAATTTCTACTTTTCCCCAAATTTGGAAAATTACGGTTCATGTAAAATTGAGGAAAATACAAATTTGTTGGAAATCTTTACAATTAACCATCAATACCCCTTCTTTCAACAGAATCCATCCAACTAAAAACATTTTCCTACCTTGTTTCCCCACACCACCAACAACAACAAGTAATTAACATGAAAAAGTAAAAGAATCTCACCCAACAACATCTAGGGGGCCACGGTTTTGGCATTGAGAAAGCAAAAGGAAAAGCTTGTTTTTAAACTCACTTAATAGGCCATGGAGAAGATAACAATTAGAAGAAGACATTGGAAGAAAAAGTGATGGTGGAGGTGGGTATCAATCACACTGGAAGTGAGACAAAAGAAGGAATGGAACTTGCTTTGAAGTCTTACTAGGCACATGAAGAAAAATAGAGTAAATGAATGCGAAGGAGGGGGCCACGCTGATGCTATAAGGAGGAGGAAGGGGAAAAAAAATGGACTTGAGAGAGGAGCCACGGCAGGAAGAAAAAAATAGTAAAGGAAGTGGGCTTGTTCTCATTTGTCTTCACCCACACTTGAACATAAGAAAGGAGAATAGAATAGAATTAGGAATGAGAGACTAATTGGGGTGGAGGTTTCGGCTGGACAAATAATAGGAAGGGAAATAAAAACTTGATTCTAACTCTCACCTTACCAACACTAAAATAAGCAAGATAAAATGAGAATGAGATAGTTAAAAATGTGGGGGGGGGGGGGTTTGGTCTCGGCCTGATCATCAAGAAAAAGAGGGGTAAAAATTATTTAATCATATTGATAAAGCTTTAGCTCACATAGATTAGGAATTAAGATAAGATCAAAGTGGGTACTTGTTTTAAAACAATAAAAGAATGACACCTTACACATATAACTTGGAGACCAAGTAAAAATATAAATGAGTGGATGAGAATAAGGGAGGGAGTCATGTAACGACCCTCATTTTTTTATTATAATTTTTGTGGCAGTTATTTTAATTGATTTCATTATATGTTTGTGCATGAAAAGAGACTTTTAATTTAATTAAATGATTTTTTTTGAGAGTTGTTAATAAAAAGAAAGGGGAGGGCGTATAATGCCTTGGGCTAGCATCTTATATGCATAGTTATTTTCCTTTCCACCTACCTAGTGGGCCAACACCCATGGACTCTCTCCAACCCAACCCAAATAATAGAACCTAGGGCGTATAAAGGCATGTGACGCCTCAAGCCAAGCCCTAGCGCCTCCAAGCCTCTCTCTCTCAAGTTGATTCACTTGTTCCTTCTCCTTTCTAGCTCCAAACCCTAGCGCCACACAAGCTTGAAGGAGGCATTCCACGTTTTTCTTCTCTTGCATGATTCGATCACCAAGGTTAGGAGCAACTCCATCTTTGTTCTTCATCTGAAATTGGCAAACTCACCGTAGGATTGATTCGGAGTCATCATCATCCCTCTTTCTCTAAGGATTTTCGCAAGGACCAAAGGTAAGGGGGGGAGATTATTGAAATTGGGGATATTTGAGGGAATAGGTGAAGGGGTTGTCCTTGAACCCGTTGTGTGTTAATTAATTGAAAAAATTCTATTTTTCATGTATATACACGCTATGATTATTGTTTGAATAAATGATGTGGCTGCCATAGTTGTTCATAGATGTTTTAAGTGTTAGAAAAAATTCTGTTTTGATGCCTAGGATGTGGTTGAATTATTAGAGCACCAAATTAATATGTTCGTTAATTTTGGTGATGAATTCCAATGTTGAATTGCGCTTGAGACTATATAAATGATTAAAATAGATGCTATTCTATGGATATTGTTAATTGAAAATTTTGTAATAATTTAACTTGTTTCGTTCGTATTTTAATACGCATTATTTCTTTGTAAAAATGTTACCGTAACTATTTTGGAATTAGAGAACCGGGTTAGAGCCTTAAGAATTACTCCTAAATATTAATCAAGATTTTTGCCTAAGTGTTAGTCTTAATTGTGATGTTCCTAAATATTTAGAATCGAAGAAAAATAGGTGAAAACGTTTTAAAACAACAACGTAGCGTTGCTGTCCAGTTTTCGTTGCTGTTTGTTGTTTCTGTTTTGCTGCAGATTTTTAATTTGCTGTTTCTGTACAGTTTCTGCTTGCTGTATTCTGTGCAGTTTCTGTTTCTGCTGTTCCTGTTTCTGTTTCTGCGAAAATTGTGTTTCTGCTGTTTCTGTTTCTGCTTCTGCGAAAATTCTGTTCCTGCTGTGCTGTTTCTGTTTCTGTTTTCTGTGCGTAATCTAATTACATGACTAATTACATGTTGCTGTTTTGCCTCTGTTTTCTGCAGATTTGAATTATATGATTTAAAGATAAATATTTCTATGACAATTCATAGATTCCCTGTAATTATATTCTATAATCCATTTGTTATTTTGTGACAATAATTGTGAAAAGTCCACACTTGTGGCAATGACCTTGAAAGGATAAATGACCTTTTGTGCAAGTCACCTAGCTATTAGTAGCCATAATGGGACTTGAGTCATTCCTTGTGAGATGATCCTAGCCATATGGGCCATGATGGATTGTCGATGAAAAATTGAACTATGACGTTCGGAGGAAACCCGACCTTGTGTGTTTGTTTGTCATACAACCCTTGTAACAGGATGGGGGGAAGCACCATTGAAATGAAAGGTGGAGGCCATTATGAGTGAGCTCACAGGCAATACCTCGGCCTAGAGGGTGAGAAGCCGAGTTTGTGATCCCTAATAGTTTGAGTGTCGCGCCTTGACTGGGACCACTTATCGACTTAGCTACCCCGACCGCCACCGACATTATCATCCCTAGTTGAGAGTATGTGGTAATAGAGTAAAACACCCGCGAGGTGATCTCTAATAAACCAAATATGTACTCCTAGGAGACTTCCCAGAGTAGTAGATGGTACCACATGCATAAGAAGTAGTGATGTTAGCATCTGCATTATTTTCTTTTGATAATTATGTGGCTATGAGAAATGATGAAATTTGTCTGCGTGCATTTGTAGATGATATGAGATGTTGTTACTACTTTATGTGAATAATGTTGTTACTACTTTATGTGAATTGATTGTTATAGTGTGGTGTGTGTAATATATATATATATATATATAAATATATTATTTATTTATTCACCTTTTTCTCTCCAAATATCACTTTAACTCGATTTCAACGTACTCACCCCTCTATGGTTGTTTGTCTCTTGTCCTCCTATTTTCAATTGCAGACACTACTAATACCAGGACACGTAGCTAGTGGTGAAGGCCTTTTCTGCAGAATTATTTTATAGTTTTAATTCGAACATTTTCTGATTGAGACGTTGAGTCATTTATGTATTTTGTTACTGTAGTGTAAGTTGGGCTAAGTCAAGCTCTGAGGCTGTGTGACACAAGTTTTTCTTTTATTTGGGGGTTCGTATATCGCTTGGTTTTATTTTTATTTCACAAGTTCAAATAAGATTTCTTAGAGAAGTACTTACTATGCTTGTTGTTACTAAATATTTGCAAACTGAATGATGTCTGAAATTGAATTACTCATCGAGTTATCCGTTGATCCTTTTTATATTTTATTTAAATTATTTATCGTTACTTCTTTTATGAAAATAGATAATTTATTTTAATTCCGCAACGACTATTATATTTTTTTTTTGTTCAGTTTACCGAATCAAGATCAATTTGATGTATCTATTTATTTATTTATTTTCTTATTTATTTTTATTTAACGATTTTCGAAACGGGGATTAGAGTGTCACAAGTCACACTGGACATAAAAAATAGGAGAGGAAAAATTAAATTAATGAGGGTAATTTACTAGGCTCTCAAAATGGTTTAAGATAAGAACTACCAAATTAATCACCAAAGGTGTGACACCGAGTCACTATAAAGCAAAATCTTAATCTAATCAACAAGTTTTAACATCTAATCTCTCTCTTCTCATGATTATCCCCTAATCCTAGAGTCTAGAATGTACTAAAAATACGACGTCGAGTAATCGCGTTACCGATTAGTTCTTCTGCCGATTAAATCACGAAAATTAATTTACTTAGAAATTAATTCACCGCGTGATAATATTTACCATAAATAAAAAAACAATTAAAAACACTCAAGTATCATCACTACAAGTTACATTTTAGTTTTTTATCGAAATTGGAGTTCATTTTAAATTTTTATTGTTGATAAAGATTACCCGATAATTCAAAATACGGCGAATATTCATAAGAATTATTCGACGAGTGTTAAATCATGAATTGATATTAAATATTAATTCTTAAATTAAATTCATCTTGATTTAATTCAATCACTTTCTTATTCAACACAAAAATACGCGTTACCGCATCAAATAGAAAATTTATATAAAGTTTATTTGATGAATTCACCTTAAAAGCAGCATACGTCTACGCTGTCTATTAATTTGAATTGACATCATAAATAATAATTATGTATAATAAATAATTTATTATACATATGTAACACCCGCACCTCAACATAATTGAAAGTACGACAAATTACATTAAGGCACAGGAATTACTAAGCATTTACAAACTTGATTACAGTAATCCAAGTCATAAATTAAAATTAATTCATTAATCTAATGAATTGATTACATATTATACATAACTTGGAATATAAAATTTCCATCACAATATAAAACTACCCTATGAGTCCCAAGCTTGGAGCTTCGGCTCATCGTCTTCAGTACCTGCTTATCTGAAAACAAATAAAAAGAAAAGGGTGAGATTATAAATCTCAGTGAGCCCTTCACGGACTCCTCACCGATCTCTCGTCCATCCTTACTAGCCTAAAAAGACAAATTCAAACGCTACTTCTTTAGCTATATCTAGCACAACTAACCCAATGCTACGTAAGTGCCAACTTCCTTAACTAAGAACATTTTGTTCCTCTTTACTTACTTACTCTATACTTAACACTTCATTGCTTTTCTTTATATCATTGAAATCAATCTTATCACATCTCTTTCTACTTCTAGGCACCATTACTATGTAATAATTAAGCGACTAGGGATGTGCTATCCAAGATTTCATACAACTAACTAAGCTAATTCCGAATACATATATATATATATACACATACAATGAATTCATAAACTAAACATCACTTCACATATTATACCATTCATAAGGAGATATATAATATGAGGCTATGCAATGTAATGCATTTTGTGTTATTGGGTAGTGTCGTAGGCTTCCGTCCCTAGACCCCAATTACACACTTTCGGTATGGTGGTTAGACGTCATAACCATCCAAGGGCGTCCCACTTGGCTAACCAAACCGATCTACTCCTTTAAATAGAGGAGTCTTGCCATGGACTTTAGCTTATGCTTATGATGATGCTTGTATGCATGTTCATAGAAATGCAACTTAGCTAACTAGGATTTATTAACATCATCCTCATTACATAACTATTCAAGGAAATTACAACTATTTCTATGAATCAAGCTTACATTAATAGTATTCCCTTTCTATCTAATGACTCCAAATCATGAACACTAATACACACATTCTTCCTATCACATCCTTTTCCTAGGGTCCTCTCTTTGACCTCTATGACTTAAGCTTTATGGCTCGTTGACAAGCCTCACAATTCACCAAATTAATGGACAACACATACATTAACTCATCCCTTGAAACTCTATGGAGTTCTCAAGAGAGAAAACATCAAACATACATTCAACTGTGGGGGGTTGGGGGCAGTCGCCAACCTCTTTTAACCAAACCCACTACACAATCATAACAATCATAACAATAACAACTCAACCTCTTATAGGTATTTAAAACCTAACTTGAACCTAAGGTTCACATATTACTAAAGGAAGAGAAATTCCTATATGTGGGACTTATGGGTGCTTGAAGAACTCACCTCTATTCTTCAAGACATTGAGTTAGGAAGGTTGAACTTTGGACTCTTTGCTCCTCTTCAAGCTTTTCCCTCTTTGCTCAACTTGGGGCTTCTCCAAATACTTCTCAAATCTTGATCTTCAACCTTCAATCTTCCTTCTCAATCCAAGAACTTGAGCCATCCTTGCTAGAGCTTGGTCTTCTCCCCCTTATTCTTCTCCAAATTCGTGTTTCTTCTTCTTCTCTCTAGGGTTCAAACCCAAATCTTCCAAATACCCAAATCTCAACTCTCAAACTCTCCATTTAGGCAAGTGATTGAAGAAATCTAACATGAATCTCTTCAATCCTTCTCAAAGGGTGAAACCCTAGCTCTCCTCTCCTCTTTCTCCCTTCCCTTTCTCTTCTTTTCCTTCCCTCTTTCTTTATTTCTCGCGTTACGCTCATTTGAAACAGCGCTTTTAAAGACTTCAAGTGTGAATCGATTCACAGCATAGTGTGAATCGATTCCCACAGTGTAAAAATGCCTGAATCGCAGCTTTAATGAGTGAATCGATTCCTGCATGCGAGTCCCAGTGGCCTGTCTTATGTGAATCGATTCCTGACTTCTGTGAATCGATTCCCACTGCTAAAATTCGATGCCTATGGATTTTTAATGCTGTGAATCGATTCCTGGGCTATATGAATCGATTCACACTGCAGAAAAACCAGAAAACTTAGTTCTAACACCAAACCTTGAGACTTTCTTCTCAAATTAACTTCCATAACTACAATTCAACACCTTTAACCATCTTAGGATTAAATCCAACTTATTCCTCAACTCATCCCATTAATTTTCTTATCATAACTTTGTGTAATTATATTCACTCACTTTAAAGTCAAATCAAGCTTGAATACAATCACACAATTCTTCTCATAACTTATTCTCAACTTAGCTTAGAAATTTGGGGTGTTACACTACTACCCACCTTTTAAAAAATTTCGTCCTCGAAAATTACTGCATCCTTCATTGGAACTTCGACTACAACTTCCTTCCATAGCCCATTCCATCCATTGGAAAACCTAGAAACGATTAACTCTCATAAAGCATTAATCGATTAGATTAGTTGCGATAGCGTTAACCGATCACAGACTAAGCTCTAACTGATGAATATAATTTAATCGGTTGAAACGGTGTGTGTGTAACTGGTTAAGTGAAATCACTCTAAGCACTAATCGATAGAATACTTGCAATCGTGAATGACTCTAGGTATCCTCCGATTAGGTGGTAACTCACATCCTTACTAACTTCAAATCTTTCCCTCATGAGATAGGTTCTCACTTCTAGACTCCCTATGTAGAGTTAAGGGTGTAGGAACTTCTCAGCGTTGGCAATATGGGATGCGAACAGAGATTTACCTACATGGAACCTCGTCCCCAAACCACGCCTTTCTTTCTTACCTCATCCTTCTGTATAATAAATTGGCTTTTGGTGCTTCCGCTGTGAACTCTGATCTTACGTCTTTTCAATGAATGAACTATTTTCGTCTTATTTCCATCAGATGGAATACTTTACTTGCAGTCTAAGAGTTTAACTCTGGTGCTGTTTTATCTTTCGGTTGCTCTTGACTGTTGGAAATTGTTACGCTTGCTTTTCATCGTGTGCTACTCACCTAGACATTCTGCCATAAGATAACATGTGCTTCCTCTGTAATCCTGTAGTAACCCACAGTCTCGCATAGCCATCCTCATGAAATTGCCACACGACATTTCTTAACTCGGTTCGGGTTTTCAACCCAACTGATGAGTCGCTTACTCATCCTCCTATACATGTTGAAGGTAGGTTAAGTATGTGGAGAATTCTTTGGATTTGTCTACACAATTCCCTGCAGACGTGCCTTTTGGTGTCAAGCGAGTGAATCTTTGCTCCTTCTATCTCTTCAGACTCCTTGGAAGGTACTCTCCTTCGAGTACTCCTTGGAAGTTCACCCAAAACAGCATCCAATACTATCGTTGGTGGTTTCATAACCCTTCATTGGGCAATTATCCTATCAAAATAGAATTGTCACCTAGAGGTAACTAATACATACCTTGAACAAAATTTTATTTTTCCATTCGTGATGTTCACTCTTATGTTACCAATGGAAATCCTTTCTTAGAGACCTCTTCCGCAACTACGGAGTTGATACTCATATTTAGCTCACTATACTTGGTCTTGCAACCGACTCGGCCTAGGAAACTTGAAACTCTAGGGTTGTTCAACTCTTGGGAGGTATCCGTTGGTCAAACTGACTTGATTCTCATTAGTTGATTACAAACTTTGTCTCACACGAGGTCTAAGCCTCACTTGGTTGGAGACTTAGCTTGCAAGTGGCTAGTTAGAATCACATCAGATCCAACCTAACGACTTGACTCGCAGTAACTTATAGTCTCAGATGTCCACCATATCCACTCTTAGATGAACTTTACTACTGCTCTCCTTCGCTTGATGGATTAACTCCCTTTCTTGATGCTTCTGGAATTAAACCAGAACCCACACGGCTCTATCTGATAGCGGTGTAAATCGACGCGTTTAATAACCAATGGACCAACCAGTATCCAGAAAATAAATCCTTGATATTCTTGGGGACAATCCACCTTATTGATCCTGTCTTATCCTCCTTACCCAATCTGAATCATTAGAAACCCTGGAAGGGATTAATCTCTATAGAGGAACTAATCGCTCAGGAAATTAAGTGATCTCATTACCCAATCACAGACTAAGTCTTATTCCAACTAATATTCTTACTTGGCTAAGGCAAAGTCTATAATTGGTCAATTGAATTCACTTTACGCACTGAACAATTAGATCGAATGTAGGCATCAATAACTTTAGGTTTCCGCTGACTCAGCTTTTCTTGAAACTTCTATAGTTTGAAGACTACATCTGATCCGATCCTCTGGAGTTTGTTGTTCCACTAAGGACACCGTTCCTTGAAGACTTAGAGTTTTCTTTCTGCTTCACTAGGGCAAGATCACCCTTGAGGACCCATACTACCATTTGGGCGTTGTAGCATATCGCCTAACCCCATCTTGTTCCTTACCCTTACCACTCCCACTCGGAACGCTAAGGTTCTCTCAGAGATTATCATAGGATTTCTATCGACCTAGGATCCACCTATAATCGGCTAGGTTAACCAATCCTGCTGAGACAGCAAGTGTTGAGTTCCTAACCGATTAGAACCGACCATCCTACTCGATTGAAATCCTACAATTAAGAGCACTTACTGTTAACTACGAAGGGCACTTGAATTAACTTGGGAATCATCATAAGATCTCAATCATTCTAGGATCCATTCATAATGGGTTAGTCGAAACAACTTGATAGCATAACCAGTGTTGTAACCCTAACCTGATTTGAAACCTCACAATTAAGACCCCTTACTTGCTCGCCATTTCCAATCACTTCCAAAGCGTCTCGGTTGACGGTACATGAATTACATGCTTTGTCTAGCCGAACCCTCACCACTATGGTTTCGACCACTCTTGAAACGTTCCTTAACTCTTGGTTCCGGAAAGGTGGGAACTTGTTTCCCTTTTTCCATATTCCGAAGGTTCTCACTTAATGAGAGCTCTTACATCCGCTCCTTCCTTGTTTGCGTCATCCTTATCCATCAAACTTCCTCAGAGTTCACGCTCCTATTCGATCTCCTCCTTCATCCGCCAGCTCCATCTACTACATTCTTCGTACACGGTATGGAGTATTAAGTTGATCAGGCTTAATATTCCATACTAAGCATAAGAATATGTAGAGAAGTTCTCGGACAAAGGAAAAATTCCTGATAACTGATTACAGTCCAACAAGGACTAAACTGACACTTCATAAACTAAGTTTTTACCAAACTAGTGACTCACAGTCCGATAAGATCGAACTGCTCTGATACCATAATGTAACACCCGCACCTCAACATAATTGAAAGTACGACAAATTACATTAAGGCACAGGAATTACTAAGCATTTACAAACTTGATTACAGTAATCCAAGTCATAAATTAAACTTAATTCATTAATCTAATGAATTGATTACATATTATACATAACTTGGAATATAAAATTTGCATCACAATATAAAACTACCCTATGAGTCCCAAGCTTGGAGCTTCGGCTCATCGTCTTCAGTACCTGCTTATCTGAAAACAAATAAAAGGAAAAGGGTGAGATTATAAATCTCAGTGAGCCCTTCACGGACTCCTCACCGATCTCTCGTCCTTCCTTACTAGCCTAAAAAGACTAATTCAAACGCTACTTCTTTAGCTATATCTAGCACAACTAACCCAATGCTACGTAAGTGCCAACTTCTTTAACTAAGAACATTTTGTTCCTCTTTACTTACTTACTCTATACTTAACACTTCATTGTTTTTCTTTATATCATTGAAATCAATCTTATCACATCTCTTTCTACTTCTAGGCACCATTACTATGTAATAATTAAGCGACTAGGGATGTGCTATCCAAGATTTCATACAACTAACTAAGCTAATTACGAATACATATATATATACACAAACAATGAATTCATAAACTTAACATCACTTCACATATTATACCATTCATAAGGAGATATATAATATGAGGCTATGCAATGTAATGCATTTTGTGTTATTGGGTAGTGTCGTAGGCTTCCGTCCCTAGACCCCAATTACACGCTTTCGGTATGGTGGTTAGACGTCATAACCATCCAAGGGCGTCCTACTTGGCTAACCAAACCGATCTTTGTTGGAACCTAAACGATTGAGAAGTTTAGACCCTCATCAATTTTGATGATAACAAAGTATTCAAGAGAACAGTTTATGTTCTAACATTTCTTGAAGTGTGCAGATACTAATAATACGTATATTCTAAGCCACTCAAGCAAGAAGAAAGTAATTCTCAAGAGAAGGATTCATTCCATGTGTCAGCATCCGGCTCATCCTTGTGAGCGTCTGGAATTTTATCTTTATGACACGACTTACACAATTGCCACGAGCGTCCGAACTTCCGATTCTGAGTGAGCGTCTGAACCTCACTTCTAATCACGTGTTAGTCACGTTGCTGCTCTACCTCTCAGAAGTTTCTGGAACGGATTTCAAAATTGATTCTGAGCGCTAAAATTGTTGTACGAGGTATCAAAGGTGACACCTTTAACTAGAAGACAAAAATCGTACAAGCAATTATGAAAATCAAGTACAAAAACGGTAATATGTACTACTGGCATATTCTCTGAAAAGAAAGAAAGAGACAGCATTTTGAATTTACCTCACTCAATGGTAAGGAGCCATTTTCACCGTAACGGTTATATCCTTGGAACTCCTATATATACCTCATGGTATCCATTGAAGAAGCAACAAATTTACTGTGAAAAAAGCTTGCTGAAATTCTGCTGAAATATTTACTGAGAACAAGCACTGCTTCTGTGAGCAACCAAGTCTCGTGCTAAGTCTCTGGACTACAAGAACTGAACTCAGCGTCCGACCCTTTTCTTTAAGAAAGTTTTTCTATTGTTGAGCTTAATCTTTTATCCTCTCTGTGAGAGTTATTTTTAACTGTATTTCAACTCACTTGTAAAAGTTTGTTTTGGCCTAGTTAAGGCTGTATCCTCAAAGGCTCGACCGCATCTTGAGTCGTTTGAGAAGTTGAGAGTATTGTCACAGACAAAGAGAATACTCTTGAGGAAATTGTAATCGATTGATTATAGTGGAAAATCCTTCAGAACGAAGGGACTAGACGTAGCTACCAGTTTGGTAGTGAACTAGTATAAATTTCTGTGTCTCTTGCTTTACTGCTTTCTATTCATTTCTATCTTGCTGTGTTAAAAACAAGTTTTATCAAACTGCTTTTTCAGTGTCCGATTATTTCCAGCATCCGATAAACAAACAGTTTTGAAAAACTTGTGTTCTAAAGTGTTTCTAACTTAAAGTTTGCGAAAAGTTTTTAACACAATTCAACCCCCCTTCTTGTGTTCACGTTCAATTGGTATCAGAGCTCGGCCTCTTGGTTGAGCACTTAACAGTGTCAAGAGAAAAGATTCTATATTGTGAACATGTCTACTGAAGGTGGTCATATGAACCGTCCTCCTCTATTCAATGGAGAAAAATTTGATTACTGGAAAGATAAGATGAAAGCATTCCTTGAGGCACAAAGTCTTGATTTGTGGGATATAGTTGAAAGCGGATACATTCTTCCCGCTAATGCCCTTGGCGTTGCAATACCTAGGGAAAACTGGTCTGATGATCAGAAAAAGAGATATCAAACCAATCAGAGGGCCAGATTTATTCTCATCTGTGCTATGACAGAAAGAGAATATGATAAATGTGGCAAGTTTGATACTGCCAAAGAAATCTGGGATTCTCTTGTGTTGTCTTATGAGGGTTCTGCCCAAGTAAGAGAAACAAAGGCTAGCATGATGGTTCGCCAATATGAACTATTCAAAATGGAAGATGGAGAAAACATTGAAACTATGTTTGGAAGATTCCAAACACTTGTTCATGGGTTGCAGGCCCTTGGAAAAAGTTATACCACACCTGATCATGTGAGAAAGATTTTGAGAAGCTTGACTAGGCAGTGGAGACCCAAAGTCACTGCTATTCAAGAAGCAAAAGATCTAAATGTTCTTCGGCTTGAAGATCTTATGAGTTCCCTAAAAGCTCATGAACTTGAGCTAAATGAAGAAGAACCTACCAAGAAGAGTAAGTCTATTGCTTTAAAAGTTAATCAACATAAACCTAGTACTTCTAAAGCTTTTCAGGCTGAAGAAGAAGAATCAGATGATGAAGCTTCAGAAGGAGACTCTGATGGATCAGATGATGAGCTTGCATTCATATCTAAGAAGATCCAAAGAATGTGGAAGAAAAGAAACTTCAGAAGGAAGTTTCAGAAGAAAGATTCAAAGGACAAGAAGGAGAGCAAAGACAAGGACAAAGCTCAAGTCATTTGCTATGAATGTAAGAAGCTTGGACATTTCAAATTCGAGTGTCCTAATCTTAAAGAAAAGCCCACAAGAAGCTCCTTCAAGAAAAAGAAGAAAGGTCTCATGGCAACATGGGAAGATCTTGACTTATCCTTCTCTGAGGAAGATAAAGAAGAAGAAGCTCACATTGCCCTCATGGCAGACACTGACATTGACTCAGAAGAAGAAGTTGAAGAGGTAATAGTATATGATTCCTACTCTGAACTTCAACTTGCTTTTGATGATCTTCTTAAGGACTCTGCCACTCTCTCTACTGAGTATAAGAACTTGAAAAAGAAATTTTTAAAACTATCACAAGATTTTCATTCTTTACGTAATGAAAACTCTGTACTCAGTGAAGAGAACCAGAAGCTGAAAACTGAAAATCAGCGTCTGGTTGATAACCAGCGTCTGGAAGCTAACAAGCAACTGTGGTGAAAGCTCTCAAGCTAAGAGTTCTCAGAGTTACAGCAAATTCTAACTGCAAATCAAATGACTATGAACAAGCATTTCTAAAGTTTCTTGCAGAGTGTAACTCAAGCAAGCAAGCATCAATGATGCAGGGTGTCGATAAAGCGACAACTCATGGTCTTGGCTATATACCGATGAAACACTTTTGGAAAATAATTCAAGATCCGATAAATCCCATAGTCATAGTAAATGCTTACATTGTACTTACTTGCAATAAATCTGGTCATTTGAAAAGTGCATGTAATGTTTTTAAAGCTGCGAAGGATAAGCCTCCTTCAAGAACTAACAAGAAATGACCCAAAAGATATGGGTACCTAAAGATAAAATAGTCTATGTTGCGGACATGCTTAGCAAAAAGTCAACACACCAGTCTTGGTACTTAGACAAGGATGCTCGCGTCACATGACGGGAGAAAAACATATGTTCCAAGAACTAAGACCTAGAGAAGCTGGATTCGTTGGTTTCGGAGGAAACCGGAAAGGTAAAATAGTTGGAATTGGTCGCATAGGTAAAGGCTCTCTTCCTTCTATTGATAATGTTTTATATGTTGAAGGACTGAAACATAATCTACTGAGCATAAGTCAATTATGTGACAGTGGTTATAGTGTTGTCTTTACAGAAACTGGATGTTTAGTAAAAAGCAAAAACGATGGATCTATATTCTTTACAGCAAAGAGGAAACAAAATGTTTATAAAGTTGATCTTTCTGAACTTGAAAAACAAGATGTCAAGTGTCTTATATCTGTTGAAGATGAGCAATGGATTTGGCACAAAAGATTAGGTCATGCCAACTTGAGGTTAATCTCAAAATTAAACAAGCACAATCTTGTTAAAGGCTTACCAAATCTTAAGTACAAATCTGATGCCCTTTGTGAAGCTTGTCAAAAAGGAAAACAAGTTAAAACTTCCTTTTATTTAAAAAATGTTGTTTTAACTTCTAGACCACTTGAACTTTTACATCTTGATCTTTTTGGTCCCACAAGGACAGCCTCTTTAACTGGAAAGAAATATGGTTTAGTCATTGTTGATGATTTTACTAGATGGACATGGGTTAAATTCCTTGCCCACAAGGATGAGTCTTTTAAAGTATTTACTGTTTTCTGCAAATCAGTTCAAAATGAAAAAGGCATTTGTATTTCTTCTATTAGAAGTGATCATGGGGGAGAATTTGAAAATGAGAACTTTCAAAAATTTTGTGAAGAAAATGGCATCTCCCACAATTTCTCCTCTCCTAGAACACCTCAACAAAATGGTGTTGTAGAAAGGAAAAATAGGTCCCTCCAGGAAATGGCCAGGACCATGATCAATGAAGCTGATATTACAAAACATTTTTGGGCAGAAGCAGTAAACACAGCTTGTTATATTCAAAATAGAATTTATATAAGACCTATTTTGAATAAGACTCCTTATGAATTGTGGAAAGGAAGAAAACCAAACATTTCTTACTTTCATCCTTTTGGTTGTATTTGTTATATCTTGAATACTAAAGATCAGCTTGGTAAGTTTGATTCCAAGGCTGACAAAGGAATCTTTTTGGGATATTCTGAAAGATCTAAAGCTTTTAGAATATACAACAAAGAAACTTTGATTGAAGAGTCCATTCATGTCAAGTTTGATGATAAGAAGCCCGACAATCGCAATGTCGAGCTAGATGAGTTATTTTCAGATTTAAACCTCGGTGACAAGCCAGGACGGTGAATATACATCTTCATCATCCGGTGGTAACAAGACGATGAATTCTACTCAGCGGAAGTGAAGCAAGAAAAAGTCGAAGTACAAAACCAATCATCCAAAAGATCAAATCATAGGAGAACCTGGTGACAAAGTACGAACCAGATCCTCTTTCAAGGAGCATGCTGACTTTGCACTTCTCTCTGAGATGGAACCTAAGACGATTGATCAAGCGTTGGAAGATGAAGGGTGGATTCTAGCAATGCAAGATGAGTTAAATCAGTTCCAAAGGAATGATGTCTGGAAGCTAGTCACTCTACCAGAAGATAAGCAAGCTATTAGTACTAAATGGGTATTCAGAAATAAGCTTGATGAAGACGGTAAAGTTGTGAGAAATAAAGCAAGGTTAGTTGCTCAAGGCTACTCACAAGAAGAAGGTATTGATTTCACTGAAACTTTTGCACCTGTTGCAAGATTAGAAGCAATTTGCATTTTACTTTCATTTGCAGCACATCTTGAGATAACTTTATATCAAATGGATGTGAAAAGTGCTTTTCTAAATGGTTTTATAACTGAGGAAGTTTATGTTAAACAACCTCCTGGTTTCGAAGATATTGAATTTCCAGAACATGTTTTTAAACTTAAAAAGGCACTATATGGTCTTAAACAAGCTCCCAGAGCATGGTATGATAGACTAAGTTCCTTTTTAATGGAAAATGGATTTACAAGAGGTTTAGTTGACACTACTCTTTTCAGAAAAACCTCAAACAAGCATTTCATACTTGTTCAAATATATGTTGATGATATTATTTTTGGAGCCACTATGAAAGCCTTTGCAAAGAATTTTCTAAGCTTATGCAGGCTGAATTTGAGATGAGCATGATGGGAGAATTAAAGTTCTTCCTTGGAATACAAATCAAGCAATGCAGTGATGGTATTTATATTCATCAAAGCAAATACATCAAAGAATTATTGAAGAAATTCAAGATGCTGGAGTGCAAGCCTATGTGTAGACCTATGCATCCTACCTGCACTCTTAGTAAAGATGAAATTGGTAAGAAGGTAGATCAGAAACTATACAGAGGTATGATTGGATCTCTACTTTATCTTACGGCTTCAAGACCTGATATTATGTTCAGCGTCTGCCTGTGTGCTAGGTTTCAATCAGATCCTAGAGAGTCACACCTAAGTGCTGTTAAAAGAATATTTAGATATTTGCAAGGAACTACTAATCTTGGTTTGCTTTATAAGAAATCAAAAGATTACAAATTAGTAGGTTTCTGTGATCTTTGACTTTCTTTGGAGATCGAATTGAAAGAAAAAGCACAAGTGGAGGCCGCCAATTCCTTGGAGCTAATCTTGTGTCTTGGTCAAGCAAAGGCAAAGCACAATCGCACTCTCAACAAAGCAGGTTTAATACATCTCGGCCAAAGAAGTTGCGCTTCTCAACTTCGTGGATGAAGTATCAACTTGAAGACTACTTGATAAAAGAGAGTAACATTCCTATCTTCTCGTGATAATACATCTGCCATATGTTTTACTAAAAATCCTATATTGCATTCTAGAGCAAAGCACATTGAGATTAAGCATCATTTTATAAGAGACTATGTTCAAGGGTATTTTAGAAATAAAATTTGTAGACACCGATCATCGGTGGGTGACATATTTACAAAACCCCTTGCTGAAGATAGATTCAATTTTATAAGAAGAAATTTAAACTTTCATCTTATAAAAGAATGATTAATCTCAGCGTCTGATGATAAACTAAATCTCAGCATCTGACATGACGTAAGCATGTATGTGCATAAGCATCTTATCTATCATATGCATCATAACTCATCATCCGGTAAGTCGGTTGCGTGCGTCTGAGCACACCCACACGTGTCACACGTGTTAAGGATTCAAGCGTCTCATCATATCTACTGAGTCATGATTATTTACGTTTTCAATAAATCTTTTACTTTTATTTTGGCGTCCGCATTTAATGAAAAAGCGAATCTTTATTTTCTTTTCTTTTTGATTTATTTTTATAAGAGAATACGAAGCGATATTTTGAAAAATAACTGTAGCATTCTCCTTTAACTTTCCCACTACTCCACATTTTTCGCTCCACTCTGTGTGTTCTGCAAAACTGTACTCACTCTCTTTTTCTCTCTATCTCTCTGTGTGTGTATTTAAACCCTAAAACCTCCATCGCCTCCATCTCTCAACTGCAATCATGGCTGGAGTAACAACTTCTGAATATACAGCTATCTACGACACCATGACTGAAGGAAAAGTCTTGTTAGAAAATCGAGTTGATTTGGAAAACTTCAAGCTCTATGGCTTCGACTTCTACAATGGGTTCAAGGCAATGGGTCGAACAAGATTTCTTCTGGAACCCGGTTGAGGTTCTGGTGACTGCGATTAAAGAACTTTGGGGTAATGTTCGGTTACACAAAGGTGGCATCTTTGAAGGAACAATGAAAGGATTCAAGTTTATTTTTACCATCAAAAATATTTCTGAAGTTATTGGGTGTCCGTGTGAAGGCATCGTCTTCTATTCAGAATGGGCTGACGCATTTCATGGGATTGAGAAGGTAAATGATGATCTATTTGAGAACTACAAGCAGCTGAAAGAATCTGGTGAAACACCTACTGCCAAGAATCTGAAAAGTCATTTCAGAGTTCTTCATAAGATAATCACCAAGAGCGTCTTGTTGAAGGCTGGCTCTAGTGACATTGTCAACTACGAACAGAAATTCATCATGAGACACTTCATGGCTAGAAACAAGGTGAACCTGCCAAGGTTAATCTACAACAACCTGCTTAATGCCTTTGGTTAACTCAAGAAAAGGTGTTCTTGACAAGAAGAACACCTACAAGTTCATTCCTTATGGTGTCCTGCTCACCAAAATGATGATCAAGAATCTGGTTGTAAACAAGCTAACTGCTTTACCAGATCAAGAGAAGGCAAAGTATTTTGGTGCTGATAATATTGTGATTCCTGACACTTTTGGAGTCAACAGCCTGGTAAGAATGAAATTGCTCACTGGGTCCATGATCAAGAAGGTGAAAGTTGAGCAACAGGAAGAGGAAGCTGAAAAGAAAACCACCAGAAGCTCAAAGCCTGGTGTGAAAAGAACTGTTGAGTCTCCTTCGAGAGAGACCAGAAGAACAAAACAGAAGGTGGCTCCTGCACCTACTGTTGAAGAACCAGAAGATGAGGACCGAGTTCCCATCAGTCAGGTTCTGAGAAAAAGGAGCAGACCAGAAGCTGAAAAACCAGTTTCAGCGTCCGGTCAACAGACGAAGGAAATTCAACGTCCTCCTCCAGCTACTGCTCCCAGACAGAAGATCAAAAGATTGGTCAGGCAATCTGAACCTGAACCAAAGGTACTAACTTCTTCTGATGAGCCTGTGTCTGTTTTCACATCTGATGATACTATTCCTGCTCCACCAATATCTGTTGCACCATCACCAAACACTCAAACCCATGTACAGAAAACCTCCATAACTCCCAAACACTAATCAATACACTCACCATCTCATCACCTCAAACCTCCACATATAACTCCCCCTCACTTCATACATTTCCAAGCTTCATTCTCATTCGTTTTACCTCCTTTTCAAAATACCTCCCATTAATCCTTTCAAAGCCTACAAAATCACCAAAGCCACTCCCACCTTAAAAACCCTTACCCTTAGCCCTACAGATGCTGGTGGAAAGAAGAATATCTCATACAAACCTCAGTTTGTAAAGTATGAGATATATCATAGTATCTACGATCGTCCATCCACATGGCACTTAAAAACCTTCACCTCTGGAGCAGCCAGATTGGAAATTGTCGCTCCAATAAGTGCAACCTTCAAGGATGGGGAAGACCACTTCCAAATGTCTTTCAAAGGAAGGTTGAGACCAAGATCCTGAAGGCGAGCAATTCCTTCTCTGTTGATCTTCCGAGATCCCTACCTCAGTTTGAACCGCTCACATTGGAAGAATGCGGAAGGTGGATCACAGATGAAGAAGTTGCCTTCATGGCACACTGTCTTGAGCAGAAAAGGCTTGAAGTCATAGGTCAATATCGAGACCCATCATCTGTCATTAAGATAGTACCGGATAGACAAAGGTGGCTACCTTGGTCTATTCCTCGAAACGGAAGGAACTTTCGCTCAGGCAAGCGACCTTTCAAAGAAGATCGGGCTAAAGGAATATGAGAAGGCACCTACCAAGTACAATATTAAGGATTTCTCTCAGCTTCCGATTGCCAAGATCTCTAAGGATCACGCCAGAAGGTTTTACCTGACTTCTCTGAAGAAAGATGAATGGAGAACTGGCTCCTTAAACTGCTGCAATGCTGAAAAGGCCACTATTTCAACTGTTGGGACAATCAGCAGAGTTACTGACATCAACCTCAGAACAGTATTCTTCGATGATATGTTCAGATGCTCAGTAATCAGACCCTTGGATTGCATGAAGATTTATGACCAATGGGCTGCTGTGACCAAGCACTTCGACATAGGTTTCACTTGGAGTCAATGGTCTGAGTCTTGGAAAGACAAAGCCATATTACCATGCATCGACTCCCTAGTGCTAGAAGAAGATGACAGGGAAAATCTGAGAAGAATTTACCTGGCAGGCAATGAAGCACTCTCCTTCACCAGTGAAGCTTTGAGTGTCTTTATCAGAAATTTATGGGGAGAAGACGTTGGGAATAGGTTTGACTCTTACACAGCTGATGTTGTTCTTCATAGAGAAACCATCTTCATGCATTTGCTATATCCAGAAGATGTGAAGCATCAATGGAAGATTCAAACAGAATCAGAGCTCAGAAGACTCGGAAATCTCATCAAATGGGTTATACCAAATGATGCATTCTTCTTGAGAGCTCAAAGGAAGAAGGATTTGAGACTGAAGATATCCAACTGGGTGCTAGCAGAGCAACAGAAGATGAAGTTTGCATCTGTACTAGAAGCTGGACCTTCTGCTTCTTCTTCTGCAATGGAAATGGTCACCATTCCCAAAGCAGAATTTGAAGAAATGAAGGCTACAAACTTGAAGGTTACTCAGCTGGAGACTGCACTGAAGCTACTCTATG
Source organism: Calophaca sinica (assembly GCA_037113605.1). Classification (NCBI taxonomy): domain Eukaryota; kingdom Viridiplantae; phylum Streptophyta; class Magnoliopsida; order Fabales; family Fabaceae; genus Calophaca; species Calophaca sinica. The sequence goes on from CM073734.1 coordinate 43,649,913, forward strand.
AACGTCTCAATATCCCACCTCCACCTCTTCCAAACCCTTGATTTTTTTTTGTGTGATATAAAATCTATTTGGTTGATACAATTATATATATATAAATATGTTTGATCTAATTATCTGCCTTTTGTTCAAATTTTTCTAAGTCTTATTTTGACTATGATGTGTTTTTACACTCTTTTTGTCTGATGACAAAAGGGGGAGTAAAAGAAAGGTATGATGAACACGAAAGAAAGGTATATTGAACACGTGAGAATCCGATTATCCACCATCCGATGGATACACTGGAACTAAAGTATCATGCATATCATTTCATACATAGCATTTTTGTGCGCTAATATTCATTGATCTAGTGCTATGATAATGTTTAATAAATTTTCGGTACAATGAAATATATTTGATTAAATCAATCTATTTGGTATATAATCACGATCCGATCTCACTTTATTAAATACATGCTCTGATACATTTACGGATTTTTCGTAATCACTTAAATGAATTTGTTTACCAACAATTGCCTTAATACCTGAATTGTTCATATATATCTAAATCATAAATTCAGGGGAGACCCTTAATGTCTTTTTGAAACTAAATTGTTCATCTACCTTAGATGTTTGTCATCATCAAAAAGGGGGAGATTGTTGGAACCTAAACGATTGAGAAGTTTAGACCCTCATTAATTTTGATGATAACAAAGTATTCAAGAGAACAATTTATGTTCTAACATTTCTTGAAGTGTACAGATACTAATAATACGTATATTCTAAGCCACTCAAGCAAGAAGAAAGTAATTCTCAAGATAAGGATTCATTCCATGTGTCAGCATCCGGCACATCCTTGTGAGCGTCTGGAATTTTATCTTTATGCCACGACTTACACAATTGCCACGAGCGTCCGAACTTCCGATTCTGAGTGAGCGTCTGAACCTCACTTCTAATCACGTGTTAGTCACGTTGCTGCTCTACCTCTCAGAAGTTTCTGGAACGGATTTCAAAATTGATTCTGAGCGCTAAAATTGTTGTACGAGGTATCAAAGGTGACACCTTTAACTAGAAGACAAAAATCGTACAAGCAATTGTGAAAAGCAAGTACAAAAACGGTAATATGTACTACTGGCATATTCTCTGAAAAGAAAGAAAGAGACAGCATTTTGAATTTACCTCACTCAATGGTAAGGAGCCATTTTCACCGTAACGGTTATATCCTTGGAACTCCTACATATACCTCATGGTATCCATTGAAGATGCAACGAATATACTGTGAAAAAAGCTTGCTGAAATTCTCACAAATATTTATCGAGAACAAGCACCGCTTCATGAGCAACCAAGTCTCGTGCTAAGTCTCTGGACTACAAGAATCGAACTCGTCAGGCCCTTTTCTTTAAGAAAGTTTTTCTATTGTTGAGCTTAATCTTTTATCCTCTCTGTGAGAGTTATTTTTAATCAGATTTCAACTCACTTGTAAAAGTTTGTTTTGGCCTAGTTAAAATTTGTATCCTCAAAGGCTCGATCAGATCTTGAGTCGTTTGAGAAGTTGAGAGTATTGTCGGTTACCAGATAGAATACTCTTGAGGAAATTGTAATCGATTGATTATAGTGGAAAATCCTTCAGGAACGAAGGGACTAGACGTAGCTACCAGTTTGGTAGTGAACTAGTATAAATTTCTGTGTCTCTTGCTTTACTGCTTTCTATTCATTTCTATCTTGCTGTGTTAAAAACAAGTTTTATCAAACTGCTTTTTCAGCGTCCGATTATTTCCAGCATCCGATAAACAAACAGTTTTGAAAAACTTGTGTTCTAAAGTGTTTCTAACTTAAAGTTTGCGAAAAGTTTATAACACAATTCAACCCCCCCTTCTTGTGTTCACGTTCAATCTACTCCTTTAAATAGAGGAGTCTTGCCATGGACTTTAGCTTATGCTTATGCTGATGCTTGTATGCATGTTCATAGAAATGCAACTTAGCTAACTAGGATTTATTAACATCATCCTCATTACATAACTATTCAAGGAAATTACAACTATTTCTATGAATCAAGCTTACATTAATAGCATTCCCTTTCTATCTAATGACTCCAAATCATGAATACTAATACACACATTCTTCCTATCACATCCTTTTCCTAGGGTCCTCTCTTTGACCTCTATGACTTAAGCTTTATGGCTCGTTGACAAGCCTCACAATTCACCAAATTAATGGACAACACATACATTAACTCATCCCTTGAAACTCTATGGAGTTCTCAAGAGAGAAAACATCAAACATACATTCAACTGTGGGGGGTTGGGGGCAGTCGCCAACCTCTTTTAACCAAACCCACTACACAATCATAACAATCATAACAATAACAACTCAACCTCTTATAGGTATTTAAAACCTAACTTGAACCTAAGGTTCACATATTACTAAAGGAAGAGAAATTCCTATATGTGGGACTTATGGGTGCCCATCACCTAAGGATTGAAGAACTCACCTCTATTCTTCAAGACATTGAGTTAGGAAGGTTGAACTTTGGACTCTTTGCTCCTCTTCAAGCTTTTCCCTCTTTGCTCAACTTGGGGCTTCTCCAAATACTTCTCAAATCTTGATCTTCAACCTTCAATCTTCCTTCTCAATCCAAGAACTTGAGCCATCCTTGCTAGAGCTTGGTCTTCTCCCCCTTATTCTTCTCCAAATTCGTGTTTCTTCTTCTTCTCTCTAGGGTTCAACCCCAAATCTTCCAAATACCCAAATCTCAACTCTCAAACTCTCCATTTAGGCAAGTGATTGAAGAAATCTAACATGAATCTCTTCAATCCTTCTCAAAGGGTGAAACCCTAGCTCTCCTCTCCTCTTTCTCCCTTCCCTTTCTCTTCTTTTCCTTCCCTCTTTCTTTATTTCTCGCGTTCTGCTCGCTGAAACAGCGTTTTTAAACACTTCTGCAGCTGTGAATCGATTCACAGCATAGTGTGAATCGATTCCCACAGTGTAAAAATGCCTGAATCGCAGCTTTAATGAGTGAATCGATTCCTGCATGCGAGTCCCAGTGGCCTGTCTTATGTGAATCGATTCCTGACTTCTGTGAATTGATTCCCACTGCTAAAATTCGATGCCTATGGATTTTTAATACTGTGAATCGATTCCTGGGCTATATGAATCGATTCACACTGCAGAAAAACCAGAAAACTTAGTTCTAACACCAAACCTTGAGACTTTCTTCTCAAATTAACTTCCATAACTACAATTCAACACCTTTAACCATCTTAGGATTAAATCCAACTTATTCCTCAACTCAACCCATTAATTTTCTTATCAAAACTTTGTGTAATTATATTCACTCACTTTAAAATCAAATCAAGCTTGAATACAATCACACAATTCTTCTCATAACTTATTCTCAACTTAGCTTAGAAATTTGGAGTGTTACACTACTACCCACCTTTTAAAAAATTTCATCCTCGAAAATTCCTGCATCCTTCATTGGAACTTCGACTACAACTTCCTTCCATAGCCCATTCCATCCATTGGAAAACCTAGAAACGATTAACTCTCATAAAGCATTAATCGATTAGATTAGTTGCGATAGCGTTAACCGATCACAGACTAAGCTCTAACTGATGAATATAATTTAATCGGTTGAAACGGTGTGTGTGTAACTGGTTAAGTGAAATCACTCTAAGCACTAATCGATAGAATACTTGCAATCGTGAATGACTCTAGGTATCCTCCGATTAGGTGGTAACTCACATCCTTACTAACTTCAAATCTTTCCCTCATGAGATAGGTTCTCACTTCCAGACTCCCTATGTGGAGTTAAGGGTGTAGGAACTTCTTAGCGTTGGCAATATGGGATGCGAACAGAGATTTACCTCCATGGAACCTCGTCCCCAAACCACGCCTTTCTTTCTTACCTCATCCTTCTGTATAATAAATTGGCTTTTGGTGCTTCCGCTGTGAACTCTGATCTTACGTCTTTTCAATGAATGAACTCTTTTCGTCTTATTTCCATCAGATGGACTACTTTACTTGCAGTCTGAGAGTTTAACTCTGGTGCTGTTTTATCTTTCGGTTGCTCTTGACTGTTGGAAATTGTTACGCTTGCTTTTCATCGTGTGCTACTCACCTAGACATTCTGCCATAAGATAACCTGTGCTTTCTCTGTAATCCTGTAGTAACCCATAGTCTCGCATATCCATCCTCATGAAATTGTCACACGACATTTCTTAACTCGGTTCGGGTTTTCAACCCAACTGATGAGTCGCTTACTCATCCTCCTATACATGTTGAAGGTAGGTTAAGTATGTGGAGAATTCTTTGGATTTGTCTACACAATTCCCTGCAGACGTGCCTTTTGGTGTCAAGCGAGTGAATCTTTGCTCCTTCTATCTCTTCAGACTCCTTGGAAGGTACTCTCCTTCGAGTACTCCTTGGAAGTTCACCCAAAACAGCATCCAATACTATCGTTGGTGGTTTCATAACCCTTCATTGGGCAATTATCCTATCAAAATAGAATTGTCACCTAGAGGTAACTAATACATACCTTGAACAAAATTTTATTTTTCCATTCGTGATGTTCACTCTTATGTTACCAATGGAAATCCTTTCTTAGAGACCTCTTCCGCAACTACGGAGTTGATACTCATATTTAACTCACTATACTTGGTCTTGCAACCGACTCGGCCTAGGAAACTTGAAACTCTAGGGTTGTTCAACTCTTGGGAGGTATCCGTTGGTCAAACTGACTTGATTCTCATTAGTTGATTACAAACTTTGTCTCACACGAGGTCTAAGCCTCACTTGGTTAGAGACTTAGCTTGCAAGTGGCTAGTTAGAATCACATCAGATCCAACCTAACGACTTGACTCGCAGTAACTTATAGTCTCAGATGTCCACCATATCCACTCTTAGATGAACTTTACTACTGCTCTCCTTCGCTTGATGGATTAACTCCCTTTCTTGATGCTACTGGAATTAAACTAGAACCCACACGGCTCTTTCTGATAGCGGTGTAGATCGACGCGTTTAATAACCAATGGACCAACCAGTATCCAGAAAATAAATCCTTGATATTCTTGGGGACAATCCACCTTATTGATCCTGTCTTATCCTCCTTACCCAATCTGAATCATTAGAAACCCCGGAAGGGATTAATCTCTATAGAGGAACTAATCGCTCAGGAAATTAAGTGATCTCATTACCCAATCACAGACTAAGTCTTATTCCAACTAATATTCTTACTTGGCTAAGGCAAAGTCTATAATTGGTCAATTGAATTCACTTTACGCACTGAACAATTAGATCGAATGTAGGCATCAATAACTTTAGGTTTCCGCTGACTCAGCTTTTCTTGAAACTTCTATAGTTTGAAGACTACATCTCATCCGATCCTCTGGAGTTTGTTGTTCCACTAAGGACACCGTTCCTTGAAGACTTAGAGTTTTCTTTCTACTTCACTAGGGCAGGATCACCCTTGAGGACCCATACTACCATTTGGGCGTTGTAGCATATTGCCTAACCCCATCTTGTTCCTTACCCTTACCACTCCCACTCGGAACGCTAAGGTTCTCTCAGGGATTATCATAGGATTTCTATCGACCTAGGATCCACCTATAATCGGCTAGGTTAACCAATCCTACTGAGACAACAAGTGTTGAGTTCCTAACCGATTAGAACCGACCATCCTACTCGATTGAAATCCTACAATTAAGAGCACTTACTGTTAACTACGAAGGGCACTTGAATTAACTTGGGAATCATCATAAGATCTCAATCATTCTAGGATCCATTCATAATGGGTTAGTCGAAACAACTTGATAGCATAACCAGTGTTGTAACCCTAACCTGATTTGAAACCTCACAATTAAGACCCCTTACTTGCTCGCCATTTCCAATCACTTCCAAAGCATCTCGGTTGACGGTACATGAATTACACGCTTTGTCTAGCCGAACCCTCACCACTATGGTTTCGACCACTCTTGAAACGTTCCTTAACTCTTGGTTCCGAAAAGGTGGGAACTTGTTTCCCTTTTTCCATATTCCAAAGGTTCTCACTTAATGAGAGCTCTTACATCCGCTCCTTCCTTGTTTGCGTCATCCTTATCCATCAAACTTCCTCAGAGTTCACGCTCCTATTCGATCACCTCCTTCATCCGCCAGCTCCATCTACTACATTCTTCGTACACGGTATGGAGTATTAAGTTGATCAGGCTTAATATTCCATACTAAGCATAAGAATATGTAGAGAAGTTCTCGGACAAAGGAAAAATTCCTGATAACTGATTACAGTCCAACAAGGACTAAACTGACACTTCCTAAACTAAGTTTTTACCAAACTAGTGACTCACAGTCCGATAAGATTGAACTGCTCTGATACCATAATGTAACACCCGCACCTCAACATAATTGAAAGTACGACAAATTACATTAAGGCACATGAATTACTAAGCATTTACAAACTTGATTACAGTAATCCAAGTCATAAATTAAACTTAATTCATTAATCTAATGAATTGATTACATATTATACATAACTTGGAATATAAAATTTCCATCACAATATAAAACTACCCTATGAGTCCCAAGCTTGGAGCTTCGGCTCATCGTCTTCAGTACCAGCTTATCTGAAAACAAATAAAAGGAAAAGGGTGAGATTATAAATCTCAGTGAGCCCTTCACAGACTCCTCACCGATCTCTCGTCCATCCTTACTAGCCTAAAAAGACTAATTCAAACGCTACTTCTTTAGCTATATCTAGCACAACTAACCCAATGCTACGTAAGTGCCAACTTCCTTAACTAAGAACATTTTGTTCCTCTTTACTTACTTACTCTATACTTAACACTTCATTGCTTTTCTTTATATCATTGAAATCAATCTTATCACATCTCTTTCTACTTCTAGGCACCATTACTATGTAATAATTAAGCGACTAGGGATGTGCTATCCAAGATTTCATACAACTAACTAAGCTAATTCCGAATACATATATATATACACATACAATGAATTCATAAACTTAACATCACTTCACATATTATACCATTCATAAGGAGATATATAATATGAGGCTATGCAATGTAATGCATTTTGTGTTATTGGGTAGTGTCGTAGGCTTCCGTCCCTAGACCCCAATTACACACTTTCGGTATGGTGGTTAGAAGTCATAACCATCCAAGGGCGTCCCACTTGGCTAACCAAACCGATCTACTCCTTTAAATAGAGGAGTCTTCCCATGGACTTTAGCTTATGCTTATGCTGATGCTTGTATGCATGTTCATAGAAATGCAACTTAGCTAACTAGGATTTATTAACATCATCCTCATTACATAACTATTCAAGGAAATTACAACTATTTCTATGAATCAAGCTTACATTAATAGCATTCCCTTTCTATCTAATGACTCCAAATCATGAACACTAATACACACATTCTTCCTATCACATCCTTTTCCTAGGGTCCTCTCTTTGACCTCTATGACTTAAGCTTTATGGCTCGTTGACAAGCCTCACAATTCACCAAATTAATGGACAACACATACATTAACTCATCCCTTGAAACTCTATGGAGTTCTCAAGAGAGAAAACATCAAACATACATTCAACTGTGGGGGTTTGGGGGCAGTCGCCAACCTCTTTTAACCAAACCCACTACACAATCATAACAATAACAACTCAACCTCTTATAGGTATTTAAAACCTAACTTGAACCTAAGGTTCACATATTACTAAAGGAAGAGAAATTCCTATATGTGGGACTTATGGGTGCCCATCACCTAAGGATTGAAGAACTCACCTCTATTCTTCAAAACATTGAGTTAGGAAGGTTGAACTTTGGACTCTTTGCTCCTCTTCAAGCTTTTCCCTCTTTGCTCAACTTGGGGCTTCTCCAAATACTTCTCAAATCTTGATCTTCAACCTTCAATCTTCCTTCTCAATCCAAGAACTTGAGCCATCCTTGCTAGAGCTTGGTCTTCTCCCCCTTATTCTTCTCCAAATTCGTGTTTCTTCTTCTTCTCTCTTGGGTTCAACCCCAAATCTTCCAAATACCCAAATCTCAACTCTCAAACTCTCCATTTAGGCAAGTGATTGAAGAAATCTAACATGAATCTCTTCAATCCTTCTCAAAGGGTGAAACCCTAGCTCTCCTCTCCTCTTTCTCCTTCCCTTTCTTCTTTTCCTTCCCTCTTTCTTTATTTCTCGCGTTACGCTCATTTGAAAGCAGTTTTTAAACATACTGCGGTGTGAATTGATTCACAGCATAGTGTGAATCGATTCCCACAGTGTAAAAATGCCTGAATCGCAGCTTTAATGAGTGAATCGATTCCTGCATGCGAGTCCCAGTGGCCTGTCTTATGTGAATCGATTCCTGACTTCTGTGAATCGATTCCCACTGCTAAAATTCAATGCCTATGGATTTTTAATGCTGTGAATCGATTCCTGGGCTATATGAATCGATTCACACTGCAAAAAAACCAGAAAACTTAGTTCTAACACCAAACCTTGAGACTTTCTTCTCAAATTAACTTCCATAACTACAATTCAACACCATTAACCATCTTAGGATTAAATCCAACTTATTCCTCAACTCAACCATTAATTTTCTTATCAAAACTTTGTGTAATTATATTCACTCACTTTAAAATCAAATTAAGCTTGAATACAATCACACAATTCTTCTCATAACTTATTCTCAACTTAGCTTAGAAATTTGGGGTGTTGCAACATAAGTCAAAATAATTTCTCGTACTCTCATTAAATCATTGAGATGATCAACCTCTATGACTTACCTTCAAGTATCTGAGATTTTATTGTTAAAACAATTTTTCTTAAAAATTGGGGTGTTACAGGTGGACTGAGACTGGATGGCCGCAACACTAGCTGCTAACTCCCTCAACTGCTTCTGGAAGTCTCCAATGGTCTGCTCTCTACGCTCCTCTGACGGCCGAACTGCCTCTCGTGCCTGCCTAGCCTCTTCCTCAGCCACCTTTGCTCGTGCCTTAAAATCCGCTAACTGTGCAGCCATCTCCGTAGAGTATTGTGTCTGCACCTGACTACTGCTTGCAGATGCACGAGACTCCCGAGTCTTCCCCCTGCAGATTCGACCCACAAGTCCAATCTGGTCGTGGGGTCAACCTCCTGGGAGCCACTACCAGATGCCTCCTCTCGCTGAGAGGCTTGCAATAACTTCTCCCGAAATGCTTCCTACTCAAAAGAAAAGAACATAAAACTTGCTTACATTATAATTTTGTTATAACAATTTGAAACAACAAATGCAATAATTACACTTACATATGTCTACTTCTTCTTTTGGTGAGTCTTTAAGAAGACCTCATCCAGCATGGGATCTCTACCCAACTCTCGAGCCTTTAAACATAAAAGAAACATATGTAAAACGTCAGCATTAAATAACACTGACTTTATGAGTAAAAGTTTAAGTAATCAAACATTTAACATTAATGACGTACCATCCGTATGGCATGCTCAGTGATGGATAAGGATCCACCTATATGGATAGCTCCACCCTTAACAGAAGCACAGTTCTGCCTAGCTCGTACTGATTTCTTCTTAAATGAAGGAGCCTCCCTCTTAATAGTAAGATCTATTCAAGCACTCTCGCCTATCCAAGTTATGTGTTCGCCCTTCTGCATTGTGTCCAAAAGCATCTCAGAAAGACGCTTTAAGCCCTTCCTGTTGAAGATAGTCTTCAACTGATACTCATGCTCAGGCCGCTAGACAACATTTTCATGCAATAATATTAAATGGAAGTTAGAGCTGTAATGTAAATATAATTAACAAGTGAATTTAATTTAAGTAACATAAACTCACCCCAAATTTTTCAAACAAAAAATCCACCACTTCATCTGGGATCTCTCCCCAGCTAGTGTACGGATTGTGAAACTATGCCTCATTGACCTTGGTGAGGGCCCTGGAGGCCACCCTACATGACGACCACCTGCAGAAAAGTTATAAACAAAATGGAAAATACGTTGTACATGCATAAATATATGGCAATGACATTTTCAAATGAATCAGTTACGTACCCTTTGGTGAAAAGAAAAATGTATTGCCTCTCCATCAGGTGTCGTCTCAAGGTCTTGATAGGAGTGTCGTGACCTCTGCGCCATCGGACCACTAGGCATAGGCACTGAAGGTCCTGAATCATCCCGAGGCTGAGTATGTCGTGACAAAATAGATGTCGATGATGGCGATGGAGTGGGAGTAGTCAAGGAAGGGGAAATATGGTCCTGCATAAGAGGAGTAGGAACTAGGTCATGTGGACATAACCCGGATTCAGGATCATCACTATAGGTTGCTGGGTAGGAGGCCTAGCATCCTGTTGGCCTAGTGTAAAGGCATCGACAGCTGTGACATCCTGATTTTTAAAATAAGTCATAAATAATTTTTGATTAAATGACAGTTGGACATTAAAAAACTTAGTTAGAATTAAATTGGGCTTAAAATGACTTAAAAGAGGCATATAATGCCCTAGAAAAGGTTAGAAAACCCTAGAATCGCGTAGAGGGGCAAAAATGGAATTTCAACAGGCGACGTAGATCGCGATGCGACGGAGTCTAGTGTAAATTGGGTCAGGATGCGACGGTATGTTGGTGGCGTAAGTCAGTGGATCAGAGCGTCGAACGGTTGACACTTGTACCCGCTCGCGACATGATGGACTTCACGTGTAATCCCATCGCGTCGCGATGGTCCAATTTTAGCCTATAAATAGGCCTCGACCCCCGCTATCCATTCCAAGGGTTTCCAAGGGCCTTTGGAGAGCGCAGAGGCAAGGAAGAGCTTAGGGACAAGAAGGACGCGAGAAACGAGAGCAACAACGACCATTTAGACCAGGTAAGGGGAAGATACCTTAATCTCTAGGGAAAATAGGTAGTAAAGTAGGCCTGTTAGCATGAGTAGGGTTCCTTAGCCCTACTAGGGGTTGGTAGTAGTAACACCTTAAGAGAGGGGTTGCAGTGTACAGTGGCTAAGGATAGTCACTGTAGACCTACCAACCAACATAGATTATGTTTACGACATTAGATAGGTAGTCACTTACGCGACGTAGGGAATAATTAACATGCTGTCAGAGATGATGATTTATGATATTCTACTTATGTTTGATAAGTATGTGTTGTTTACAAATGATATATGTGAGTCTGATGGATGGTGTACGAGTTAAGGGTGACACCATCTAGTTAGAGGCTTACGAATCCCTAGATGGTGATAGTGAGTGTTACTATCGATATCTTGTTGGTAGTGGTGATAGCCAGATCAGTGTATCTGAGGTTAGTGTACCGAGGAACAGATGAGATGGTGATGAGATCAATCAGTGGACTTGAGGGTACGAACTCGGCCAAGACCTTGAGGGTATGGACTCGGTGTTTCCAACGAGGCTCTCCATGCCTGTGGTACTGAAGGTACGAAGTAGTTGGAGATAGTCGGTGACCTTGAGGGTATGGACTCGGTCATGTGGACGAGTTTCCAGGACTCCACGTCCGTCGGGTGGACAATCTTGGCCATTTCTGTTATGGGAATGCCGTCCTTGTACGCAGGACGGTGCCTTACTCCATTGATTGGATACGGTAGTATGGGATGCCATATCTGGCAATTGGAGATGGTAGCGTATCAGGATCTGTTCCAAGGAAAACTAACTTATCTGATTATGTGCCCTGGGACTGGTGATCGGTCAAGGTGATAGGGAGTTAATGGCCCACAATGTTCAATGATAGTCCGTAATGTGGTAACAGTCGGTGTACCTGGGGTATCTGCAGAATGGTCTTGAGATAGTCGATGGCTTTTAGGAGTAAGCTCTGCCAGGAACTTAAAGAGTATGCTCGGTCTTCCCAACGAGTCTCTCTATGTCCGAGATGCTGAAGGACCAGTGTCTGTGGTGTCAGAGTATGATGTGATTGTGTGGTCGGATTTATCAGTATAATGTGACAGTGTGGTTGGGTCTGGGACCGCGTACTCATGAGTCTGAGTGTTTGATTTATGTGATTGTGATAATTATGTTATTATGCGTGTACGTGGTAACAGTTTATCTGTTACACTATTTTCCAATTTATTGGGGGTTAATGGATATCTTACCCCTGTGATTTCTGTGTTTACTGTGCTGCTTAATGATTAGCAGATGAAAAAGAGGTTAAAGAATAGAAAACAACATTGTATCACGGCCAGTATGTCCTGTTGCATACTCTAATGTTGAATTGAAGATACGTTGTTGCAGAGCCAATATAAGGTGACGCCATGTCATGGCGGGATATTACATTATGGTATCCGAGCATGATGCGACCATGTGGTCGGATTTGTCAGTATGACGTGACAGTGTGGTCTGGTCTGGGACCGCGTACTCAGGAGTCTGAGTGTTTGACGTCTGTGATTGTGTTAATTATGCTATTATGCGTGTACATGGTAACAGTCTATCTGCTACACTGTTTCCCTATTTATTGGGGGTTAATGGATATCTTACACTTGTGTTTTTTGTGCTTTCTGTGTTGCTTGATGATTAGCAGATGAATAAGAGGATAAAGACTAGAAATCAGCATTGTATCATGGCCAGTATGCCCTGTTGCGTACTCTGATGTTGAATATCACGGCCAGTAAGTCCTTTGCGTACTTTGATATTGAATTGAAGATAAGTTGCTGCAGAGTCAGGATAATGTGACGCCCTATCTCGGCGGGGTGTTACGTTTTGGTATCAGAGCAGTTCGATTCTAACCGGACTGTGGGGAGGGTCGATTGACTGGCCGTGTTGGAATCTAGTTGTCTTCCCACTGGATGACAACTGTGTTGAGGATTGGGTAGAGAGTTTAACTATGAAATGTTAAAATTTTCGAGGATGAAAATTCTTATAAGAGGTATAGTAATGTAAAATCCTGATTTTTAAAATAACTCGTAAATAATTTTTAATAGTGATTAAATGACAGTTGGTCATTAAAAACCTTAGTTAGAATTAAATTGGGCTTAAAAATGACTCATAAGAGTCCTAGAATGCCGTAGAAAAGGTTAGAAAACCCTAGAATCGTGTGGAGGGGCAAAAATGGAATTTTAACAGGCGGCGTAGATCGCGACGCTACGGAGTCCAGTGTAAACTAGGTCACGACGCGACGATATGTCGATGGATCAGAGCATGAATAGTTGACATGTGCACCCGCTCGCGACGCGACAGACTTCACGTGTAATCCCATTGCGTTGCGATGAGCTAATTTTAGCCTATAAATAGGCCTCGACCCGCTCTTTCCATTCCAAGGGGTTCTAAGCGCCTTTGGAGAGCGCAGAAGCGAGGAAGAGCTTAAGGAAAAGAAGGACGCGAGGAATGAGAGCGGCAACGACCATCTAGACCAGGTAAGGGGAAAGATACCTTAATCTCAAGGGAAAATAGGTAGTAGAGTAGGCCTGTTAGCATGAATAGGGTTCCCTAGCCCTACTAGGGGTTGGTAGTAGCGACACCTTAAGAGAGGGTTTGCGGTGTACGGTGGCTAAGGATAGTCACCATAGACCTACCAACCAACATAGGTAATGTTTATGACATTAGATAGGCAGTCGCTTACGCGACAGAGGGAATAATTAACATGCTGTCTAATATGATGATTTATGATATTTTATTTTATGTTTGATAAGTATGTGTTGTTTACATATGATGTATGTGAGTCTGATGGATAATGTGTGAGTCAAGGGTGACGCCCTCTAGTTAGAGGCTTGCGAATCCCTAGATGGTGATAGTGAGTGTTACTATCGATATCTTTTTTGTAGTGGCGATAGCCGGATTAGTGTATTCGAGGTGGGTGCACCGAGGAACTGACGGGATGGTGATGAGATCAATCGGTGGCCATGAGGGTATTGACTCGGCCAAGACCTTGAGGGTATGGACTCGGTGTTTCCAACGAGACTCTCCATGCCTGTGGTACTGAAAGAACAGAGTAGTTGTAGATAGTCGGTGACCTTGAGCATATGGACTCGGTCACATGGATGAGTCTCTAGGACTCCATGTCCGTCAGGTGGACAATCTTGGACATTCCTATTATGGGAATGCCGTCCTTGCATGCACGACGGTGCCTTACTCCTGTGATTGGATACGATAGTATGGGATGCCATATCTGATAATTGGGGATGGTAGCATATCAGGATCTATTGTTGGGACAACCAACTTATCTGATTCTGTGCCTTGAGACTGGTGATTGGTCTAGGTGATAGGGAGTTAGTGGCCTGCAATATTCAGTGATAGTCTGTAATGTGGTAACAGTCGGTGTACCATGGGTATCTGCGGAATTGTCTTGAGATAGTCAGTGGCCTTGAGGAGTATGCTCAGCCAAAACCTTGAAGAGTATGTTCGGTCTTCCCGACGAGTCTCTCCATGTTCGAGATGGTGAAGGACCAGTGTCTGTGGTATCAAAGTATGATGTGACCGTGTGGTCAAATTTGTCAGTATGACGTGACAGTGTGGTCGGGTTTGGGACCGCGTACTCTGGATTCTGAGTGTTTGATATCTGTGATTGTGTTAATTATGTTATTATGCGTGTACGTGGTAACAGTCTATCTGCTACACTGTTTTCCTATTTATTGGGGTTTAATAGATATCTTACCCCTGTGTTTTCTGTGTTTACTGTGTTGCTTAATGATTAGCTGATGAATAAGAGGTTAAAGACTAGAAAGCAGCATTGAATCACGGCCAGTATGTCCTGTTGCGTACTATGATGTTGAATATCGCGGCCGGTATGTCCTGTTGTGTACTCTGATGTTGAATTGAAGATATGTTGTTGCAGAGTCAGGATAATTTGATGCCCTGTAACACCCTAACTCTAATTAGGGAATTACTTACAATCAAGCCCTAAATACTAGAATTTGGACGTAGAAAAAGTTTCGCAAACCGAAAGATACAATGGACGACTCCTGTTTTACAATATTAACCATGCTTTAATTAATGAAGATCCCTAGATATTGACGCGTTAACAAAATAGGCTGTGAAAACCTTAAACATAACTCAGAGTTTCGAAAATGCAAAAGTTACTTAAATCATTACAATTTCTTTTTGGAAGAATAGTAAATTATAACAATTACAAATATACTTTATTTTAAAAGGAATACTAGGACACAACCTAAGACTTAGGACGTGATTGGCGATCCGGTGACTCGGGTCTCGTAGATAAGCGAGACCGAGCACAATCCAATTCTCTGAACCTCTTCAACAGTCGTACCTGAAAACAACGCCCCAAAGGTGAGTTTATAAAACTCAATAACATAGACTTGAAATCATAAATATTTTTACCGTTGTTTCCAGCCATACGTGGTGTGCGACGTATGGAAGATCCTCCCCATAACATAGGTATAGTTATTGATACTATCCTAGCAATTCCTCAAACATGATAATTCAAGCATCAATTACATATGCAGACATATGTCACAGCAATCACATGAATGTTTCCCACTTGGTCCAGCTCAAGCACGAAATGGGTAAAATCTTATTTAAAAGGATAAAACCAAGGGAGCCCCCAACAGCACAGGTGGTAGCTAATCACTTACGATGGGGTTGTAGAGCGAATTGCAAACATTCCACACACAAACAATTCCAATCACACAAGTTTCAATCATTAAGAAACAACAATCACAATATCAAATTCATCACATATCATAAATGTGGTTAGCTACGCATGTCAATGCAGTATGGCAAGCTGTGTATATATCTGCAGCCTTAATAGGTCAGCAGTATGACGGGGACTACTTTTCCAACGTCCAAACAAGATAGCCTCTGCTTAGGCTTGCCACTACTTTGGCTGGCCACTACTTTGGCGTGCCTCTACTTAGACAATGCAGTGTCAACTCGCCTTTTGAAGTCTGTACGACCAATCAAACGCTACGAGTGACATGACAACTCGTCTTTTGAAGTCTTTAAGACCAATCAAACGCTCCGAGTGTCGATACTCAATGGTTAGTACAAATTCAAACAAATGCAACAATACGACATGCTTACCGTAGTGAACGCCCGAGTGATATCCAACAATTTCTACAATATGGCATATTCACCGTAGTGAACGCCCAAATGATATCCAACAAATTCAACAATATGGCATATTCGCTGTAGTGAACGCCCAATGATATCCAACAAATTCAACAATAATATTTTTCATATTCCAATCCAATCCTAATCACAATGGAGTAGATCCAGGCAAATTCACACATATACATACTAAGAATCAAAGGCACATTAAGAATCAAAACAATAGAATTCTTAACATGCTTAATCACAAGGTTATAGCTCAACACTTCTAAGTTCAACAACAACACATCAATAACTCATTACCAATAACAACATTCATATGGTTAGAATCAACAAATAGCATTCAAGCATGCGACTCAGCTCAATCACTTTTCACATTCCAATTCAAACAAAGATAATTTCAACAAGGGTTTCAAGGCAATTATATGCATACACCACTAGGAATTCAAGACATATCCAAAGCCAAGACAAACATGGAACTTAGCATACATGAACCACAACCACACCAAGTGAACACATACATACATCATAGTGCATACAAATTCACATTCAAGTAACTTAGAGCCCAAACTCATGCAAAAGGGCTAGCTCACATGCTGAGCCACTTCAAATCTGAATCACGCATATTTTCACAGATAACAACAATTTGCATAATTTCGATTGGAGCTCAGTGGAACTCGCAATGGTCACAAACAACTCACATTGGTTTAGGGGGTCAGCGTGGAGCCAACCCTATTTCAGTCAGACCCCATACAAGACCATTTCAGATTAATTCAGAAACTAATTATAAAGCTAAAGAATTTAAATGACAAATCCTAGCACAACCTAAGGGAGGTTTTGGGGGAAGCCTATGTTACCTATTGCTCCTTAAAAGCTTTAGGATGAAAAATCCCCAAATCCTAGGTTTTCCTCTATTGAAGCTCCAACCAAGTTCTTCAAATCCATCTTCTTCTTCTTCAATCTTGCTGTTCATCTTCATCCATGCATCATCTTGAGCTCAGCTTCTTCTTCAGTCTCTCGATCTCTCTCTGTTCTCGTCTCTCTCTCTCCCTACATCGCGTTCTGCTTCTCTCGGCCTCATCCTTCTCGGTCGCGTCTTCTCCTTCCCTTCTCCGGCCAGGTGCCGCGCTGGTGAGCCTCCAGGCCATCGGGCCGTGGGCTCCTCTCTCTCGCCATCTCTTTCTCTCTCGCTGTCTCCATCTCTCTCGCTCGTCTCTGCCTCTCTTCTCCTCTCATCACTAGCGCCACCTGCGGCGCCACTCACCACATGGCGCCTCGCCACTCTTCTTCCTCTTCCATCGCCGTCGCATGCTCTCTCTTTTCCCTTTCTCTTCTCCTTCTTCCTCGTTTCCCTTCTTTCCTTTCTTTTCTTTCCCTTTTTTCCCCTTTCTTTCTCTGTTCTGATTCACGATCAGAACCCCTCCTTTTTTTTAAACACTATTTACTCCTTACACCCCACCTTCTAAATAATACACCCTTTTTTTTTATTATATCACACAACATAAGTGTTTAAAGGTTTGAGTCTATTCTTTTAGGTCTTCTAAAATTAGTCTCTTTAATGCTAAATTAAACAACATTAGTCTACCTTAATCCTTGGGAGAAATTACCACTTTACCCCTTAGGCTTGACTTTGGGTCAATTTACTAGATTAAAACTATTCTTCTAGATCATTATCCCCCTTTAATTCCTCAGGGTCTCTAATTACTAGGCTTAGGGATTTTGGGATGTTACATTACTCCCCACCTTTTGGGAATTTTGTCCCCAAAATTCGCCTTACCTTCTATCCTTATCCTTATATAAGATTCGCTCTCTGTGCTTCCGCTGCGAACTCTAACCATACTCTGCTCCTAATGAGAAAGTTCCTTACCTTATCGTTCTAAATCATTGAAATTCCGAAAAGGAATTAATAGCTACTATAGGTCAACTACATGGAGAATTCAGTGTTTCAGTTAGCCGGTCACCAACTATGCCTTATTCCTAATAAGAGACTTAATAAGTCAAGACAGAGTTTGTGATTGGTCAATAAGATCACTTCACACACCGGCTATTGATTCTAGCGTAGACATTAACATCCTCGAATTTCCGGTGAGTCAGCTATAACTAATACTCTTATAGTCTAAGATTATAAAATAATACTCTTCCTTAGGCTAGATATTCCACCAAAGTCACTAGGCCTAGAGAACTTGGGGCTTGACTAACTTCAAGGTTCCCTAATCACAACTGAGGCATTAGGAAGTTTGGTTCATCACCATCCCTTTTTGTTTTTAGAAAACAAGCACTATAGGTTCTTTAGGAGGCTTTGAGGTTCCCAATCAATTTAAGATCCATCCACATTGGTTAGACCCAACAAACCTGATTAATTAACAAGCGTTGGAAACCTAAGCGATTATGAATGCCCAACCTAAATTGATTAAAACCGCCCTGCTCAGAATACTTACTTTTAACACAAAGGGTATTAAAGCAATACTTGGCTAAAACAAAAGTTCTCATTCAGTATTACACGTCCTTCTAATCATGTACGCAAAATATCAAACACATACACCAATCTCATATAGACATCTATCATAGTGGCATAGATATACATGTCTAGCAGCAAATTTAATGAATTTATGAAAACATCTCCAAGGCCAGAAAAATTATAAATAAATTACAGGCCATCAAAATACACGTTAAGGGGCTAGAAGTAATTTTTCTTACTCAGAAACAACTTACTTTTCCCTCAAACAAAATTCAAAACCACTACATGTTCAAAACGTGCAGAATTTGAAAATTTTTACGCAATTTATAATAATAATTTTTCTATCATATCAAACGAACTTTGTTTCTTAAAAAAAGTTTTATGTAAGTTCTTGACATACATATATTCATCGACATATTTTTATTTGGTCAAAAATCATTACCGATAAGTGCAGAAAAATCATTAAATTTTCGGATTCTGTCCAGTTTTTATTCAGCAGCACCTTTTTTGAATACATGGTATCATAAAAATATCAAAACTCATCCAAAAATTACCAAATTTAATAGGAAGAGTCCTAATATAGATATAAATCATCTCCAAGTGGTCCCATGTCAAAATCTTAACCCAATAATTCTCAGTAAAATCAAACAGAAACTGGTTTTTCAAGGAAGGTACCAAATTAGACAAAATGTATTTATCAAGTCATCCATCAAAAATCACAAACAACCAACAAAGGAACTCAGAAAAGTTAAGTTTATGAACATCTACAATCAAATCAAACACATGCAGAGTAAGGTTGTGTATTGGCTCATGCATCTCATGCTCATTTTAATATTTTCCTAAAACCTCAAATCTGAAACAAGGTTTCATGCATCATGAAATAAGAAGGAAAATAAGCTAATGTGGGACTTATTGGTGCCCAATACTCTAAGAAGAGAAGAACTCACTATCAATGATTAAGCAAGTTTGGATGATGTATCTAGCACTTAGCACAAGTTATAGTTGCATATAAGCCAAAACATGTGTCAGATTTCCAAGACTCTACTCAACCATACCAATAAATCAAGACACAATAAAATCAAGATTCAAATGTAAAAGAATGGAGGAAACTTGCATGTGATCCACGAACATCAACATATTTTTCAAACTTCATTTTCATGCTTTTCAATAAATCACATTTAACCCGATTATATGATCAAGTGTACTTATGACATATTCGAATCACCACAAAGCAAGATTACACACAACATAACATACATCAAATGTTCATTTATTCATGGGTTCCAACCCCTTTTCATGCATTTACCTAACCCATCTTGAATTAAGCAAACACACAACAACACAAAGGAATTGAAAATCCTAAACTCAATTCAATCCATGACAAATCCACAACAATTAAGGATTCAAAAACCAGATTTCAAACATGGTGAATTACAAGGAATTTTCATCCAATATCACCTCATGGCAATATCATGCTTTAAGCATTTCAACTAATTCATAAGCTCATCAAATAGAGCATACTCTCAACAAATCCAAACAACGATCAAACATACACATATTAGTAGCATCCAAGTATATTGCATATGAACTACTACCAAATACATATTTCTCATGCATCAATGCAATCAAAATATGAACATAACATTTTTGTAAGATTGTCACTCACTTACACTTAACCTCAATGAGCTACACACCATATAAATTAAGTATCATATCACACATTAAGCAAATGCTTCTAAATTTCCCAGTTCGCAAGCAAGCCTATAATTAGTTCATCAAAGGAAATTGAAAACGAGCAAATGAAAAATCAAAGTGAATAAAATTCGTTCACGTTACTAAATTATATCTTTCAAATTTTCAAACTTTGTGTTTCCAAAACTTACACATATATCATGAAAAAAAAAATTTCCGATATTTAAATCATGAGTGGTCATCGGATAACCGAACATCATTTACAAGCAAGATCAAAACAAACCAAGCAAACAAGATAAACAAGCCAAAATTTCCCATACGCATCCAATAGACAACTATCCAGCATAAGCCAATCAGAATAACAACAAAGATCTTAACATGTACATAATTCAACATACATCACACAATTAAGATAGTTCTTCATCCAAGGAATTGCAAGAATGTATATACTATCACGTGTAAGTATATATCTACCTTTAGAAATCTTGTAAAAACAAGAAAACACCAAACTATTTCCTGCTCATCTTCTTTCTCCTCATTCTCCAGACGAATCCTTGAGGTGGCCTACCTCAATAATTAACCGAAAGATCTTAGAGAATTCAGATTCACAGTCACAACCGACACTTTCCTTAACCGGATCACCTATAGACACACAACTCACAGTCCGATAGCATCAAACTGCTCTGATACCATAATGTAACACCCTAACTCTAATTAGGGGATTACTTACAATCAAGCCCTAAATACTAGAATTTGGACGTAGAAAAAGTTTCGCAAACTGAAAGATACAATGGACGACTCCTGTTTTACAATATTAACCATGCTTTAATTAATGAAGATCTCTGGATATTGACGCGTTAACAAAATAGGCTGTGAAAACCTTAAACATAACTCAGAGTTTCAAAAATACGAAAGTTACTTAAATCATTACAATTTCTTTTTGGAAGAATAGTAAATTATAACAATTACAAATATACTTTATTTTAAAAGGAATACTAGGACACAACCTAAGACTTAGGACGCGACTGGTGATCCGATGACTCGGGTCTCGTAGATAAGCGAGACCGAGCACAATCCAATGCTCTGAACCTCTTCAACAGTCGTACTTGAAAACAACGCCCCAAAGGTGAGTTTATAAAACTCAACAACATAGACTTGAAATCATAAATATTTTTACCGTTGTTTCCAGCCATACGTGGTGTGCGACGTATGGAAGATCCTCCCTATAACATAGGTATAGTTATTGATACTATCCTAGCAATTCCTCAAACATGATAATTCAAGCATCAATTACATATGCAGACATATGTCACAACAATCACATGAATGTTCCTCACTTGGTCCAGCTCAAGCACAAAATGAGTAAAATCTTATTTAAAAGGATAAAACCAAGGGAGCCCCCAACGGCACAGGTGGTAGCTAATCACTTACGATGGGGTTGTAGAGCGAATTGCAAACATTCCACACACAAACAATTCCAATCACACAAGTTTCAATCATTAAGAAACAACAATCACAATATCAAATTCATCACATATCATAAATGTGGTTAGCTATGCATGTCAATGCAGTATGGCAAGCTGTGTATATATCTACAGCCTTAATAGGTCAGCAGTATGACGGGGACTACTTTTCCAACGTCTGAACAAGATAGCCTCTGCTTAGGCTTGCCACTACTTTGGCTGGCCACTACTTTGGCGTGCCTCTACTTAGACAATGCAGTGTCAACTCGCCTTTTGAAGTCTGTACGACCAATCAAACGCTACGAGTGACATGACAACTTGTCTTTTGAAGTCTTTAAGACCAATCAAACGCTCCGAGTGTCGATACTCAATGGTTAGTACAAATTCAAACAAATGCAACAATATGACATGCTTACCGTAGTGAACGCCCAAATGATATCCAACAAATTCAACAATATGGCATATTCACTGTAGTGAACGCCCAATGATATCCAACAAATTCAACAATAATATTTTTCATATTCCAATCCAATCCTAATCACAATGGAGTAGATCAAGGCAAATTCACACATATACATACTAAGAATCAAAGGCACATTAAGAATCAAAACAATAGAATTCTTAACATGCTTAATCACAAGGTTATAGCTCAACACTTCTAAGTTCAACAACAACACATCAATAACTCATTACCAATAACAACATTCATATGGTTAGAATCAACAAATAGCATTCAAGCATGCGACTCAGCTCAATCACTTTTCACATTCCAATTCAAACAAAGATAATTTCAACAAGGGTTTCAAGGCAATTATATGCATACACCACTAGGAATTCAAGACATATCCAAAGCCAAGACAAACAAGGAACTTAGCATACATGAACCACAACCACACCAAGTGAACACATACATACATCATAGTGCATACAAATTCACATTCAAGTAACTTAGAGCCCAAACTCATGCAAAAAGGCTAGCTCACATGCTGAGCCACTTCAAATCTGAATCACGCATATTTTCACACATAACAAAAATTTGCATAATTTCGATTGGAGCTCAGTGGAACTCGCAATGGTCACAAACAACTCACATTGGTTTAGGGGGGTTGGGGCAGTAGCCAACCCTATTTCAGTCAGACCCTATACAAGACCATTTCAGATTAATTCAGAAACTAATTATAAAGCTAAAGAATTTAAATGACAAATCCTAGCACAACCTAAGGGAGGTTTTGGGGGAAGCCTATGTACCTATTGCTCCTTAAAAGCTTTAGGATGAAAAATCCCCAAATCCTAGGTTTTCCTCTATTGAAGCTCCAACCAAGTTCTTCAATTCCATCTTCTTCTTCTTCAATCTTGCTGTTCATCTTCATCCATGCATCATCTTGAGCTCAGCTTCTTCTTCAGTCTCTCGATCTCTCTCTGTTCTCGTCTCTCTCTCTCCCTACATTGCGTTCTGCTTCTCTCGGCCTCATCCTTCTCGGCCACGTCTTCTCCTTCCCTTCTCTGGCTAGGCGCTGCGTTGGCGAGCCTCAAGGCCGCCGCGCCGTGGGCTCCTCTCTCTCGCCATCTCTTTCTCTCTTGCGGTCTCCATCTCTCTCGCTCGTCTCTGCCTCTCTTCTCCTCTCATCACGGCACCACCGTGCGCCCCCACCACAGGGCAGTCTCGGCCATCCCTTCTTCCTCCTCCATCGCCGTCGCATGCTCTCTCTTTTCCCTTTCTCTTATCCTTCTTCCTCGTTTCCCTTCTTTCCTTTTCTTTCCCTTCTTTTTCCTTTCTTTCTCTGTTCTGATTCACGATCAACACCCCCCTTTTGTCTCTTTTTTTTAGACACTATTTACTCCTTACACCCCACCTTCTAAAAAATACACCCCCCATTTTTTTTATCACACAACATAAGTGTTTAAAGGTTTGGGTCTATTCTTTTGGGTCTTCTAAAAATAGTCTCTTTAGTACTAAATTAAACAACATTAGTCTACCTTAATCCTTGGAAGAAATTACCACTTTACCCCTTAGGCTTGACTTTGGGTCAATTTACTAGATTAAAATTATTATTCTAGATCATTATCCCCCTTTAATTCCTCAAGGTCTCTAATTACTAGGCTTAGGGATTTTGGGATGTTACACGCCCTATCTCGACGGGGTGTTATATTATGGTAACAGAGCTGTTCAGTTTTCATCGGACGGTGGGGAGGGTTGATTCACTGGCCGTGTTTAGATCTAATTGTCTTCCCACTGGATGACAACTGTGTTGAGGATTGGGTAGATAGTCCAACTATAAAACGTTGAAATTTTCGAGAACGAAAATTCTTTTAAGAGGGATAGTAATGTGACATCCTGATTTTTAAAATAAGTCGTAAATAATTTTAAAAAGTGATTAAATGACAGTTGGTCATTAAAAACCTTAGTTAGAATTAAATTGGGCTTGAAAATGACACATAAGAGTCCTAGAATGCCCTAGAAAAGGCTAGAAAACCCTAGAATCGTGTAGACAGGCAAAAATGGAAATTTAACAGGCGGCGTAGATCGCGATGCTATAGAGTGCAGTGTAAACTAGGTCGCGATGCGACGGTATGTCGATGGATCAGAGCAACGAATGGTTGACATGTGTACCCGCCCGCGACGCAACAGACTTCACGTGTAATCCCATCACGTCGCGGTGAGCTAATTTTAGCCTATAAATAGGCCTCAACCTCCTCTGTCCATTCCAAAGGTTTCCAAGGGCCTTTGGAGAGTGTAGAGGCGAGGAAGAGCTTAAGGACAAGAAGGACGCGAGGAACGAGAGCAGCAACGACCGTCTAGACTAGATAAGGGGGAAGATACCTTAATCTGTAGGGAAAATAGGTAGTAGAGTAGGCCTGTTAGCATGAATAGGCTTCCCTAGCCCTACTAGGGGTTGGTAGTAGTAACACCTTAAGAGAGGGGTTGCATTGTACAGTGGATAAGGATAGTCATCGTAGACCTACCAACCAACATAGGTTATGTTTATGACATTAGATAGGCAGTCGCTTACGCGACATAGGGAATAATTAACATGCTGTCTAAGATGATCATTTATGATATTCTATTTTATGTCTGATAAGTATGTGTTGTTTACATATGATATATGTGAGTCTGATGGATGATGTATGAGTCAAGGGTGACGCCCTCTAGTTAGAGGCTTGCAAATCCCTAGATTGTAATAGTGAGTGTTACTATCGATATCTTGTTGGTAGTGGTGATAGCCGGATCAGTGTATTCGAGGTTAGTGTACCGAGGAACAGACGAGATGGTGATGAGATCAATCGGTGGCCTTGAGGGTATGGACTCAGTGTTTTCGACGCGGCTCTGCATGCCTGTGGCATTGAAGGTACAGAGTAGTTGTAGATAGTCGGTGACCTTGAGCGTATGGACTCAGTCACATGGACGAGTCTCTAGGACTCCACGTCCGTCAGGTGGATAATTTTGGCCATTCCTATTATGGGTATATCGTCCTTGAGCGCAGGATAGTGCCTTACTCTTGTGATTGGATACAGTAGTATGCGATGCCATATCTGACAATTGGAGATGGTAGCGTATCAGCATCAGTTATTGGGACAACTAACTTATCTGATTCTGTGGCTTGAGACTGGTGATCGGTCTAGGTGATAGGGAGTTAATGGCCTGCAATATTCAGTGATAGTCTGTATTGTGGTAACAGTCGGTGTAGCTTAGGTATCTGTGGAATGATCTTGAGATAGTCGATGGCCTTAAGGAATATGCTCAGCCAGGACCTTGAGGAGTATGCTCGGTCTTCCCGATGAGTCTCTCCATGTCCGAGATGCCAAAGGACCAGTGTCTGTGGTATCAAAGTATGATGTGACCGTGTGGTCGAATTTGTCAGTATGACGTGACAGTGTGGTCGGGTCTGGGACCGCATACTCAGGATTCTGAGTGTTTGATATCTGAGATTATGTTAATTATGTTATTATGCGTGTACATGGTAACAGTCTATCTGCTACACTGTTTTCCTATTTATTGGGGTTTAATAGATATCTTATCCCTGTGTTTTCTGTGTTTACTGTGTTGCTTAATGATTAGCTAATGAATAAGAGGTTAAAGACTAGAAAGCAACATTGTATCACAGCCAGTATGTCCTGTTGTGTACTCTGATGTTGAATATTGCGGCCGATATGTCCTGTTGCGTATTCTGATGTTGAATTGAAGATATGTTATTGCAGAGTCAAGATAATTTGACGCCGGGGTGTTATATTATGGTAACAGAGTAGTTCGGTTCTAATCGGACTGTGGGGTGGGTTGAGTCACTGGCCGTGTTTAGATCTAGTTGTCTTCCCATTGGATGACAACTGTGTTGAGGATTGGGTAGAGAATCTAACTATCAAACGTTGAAATTTTTGAAGAGGAAAATTCTTTTAAGAGGGATAGTAATGTGACATCCTGATTTTTAAAATAAGTCGTAAATAATTTTTAATAGTGATTAAATGACAGTTGGTCATTAAAAACCTTAGTTAGAATTAAATTGGGCCTAAAAATGACACATAAGAGTCCTAGAATACCCTAGAAAAGGTTAGAAAACCATAGAATCGTGTAGATGGGCAAAAATGGAATTTTAATAAGCGGCGTAGATCGCGACGCTATGGAGTCCAGTGTAATCTGGCTCGCGATGCGACGATATGTCGGTGGATCAGAGCAACGAATGGTTGACATGTGTACCCGCTCGCGACGTGACAAACTTCACGTGTAATCCCATCGCGTCGTGATAAGCTAATTTTAGCTTATAAATAGGCCTCGACCCCCTCTGCCCATTCCAAAGGTTTCCAAGGGCCTTTGGAGAACGTAGAGGCAAGGAAGAGCTTAAAGACAAGAAGGACGCGAGGAACGGGAGCTGCAACGACCATCTAGACCAAGTAAGGGGGAAGATACCTTAATCTCTAGGGAAAATAGGTAGTAGAGTAGGCCTGTTAGCATGAATAGGGTTCCCTAGCCATACTAGGGGTTGGTAGTAGCAACACCTTAAGAGATGGGTAGCAGTAT
This sequence comes from Calophaca sinica, assembly GCA_037113605.1. Classification (NCBI taxonomy): domain Eukaryota; kingdom Viridiplantae; phylum Streptophyta; class Magnoliopsida; order Fabales; family Fabaceae; genus Calophaca; species Calophaca sinica. The sequence goes on from CM073734.1 coordinate 43,676,500, forward strand.
ACAGTGGCTAAGGATTGTCACCGTAGACCTACCAACTAACATAGGTTATGTTTATGACATTAGATAGGCAGTCGCTTACGCGACATAAGGAATAATTAAGATGCTATCTAAGATGATGATTTATGATACTCTATTTTATGTCTGATAAGTATGTGTTGTCTACATATAATATATGTGAGTCTGATGGTTGATGTATGAGTCAAGGGTGGGGCCCTCTAGTTAGAGGCTTGCGAATCCCTAGATGGTGATAGTGAGTGTTACTATCGATATCTTGTTGGTAGTGGTGATAGCCGGATCAGTGTATTCGAGGTTGGTGTACCGAGGAACAGACGGGATGGTGACGACAACAATCGATGGCCTTGAGGATATGGACTCGGCTAAGACCTTGAGGGTATGGACTCAGTTTTTCCGACGAGGCTCTCCATGCCTATGGTACTGAAGGTACGGAGTAGTTGGAGTTAGTCGGTGACCTTGAGCGTATGGACTCGGTCACGTGGACGAGTCTCTAGGACTCCACGTCCGTCAGATGGACAATCTTCTCCATTTCTATTATGGGAATACCGTTCTTGCACGTAGGATGGTGCCTTACTCCAGTGATTGGATACGGCAGTATGGGATGCCATATCCGATAATTGGAGATGGTAGCGTATCAGGATTTGTTCTCGGGACAACCAACTTATCTGATTCTATGCCCTGAGACTGTTGATCGATCAAGGTGATAGGGAGTTCATGGCCTGCAATATTCAGCGATAGTCTATAATATGGTAACAGTCGATGTACCTTGGGTATCTACGGAATAGTCTTAAGACAGTCAGTGGCCTTGAGGAGTACGCTCAGCTAGGACCTTAAGGAGTATACTAGGTCTTCCCGATGAGTCTCCCCATGTCCGAGATGCCGAAGGACCAATGTCTGTGGTATCAGAGTATGATATGACCGTGTAGTCGGATTTGTCAGTATGACGTGAAAGAGTGGCATGGTCTGGGACCACGTACTCAGGATTCTCAATGTTTGATATCTGAGGTTGTATTAATTATGTTATTATGCGTGTACATGACAACAGTTTATCTGCTACATTATTTTCCTATTTATTGGGGTTTAATGGGTATTTTACCCCCTTTTTTTGTGGTTACTGTGTTGCTTAATGATTAGTTGATGAATAAGGGGCTAATGACTAGAAAGCAGCATTGTATCACGACCAGTATGTCCTGTTGCGTACTCTGATGTTGAATATCATGGCCAGTATGTCCTGTTGCGTACTCTGATGTTGAATATCATGGCCAGTATGTCCTGTTGCGTACCCTGATGTTGAATTGAAGATATGTTGTTGCAGAGTCAGGATAAAGTGACGCCCTGTCACGGCGAGGTGTTACATTATGGTATCAGAGCATGATGTGACCGTGTGGTCGGATTTGTCAGTATGACATGACAGTGTGGTTTGGTCTGGGACCGCGTACTTAGTCTGAGTGTTTGATATCTGTGATTGTGTTAATTAAGCTATTATGCATGTACATGGTAACAATCTATCTGCTACACTGTTTTCCTGTTTATTGGGGGTTAAGGGATATTTTTCTCCTGTGTTTTCTGTGTTGCTTAACGATTAGCAGATGAATAAGAGGTTAAAGACTAGAAAGCAGCATTGTATCACGACTAGTATGTCCTGCTACGTACCTTGATGTTGAATTTCACGGCCAGTATGTCCTGCTGCGTACCCTGATGTTGAATTTCATGGCCAGTATGTCCTGTTGCGTACTCTGTTGTTGAATTGAGGATATGTTGTTGCAGAGTCAGGATAAAGTGACGCCCTGTCTCGACGGGGTGTTATATTATGGTATCAAAGCAGTTCGGTTCTAACTGGACTGTGGGGAGGGTCGAGTCACTGGCCGTGTTTAGAATCTAGTTGTCTTCCCACTAGATGACAACCATGTTGAGGATTGGGTAGAGAGTCTAACTAACAAACGTTGAAATTTTTTAGGACAAAAATTCTTTTAAGAGGGGTAGTAATGTGACGTCCTGATTTTTAAAATAAGTCGTAAATAATTTTTAATAGTGATTAAATGACAGTTGGTCATTAAAAACTTTAGTTAGAATTAAATTGGGCTTAAAAATGACTCATAAGAGCCCTAAAATGCACTAGAAACGGTTAGAAAAGCCTAGAATCTTGTAGAGGGCAAAAATGAAATTTTACCAGGTGGCGTCGATCGCGACACGACAAAGTCTAGTGTAAACTGGGTCGCGACGCGACGATATGTCGGTGGATCAGTGTAACATCCCAAATTCCTTAAGCCTAATTATTAGGAAATCCAAAGTGAAAACGAGATTTAATCCCTAAGGATTAAATATGGTTCATTGCCTTAATTTAGTAATTTAAAACCAATTAGGAACTAAGGGGTAAAATGATAATTTTACCCAATGATTTAGGAAATGTGAGACTACCTAATTATGAGTGGTTTTAATTGATTAATTTACCTATGGTTAATTTAAGGACCTAAAAGTAAATTATGATATTTAAATAGGGGTTCATTGGATAATTTCTAATAAATTATGACAATGACCCACCATACACCACTTTTCTTATGTCTCCACCCTAGTACCCCCTCACCCATCACTTACCCCTCCCATGCGTGACTTCTACGCAGAAAGGAGAAAAAAAGAAGGGAACAGAAACAAAGAAAAGAAAAGAAAGAAAAGAGGAGGAGGAGGGGAAGAGAAGAAAGAAAGGGAAAGAAGAAGAAAGAGAAAGAAGAGAGAAGAGGAGAAAGGGAGAGAGTGCGACGGTGAAGGGAAGAAGAAGCGTGAGATGCCAATGTTCTCGGGAGCAACGGTGCTGTTCAGAACACCTAATTTCTTGTTATTATTATTATTATTATTATTACTACTCCGTCTTGTATTAATATGTGATTTTATTTATATAGATATGTGATTAATTATATTAATATGTGAGTATGAGTTCTAGAATGCTAATATAAAATAATGTGCATGATGATACATGATTATATTTAAATAGGATTTTGATATGTTAATGCGTGATTTGTTTATTTAAATATGTGTTCGTTTCATTAATTGTTATGATTTATAGATTTAGTGATTTTGATCCCTTAAGTGTGTTTGAATTATTGACAAGTTTTTACTTGGTATTTATGTGTACTCTTAATAAATATTATTGATATATTATTCATTTATTTTATTTTTATAAAATATTGGTACTTGAAATATTAGTATTTTTGGGATTTTACTTTGTATAAAAGAGGTATTAAAATGAGTTTGTGGAGTTGAAATGTTTAAGTTTATATAAATATGACTTTTATGCTGATTGCTATGCGTACCCCTGCTTTCTTCTATTGCAGCCTACAACTTCTACTTCCTACACCACCTAGAATTATCAGACGCACCCCCAGCCCAAATTTCAAAATCCCTTTCTTCTTCTTCCTCGCAGATACTCACCGTGGCGCTCGTTGAAGCATAAAACCCTAACCTCTCCAATCTCTCCTCCAATCTCTCTCGCAGCTTCTCTCCCTCCTCCCATGGCGGCTACCAGCGCCACCCCTGAACCACCATGACGCGGCTGCACTACCACGGCCAAGCCTCTCTTCTTCTCCCTCGCTTTGGATCTCTCTCTCTATACACACATCGCCACCACCACCGCAAACGTGATTCCTGGCAGCCTTTCAGCGCCGTTTTCCAAAGATCAACCACCCCAACTCACCAAGAACGTGCATGCCAGGAACCACCGCGCGATGCATCCTTCTCTCACGTGCTCTCTCTCTAAAACCTCCATGGCTGAAACTTTGACCTCGAAGTTCGATCTCCACGTGCAACGCTTCGCAAAACCAACACCATAGCCGAGTCCTCGCCGCTTGGGCTACACGAAGCACCCCTTGTTTCACGAAACGGTCCGAGCGAAAACTCCGCCATGAGGACCGCCACCTTTGAAGTTCGACTCGGCCACCACGAGCGTCGTCGGAGAAAAGCGGAGACCATATCTGCGATCCTCGTCATGAGAGCTTTACGGTTTGGTATATAGTTCGTTATTCTGAAAAGGTTGACAAAGTACTGCTTTGCCTAGAGCCGCCACTTCGGTCTCACTCGACACTCCGGTGATCGTACTAACGAACCGAGACTTGTTTTGGATTCATCGCCATGTTTCCTTCCACCTGTCTAGTCAGAATCACAAACAGAAACACTTCAAAAATTGACCCCTGTTTTGTGTACGTATTTGGGTGAGCAAATTACCTTCGAACCGAGCTCAATTCTGTTACATTGCGATTTCATTATTTAAATTGATTTGAAAGTACATTTTAATTTATTTTTAACTTGTTGTATGTTCGATTTTGGTTGCCTGCAATGTTTGGATGTCGGTGAGCACTTGACGGTGATTTCTGACAAGAACAAAGAGTAGAGATCGTTTCACGGGAGCTGTGTAGCAGTTATTGGCTTACTTGGAGTCATGATCAGAGGAAAAGAATGATTGAAATAATTGCTGGATCTATAAAGGTGAGTGTTTCCCTTGTTTGGGGTACCGGTGACCCTAAACGCCTTTATGTGGTTTCAGGTCGTTACCATTGTATGAGCAATGGTATGATTATGTGTTGTGGCGTGATTCATGGTGTGTTTTTCATTGTAAGAGCAATGAAAATAATTGTATGAAGTGATTTGCGTAATTACGTTTAAATTAACATGCCAAATTTATTATAATTTTAGCTCGCTTCAATATAATGAAATGATAAGCGTGTTCTGATAATGTACATTACGTGAACAAACTATTGGTTACGAGATGCTTGTTTGCTTGATTAAATTAATGAAATAAATTATTGGTTAATACTCATTGAATTCTTAGGTGATTGGTTGTGTAAGTATGCCTTGACATTGAGATGGTACCTTGTGCATATATGACTTGTTGTGATCATGAAATTGAAGACCTTGAATGGTTATGGGGATGAATTGATAAGCTAGAGAGGATCATAGTAATTTCCAAAGCTTTAGGATTTGTGTCGTGGTTGTTTCTGGGGGGGTTCATTGAATTAGAAAAAGATTTAGCGTAAGAATTCACTGTCGTAAAATATGTCACCTAGGATGCTTAAGTTAAAGGATCAAAGATGGTATTTTATATATTCCTGGTGGGTTTGAGTAATATAGACTAATAGGTCTTTCGTTTGAGTCATTTAGAATTTAATTAGACTTGAGACTATCTTATGACTACTTTGTGACCTTGTGATTACTTTGCGGCAAGTCCACTTATGAGTGGCAATGACTTCGTGACAATCCTAGCCATATGGGCCATCATGGATTGATTTGAACCATTTTCTCCTAGCTATAAGTAGCCATCATGGAGTACGGGTCATTATGAACTTTGTGACAAGTCCACTCGCGTGTGGCCATGACAAGTCCACCGACGAGTGGCAATTACCTTGTGACAATCCTAGCCATATGGGCCATCATGGATTGATTCACACCGTGGAGTTCTGAGGATAAGTAGATAGTACGCATTCATACGAGTAGAGTACTAGGATTTGCATAGTCCTACATTGATGATGAATCTATGTACCGTCGACCATTACACGCATGGGGTAGAGTATTATGAGTCTTTGCATAGTCATGCTTTGAGTATGAGCTTCAGACATCGAGATTGATTGACTTTGTACTTGTGTTTAAGTGTTCTCGAAATGAATTGACCTTCTTGACCTCGTGCTTGTATAAATGGAAACTTTATGCTATTGGATTTAATGTGGTTTGGTTTATGTGCTAAATGACTCAAGTTGTTTTATAGTTTCATTATGCTTCTTTGCTTGAATACTTGCCTCTTTTGCATGCGTTGCTTGTTAAGCGTCAAAAGCGTGTGTGTGGGAACACTCACGAGATTTTTATCTCATTCCATTCCATTCATTTTTTCAGTTATTTGGCTTGGAGAATCAAGATGGCTTTTAAATTGAATTTGGATGTTTAAAAGAGTATTTGTAATAAAGAATTCTTTGTATCAAGTTTATAAATATATTTTAGATTAAGTTGCAACATTTGTGTAATAATCGTATGAGTTTTGGATCGACGTGAAAGCATTTTCAATGGGTACGTTCTAGAAAATGTTTTATGAGACCAGATTCTAATCGATAATGGTTTTAACGTTTAAGGTTTGGACTTAGATAAATGAATAGAGTTTAGTAATTTCAGATTTTATCACAAAATGATTCTCAGACGTGTCACGTTATTTATGAAATGATTTATGAACTTAGTTATTTTATTGAAAAAAGTATTTTAATCTTTACTCCTAAAATACTTAGTTTAAAAAAAAAAAAGAAACCCGATTATTTTTACAGAGTACTTTGAAATCATATTAGTTTATAATAGAATAAGCAATAGTTAATTAGGGTGGCACATTAAGTGGTATCGAGGCGATTCGGTTCTAACTGGACTGTGCATATGGTCTATCGTGTTTCTACTGTGTGAACTCTGTCCTTGTATGATCTGTGTACCAATATGGCTTATGTGCCTGTGTGATCTGAGTCTGCCTGATCTGTGATTTTTTTTTTTTTTGAAATGTTAAATGCATAAATCATGTATCTGTATATATAGTATTGTGACGTGTTGGTTCTGTGTTATTGCTATTTTAATTAGTCATTTACTTATTTACCTTGTAATTGATTTAGTCTGTTTGTCACTTTCACAAGCTGAGATCATTTTCGAAATGGATTAGTTATCCCTCGATCCAGCCTTGCTAAACTGTTTTGATAGAATCCTGTGCTTGAAAATTTTGTTATGTCTCAATTTTTCCTTAAGAAAGAGTCTAAATGCACATGATGATTTGTGCCATGACTAAAGCAGAATAACCATGTGATATGCTCTTGTTAAAATTTTATGTTGTATAATAAATGCCAAGAGCATAATGTGCGCAGTTACTTGAGAGTGGAATTAATGCTTGCGTGACAGTTTTGTTTTCGAATCTCAGGCTTGTTTGTTTTGTAACCTATGTCTTTTTGAATCTCTCAATGTGTATTAGTCAGGTTTGTTATTCGCTACCTATAAATACTATTGTAAAAGAATCTAATGCAACTCAAAATATAATGGAACCGAGATTGTTTGAAATTGATCTGCTTTCTATGTCTTTCACTCTTTTTTGATGTGGTCTTTCTTCATGATTATAGTTCCCACTATCCTCAAGATGCAGTGCCTCTGCGGTCCCCTAAAGATTGCACCATCTTTTGTTGTGAACTGCAAAGAATATGAAGTACATTTACTAGATTGCATATTTGGGCTTTTCTGCATGTGACTCTGTTTGTGTATGGTAAAAACTAGAAAACTATGGACTTGCTATAAGTTTATGGGTTGTCTTTATTAATGAATTTAGGTGGCTTGGTAGACGTTATTTGTGATATATAAAGAGTTACATTAGGTGGTCCCTCATTTCATTGATGGGGTTTCAAGGATAGTAGATGATATTGAAGTTGCGATTTTAGAGCTTCCTAATTAAACTATGTTTTGAATATCATATTGCTTGCTAACCTTATGATTGTTTTGTTTGTTTTTGTTTATGGTCCTCTAGGAAAATGGTATTAGTTACTGAGTTTATTAATTACCGAGTTTATTAATGTCTTTGGTGACCTTCCAATTATGCATTTCATTTTGTGTGGTATGTGTAATAGTATGATCTCTACTATTCTATGCACTCGTAGTTGTGCATTTTTGTGTTGGAGTAAATTGTGCAATTAACTTGTGAGACATATTTGTTAGAAAAAGATAGTCAGTCTAAGGTCTCGTAGATTAATTTGTACTTCTTTTGCTTAAAGATCGTTATTGTCCCAGTTTCATCACACTAAGCCACAAATTGTACTCGAGTTTCTGACTCCTTGCACATGAGAATTTCTCTCTCGTACCTCGTTACTCGTGAGTGTTTTAGAAAATTGAGTTGACCAAATCATTTATTAAATGGTACTCTAATAGTTCTTCACTTCAAAATTTGTCATGAATATTTGCTTGAGTTGTAGTGATTATGGAAATTTACGTGGAGGAAGAAACTTCGGTAGAGTTCTGTTTGTAAGCATGTGTTAGGCCAGCACATCTTTACACTTAGGAATATATTGAAGATTATTTTTACACGTTGGATATTCATTATCTTCTACTCAAAAAAATTCATTTTATCTTCTTATTAAGGTGAGGTTCTGTAACCTGACCTTTCTAATAGGAAAATTCATTTTTGCTTCTTCCCTTACAACGATGGGTTGTCGGTTCTATTCATATATTGTGAGAGTCTAGTCCCCCTTATGTGTTTAAGACCTATTCAGAGTATGTCGAGCGGACATTAGATAAAAGATACCTCTCTTATTTTGTATCTGACATTTTCACAAATTTCGAGGACGAAATTTCTTTTTCAGGAGGTAGAATTGTAACACCCCGAATTTCTTGTTATTATTATTATTATTATTATTACTACTACGTCTTGTATTAATATGTGATTTTATTTATATAGATATGTGATTAATTATATTAATATGTGAGTATGAGTTCTAGAATGCTAATATAAAATAATGTGCATGATGATACATGATTATATTTAAATAGGATTTTGATATGTTAATGCGTGATTTGTTTATTTAAATATGTGTTCGTTTCATTAATTGTTATGATTTATAGATTTAGTGATTTTGATCCCTTAAGTGTGTTTGAATTATTGACAAGTTTTTACTTGGTATTTATGTGTACTCTTAATAAATATTATTGATATATTATTCATTTATTTTATTTTTATAAAATATTGGTACTTGAAATATTAGTATTTTTGGGATTTTACTTTGTATAAAAGAGGTATTAAAATGAGTTTGTGGAGTTGAAATGTTTAAGTTTATATAAATATGACTTTTATGCTGATTGCTATGTGTACCCCTCCTTTCTTCTATTGCAGCCTACAACTTCTACTTCCTACACCACCTAGAACTGCTAGACGCACTCCCCGTGCCCAAATTTCAAAATCCCTTTCTTCTTCTTCCTCGCAGATACTCACCGTGGCGCTGCTGAAGCATAAAACCCTAACCTCTCCAATCTCTCCTCCAATCTCTCTCGCAGCTCTCTCTCCTCCTCCCATGGCAGCTACCAGCGCCACCTGAGCCACCATGACGCCGGCTGCACTACGCCAAGCAGCCTCTCTTCTTCTCCCTCGTTTTGGATCTCTCTCTCTCTCTATACACACACATCGCCACCACTACCGCAAACGTGATTCCTGACCTTTCAGCGCCGCTTCCAAAGATCAACCACCCCAACTCACCGCAAGAACGCATGCCAGGAACCACCGCGCGATGCATCCTTCTCTCACGTGCTCTCTCTCTCTAAAACCTCCATGGCTGAAACTTTGACCTCGAAGTTCTGATCTCCACGTGCGGCGTTGCCAAAACCAACACCATAGACGGAGTCCTCGTCGCTGGCTACGAAGCACCCCTTGTTTCACGCAGCGGTGTCCGAGCGAAAACTCCGTCATGAGGACCGCCACCTTTGAAGTTCGACTCCGCCACCACGAGCGTCGTCGGAGAAAACGGAGACCATATCTGCGATCCTCGTCATGAGAGCTTTACGGTTTGGTATATAGTTCGTTATTCTTAAAAGGTTGACAAAGTACTGTTTTGCCTAGAGCCGCCACTTCGGTCTCACTGACACTCGGTGATCGTACCAACGAACCGAGACTTGTTTTGGATTCATCGCCATGTTTCCTTCCACCTGTCTAGTCGTAATCACAAACGAAACACTTCAAAAATTGACCCGGTTTTGTGTATGCGTGTTGGGTGAGCAAATTACCTTCGAACCAAGCTCAATTCTGTTACATTGCGATTTCATTATTTAAATTGATTTGAAAGTACATTTTAATTTATTTTTAACTTGTTGTATGTTCGATTTTGGTTGCTCGCAATGTTTGGATGCTCGGTGAGCACTTGACGGTGATTTCGACAAGAACAAAGAGTAGAGATCGTTTCACGGGAGCTGTGTAGCAGTTATTGGCTTACTTGGAGTCATGATCAGAGGAAAAGAATGATTGAAATAATTGCTGGATCTATAAAGGTGAGTGTTTCCCTTGTTTGGGGTACCCGGTGACCCTAAACGTCTTTATGTGGTTTGTGTCGTTACCATTGTATGAGCAATGGTATGATTATGTGTTGTGACGTGATTCATGGTGTGTTTTTCATTGTAGGAGCAATGAAAATAATTGTATGAAGTGATTTGCGTAATTACGTTTAAATTAACATGCCAAATTTATTATAATTTTAGCTCTGCTTCAATATAATGAAATGATAACTGTGTTCTTGATAATGTACATTACATGAACAAACTATTGGTTACGAGATGCTTGTTTGCTTGATTAAATTAATGAAATAAATTATTGGTTAATACTCATTGAATTCTTAGGTGATTGGTTGTGTAAGTATGCCTTGACATTGAGATGGTACCTTGTGCATATATGACTTGTTGTGATCATGAAATTGAAGACCTTGAATGGTTATGGGAATGAATTGATAAGCTAGAGAGGACTCATAGTAATTTCCAAAGCTTTAGGATTTGTGTCGTGGTTGTTTCGGGGGTTCATTGAATTAGAAAAAGATTTAGCGTAAGAATTCACCGTCAGTAAAATATGTCACCTAGGATGCTTAAGTTAAAGGATCAAAGATGGTATTTTATATATTCCTGGTGGGTTTGAGTAATATAGACTAATAGGTCTTTCGTTTGAGTCATTTAGAATTTAATTAGACTTGAGACTATCTTATGACTACTTTGTGACCTTGTGATTACTTTGCGGCAAGTCCACTTATGAGTGGCAATGACTTCGTGACAATCCTAGCCATATGGGCCATCATGGATTGATTTGAACCATTTTCTCCTAGCTATAAGTAGCCATCATGGAGTACGGGTCATTATGAACTTTGTGACAAGTCCACTCGCGTGTGGCCATGACAAGTCCACTGACGAGTGGCAATTACCTTGTGACAATCCTAGCCATATGGGCCATCATGGATTGATTCACACTGGTGGAGTTCGGAGGATAAGTAGATAGTACTGCATTCATACGGAGTAGAGTACTAGGATTTGCATAGTCCTACATTGATGATGAATCTATGTACCGTCGACCATACGCATGGGGTAGAGTATTATGAGTACTGCATAGTCATGCTTTGAGTATGAGCTTCTGTATTACTGAGATTGATTGACTTTGTACTTGTGTTTAAGTGTTCTCGAAATGAATTGACCTTCTTGACCTCGTGCTTGTATAAATGGAAACTTTATGCTATTGGATTTAATGTGGTTTGGTTTATGTGCTAAATGACTCAAGTTGTTTTATAGTTTCATTATGCTTCTTTGCTTGAATACTTGCCTCTTTTGCATGCGTTGCTTGTTAACTGTCGGGTGCGTGTGTGTGGGAACACTCGCTGAGATTTTTATCTCATTCCATTCCATTCATTTTTTTTCAGTTATTTGGCTTGGAGAACTGAAGATGGCTTTTAAATTGAATTTGGATGTTTAAAAGAGTATTTGTAATAAAGAATTCTTTGTATCAAGTTTATAAATATATTTTAGATTAAGTTGCAACATTTGTGTAATAATCGTATGAGTTTTGGATCGACGTGAAATCATTTTCAATGTGTATGCGTTCTAGAAAATGTTTTATGAGACCAGATTCCCTAATCGATAATGGTTTTAACGTTTAAGGTTTGGACTTAGATAAATGAATAGAGTTTAGTAATTTCGGATTTTATCACAAAAATGATTCTCGCACGTGTCACGTTATTTATGAAATGATTTATGAACTTAGTTATTTTATTGAAAGAAGTATTTTAATCTTTACTCCTAAAATACTTAGTTTAAAAAAAAAAAAAAAAACCCGATTATTTTTACAGAGTACTTTGAAATCATATTAGTTTATAATAGAATAAGCAATAGTTAATTAGGGTGTCACATGCCCCACCGCGCCGGAGAAGAGGAAAGAAGCAGAACGCGGCCAGAACGAGAGAGAGAGAGAACCGAGAAAGGAAGTGGGCGATCGATGGGGGAGACGGATGAAGGGTGGTGGTTGGTGGCTGGTGGTGGTGGCGCGGCGGTGTGTAGAGGTGGCCGCGCCACTGTTCACGACCGTGAGAGAGGGAGAGATCGCATGAGAGAGAGCTGACCGAGAGAGGGAGGACGAGCAGAGAGAGAGATGGAGGTCGAGATGAGAAAGAGAACCAGGGACTGAGAAATTGGAAGAAGCCGAGACTGAATAGAAGAAGATGAAAGCTTTGAACCCTCTCCCATGGTGGTTGGGACCTGCATGTGGGCTTTTTGGAGAAGAAGGAGAAGAACGAAATTCAGATTGGTGACCAATCGAGGGAAAAGAGGATTTTGGAGCTCAAATCCCTAACTTGGGATTATTCAGGTAACATAGACTTCCCCCAAAACCTCCCTTAGAGTGTGCTAGGTTTTATTATTAATTTTATTAGTTCAATAATTAGCTTATTAGTCATACTGAATGGTCTTGTATGGGGTTTGGTGAAATAGGGTTGGGCCAGTGCCCCAACCCCCCTTAAACCAATGTTTGATGTTTGTTCTGTTGTGAGCTCCATCGAGCCTCATTCGGATTATTTATATGATTGCTATGTTTGCTAAAATGTATGAATTAGATTCTGAAATGGCTCGACACCCGAGCTAGCCTATTTGTATGAGTTTGGGCTCCAAGACACTTATTTTAGGTGCAATGAATGACATATGATGAATTTAATCTTGTGTTGAGCAATGTTAAAGATATAGATACACTGATCTAATATATGTATATGTGTATTGCAGCCGATAACCATAAATTCAGTACCAAATAGTATGTGTTTTGTTAATGTGTAAAAAGCAAGACAAGAATAAGAAATATTAGCATTATAATATTAAGCCATTATACATATATGCCAATATCACTTCTATGTTAATGTAAAATGTGTAACACTATGTTAGAATGCAATATTGTAGTGATATATATACAGCCTAAGTATTAACTTAAAACATATGTGAAAGATTATGTAATTATAATATACATATATTTGTTTACTGAGTGTATCACAAGTACAAATGTTATAGAAAAATCTATGCTGATGTGTGTATGTAGATCACGTGATTTAGATCTACTTAACTGCATATCTATATGATGTTGTGAAAAAGTGTTGTCCTAGGTGTGAGGATTATTGTTGATGTTGCTGTTGAACCTAAAAGAGTTTGATTCCTGAATTTGTGAAATAACATGTTAAAAGTTCTATTAGTTTGGTCACTTGTTGTGCCTTTGATTCATGGTGCATTTATATGTAATTTTGTCTTGAAACTATTCCATTGGTGTTAGGATTGGTTTGGAAAAGATTTAGAATGAGGAACAAAGTTAGAAATGCAGGATTTTTGGACTGACAGGCCAGCACGGCCGTGCCTACTTCGCACATAATTTTAATTACAATTTATTCATATTCAATCTAAGTACGATTCTGTCCGGAATTCAAACAGAGATCTCGAGTTTGATTCTACATGGATTCAAGTGGTCCCAGTGGATAAAATTTAGAGAATTTTGTCTAGTTTAAGTGGCCACAAGAATCACTCAATTCTAGTAAATACACATTGAGTTATGCACATTTTAATAACAGGGGTTCAGGTGGGCTAACTTTATTCAACCTGCCTCTTGTGACCCTAGGAGTCATATCGTTTCTCAGTCAATTTGAGTGCTTATGAGTGCTTAGTTATGATGTGCTTGTCTATTCCTTGGCTTGACTTTGATTTTTCTATGGTCTTGAAATTATGATTTGATTCTCCTAACCATTTGTGAAGGATGAAGGAATCGCTTACATTATAACATAGCATCCAAATCTTAGGATAGTCTATGTCTGGAGAAATACCATGTTTCCCGTTAAAGGCTAGCTATCATGGGCCACATATATGTGGGTGAGATCCAAACTGTTTTGGTAAGTCCTTTCTATTTGAAAGGCTAGGATACGATATTCGCGGTTTAAAGAGACATCTAACCGTGGTCACCGAGCTCTGACTGCCGTATCAAAATTTTTAAACTGGTGTGGTTAAGTTTCTCACACTTAACTACCTAGTGAGTTTTCTTAAAAGATTGAGGATGCCTATGCTATGATGTATGACGAATAAGGTTTGATGTCATGTATTACGAATTACGTGATGTGGCATTGCGAGCTCACCAGTGGGGTAAGCCACTGGGCTGGACAATAAAGTCCAGTAACCCGGGTGTTGCGATAAAAGACTTACAAAGAGGCCCATTATGTTTGATTTGAATTATGTGATTGTATGTCATGTGTATGAATTATGTTACCTTGCAAATGAATGCTCTTGAAGCAAGATATGTTTGAGTTTGACTGAATGAATGAAGATGATGTTAATATTAGGCCATAGTATTAGTATATGTTAAGTATATGTTGTCTGGGAGGATTTTCCATACGTAGCACACGCGTATGGCTGGAAACAACGGTAAAAGCATTTTTCTTCTAAGTCTATGTTACTGAGTTTTATAAACTCACCGTTGGGGCGTTGTTTTCAGGTACACTTTATGGAGGAGGTTTAGAGCACGAAGCGTGTTCGGTCTCGCCCTCGGCAAGACATTGAGTCACCGGATCACGAGTCAGAGTCCTTATCTCTAGGATGAGTCCTTTGCAATTAGAAAATAATGTATAGGTTATATTTGTTTTACCTTGTGCTCATTTTATAAAAAGAGATGTAAATGATAAAGTTATTCTGCTTTTAAAACTCTGATAGATATATGTGTCATGTTTGGGTCTTTGAAATATTTCTTTCCAAGTCAAACAGGTCTTTCCAAAAGTAAGACCACCAGTCTACCCTGTAACAAAAAAACATAACCGGCCCAAACTGGTCACGACCTCTGAACACAAAGAAAAACAAAGTACAGTCATCAGAAAAACAAACATCCAACAACAATATCAATCACGACAAATAGAGGTCGTCACTCGGGTCCTCGTCGAGCTCCTCCTCGCCATCATCTGCTGTCGAGTTCCCTGCGCCCTCGACATCGCCTGGGTAACCGTCATGGATTGAAGGCACCACGGGAAAGGGTCAACTTCTCAACAATACAAGATAAGCACGGCATAAAGAAATAAGCAAACAACTGAGTATAACATTCACCAACGTGACTCGACCATCTCACTCTAACTCGACACAACTCGCAATCCATTTTCTCTCGACTCGACAATTTTTCCGGAATGCACACGCCGTACCGTATGTCGGAAGGTCCAGCCGAAGCCTTGGGATCCTCACTCTCCCTAGGACAGTCAACTCAGGTCCCATAGCGTGGCGACGTCTAGTCAATCTCCCGTAAACAAAAGGGGACCTAGCACCCTTAGTTATCCGGGTCACGGCTCAAAAACGTCATACGACTCACCTAGCTCGCTCACTCGATGAACAATTCGCCGCATACGATATTCAAAGAGTTATACACATGATATTCAACCGCATGTCAAATAAAAAGAGCAAGCTCGACATGAAGAAACGCAATTCAACATGCAATACACAATTCACAGCATATATTCAATCACATATTAAATACATGCAAAAACCCAATCATATCACAACATTTCAAGCTCGACACAAATCAGGGAATCCATTCACAATAACATATAAAATAAAGTCTTAATAATGTCTAAAAGCTGCCCTTACCGAACTCCAAGTTAATGCTGCTCGACAACGACCTCGACACGGCTGTCTTCAAACGAGCTCGACAACGACTTCTCTTACTCGATCTCGACACGTACGCTTCTTAGTCGACCTCGACACGTACAGCTCTCGATCTGGATCCCACTGCTTCCACGTCCTCGGATTCGCTCTCCCGTACACCTCGATTCGGAAATCACACGATCTCGGGAATCAGACTTCCTAAAACAAGCACAACTCAGTTCGATCTATGGGTTCTAATAACACTTAGCTCTCATAACCCCAATCTTAACTACAACCCAGTAAACATTAAAAATAACTCCTTTCATACTTCTCAGACAAAACCATTTTTCCTCTAACACAAGGTTAGGGTTTTCGATAAAAAGTTCATGAAAAAAGTTATCTGATGCTACAACAGATAAATCGACGGCAACAACAACCAGAAGCAACGAACAACAAACTAAAACGAGAAATCGAAACAAACCAAAAAGGAAGGGTTTTTGGGCACTGCCTATTGCAGAAAATAGAGAAAGAAATTTGTTTTACAAGCCCAAATAATCGGTTAGAAAGGGAGGTAATATCATGAAGAAGAAAACCCATCAGTTTGACATGATTTGGAAGCATAAAAACTAGCTAAACTGGAAGGAAGAAGTAGCGCTAAACAGTAGCTTGAAGGAAGAAAAAATCTGTTTTTCCATACCTCAGATGATGGTCGAGATGGTGATGTATATGTCGAGAAGATGATGATGAACAAGATTGATGAAGAAAATTTATGCAGAAGCTCGATGGAACTCAAGGTTCTTCGATGGAAGTTTTGGAGAGAAAGAAGGAAACTCAGAGAAGAAAGGAAGAAGAAAGAAGAAAAGAGAAAGTGAGTGTTTTGAGAAAACTGATCGATATACAGCTGGTGAGAGAAGGGCATTATCGTAACTCCAGCTATGATATGCCAATCCCATCAGTCAATCTACCCATCTAATCGCTACTCTCTCATGATTACCCTCTACTCTATAGGTCAGAGATCTAGACACGGCGACGAGACTGCAAGCCGACAATATAATTATTACAAACAATATAATAATAACGCTGAATAACATTCGTAAGAATACGAGTTATCATCTCGACACGATGTCGACTAGGGTGCTCGTGCAAGCGCACAAGGCTCTAACACGAGTTCGTGCACGTGGCCTCCTCAGTTCGACATGCGACCTCCTCAGCTCGGTACGCGACCTCATCAACTCGACACGCGATCTCAGCAGCTAATACACGCGATCTCCTCAGCTCGGCAAATGACCTCGGCACGCGATCTTGGCACGGGATCTCGACACAAGGTCTGGTACGAGGTCTTGACACGAGATCTCGACGCGACGTCCTAATACGAGGTCGATCTCGTCCTCAGGTGTTACAATCTCCCCCTCTAAAAAAATTTCGTCCTCGAAATTGCAAATAAGATTCTTACCTCGGAAAAGTTCAGGGTACTGAGTCTTCATCTTCTCCTCCAGCTCCCAAGTCACATCTCCCGTCTTCTGATCCCACACAACTTTGACGAGTTGAATCTCTTTGTTCCGCAACTGTTTGGCTTTCCGATCAACGATCCTTACTGGTGATGCTTCGAAAGATAAGTCGTCCCTTAGTTGTATCACATCCGGTTCGATGACATGAGAGGGGTCGGAAATATACTTCCGCAATTGTGAGACGTGGAAGACGTCGTGAATGTTCGACAAGAATGGTGGCAAGGCAATCTGATATGCCATCGACCGATCTGACGAAGAATCGATAAGGTCCAATGAATTTAGGAGTAAGTTTCTTGGACTTGATCGCTCGACCAACTCGATGAGTGGGGTGACTCTAGGAACTCCATGTTCTCCTTCCTGGACCTGGAGTGGTCGACGTCGTTGGTCTGCATAACTCTTCTGTCGACTTTGAGACGTTCGCATCCTATCTCTGATCAAACGGATCTTCTCAGTAGTCTGCTGGATCATATCTGGTCCTACAATGGGCTCGCCGTCCTGGTACCAACAAAGAGGCGTCGACATTTACGTCCATACGATTGCTTCAAAATGTGCCATTCCAATACTCGCATGGAAGCTGTTATTGTAGGTGAACTCCACCAATGGTAAGACGTCGTCCCAACTTCCTCGGTGATCTAAGGTACACGCCGCAACAAATCTTCAAGCGATTGGATCGTTCTCTCGATCGACCGTCGGTTTGAGGATGATATGCCGAGCTAAGCTGAGCTTCGGTTCCCATCACTTCTTGCAATTCCCTCCAAAATGAGATGTGAACTTCGGATCTCGGTCGATACGATTGAAGAGGTATACCATGAAGTCGCACTATCTCCGCGATGTAGATCTCGGTCGACCTTCCACGTTGTATGTCGACCTCCTTTGGTAAGAAATGGCGATTTGGTCAATCGGTCGACGATCACCCAAATCGAATCATTCTTCTTCTGCGTCTTGGCAAACCTACAAAGAAATCCATGGAAATACTATCCCATTTCCATCTTTGATGCGTCAGCGATTGTAGCATTCCGCGGTCGTTGGTGCTCCACCTTCGCTTTCTGACACGTTAAACACGAAGCTACGTACTCGGCCACTTGCTTCTTCATTCCGGACCACCAAAAAATGCTTCTTCAAGTCTTGATACATCTTCGTAACTCCTGGATGAATACTAAAGTTACTCTTATGCGCTTCGTCGAGTATCAACTTTCTCAGCTCGGCTACGTTAGGTACACATACTCGGCCATTGCATCTTAAGATGTCGTCCGTTCCGACTTGGAATTCTGTCGCCTTCCCTTGCGCTATCAACTGAACCTTCTCTTGTAGGAGCTCGTCATGAACTTGCTGGTCTCGGATCTCGTCCAACAATCTGTTAGAAATGGTAAGCATACCAAATCTCAGCTTCCCCGGTGAAACTTCGACACTCAACTTCAAGTCTCGAAACTTCTCGAGCATCTCCAACTCCTTGATCATCATTGAGGAAACTAGAACGCTCTTCCTGCTCAATGCATCTGCTACTACGTTAGCCTTACCGGGATGGTATTCCAACGTAAAGTCGTAGTCCTTGAGAAATTCTGTCCATCTACACTGACGCATGTTGAGCTCTTTACGGTCGACAAGTACTTGAGCTCTTGTGATCGCTGAAAGCGATGAAGAGTGCTCCCATAAAGGTAGTGCCTCCATATCTTCGCCAAAAACTCTGCACCGGCCACTCCAAGTCGTGAGTAGGGTAGTTCCTCTCGTGAATCTTAAGCTGTCTTGAAGCATACGCGACCACCTTCCGATGTTGCATCAGCACGCATCCCAATCCCTGGTGTGACGCATCACAATACACCTCGTAAGGCTCTTCTGGTTGGGGCAAAATCAACACGGGCGCTGACGTCAAAAGCTCCTTCAGTCTTTGAAAACTGGCTTCACACTCCTCGGTCCAGGCAAAAGGTTGATCCTTCCTCGTAAGCCGTGTAAGAGGCGCGACAATCTTCGAGAAACTTTCAATGAATCTTCGATAATAGCCTGCTAAGCCAACAAAACTTCTGACCTCGGTAACCGTCTTCGGCTGTTCCCACGCTAGCACAGCTTTAATCTTAGTTGGATCCACAGCTATCCCTTCTTTGGAAATCACATGACCAAGAAAATTCACCTCTTCGAGTCAAAATTCACACTTCGACAGGTTGGCATAGAGTTGCTTCTCTCGTAATATCTGTAGTACTCGACGTAAGTGTTCTTCGTGCTCTTCTCGGTTCCTCGAGTAGATCAGGATGTCGTCGATGAACACTACAACAAACTGATCCAAGAACGAATGGAAAATCCTATTCATGTAGTCCATAAACACAGCTGGCGCATTCGTCACTCCAAACGACATCACCAAGTACTCGTAGTGACCATACCTAGTCCTGAAAGCTGTTTTGGGGACATCTTCCTCCTTCACGCGAATCTGATGGTAGCCCGACTTCAAGTCTATCTTGGAAAAGATCGCCGCTCCACGAATTTGATCCATCAAGTCGTCAATACGAGGTAACGGATAACGGTTCTTCACAGTAACCTTGTTGAGCTCGCGATAGTCCACGCACAGCCTTGATCGTCCATCCTTCTTCTTAACCAACAACACTGGAGCTCCCCACGGTGACACGCTCGGTCGTATAAATTGCTTTGACTCCAAGTGTTCGATCTGGGACTTCAGTTCTTTCATCTCGGCAGGAGACATCCTGTATGGCGCTTTGGAGATCGGTCCTGTCCCTGGAATCAGGTCGATGGAGAACTCGACCTCTCGCACTGGTGGTAACCCTGGCACGTCTTCGGGAAAAACGTCCTCAAAGTCACACACCACTGGTACATTCTTCACGTCGATCTGCTGGAAAACTTCCGAACTAGCCAGATACATGTATTCCCTAGTTCCTTCTTTCAAAGAAACTCCAATACGTTCGGCAGACAAATAATTGGAGACTCCAAGGTCTGGGAAAATTACAGTTTTACGGGCACAGTCCAAGAGGACATGGTGGTGTGACAACCAATCCATCCCGAGGATGACATCTAAGCCCTTAAGAGGCAAACAAACCAAATTGACCACAAACTTTCTACTCTGAATAACCACTACACAATTAAGACATGCAGTGTTTGTGACTAAGGTTTTAGCAGCTGGGGTTGTAACTACCAATTTGAACGGTAAAGCAGTCACAGTCAAGTTCAAATGGTTCACACAATCAGAAGAAACAAAGGAATGGGTTGCACCCGAATCAAATAGGACGGATAAGGATTTACCCTCAATCTCACATTCACCTTGAATAAGATCTTCAGCTCGTTCTGCTTCCTCGCCACTCATGCAGAAGACTCTGCCTTTAGCTACCTGACGCTTCCCTTTGGCCTTTGCCGCAAGCATTGTCGGTTCAGCTTTAGGTGTAGGACAATCCTTGGCAAAATGCCCTGGCCTCTTGCAGTTGAAACATACCTCCTCCTTCTGAGTGCAGTTACTCGCATAATGTCCGGGTTTTCCACAACGATAGCAAGTCACCTCGACACCGGTCTGACCTCCACTCCTCGCTCCCTGGGTCATCGGACGATACTTGTAACGACCCGTTTCCGGACCGCTACCGAGCTCAATATACCGAGCTCGAGTACCGAGCTCAACACACCGAGCTCAACTAAACCTGTATGAGATGTGTTTTAAAACGGTACTCTTGTGCCTTTTAAAAAGTACGGTCTATTTTTTTTTATAACACCAGCTCGTGCACATCAGAGTAATTACAGCTTTTCGAAAACATGGTGCAACTAAGACACAAGACATAAATTCTAATAAAACATACATGCATAACATACATATATATATCACTCGAAATAATAATGTATACAAAATACAGAGTAGTAAATGTACAAAGAAAATACACCTAAGGTATGACGACCTCAAAAGAGCAATCATACCCTGGGGGTACTTCCGGCAGACTCCCACGCAGGGGGCTGCTCCAAAAGTAAACCGCCAGTCTACCCTGTAGCAACAAAACATAACCGGCCCAAACTGGTCACGACCTCTGAACACAAAGAAAAACAAAGTACAGTCATCAGAAAAACAAACATCCAACAACAATATCAATCACGACAAATAGAGGTCGTCACTCGGGTCCTCGTCGAGATCCTCCTCGCCATCATCTGCTGTCGAGTTCCCTGCGCCCTCGACATCGCCTGGGTAACCGTCATGGATTGAAGGCACCACGGGAAAGGGTCAACTTCTCAACAATACAAGATAAGCACGGCATAAAGAAATAAGCAAACAGCTAAGTATAACATTCACCAACGTGACTCGACCATCTCACTCTAACTCGACACAACTCGCAATCCATTTTCTCTCAACTCGACAATTTTTCCGGAATGCACACGCCGTACCGTATGTCGAAAGGTCCAGCCGAAGCCTTGGGATCCTCGCTCTCCCTAGGACAGTCAACTCAGGTCCCATAGTGTGGCGACGTCTAGTCAATCTCCCGTAAACAAAAGGGGACCTAGCACCCTTAGTTATCCGGGTCACGGCTCAAAAACGTCATACGACTCACCTAGCTCGCTCACTCGATGAACAATTCGCACAGATACGATATTCAAAGAGTTATACACATG
This sequence comes from Calophaca sinica, assembly GCA_037113605.1. NCBI lineage: Eukaryota > Viridiplantae > Streptophyta > Magnoliopsida > Fabales > Fabaceae > Calophaca > Calophaca sinica. The sequence continues at coordinate 43,698,240 of CM073734.1, forward strand.
ATATTCAACCGCATGTCAAATAAAAGAGCAAGCTCGACATGAAGAAACGCAATTCAACATGCAATACACAATTCACAAAGATATATTCAATCACATATTAAATACATGCAAAAACCCAATCATATCACAACATTTCAAGCTCGACACAAATCAAGGAATTCATACACAATAACATATAAAATAAAGTCTTAATAATGTCTAAAAGCTGCCCTTACCGAACTCCAAGTTAATGCTGCTCGACAACGACCTCGACACGACTGTCTTCAAACGAGCTCGACAACGACTTCTCTTACTCGATCTCGACACGTACGCTTCTCAGTCGACCTCGACACGTACAGTTCTCGATCTGGATTCCACTGCTTCCACGTCCTCGGGTTCGCTCTCCCGTACACCTTGATTCGGAAATCACACGATCTCGGGAATCAGACTTCCTAAAACAAGCACAACTCAGTTCGATCTATGGGTTCTAATAACACTTAGCTCTCATAACCCCAATCTTAACTACAACCCAGTAAACATTAAAAATAACTCCTTTCATACTTCTCAGACAAAACCATTTTTCCTCTAACACAAGGTTAGGGTTTTCGATAAAAAGTTCATGAAAAAGGTTATCGATGCTACAACAGATAAATCGATGGCAACAACAACCAGAAGCAACGAACAACAAACTAAAACGAGAAATCGAAACAAACCAAAAAGGAAGGGTTTTTGGGCACTGCCTATTGCAGAAAACAGAGAAAGAAATTTGTTTTGCAAGCCCAAATAATCGGTTAGAAAGGGAGGTAATATCATGAAGAAGAAAACCCATCAGTTTGACATGATTTGGAAGCATAAAAACTAGCTAAACTGGAAGGAAGAAGTAGCGCTAAACAGTAGCTTGAAGGAAGAAAAAATCTGTTTTTCCATACCTCAGATGATGGTCGAGATGGTGATGTATATGTCGAGAAGATGATGATGAACAAGATTGATGAAGAAAATTTATGCAGAAGCTCGATGGAACTCAAGGTTCTTCGATGGAAGTTTTGGAGAGAAAGTAGGAAACTCAGAGAAGAAAGGAAGAAGAAAGAAGAAAAGAGAAAGTGAGTGTTTTGAGAAAACTGATCGATATACAGCTGGTGAGAGAAGGGCATTATCGTAACTCCAGCTATGAGATGCCAATCCCATCAGTCAATCTACCCATCTAATCGCTACTCTCTCATGATTATCCTCTACTCTATAGGTCAGAGATCTAGACACGGCGACGAGATCGCAGTTTAACAATATAATTATTACAAACAATATAATAATAACGCTGAATAACATTCGTAAGAATACGAGTTATCATCTCGACACGATGTCGACTAGGGTGCTCGTGCAAGCGCACAAGGCTCTAACACGAGTTCGTGCACGTGGCCTCCTCAGTTCGACATGCGACCTCCTCAGCTCGGTACGCGACCTCATCAACTCGACACGCGATCTCAGCAGCTAATACACGCGATCTCCTCAGCTCGGCAAATGACCTCGGCACGCGATCTTGGCACGGGATCTCGACACAAGGTCTGGTACGAGGTCTTGACACGAGATCTCGACGCGACGTCCTAATACGAGGTCGATCTCGTCCTCAGGTGTTGCAATACTGTCCTCTATTGTCGTTCCTTTGAGGTCGGTCGTAAGGCTTCCTCTGCAGTTGTTTCCCTTTCGGTGTAAACCTCTGCCCCGCACTCTGGGGTCTCACCGGTCCGCCCACAACAGTCTTCTTCTTGTGGCTTCTCACTCCTTCTACCTCGACACAGCGATCTATCAGCTCTTGGAGGTTTCGAATCCTCAATGACACCACCGACTTCTGAATGTCAAATCTTAACCCTCGTTGGAACCTCTCGCTTAACCATCTTTGGTCAGCTCGATCACGAAACGGACTGAAATACCTCGCAAGCGACTCGAACTTGGCCGCATACTCGGACACTGTCATACCGCCTTGCTGCAATTGAAGAAACTCTTGCTCCTTCTCGGCTCGTGCAGTATCTGGAAAGTACTTGTCCAAGAACCTTTCACGAAAAAGCTCCCAGGTCATCTCGCGACGTTCCGCTATAAATGTTTGCTTCACTCCTTTCCACCAATACTCTGCGTCTCCTAGCAGCAAGTAGGTGGCGTAGTCGACCTTCACGTTGTTCGGGCAATGAAGTGCCTCGAAGATCTTCTCGATCTCTTGCATCCAAAGATCAGCTTTATCCGGGTTTGGCTCACCGTAGAACTTCGGTGGATCATGCTTCCTAAAGTCGGCCAATCCTCTAGCTTCAGCATTCCGCTCTGCTCGCTGTTGTTGCTGCAAGTTCTGCTGAGTTAACGCTGCCGTCTGTTGAGCCATTGCGTTAGCCTGTTGAGTTGCAGCAGCTGATTGCTGAGCCATGGCTGCCGCCATCTCGGTCATAGCTTGAATAGCTCGTTCCATGTCGACGTTCTCGATTCACGGTATCGTATCCCTACGAGGTGGCATTAGATTCCACAAAGTTCAAAACCTCGGGAATCTCACAACAAGGATGTGTTAAAACACACTGCTTCAATCAAGAAACAGTTCAAACAATTTTTCAAGCAATAAGTGCTTCACTTAATCAAACAGCAATCAACATAGTACAACCATGTACCCGACAAACATAACCCGACACAGTGACCAGTCCAAAATTCCTATGCACAGCTCGGTCAGAACCGAACTGCTCTGATACCAACAATGTAACGACCCGTTTCCGGACCGCTACCGAGCTCAACATACCGAGCTCGAGTTACCGAGCTCAACACACCGAGCTCAAGAAACCCTGTATGCGATGTGTTTTTAAAATGATACTCTTGTGCCTTTTAAAAAGTATGATCTATTTTTTTTTATAACACCAGCTCGTGCACATCAGAGTAATTACAGCTTTTCGAAACATGGTGCAACTAAGACACAAGACTTAAATTCTAATAAAACAAACATGCAGAATATACATATATATATCACTCGAAATAATAATGTATACAAAATACAGAGTAGCAAATGTACAAAGAAAATACACTAAGGTATGACGACTTCAAAAGAGCAATCATACCCTGGGGGTACTTCCGGCAGACACCCACGCAGGGGGCTGCTCCAAAAGTAAGACCACCAGTCTACCCTGTAACAAAAAAACATAACCGGCCCAAACTGGTCACGACCTCTGAACACAAAGAAAAACAAAGTACAGTCATCAGAAAAACAAACATCCAACAACAATATCAATCACGACAAATAGAGGTCGTCACTCGGGTCCTCGTCGAGCTCCTCCTCGCCATCATCTGCTGTCGAGTTCCCTGCGCCCTCGACATCTCCTGGGTAACCGTCATGGATTGAAGGCACCACGGGAAAGGGTCAACTTCTCAACAATACAAGATAAGCACGACATAAAGAAATAAGCAAACAGCTAAGTATAACTTTCACCAACGTGACTCGACCATCTCACTCTAACTCGACACAACTCGCAATCCATTTTCTCTCGACTCGACAATTTTTCCGGAATGCACACGCCGCATCAGATGTCGGAAGGTCCAGCCAAGCCTTGGGATCCTCGCTCTCCTAGGACAATAACTCAGTCCCTTAGCGTGGGGACGTCTAGTCATTCTCCCGTAAAAAAAAGGGGCCCTAGCACCCTTAGTTATCCGGGTCACGGCTCAAAAACGTCATACGACTCACCTAGCTCGCTCACTCGATGAACAATTAAGCATACGATATTCAAAGAGTTATACACATGATATTCAACCGCATGTCAAATAAAAAGAGCAAGCTCGACATGAAGAAACGCAATTCAACATGCAATACACAATTCACAGCATATATTCAATCACATATTAAATACATGCAAAAACCCAATCACATCACAACATTTCAAGCTCGACACAAATCAGGGAATCCATTCACAATAACATATAAAATAAAGTCTTAATAATGTCTAAAAGCTGCCCTTACCGAACTCCAAGTTAATGCTGCTCGACAACGACCTCGACACGGCTGTCTTCAAACGAGCTCGACAACGACTTCTCTTACTCGATCTCGACACGTACGCTTCTCAGTCGACCTCGACACGCATACCTCTCGATCCGATCCCACCGCTTCCACGTCCCCTGATTCGCTCTCCCGTACACCTCGATTCGGAAATCACACGATCTCGGGAATCAGACTTCCTAAAACAAGCACAACTCAGTTCGATCTATGGGTTCTAATAACACTTAGCTCTCATAACCCCAATCTTAACTATAACCCAGTAAAAATTAAAAATAACTCCTTTCATACTTCTCAGACAAAACCATTTTTCCTCTAACACAAGGTTAGGGTTTTCGATAAAAAGTTCATGAAAAAGGTTATCTGATGCTACAACAGATAAATCGACGGCAACAACAACCAGAAGCAACAAACAACAAACTAAAACGAGAAATCGAAACAAACCAAAAAGGAAGGGTTTTTGGGCACTGCCTATTGCAGAAAACAGAGAAAGAAATTTGTTTTACAAGCCCAAATAATCGGTTAGAAAGGGAGGTAATATCATGAAGAAGAAAACCCATCAGTTTGACATGATTTGGAAGCATAAAAACTAGCTAAACTGGAAGGAAGAAGTAGCGCTAAACAGTAGCTTGAAGGAAGAAAAAATCTGTTTTTCCATACCTCAGATGATGGTCGAGATGGTGATGTATATGTCGAGAAGATGATGATGAACAAGATTGATGAAGAAAATTTATGCAGAAGCTCGATGGAACTCAAGGTTCTTCGATGGAAGTTTTGGAGAGAAAGAAGGAAACTCAGAGAAGAAAGGAAGAAGAAAGAAGAAAAGAGAAAGTGAGTGTTTTGAGAAAACTGATCGATATACAGCTGGTGAGAGAAGGGCATTATCGTAACTCCAGCTATGAGATGCCAATCCCATCAGTCAATCTACCCATCTAATCGCTACTCTCTCATGATTACCCTCTACTCTATAGGTCAGAGATCTAGACACGGCGACGAGACTGCAAGCCGACAATATAATTATTACAAACAATATAATAATAACGCTGAATAACATTCGTAAGAATACGAGTTATCATCTCGACACGATGTCGACTAGGGTGCTCGTGCAAGCGCACAAGGCTCTAACACGAGTTCGTGCACGTGGCCTCCTCAGTTCGACATGCGACCTCCTCAGCTCGGTACGCGACCTCATCAACTCGACACGCGATCTCAGCAGCTAATACACGCGATCTCCTCAGCTCGGCAAATGACCTCGGCACGCGATCTTGGCACGGGATCTCGACACAAGGTCTGGTACGAGGTCTTGACACGAGATCTCGACGCGACGCGACGTCCTAATGCTCAAGTGTGAAAAATATTTTATGATTTTAGTAAAGTAATTTTTTGTATTTTACTATCCGTGTAGTTTCGAGGACGAAACTATTTTAAGGAGGGTTGTAACACCCCATTTCCGGAGCGCTACTGTGCAATCCAATCTAATGCTGAAAACATTTAATGCTTGTATGCTTTCAGTTAAAGAGTACTCTTATGTATTTCGCAATGGAAAAATAGGAGTAATTTTTTTTTCATTTTCTTTCCTTTGAAACCCTTTTCAAAATGAGACATAGAGTACTACAGTTTTCTAAATGATGCCAATTCAGACTTTTGCAAATATCAGAGTATAATGCATTACAAAATAATACTTCACATAACATAATCATTTCGCACTAAGGCGAGGTTTCTGAAAGGAGTAATTACAAAACAATAAATACAAAACCCTAAGCTAAGCTGGCCAACAACTATAACTCTTACTGAGAAACAGCTCAGCAAGACCAAACACGAAGTGCTCAGAGGAATCTTCCTCCGCTGGCCCAATCTTCAATGCTCCTGGAAGACGAAGCTGCAACAGCTACCAAACTCCATCTGGAAGTGACATCCATAAGGACATCCAATCCAACAACAGTGCAAGGGTAAATCTTTTGTCCACGAGTATATCATAGGCTATGTCGCATGCAAACAACATATACATATATAATACAACAACATGCTTTTATATACATATACATACTTAATAGACCGCACGTATCATCATGGTATGTCAAGCATTGCATGTGAACAAACAAAACAACCAACAGATCCACAATCAAGTCACTACAATACAAACTATTGCATGTGAGCATGCAAGTCTATCAACAGATCAGTGATCAAGTCATCACAATATTAAATTCATCACATATCATAAATGTGGTTAGCTGTGCATGTCAATGCAGTATGACCAGTTGTGTATACACCTACAGCCTTAATAGGTCAGTAGTATGATGGGGACTACTTTCCCAACATCCGAACAAGATAGCCTCTGCTTAGGGTTGCCACTACTTTGGCTTGCCTCTACTTAGGCAATGCAGTGTCAACTCGCCTTTTGAAGTCTATACGACTAATCAAACGCTACAAGTGACATGACAACTCGTCTTTTGAAGTCTTTAAGACCAATCAAACGCTCCTAGTGTCGATGCTCAATGGTTAGTACGCATCCAAACAAATTCAACAATATGGCATGCTCACCGTAGTGAACGCCAGAGTGATATCAAACAAATTCAACAATATGGCATGCTCACCGTAGTGAACGCCCGAGTGATATCCAAACAAATTCAACAATTATCAATAATAATAATTTTCATATTCCATTTCAATACCAAGTTCCAATGAAATCCAAGGTGATTCAAGGAAAACAATACAACTCATAATGCCACGCAGGGCCAAGAACATGCTACATATTATCATCAATTTCAAGTCCAATTAAATCAATCAAGTATGATTTAAGTCACACAATACAATTGATCTTGCCACACAGTACAAATCAATACACAGCAGTTCATGCTACAACATCTCAACAGCACATAGTAATACTACAAGTACTACCACGCAATCAATCAATAATCAAGCAAACAACACACAAGGAGAAAAGCCCAAACTCATTATGTAAGAATTTCCCTTACCTTGGGCACTCTAATAATCCAAGCAAGGTAAATTCGAACTATCGTCAAGTCGTACCTCGCGCGTATCCTAACAACACAAGCTTCAATCAATTAAAACCAAAACTCAAGCCCTAATACCCCTAGGGCAGCCACGGCTCTAAGGTTCTTAAAGCCTAAGAATTACTCACTTAATCCCAATTGGTTCACACATAGTCATATATCATGAAACAAGTTCAAACTATGCAAGTTTTCAAACTTTTACAAAAGCTACATACTTAGAAAATACTAAAACCAAAATTTACCAATTGGAATAGTATTTTTACCAAATAAATAGTGTTTTGTGTACTTTGAACCATTTTTCAATGCACTAAAACATGTCCCAAAATTCTACAATTAAATTCATTACAAGTTTAAAACAATTCTTAAGACATAACCCAAAACTTTTTCCCAAAATCATGCTTCTTTGAATTGTTTTGCTAAATCAAATCATCAACCACTTTTACAACTATTTTTAAGCATAACTGCAAGTCAAGAACAAGTCACAAAATCTCTTTGAAGGCCACGGTTTTCAAAGCTCCAAAACAACTCCAAAATTTCAAGCCATTAACTCCTAAATCATACAAACTTTGTTCAATCAAAACTTCTTATCAAAACCAAACTTCTTTACCACTTTAATACAATTAAAAACAAGTTAGAACTCACCCAAAATTTGATCATAAGCCACTGTTTTGGATGCCCCAAAACAGCCCCAAATTATTTTGTTTTCAAACAATTTTTCAAAGCTTCACACATACAAATTCACTACATTCAATTCCTTTAACAATAAACCAACTTCTTCAACACTTACAACATTTGAAAACACTTTGAAATAAATTTAAAACATCCCCCAAAATCATAATGTAGGCCACGGTTCCAGCCCCTTAATCAAACAATTTTATTTCTCAAAGCTTTTATAAAACATGCATATTGACTAGTTTACAAACTTATCAAGTATAACCCATCAAAAATCAACCCTAAAACAACAAAAATCAAACAAAGCCAAGGCTTAGAACAACCCTAGGTTTCGGCCAACTCAAAAAGTTAGGGTTTCCAAATTTTAAAAATCAAGAACAAGGCTAATCATGGAAGAAAACAAAGGGCTTTAAGACTAATCATGCATATCTTGCAAAATCTAACACTTTGGCCCAAAAATAATTCCTAAAACCAACCAAACCCATATCATGAAACTCAAGAGAGAAAAGAATGGGTATGAAGCTTACCAAGAAGTTTGGAGGTGATAGAACAAGGATTGAGAAGGAAGGAAGCAAAGGTGAAAGCTTTATCTCTAAAATCCTTCAAAACCAACACTTTCTCTTTCAAATTTTTTTCTCAAGTTCTCCAACAATGGAGAAGTGAAATGGTTCTGATCTTGGGCAAGGGAGAAAGCCACGAAAATAATGAGGACAAGGTGGGAATAAAATTGTTCATTTAAGTTGAATCCTAACCAAATAATTAGGAACTAACTTAACAAACTAACTACCCATTACTTCATAAACCAATCAAAATGCTTCCTTCAAAATTGTAGGCTACAAACACATGGTTGGTCTCCCATTGGTCCATGTGTGGAAGTCATTTGCTCAAAATATCTCAGGGTTTCGCTACGATGCATTTTCGCTGAACTGGGTGCACGACGTTACGCATATATTAGGTTTTTAAATCTAAAAACTCCCAAAAATAATTCTAATTATAACCCCACACCCAAAAAATACAAATGTTCCTCGCGGCATGAGAAAAGTACTCATGTTTCTCTTTTTCTCAAAATGCGAACCGAAACGTTGCAATAAGACAGTTTCTAGCCATAGAAAATACGCTAAATATTTTCTGATGCCCAAAAATTCTAGAAAAATTACATTAAATCATAAATATTAGAAAATACTAAGATCTCAAATTTTATAAAATATGGATCACGTTTAGGCATGTTTCAGTTAAAAACACACACAATAGCCTAGTTACGGCAGAATTCGATAGAATTCTCGTAGCGAAATTAAAACTGTAAATTGGTCAGGATCACTAATTTCAATTTATCTTATCATATAGATATTAATAAAATAATAAAATTATCAAGACAAAATCTTTAAAATCATAGTCATATTAAATATGACATAAAACAGACAATTAATACAATAACTAGACAATAAAAAATCCAAACCATGACTTAAAAATATTTATTAAATCCTGAAAATTATTTCTCTTTCAACAAAATAATTTTCTTTAATCAAACAACAATCTTTCACATTTTTTGATATTAATTCATATTAAAAACAGTATACGTCTACACTGTCTCTTAATCTGAATTAATTATTAAAACAGTAAATTGTTTACAATAAATCTTTGTTGTTTTTCGTACTTTTAACAAACCATTGGGGTGATCAATCTCTATGATTTATTTTCAATTAGTCGAAAATTATAAAATAATTTTCATAAAAATTGGGATGTTACAAGGGTGGTATTGTGACATCCCAATTTTTTAAGAAAAATGATTTTAACAATAAAATCCTGAATACTCGAAAAATTAAGTCAGAGAGATTGATCACCTCGATGATTTACTGAGAGTACGGGAAATTATATTTGAGCTGTTTTGAATAATTTATTTATTATCAATAAATATTATTCATAGTGTCAATTCAAATTAATAGATAGCGTAGACGTATGTTGTGTTAATGTGAATTCATCAATTTAAACTTTATATAAGTTTTCTGCGTGACGCGGTATCGCGTACTTTGTGCTAACTGGAAAATTGATTGAATTAAATCAAGATGAAATTAAATTTAAGAATTAATATTTAATATTAATTCAGGGTTCAAAAATCGTCGGAAGACTCTAACGAAGTTTTGTCGCGTTTCGAATCGCCGGGTAAATTTTTTCCGCGTTAAAATTTTAAATGAACCCCGATTTCGATGAAAATCGAATCGTAACTTGTCGTGATTATTTTTGAATGTTTGATAGTGTTTTTATTATTTATAATAAAATATTATTGAACGTGAACACAAGAACGGGGGGTTGAATTGTGTTGAAAACTTTTCGCAAACTATGATTTAAAAACACTTAGAACACATGTTTTTCAAAACAGTTTGTTAGACGGACGCTGGAAATAAACCGGACGCTGGAGAAGCAGTTTGTGAAAACTTGTTTTTAACAGAGCAAGATAAAGATAAATAGAAAGCAGTAAAGCAAGAGACACAGAGATTTATACTAGTTCACTACCAAACTGGTAGCTACGTCTAGTCCCTTCGTTCCTGAAGGATTTTTCACTATAATCAACTGATTACAAAACCTTAAGAGTATTCTACTGTCACAACCTTGACAATACTCTCAACTTCTCAAAACGACTCAGTACATTTGAGCCTTTGAGGGAACAGCCTTAAACTAGGCCAAAACAACTTTTACAAGTAAGTTGAATACAAGTATAATTAACTCTCACAGAGTGGATAAAAATTAAGCTCAATATAGAAATGCTTTCTAAAAGAAAGTGTCGGACGCTGAGTTCAGTTCTTGTAGTCCAGAGACTTAGCTCGAAACTTGATTGCTCACAGAAGCAGTGCTTTCAGAGTATTGACTCTTTGTAGTGTATAGCAACAGTGCTTGTTCTCAGTAAATGAAGCAATATTCTCTTGTAGAGTTTCGGCTGTTTCTTCAATGGATACCTTGGGGTATTTAAAGGAGTTATAAAGGATATTACCGTTACAGTAAAAATGGCTCATTTCCATTGAGTGAGGTGATTTCAAAAAGCTGTCTATTTATTCCTTTCCAGAGAATATCTCAGTAGTACACATTACCGTTTTCGTACTACCTTGCTTTTCACAATTGCTTGTACGATTTTTGACTTTTAGCTAAAGGTGTCACCTTTGATACCTCGTACAACAATTTTAGCGCATAAGATCAAATTTGAAATCCGTTCCAGAAACTTCTGAGAGGAAGAGCAACAACGTGACCAACACGTGATTTAATGAAGTTCAGACGCTTACTCAGAACGGAAGATCAGACGCTCATAGCAAATGGATAGGACTAGTGTCACAAAAGGTTAATTCCAGACGCTCACGAAGACAGTATACTAGGATGAGCCGGATGCTGACACATGGAGTGTATCCTTCTCTTGAGAGCTTCTTCCTTCTTGTTTAAGTGGCTTAGAAATATGTGTAATATTAGTATCTGCACACTTCAAGAATTGTTAGAACATAAATTGTTCTCTTGTGAATATTTTGTTACCATCAAAATTAATGAGGGTCTAAACTTCTCAATCGTTTAGGTTCCAACAATTATCACGCGGTGAATTAATTTCTCGGTAAATTAATTTTTGCGAATTTATCGGCTAGAGAATAAATCGGTAACGCGGTTCTTCAACGCTGTGTTTTTGGCACGCTTTAGACTCTAGGATTAGAGGGTAATTATGAGAGGGAGAGAGAGATTTGATGGGTTAGACTAGTTGATGGGATTAGTATCTCACTTTAGGTGGCTAGGTGTCATTAGTTTGATGGTTAATTAGAAATATCTTTCCTAAACCATTTCTAGCCAAGTAAATTCTTGGATTAAAATTTATTCTAACCCTCTTTTTCTTGTAACTGGCCGAAGCCCCCCTTTTTCTCACCACCCAATGTTCATTTTAACTATTAAAATTGTTATGTGTGGGTGAGGTGAAGAAATGGAAGAAAGCAAAACTCGTTCCTCCTCTTTTCCTTTTGTCAGCGTGAACCTCCCCCTTCACCATTCCATTTTATTTTTTTTGGGTTCCCTTCCTCTCTTCACTTGCAGCCGGGACACTTCCTTGGTGCTCACTTTCACCTTCTTTTATTTTTTTTTCTTGTTCATGAGTGGAAGAAAGGAAAGAAGAGCAAGTTCCATTCCCTTCTCTTTTTCTCTCCTGAAGCCATGATTCTCCTCCCCTCATAATCTTATCTTTCATTTCCATTTTCTTCTCCAAATCACAACCAAAGCCTTGATCAAGTGAGTGGGTATTGAATCAAGCTCCTCCTTCCCTCCTTTTAGATGCCAAAACCGTGAACCCCATAGGATTTTGGGTGAGGTTTTGTTTTTATTTTCTTGACTAATTACTTGCTATTTAGTGTATATATGTTGATTCTAGCTTATAGATGTTTATATTTTGCTTGATAATGATCTTGGAGCAAAATGAACAATAACCCTCAAATTTTGAAACCCTAGGTTCCATCGAAAAGGGGAAAGTGTGATTGCCTTGTAAATCTTGTAAATTAACTTGTGTTTGTAGTACCCTAATTTTGTCCGGCCTTTTTATTTTATTTTATTTTATTTTATTTTATTATTTGTTTTAACTTTTTTAAAATTTGTAAAAAAAATAAAAATAATATTTTTTGATTCATAATAAAAAGAAAGCAAATATGAATAAAGGAAAAAAGAAAGAAAAAGAGAAAAGAAAGAAGAAAAAGGTTGCATGAAGTAAAATAAAGAGGTGCAAATAGCAGTGGCCTGCTTGGCAGCCCAGCTCAGTGCTGCATGCACCCCCTCTCCCTATTGTGCGCACTCCATGTGCAGATCTTACTTCTCGCACCCCGTTTCATTCACACACCCCCTGCACAGCATCCCTCATGCACGTGGCCCAGCACTTAAACATCGGCCCAATTCATGTCCAGCCCAAACCTCACAAACCTAAAACTAAAAAACCCTAAAATCATATCATTCTCTCATTCTCTAACCCGCCATAGCACCACACCACCTCTCCCTCTTTCTTCATCTTTCTTCTCCTCTCCCTCTCCAACCTCAACCCTAACCTAGTCGCGGCGCCCCTTTCTCTCTCTCCCTCACTTTCTTTCTTTCTATTCCATTTTTCTTCTCCTTCACCTTCTCAAATCCTAAACCTAGGAGCTTCAGCTGTGGCTCCCCTCCCCTTTTCTCGGCCTCAACCTTTTCTCAATCAAACCGAATCATATCTCCCTTTTTCCCCCAGGATTCAATCCAAATTCTTGTCCTTTTAATCAACCGAGTCGAATCTTCCATGATTCAGACCGGATTCAGGCTTCAGGCACGAGTAAAATGTGTTGATTTCTACAAATAAGGGAGTATCTTTTCCATATTTTTTTATCTCGTTTTTAATTCTTTGATTCTATTCCTTTTCTGATTTTGTTTCTTTTTTATTACAGAAGCCAGGAGCTTATGAAAGGAGGGGGAACGCACGAGAAGAAGGAGAGAGCAGAGCGAACTCGGACGAGAGAAGAGTAGAAACAGAGTAGAACAAAGAGGACGAACAAAAGAGGCAGAGGCAGAAGGAAGAAATCGCGACCAAGAAACTGTGAGGCTACCAAAATCCCAAATTAAACCCTATTTAGTCTTAGGTTTCTTTTATCCCCTTCTTTGATCTCTATATAAATTTTCTGGGAAGCCACAAACCCAGGTTCCCTCTTCTTCTTCGTTTTTATATTTTTTCTGTGCTTTCTGCCATGGCTTTGTAATATGGAATTGTATTCCGGACTGAAATATATATGATGTAGTCTCTTCCCTTTCTTTGTATCTTTGTATTCTTCGTTGTTGTTGTTGCTGTTGTTGTTTGTTAATCTGCTGATGGTTGAATCGAGCTAAGGCTAGGGTTTGCCCTTCCAATGGGGCCAAACCCTAGGTAGGGACCCGATTGCAAATATGTTGTCTAGGAGGGTATAAAAGCAATAAAGAAAGTTTCCATATTTTTTTATCTACACATTTTTAAATAAATTTCTGAAAGTTACATTTATTTCATTTTTGTCTAAAATAGTATTAATCATAAGTAATTTGAATTTTATGGATTCTGTTTTGAATATAAAGCAAAAAAATAAATTAAAGTGTTTGCTTTTAATCTGGCTGGCTGAAATTTGTTTGCGACCATTAGTTAATAATTAGGAATTTTATTTTTGAGGGAAATAAATTATTTATTGGCAAACAATTATTTTCAAACAATTAAAGGTACCGTTTTACGGGCGTCGCGGGGTGCTAATACCTTCCCGCGCGTAAATAACTCTCGGGCTCAAAATCACGTTCAAAGATCATTTCTTTCAATTCTTTTCAAAATATAGGTTTTCCAATGTTTTCCTAAAATTAAATATTGGTGGCGGCTCCATTTAAACTTTTAGGGTGGTTGTCATAGCTGGCGACTCCACTGGGGACTTTAGAGAGTTAGGCTTTTTGATTGTTTGAATTGTTTGTTTGCCTTACAATGTGAATTGTTTCGTTTTCTTTTATTTTTATTTATTTATTTATTTATTACTATTATTTTTTATTTTTTTATTTTTTTCAATTTATTTATTTTTGTCTTATCTTATTTGTTTTTATCTCTGTTTAGTTTATTTATTTTTATTGTGATTATATGTATATTGAACATTAGGATAGTTACCATGTATATATTGTTTTATTTATTTTGTAGCGGGTAGTTTTAAGTTTGCTCCTTCACACACTTCACTTTATACACTTTATTTACACACACTTCGAGTGGGTGCCCTATACCCGGGCCTGAGGGAATCTTAAGTTAGGAGAGGCTATGTAGTGGGTGCTCTGCTGGACGTACGGCCAGTGGGTTCCTATGAAAGCCTCATCTAGAGTTTGGCTCCATTTGAAAATATTGGTGGTAACATTTTCAAATGGGACCCTTCGCTCTAGGGACCTTTTCGATTAGTATCTTAAATCCACCCAATGGAAAGACACTTAATATAAACCCTAGATCCTTTTCTAGGAATTACCAGCCTTAGTCACAAAAGGAGCTTACCCTACCACTTTTATTTGTTTACTTATTTTTACTAATTTATTTCAAAAATAACACTTCCAATAATAGTTTTTCAAAATACGAATTTCGTTTAGGAACCTAATCTATTATTCCGAAAAAATAGATGCTAGGTTCTTATAAAAAGAATAGGAGTATGTTTCTTTGTACCTTCATAAATAAAATAAGTACGGTACTTTCTTTCTTTTTTTCTTTTTTTCAATTTTGAAATAATAATAATAAACACGATCATACTCACATATACATGCCATAACACTAATTACCTCATTTCATCAGGCTTGTTGGAAATTTCAAAACAAAAGAAAAAAAAAACTTTGGTGCAAATGTCTTCGGAAAGCACATTTGTGGATTTAGAGAGGAGAAATACTTTGAAATTCAAGATTGAACCTCCCCATTTGATGCATCTAAGAACATTGGTTGACTTCATAGTTGAGAATTGGGTACAAGTGGATCGGATTAGCTTCGTGGGGAAATTTGGGAACATTTTGGAATTGCTGAATGTAGACGTGCACCTAGGAGCCTTAACGGCATTGGCCCAATTTTATGATCCTCCCCTAAGATGCTTCACGTTTAAGCATTTCCAAATGGTGCCAACCTTAGAAGAATATTGGAGAATCTTGGGCATTCCAGAAAAGAAAAAGGGTCCGTATCGCCACACAAAGCTTACCGCGACTATGAGTACCATTGCTGATGTTTTAGGCATCCCTAAAGAAGATTTGACGGTCGCAATGAAGGTAGAGGAAGATTTCAAAGGTTTCCCCAGGAGCTTCCTGGAAGGAAAGGTTAAGGACCTTCATGATATAGGGAAATTGAAGGAGTGCATGGATGTGGTAGCCCTCATTATCTTTGGAGTGGTCCTATTTCCTCATGTTGATCATTTTGTGGATGAAACAGCTATTGACGCCTTCATAGCATTTAAAACTCAAGGTATGGATCCCACTGCTGTCGTCCTTGCAAATTTATACTATGAGCTTCATATGCGGCACGAGAAAAAGGGAGGTCAAATTAGTTGTTGTGTCCCTATCTTATACTTATGGCTAAAAAATCATTTGGTAAAAAAGGGGCATCCCTTTGGTCCTAGGAGCAATGCAGAGTGGGCTACTTATTTGTTGAGTCTCAGTGAAGAGTCTATAATATGGTATTCCAGGGAACAAGAGATCAAGGAAGTAATCTGTCGATGCGGAAACTTCCCCAATGTACCCCTCATTGGGACCATAGGCTGCATCAACTACAACCCTACTTTGGCTTTGAGACAACTCGGTGCCCCAATGCTGGGTGAACCTGTTGAAGAAGGGCTAGCCGCTTTCATTATACATGATTGGGGCTCCTCGGATTTGGCATTGTTCACAAGAGTGTGCCGAGCTTGGAAGAAAATGATCAAGAGGACACTGGGGCGCAAGAGCATTCACACAGATGAAAAATACCATCAATAGATTATAGCAAGAGTTCAGCAAGTTAAGCTGCCCTTCCAAAACACATTTTTAGTTCCCGAAGTGCCACCTCCACCCCTGCTGAGAATAAAGAAGTGGAATAATTAAAGCTAGCCTTAGAAAAGGTGGAAAAAGAGAGGAAGCTTCTCCGGGAGAATTTGAAAAGGGCATATCTAGATATAGAAGTCCTGCAAGATGAATGTAATAGAAAAACCGAATCTTTGGAAGGATCCCAAAAGAAGGCCAAGGCTGAGAAAGCAAGCCGGCTCCAGCTCAAGGTTGTCTAGAAGCTGCAAATCGACAATTAGACTTGATGAAAAAAGAGTTAGATCTAGTTCTCTATGAAAAGGGCGATTTGAGGAAAATGTGGGCTGATTCTCAAGAGGCTAGTAGGGCTATGCAAGGACGGATTGAAGACTCAATACAACAGTTGAAAAATACCATGCAATTGCACGAAGTTCAACTTGAGGAAGAAAAGAGAATCACTGAAGAAAAGTTCATAGGCTACCACATAGATCTCGAGGAAGAACGTGAGAAGGTCCTCGGCATGCAAGGGAAGATTGACAACCAGCGAGAAGTCATTACTTGGTTTGATAGGGAAACCAGATACTGGATGGATCATTGCTCTAAACTAGTCTGGCTTGGAAATAGAGGTATCCAAGATATGCCAGAACTCTTGGAAGAAGCGGATTCGGCGATAGGTTGTCGACCTTTACTAGGGAAAGTGATGAATTTCCTAGAGTACAGTAAGAGTTTGGTGGAAGAGCTGGAGAGGCAGATCCGACGAGATCGTTGAAGACCATGTTCCTTTTATTTTTATGTGTTCATGCAATTTCCATTTCTTTCTCAATTTTGTAAGCCCTTCAGGGTAGTTTGAATTATGGTATTTCCTTTTTAATAAGAGAATGTGTATTTTCGCAATATGCAATGACCCGATAAGACATTTGCAAGGTTTTATGATCCTCCAACAAGCCAATAAAAATAAAACAAATTAAGCAAATAAATGAGCATCTTGCATAGCATACATAATCATGGCATAACATAAACCATTCATCCATACTCATGGTATCTTTCGTAATTCAGAAAATAACTACGGAGAATTTACATCCCTATAGAACGATGTCCCAGGCTAGACTCATGAACGCACTTGAACAGAATCAGCAAGCGTTGAGGGAAGAGTTCGGTCAAATGAAGGAACAAATGGGTAGAATGGTTGACCTCTTGTCAAACTTGAGTGCGAAAATGACCCAGGAAGATCCTCCCCATAAGGAGGAAGAGAATCTCGATATGTCACAGGACGATAATCAGATGGATCCTCCCCCTAAAGGAAGCAGTACGACAATCCTTATTAACTCCCAAGGGAAGATACATCCTAAACGTCCCTATGGGACTTCGCAAGGTACCCCGAATTTCACGTCCCAAGAGGATGCCCAAGCCAAAGAAAGGCTTCAAATAGTTGAAGATAGGTTGAAAGCAATTGAAGGGGGAGATCACATTGGTTTTGAAGCTTTAGACATGTGCTTGGTCCCCGATGTAGTTATACCTTCAAAATTAGTACCCGAGTTTGACAAGTATAAGGGAGAAACTTGCCCCAAGAGCCACCTGGTTATGTATTGCCGAAAGATGGCTTTCTATTCTAATGATAACAGAATCCTGGTTCATTTCTTCCTAGAAAGCCTGACTGGGGCACCTTTGCGATGGTACATGCAGTTAGAGTGATCTAAAATTCGCTCATGGAAAGACTTAGCAAACGCATTCGTCAAACAATATAAGTATAATATGGATATGGCCCCTAGCCGTAATCAGTTGCAAAGCATGAAGAAAAAAGACAGTGAGAGTTATAAAGAATATGCTCAGAGGTGGAGAAGCATGGCTGCTAAGGTGGAGCAAACCTTATTGGACAAAGAAATGATTGACATGTTCATTGACACGCTCCAATCTCCCTTTTATGATATGATGATTGGAAGTATGTTCTCAAACTTTTCTGACTTGATTGTCATAGGGGAACGCGTGGAAATGGGGATGCAAAGTGGGAAGATCCATAATAATACCTCATCATCCAACACTCAAAAGCCCTTCATCAAGAGAGAAAGAAGGATAGACTAACGCGGTGAGTAGTGCCCCTTTATATGTTGCGGCAACTATCACGCCTAAGTCTCCTGTTCAAATGACACCCTTTGCTTCTGATAGTCAAGGAAGTCAAAACCCCAATCAACCAAGAGCTCACAACTCTCAAGGGAGAAAACCGGCCCAGTTTGATCCAATCCCCATGACTTACAAAGATCTCTATCAGCAGTTACTCAAAAACTCATTAGTGGTCCCTTGTCTGCAAAAGCCCATGGAACCACCTTACCCAAAATGGTATAACCCAGATGCCACCTGTGAATACCATGCTGGGGCAGCTGGTCACTCTATAGAAGAATCTCGGGCTATGAAATTTAAAGTTCAAGATCTGATAAATGCAAAATGGTTGAGTTTCCAAGAGAATAGTCCCAATTTGGGGAACAATCCATTACCTAACCACGGGAACGCATCAGTAAATATGATAGATGATGAGCATGAAGGAAGAATGATAAAAGATGTTGCTGAGATAAAAACCCTATAAGAAAAGTGTTCATCGAACTTTGCAAGGCTGGTCTAATAGAAAGAATAGATGTCAGTAAGACCTATGATGAAGATTTTTTTTCTATCGAAGAATGTGAGGAATTTAAAGGTATCCTCCAAAAACTGCTTGATGCGAACATAGTTCAAGTTATGTCTCAGAAAGTAGAAGAAGTATCTATGGTCCAATCTACTCAAAGCTCAGGAACCATGGTCCCAAAGCCCTTGGTGGTCCAATTCTCTAGAAATGTATCCCTTACAATGCCTAATGCTCCCAAAACTATTACTGTTCAAGTACCATCTCCTTTTCCGTACAAGGAAGACAAGGCAGTCCCTTGGATATATGATGTAAAAGTCCAAGTTGAAGGAAGTAATGCACAACCAAGCCTTCCGACTGTTACCAACATTGTAGGAATAGGCGGGATGACACGGAGTGGGCGGATCTATGCCCCAGAAAAAGAGCCAGTAAAAGTAGTTGCAAAGGAAAAAGAAAACAATCAAAATAAGGAAAAAGAAGTTGCGGTAGAGAAAGGAAACACAGGGAAGGAGGACAAAAAAGAGGCCTCCCGAGAAGAAGTTGCTGAATTCCTCAAATTCATTCAACAAAATGAGTATAAGGTGATAGATCTGTTAAACCGCACACCAGCAAGAGTTTCTCTACTTGCCTTGTTAATGCACTCTGAGAGTCACAGGAAAGTATTAATGAAAATTCTGAATGAGGCTCATGTATCTCAAAATATCACTTTGAATCAGTTCGGCGACCTGGTTGGCAACATCACCACATGCAACTACTTTTATTTCAATGATGAAGAAATGCCTGCAGAAGGAAGAGGACACAACAAAGCACTGCATATCTTGGTTTAGTGTAAAGAGTATCTTATGTCCAAAGTCCTTGTGGACAAGGGATCCTCCCTAAATGTGATGCCTAAATCTACCTTGGATAAATTGCCTATTGACAAGACTCATATGAAGCCCAGCTCTGTGCTCGTGAGAGCCTTTGATGGTTCTAAAAGAGAAGTAATGGGAGAGATTGAGCTGCCGATCCAGATTGGCCCATTCACTTTTGCCATTAATTTCCAAGTAATGGACATCAAGCCCAGCTATAGTTGCTTGTTAGGAAGGCCTTGGATTCATTCTGCTGGGGTAGTACCATCAACTTTACACCAAAAATTGAAGTTTGTGGTGGATGATAAGTTGATTATCGTATCCGGAGAAGAAGACCCGCTGTAAGCAAGCCAACATCGACGCGTTACATTGAAGCTACTGAAGAGGCCCTTGGGACTTCGTTTTAAGCATTGGAAATTGTCGATAGCGCTTATATAGGGTTTACTGCTAAGGAACCCTGTCTATCCAATAACGCCCTAATAGTGGGCGGTGTCATGTTGAAGGGAGGGTACCAGGAAGGAAAAGGACTGGGGAAGAGTCAAGAAGGTATTGCCTCAATTTTAAGAATTCCCGAAAACAAAGACCGATATGGCCTAGGATTCATCCCCACTAAAAAAGATAGGGATAGAGCAATTGAAGAAAGGAGAGAAAAGAGGAAGGCTCGACTTGAGAATCGGGAACCCGAGCTAGGGAAGATTTTCGTTTGTGATCTCCGTCAGAATTTCTTGAGCGCCGGATGGATCTATGCGGATCAAGTAACTGCTGTGGGAGATGATCTTGCTGCTACTAATGAGGAATGGGTCCGCCCATGTCCCTCAATGCCTTGCAACTGGGAGATTGTGGAAAGTCTTAGGATCCTTAATGCATTTTCAATGTAATCCATTTAATGCTCACCTCCCCGCTCGGCCCGAGGCGGTAGAGGAAATGTTAAAAGGTCCCGCATGTTTTTCCTAAGCATATTTTGAATATTAATAAAACGCGTTTTAATTTTATCCCAAGTGTCTCTTTTTATTCTTTTCCTTCCTACCTCCTTTCCTTGCTCTCTCCTCATTGCTAACCTTAATAATGCAGGCTCACGGATAATACTTTTAAAAATGATTGTGCTGAAATTTTGTTACCAGATTTTGATTGCCTAATTAATCATACTGACGAAGGTTGTGAAGAAGACTATCCCAATGAAGATCTTCCCCCTAAACTGATAAGACTTATAGAAGGGGAATCCAGAAATATCGAACCTCACAAAGAACCGTCTGAGTTGATTAATTTGGGAACTAAGGAAGACAAAAAAGAAGTCAAGGTTGGTGTTACCATGTCACAAGAAGTAAGAGCTAAACTGATTCAACTCCTCCAAGATTATAAAGACGTATTTTCCTGGTCGTACCAAGATATGCCAGGGTTGGATACTGATATTGTCGAAAACAAGCTACCTCTTAAGCCTGACTGCCCTCCCGTCAAACAGAAGTTGAGACGTATGAGACCTGATATATCCTTAAAGATTAGGGAAAAAGTTAAAAAACAATTTGACGTTGGATTTTTGGCGGTGGCTAAATACCCCCAATGGGTTGCTAATATTGTCCCTGTTCTAAAAAAGGGTGGAAATGTTCGAATGTGTGTTGTTTACCGGGACCTTAATAGAGCAAGTCCCAAAGACGACTTCCCTTTGCATCACATTGATGTTTTGGTGGATAATACAGCTCACCACGCTTTTTTCTCTTTCATGGATGGTTTCTCTGGGTATAATCAGATCAAAATGGCCAGAGAGGACATGGAGAAAACTATGTTTATTACAGCTTGGGGGACTTTCTGCTACAAGGTGATGCCTTTTGGGTTGAAAAAAGTTGGGACAACATACCAAAGGGCAATGGTGACTCTATTTCATGATATGATCCATAAAGAGATAGAGGTCTACGTGGACGATATGATCGCTAAGTCGCAAACTGAAGAAAGTCATATAATTGATCTACGGAAGCTTTTTGAGCGATTGAGAAAGTTTCGCCTAAGACTCAATCCTACCAAGTGTAACTTTGGTGTCAGGTCAGGTAGATTGCTGGGATTCATTGTAAGTCAGAAGGGAATAGAAGTTGATCCGAAAAAAGTAAAGGCCATCTTAGAGATGCCAGCTCCTCGCACAGAGAAGGAAGTTTGTGGTTTTCTAGGGAGATTGAATTATATTTCCTGGTTTATATCACAACTCACTGACACTTGTGAGCCAATTTTCAAGTTATTGCACATGGACCAAGCCGTCGAATGGAATGAAAAATGCCAAGAGGCCTTCGACAAAATCAAGCAATACCTACAAAAACCTCCTGTGTTGGTACCTCCAATACCAGGCAGACCATTAATCCTCTACTTGACGGTGTTAGATGGGTCTATGGAGTGTGTACTTAGACAACATGATGAAAAGGGTAAAAAATAACATGCCATTTACTACCTGAGTAAGAAGTTTACAAGTTATGAAGCTAATTACTCGATGCTGGAACGTACCTGTTGCGGCCTAGCTTGGGCCGCTCACCGTCTAAGACAATATATGCTTTCTCATATAACTTGGTTGGTGTCAAAAATGGACCTTATCAAATACGTATTCGAGAAACCTGCTCTCATTGGAAGGATTGCCCAGTGGCAGATGCTATTATCCGAGTACGATATTCAATACATCTCTCAGAAGGCCATCAAAGGTAGTGCCCTCACTGAGCACTTAGCCAACCAACCAGTAGATGACCATTCACCTGTCCACTATGAATTTCCTGATGAGGATATAATGTCCGCCGAAAAAGAAGAATCAATAAATGAAGAGTGGACCATGATGTTCGATGGGGCTTCTAATGCATTGGGGCACAGAATCGGGGCAATACTAATTTCTCCAGAAAACCAGTACATTCCTGTTACGGCTCGCTTGTGTTTTAGTTGTACCTATTTCAGTTGTACCAATAATGTCGTAGAATATGAGACGTGTGTCATGGGAATTAGAGCTGCCATAGAAACTAAAGTCAGAGCTCTAAAAGTATATGGGGATTCTGCCCTAGTTATCAACCAGTTGAATGGAGAATGGGAAACTCGAGATTCTAAATTAATCCCCTACCACGAGTATATCCAAGAACTCGTAGAATCCTTTGATAGGATCACTTTTCAGCATATCCCACGAGAAGCTAATTAGTTGGCTGATGCATTAGCCATGTTGTCGTCTATGTTCCGAATAAGCAGTGATAAGGAAATGCCTCTCATCATGATGGAAAGTCATGCTAATCCCGCTTATTGCCAGGTGATAGAAGAAGAATCCGACGAAAAATCGTGGTACCACGACATCAAATGCTACCTCAAGAGCAAGGAATACCCTTCGGGCGCCTCAGAGAATGACAAGTAAACTTTGAGGAGATTTGCTATGAGTTTCTTTTTGAACGGTGGCATACTCTACAAAAGAAATCACGACATGGTACTCCTCCGGTGTGTAGACTCTGCAGAAGCGAGACAAATTCTTGACAATGTCCACGAAGGTTCCTTTGGGACCCATGCCAATGGTTACGCAATGGCTCGGAAGATTCTCAGAGCTGGGTATTATTGGCTTGCAATGGAAAGTGATTGCATCAAGCATGTGAGGAAATGTCATAAGTGTCAGACTTATGCTGATAATATTCATGTACCTCCAACTTCTCTAAATGTCCTCAGCGAACCCTGGCCATTTTCCATGTGGGGTTTGGATGTCATAGGAATGATTGAACCAAAAGCCTCTAACGGACATCGCTTCATCCTCGTGGCCATTGATTACTTCACAAAGTGGGTCGAAGCAGTCTCCTATGCCAATGTGACTCGCAGTGTTGTTGTCAAGTTCATCAAAAAAGAAATAATTTGTCGGTATGGTTTACCAAGGAAAATCATCACAGACAATGGGACTAATTTAAACAATAAGATGATGAAAGAGTTGTGCAATGACTTCAAAATTCAACATCACAATTCTTCTCCATATCGCCCAAAGATGAATGGGGCAGTGGAAGCGACCAACAAAAATATCAAAAAGATTATTCAGAAAATGGTGGTAACTTACAAGGATTGGCACGAGATGCTTCCTTTTGCTTTATACGGGTATCGAACTTCTATACACACTTCAATGGGGGCAATATTTTTCTCTCTAGTATACGGGATGGAAGCAGTACTCCCCATAGAGGTAGAAATCCCTTCTTTAAGGGTAATTATGGAAACCAAGCTCGAAGAAGCCGAATGGGTCCAGACACGATATGACCAGTTGAATCTTATAGAAGAGAAAATATTAGAAGCAATTTGTCATGGCCAATTATACCAAAAGAGACTCAAGAGAGCGTACGAGAAAAAGGTACGTCATCGAGAGTTCACAGAAGGGGAATTGGTATTGAAGAAGATTCTACCTATTCAAAAAGACCAACGCGGAAAATGGAATCCGAATTATGAGGGTCCATATATAGTAAAAAAGGCATTCTCAGGAGGAGGCCTCATTCTTACAGATATGGAGGGGCATGACCTACCACTGCCGATAAACTCAGATGCGGTCAAGAAATAATACGTCTAGGATAACACAGTACCTTTTTAAAAAAAAGGGGGGCTCGCTAGGCTGAAAACTTGAAAAGGCGGTCTAGGCAAAAGTTAGAGCGACCTGGTAGGTTGAAAATCCGAAAGAGCGGCCAAGGCAAAAAATTAGGGTAAAAAAAAAGGCGCTGAGTTAAAAACCCGCAAGGGCGATTTAGAGCAACCCGCTAGGTTAAAAACTCGCAAAGAGCGGCCTAAGCAAAAGCCAAGCTGAATGTGTCAAGAGCTACCAGAATTGAGCCCTAACCAACTGGGGCAGAGATGGTCAAAACTAACCGCAGACACAAGTTTTTGAAGTTGATCAAGAAGGCTATCGGGGTCTGAATCACGGAATAGCAGCACGATTTGTTTTCAAAGGGATTATCTGTAGAGCTAATCTTTCTTACCAGTTTCTAGTTTAGCAAATACGAGTTTGTGCTGTTTGTAATATTTTATTTTCCCATCATAGTGGAAAATCATTCTTATCCATATTGCCATCTATTAAATGCCATTGGCACAATAGAATGCTTATTTTAGCCTCTCCAAATTTGACTTGGGATTTTATCAACTTGCATTTTCTTTCTAAAGAAATCCATGCTAAAAGACAAACATGTGCAAATCAAGACATAAGAGTATTTTTTATAATTACTAAAAATTCTGAAAGGATCTAGGGAATCTGGCGGCTTCACATTAAGGAGAAAGAGCTAGTAAGGCATCTCACCTAATGCAGAATCATCAGTGTTGAATACATTGCAAAAGGGGCAATTAGTTTGTTCATAATTTTCCAACTAAAGAGATCCGGAGCTAATTTGTCGGGAAGGTTTCAGAAGTAGTCAAGAGGACAATGCCTACCTCTAACAAAGCAAATAATACTCATGCATGACATACCATTCATTGCATCTTGTATGATCATCAAAGTTTTTTGGGTCCATTGACCCACCCTCTCAAATATAACATACAGTTGGTCTGTTGTTACTCAGTAAGAACTAGTACTCAGCCTATTCAATCTTATTAGCAATAGTTAGGAACCTATCCTACACCTTGCTGGGAATCCAACCCACCACCTTGGGAATCCGACCCAAGCTTTCAGTCGGGACTAACCCAAACTTGTGTCGAGTGACGAAGAAGCTCGTACACTGGACGTTCACCTGCAATAGGGAAACCAGTCCATGCTTTAGCAAGAGTTAGGATTCTAACCTACACCTTGCCGGGAATCTGACCCGAACCTATATTGAGTGACAGAGAAACTCATATCATGGACATTCCTTAAAGTAAGGTAGTCAATCGGTACCTATTAGCAAGAGTTAAGAACCTGACTTACCCTTGTTGGGAATCTGACCTAAACTTGTGTCGAGTGACGAAGAAGCTCGCATCCCAGACTTACCCTAAGTAAGGAAGTAATCAATACCAAAGATGTGAGGGTTAGGAGCCAGACCTATGCCTTACGAGAAATTTGCCAGGAAACCAAACCTGGAATCTCCCACCAATTTTTGTAAGAGCTAGTCATACCTACGCCTTACCTGGAATTCGAAGGGAACCAGCCCCGGAATCTCTAACTAACTTTGTAAGAGTTAGGAAATACCTATGCCTTACTGGGAATTCACTAGGATACCGACCTTAGAATTTCCCACCAAAGTCGGGAACCAATCCCGCAATCTCAAACCACTTGTTTCGGACAAAATTAGAGTCATTTATCCTTAATTTCCTTTTACAACGAATGCACGAAGACCTTCGGGTAAAATGTAATTAAGGAGGGGCAGCTGTAGTACCCTAATTTTGTCCAACCTTTTTATTTTATTTTATTTTATTATTTATTTTAACTTTTTTAAAATTTGTAATAAAAAATAAAAATAATATTTTTGGATTCATAATAAAAAGAAAGCAAAGATGAATAAAGGAAAAAAGAAAGAAAAAGAGAAAAGAAAAAAGAAAAAGGTTGCATGAAAAAAATAAAGGGGTGCAAATAGCAGTGGCCTGCTTGGCAGCCCAGCCCAGTGCTGCGTGCACCCCTTCTCCCTATTGTGCGCACTCCATGTGCAGATCTTACTTCTCGCACCCCATTTCATTCACACACCCCCTGCGCAGCATCTCTCATGCATGCGGCACAGCACTTAAACCTCGGCCCAATTCATGTCCAGCCCAAACCTCATAAACCTAATACTAAAAACCCTAAAATCATCTCATTTTCTCATTCTCCAACCCGCCACAGCACCACACCACCTCTCCCTCTTTCTTCATCTTTCTTCTCCTCTCCATCTCCAACCTCAACCCTAACCTAGCTACGGTGCCCCTTTCTCCCTCTCTCCCTCACTCTTCTTTCTTTCTCTTCCATTTTTCTTCTCCTTCACCTTCTCAAACCCTAAACCTAGGAGCTTTAGCCGCGGTGCCCCTCCCCTTTTCTCGGCCTCAATCTTTTCTCAATCAAACCAAATCATATCTCCCCTTTTTCCCAAGGATTCAATCCAAATTCTTGCCCTTTTAATCAACCGAGTTGAATCTTCCATGACTCAGACCGGATTCAGGCTTCAGGCACGAGTAAAATGTGTTGATTTCTACAAATAAAGGGGTATCTTTTCCATATTTTTTTGTCTCGTTTTTAATTCTTTGATTCTATTCCTTTTCTGATTTTGTTTCTTTTTATTACAGAAGCCAGGAGCTTATAAAAGAAGGGGGAACCCACGAGAAGAAGGAGAGAACAGAGCGAACTCGGACGAGAGAAGAGTAGAAACAAAGTAGAACAAAGAGGACGAAGAAAAGAGGTAGAGGCAGAAGGAAGAAATCGCGACCAAGAACCTGTGAGGCTACCAAAAATCCCAAATTAAACACTATTTAGTCTTAGGTTTCTTTTATCCCCTCATTTGATCTCTGTATAAATTTTCTGGGAAGCCACAAACCCAGGTTCCCTTTTCTTCTTCGTTTTTATATTTTTCTGTGCTTTCTGCCATGGCTTTGTAATATGGAATTGTATTTCGGACTGAAATTAATATGATGTAGTCTCTTCCCTTTTTTTGTATCTTTGTATTCTCCGTTGTTGTTGTTGTTTGTTAATTTGCTAATGGTTGAATCGAGCTAAGGCTAGGGTTTGGCCTTCCAATGGGGCCAAACCCTAGGTAGGGACCCGATTGCAAATATGTTGTCTAGGAGGGTATAAAAGCAATAAAGAAAGTTTTCATATTTTTTTATCTACACATTTTTAAATAAATTTCTGAAAGTTACATTTATTTCATTTTTGTCTTAAATAGTATTAATCATAAGTAATTCGAATTTTATGGATTCTGTTTTGAATATAAAGCAAAAAAATAAATTAAAGTGTTTGCTTTTAATCTGGCTGGCTGAAATTTGTTTGTGACCATTAGTTAATAATTAGGAATTTTATTTTTGAGGAAAATAAATTATTTATTGGCAAACAATTATTTTCAAACAATTAAAGGTACCGTTTTACGGGCGTCGCGGGGTGCTAACACCTTCCCCGCTTGTAAATAACTCCCGGGCTCAAAATCTGGTTCAAAGACCATTTCTTTCAATTCTTTTCAAAAAATAGGTTTTCCAATGTTTTCCTAAAATTAAATAATGGTGGCGGCTCCATTTAAATTTTTAGGGTGGTTGTCACAGTGTTTCTTACTTAGTAGTTGAAGTTGTTGCTATTGTAGTTGGCTAGTTTGATTTGAATCAAGGGTTAGAAGTTTTGAGTAAAACCCTTGCTCTTGACAATATTTGAAAAATAGGATTGGTTCTTGGTTGGTGAAATTAGTTGTTAATTGGTGAAAGGATTGAGAAATAAATGATTTGGAATGATGTGGTTAATAGTTTTGGAACTAGAGCAATTTTTGGGTATTGTTTTAATGGAAAACCATTTTTGAAAAAGGGTTTAGGGATGAGGGCTTTGGGAAATTAATTAATTGATTGATGATTATTGT
Organism: Calophaca sinica; assembly: GCA_037113605.1. Lineage (NCBI taxonomy): Eukaryota > Viridiplantae > Streptophyta > Magnoliopsida > Fabales > Fabaceae > Calophaca > Calophaca sinica. Next base: position 43,726,298 of record CM073734.1, read on the forward strand.
CTTTTGGTTAGTATAAATGTTATTAGGTTGTTGAAATTGTCAAATTAAGAAAGTTAGTGAATTTTATGGGGAAAACCTTGTTATTGAGAAATTTGAAAATGGTTTTGGAACTTGAATATGCTTTGTCTTGGTTAATAGTTTGTTGGTTTATAAAAATGATTGTGTATGAAATGGCATTGATGAACTATTCTAGAAACTTGGTAAATTGTTCCTAATTTTGGTGCAAGAGCCGCAAGCTCTATAGGTATAGGAAAGAAAAATTTGTTTTGCATTTTTCTCTTAGCTTATGATTAGTAGTTGGGTTTTGCATTGGATTTGTTTGATTTTGAGACTATGAAACAATTAAGGTAAAGACGACTCTTTGAAGTCCTAGACACTAATTGGAGCCTTGACCCAAGTATGTTAAGAAAAGAATTTGACAAATGGTGTTATTTCATATTTTAAGTTGGAAAGGGAATAATTTTAGTCCTTAGAATTTTATTCTTTTGATTAGTTAATAATTTTTCATGAGTATGCAATTTTCTAAAAACAAGTATTTCAAATTATGTTTCTAAGGATAAGTGACTTGGTTACTTTAGATGGTTGTAATTTTTGGGAGAAAGAAGCATAAGGGGGCCGCGAGCACCCTAGAGTTTTGAGACTTGAATCCGATGAAATTTGGTTTGATGTTAGTTGTGTGGCATTGTTGCTTAAGTTTTGAAAATGTTAGAAAGGATTTAATTGAAATTGAAGTTATTTTGGACCCTTAAGGCTATGAAATACAATAGGTGAATTGGACTCTTTGAGATCCTAAGGACCAAGTGGAGCCTTGCTTAGTATTTGAAGAGAAGTGGTTAATGATAGTTGTTCTTGCTTTAAAGCTTTCAAGAAAAATAATGTTGTGTTATGTTTTAGTTCTCAAGAGACAAGTCTTTGAACAAATATTTCAAGTGTGTGACTTAGTATTTCACATTAATTTTTAAGTAAAAAGTGTTTGATTAGGAAAGGGTTAGGTTGAGAGACTAAGGGTTATAGAATTAGGCCCTTAGAATTGTGCTAAGTTTGTTTGCTGTGTTAGGCCTTGAGTAAATCCGAGACTGTGCGGCGTAGGATCAAGAAATACGTCGACGCGTGGCGTGGAGTTCGGTAAGGGCAACTCTTAGACATTGTTAAGGCTTTATTTTTGTATGTCCTTATGTAAGGGCAATTTTAAAACGAAGAAGTCTGAGAACCTCAGGGTTCAAAGTGAGGGTTCTGTAACCCTTTGATTATTTATGCTATGCTTTTCCGAGTCTATCGTGGGTATTTGAGCTAAGAGGTTAGTCGCCTGACCCCAACCCCCCACACTGGTATGCTTACCTCTTTGTTAACTACACTGAGTTGCAGAGGGATGAACTGAGTTTCGAAGTTGATGTTTGATATGATGTGATTGTTTGAGATGTGAATTACTTATGCTGCTTAAATTGTTGAATTGTGTTTCACTATATTCAGCTTGCTCTAAAATTATTTGATATGCGGTCAAATAATTATGCGAATTGCTCCTTGAATATCGTATGTGGCCCGAATAAATTTAATGTGGCCCGAATAACTTTAATATGATGTCGAGACGTTTTTGAGCTGAGACCCGAATAACTGAGGGTGCTAGGTCCCCTTTCGTTTACGGGAGATTAGCTAGGCGTCGCAGCGCTAAGGAACTGGAGCTGAATGTCCTAGGGTGAGCAGAGAGCCTAAAGCTACAGCTGGTATTCAGTGGATAGTGAGGTGTCTGCTTTCTGAAAAAATTGTTGAAATGTCGAGAGAAAATGAGTCGTGAGTCGAGTCTTGAGAGAGAGTCTTGAGTCGAGTCTTGAGAACTGTGCATACTGTTATTTGCCTATTGTCGTGATTTGCTAATTCCTGTAATATGTTGTGCTATTACATGTTTATTGCCAAGTGTGTTGTCGAATATGTGTATCTGCTCTTTATTTTTAAGAAGTTGACCCTTGCCAGTGGTTCTTCCAATTCAATGAATACAACCCAGATGGCGGAGCAAGCAGAGGATGTGGAACTGTAGAGAGGAGTAGCTGAGAGGATAGTCGTCCAGTTTTCTACCTGTACCGTTGGCAGAACCTACTAGTAGTCTAGTGAGGAGTGTGATGTGTCGACCAGCTATAGGTTATTTGTCATTTATTTCAGTGTTGTAATAAATCTCTGTTATGTATCATGACACATTTGTTATATATGATTTGACAGAATAAATGAATGTGGTCTACGTGGTGTCTTAAATTATTTTCTGCCATGTTTCTAAAAGTCGCTGTGATGCTCTGACTGCTACTTTAAAGAACTTTTTTTAAAAAAAAATAGGACCACGTTTCTCGAAAACCCTACGAGCAGAGTATTCCACCTTTCGGAAACATGTCAACTTTTGTCAGAGTGTTCACTTAGTAGCACTCCAGAAACAGGGTGTTATAGACTCGGTGTTTTCGACGAGGCTCTCCATGCCTGTGGTACTGAAGGTACGGAGTAGTTGGAGATAGTCAGTGACCTTGTGGGTATGGACTCGGTCACGTGGAGTCTCCAGGACTCCACGTCCGTCGGGTGGACAATCTTGGCCATTCCTGTTATGGGAATGTCGTCCTTGCATGCAGGATGGTGCCTTACTCCAGTGATTGGATACAGTCGTATGGGATGCCATATCTGACAATTGGAGATGGTAGCGTATCAGGATCTGTTCTCGAGATAACTACCTTATCTGATTCTGTGACACGAGACTGGTGATCGGTCAAGGTGATAGGGAGTTAATGGCCCACAATGTTCAATGATAGTCTGTAATGTGGTAACAGTCGGTGTACCTGGGGTATCTATGCTCAGCAAGGACCTTGAGGAGTATGCTCGGTCTTCCCAACGAGTCTCTCCATGTCCTAGATGCTGAAGGACCAGTGTCTGTGGTGTCAGAGTATGATGTGACCGTATGATCGGATTTGTCAGTATGACGTGACAGTGTGGTCTGATCTGGGACCGCGTACTCAGGAGTTGGAGTGTTTGATATCTGTGATTGTGTTAATTATGTTATTATGCGTGTACATGGTAATAGTCTATGTGCTACACTATTTTCCAGTTTATTGGGGGTTAATGGATATCTTAACCCTGTGTTTTCTGTGTTTTTTATGTTGCTTAATGATTAGCAGATGAATAAGAGGTTAAAGACTAGTAAGCCGCATTGTATCACGACTAGTATGTCCTGTTGCGTACTCTGATGTTGAATATCTCGGGCAGTATGTCCGGTTGGGTACTCTGATGTTAAATTGAAGATATGTTGTTGCAGAGTCAATATAAAGTGATGCCCTGTCTCGGTGGTGTGTTACATTGTGGTATTCGAGCATGATGTGACTGTGTGGTCGGATTTGTCAGTATGACGTGATAGTGTGGTCTGGTTTGGGACCGCGTACTCAGGAGTCTGAGTGTTTGATATCTGTAATTGTGTTAATTATGCAATTATGCATGTACATGGTAACAATCTATCTGCTACACTGTTTCCTTGTTAACTGGGGGTTAATGGATATCTTACCCTTATGTTTTCTGTGTTTTCTGTGTGGCTTAATGATTAGCAGATGAAGAAAGGTTAAAGACTAAAAAGCAGCATTGTATCACGGCCAGTATGTCCTGTTGCATACTCTGATGTTGAATATCACGGCTAGTATATCCTGTTGCGTACTCTGATATTGAATTGAAGATATGTTGTTGCAAAGTGAGGATAAAGTGACGCCCTATCTTGGCGGGGCGTTACATTATGGTATCAGAGCAGATCGGTTCTAACAGGAATGTGGGGAGGGTCGAGTCACTGGCTGTGTTTAGAATGTAGTTGTCTTCCGACTGGATGACAACTGTGTTGAGGATTGGGTAGAGAGTCTAAGTATCAAACGTTGAAATTTACGAGGACGAAAATACTTTTAAGAGGGTTAGTAATATGATATCCTGATTTTTAAAATAAGTCGTAAGTAACTTTTAATAGTGACTAAATGACAGTTGGTCATTAAATATCTTAATTAGAATTAAATTGTGCTTAAAAATGACTCTTAAGAGTCCTAGAATGCCCAAGATAAAGTTAGAAAACCCTAGAATCTTGTAGAGGGGCAGTGTAAACTGGGTTGCGACGTGACAGCTTGTCAGTGGATCAGAGATTCGAATGCTTGACATGTGTACCCGCTCGTGATGCAACAGACTTCACATGTAATCCCATCGCGTCACGATGAGCCAATTTTAGCCTATAATTAGGCCTCGACTCCCTCTTTCCATTCCAAGGGTTTCCAAGGGCCTTTGGAGAGCACAGAGGCAAGGAAGAGCTTAGGGGCAAGAAAGAAGTGAGGAATGAGAGCGACAATGACCGTCTAGACCAGGTAATGGGGAAGATACCTTCATCTCTACGAAAAATAGGTAGTAGACTAGGCCTATTAGCATGAGTAGGGTTCCTTAGCCCTACTAGGGGTTAGTAGCAACACCTTAAGAAAGGGGTTACGGTGTACAGTGGCTAAGGATAGTCATTGTATACCTAACAACCAACAAAGTTTATGTTTATGACATTAGATAGGCAGTCGCTTACGCGACATTAGGAATAATTAACATGCTATCTAAGTTGATGATTTATGATATTCTATTTTATGTCTGATAAGTATGTGTTACTTACATTTGATATATGTGAGTCTGATGGATGATGTATGAGTCAAGGGTGACACCCTCTAGTTAGAGGTTTACAAATCCCTTAATGGTGATAGTGAGTGTTACTATCGATATCTTGTTGGTAGTGGTGATAGCCAGATCAGTGTATCCGAGGTTGGTGTACCGAGGAACAGACGGGATGGTGATGAGATCAGTCAGTGGCCTTGAGGGAGGGTATGGACTCGGCGAAGACCTTGAGGGTATGAACTCAGTTTTTTCGATGAGGCTCTCCATGCCTGTGGTACTGAAGGTGCGGAGTAGTTGGAGTTAGTCGGGGACCTTGAACGTATGGACTTGGTCATGTGGATGAGTCTCCAGGACTCCACGTCCGTCGGGTAGACAGTCTTGGCCATTCCTGTTATCGGAATGTCGTCCTCGCAAGTAGGACAGTGCCTTACTCCAGTGATTAGATACGGTAGTATAGGATGCTATATCCAACAATTGGAGATGGTAGCATATCAGGATCTGTTCTCGGGACAACCAACTTATCTGATTTTGTGCCCTGAGACTAGTTATCGGTATAGGTGATAGGGAGTTAATGGCCTGCAATATTAAGCAATAGTCTGTAATGTGGTAACAATCGGTGTACCTTGGGTATCTGTGGAATGGTCTTGAGACAGTCGGTGGTTTTGAGAAGTATGGTTTGTCAGGACCTTAAGGGGTATGCTCGGTCTCCCGACGAGTCTCTCCTTGTTCGAGATGCCGAAGGACTAGTGTCTGTGGTATTAGAGTATGATGTGATCGTGTGGTCGGATTTGTCAGTATGACGTGACAGTACGGTCTGGTCTGGGGCTGCGTACTCAGGATTCTGAGTGTTTGATATCTATGATTGTGTTAATTATGTTAATATGCATGTACCTGGTAGCAGTCTATCCGCAACACTATTTTCCAATTTATTGGGGGTTAATGGATATCTTACCCCTGTCTTTTCTGTGTTTACTGTGTTGCTTAATGATTAGCAGATGAATAAGGGGTTAAGTACTAGAAAGCAGCATTGTATCACGGCCAGTATGTCCTATTGCATACTCTGATATTGAATTGAAGATATGTTGTTGCAGAGTCAGGATAAAGTGACGCTCTGTCTCGATGGGGTGTTACATTATGGTGTCAGAGCATAATGTGACTGCGTGGTCGGATTTGTCAGTATAACATGATAGTGTTGTCTGGTCTGGGACCACGTACTCAGGAGTCTGAGTGTTTGATATATGTGATTGTGTTAATTAAGCTATTATGCGTGTACAATAATCTATCTGCTACACTCTTTTCCTGTTTATTGGGGGTTAAGGGATATTTTTCTCCTGTGTTTTCTGTGTTTTCTGTGTTGCTTAATGATTAGCAGATGAATAAGAGGTTAAAGACCAGTATTGCATCACGGCCAGTCCTGTTGCGTACTCTGATGTTGAATATCACGGCCAGTATGTCCTGTTGCGTACTCTGATGTTGAATTGAAGATATGTTGCAGCAGAGTCAGGATAAAGCGACACCCTGTCTCGGCGGGGTGTTACATTATGGTATCAGAGTTGTTCGGTTCTAACCGGACTGTGGGGAGGGTCGAGTCACCCGCCGTGTTTAGAATCTAGTTGTCTTCCCGCCGGATGACAACTGTGTTGAGGATTGGGTAGAGAGTCTAACTATCAAATGTTGAAATTTTCGAGGACAAAAATTCTTTTAAGAGGGGTAGTAATGTGACATCCTGATTTTTAAAATAAGTCGAAAATATTTTTTAATAATGGTTAAATGACAGTTGGACATTAAAAACTTTAGTTTGAATTAAACTGGGCTTAAAAATGACGCATAAGAGGCTTAAAATGCCCTAGAAAAGGTTAGAAACCCTAGAATCGTGTTGAGGGGCAAAAACAGAATTTGAACAGGCAGTGTAGATCGCGATGCGACGGAGTCCAGTGTAAACTGGATCGCGACGCGACGGTATGTCAGTGGCGTAAGTCGGTGGATTAGAGCATCGAATGGTTGACACGTGTGCTCGCTCGCAACGCGACAGACTTCACGTGTAATCCCATCGCGTCGCGATAGGCCAATTTTAGCCTATAAATAGGCCTCGACCCCTTTTGTCCATTCCACGGGTTTCCAAGGGCCTTTAGAGAGCACAGAGGTAAGGAAGAGCTTAGGGACAGAAGGATGCGAGGAACAAGGGCGGCAACGACCGTCTAGACCAAGTAAGGGGGAAGATACATTAATCTCTGGGGAAAATAGGTAGTAGAGTAGGCCTGTTAGCATGAGTAGGGTTCCTTAGACCTACTAGGGGTTGGTAGTAACAATACCTTAATAGAGAAGTTGCGGTGTACAGTGGCTAAGGATAGTCACTGTAGACCTACCAACCAACATAGGTTATGTTGATGACATTAGATAGGCAATCGCTTACGTGACATAAAGAATAATTAACATGCTGTCTAAGATGATGATTTATCATATTCTATTTTATGTCTGATAAGTATGTGTTGTTTACATATGATATATGTGAGTCTGGTGGATGATTTATGAGTCAAGGGTGACGCCCTCCAGTTAGAGGCTTGCAAATCCCTAGATGGTGATAGTGAGTGTTACTATCGATATCTTGTTGGTAGTGGTGATAGTCGGATCAGTGTATTCGAGGTTGGTGTACCGATGAACAGACGGGATGGTGATGAGATCAGTTGGTGGCATTGAGGGTATGGACTCGGCCAAGACCTTGAGGGTATAGACTCGGTTTTTTCGACGAGGCTCTCCATGCCTGTGGTACTGAAGGTACGGAGTAGTTGGAGATAGTCGGTAACCATGAGGGTATGGACTCGGTAATGTGGACGAGTCCCCCGGACTCCACATCCGTCGGGTGGACAATCTTGGCCATGGGAATGTCGTCCTTGCATGCAGGACAGTGCCTTACTCCAGTGATCGGATACGGTAGTATGGGGTGCCATATCTGGCAATTAGAGATAGTGGCATATCAAGATCTGTTCTCGGGACAACCAACTTATCTGATTATGTGCCCTGAGACTGGTGATCGGTCTAGGGGATAGGGCATTAATGGCCCGTAATGTTCAATGATAGTCTATAATATTGTAACAGTCGGTGTATCTGGGGTATCTGCGAATTGGTCTTGAGATAGTTTGTGGCTTTGAGGAGGATGCCCAGCTAGGACCTTGAGGAGTATGCTCGATCTTCCCGACGAGTCTCTCTATGTCCAAGATGTCGAAGGACCAGTGTCTGTGGTATCAGAGTATGATGAGACCATGTGGTCGGATTTGTCAGTATGGCATGATAGTGTGGTCTGGTCTGGGACCGCGTACTCAGGAGGCTGAGTGTTTGATATATGTGATTGTGTTAATTTTGTTATTATGCATGTCCATGGTAACAGTCTATCTGCTACATTGTTTTCCTGTTTATTGGGGGTTAATCGATATCTTACCCCTATGTTTTCTCTCTTTTCTGTGTTGCTTAATGATTAGCAGATGAATAAGAGGTTAAAGACTAGAAAGCAGCATTGTATCACGACCTGTATGTCCTGTTACATTCATGATATTGAATATCACGGCCAGTTTGTCCTGTTATGGTATCAGAGCGTGATGTGACCGTGTGGTCGGATTTGTCAGTATGACGTGACAGTGTGGTCTGGTCTGGGACCGCGTACTCAAGAGTTTGAGTGTTTGATATCTGTGATTGTGTTGATTATGCTATTATGAGCGTACATGGTAACAATCTATCTACTACACTGTTTTCTTTTTTATTAGGGGTTAATGGATATTTTACCCGTGTTTTCTGTGTTTTCTGGGTTGCTTAATGATTAGCAGATGAATAAGAGGTTAAAGACTAGAAAGCAGCATTGTATCACGGCCAGTCCTGTTGCGTACTCTGATGTTGAATATCACGGCCAGTATGTCCTGTTGCGTACTTTGATGTTGAATTGAATATATGTTGTTGCAGAGTCAGGATAAAGTAACGCGCTATCTCGGCGGGGTGTTACATTATGGTATCAGAGCAGCTCGGTTCTAACCGGACTATGGGGAGGGTCGAGTACTGGCCGTGTTTAGAATCTAGTTGTCTTCCCACTGGATGACAACTGTGTTGAGGATTGGGTAGAGAGTCTAACTATCAAACGTTGAAATTTTCGAGGACAAAAATTCTTTTAAGAGGGGTAGTAATGTGACATCCCAATTTTTAAAATAAGTTGAAAATAATTTTTAATAGTGATTAAATGACAGTTAGACAGTAAAAACCTTAGTTAGAACTAAATTGCGCTTAAGCATGGCTCATAAGAGGCTTAGAATGCCCTATAAAAGGTTGGAAACCCTAGAATCATGTAGAGAGGCAAAAATGGAATTTGAACAGGCGGCGTATATCGCGACGCAACGGAGTCCAGTGTAAACTGGGTCGCGACGCGACAGTATGTCGGTGGCATATGTCGATGGATCAGAGCATCGAATGGTTGACATGTGTGCGTGCTCGCGACGTGACAGACTACATGTGTAATCCCATCGCGTCGCGATTGGCCAATTTTAGCCAACTCGACCCCCTCTGTCCATTCCACGGGTTTCTAAGGGCCTTTGGAGAGCACAGAGGCGCGTAAGAGCTTAGGGACAAGAAGGACGCTAGGAACGAGAGCGGCAACGACCGTCTAGACTAGGTAAGGGGGAAGATAAATTAATCTCTAGGGAAAATAGGTAGTAGAGTAGGCCTGTTAGCATGAGTAGGATTCCTTAGCCCTACTAGGGGTTCGTAATGGCAACACCTTAATAGAGGGGTTGCCGTGTACAGTGGCTAAGGATAGTCACTGTAGACCTACTAACCAACATAGGTTATGTTGATGACATTAGATAGACAGTCGCTTACGCGACATAGGAAATAATTAACATGCTGTCTAAGATGATGATTAATGATATTCTATTTTATGTTTGATAAGTATGTGTTGTTTACATATGATATATGTGAGTCTGGTGGATGTTGTACAAGTCAAGAGTGACGCCCTCTAGTTAGAGGCTTGCGAATCCCTAGATGATGATAGTGAGTATTACTATCGATATCTTGTTGGGAGTTGTGATAGCTGGATCAGTGTATCCGAGGTTGGTGTACCGAGGAACAGACGGGATGATGATGAGATCAGTCAGTGGCCTTGAGGGTATGGGCTCGGCCAAGACCTTGAGGGTATGGACTCGGTTTTTCCGACAAGGCTTTCCATGCCTGTGGTACTGAAGGTACGGAGTAGTTGGAGATAGTAGGTGACCTTGAGGGTATGGACTCGGTAACGTGGACGAGTCCCCAGGACTCCACATTCGTCAGGTAGACAATCTTGGCCAGACCTGTTATGGGAATGTCGTCCCTGCACATAGGACGGTGCCTTACTCCAGTGATTAGATACAGTAGTATGGGATGCCATATCTGGCAATTAGAGATGTTAGCGTATCAGGATCTGTTCCTGGGACAACCAACTTATCTGATTTTGTGCCCTGAGACTGGTGATCGGTCTAGGGGATAGGGCGTTATTGGCTCGCAATGTTCAGCGATAGTCTGTAATGTGGTAACAGTAGGTGTACCTGGGGTATCTACGGAATGGTCTTGAGATATTCGGCGGCTTTGAGGAGTATGCTCAGCCAAGACCTTGAGGAGTATGCTCGGTCTTCTCGACGAGTCTCTCTATGTCCGAGATGCCAAAGGACCAGTGTCTGTGGTATTAGAGTATGATGTGGTCGTGTGGTCGGATTTGTCAGTATGGCATGACAGTGTGGTCTGGTCTGGGACTGCGTACTCAGGAGTCTGAATGTTTGATATCTGTGATTGTGTTAATTTTGTTATTTTGTAAGTACATGGTAACAGTCTATCTGCTACAGTGTTTTCATGTTTGTTGGGGGTTAATGGATATCTTACCCCTGTACTTTCTGTGTTTTCTGTGTTGCTTAATGATTAGTAGATGAATAAGAGGTTAAAGACTGGAAAGCAGTATTGTATCACGACCTGTATATCCTACTGCGTACTCTGATATTGAATATCACGACCAGTATGTCCTGTTACGTACTCTGATGTTGAATTGAAGGTATGTTGTTACAGAGTCAAGATAAAGTGACGCCCTGTCTCGGCGGGGTGTTACAACAGCCAACGGTGGCTGTACACTCCGGGCATGGGCATGCTGAGCCGCTTGTGTCACCTGGTGCGGCATAACCATCCGATTCCTCTTCGGCGGAATTTTGGACCTACTCATGTCTTTAGGAGGCATCTGTCAAAAAAAAATTATAACATAAAATATATAAGCAACATAACAAATAAATTAGTTACATCTCATTTAGCTCATGACACTACTAATATTAACAGCATAAAAGGTAACTTAGTGACCTCTCACTTCAAGCATCATCATCATCATCTTCGTAATCCACATCCATAAACACATCTTCGTTTACACTAGAATCATCATCAATTTCAATATTTGGATATGAAGGAACATCGACTTCTTCATCATCACCATGTGCTTAGTCATGTAAGCCAACTATCTCTACAATTTCAGTTACCCTTTCAATGCGTGCCATCCCATCATCTTGATATGTGTATCCTCACCAATGTTATCCGTCTCTACATGATCCCTGGGTTTTGTTTTTGTCACTGCACACCACCCCTGTTTGTCTGTTCGCGTTTCTGGGTGGGGTACATAATACACTTCGATTTCAGTTACCATATGTCTAGTCATGTAAGCCAACCATCTCTTCAATTTCGGTTATCCGTTCAATGCGTGCCATATCTTCATCTTGATAGGGTGTATCCTCGTCAGTGTTATCCACCTCTACACGACCCATGGGTTTTGTTTTTATCACTGCACACCACCCCCGTTTTTCTATTTGCGTTTCTGGGTAGGGTACATAATACACTTGTCTGGATGGAACATATCGATCATATTGTCGATTCATCTTGATATCTACAATACCATACTGCGGAGGAACTTTTGTACCTCTATTTTGCCTGGGATTAAACCATTGACAATAAAACAATGCAACCTTGTGAGGCAATCTATGATACTTCAACTCGAAGATTTGTGGGATGACTCCGTAAAAATCATCTTCTCCTCCCTCTGTAACTCCCTTCACATATACCCCACTATTTATGTTTTTTCCCCCTGAGTCCATGCTTCTGTGTGAAATTTGTACCCATTAATGAAGTACTTGTGCTAACTTATGGCCCTTGACTCTGGGCCCCATGCTAATGATATCAAGTTTTCATCAGTCACACCATTTGTCTTTTAGTAGGCTACATAAACAATAAATTCACAATAAGGATAAGGAGTTCCAATTTGTTTGCAACAATGTTTTAATCCAACAGTTGGATAAGGTATACGTCTGAAACCATTCTAGGAATTCTCCATGTATAAGGGTTGGAGCTGAAGGATCTTCTTCATTCATGCAGTTGTATTACAAAAAAAACACTGCCAAAAAAAGATAAAATTATCGTAAAATACACTTGGTAAGTACACTAAGTGTGTCTTTAATTTTGAACTACTTACTCAATATATGGCTTAACCTCGTTGCAATTTATGAGGATATGTACTTGAATAGATCTCCATTCGGCATTGTGATGCCTGAGGCTGACGAGGGCAGGAGTGATCACCGGTGCATTGAATACGGACAAAGAAGCGGCTCCTGGCATGCTTCTAGCTAGGTGTAACACCCGTATTTTTACGACACGATTATTAGCGTTATTATAGTATCAACTGCCAAATTTACGCTATAATAAGCAGTTGCTTGTTCTCTAAGTAAGTGATTTAAATAAATCAAGAGCTAAATATAATTGAGAATTAATATTTTATATTAGTTTATGATTCGGATATCGTCGAAAAATTCTAAACGAAGTTTCGTCGCAATTCGAATCATCGGGCAGTTTTACCGCAGATAAAAATTCAAATGAACCTCGAATTTGATGAGAATCAAATCGTAACTTACCGTGATTATTTTTTTAGTGTTTGATATGATTTTAATTATTTATAATTAAATATAATCACGCGGTGAATTAATTTCTCGTTAAATTAATTTCGAGGAATTTATCGGCAGGAAAAATTAATCGGTAATACGGTTATTTGACGCCGTATTTTAAGTAAACCTTAGACTCTAGAACAAGAGGGTAATCATAAGAGATGAGAGATTAGATGGGTAGAATAGTTGATGGGACTAATAGTTGACCTTATGAGTGGTGTCACATTTGTGTGACTAGTTTTTACTAATTAGTAGTATTTTTGCTTAATTCCTATTGGCTAGACCTTTTGGTAAGAGAGTATATAAACCTAACCCCACCCCCATCAGCCCATAACTCACGAAAATTTCTCTTTCTCTACCTCCATCATCTTCTTCATTTCAAAAGAAGTTCTCCATGACCTCCATGGAAACTTCATCTTGAGCTTGAAGTTCTTGCTCCATTCTTCTTCTTTTTGAGAGCTATTTCTACTTCTCTTCATCACCATAATCATCAAGGAAGCAAGAGGAGGAGTAATTTCTTTCCCCTTCAACAACCCCTTGGCCACGAGCTCAATGAGGAGTATAGGTAGTGATTTTTGCTTGCATGTCTTCCTTTTTAGCTTATTTAAGGTCTAGACTATGTTGGGTTGTGATTGCACAAGGTTGATGAATTATTGGAACCTTTTAATAGCCCCTTTAGGTTGTGACTTAGTAGGAGGGAGTAGTGATGGTTTCTTTTGATGCATGTCTCATTTTATGGCTTAAATGGCATGTCTTTGTGTTGGTGTTGTTGTTATTGTTGATAGTTTTTAATTAGAAGCATGATTAGGTTGTTAATAATAAAATTGAAGCCTTTAAAGTGATAATTGGTGGCTGGACTTTCTGTTTTAAGGTTAGAATATATGTGTTAAAGAGTTTAATGATGTTTAGACTTGATGTATGTGATTAAAAATGAGAACTAGTGGGTAAAATGTGAAAGAATTGATATGAGGGACTAAAAGAGCATGCCGGAAATTGATTTAGGTTTATTTTTCAAGTGTTAATGATGTCATGATCATAGTTTAATTGTTTTGGATTTAAGTATTAAAATGAATCAATGGTAGTGTTGTTTTAAATTTTGTGGAAATTGAAAGATTTTTGGGAAAAAAACTATGTGGTGGCCGAGAGGCCTAAGGAAAGAATTGAAGGAGAAAAATTGTGTTTTGTAACTTTATTTTAATTGTTATTGGTGTGTGTTTTGGTATTGAAAATTATTTGATGAAAGGATTTGAAATAAAGAGATGAATGTGAAGTGTTTTGAAAATCTTTTGACTTTAGTATTAAGGAAATAGGTTGATGTTTGATGTGAATTTTCCTACGTGTACCAAGTTGTCACTTGATACTTGATGTCTTGGAGTGTAAGTAATTGACTTGTAGTTAGTTGCATTGAAATTGGCTTGATTAAAATGGCTTGAAACAAATGGGAATTTGAAGTTTTTCTTGAAAACCTAATTCTTGAAGTTTTGGGAAATGATTTTAGAACATGTTTTAAAATGTGTTGAAACTATATTTTGGTGAATGACTTGATGTTTTGGTGTCTTGGAATGTAATTGAATGATTTAGAAATGGATGATAGTTTGAAAGAAGTTTTGCAAATTTTTTTTTTTAAGAAGGAAGGAGGGTGTGACCGAGAGCCTAGGAAGTGTAAAGAGCAAAAGAATTTTGTTGGTGAACTTATTTAAAAGGTTTGAATAAGAATGCTTTAGAACCTTTGATAAATGGAAAATGATTTTGGTGTCCAAAACCTTATTCTTTCAAAAGTTTGGTGAATAAAAATGCTAAGTGTGTTTGTTTAGGTAGGAAAGGGATAGGCTTTGAGGACCTAAGGATGTGGAGTATAGTTATAGTAGTGTACTAAGTTTCCTTGTGTAATAGGAATTGCTAATTCTGAGATCGTGCGACAAGGATTAGAAGCAAGTGGAAATACACTACTGAGCAAACTTGGTAAGGGCAACTCTTAGACATTGCTAAGGTTTTTATGTTGTATGTCCTTGTGTAAGGGCGCTTCATATTCTAAGTGTTACTATTATATATGCTTATGTTTTATATGCTTATGCTTATGATTATTAAGCTGAAAAATTCTGAAATGTGTTATGATGCAATCACATATATGCTTAATTGTGTTTAAGAAATATGTTGCTTATGCTTTGAGTTGAAATGCATTATATTGTGCTTACATGAATGTTTATTTAATATGCGGTTAAATAAATTATTAGATGTTGCTTTTTGAATAATCGTATGCTGCGATTAATTCATTTTAGTGAGGGAGTCATATCGTGACGTTTTTGAGCTGCGTATCGGATAACTTAGGGTGCCATTGTTTTTAGGTAGCCTAGCTAGATGTCGTAACTTTTTTGTGACCAGAGCTGAATGTCCTAGGGAGTGCGAAGATCCCAAAGCTCACTACAAGAAAATTCGTCATTACCGACGGCCATTTTCCGTCGGTAATACAATAAAGTCGTCGTTAAATAAAGATTACCAACGGATTACCGACGGCCTCGGGGCCCTGGGACAATGCCTCGTTGGAAATGTATTATCGACGGCCAATTGAATCCGTCGATATTACCGAAGGCTAAGCCGTTGGTAATATAAAAAAAGCCGTCGCAATTTCGGTGGGATTTTTAAATAATCAGTGAGATTTACCGACGAAAAAGCCGTCGGTAAATCTCACTGATTATACTGATAAATTCATAGATTTACCGACGGCTAAGCCGTCGGTAAATATAGAATTTCCGTCAGTAAAAATTAACGATCAAATTAAAAGTTTCAACGATTTTGCCGACGGCCAAGCCGTCGGTAATGTCAAAATTTTTTTAAATGAAATTTTTTTTAAACGCTGTATATTACAGACGGTCAAGCCGTCGGTAATGTCAAATTTTTTTTTAATGAATTTTTGAAAAGCCGTCTGTATCTTATATTACAGACGGCTTAGCCGTCGGTAATGTCAAAATTTTTTTTAATGAAAATTTTCTTTTTAAACAGCCCCAAAATTGTACAGTACCTGCAATGCAGCAAGGGCTTCAATGAGCATCAACATACATTAACAAAAAAAACCATCAACAAACATTTTTAATAATTACAACAACAAATCCATAGTGAACAAACCAAGTTACAACAAGTCCTAAGCAAATCAATAACAATACATAATATAAAAGACCACAAATCCATAATGTCAAAACCCAGAAATCCATGTCAAAACAAGTCAATAAAAAAAGTCAAATCCCTAGCCTAACGACAAGACTAATCATCCTCCTCTGACTCCTCATAGTCCGGATGGCGACGACGGGATTTCTGGGCCTGAATGGCAGCAACACTGGCAGACAACTCCCTCAACTGCTGATCCCGCTCCGATGCTATTCTCCTTGCCTCCCGTGCCTCCTGAGCCTCCTCCTCTGCCTTTCTCCTTGCCTCCCGTGCTTCCTCTCGTGCCTCCCGAGCCTCTTCCTCTGCCTTTCTTGTGCGCTCCTCAAAAGCCGCAATCTGTGCAGCCACCTCAGCAGAGCACTGAGTCGGGGACTGGGTACTGGTGCCAGATGCATGAGACTCCTGGGTCAAAGAGGAGACACCATGCCTAAAACGTCCAGACAAGCCTCCGACACCGTACAGCCGTCCCCGAGTCCTACCCCCAGCAGATTGGGCCCATAACTGCAACTGAGTCGAGGGGTCAACACTGCCAGTTGCCTCCCCTCCATCAGAAGGCTGAGAGGAGGCGGCTTGCTGCACCTTCTCTTGATAGGCTTCCTGCTCAAAACAAAACAGAGTAAAGATTGGTTACAGTATTGTTTATGAAACAAAATAAAATTAGTTAAATAAAAAATGCAATGATCTGACTTACATATGTCTCTCTGGATCTATTGTCCACCCATGACTTGTCCTTCTTTTTTGTGTGAGTCTTCAAGAAGATCTCATCCACCATGGGCTCTCTACCCAACTCATCAGACTGAAACATAATTAAAAATGTTAAGAACATATATATAACCCTTTTATTACATGTGATCACGTGCTTGTATTTTGATTTAAATAAGTAAAATATACACAAGCACGGAAGTAAAATATTGCCAAGCAGACTACATCAGAGGAAACATATTTTGGCTGGAATAATTAATTATTCGAATTAAATAAATAGAAATGGTTGAAAGCAACCCCTGATTCCTCGCAAAAAAATGTGAATAAAACAAACAAAACTTAAGGTAAGAACATTAAAGCCTCAAAAGACCATAGCAGCAGCATTTAATGTGACATGAATTTCATTGATTGAATCTCAGTGTACACTATCTAATATATATAGACTTGATACATACAACTTAGTACAGTTGGAAATGAAACTAAAAAATAAGTCAGCAACTAACTTCAACTAACTATGGTTTGTTGGGTTTAAAATCCTGACATTATGCTAAGAACCGTAAGTTTTGATTACGAAAAAACTTCTGATACAAATTACAAGTATTCTGAATGGTGAGCTACTAATGCATTTGTTCAAGTGTGTTCATAAAAACAGGGAAGCATTGGAAACAATCAATATTTTATCTGAAGTGTTCAGAAGCTAGAGATGTGCTCTCGCTACAAGGTCTTAGAACCACCGACCTTTGCTAGAAAGTGGAAATGGATACTTGATCAGCTTCTCGGACAACGACAACTAAAAACAATTGATGACAACACTTCTGATTTTCACACTCTTACTTCTACACATTCCAAGAAAAAATGAAAGGGAGGAAGGTATCTTCTGTAGAGGACAAAGACAATAACACTTCTTTTTAAAAATGAAAAAAAATAAGTTTTGCTTAAAGATGCTCCTTTCTTTTTCTAAAGCGTGAAATCCTGTTGGATTATACTCTCAACAAAAAGATTACCATATGAACACCACTACATATACAACATCAAGTCAATTATAGAAGTAAAACTACCATCTATCTACCCAACATGATTTAGCAACATTTAAAAATTTCATTTCTGTGACTCAATAATACACATCAATACATCGTTTCAAGCTCAATGTACACACTTGAATTGGTTGTTTCCAGGAAACAATATTAATGTCTGATGCATCTCAGATTATGAAAACCATGGCGGTGTCTTTGTCATATTATTTGAACAGATTCGCAATCTCAATAGTACCCTACTATTTTGTTTTCTTGTGGAAAACTAAGAAATGAAGAAAACAGAATAGGGAACAGAAAGAAGAAGATGAAGGAACTCAAATTCTTACCGGAGATATAATTGTCTGATTCTTATAATATTCACAATACATGATGATATTGATACAAACAATATCACACAAATATTTGTTGTTGTATTTGTAATCAATTTGTATCTTTCAATATCACTCATTGTTACGCTAGTTATAAGGGGAGAAAAAGAAAAGAAAAAAAGTGATTGAAGTATATATAGAAGATCAGTAACTATGAACGAGCTATATTGAAAATGATTGTCATGTATCGAGGTCAAACTTTGGTCCCTTGGTCTCAATAGCAAAATGAAATGTCAAAAATGGCTCCTAGATAGAAACCTAAAGATGTACCAAGTAAGCTGGAATGGAAAGAACAATGAGAGTATAATGTAGAAAATTAAGAGATAGAAATATCAAAGTAGAAAAATAAAAATCTCAACATCATAAACTGAAAAATCATCTTATTGAATAGAAAATGCATGTACAGATCGAACCCCAGTCATTGGACATCAGTTCGGGCAAGCAAAGCTCAGACGTCAACTCAAACCTAATAGAACAAGAATCACAGAGAATATGTGGGATCACATCTATAAGCTTCTTAACTAAACCAACAAATATTCCAATCCTTAAGGGAGCTAAAACTAACATTTGAATTTGTGAATTTGACCTGCTTTGTTTTCTTGCAGTGGCAGCTCATCGTATTCTCACATCTATAAGCTTCTTAACTGAACCAACAAATATTCCAATCCTTAACTGGCCTCCTCACTATTAGTTATTATTTTGTCCGTTCCTAGTTAGTAGATAGTTAAGACTCTATAAATAGTTAAAGCCAGTCCATTGTAATTAGTTAAACATTTTGTTAATAAATGAATACAGGTTCTATCCTTGTTATCTGAATTTCAACAATATGAAATAAAATTATGTGATATTTCTTTTACCTCCCATTTTTCTCAAAGTATTTGAATGGTGGTATTCATTCCTATGCACTCCTCTCACGATGTTGGGATTGAGGAAGAGTATCACTAAACTGCCAAAATCTCAATTGATTTGGCTGCCTCAAGCTGCTATGAGAGGATTATTCCCTTTATTTCACTTCCCAATCTGGTCACATGTGGGTCGCTAGCCTACTGATATGGAGTTGTGTGTAATAGATTATATATTCCTCTTCCTAATAATGTTTAGTATCCAAGTGGCCAGCATACAATTAATCATGCAGAGGAAGATTTTTTATATCAGAATCAAGGAACTAATTCGGTAAAACAATTTCCCGGATGAGTTCAAAATGTGGGATTGGAAAAAATTTGGCCTAACAAATATGTACATGATGCATGAACAATATGATCATGAGATTTCCCGGATTGAGAATTCTTATGTCATCTAAGCTCCCAGGAATTTCTTCACACACTACATTTAGCACACAATAACCACTTCTATACATTTGTTATACATTAATCATGAAATCATAATAGTCATTAAATCATAATAACCACTTCTATACATTTGTTATATATTAATAGCTTTGTATAAAGTGTTTAAAAAACATACCAGGCACAAGGCATGCTCAGTGATGGATATAGATCCACCAGTATGCATAGAACCACCCTTAGAAGAAGCGCGATTCTGCTTGGCCTTGGTGCATTTCTCCTTATAGTCTGGAGCCTTCCACTTGGCATTAAGTTCTGCATAAGCCACCTCGCTTATCCAGGTTGGGCATTTACCATTCTTCCTCACCTCCATAAGCATCTCAGAAAGACGCTTTGAGCCTTTGCTTTTGAAGAGCTTCTCAACCAGATAATGGTCTTTAGGATCCCACGAAACATGCTCCTACAATATTATGTTACAAATAATATCAATATCCATTATTAATATCAACACACAATAACGAAAACCCTTAAATAAGAAAAGTAACATAATCTAACTTGAAATTTCTTAAGCCATTTCTCCACCGTCTTTCCTGGAATCTCTCCCCAAGTATGATATGGTTCCCTGAATCAGATTGAATGACCGCGGTGATGGCCTTAGAGGCTACTTTACCCGGGATGAACCTATAAATAAGTTATAAACACAATATCAAACCAGATTGCATATTTTTAAGTATACACAAGTTTCAAATCCAAAAATGTGACTATAAAGTGACGTCCGAATTGCCAAGAACCCTAATGATGGGTTTCCCATCAGGTGTCACCTCAGTCCCGACCACATGGGAGTGTCGTGACCCCTGCACTGTCGGACCACTACGTGCAGTTTGTGAAGGTCCTGCACTGCATCATCTTGCCTCGCAGGAGTGTCACCGCTCGAGAAATGGATGTCGCCTGTGGTAAAGGGGAAACATGCTCCTACAATACAAATCAATTTGTTACAACAAAGGGAAAGCAATAAAAAAAAATCCAACAACTAGTTAAATACATACCTGTATAGGAGGAGATACAAATCCCGGATTAGGGATCATCACTATAGGGGGCAGGGGAGGGGGTATCACTCCCGGTCTGGCGAGCACGAGGTTCTTTGACTAGCCTCACGGAGTGGTGTGCTAGCGTCGTCCTCTAGTGATGACTGTGCCAATCGCTGTGGCAAAATCGTTTTAGCCTTCTTCGTAGGCAGCTTAGACCTACGATGCTCTTTCTCTTTAGGAGGCATCTGTCAAAAAAAAAGGATTCACATATATATGCACATATATGTTACCATAATAATTTCTATACTAGAACATTTGAAGGAATAAAAAACCATAAAATTCTGATATTCAAAAACAAGCAGAAATTTAGGAGGCCAGCTGCACTATACAACGTGACTGTGAATGAATTACAATGGGTGTATGAATTACATTTATTATTAGCGAAGTAGAGCTTCAACTACAAAATGGACACAGTATAAAACAAAGAATAGCTAAAACCGGCGCACAATAATGAGCTGAAATTGATAGCCTGCAATGTCAATTACAGAAAACGAGGCACAATATAATTGTCTCTGAAATTTTTCCTCCAACCTAACAATCTTATAAGTAGTGCCATTTACATAGCAAATGCAGTAGACCAGTGTGAAATAGATACAATAGTTATAGTAAACTAGTGGCTACAAATAAGTACCACCGAAAACTGAAACACAATGACTTCACTAACTTTTAAAAAAAAACAAGTACACTAACTTTAGTCAATGTCATCATCTTGATCATCCACATCCATATCAGCATCTCCCTCATTAGAGTCAAGCTCAGACTCACAATTATCATCATCGTCGACATCCATGTCAACTTCATTATCAATATCAATGTTTCGAATTGACGTAACATCAACCTCTTCATCACTATGTGTTTGATCACGCAAGCAATCCATTTCTTCAATTTTAGTTATCTGCTCTATGTGTGTCATGTCTTCATCTTAATAAGGAATGTCATCGTCAATTTCATTCACCTCTACACGGCCTCTGGGCTTTGTTTTTATCACTGCACACCAACCGCGTTTGTCTCTCCTCATATCTGGGTAAGGTACATAATACACTTGTCTAGCCTTTTGTGCAATTATGAATGGATCGTAAAAATCATAATGCCTGTTCATCTTGATATCTACAATGCCATATTGCGGATGAACTTTGGTTCCTCTATTCCGTCTTGGATCAAACCATTGACAATAAAACAAGGCAACCCTGTAAGGCAACATGTGATACGTTAACTCGTAGATATGTTGTATGATACCATAGAAATCATCTTCTCCTCCTTCTGTAACCCCTTTGACATAAACCCCACTGTTTATGGTCTTTTTACCCGGAGCCCATGCTTGTGTGTGGTATTTGTACCCATTAATGAAGTATTTGTGCCAACTTATGGCCTTTGACTCTGGACCCCAAGCTAATGATATCAAGTTTGTGTCAGTCACACCATTTGCTTCATTAGTAACCTATACAAACAAAACATCCACAATGAGGATAGGAAGACAATTTATTTGCAATAGGCTTTTGGTCAAATGCTTACATAGGACCGAAACCATTCTGGGAATTCAGCAAAAATACGAGTTTGAGCCGAAGGATCAGCTTTATTGATGGAGTTATATTGCAAAAAGTAACTGCCAAGAAAGACAGAGTTGTTGTAAGTATATACTAGTAAATACATTGTGTGTGGGTTTAATGGTGTATTACTTACTCAATATATGGCTTAACCTCGATGCAATTGATGAGGATGTGTACATGTGCGCACTCCATTCAAGCATCACCAACCAAAGGAGCTTTGGATTGCCCACTAGGACGTCCTAGTCCATTGCTAATTGACAGTGTTGATGTGACATCGTCATTCAATCTTGCTGCTTCATTAAGTTGACTTTTAGCATACAAGTCAATCGTTTTGAAATAATGTGAACAAAAATATGTTGTCTCCCGTTGTAAGTAAGACATACATATTGAGCCTTCTACTCTAGCCTTGTTTTTCACTGACCGCTTAAAATCACCCATCATTCTACAAAGAAATGAGAATAAAATGGCTTATAATAAAGATATGACAATATAGACGGAGATAATTGCAGATATCAACGAATACCTTTCAAATGGATACATCCATCGGTATTGAACTGGACCACCAAGCATTGCCTCGTGTGGGAGGTGAATTGGAAGATGCTCCATTGAATCAAAGAATCCTGGTGGGAAGATTCTTTCAAGTTTGCATAAGATTAATGGAATGTTTTCATTCAATTTGATCAAATCATTTTGGCTCAAATTATTACTGCACAATCCCTTAAAGAATTGACTTAACTCTGTAAGTGGTCTCCACACAAGGTCAGGCAATGAACTAAATGCAAATGGGAGCAAACACTCCATAAATACGTGACAGTCATGACTCTTCATCCCGTACATTTGCCCTCTATTAACATCTGCACATCTTGCCAAATTTGAAGCATACCCATCTCGCATCTTAACCTCCTTCACCCACTTCATCACATTCTTTGCCTCATTTGAAGAAAGACAATAATTTGCCTTTGGTTTTGTCATTTTTCCATTGGCTTTTGGAATCAACTCCAAGTCACTACGTTGGCATATGAGGGCCAAGTCCATTCTTGCTTTTTCATTGTCCTTTGTTCTGCCCTTAACATTCATGACTGTAATAAACACATTATCAAATACATTTTTCTCTATGTGCATGACATCTAGATTGTGCCTTAATAAATTGTCTTTCCAGTATGGAAGATCCCAGAATATGCTTCGCTTTATCCAATTGTGACTATGTCCATACTCAGGTAACTTATCAACTTTTCCATCTTCTACCACACTTGGAACCCCACTGACCCAATTCCATATGATATCACTGTCGATTATTACAGAGGCCCATGTTTCTCAACCCTGTTTTTTGTAAACCTCTTTTTACTTCTTCTGAATTTGTGTTCACGTGGTAAAAATCGACGGTGGCAATCGAACCAAGAGTTTTCCCCCCATATTTTAGTCTAAACGACTTTGTATCATCCATACATACGGGACATGCCAATTTACCTTGTGTACCCCACCCAGACAACATACCATATGCAGGAAAATCATTAATTGTCCACATCAAGGATGCTCTCATTTGAAAGTTTTGCTTTTTAGAGATATCATAAGTCAAAACACCCTCACTCCACAATCAAGCAGCTCGTCTATTAAAGGTTGTAAGAACACATCTATTTTTTCTTTCGGATTTGATGGTCCGGCACGAGGCAAGTCAAAAACATAAATGGTTTAGTCATACACATTTCGGGAGATTATATGGGGTCACAACAACCGGCCAACATGAATATGGGGTTGTAGATGCCTGAATGTAAGGTATGAACCCATCGGAACATAAACCGAGCCTTACATTTCTTGGTTCATTTGCGAAGTCTGGATACACCGCATCAAAATGCTTCCAAGCTTCACCATCAGATGGATGATGTAAAATGTCTGACCCAGATCTATTGTGAGAATGCCATCTCATTTCAGCTGTAGTCTCCGCTTGATGCATCTGATCTTTTCAACCTAGGAGTGATTGGCAAATAGAACATCCTCTTTCTTTGGAACATCGTTGTACTTACCCATCCCCTGTCTTACGGGGAACATACCGTGGTTCTTGACAAAACTTACATTGTCGTTCTGCACTATCATCCTTGTAATACAACATACACCCATTAACACAACAATCAATTTTTTGAGATTCCAAACCTAGCATGGACACCAATCTTTTTGCTTGGTAAAATTTTTTTGGCAATTTCTCCTTTGAAGGACACACGTCTCCCAACATACTTGCAATGAAATCAAGACACTTTTGAGGAATGTTCCAATTTGTCTTGCATGCCAACAATTTCACGCATATTGAAAGCTTTGACTCAGAAGCACCCTCATATATGGGCTCGTTTGCAGCAGTTAGCAAATCATAAAAGTCTTGAGCGTCAGCATTTGGGGGCTCTTCATGAATATCTTCCTCAACTTCATGAATATCTTCCTCGTCTTCCTCATTACCCACATCACCCATACTTTGGAAGTCATACCTAGTCCTAAACGCATCGTCGACCATATGTTGCATTAGCGTGAACGGATCATCATTATCCATTTGTCCACTACTGCTAGGCACATCTACTGGGTGAACACGTGGCGCTTCTTCACCGTGCTCAGTCCAATGCCAATAATTTGGTTGGAACCCAACACGATACAGATGGACCTTGACCTCTCTTTCAGACAATATGCTCCTAAACTTGCAAATGTCACAAGGACATCTGATTCCACCATTACTTGCAACTTCAGGTTGTACTCTAGCTTTCAGTATAAACTCTTCAACACCTTTTGCAAAGCCTGGTTTCACCCCTCCTCTACCAGGATAAAGCCTATCATATACCCAACTCCGATCTGGAGGGTAACCATCCATTTCTGAAATGTGTTTCTATTAGTAAGGCGACAAAAAATTCTGCTTATAATGTTACAAACAATATACTACATCAATTCAAATTAAATAAATAAACAGCAGACCTCTCCTTGTACTCATCTTCCAAGGGAGGTAATTCAACACTATACTACATCTACTATTCCAGACTCAAGGTCTGCTATTTGTAAAGGTTTATAATTAGCTTAGATGGAATGAGTCATTACGGAAATTTTTTGCATGAGTTTCGGTCATGGACAATTAGTCATCAAGGGGAGTTTAAAGACATAGCAAGGGGACTTTTGAAGTAAATGCAGAATCGTCGACAAAACAGCTCATCTAAAGAATAAGGAAGAAAACATAAAATATCTTGGTAGAAGCACTGATCTTAAAATGCAACAAACTTATCCTCACAAATTTGGTTGCGTCCTTCATATGATAAACTAAGAAGTTTATATATGTTCAGAAAAATTACAAGCGTACATGCCAGGAGGAGACCACTATGCATCTCGAGAAAAATTAAATAACAAAGTTGCCGACTTTCTCTCTTGCAGATTCTTTTTGAATATGAATTTATATATGTGAAAACTGAATAATAGAAAAGAAGCATATTTTAATAAACAGAAAAATAAAAAGAGAAGAAATCATAAAACACTAGCAGAAAAAATATAGAAGGCGGAACAACTAGGAGCATCAAATCACCTCAACAATGTTGCCAACGAAAGTTGAGTATAATCTTCCGCATAATTTTTATCTTCTCTTTGTATGATTCTTTTATCTTTTACCTTCAAACACACAAAAAAAATAAATAAAATAAAATTATGTCATGTATTCAAATGCATAATAGCACATCAAAAGACATTTCATATGGCCACCAAAAAATTAGATTCTGAAAGTTGTTGTATTATTATTATTATTAAGTGAAGCCCAGTAAGTACATTATTAATGTTCCGTTTAAGTCGGATATATGCAATCTAAAACAAGGACATAGAGCTTAAGTGATCTTCATGTCATGTCCATATTTGCATTTAAAGAAAATATATACTCCTATTATCTAGATCTAATTAAACTCACATAGATGGAAACTTTAGTGTTCATATTATCATATACCTGTGTGCTCAAATCTAACTGAGAAATATCCTTTCTTTATTTTTTTTTTGATGATACTCAACCATAGCTAAGATAAGAAATCTAACTGAGAAATATCCTTTCTTTGTGCCACCTTGTGGCCATCTTGAATCTTGATAAGAATATATTCTTGTTGAAGTTATAGGGTATAAGATAAGAAAGGAGAAAAGAAAAAGAATAAAGACTTTTAACTATGATTATGATTGGATAGTTATGATACAAAAGATTAAGCACTGGCCCTTAGTATAATACTAGACTCCTAATTCTAATCAAAAAGGGAAACATATCATGATAATAACTAAGAAATATATAAACTAAACTAAAGAGATCATAGGATGCTCTAAGATAACAGAAAGATAATATAAGATATTTGTATATAATTTTAACACTCCCCACCAGGCTAAAGCATACTAAGCTTTGAGTTTGTTACAAATATACTCTTTAGAAAAATCTGATCAAACAATATAATTTGAGACTTGGGATTGTCGTGGGGCCATACTACTTTCTTAAGGCTGTTGCGGTGCCGGGATGATTCCCAGGTGCAGGAAATCTAGATTGGATTCTCACGCAGCTCAACAACTCAAGGTAAGCAAGAGCAAGCTGATGAGAGAAAAACCTCTAAACAGAAGCTGTAAGCAAGGACAGAATCTAGTCAAGGGCACACCAGCAACCATCACACAAACGATGACCGGAAGGAAGCCTCTACGCCCGGGTGTTGCTGTGTGTGAGTGAGAAATGACAGCGGAGTAAAATGGCTAAACATGGCATGTATTAACTTCGACGGTCCTAGGATTTTGGGGGCTAGTAAATCAAAGGACAATGGTTCTTTCAGCATTCTCTTTGTTCCCCTGCCCGTAGTTGATTTTCTGTTTATCTGACCATTTAAAAATTATTTGAGACATACAAATAAGATTTATATCTCTCTACTGCATCCATACTTGTTATTCTATATATGTTGGCTGAATAATTTGGTTTGATTAGTCTGATCTTTGCCAAGTGTAAAAGTTCCTGAACTTGAGTTGGGTAGCAAGTGGCACCCTGGGAGGAATTGTTACAAGCTGTTGAAGGTTTAATTACAAAAATTAGTGAGAGTAAGTATTCTCTCTTCTGCCTCTCCCTCTTTGTATCGAGGTGATGTATCCTATGGAGACAGGATAATTAGGAATAACCTTTGTGGAATTGAAAAGGAAAGGACAAATAGTAGTACCATACGCTATGTTGCGCCACTTGAGCAGAGTAATCAAGACTTTTTACTTCATTTTTAATTATTTTTTCATGTTTTATTTGTCTAAATATTATTTGTTTCGATCCAAATAATCTACAACAAATATGTTGGAAAAGCCTTTAAAAAGGGCAACTTGGTGTTCTGTCATGGTGGAGTCTAAGGAAGGGTCGGACCCTTGTTGGATCTATTGTAGAGTCTTATCTTGTATTTGCAAAAGCAGTCTTCAAAGTACAAAAATTTATACATTATAGATGAAACTAAAATTGTTTTTCATCCACATGTTCATATTTTTCTCGATCACCTTTCATTGATTTATTTTGGTATAATCTATACATCTTTGCTTGAATGTAAGGATATTATTTGATGTGATTTGCATGTGCAGGCCTTGAAAGGGTCCATGGGTTTACTTTTGGAGATAGTCTTGATGAACATAGAAGAAGCAAGTGGCTAGACTTTCAAGCAAGGCTAAACAAGGTAGAACATGGCTATATGAGAATTGGCCTAAATTTCTCTTATATGTATCTCACCTTTGGGCTGAGTATAGTTTTCTCACATAATTCTGTGATTAGATTGCCATCAGATTCTTTACATTGTTTCTCTTATGTCTGACCAGGAAAAGAGGGACAACTAGGAGAATACATGATTAGATGCATTTTAAATTCATTTATCTCTAATAATTTCTCTTTATATATGCATAAAAATATGGAAAAAAAAAATAGTCCAGGGATTTTTAACCAAGAGCCTTCTCACAAGAAGGCAAACAAAACTTCTGGGCTACAAAAGCCGGTGCTCATATTTTATGCTACTTTTGGGCTACCTCAGTTGTTAGATTCTTTCTCTAACATCAATTTTTAACAGATTGAAGCTGTCATACTATCGATATCTTCTTGTTTTTCAAGTCTTTAATTTGACTGAGCCTATATAAACCTTAGCTTTGAGGTCTTTGACCTCATTTCTATAACTAGCTGTGAGGTCAGTTACAAGTACATCTAAAATTCTAAATAGAAAAACCCGGCCATTAGTATGTCTCTGTATAGGTTAATGAATTCATAACAATTTGAAGAAAAGAACCATGGTTTGATCATATAAATTGGAGAAAACCTAAATTAGCAAGCAGACCCAGTATCAACACAAGACAACTTTTCACACTTTGTCAACACTTGAAAAGAAACTGCCAAGGAGGACACAGAACAGTATTATCTCCCTACGACACTAGTGATGCCAAATAACAGCACAAAGCTCAAAAATCAACTTGCAACATTGACTTAATCAGTGTTAGCACCAGTGTCAGAGTCAGGCCAAACATTGTTAAGTTAGCCTTCAGAAAGTTGTTAAGTGGAGCTAACATACACAAAGGCTCAACCAACTAACTAGCAACCTGGAGCATTAAATCTCAATGCAGGCAATTTATGAAAAATTCAGAAAGAAGAGACATATCAAACATCATCTTATAATATGTATGCTATTTTGCACCTGTATAGAACAACACGGGAACACATAAATATAGCAATCCTTTATTCAGAACGAATAAATAGTTCCCTCTTTCTTGTATTTTGTTATGGATCATAGTATAGGATATTTCAAAATCGAGTGAGGTATTACATACCCGAAAAAACACATCTGTGGGAATTCTGAGGAGCTTCACTATCCTATAAGCGAATTTATCCAGAAAATTTTTAGGCACATGATGTTTAGTCAGATCGATGGACAAATTTGAATGATAAGTCTCCCATGGCTGCAAAGACAAAAGAAATCATGTCGGGTAAGCGTTCTAACAAATCATAGCTCGATCATTCAATGACCAGTATATTTCTCAAAAAATTCCTAAAATCATAAGCATAATACAAAATTCAACAAAAAAAATCCTCTCGGACACAACGTCAAATTCCGTTCCTGATGATTGCGAATTCGCGAGTAAACTAATAAATGCAAAGAAATTCACATAAACCTTCATATTCATAATCAAAATTCCCCCAATAACTCGAAACCACCACTAAAACGTAACCCTAATTTAAAAAAGAAAAACCTAGGCCCAAGCTAGAGGAAAGATGGAAGAGAAGATTAGAGATACCTGGGCCTTGTCGGCGAGGTGAACGACGAGTCGACTGACGGGAAGGGGGGATTCGTATGTGTAGCCGTAGTTAATGCATTCGGAACACAGGTAACGGGAGAGCACGTGGCCGTCGGCGGTGATGCCAGCAATGGCGACGCCGATGTGGAGGCGGTGTCGCGGCACGGTGGACCTCCTCACGGTGGAGTGTGTTTGGGTGGTGGAAGGGTTAAAGAGGAAGATTGAGGAAGATTGAGGAAGAGAAGAATAAGAGGGAGGTTGGTAATGTTGGTGTGGATAGTGCGGCCATTTTGAGTTCAGGTTACTGGTAATTACCGACGGCTTAGCCGTCGGTAAAGTGGCCAAAAAATAGCAGTCAAGTTTTTACATAGCCGTCGGTAATTACCAACGGCCTGCATGTAATTACCGATGGCTTAGCCGTCGGTAAAGCAGCCAAAAAAATTACCAGTCATGTTTTTACATTACCGACGGCTTAGTCGTCGGTAAAGTAGCAAAAAATTAATTCCGTAAGCAGATTTTTTCCCACGCATTAGCGACGGCTTGGCCGTCGGTAATTAAAATATTACCGACGGAGTCATGGCCGTCGGTAAAAATCCGTCGGTAAATCACACTTTTCTTGTAGTGTACGGCTGGTATTCAGTGGATGGATCGCGTTACTTCCAGAATTGTCGAAAGTGTCTTTGAGAGAGTTGAGTCATGTTTTGAGAACTGTGCTATTGCTGTTACTTACTTATTGCTTTGCTATTATTATGTTTGCATGTGAAGTTGACCCTTTCCCGTGGTGCCTTCAACCAATGATGGTCACCTAGGCGATGACGAAGACCTTGGTGATACCGGCCATGACGACGTCGCCGGAGATCGTGTTTGACTTCCCAGATTTAGAGACACCCGCGGCGATGGAGTACGACCCCATCTCCCGTTGCGTTGTATATACCGGGGACGTTGTGCAAACCTTTCGTGTTGATGGCTTAGTGTTAAGATAGGAGAGGTCGAGGCGTACGGTTAGCTTTTCGATCAGGACCATGCTGATGGTTGATGCATGGCGTTGTGTCATGGGAGAGCGAGGGATGCCAGCATCATCATCTTCACCTGAGATACCTGTTGAGGTTCCTAGGAAGACTGTTTCTCACCTTGTTACACGAGGACGTGGACCAAGATTCTGACAGACTGCACGCAAGAGAGTGATTAGGCTGAGGACAGCCGGAGCATCTACCTCTGGAGTAGCAGTTACCTCGATTACTACTGTGAGGCCGACTTCTCTAGTGGCAGTGAGGACCCCTACTCCACCAGGACATCTTTCACCTCCCGTCTGCAGGGTGTGTGGAGAGACTGACTGTCTTGCAGTGAGATGGGATGAGGATTGGTCAGCCGGAGTGTACACGCCCAGTGATGTGTTCGAGGACGTGCCTGCTACGGCACCTTTTTTGGACTTGGCGGGAGATGATGATGCGGACCCTAGGGAGGATGAAGAGGAGGAGGATCCGTCTGAGGATCTAGATAGTTATCTGTAGATACTTGACTATCTGCTTGTCTGTTAGTATTTTGAGTTGTCTGTAGGACTGATGCACAGTGGTTGTGACCAGTTTGGGCTTGGAGATGTTTTTTTGATAAACTGCAGGGTAGACTGGTGGTCTTACTTTTGGAGCAGCCCCCTGCGTGGGTGTCTACCGAGAGTACCCCAGGAGTATGACTATTCCTTGAGGATTTTCATACTTTAGGTGTATTCTCTTACTTATCTTTGTGTACTGTTTCGTTTGTACGTACTATTAACACTTTCGTACTTGTTAGCTTATGCATGTATGTATATATTTTCAGTGCATTGCTTGTGTCCTAGTTTGCACCATGTTTCGAAAACGCTGTGACTACTCTGTGTGTGCTTTGCGGATGCAAATAATGTTTTAAAAAAAAAATAAACCGCATTTTAGAAGGACACAAGAGAGTTATATTTTGGAAAAATGTGTCGCATGTATGTTTTAGACCTAGAACTGTGGCGGTCCGAAAATGGGTCGTTACAATAGTGGTATCAAAGCAAGGTTTGGTTCTAACCGGACTGTGCATAGGGAATAGGAACTGGTCACTGTGTCAGGTTATGTTTGTCGGGTACCTAGTTGTGTTGTGCTGTGATTGTTTTTTAAGTGAAGCAAATCCTTGCTTGCAAATTGTGTGAATTGTTTCTTGAATGAAGCAATGTGTTTTAACACAACCCTTTGATTGTGAGGTTCTGACAGGTTTCTTTCGGACCTTGGAGGAATCTCATGCCACCTCGCAGAGACCCTACGTTTGGAACTAATAACTCCAACATGGATCGAACAATTCAGGCTATGATGGAGATGGCGGCGGCTATGGCTCAACAATCAGCTGCTGCAACTCAGCAATCCAATGCTATGGCTCGACATACTGCGGCATTTGCCCAGCAGAACTCGCAACAGCAGCAGAGAGCTGAATGGAATGCGGAAACATGAGGATTGGCGGATTTTTGTAAGCACGACCCACCGAAGTTCTACAGCGAACCAAATCCAGATAAGGCTGATCTTTGGATACAAGAGATAGAGAAGGTTTTTGCGGCACTTCATTGTCCAAATAATGCTAAAGTGGACTACGCAACCTACTTGTTGCTAGGAGATGCCGAGTACTGGTGGAAAGGAGTGAAGCAGACCCTGATAGCGGAACATCATGAGATTACTTGGGAAGTTTTCCGCAGGAAGTTTATGGACAAGTATTTCCCTGATACTGCAAGGGCAGAAAAGGAGCAGGAATTCCTTCGACTACAGCAAGGTAGTATGATAGTGTCGGAATATGCTGCCAAGTTCGAATCACTTGCAAGGTACTTTAGTCCTTTTCGTGACCAGACTGACTAGGGCTGGTTGAGTGAGAGATTCCAACGAGGCCTGAGGTTTGACATCCATAAATCAGTGGTGTCGTTGCAAATTAGGAATCTTCAAGAGTTGATTGTCTGTGTTGAAGCGGAAGGAGTGAGAAACAACAAAAGAGGAGCGGCTCAGGTAGACCAATGAGACCCCAGAGCGCAGGACAGAGGTTTGCTCAGAAAGGAAAGCGGAAGAAGCCTTACAACTGACCACAAGGGAATAATAACAAGGGACAATACCGTCCGATGGCTCAGAACGCGAGAGGCGAGAGTCAGACTAATGCGGATGTGACTTGTTACCGTTGCGGTAAGCCAGGGTACTACTCGATCAGTTGCACCATGAAGGATGATGTGTGCTTCAACTGCAGGAAGCTGGGGCATTTTGCTAAGGACTGCCCAGAACGCAAGATCGAACCAGTGGTGAACATGGCGAAAACTAAAGGGAAGCATCAGATGGCTAAAGGCAGAGTCTTTTGCATGAGCGGCGAAGATGCGGAACATGCTGATGATCTTATCCAGGGAGACTGTGAGATTGAGGGTAAATCCCTAACTGTTCTCTTTGATTCAGGTGCGACCCATTCTTTTATTTCCATGGATTGCGTGAACCATTTGAAATTATCTGTGACTACCTTACCTTTGAAGCTAGTAGTTACTACCCCAGCTGCTAAAACTTTGGTTACCAACACTGCATGCCTTAATTGTGTAGTGGTCATTCAGAGTAGAAAATTTGTGGTTAATTTGGTCTGTTTACCGCTTAAGGGTCTAGATGTCATTCTCGGGATGGATTGGTTGTCTCACCACCATGTCCTTTTGGACTGTGCCCGAAAAATCGTGGTTTTTCCCGACCTCAGAATTTCCAACTACATATCTGTTAATCACATTGGTGTTTCATTAAAAGAGGGAACTCAGGAATACATGTACTTAGCTAGTTCGGAAGTTCTCAAGAGCTCAAGTTGAAGAATGTTCCTGTGGTTTGCGACTTTTTTGATGTTTTTCCAGAAGATGTGCCAGGATTACCGCCAGCAAGGGAAATCGAATTTTCCATTGATTTGCTTCCAGGAACAGGACCGATTTCGATAGCGCCCTATCGAATGTCACCAGCCGAGATGAAAGAGTTGAAGTCTCAGATTGAGCACTTGGAGTCGAAGCAGTTCATACGACCAAGTGTGTCGCCATGGGGAGCTCCAGTGTTGCTAGTAAAGAAGAAGGACGGAAGATCAAGACTATGCGTGGATTATCATCAACTCAACAAGGTTACGATCAAGAATCGGTATCCGCTACCGCGTATCGATGACCTGATGGATCAACTTCGAGGAGCTGCGATATTTTCCAAGATTGACTTGAAGTCAGGCTATCATCAGATTCGAGTGAAGGAAGAAGATATCCCCAAGACAGCATTCAGGACGAGATATGGTCACTATGAGTACCTAGTGATGCCTTTTGGAGTGACGAATGCGCCAACGGTGTTTATGGACTATATGAACAGGATCTTTCACCCATTCTTGGATCAGTTTGTGGTGGTGTTCATCGACGACATCCTGGTCTATTCGAGGAGCAGAGAAGAGCACGAAGAACATCTACGTCGAGTACTGCAAATACTCTAAGAGAAGCAGCTTTATGCTAACCTTTCTAAGTGTGAATTCTGGCTTGAAGAGGTGAACTTTCTCGGACACGTGATAACTAGAGATGGAATAGCTGTGGATCCAGCTAAGAATGAAGCTGTGTTAGCATGGGAACAGCTAAAGACTGTGACAGATATCAGAAGTTTTGTTGGATTAGTAGGCTATTATCGAAGATTTATTGAAGGTTTTTCGAAGATCATAGCACCGCTTACGCGACTTACGAGGAAGGATCAACCGTTTGCTTGGACTGAAGAGTGCGAATCCAGTTTTTAGAGACTGAAGGAGCTTTTAACAACAGCACCTGTGTTGATTCTGCCCCAATCATAAGAACCTTACGAGGTTTATTGCGATGCGTCACACCAAGGATTAGGATGCGTGCTGATGCAACATTGGAAAGTTATGGCTTATGCTTCGAGACAGCTCAAGATTCACGAGAAGAATTACCCTACGCACGATTTGGAGCTTGCTGCAGTGGTTTTTCCACAAAAGATTTGGAGGCACTACCTCTATGGGAGCACATTCACAGAAGGAGCTCAACATGAGACAGCGAAGATGGACAGAATTTCTGAAAGACTACGGCTTTACTTTGGAGTACCACCCAGGGAAGGCAAATGTGGTAGCAGATGCACTGAGTAGGAAGAGCGTTTTAGTTTCAGCAATGATGATCAAGGAGTTAGAGATGCTAGAGAAGTTTCGAGACTTGAAGTTGAGCATGGAAGTGTCAACAGGAAAGCTGAAGTTTGGAATGCTCACCATTTCTAGTGGATTATTGGAGGAGATTAAGGAACAGCAGACTCATGACAAGCTAATTCAAGAGAAGGTTGAGCTGATAGCATGAGGAAAAGCAACAGAGTTCAAGGTTGGAGTAGACAACATCTTGAGATGCGATGGACGTGTTTGTGTACCCAACGTAGCTGAGCTGAGGAAGTTGATTCTCGACAAGGCACACAAGAGTGGTTTGAGTATTCATTTGGGAGTTATGAAGATGTATCAGGACTTGAAGAAGCATTTTTGGTGGCCTGAAATGAAGAAGCAAGTGGCAGAGTGTAACGACCCGTTTCCGGACCGCTACCGAGCTCAATATACCGAGCTCGAGTTACCGAGCTCAACAAACCGAGCTCCACATAAACCTGTATGAGATGTGTTTTAAAAACAAAACTCTTG
The DNA here is from genome assembly GCA_037113605.1 of Calophaca sinica. Taxonomy (NCBI): domain Eukaryota; kingdom Viridiplantae; phylum Streptophyta; class Magnoliopsida; order Fabales; family Fabaceae; genus Calophaca; species Calophaca sinica. Next base: position 43,761,014 of record CM073734.1, read on the forward strand.
TGCCTTTTAAAAATACGATATATTTTTTTTTATAAAACCAACTCGTGCACATCAGAGTAATTACAGCTTTTCGAAACATGGTGCAACTAAGACACAAGACTTAAATTCTAATAAAACATACATGCATAACATACATATATATATCACTCGAAATAATAACGTATACAAAATACAGAGTAGCAAATGTGCAAAGAAAATACACCTAAGGTACGACGACTTCAAAAGAGCAATCATACCCTGGGGGTACTTCCAGAACTCCCACGCAGGGGGCTGCTCCAAAAGTAAGACCACCAGTCTACCCTGAAACAACAAAACAACACTGCCCAAACTGGTCACGACATACTACTCCAAAAGAAAACAAGGTACAGTCATCAAAAGAAATACGTCGAACAAACAATCAATCACGACAAGTACAGGTCGTCACTCGGGTCCTCGTCGAGCTCCTCCTCGGCATCATCTACTGTCGAGTTCCCTGCGCCCTCGACATCGCCTGGGTAACCGTCATGGATTGAAGGCACCACGGGAAAGGGTCAACTTCTCAACAATTCAAGATAAGCTCGACATAAAGAAATAAGCAACACAATAATGTATCTCAATCACCACACGTGACTCGACCATCTCACTCTAGACTCGACTCGACTCTTATTCCGGAATATCGTCAGCAGGTCCATCCCCAAACTGACGTAATAGGTAAACGGCAGGTCCATCCCCAAACCGAATTCCATACATTAATCAGCAGGTCCATCCCCAAACTGATAATGCTACAACGCCTAGCCAATCCACCATAAACAAAAAGGGGACCTAGCACCCTCAGTTATCTGGGTCCGGCTCAAAAAGTCATACGACTCCCTAGCTCTCTCACTCGATGATTAGCTCGCCGCATGTCAAAGAGTAACACAACTTACTTGATCACATATCAAATAAAGAGAGCATGCTTAACATGAAGAAAACGCACTCGACATTTAAGCAATAAAACATTCTGCATGAAGAAACGCACTGACAAAGAATACACCATTCACAACATATATTCAATCACATATCAAATACATGCAAAAACCCAATCTCGACACCAATCAAGGAGTCCATACATAAATATAACAATAAAAATAAAGTCTTAATAATGTCTAAGAGTTGCCCTTACCGAACTCCAAGTAAATGCTGCTCGACAACGACCTCGACACAGCTGTCTTCAAATGAGCTCGACAACGACTTCGACACGTTCCGTCCTCAATCGACCTCGACATCGTACCGCTTCTCGATCGACCTCGACACGCATAGCTTCTCGATCTAGATCCCACTGCTTCCACGTCCTTGGATTCGCTTTCCCGTACACCTCGATTCGGAAATCACCCGATCTCGGGAATCAGACTTCCTAAAACAAACACAACTCAGTTCGATCTATGGGTTCTAATACACTTAGCTCTCTTCCCAAACTTAACCATAACCCAGAAAATATAAAAATCAAGAACTGAATATATTTTTCCTCTAACACAAAGTTAGGGATTTCGATCAAAAGTTCATGGAAAAGGTTATCTGATGCTTCAACAGATAGATCGACAACAACAACAACAACTAGAAGCAACAAACGAAAAACAAGAAATCGAAACAAACCGAAAATGAAGAGTTTCTGGGCACTGCCGATTGCAGAAAAACAGAGGAAGAAAATTTGTTTTACAAGCCCAATTAATCGGTTAGAAAGATAGGTAATATTGTGAAGAAGAAAACCCATCAATTTGACATGATTTGGAAGCATAAAACTGACTAAAAATGGAAGGAAAAGTAGCGCTAAACAGTAGCACAGAGGAAAGAAAAATCTGTTCTTCATACCTCAATGGTGATGGTCGAGCAGGCGAGATATAGGTCGAGAAGATGATGATGAACAAGATTGATGAAGAAAGCTTGTGCAGAATCTCGATGGAACTCACGGTTTCGTCGATGGAGATTTTTGGAGAAAAACAACGAAACTCAGAGCAGAAGGAAGGAAGAAGAAAGAAGAAAAGAGAAAGAATGAGTATCTGAGGGAATCGGTCGTGGTATACAGCTGGAAGGGCATAATCGTAACTCCAGCTATAAGATGCCAATCCCATCAATCAATCTACCCATCTAATCGTTCCTCTCATAATTACTCTCTACTCTGTCGGTCAACGGTCTAGACACTCGACGAGAACGGCAAGCCGACAAGATAATTATTACAAACAATATAATAATAGCGCTGAATAACGTTCGAAAGAATACGAGGTGTCATCTCGACACGATGTCGACTAGGGTACTCGTGCAAGCGCACAAGGTTCTAACACGAGTTCGTGAACGCGGCCTCCTCAGCTCGGTACGCGACTTCATCAACTCGACACCCGACCTCCTCAGCTCAGCAGCTAGTGCACGCGGTCTCCTCAGCTCGGCAAATGACCTCGGCAAACGATCTTGGCACGGAATCTCGACACATGATCTCGACACGAGGTCTCGACACAAGATCTCGACGCGAGGTCTCGATACGTCGTCCTAAGACGATGTCGATCTCGTCCTCAGGTGTTACAATCTCTCCCTCTAAAAAAATTTCGTCCTCGAAATTGCAAATAAGATTCTTACCTCGGAAAAGTTCAGTCTTGAAGTCTTCATCTTCTCCTCCAAAGACCCAAGTCGCATCTCCGCCTTCTTGATCCCACACAACTTCGACAAGTCGAATCTGTTTGTTCTGCAACTGTTTGGCTTTCCGACCTCCGCTCCTTGCTGGTGACGCTTCAAAAGATAGGTCATCCTTCAGTTGAATCACATCCGGTTCGATGACATGAGAGGGTCGGAAACATACTTCCGCAATTGTGAGGCGTGGAAGGCGTCGTGGATGTTCGACAAGAATGGTGGCAAGGCAATCGATATGCCACTGGACCAATCTGACGAAGAATCTGGTAAGGTCCAATAAATTTAGGGGTAAGTTTCTTGGATTTGATCGCTCGACCAACTCCGATGAGTGGGGGTGACTCTAAGAAATACATGTTCTCCTTCCTCGAACTCGAGTGGTCGACGTCGTTGGTCGCATAACTCTTACATCGACTTTGAGATGTTCGCATCCGATCTCGATCAAGCGGATCTTCTCGGTAGTCTGCTGGATCATATCTGGTCCTCTGACGATTCGCTCGCCGTCCTGGTACCAACAAAGAGGCGTCGACATTTCCGCCCATACTGGCCTTCAAAGGTGCCATTCCAATACTCACATGGAAGCTGTTATTGTAGGTGAACTCCACCAATGGTAAGGCGTCGTCCCAACTTCCTCGGTGATCTAACGTACAAGCTCGCAACAAATCTTCAAGTGATTGGATCGTTCTCTCAGTCTGACCGTCAGTCTGGGGATGATATGCCGAGCTAAGCCTGAGCTCGGTTCCCATCGCTCCTTTGAATTCCCTCCAAAAATGAGATGTGAACTTGATCTCGGTCCGACACGATCGAAGAGGTATTCCATGAAGTCGTACTATCTCCGCGATGTAGATCTCGGTCGACTTTCCACGTTGTATGTCGACCTCCTTTGGTAGGAAATGGCGATTTGGTCAATCGGTCGACGATCACCCAAATCGAATCATTCTTCTTCTGCGTTTTGGCAAACCTACAACGAAATCCATGGAAATACTATCCCATTTCCATCTTTGATGCGTCAGCGATTGTAGCATTCCGCGGTCGTTGGTGCTCCACCTTCGCTTTACGACCACGTTAAACCACGGCTACGTGCTCGGCCACTTGCTTCTTCATTCGACCACCAAAAATACTTCTTCAAGTCTTGATACATCTTCGTAACTCCTGGTGAATACTAAAGTTGCTCTTATGCGCCTCGTCGAGAATCAACTTTCTCGGCTCGGATACGTTGATGCGCACACTCGGCCATTGCACCTCAAGATGTCGTCGCTCAGGCGTGAAATTCTGTCGCCTTCCCTTGCGCTATCAACTGAATCTTCTCTTGCATAAGCTCGTCATGAACTTGCTGGTCTCGGATCTCGTCCAACAATCTGTTAGAAATGGTAAGCATACCAAATCTCAGCTTCCCCGGTGAAACTTCGACACTCAACTTCAAGTCTCGGAACTTCTCGAGCATCTCCAACTCCTTGATCATCATTACCGAGGTTAAAACGCTCTTCCTACTCAACGCATCTGCTACTACGTTAGCCTTACCGGGATGGTATTCCAACGTAAAGTCGTAGTCCTTGAGAAATTCTGTCCATCTACGTTGACGCATGTTGAGTTCTTTACGGTCGACAGTACTTCAAGCTCTTGTGATCGCTGAAAGCGATGAGAGTGCTCCCATAAAGGTAGTGTCTCCATATCTTGGCGCAAAAACTCTGCTGCCCGGCTCCAAGTCGTGAGTAGGGTAGTTCCTCTCGTGAATCTTGAGCTGTCTTGAAGCATCTGCGACCACCTTCCGATGTTGCATCAAAGACGCATCCCAATCCTGGTGTGACGCATCACAATACACCTCGAAAGGCTCTTACGGTTGAGGCAAAATCAGCACAGCGCTGTCGTCAAAAGCTCCTTGATCGTTGAAAAGCGGCTTCACACTCCTCGGTCAGGCAAAGGTTGATCCTTCCTCGTCGATGCGTGTAAGAGGCGCGACAATCTTCGAGAAACCTTCAATGAATCTTCGGTAATATCCTGCTAAGCCGACAAAACTCCTGATCTCGGTAACCGTCTTCGGTTGTTCCCACGCTAACACCGCCTCAATCTTAGTTGGATCCACAGCTATCCCTTCTTTGGAAATCACGTGACCAAGAAAATTCACCTCTTCAAGCCAAAATTCACACTTCGACAGGTTGGCATAGAGTTGCTTATCTCGTAATATCTGCAGTACTCGACATAGGTGTTCTGCGTGTTCTTCTCGGTTCCTCGAGTAGATCAATATGTCGTCGATGAACACTACAACGAACTGATCCAAAAACGAATGGAAAATCCTGTTCATGTAGTCCATAAACACAGCTGGCGCATTCGTCACTCCAAACGGCATCACCAAGTACTCGTAGTGACCGGAGCTAGTCCTGAAAGGCTGTTTTGGCGACATCTTCCTCCTTCACGCGAATCGATGGTAGCCCGAGCTTCAAGTCTATCTTGGAAAGATCGCCGCTCCACGAAGTTGATCCATCAAGTCGTCAATACGTGGTAACGGATAACGGTTCTTCACGGTAACCTTGTTGAGCTCGCGGTAGTCCACGCCACGGTCTTGATCGTCCATCCTTCTTCTTAACCAACAACACCGAGCTCCCCACGGTGACACGCTCGGTCGTATGAATTGCTTCGACTCCAAGTGTTCGATCACGGGACTTCGATTCTTTCATCTCGGCAGAGACATCCCGTATGGCGCTTTGGAAATCGGTCTGTTCCTGGAATCAGTCGATGGAGAACTCGACCTCTACGCCTTTGGTGGTAACCACAGCACGTCTTGAAAAAGCGTCCTCAAAGTCACACACCACCGAACATTCTTCACGTCGATCTGCTGGAAAACTTCCGAACTAGCAGATACATGTATTCCCTAGTTCCTTCTTTCAAAGAAACTCCAATACGTTCGGCAGAAAGATAATTGGAGACTCCAAGGTCTGGAAAAATTACAGTTTTACGGGCACAGTCCAAAAGGACATGGTGGTGTGACAACCAATCCATCCCGAGGATGACATCTAGGCCCTTAAGAGGCAAACAAACCAAATTGACCACAAACTTTCTACTCTGAATAACCACTACACAATTAAGACATGCAGTGTTTGTGACTAAGGTTTTAGCAGCTGGGGTTGTAACTACTAATTTAAACGGTAAAGCAGTCACAGTCAAGTTCAAATGGTTCACACAATCAGAAGAAATAAAGGAATGGGTTGCACCCGAATCAAAAAGAACGGATAAGGATTTACCCTCGATCTCACATTCACCTTGGATAAGATCATCAGCTCGTTCTGCTATAAATGTTTGCTTCACTCCCCTCCACCAATACTCTGCGTCTCCTAGCAGTAAGTAGGTGGCATAGTCGACCTTCACGTTGTCCGGGCAATGGAGTGCCTCAAAGATCTTCTCGATCTCTTGCATCCAAAGATCAGCTTTATCCGGATTTGGCTCACCGTAGAACTTCGGTGGATCATGCTTCCTGAAGTCGGCCAATCCTCTAGCTTCAGCATTTCGCTACGCTCGTTCTTTGTTCTTTGCAAGTTCTGCTGAGTTAACGCTGCCGTCTGTTGAGCCATCGCGTTAGCCTGTTGAGTTGCAGCAGCTGATTGTTGAGCCATGGCTGCCGCCATCTCGGTCATAGCTTGAATTGCTCGTTCCATGTCGACGTTCTCGGTTGCAGCTGTCGTATTCCTACGAGGTGGCATTAGATTCCACAAAGTTCAAAACCCTGTCAGAATCTCAGAACAAGGATGTGTTAAAACACACTGCTTCAATCAAGAAACAGTTCAAACAATTTTTCAAGCAATAAGTGCTTCACTTAGTCAAACAGCAATCAACATAATACAACTAGGTACCCACACACATAACCCGACACAGTGACCAGTCCAAATCTCCTATGCACAGCTCGGTCAGAACCGAACTGCTCTGATACCAACAATGTAACGACCCGTTTCCGGACCGCTACCGAGCTCAATATACCGAGCTCGAGTTACCGAGCTCAACACACCGAGCTCAACATAAACCTGTATGAGATGTGTTTTAAAAACAAAACTCTTGTGCCTTTTAAAAATACGATATATTTTTTTTATAAAACCAACTCGTGCACATCAGAGTAATTACAGCTTTTCGAAACATGGTGCAACTAAGACACAAGACTTAAATTCTAATAAAACATACATGCATAACATACATATATATATCACTCGAAATAATAACGTATACAAAATACAGAGTAGCAAATGTGCAAAGAAAATACACCTAAGGTACGACGACTTCAAAAGAGCAATCATACCCTGGGGGTACTTCCGGCAGACTCCCACGCAGGGGGCTGCTCCAAAAGTAAGACCACCAGTCTACCCTGGAACAACAAAACAACACTGCCCAAACTGGTCACGACATACTACTCCTAAAGAAAACAAGGTACAGTCATCAAAAGAAATACGTCGAACAAACAATCAATCACGACAAGTACAGGTCGTCACTCGGGTCCTCGTCGAGCTCCTCCTCGGCATCATCTACTGTCGAGTTCCCTGCGCCCTCGACATCGCCTGGGTAACCGTCATGGATTGAAGGCACCACGGGAAAGGGTCAACTTCTCAACAATTCAAGATAAGCTCGACATAAAGAAATAAGCAACACAATAATGTATCTCAATCACCACACGTGACTCGACCATCTCACTCTAGACTCGACTCGACTCTTATTCCTAATATCGTCGTGAGTCCATCCCCAAACCGACGTAATAGGTAAGCAGCGAGTCCATCCCCAAACCGAATTCCATACATTAATCAGCGAGTCCATCCCCAAACCGATAATGCTACAACGCCTAGCCAATCCACCATAAACAAAGGGGACCTAGCACCCTCAGTTATCTGGGTCCGGCTCAAAAACGTCATACGACTCCCTAGCTCTCTCACTCGATGATTAGCTCGCCGCATGTCAAAGAGTAACACAACTTACTTGATCACATATCAAATAAAGAGAGCATGCTTAACATGAAGAAAACGCAATTCGACATTTAAGCAATAAAACATTCTGCATGAAGAAACGCACTGACAAAGAATACACCATTCACAACATATATTCAATCACATATCAAATACATGCAAAAACCCAATCTCGACACCAATCAAGGAGTCCATACATAAATATAACAATAAAAATAAAGTCTTAATAATGTCTAAGAGTTGCCCTTACCGAACTCCAAGTAAATGCTGCTCGACAACGACCTCGACACAGCTGTCTTCAAATGAGCTCGACAACGACTTCGACACGTTCCGTCCTCAATCGACCTCGACACGTACCCTTCTCAGTCGACCTCGACACGTACAGTTCTCGATCTGGATCCCACTGCTTCCACGTCCTTGGATTCGCTTTCCCGTACACCTCGATTCGGAAATCACCCGATCTCGGGAATCAGACTTCCTAAAACAAACACAACTCAGTTCGATCTATGGGTTCTAATACACTTAGCTCTCTTCCCAAACTTAACCACAACCCAGAAAATATAAAAATCAAGAACTGAATATATTTTTCCTCTAACACAAAGTTAGGGATTTCGTTCAAAAGTTCATGGAAAAGGTTATCTGATGCTTCAACAGATAGATCGACAACAACAACAACTAGAAGCAACAAACGAAAAACAAGAAATCGAAACAAACCGAAAATGAAGAGTTTCTGGGCACTGCCGATTGCAGAAAAACAGAGGAAGAAAATTTGTTTTACAAGCCCAATTAATCGGTTAGAAAGATAGGTAATATTGTGAAGAAGAAAACCCATCAATTTGACATGATTTGGAAGCATAAAACTGACTAAAAATGGAAGGAAAAGTAGCGCTAAACAGTAGCACAGAGGAAAGAAAAATCTGTTCTTCATACCTCAATGGTGATGGTCGAGCAGGCGAGATATAGGTCGAGAAGATGATGATGAACAAGATTGATGAAGAAAGCTTGTGCAGAATCTCGATGGAACTCACGGTTTAAATCGATGGAGATTTTTGGAGAAAAACAACGAAACTCAGAGCAGAGGAAGGAAGAAGAAAGAAGAAAAGAGAAAGAATGAGTATCTGAGGGAATCGGTCGTGGTATACAGCTGGAAGGGCATAATCGTAACTCCAGCTATAAGATGCCAATCCCATCAATCAATCTACCCATCTAATCGTTCCTCTCATAATTACTCTCTACTCTGTCGGTCAACGGTCTAGACACTCGACGAGAACGGCAAGCCGACAAGATAATTATTACAAACAATATAATAATAGCGCTGAATAATGTTCGAAAGAATACGAGGTGTCATCTCGACACGATGTCGACTAGGGTACTCGTGCAAGCGCACAAGGTTCTAACACGAGTTCGTGAACGCGGCCTCCTCAGCTCGGTACGCGACTTCATCAACTCGACACCCGACCTCCTCAGCTCAGCAGCTAGTGCACGCGGTCTCCTCAGCTCGGCAAATGACCTCGGCAAACGATCTTGGCACGGAATCTCGACACATGATCTCGACACGAGGTCTCGACACAAGATCTCGACGCGAGGTCTCGATACGTCGTCCTAAGACGATGTCGATCTCGTCCTCAGGTGTTACACAGAGTATGCGGCTTCCTGTCTAACTTGTCAGAAAGCGAAGGTAGAACATCAGCGACTAGCAGGGATGCTACAACCGCTCGATGTACCAGTGTGGAAGTGGGATAGCATTTCTATGGATTTCGTCGTTGGATTGCCGAGAACGCAGAAGAGGCATGACTCGATTTGGGTGATCGTCGATCGATTGACTAAATCGGCACATTTCTTGCCAGTGAGATCGACATACAACGTAGAGAAGCTGATAGAGATCTATATCACAGAGGTTATGCGTCTACATGGTGTACCTTCTTCTATCGTTTCCGATCGAGACCCGAAGTTCACATCTCACTTTTGGAGGGAACTACAAGAAGCAATGGGAACCAAACTCAAACTTAGCTCAGCATATCACCCTTAGACCGACGGTCAGACCGAGAGAATGATTCAATCACTAGAAGATTTATTACGAGCGTGCACATGGGATCACAGAGGGAGTTGGGACGATGTCTTACCACTAGTGGAGTTCACCTACAACAACGGTTTCCACTCGAGTATCGGTATGGCACCGTATGAAGCGTTGTATGGACGTAAGTGTCGACGCCTCTTTGTTGGTACTAGAATGATGAGAGTTCTGTCGTGGGACTAGACGTGATTCAGCAGACTATCGAGAAGATTCGATTGATCAAGGATAGGATGCAGATATCTCAGAGTCGACAGAAGAGTTATGCGGACCAGCGTCGTCGACCGCTAGAGTTTGAAGAAGGAGAGCATGTATTTCTCCGAGTTACCCCTACTACTGGAGTCGGTCGAGCGATCAAATCCAAGAAACTTACTCCTAAATTCATTGGACCCTATCAAATTATTCGTCGTATTGGCCCAGTGGCGTATCAGATTGCTTTGCTACCTTTCTTATCAAATATTCATGAAGTCTTTCACGTCTCGCAATTGCGGAAGTATGTTTCCGACCCTTCTCATGTTACCGAACCAGATATGATTCAACTGAAGGATGACCTATCTTTTGAAGCGTCACCTGCAAAGATTGTAGACCGAAAGACTAAGTAGTTAAGGAACAAGGAGATTCAACTGGTCAAGGTTGTATGGGACCAGAAGACTGGAGATGCAACGTGGGAGTTAGAAGAGAAAATGAAGAACCAGTATCCAGAACTTTTTCGCGGTATGTATCTAACCTGTAGTTTCGAGGAAGAAACTATTTTTAGAGGGGGGTATTGTAACACCCATATTTTTACGATACGATTATTAGCATTATTATATTAATAACTATCGTATTTATGCTATAATAAACAGTTACTTGTTCTCTAAGTAAGTGATTTAAATAAATCAAGAGCTAAATATAATTGAGAATTAATATTTTATATTAGTTCATGATTCGGATATCGTCGGAAAATTCTAAACGAAGTTTAAATCATGATTCGAATCATCGAAACGATTTACATGAGATAAAAATTCAAATGAACCTCGAATTTGATGAGAATCGAATCGTAACTTGCCGTGATTATTTTTTTAGTGTTTGATATTATTTTAATTATTTATAATTAAATATAATTACGCGGTGAATTAATTTCTCGTTAAATTAATTTCCGGGAATTTATCGGCGGGAAAAATTAATTGGTAACACAGTTATTTGAAGCCGTATTTTAAGTAAACCTTAGACTCTAGAAGTATAGGGTAATCATAAGATATAAGAGATTATATGGGTAGAATAGTTGATGGGACTAATAGTTGACCTTATGAGTGGTGTCACATTTGTGTGACTAGTTTTTACTAATTAGTAGTATTTTTGCTTAATTCCTATTGGCTAGACCTTTTGGTAAGAGAGTATATAAACCTAACCCCACCCCCATCAGCCCATAACTCACAAAAATTTCTCTCTCCATAACCTCCATGGAAACTTCACCTTGAGCTTGAAGTTCTTGCTCCATTCTTCTTCTTTTTGAGAGCTATTTCTACTTCTCTTCATCACCATCATCATCATCATCATCAAGGAAGCAAGAGGAGGAGCAATTTCTTTCCCCTTCAACAGCCCCTAGGCCATGAGCTCAAGGAGGAGTATAGGTAGTGACTTTTCCTTGCATGTCTTCCTTTTTAGCTTATTTAAGGTCTAGACTATGTTGGGTTGTGATTGAGCAAGGTTGATGAATTATTGGAACCCTTTAACAGCCCCTTTAGGTCGTGACTTAGTCGGAGGGAGTAGTGATGGTTTTTTTTTATGCATGTCTCATTTTATGGATTAAATGGCATGTCTTTGTGTTGGTGTTGTTGTTATTGTTGATAGTTTTCAATTAGAAGCATGATTAGGTTGTTAATAATGAAATTGAAGCCTTTAAAGTGATAATTGGTGGCTGGACTTTCTGTTTTAAAGTTAGAATATATGTGTTAAAGATTTTAATGATGTTTAGACTTGATGCATGTAATTAAAAATGAGAACTAGTGGGTAAAATGTGAAAGAATTGATATGAGGGACAAAAAGAGCATGCTGGAAATTGATTTAGGTTTATTTTTCAAGTGTTAATGATGCCATGACCATAGTTTAATTGTTTTGGATTTAAGTATTAAAATGAATCAATGGTAGCGTTGTTATTAATTTTGTGGAAATTGAAAGATTTTTTGGGAAAAAACTATGTGGTGGCCGAGAGGCCTAAGGAAAGAATTGGAGGAGAAAAATTGTGTTTTGTAACTTTATTTTAATTGTTATTGGTGTGTGTTTTCGTATTAAAAATTATTTGATTGAAATAAAGAGATGAATGTGAAGTGTTTTGAAAATCTTTTGACTTTGAGTATTAAGGAAATAGGTTGATGTTTGATATGAATTTTCCTAAGTGTACCAAGTTGTTACTTGATACTTGATGTCTTGGAGTGTAAGTAATTGACTTGTAGTTAGTTGCATTGAAATTGGCTTGATTAAAATGGCTTGAAACAAATGGGAATTTGAAGTTTTTCTTGAAAACCTAATTCTTGAAGTTTTGGGAAATGATTTTAGAACATGTTTTAAAATGTGTTGAAACTATATTTTGGTGAATGACTTGATGTTTTGGTGTCTTGGAATGTAATTGAATGATTTAGAAATGGTTGATAGTTTGAAAGAAGTTTTGCAATTTTTTTTTTAAGAAGGAAGGAGGGTGTGGCCGAGAGCCTAGGAGGTGTAAAGAGCAAAAGAATTTTGTTGCTGAACTTACTTAAAAGGTTTGAATAAGTATGCTTTAGAACCTTTGATAAATGGAAAATGATTTTGGTGTCCAAAACCTGATTCTTTCAAAAGTTTAGTGAATAAAAATGCTTAGTGTGTTTATTTGGGTAAGAAAGGGATAGGCTTTGAGGACCTAAGAATGTGAAGTATAGTTATAATAATGTACTAAGTTTCCTTGTGTAATAGGAATCGCTAATTCCGGGACTGTGCGACAAGGATTTTAAGCAAGCAGAAATACGCTAGTGAGCAAACTTGGTAAGGGCAACTCTTAAATATTACTAAGGTTTTTATGTTGTATGTCCTTATGTAAGGGCGCTTCATATTTTAAGTGTTACTATTATATATGCTTATGTTTTATATGCTTATGCTTATGATTATTGAGCTGAGAAATTCTGAAATGTGTTATGATGCGATCACATATATGCTTAATTGTGTTTAAGAAATATGTTGCTTATGCTTTGAGCTGAAATGCATTATATTGTGCTTACATTAATGTTTATTTAATATGCGGTTAAATAAATTATTAGATGTTACTTTTTGAATAATCGTATGCGGCGATTAATTCATTTTGGTGAGGGAGTCATGTCGTGACGTTTTTGAGTTGCGTATTGGATAACTTAGGGTGCTAGGTTCCCTATTGTTTTTCGGTAGCCTAGCTAGATGTTGTAACATTTTTGTGACCGGAGCTGAATGTCCTAGGGAGAGCGAAGATCGCAAAGCTACGGCTGGTATTTAGTGAATGGATCGGCGTTACTTTCCGAAATTGTCGAAAGTGTCTTTGAGAGAGTTGAGTCATGTTTTGAGAACTGTGCTATTGCTGTTACTTGCTTATTTCTTTGTTATTATTATGTTTGCATGAGAAGTTGACCCTTTCACGTGGTGCCTTTAACCAATGATGGTCACCCAGGCGATGACGAAGACCTTGGTAATACCGGCAATGACGAAGTCGCCGGAGATCGTGTTTGACTTCCCAGATTTAGAGACACCCGCGACGATGGAGTACGACCCCATCTCCCGTCGCATTGTATATACCGGGGACGTTGTGGAGACCTTTCGTGTTGATGGCTTAGTGTTAAGACAGGAGACGTCGAGGCGTACGGTTAGCTTTTCGATCAGGACCATGCCGATGGTTGACGCATGGCATAGTGTCATGGGAGAGCGAGGGATGCCAACATCATCACACCTGAGATACCTGCTGAGGTTCCCAGGCAGACTATTTTTCACCTTGTTACTCGAGGACGTGGACCGAGATTCCGATAGACTGCACGCAAGAGAGTGATTAGGCTCAGGACAGTCGGAGCATCTACCTCTTGCGTAGCAGTTACCCCGATTACTACTGTGAGGCCGACTTCTCCAGTGGTAGTGAGGACCCGTATTCCACCAGGACATCTTTCACCTCCCGTCTGCAAGGTGTGTGGACTGACTGACTGTCTCGCTGTGAGATGGGATGAGGATTGGTCAGCTGGAGTATACACACCCAGCGATGTGTTTGAGAACGTGCCTTCTACGGTACCTTTCGTGGACTTGGCGGGCGACGATGTTGCGGACCCTATGGAGGATGAGGAGGAGGAGGATCCGTCTGAGGATCCGGATAGTTATCTGTAAATACTTGACTGTCTGCTTGTCTGTTAGTATTTTGAGTTGTCTATAGGATTGATGTACAGTGGTTGTGACCAGTTTAGGCTTGGAGATTTTTTTGACAGACTGCAGGGTAGACTGGTTGTCTTACTTTTGGAGCAGCCCTCTGCGTGGGTGTCTGCCGAGAGTACCCCAGGAGTATGACTATTCCTTGAGGATTTTCATACTTTAGGTGTATTCTCTTACTTATCTTTGTGCACTGTTTCGTTTGTACGTACTATTAATAGTTTCGTACTTGTTAGCTTATGCATGTATGTATATATTTTCAGTGCATTGCTTGTGTCCTAGTTTGCATCATGTTTCGAAAACGCTGTGACTACTCTGTGTGTACTTTATAGATGCAAATAATGTTTTAAAAAAAAATAACCGCATTTCAGAAGGACACAAGAGAGTTATATTTTAGAAAAGTGTGTCGCATGTAAGTTTTGGACCTAGAACTGTGGCGGTCCGAAAACGGGTCGTTACACTAAGGGACACGTGAATAAACCGAATTTACACCAGATTGAGAGGGATCCTAAGGCTGTGCATGTATGGGACTGCATGGTTGGAGGATGACTTAAAAAGAATTGATTGGTACTATCTATACGAACAAGATGCATCTTCTTTTTAGGAGCCCAGAACATTAGAACTCCATAGTTAAGCATGCTTGACTTGGAGCACTTTTAGGATGGGTGACCTTCTGGGAAGTTTTCCAGAAAGTGTGTGAGTGAGGAAGAAAAGCCTTGTGTTGGTTTGTAGGGACAAGCGGCAATCCTAAAAGTAGTCTGGGCTGTTACAAATGGTATCATAGTGGACCTCTCCTAGTATGGTGTGGTTCGGGGATGAACCATGCGGAAGCTGGTGGGCATGTGACGCCTGAGGCTGATGAAGGCAGGGAGTGATCACCGATACATTGAGTACGAACAAAGAAGCGGCTCCTGGTATGCTTTTAGACTAGGGGACACATGAATGAACCGAATTTACACCGGAATGAGAGGGATCCTATGGCTATGTAAGTATGGGACTGCATGGTTGAAGGATGACTTAAAAAGAATTGATTGGTACTACCTATACTAACAAGATCCATTTTCTTTTGGGGAGCCCAGAACATAAGAACTCCATAGTTAAGCATGCTTGACTTGGAGCATTCTTGAGATAGGTGAACTTCTTGGAAGTTTTTCAGAAAGTGTGTGAGTGAGGACAAAGCATGTTGAAAAGACTCGTGTTAGTTTGTAGGGACAGTCGGCAATCCTAAAAGTAGTCTGGGCTATTACAGCCATCACTCAACTAATGCACTTGAGATAGACCACTAGGATGTCCTACTTGGTTGCTAATTGACAGTGTTGGTGTCCTAACGTTGTCTAACCTTATAGCTTCATTACGCTGACTTCTAGTAAACAAGGAGATCATTTTGAAATAGTGGGAAAAAAATATGTTGTCTCCTGATACAAATAGGATATACATATTGAGCCTTGCATTCTGGCCTTGTTTTTCACCAAACTCTTAAAATCACTAATCATTCTAAAACAAAGAGTGCAGATGTTAATAAAGTCGGAAAACTGAAAAATATACAGAGATTGAAAATAAAAGAGAATGGTAGACCTTAATAGATGTCCACAATACCTTTCAAATGGATACGTCCATTGATATTGAACTGGACCACCAAGCATTGCCTCATACGGGAGGTGAATTGGAAGATGCTCCATTGAATTAAAGAATCCCGGTGGGAAGATTCTCTAAAGTTTGCATATAATCAGTGGAATGTTGTCATTCAATTTGATCACTTCATCGTGCCTCAAAGTATTGCTGCATAGCCCCTTAAAGAAATGACTTAATTCAGTAAGTAATTTCCACACAAGTTCAGGCAACGATCCAAATGCAAATGGGAGTAAACACTCCATAATGCGTGACAGTCATGGCTTTTCATCCCATACATTCAATCACTGTTAATATTTGCACATCTAGCCAAGTTTGGAGTATACCCATCAGGCATCTTTAGCTCCTTAATCCATTTACAAACCCTTATTTACTCATCGGAAGAAATACAGTAAGTTGCCTTGGGCCTTATCATTTTTTCGTTGTTATTTGGAACCAACTCTAAGTTGTTATGCTGACAAACGAGGGCCAAGTTTGTGACATCTTGAGAAAATAAAATAGACAAAGAAATACCCAGAAAAATCTTGAAATGATAAAATAGGTGAGAAAGGATAAAAATGACTAAATTACCCTCAAAATACCCTTGAAAACCCTTGAAAACCAAAGAAAATAAAAATTCTAGATTCACGTGGCTCTCGACACGATGGGCCTAGAGAGGAAGTAAGCTCGCGACATGAGCATAATTCAGTGGATCAGATGCGTTGGATCTGTGACACGTTTGCTGGATTGCGATGCAATGGCCTTTGTGCTCGTGAACCATCGCGACGCGATGGACCTAAGACGCCTATAAATAGGACCCTTCACCTTCCTCGTTTCTCAACTTCTTCCAAGTGTTCTTGGAAGCGCTTGGGGGAGTTTCGGAGGTGTGGCTGAGACGCAGCGCGACGACAGTCTTCTAGGCAGGTATGGGGAGATCTGGACCATATACACTAGGGATAGTAGGAATAAGATAGGTGTAGAATTGGGAAGTAGGGTGGCCTAGGCCCTACTAGGGGTTGATGCTGGATACCTTAGGAGGGGTGTCGAGACTACGGCTGCTAAGGATTGTAGTCGCTAGTCCATCAACCATAGGAATAGATGTTGTGAAAAAACCCTAGAGTAGACGACTTATAATTGTTTGATAACTTTGTGTGTTGATTGATAATATGTTTGTAGTTGGCCGCCTAAGCGACATTAGGGTTAAGTGTTAGTGATAATTATTGTTGTTTATTTGCTTAGTTATTGTTAATTTATTATGCTACTTATGCTGATGTGGGGAGAATATAACTAAGTTCTAAGTGTTCATGGAAATAATAGACTGATGAGCTGATGTTGATAAGAAATGATAAGCTGTTGAATAACGAATCATATGCATGGTTGTGTGCTGAAATCCACCGTCGTACACATAGGCTGTGTGTGAGGTCAAGTGCTAGAGTGCGGGCACGATGCAGTCAGTACAGGACACACCGGTCCTTGGGGGTAGTCTAGGTCCGACAAGGTTCCCAGGTGACCAGTGGTTTGGCTACCATTGTGTCGGGACGTCTGGTAGCCTGGTCATCCTGACGTAATACTGTTGTATCACTGTCCATAGTGCCGATCCTGAATGCCACCTCGACACCTATTCCTAACGTTGTAATTAGGAAGCAGGGATGCACTCTTAGGGGTACAATGAGCGGGTTATGAGTGTGGACAACAGACTTACCAATCCATACGCCGGTGGGAGGTAGCTGTTATCTACAAAGGCTGAAGTGGCTAAGGTGGGGCTGCGAATGCCAACTTGGAAGCAGTGTGGCCACGTAGGCATGTAGAGACTTAAGCTGCATTGGCAGGGTAGTTAGGTATTGATCCCAATTGTTGATCGAGGATGCATGAACCTATTCTTACACATATTTTATTTCCCTGCTTTCCCATCTACTGTGTATAGTGTGTTCTTATCTCCTATGTTTTTGTGTTGTTTCGTTTCTTTTCTTTTCTATATTATATATTTTAGATTCTGAAGATTATTAAGAGACTGAGGATGCCGCACCACTTTCATCCGACCATGCTGGAGGAGCTGAGCATCCCAGTATGGGGTTACTTCAAGGTTTATTATCACGACATATATGAGGAGTGCTGGGAGATTGATTATAACCACCATGTCACCATCTACACAGGATTAGTTAGTGTCTTCTTTAGGTTGTTAGGTTCTCTGAGGGCCTCCTTTGTTGGAGACATTAGAATCGCGCAACGGTTACTGTTTAACCGTATGTGGCAGGATCCTAGGTCTAGGCAGTGTTACCCCTCATCTTCTTCATCAGCATCATTTAGTACGGCTAGGGATAGCGTTAGAGATTAGGGCTATCGTCGTAGGTCAAAGTCGACTGTCCCATTATCTCCTGCTACTCTACTGGTAGAGCCTATGAAGGTCTATCAATCTAGGTTTAAGGGATGTCCTTTTACTGGGGACTCTCGACTTCCGCCACATCCACAGCATTAGGTTTACTGGGCCAAGTCAGAGGTAGGAGGTTCCTCGGTTAGGCTTTTGACACTTTCGGCTTTTGACATATTCTTTTGTACACCGTCAAGGTTCTTGTATCTGATGTATATTATTCTTTTGGAGGTTCCTAGGAGGGAACCCACTGTATGTACAAACTTGATTATATAATAATGAAAAATATTTTCTTCCGGTGTACTCTGATATGTTGTTATTTATATTTATATTCGTAAATTGGGATAATATTATAAATTGGGTAAGGGTGCCACAAAGTCCATTCTTGCTTTTGTATTGTCCTTTGTCTTATCCTTATCATTCATGACTGTGTTAAACAGACTATCGAAGACATTTTTCTCTATGTGTATCACGTCTAGGTTGTTCCTTAATAAATTATCTTTCCAGTATAGAAGATCCCAGAATATGCTGCACTTCGACTAATTGTGAGTAACTCCATATCCAGGTATCTTATCAAAATTTCCATCCACTACCACACTCGGTACATCACAAACCAAATTCCAAATTTGGTCACCCATCAATATATTAGGCGGTCCATGCTTTTCAACCACTTTTTTTGTAAACCCTTTTTACTTCTCCTGAAGGTGTGATTGGGTGGTAAGAACTGATGGTTACAATCAAACCATGAGGTTTTTTCTCCATATTCTGAAATGTAAAAAGAGAGCTTCCTTGACTGAAACAGAAATATACGAGGTCAATTCCTTCAACAATATCCAACAATAAAAATGTAAATCAAATAACTTGGTTCCCGGTCAATTAACATATAACATAATCCTATTTAAATTGACATATTTTATGCTTTAAAATGAATTACCAAAATTATCTGACTTTTGAACACAAACAACCTTAAATGTACATAACTATACTTGATATATGTCCAACAACATAGACCATTGGATTAATTTGCAAGTAGAGAATAAATTCAAGCACCAAAGAGCTACCTTCATAAAAATTGAATAGAAAGAAAGAAATCAAGAGAAATGCATTGCTTTAATATATTGATATCAGTCCCAAGATACTATTACTGTACTGAACAGTCAGAATAACATATTTAATATATACTTACACTGAATCTGATGTGAAGTTGAAATACTGAAATTGTATTGCCACAACCAAGAAGACAATACCAACAACTATAGCCAATGACTCAGGCCTACATAGAAAAATGTAGCATAGTCAAAACTTAGTAATAAAAATCCAAAGGGATGTAATGAACAATCTCGGAACAAGTATAGGATAAAAAAAGGAGCTTAAAGCTCACATGGAATTGCTTATACCTCATATTTTAGAAATATGATATCAAGTTATCAACAAACCTCATATTGGTAATTAACCCAGTCAAATTTCAACATAAAGCAACAAATCCCTTGCGATTAATGCTCAAAATTAAAATCACAGGGATTGTATGCCACAAATTCAAATCATAAGCAACATTTATTTGCCAAAGTAAATACTACAAAGGCTATTTGTCTCATATTGAAAGAATAAGCAAGTTACTTGCCAAAATTGAAACCATGGGACTATTCGCTGAGTAATGCTCAGTTTCTCATTTTAATTAACACTTACACATAAAAAGTTATTGTAACAAAAATAGTGTAGGAAAACTAGATTACAAGCATGCCATGTTAAGCAACTATCATTGAAATAATGTCTCCCAAATATCAACCATAGGGGACATACCAGGGACAAATGATTGAATATCAAAGCAAAACTGAATTAGTTAAGGTCTAAAATTTACGAGCTGATAATAACAAGTAAAATTAGTGCTGTAAGCTGTTTCAACCAAGACATTAGGAAATGCATAACCAGTATTTGCCAATCTTGCCAAACTAATGTATAATATTTCCCGAATATGTTCAATGCAAAGAAATTCATGGCTTAATAGTAATAGAGAAGACTTATGTTGAGCAGGGAAGCCTCCTTGACCAACTCTACCTGAACACCGCTTCAATAAAATCATCAATTACAACAACTAAGGCTCACACACTAGTGCAAAAACTACCTTTAATCGCGGTTTTTTTGGACTTTTAACGCCGGTTTTCAATCGGGCGTCAATGCTTCCGACGTTGTAAGTGTAAACATGTAACGCCGGTTTTTAAACCGCGGTTATAAGTAAGTTTTAATCGCGGTTTTTAACAAAAACAGCGTTAAATCCTGACGTAAAAGGACCAAAAAAATTGAAAAAACGGAAAAAATACTTATAACCGCGGTTTTTTAGCGAAAACCGACGCCGTAGGTCACTTTTGACCTCGGTTTTATAACAAAACCGGCGCCGTATGTCACTTTGAAAATTTGAAAAAACGAAAAAATAGTTTTAACCGCGGTTTTGCGGAAAACCGGCGCCGTAGGTCACTTTTAACCGCGGTTTTTTGACAAAACCGGCGCCGTATGTCACTTTGAAAATATGAAAAAAAAAAGTTATAACCGCGGTTTTTAGTGAAAACCGACGCCGTAGGTCACTTTTGACCGCAGTTTTATAACAAAACCGGCGCCGTATGTCACTTTGAAAATTTGAAAAAACGAAAAAACAGTTTTAACCGCGGTTTTGCGGAAAATCGGCGCCGTAGGTCACTTTTAACCGCGGTTTTTAACAAAACTGGCGCCGTATGTCACTTTGAAAATATGAAGAAAAAAAAAGTTATAACCGCGGTTTTTTAGTGAAAACCGACGCCGTAGGTCACTTTTGACCGCGGTTTTATAACAAAACCGGCGCCGTATGTCACTTTGAAAATTTGAAAAAACGAAAAAACAGTTTTAACCGTAGGTATAATTTTGTTTTTTTTATAAATTTTTTTAAATTTCCCGGTACCAGGATATAAACAATATCCACACAGAATTCACAAACATAACTGGTCAGAAGATTTATCCACACAGGATATATACAATATTCACAAACAGAATTCACAAAACATAACTTCCAAAACAAATAAAGGCATTGATCCACAAAGGCATAACACATGATACATTTATCCACAAAGGCATTGAAGGATGTAAACTATGAAGAGCAATTAAAGGCAAAACAATTATCTAACATAAGCAATAGTACAAAAACAATTCATTCAAATTTTATCGCACCATGTCATTTTTTTTGTATTGCTTTTCTTGTTCGGCGTCTTGGTGGTTCTGGGTTTAGATTTTGCTCCTCAATCTTAGTCACAAAAAAGCGTGCCCAAGTTTTTCGAATCTCAACAATTTCTTCAGGACTGTATGGGTTACAACCATTGAATAACTACAAGTTCAATTCAAAAAAGATCTAATTACCAAATCCCATCCAGATGTAATCCTCATTGTGACAATGGACAACATGGTCTTCATGACATAGTAGCCACACGCCCATGAGTTGTCTTGGTGAGGCCCCTACAAATGACAATATAAATTACTACAAATTATGTATACACATAACTAATACGCCTTTTAATACGTAAATATCATATAAAGACAACCTACTTACCATGAGTATGTTCCAATTAGGTTTCTTTTCTTGTCCCAGACCTTTTTTACTATTATAATCCACCATAGCTCTGATAAAATAATATAAGTTATATATATAAGATAAATACATATATGACATCACAAGTATGACAACTAAATTAAAAGTTTACCCCTTAAGGACACGCTTAATCAGAGGCTTGGCCTTTGATGAAGTGAGCATATCCAGACAATGAGATTATGTTTAGGACAAATGACAATCAATCGCCAATGATTGCTAGGTAACAACAATAAATGTATATTAGAAACACATAAAGAAAAAGCGTATGCTATGAATAAAAGTGTACTCACTTGTGCGTGCGGTCCTAAGAAAACATCTTTGTCTCTTTGAATTAGCTTATCCAGTATGTAAGCTTGAACAGAGTCATTAGGCTGTTTTGGGTTGGGCTTGACAACCATCAACGTTGGATCCAAGAATCCATATACATCACTGATGTTGTTCTGAATACATATACGATGCAGATATCTAGGAGTTGAAACAAAATAATGTTAATTATATATAATTGATACAAAGGAGTTAAAAATATACAAATATGTTAATTAATACTTACGAGGACCATAATTGCAAGTGTTGATTGGCAAGCCAGAAGTCATCACCGAGCGACAGGTCCGTTAAGTCCTTCGCGAAAATGTAAAAAATTGGAAGATCATCATGCTCTAAAGTAATCCCAACTTGTCCATTGGGAAGATCAAAAGCCATGTGACCAATGCGTCTTAAAATGTCATCGTTAGGATCCTCCTCATTTTCTGGCGAACAACTATCCTTGGTGCTGACATGCGCAGTGGCTTTAGGAGAAGGCACTATATTTTGAGTTAGTTGGGCTTCCACATCTGACTTGAACTGGGATTTGTAAGCTTCAAACTTAGCTTCAAACATTTGACTAGGGTCCTGCATGATCTGATGTCTCATGGCATCCACGTCCACTTGCTTTGACTGACTGCGTGAAATTCCTCCGAAGTATTTCTTAAAGCCCACACCTCGACCAGCAGTGCGGACATGACCATAATGCTCTGGTGTTCCAAGGGCAGTAGTCAAGATATCTTGAAGTCCAGTTGGAATAAAAGTACCCTGAGATTCATCTTCAACCAATGACTCCTACAACCAAATTCAATCACAGAAGTCGTTGATCAGTCGACCTAAATTGGTTACAAATCACATAATATTAAATAAGGCAGATACACTTACAATTTTAGAAGCAATCGAGGCCACAAAGATCGGATGTATAAGATCCTCTGATGGTTTTGTTCGAGCCATAGCCCATAGCTCATACCGGTTTGGTTTTGGAGGGATTCCAAGGCTTCATCTCCACCTCTTCCTGCAAGGCTTTCTTTACGTGTGCTATTATATTCTTCTCAAGTCTATCATAACCCCACAAGACAATAGGTGGGGGTAGATATTCTTTGACATTTGTCTTTCCCTTTTCTCTTTTTTTTACAAATAACGTAACACACCACAAAATAAAATAAGTAAAAATTATATTAGCCAAGTTAAAAACATAATTCAAACTAACGTAAACGCTTCTTAGTGCGGCTCCTAACAAACTCATTCCATATGTCCTCTGAAGGAAATTATACTTGACAAGGATTTGTGCAACCATTTTTGTCTCCTTTCCCAAATATAAATGTCTGGAGAGTTTAGACTTAAAGTCCTTCCAACGCTCACCCGCATAGGACAACCATCGGTCCCTAAACTTTTATCAAGGAACATCAAATTTATCCTACAATACATAACAAAATGGTGGTGTTAGTAAATACATACACACAAGGATCAATAAAGCTAAATACAAATCTGTATACAAATAGAGATAAAGGTCAATACCATGACATCTTCCCATATCATATCTTTGGTTTTTTCAGGGACATCTCTCCATTTAGGTATCAGAATGGAGGTCTTGCTTCGTGCAATGTACGACAAATAAGTGCAGAAGCTAGCTGCATTATCACCATAAGGTCGCCCAGTATCTGGATCAAATTCAATAGAAAACTTCTGACCAGGAAGAAGTCTATTTTTCAATTGTGATGTAGTGGTAACACCTCTAGTCCTTTTTTTGGGGGACTCTGATGTGGATGGATCAGCCATATATGATGCTTGTTTAAACAAACAAACAAACAATTGTGAGAAACAATGTGAGATAATCTAACAAACATGTATCAATATATATAATTATAACGGATAATCTAACAGATATTAATTGTGGATAATCTAACAAACATGTAGTCATCTATAAAATTCTTTGGCAGTTAAGTTTGAATGTCCTCCAATATCCCTTCTTAATGATCATCACGAGTGGCATATACATCGTCTACTTCATTTTCATCATCGAAGATGGGTCTTTGTGTTGAGAAAGAAGGGGTGTCATTGATATCTAGTGTTGAATCTTGATTTTCATCACTCTCATGCATACTTCTTCTTTGGAGAACCACAGACCACCTTTTGTTAGAAGGATCCTTGACATAAAACACTTGTTTTGCATGAATTGCCATGATGAAAGGCTCATCCTTATAACCTACCTTATCAAGATCCACCATTGTAAAACCTAATTCATCGGTTTGTACACCACCGCTATCAAGTTAACCCACTTACATTTAAAAGCAGGCACTTTGAATTTATTATAATCGATCTCTCAAATCTCTTCAATGACCCCAAAGTAGGCTATGGATGCGAGCGGGTTTTTATCCTTTGAACTAGAGAAATGCATAGAAGAAGCCATAACCATAACCCCCTTTGTTTTGTATGCGGTGCTCTTGTCATCCTGTGACTTTGTATAAAAAGAAAATTTGTTGATATCGTATCCTCTCCACGTCAAGACATTAAATTTAGGATCATGTGCTAGCCATGTTAATGTCTCGTAAGCGATATCATCACTCAAAACCTGTTCTTTAAACCAAGGTATGAATGTCTTGTTATGCTCCTTCAACACCCAATTTTCATTCATTCGAGGATTTTTGGCCTTGACATGATTTTTGTGAGCAGACAAGTAAGGTTCAACTTCATCAATATTATTCAATATATACGAATGTGCTTGCAACACTTCCGCTCGACCCATGCTCTTAGTTTTTAGACCTAGTGTGCCCTTACCTTCACATCTTCCCTCATGACGAGACTTGGGAAGCCCTACAGGTGCCGCTTCTGACAAATAATCTGAACAAAACTCAATGGCTTCTTCTGTTACGTACCTTTCAACAATAGATGCTTCGGGACGATATAGATTCTTCACATACCCTTTCAATATTTTCATGTATCGCTCAATAGGGTACATCCACCTTAAATAAACCGGGCCACATACTCTAATCTCTCTGACTACATGAACAATTAAATGAACCATGATGTCAAAAAATGACGGAGGAAAGAACATCTCCAACTGACACAAAACGATAGCGACCTCATTTTCCAACTCGTCCAATTTCCGAGGGTCAATAGCTTTGCTACATCTTGCATTGAAAAATAAACACAATCTAATTATGGCATGTCGAACATTTTTGGCAAGATGCCACGAATAGCCACCGTAGTAATTGTTGCATCAAGACGTGGCAGTCATGAGATTTTAAGCCAACTAATTTGAGATCTGTCATTGATACAAGACTCTTTATATTTGAAGAGTAACCTGTGGCACTTTCACACCACGTAGACACTCGCAAAACCTTTTTTCTCTTCCTTTGACAATGTATGACAAGTCGGTGGCAAATATGTCTTGTTACCTCTTGGGTGAGGAGCTAACTCCTCTCTTATACCCATGGCAACAAGGTCTAGACGAGCATTCACTCCATCCTTTGTCTTGCCCTAAATATTGAGAAGCGTCTGATTACACTATCACACACATTTTTCTCCACATGCATCACATCAATACAAAGGTCTTACATCAAGACTTGACCAAGATGGAAGATCAAAGAACACCGACCTTTTCTTCCATATGTTTTTCACAGGAAGAATGTTTTTCCTCTTGTTTTTCCCCAGTACTTAACATTGATGGAGTTCACCCGTTGATAAACTTCTTCTCGATTAAAGCTTTTGGAGCAATTTCGTTCTCTTGACATCCATTAAAAGCCTTTTTCAACCTGCGATACGGGTGATCACGTCTCAAAAATCTTCTATGCCCAAGGTAACAAGTCTTCCTCCCATTTTTCAGTTGAAAGAAACATGTGCCATCTTCACAAATAGGGCATGCTTTATGCCCCTTAACACTATACCCGGACAAGTTCCCATATGCTGGAAAGTCGTTGATGGTGCAAAACAACATGGCACGCAACTTGAAATCTTCACCTGAAAACCTATCAAAGACATCAATGCCTTCTGCCCACAATATTCTCAAGTCATCAATCAAGGGTTTTAGATAAACATCTATGTCATTTCCCGGTTGTTTTGGACCGGAAATCATCATAGATAGCATAACGTACTTGCGCTTCATGCACAACCAAGGAGACAGGTTGTAAATTACTAAGAGAACATGCCATGAACTATGGATGCTACTTAAGTTACCATATGGATTCATTCCATCTGTAGCAAGTCCAAGCCTAAGGTTTCTTGGCTCATTGCCGAACTCCGAAAACAATGAATCAACTCTCTTCCATTGCAAAGAATCGGCCGGATGGCGAAGCTTTCCATCACATTTCCTATCATCTGCATGCCATCTAAGGTTCTTTGCATCATTTATATTGGCGAACAGTCGCTTAAACCTTGGAATAATTGGAAGATACCATAACACCTTCGCAGGAGGACCTTTTTTGCTCACATCATCACAACTATCATCACTGTCCTTCTTTTTGTAGCGTGGTGTATTACACTCGGGACACTCTTCTTTGTCTTCATGCTCTTTCCATTACAATATGCAATCCTTCGGGCATGCGTGTATTTTCTTATACTCCACACCCATCGGACATAATATCTTCTTCGCTTCATAATTACTTTTCGGCAATGTATTCTCTATCGGAAGCATGTCATTCAACAGTTTAAGCAATTCAGTAAAGCTTTTGTCAGTCCACCCATTTATCGCCTTCAGATTGAACAATTTTAGCACAGCTGACAACCGTGTGAAAATTTTGCAATCCGGATACAGAGGTTCTTCCTTGTCGCTACATAGAGTTTCATACACATGTGCCCGCTGAAAAGACTCTGGTCCAATATCACGAATCATGTCCTCTAGTCGATCGTCCATATCTACATCAACTTCCTCTCTTGTGGACACACTTGGCTTGTTTAACACTTCACCATGCCAGGTCCATGTCGTATATCTTTGCCAAATCCCAAAAGTACGAAGATGATTCCGTATCTCCTCAACATTTAGTTTTGGTCCATTCAAACACTTAACACAAGGACAATAGAAAGTTGTTTGATTGGGAAAATTTGCTTGGGAAAATTGTAAGAACTTTTCGACCCCGCTCTTATACTCATCACCTAAACGATGTTTTTGCATCCAACTACGATCCATAACTGTGTTCTGAAATAATATACACACACTTTAAAATGCTTAGATATTTAACTAATATTGACATGTTTGTATATAGTGTGCTATTCACAAACTCATCCACATCAATTAATTGTTCATCATTCTGAAACTTAATTAACAAAACTCACCCCAAAACCAAACCCATCATCAACGTAACCCCACAACCCACCAAGCCAAACCCAAAAAGCTTTTCAAAAGAAGATCGTAACCAAGCAAAGAAAAGCAAAAGCGAGAGATTATAGGAAAAACCCACATACCTAATCGGCGGAAGAACAACCCCATGATGGAAAAATCGGTGAGAACGATTCAGTGATTTAAGCAAAAAGCAAAGAATAAGTCGTGGATTCGATGCGAATCCAGCGCAGATGAGTGTCGCGACCTCACGGCGGAAAGGCGAGGAGTGACCGCCTTCACGGCTAGAGACCCGCGACGAAGGAAGAAGCAGCAATGGAGGAGAGACAGGCCAAGCAAGGTGCAGCGTCGGTGGGAGAGAGACCACGAAGCAAGAGGTTCTTTCTCCTCCCTTGATGCGATCTCAACGACACTGAGAAAGGTGAGAGGAAAAAGCGGTCTGTTTTGAGTACAGAGGAAAGGGGCGGCCTTGAGTGAGACGAGCAGCCTTGAGAGGCAGACGGTGCAGAGGAGAGGGCGGCGCCAGAGGGAGGCGAGCAGCCGAGGGAAGGAGCGGTCACGGCGAAAATGGCGGACTGTTTGCGAGGGAGAGAGAGGTGACGGCGCGAATGAAAAGAGGGAGTGAGAGATTAATAGATATGGAGGGAAATTAATTTTTTAAGAAAGGATACAACCGCGGTTTTTAGCTAAAAACCGGCGCCATATGTAGAGATACAACCGCAGTTTTAAGTTAAAATCGCGGTCGTATGTAACGCGAGACATATGGCGCCGGTTTTACCCTAAAACCGGCGCCATAGGTCTCACAATTTTGTTACACATATGGCGCTGGTTTTAGGGTAAAACCGGCGCCATATGTCTCGCGTTAATAGATATGGAGGGAAATTAATTTTTTAAGAAAGGATACGACCGCGGTTTTTAGCTAAAAACCGGCGCCATATGTAGAGATACAACCGCGGTTTTAAGTTAAAACCGCGGTCGTATAACCAAAGTTTTGATGTCTAACAAGTATTGATCGACGTCAAGTCCGACTTCAGGGAGCACCGTATCTTGTCGGCATCCACAGAAATCTCAAACTCCTGAAGTGCGATGTCGACTACATCCCGAGGCTATAACTTCGTTATGGCATTCCGGTGCACCTATTCGGTTGCCAAAGTCACCGACGACATCGCCACTTCGACAACAACTTCGGTTCAGAAACCTCGACAGGGATCATGCCAACTTGCAAACAGAGATGGTTGTGATCCGACGACATCGCCACTTCGACAACAACTTCGGTTCAGAAACCTCGACAGGGATCATGCCAACTTCGGTTCAGACATATGGCGCCGATTTTACCATAAAACCGACGCCATAGGTCTCACAATTTTTTAACATTGGGTTAAACATATGGCGCCGGTTTTAGGGTAAAACCGGCGCCATATGCCTCGCGTTACATACGACCATCTCTGTCGAGGTTTCTGAACCGAAGTTGTTGTCGAAGTGGCGATGTCGTCGGATCACAACCATCTCTGTTTGCAAGTTGGCATGATCCCCTGGCCGAGGTTTCAACCTGAAGTTGTTGTCGGCTGGCGATGTCGCTTGCGACTTTGGCAACCGAATAGGTGCACCGGAATGCCATAACGAAGTTATAGCCTCGGGATGTAGTCAGGACATCAGTACCTCAGGAGTTTGAGATTTCTGTGGATGCCGACAAGATATGGTGCTCTTTGAAGTCGGACTTGACGTCGATCAATACTTGTTAGACATCAAAACTTCGGTTATCACTCACGAGTCAACTCATAGATTGAATTTGTGGGAGCAAAGATGATAATGTTGCTCTCAGACATTGCTCTTTCCTGGATTTGTGATTCATATTCGCACGAAACTTGGTCGGCCACCTTCGTCTTCGTTGACCTCGGTGCCAATATCCAGATTCGTTCACTGCTTCATCGGCTGCCTCTGTCTTCTTTGACGTCGACACTCGAATTCATCATGAACAAACGAATTAGTCACAAATAAAGGAAAGGTTTGAGTCTTACATCGGATCTGATGGCGGCGTCGGTCTCAAGCATAATGACATCGTGTGCCGTTGTAAACATGATCGCACGCTAAGGACATGGAGGACGGATCCTTAGAGAACCCACATCCAAACTCACAATGGAAGCACTCTAAATCAAGACATATGTCTCGCGTTACATACGACCGCGGTTTTACCCTAAAACCGCGGTCGTATCTCCAACACCTATGGCGCCGGTTTTAAGTCAAAACCGCGGTCGTATGTAACGCGAGACATATGGCGCCGGTTTTACCCTAAAACCGGCGCCATAGGTCTCACAATTTTTTAACACTGGGTTAAACATATGGCGCCGGTTTTAGGGTAAAACCGGCGCCATATGTCTCGCGTTACATACGACCGCGGTTTTAACGTAAAATCGGCGCCATAGGTGTTGGAGATACGACCGCGGTTTTACCCTAAAACCGGCGCCATAGGTATCGCTTTACATACGACCGCGGTTTTTACTTAAAACCGGCGCCATAGATCTCACAATTTCATCATTTAATTTAAAAAATGCCACCGCGTTATATGTTACGCCGGTTATCCGCAAAACCGGCGTTATAAATATGTATTTTAGGTGTATTTCGCACTAGTGACAGACACAGGCCAATTTCTCAAATATATCAACTGGATAGTGTCTACAGAAATGTTATTTAGACATTAGTTTTTTTAACCACCGTATGACCACCGTATTCGGTAACAGTAACAAGGATGCAAAACGCGGCCAAAAAACGCGCTCAAATTCTCCTCTCACCTTTTGTTTCTCATTTCAGAAACACACCAGTCCTCTGCTCTCCTCTCTCGCCTCATTGCCGTTGCCATCGAATCTCATTGCCACGAGAACCTCGTAACGGTGACTGTGTTTCCCTGTTCCTTCTTTGCACACACCGTTTTCTTTGCACACACCGTTCCTTCTTTGCGAACACCGTATATGCATTCTCGTCCGAATCGGCCAAAAAGGCCGCTAAACTCGTCTCCCTCGTTTTCTTTCTCATTTCAAAAACACAAAGGAAATCGAACCTCCTCTCTCGACTCCCCTCTGTCGCCTCGGTCTCGATCTGTCGGCGACTTGATCTCGGCGGTTTGAGCTTGATCTCGGCCAGGTTGAGCTTGATCTCGGCAATGGCGGCGGCGAGACAAACCCCGAGTGGTCGCGGCGGTTCTGCGGTGCAACCAGAGCAATCAAGCGAGAGAGCCCTCCACGCGACGGAAGAAACGGACCACGTCGAGAGAGAAGGGAGACGACAGCGGGAAGCGAGAGACGAGAGGATCACGAGAGGAAGAGAGAAGCGGCCGTCGAGAAGAGAGCACGCCGAGAGAGAAGAGGGTGACGACGAGGAGACGAGACACGCAGCGTGAGAATGGGTGGCGGGAACGGCAATGAGGCGAGAGAGGAGAGCAGAGGACTGGTGTGTTTTTGAAATGAGAAACAAAAGGTGAGAGGAGAATTTGAGCGCGTTTTTTGGCCGCGTTTTGCATCCTTGTTACTGTTACCGAATACGGTGGTCATACGGTGGTTAAAAAAACTGATGTCTAAATAACATTTATGTAGTGGGAAAGGTCCCCTCACTGGTGTTTCTATTATATTATATTTATAACAAAATTCTCAGTCACTTCAATACCACAATGTTTCAACACGGCTACCCTATTCTCAAAAAACTCACGATTCAATACATATAAACAAATAGCCAACCACTTGGGAACTATACGGCTTGAATACGCACAAACTGTACACAGTATAAAATAATCAAAATATGTTATGTGTAAAAGAAAATAGCTTATAGTTGAATTTCTTTATTCGCTATAGTTCCATTGTTGAGTAAGTAGAGAAATTTTTTCACAGCCTCAGCACTAAACCTAGCAGTATACTGCAAACAAAAGAAAACTGCATTGTAAGCCTAAGCAACGAGAAAATCTAGAGAACAATAAGAAGAGCGAGTGAAAAGGAAAACAAAAACAAAGCAGGGACCTGAACAACGACAAGCGAGGACACTGGTCACTCGGAATCTGATGGCGAGCACTGCAGAGAGGGTAGCATAGAGAGAGCGGCGGGGCGGGTAGCAGAGGGAGAGCGTGGCGGAGCGAGTAGCAGAGGGCGAGCACGATGGCTAGGGGAGCAAAAGGAGAGCGCGGCGGAGAGAGGAGCAGAGGAAGAGCGCAGCGGCTGAGAGGAGAACGAGCAGCAGCTGAGAGGAGAACAAAAGGAGATTGAGGGTTTAGGAAGGAAAAGGAAGAGGGAGAGGAAAGGAAATATGAAGCATACTGACGGCTAAGCCGTCGGTAATATCGTAACTGAAAACTCACCGTCCAGATAGTTAAAAACCTTTTTTTCGCCCGATTTACCGACGGCTTAGCCGTGGGTAAAATCGTCACTCCACAGAAAATCACCGCCCAATTTACTGGTGGCTAAGCCGACGGTAATTTTAATAAATTAATTAATATTAAAATAATTACTTATTGACAGCATAGCCGTCGGTAATGGTCAAACACAACGGTTATATTTTTAACTTACCGATGGCTTGGCCGTTAGTAATCCCGGCCGACGGCTAGGCCACCGGTAAAGGTCAGATTTATCGACGGCTACGAAGCCGTCGACAATTACCGATAGAAAAGCCGTCGGTAAAGTATGGAAAAAATTAAATTCTAATCCAGTCATTTTTCGGTGGATTATTGACGGTTTGGCCGTCGGTATTTGAAATATTACCAATAGACACGGGACTGTCGATAAATTTTCGTGGGTATTCAGCAGAATTCTTGTTGTGAAAAGGAAAGAATATATCTGATGGTCTCCAAAAAAGGCAGGATGTGATGGTTGCCTTTTTTTAAAATCCACAATTATTAGCTCCCAAAATTTGGTCGAGTAATAATGAGTTGGTGGGAGACAATAAATAGACAAATAAGGAAGATTTGGAGCTGATTGGAGCCGTGGAAGGAAATAAAAAACGTTCACATAATAATGAGCAAGAGAAAATCCCGGTAGTCAACATGCAGGTGGATGACATTCACGAGAGCAGTGCAAGCGGGTCTAAGTCTGACCCAAAAAATCCTGGTAGTCAACCCACGTGCTATTCCTGCTCTTTGGGACCTCGTCTAGGCGTACCAACTGGAAGTAATTTTTCTATGTGAGACTTTGGTACAAGCAAATAGAATTGAAGACGTGAGAGCAAGATTGGGCTTTGATCGGGGCCTTCACAGTAGAAAAAGTTGGCAACAGTGGGGGCCTAGCGATCCTTTAGCGTCACCCTATTGATTGCTAGGTGATCCAACTTCATCAACGTCGAAGTTATCCAGCAGAGGAGGCCCCGTTGGAGGCTCAAATGTTTTTATGGTTTCCCAAACAGTGGCAGGATAAGGGATTCTTGGAATCTGTTGAGGATTTTTGCCAGAGACAATTCGTTACCTTGGTGCACAAACGGGGATTTCAATGATATCCTCTCGAATGAATACAAGAGAGGTAATGTGGAACACCCACCCTGGAAAATTAGAGGACTTCAGGAAGCAGTTATGGATTATCAACTCAATGATTTACCTTTGGAGGGTTATAAATTCACAAGGGCCAAAAGTCAATGCAGGATTGGCTTGATTCTTTCCCTAATAGTAGACTAATCAATACAGTGGCCGATTGATCTAACCATTCCCCGATTTTATTGCAGTTGTATGACAGAGAGATGATAGCCAGTAACAGAAGATTTCGGTTTGAAAATGCTTGGTTAGAGGAGCCAGACATTAACAACACTGTGGAGGAGGGCTGGTTGAAAGGAGGTAAGGGTGAGTTTCTCTCGAAAGTTCAGGTTTGCACCGAAGAGATGAATGCTTAGGGAAAACAACTTCAATCTAGGTACCGGGTAGCCATTAATGCTAGTAGACAGGATATGGAATTGGAACGACGAGAAGGTGATGGCTTAGTCTCCACCCACTAGTCTCCACTCACTACTGTGAGTTGAATCGCAAACTTAGTACTTTGTTGGCCAAGATTGAGGCATTTTGGAAACAGAGAGCTAAAGTGTACTGGCTTCGAGATTGGGACACAAATTCTATGTTTTTTCATGCTATGGCAAGTGCTCGAGGGAATAGAAGTGAGATTAAGAAACTTGTTAAAGGAGATGTTTCCATAGCTAAAGGACAGACCGAGTTTTGTGAGACGGCTACTAGTTATTTTGAAGTTATGTTCCAACCGAGTGATGGTGATTATGAGCCAGTTTTATGCTATGTGGAGCAAAAGCTGACTCAGGAGGATAACACCAAGCTCTTGGAACCCTTCACAATGTCAGAATTAAAAAAACAAAAAATAAATAAATAAAGCCTTCTTCCAGATGCACTCGGATAAAGCCCCTGAATCAGACGGCCTTAACCCGACTTTTTTCAAGCATTTTTGGCACCTATGTGGGATGGATTTGTTTCACGTGCACGTGTCTTGGCTTGAAAATGGAGAATTTTCGGCCCAATTGAATCACATTAACATTGTTCTCATCCCCAAGAATGACAACCCAAACTCCATGAAGGATCTCTGGCCCATATCCCTATGTGATGTGAATTATAAAATTATCTCAAAGGTTCTTGCTAATAGGATGAAGACGGTACTTTCCTAATGTATTTCCCAAGAGAAATCGGCTTTTGTGCAAAACAAATATATCCTTGATAATGTTCTTGTTGCAATTGAAATTATTCATCATATGAAGTGCAAGTCCATGGTAAGGAAGCGGAGGTGGAAATGCAATATAGATGCCTCCTATTTGTAGATTCTAATGGATTTCGAGTAGGGTTGTGTATTAGAAATGATAAAGGGGAATTTATCAAATTTTAAACGAAGTACTTTCATCGAGTTCACCAAGCATCAGAGGCTGAGGGAGTGAGTCTGGTTGAAAGCAATAACCTAGTTGAGTGAGATGGGTGTCCCATGTAACACCCCCGTTCCTGAAGCACTACTATACTAACTATTACTCTTGCAAGTTCTAATACTTTCGTAAATGGAAGACGCTGCTTGCATGGTTTTCAACAAAAAAAATTCCCTTCAAACTTCTTTTAAAATAGCAGTTAGAGTATTGCAGCATTTTCGAAAGGTGGTGAATAAATAAAACACCATGTTCAACTCACAATAACCATACAAGTAGATTTATTTAAACATACACATGACAATTCAAGTCTTGAAACATAATATACTTATTACAACACTGTAATTAGCACATCAAACATCTTATAGCTGGTCGACACGCTATAACACTTAATAGAAATCTAGTCATTTGCAAACAAATACACAAGATAGATAGCAGATAGGGCTATCCTCAGCTACGCTTGTCAGCAGCCTCGAACACTTTGCAGTCTTCATCATCTGGGTTATATTCATTGATTGAAAGAACCACGGCCAAGGATCAACTTCTTACACAAACAAGTACAGTAACAACGACATGTACAATAGTAAATCATATTATACAGATAAAATATAATATAGAACTCAACTTCTTCAACATATTCACATAATCATGCCATTGACATTATAGAACAATTCAATAAGGATGCACTGACTTCCCTACTGATGCAACTATATGCAAGTGCATATGATTCCAGAATTTCATATGCTATGGTTAATCGTTCTGTACGTACCGGAGCCGATACTTTCCCATGCGATGGTTAAATTAACGACATCCCTGAATTCCTTTGGCCATGGGGCAATCCATCACCACAAGATATTTAGGTTAAAGTTACCACGATGCACGATAATGCATTCCACATACTCCAATGAACATATCAACGCACATGATATTTCAAATATGGTATAATCAAATAAACATTTAATTACCCGACAATGTATATTTCGACAAGATTTAAGCCTACATGCAAGCACATCATATAATCAATTCAGAGGATCACCGCAATTCAACAATCCACAACAATTAGTTTTCACATATTGATAATCATCAGACATAAACATACAATAGCTCATACACATCAGTAAAACAATATCGGGTATTCATCACTAACAATATCTAGAAGTAGCCCTTACAAATTAGAGTTCCACGTCCAAGTCAACGTCAAAGATACGTCACAAATTTTCACATTCACGTACTCACGACCTCAACAACCCTAGGATAATAATACTAAGTCTTAGAAAATCTCTAAGTTTCTAAAAAGGAACCCCTAGGTCATGGTTTACAACCAACCCTTAGAGTAGACAATCCAAAAATTCTTTTTAGTAATACTCACACTTAGAAATAATAAAACAAAGTTAAAAATAATATTTTAACTATTAAAAATTCTAAGACTCCACCTTGTTTAAGAAATACAAGGATTTCTTTAACTTAGGTGTTTCAAAGTTTTTAAACACTAATTTAACTCTTGAGACAACTTAAACTCATATCAAATCTTTCTAAAAACTCCTAAACAATCACAATAACTAAACTATGCAAGAAACAAAATTTAAATCACAAAAATTCCTTTTTTTGTTCCTCCCTTGAAGTTCACGGCTTCAACAACAAAGTTAGGGAAAAATATTAAATTTACCAAACCAAACTTAACAACAATTATACTAAAATTTTTTCTTACAAATTTAAATAAATCAACCCAAAAATTCAAATCCCTAAAAATTCTTTTCCTATCATCACTTGATTCAAGTTCAAGGACGTACAAATTTTCCTTTCCTTTTCTTCCTTAGGCTCATGGCAACAACCCCAAAATTAGGGAAAATTTGCAAAACTTTAAAATCAACAAAACTTCAACCCAAAATACCTAATTTCCTTTCCAAACCTTTCAAAATGTCAAATCAAAACCATTACTCCATATACTTTGCTCCCATCATAGCTTAATCAAGCATCAAGGAGTTTCAAAACTAAATGTTTTCCTTTGATCAAACTCAAATTACAACAACAACAACAAATTCAAGTATCAAACAACAATAACCCCAACCCAATTTCAAGATTCACATGAGCAATCACATTTCCCCATTTCCCATAGGGCAATTCGCCCTAGGGTTCCAAAATTAGGGGAATAATTGATCCTTGGCTTCTTGATCATAATCAAAATATATATATGAATAAATAAGCAAGAAAATAGACAATAAAATAAAAAGAAACCCTCACCCACAATTACTCTAGGGTCCACGGTTTTTTGGGGCTAAAATCAAAGGGAAAAGAAGTTGATCTCATACTCACACTCGATCAAGGTTTTGATGCTAGTTAGGAGAAGCAAATGGAAATAAATGGTGGTGTTCATGGTGGAGGCTGGCTACGACCTGTTCATGAGAAAGGGGAAGGAAAGAATTTAATCAAACTAATTAAACACTTAGTAGTTAGAAGAAGGAAGGGACAAAATGAATAAGAAGGAGCGGGTGCTTCGGCTAGAACAAGGAAGAGGAAAAGAAATGAGCTTGGCTTCTAATTTCACCTCACCAACACTAGATAAGCAAGAAAAAAAAAAGAGAAATGAGAGTATAAGTGGGTGGGGAGGTTTCGGCTAAAACTTAAGGGAGAGAAAGGGAAAGTTTTTGATCAAAACAAATATGTGGTTCTACTTAATTTAGGGATTAGGATAAGATAAGATCAAGTAGATGTTTGTCTTAAGACAAATGGAATGATGACACCTTACAAATATTAACTTGGAGACCAAGTAAAAATGAGTGAGTAAGAATAAGGGAGGGGGTCACGCTGATTACATAAGAGAAAAGGGAGGAAAAATAAATCTTAATAAAAGGAATTTGCTTGGCTCACTTTCTAATTAACCCCTAAACAAAAGACACCTAGCACTTAGGAAAATATTAAACTAAGATATTTTCTAATAACCCATATAATCTTGACACCTAACCATCTAGCCTAATCCTAGAGTTTCGGTGTCCCAAAATTACGGCGTCGAGAAATTGCGTTAACAATTATTCTTTTGCCGATGAATCGCGGATATTAATTTACTTAAAAATTAATTTACTGCATGATAATAATTTATTAATAAATAATAAAAACAATTGAAAATACTCAAACATTATCACAATAAGTTACGATTCTATTTTCATCAAAATCAGAGTTCGTTTTAAATTTTAATGCCGATAAAAATTATCCGGCAATTCAAAATACGACGAAACTTTGTTAGAATTTTTCGACGATTTTTTAACCATGAATTAATATTAAATATCAATTCTTGAATTTAATTTCATCTTGATTAAATTCAATCACTTTCTTAGTCAACAAAAATACGCGTTTCCGCGTCAAACAGAAAACTTATTTAAAGCTTAATTGATGAATTCACCTTAAAAGCAACACACATCTACGCTGTCTATTAATTTGAATTAACATCATAAATAACAATTTTTATAATAAATAATTTATTTAAAATAAATCAAATAATTCCTTGTACTCTCAATAAATCATTGAGGTGATCAGTCTCTATGACTTACTTTCAAATATCTGGGATTTTATCGTTAATACAATTTTTCTTAAAAATTGGGGTGTTGCACTACCATCCCCCTTAAAATAGTTTCATCCTCAAAACTATGCGGATATTAAAATACGAAAAATTATTTTACTTAAATCCGTAAAAATAATTTGCACACATAGGCATTCACAGTACATATTAATGTAAGTAGTACTATAATATTTATAGCTACATAATTAACATTACAACCACATCACAGCATGCAACAATAACAATCAAACTCTATAACACTACACATATATATCAAGTAGAATTAGGCACCTAATATAATTTACAAGACGAAGCAGTCCTCACAATCCACTGACGCTTTATTCCACAGCCACGATTTATGCTTATTCACAATCACGAACACGAATACAAATGCGACTATGGCTACATGCTACCGCCACAAACATTACTACACAACACACACCTGGCCATGGTTACACACATCAAAATACAAAAACCATTTAAAACTCTTTTCTCAAATCCTACATTTTTCCTAAAAAAAAAATACCAAATCTCTTAAGAACATCGCCAAAACAAAGGACTAATAAAACACAATTTT
The DNA here is from genome assembly GCA_037113605.1 of Calophaca sinica. Classification (NCBI taxonomy): domain Eukaryota; kingdom Viridiplantae; phylum Streptophyta; class Magnoliopsida; order Fabales; family Fabaceae; genus Calophaca; species Calophaca sinica. The sequence goes on from CM073734.1 coordinate 43,799,203, forward strand.
TCTCTTAAGTCTCAACCTTTCTCATGAACCCTAAAGTTCCTTTAAAATTAGGTCCTCATTGTCTCAAAATCATCCACCACACTTCGATTAAAGATTAAAAGTAAAATCTAAAACTTTAAATCGACAACTCACTTTTGTTTTAAAAAAAAACTTTTAGATCAAAACCTTTCTAAAATAATTTTGAACACCAACAAAATTACTACCCACTAAGTGTTAAAAATTGGAATTCCTTTTCATTTTCCTTAAGGCACCCTACGGATTATATACCCACCAAAAATTTTATTTCTCAAACTCATTCTAACTCACACATAAACTTTTAACAGAAGGATTAACAATAAAACCTTTTTCTACAACTTCTAGATTACAACTAAACACAAACTCATTAAGAATTTAAGTTAGAAAAACTTGAAATCTAACCTTTCCCATATATATGTGGTCACGGGCATATTGTAACATCGCATTTTTGCAAAAGGTTTTCTTTGAAACTAGCAGTTTTTTTTCACAAGTATAATACTTTAGAACGACAAACAATAACCACTTCTAAAGTAAAACATAACCAACATCATATATATATGCATCATAGCAGTGTCAAGGATCAGAGCATTTCGCACGCAGGCGAGTTCCAAAATATACACAAGTACATACTCAAAATAAAATACATCAGTCATATGAAAACCCTAAAACCTAGAGTTGACTCATATCCGTGATGCATCCTGGAAGCTCCTATCAAAGGACTTAGGCCCAAAAGTCATATTGTACAATATACTAACTAGAGTCTAACCAACTGACTCTATCTAACTATGCTGACCCATAAGTAAACCTGAGACGCTTGCGAGGGGAAACCCCGCACGGAAGGTCACGACAACTTCTAGATTACAACTAAACACAAACTCATTAAGAATTTAAGTTAGAAAAACTTGAAAGCTAACCTTTCCCATATATATGTGGTCATGGGTCATACTGTAACATCCCATTTTCGCAAAAGGTATTCTTTGAAACTAGCATTGTTTTTTTTCACAAGTATAATACTTTAGAACGACAAACAAGAACCACTTCTAAAGTAAAACATAACCAACATCATTTATATATATGCATCATAGCAGTGTCAAGGATCAGAGTATTTCGCACGCAGGCGAGTTCCAAAATATACACAAGTACATACTCAAAATAAAATACATCAGTCATATGAAAACCCTAAAACCTAGAGTTGACTCATATCCGTGATGCATCCTGGCAGCTCCTATCAAAGGACTTAGGCCCAAAAGTTATACTGTACAATATACTAAATAGAGTCTAACCAACTGACTCTATCTAGCTATGCTGACCCATATGTAAACCTGTGATGCTTGCGAGGGGGAAACCCCGCACGGAAGGTCATCAGCATTGTTAGTAGCCTGCTGAGTAGTAGCAGTAGCCTGTTGAGCAACAGGAACTGCCATGTCGGCCATTGCTTGGGCCATCTGAGCCATCTCTGGATTTGTAGTTTTAGGAACTGGGTTCTCTCGTCTAGGCGGCATTATGGGTTCCTACAAGGTTAAAACTAGTCAGAACCCTAAAACAAAATCAATCACCTGAGGTGACCGCACACAATTTCACACAATGTCACGTTTGTTTCAACTTAGAAACATTTCAGACAATCAACACATAGTTCACAGAATCCTAGGCACATCAGACTCCTACCCAACAATTCCCAACATTCTAGGTCAGCATACTCTAAGCGCTCTGGTTAGAACCAAACTGCTCTGATACCACTAATGTAACATCCCATTTTTGGAAAAGGTTTTCTTTGAAACTAGCAGTTTTTTTTTCACAAGTGTAATACTTTAGAATGACAAACAACAACCACTTCTAAAGTAAAACATAACCAACATCATATATATATATATATGCATCATAGCAGTGTCAAGGATCAGAGTATTTCGTACGCAAGCGAGTTCCAAAATATACACAAGTACATACTCAAAATAAAATACCTCAGTCATATGAAAACCCTAAAACCTAGAGTTGACTCATATCCGTGATACATCCTGGCAGCTCCTGTCAAAGGACTTAGGCCCAAAAGTCATACTGTACAATATACTAACTAGATTCTAACCAACTGACTCTATCTAACTATGTTGACCCATAAGTAAACCTGAGATGCTTGCTAGGGGGAAACCCCACACGGAAGGTCATCGATTCCGAGCTAGCAGGCCCCGATGCCTCTGAAGGATCCTCCTCCTCCTCCTCCTTCTCACTGTCAATCACTACTCTATCTCTCACCGTCCACTCCCTAGTGGTCCTATACCTATTGATTGTGTCTCCGGCAGTAGGGATGGGAGGCAAGGGATAAGAGCAGTGAGGGCAGTGAATGCAAAATGAGGGAGGACTACCCTCAGGTGCGGCAAGTGTCATCAACGAAGCTGTCGGTATAGCAGAAGTAGTAGCAGTGACGATGGGTGAAGTGTCAGGAACTCCAGTCGAAGGTGGATGGATGTGAAGGGTCCATATACGGAAATATCCCAGCAGGTACAGAAGTAGAAGGCAAAAAAAGTTGACTAGGTGGAACATAAAACTAAACTCTCTTATTGCTGAAACGTACAGCCGTAGAGAATTCTCCATCCTTGTCGGTCTCGATCACCATTCCTGAATGAGACAATCTTCCAGAAACAGGATCAACAGACTACGCGGATGGTTCCTTCCCCTGAGGAAATTCATATGTCGTCACCCCCAAAAACCTCATGGGGATCGGCATCATCTAAGTAGTGAATCCAGAGTAAAGTCATGAAACAAAATAAACGCAAGGGTAAATTCTTTGTCCACGAGTTTATCGTAGGCTATATCGCATGCAAGCACTATACATATATAATATAACAACACACTTTTATATTCATATACATGACTAATAAACCGCACACATTATCATGGAATATCAATTATTGTATGTGAGCAAACAAATCAACCAACAGATCAACAATCAAGCCACCATAATATTAGATTCATCAAACAATTTATCATATATCATAAATGTCGTTAGCCATGCATGCCAATGCAGCATACAGTAGTACTACAAGTACACGCAATAAGTCAAACAATCAAGCCACACACAAGGCGAAAAGCCCAAACTCATTATGTAAGAATTTCCCTTACCTTGAACAAGTTCAGATAAGGAATTTCCAATGTGTCACCGAAACATACTTCGCTCGAATCTTAACAATACAAACTTAACCAAATTAGAACCAAAAACCCAAGTCCTAAGACTCTAGGGCAGCCACGATTTTAAGTCCTAAAAGGCCTAAAATCTTGCTAATTTAATCCTATTTGGATCACACCAAATCATATACTTTGTTACAAGTTTAAGTCAAGTAAGTTTTGAAACTTTCATTAACTTTACATACTTAGAAAAGGCTTAAATCAAATTTTACCAGTTAGAATAGTATTTTTACCAAATGAATAGTAGTTTGTCAACTTTGAACTACATTTAAAACCATAAAACATGCTATGAAAATTATAGAAATAAGTTAGTTACAAATTCAAGACAATCTTTGAAACATAAACCAAATCTTTTCCAAAAATCAAACTTCTTTGAATTGATTTCCTAAATCAAATTCTTGTTCAACTTTTACACTATTTTAAGGACACAAAACAACTTAAAACAATGCTTAAAAGTATCATAAGAGCCACGGTTTTAGTGCCCAAAAACCAACGCAAAGTTTTCAACTTTTCATTTCCAAAACAAATCATTTCGCCACACTTAAATCCTTGAACCTTAAACCAACTTCCTCAACACTTGAAACTCTTTCAAAACAATTTAACACATCCCCCAAAACCATATTAGAGCCACGATTTCGGCCCCCTATTTCCAAGCAATCTATTTTTCCAAAAACCTTGTAAACATGCATATATGATTAGTATCCAAACATACAACTAATAAACCTTCAAGACTAACTCCAAATCAACAAAAACAAGTCAAGAACAAGGCTTATAACAGCCCCAAAGTTTCGGCCAGCAAAGGGTTCAGGGTTTTCCAAACTTAAAACACCAAGAACAAAGCTAATCATCGAAGAAAACAAAGGGCTTTATGGCAAATCATGCAAATCTAGCCAAAACAAACACTTTAACTCAAAAACAATTCTTAAATCCTTCAAAACCCATATCATGGAACTTAAAAGAGATAAGGGAAAGATTACCAAGAGATTAGGTGATGATTGAACAAGGATTGAGAAGAAAGGAAGCAAGGTGCAAACTTTATCACAAAAACTTCCCAAAATCCAAGCTTTCTCTTTCTAGAAATTTTCTCAAGTTTTCATCTCCAATGGAGGAATGAAGGGCTGAATGTGATTAAGGGAGAGGGCCACGAAATCAGATAGGACATGGAAGGAAGAAATTTTGTTCATTTAGTTGAAAACTAACCAATTTGGTCCTAAACTAACTAAGTTAACTAACTACCTTTTACTTAATCACTAATCACCACTTAACACTTGTAAAAGAACTTTCTAAAAGCAAGTCCAGCTCCCGTAGTGGCTGGGTGAACCGCCCCTCAGCCCTAAATATCAAGATATTATCATTTCGTCGCGTTCTCGCTCAACCGGGTACGCGGCGTTTCGCGTTTATAAGGGTTTTTGTACCAAAACTCCAAAATAAAACTAATAAATTACTATATAACCAAAAATTATTAATCACTCAAAATATCCACAAAAATATTAGAAGTTTTACTAAGAATGTCATTTTCTCGATTTACGAGCTCAACGTCTCCGTTAGGCAGTTTCTAGGCATAAAAAATACCCTATATATTTTCTGTTGCCCTAAAAATTCCAAAAAATTCCAAAAAATTATAAATACTGAAAAATGCTTAGATCTCAAATTTTATAAAATTTGGATCACATTTGGGCAGGTTTTAGTCAAAAACTCGTCATATAGCTCAAATTCAGCGTTTTACGGCAGAATTCAATCTTTAAAATCAAAACCCTAGATTAGTAATAATTACTAATCCCTATTATTCCTATTAAATAGAATAAATATCAACAATAGATTATTAACATAATTTTATTAACAAAAAAGTCGTGTTAAAAACGATAGAAAAACAGATAATTGCAAAATAGTCAAACACTGAAAATTAGGGTGTTACATTACGACCCTCCTTAAAAAATATTTCGTCCCCGAAAATTATACATCTAGAACAATTCTGGATACTCTGCTCTCATCTTGTCTTCTAATTTCCAAGTTGCGTCGCCGGTTGCCTGATTCTAGATTACTTTGACCAATGGTATTTGCTTATCCCCCAATTGCTTGATCCTTCGGTCTTCGATTCTCACAGGAAGAACCTCAAAAGATAGATTTTCTTTCAATTGAATCACGTCTGGTTCAATGACATGAGATGGATCAGGAATGTACTTTCGCAATTGTGAGACGTGAAATACATCATGGATATTAGAAAGAAATGGCAGCAAAGCGATCTGATAAGCTACTGGACCTATGTGACGAATAATCTGATAAGGTCCAATGAATTTAGGGGTTAGCTTCCTGGATTTGATGGTTCGAACCACACCCGTAGTAGGTGTAACTCGAAGAAAAACATGCTCGCCTTCCTCAAACTCGAGTGGTCGTCTTCTTTTGTCAGCATAACTCTTCTGTCTACTATGGGAGATCTTCATCTTCTCTCGATCTGCTTAACCTTCTCGGTCATTTGTTGTACCAATTCTGAGCCAACAATCATGCTCTCCCCATCTTGATACCAACACAGAGGCATTTGGCACTTGTGTCCATACAGTGCTTCGTAAGGCGCCGTTCCAATGCTCGAGTGAAAACTGTCGTTGTAAGTAAACTCGATCAACGGCAGTAAATCATCCCAGCTTCCATGGTTATCGAGTACGCATGCTCTCAGCAAATCTTCTAGGCTTTGAATTTTGCATTTTGTCTATCCATCAGTCTGCGGATGATAAGCAGAACTCAGTCTGAGTTTCGATCCAACAACTTCTTGCAAACTTTTCCATAAATGCGACGTAAACTTCGGGTCATGATCTGAAACTATACTCGACGGTACTCCACGCAGTCAGATAATCTCCCTGATGTATAACTCTGCAAGCTTTTCTACGTTATCGGTTGTCTTTACCGGTAAGAAATGTGCTGACTTAGTCAAACGATCCACGACTACCCAAATAGCATCAAATTTCTTTTGGGTTCTTGGTAGTCCTACTACAAAGTCCATAGAAATGTTGTCCCATTTCCACTCAGGCACGTCAAGTGATTGAACCATTCCAGCAGGTCTCTGGTGCTCCACTTTAGCTTTCTGGCAGGTTAGGCATAAAGCAACATAGTCGGCTACTTGCATCTTCAGTCTAGGCCACCAAAATCTTTGCTTCAAGTCCTGGTACATCATTGTTGTTCCGGGGTGAAGACTAAGTTTGCTCTTGTGTGCTTCGTCCAAGATTGTCTTCCTCAGCTCATCATTATCTGGCACGCAAATTCTCCCTTTGATTCTAATGATGTCGTCTTGTCCTAGGTAAACTCACCTTCTATGCCTTGATTAATTAGTTCCCTCTTCTCCTTCAACAGTTTATCTGCAACTTGTAGTTCCTTAATCTCTTCCAATAGTCCACTGGTCACGGCAATCCTTCCACAACTTATCTTCCCTGGAGAAAATTCCACCGTCAAGTTCAAATCACGGAAAGCTTCAAGTAGTTCCAATTCCTTCACCATCAGTCCGGCAGTGTGAATATTATTCCTACTCAGTGCATCAGCTACAATGTTTGCCTTCCCTGGGTGATATTGCAATGTGAAGTCATAATCCATCAAAAATTCCATCCAACGCCTTTGCCTCATGTTCAGCTCCTTCTGCTCGAATAGGAACTTCAGACTTTTGTGATCACTGAATACGTCAAACGTGCAACCATAAAGATAGTGTCTCCAAATCTTCAACACAAAAACAACAGCAGCAAGCTCCAAGTCATGTGTTCGATAGTTCCTCTCGTGATTCTTCAATTGTCGTGAAGCGTAAGCTACGACTCTCCGATGTTGCATCAAAACGCATCCTAAACCTTGGTGAGAAGCATCACAGTATACTACATAGGGTTCGTTAGGCTGCGGTAGATCTAAGACTGGTGATGTTGTTAAACGTTCCTTCAAAAGTTGAAAACTTGTCTCGCACTTCCCGGTCCAAGTGAATGGTTGATCTTTCCTTGTCAGCTGCGTCAATGGTGCTACGATCCGAGTAAAGCCTTCGATAAATCTCCGATAATAGCCAGCTAAATCTATGAAACTTTGAATCTCAATCATGGTCGGTGGTTGTTCCCATGCTAACACTATCTCTACTTTGGCAGGATCCACAGCAATTCCTTCTCTCAAGATCACATGTCCCAAAAAACGTCACTTTGTCAAACCAGAATTCGCATTTGGATAGGTTGGCGTACAAATTCTTCTCACGCAAAATCTGCAAAACTTGGTGTAGATGCTCCCAATTGTCTTCCAGACTTTTCGAATAAATAAGAATGTCGTCGATGAACACAACGACAAACCGATCCAAGAATGAGCTGAAAATCCTATTCGTATAGTCCATGAATATAGCAGCTGCATTTGTCACTCCGAATGGCATTACAAGGTACTCATAAAGTCCATATCTGGTTCTGAATGCTGTCTTGGGAATGTCTTCAGTCTTAACCCTAATCTGGTGATAACCAGATTTCAAATCAATATTCGAAAAACAGCAGCTCCTCGTAATTGGTCCATCAGATCATCGATGTGCGGTAGAGGATACCGATTCTTGATAGTCACTTTGTTGAGTTGTCGGTAGTCCATGCAAAGCCTCGAACGTCTGTTTTTCTTCTTCACAAGCAACACTGGTGCTCCCCAAGGAGATACGCTTGGTCGTATAAACTGTTTGGCCATCAAGTCATCAATCTGGCTCTTCAGCTCAATCATCTCCGAGGGAGACATTCGGTAAGGTGCGATAGAAATCGGGCCGCTTCCAGGAATTAAATCAATAGAGAATTCATGTCCCGTACTGGAGGTAGACCTGGTACATCTTCTGGAAACACATCTGGAAAGTCCTTCACGACGGGTACACTGTCGACATCGATCTCCATCTTGACCTCCATGTTAGCCAACAAGATGTATTCTTGAGTTCCCTCTTTCAAAGTCACTTTGAGGTGGTTTGCAGCCAAATTCTTTGAGACATTTGGTTCAGGAAAAACTAAGACTGCACAGTCTAGCAGGATATGATTGTGAGATAACCAATCCATCCCGAGGATCACATCAAGATTTTTCAACGGTAAACAAATCAAGTTAACAAAGAATTTCTTATCTTGAACAGTCATGGGACAATGCAAGCAGGCAGTATTTGCAGTCAAAGATTTATCAGTAGGAGTGGAAACAACCAAATCAAATGGCAATGTAGAAACTGGAAGATTCAGATGCTTCACACAATCCACAGATATGAATGAATATGTCGCGCCGGAATCGAAAAGTACTGATAGATGGTTACCTGCGATGTCGGAAGTTCCCTCGATGAGGTCTGGTGATGTCTCTTGGCCGATTATCAAAAACATGCATCCTCTTGCTGAAGGTCATGCCGCTTTCATAGCATTTATAGATGGTTCAGCTTTTGGCAGACAACAGTCCTTGATCATGTGTCCCGGCTTCTTATAGTTGTAACACACCATCTGGTTTGAACACTTGTCAGCCAAATGGTCCTTACTTCCACAGTTATAGCAACGTAGTTGGTCCTTCTGACTATTCCCGATGCCTCGTGCCACTGGGTGAATATGGCTTATCCTTCTGATGTTTTCCTTTATTCCCTCGACCTTGGTTATTCTGGTTGTTCCTGGAGGGTCCTCTCGTGTTGTTCTTGTTATAGCGACTGTTCTTTATCTCCTCAATTTCACGACTCTTTTCAACGAGGTTTTGGAACTCACGGATGCCCTGTGGTTTCACTAGTTCCATGATCTCATATCGTAGTCCCTTAGTAAACCTTGCACACATGTATGCTTCGTCAACGTTGTGTTGGAAAAATCGAAAATACTTTGCAAAAGATTCAAATCTCGCCGCATACTTCCCTACATCCATGTTCCCTTGGCGAATTCTTCCTCCATACGATCTCCCGCACTCTGAGGGAAATACTTGTCAAGAAATTTTCCCCGAAATGCTTCTCAAGTTACTTCCTGATGATTAGCCTCCATCATCAGCTTGGTTCCTTTCCACCAGTACTCAGCATCGCCTAATAGCAAGTAGGTTGCATAGGTGACCTTCACATTCTCAGCAGTGTGAAGTACCTCAAAAATCTTCTCCACTTCTTGGAGCCACAGATCAGCTTTTTCTGGATTGGAGTCTCCATGGAACTTTGGAGGCTCATGACGATGGAATTCAGACATCCCCTTCATCTCTACATTTTATTCTTCCCTCAGCTGCCTCTGTTGATCACGTTCAGCATTGTCAGTAGCCTGCTGAGTAGTAGCAGTAGCCTGTTGAGCAATAGCAGCTGCCATGTCGGCCATTGCGTGGGCCATCTGAGCCATCTCTGGATTTGCAGATTCAGGAACTGGGTTCTCGCATCTAGGCAACATTATGGGTTCCTACAAGGTTAAAACTAGTCAGAACCCCACAACAAAATCAATCACCTGAGGTGACCGCACACAATTTCACACAATGTCACGCCTGTTTCAACTTAGAAACATTTCAGACAATCAACACAGAGTTCACAGAATCCTAGGCACATCAGACTCCTACCCAACAATTCCCAACATCCTAGGTCAGCATACTCTAAGTGCTCTGGTTAGAGCCAAACTACTCTGATACCACTAATGTAACATCCCATTTTCGTAAAAGGTTTTCTTTGAAACTAGCAGTTTTTTTTTTCACAAGTGTAATACTTTAGAATGACAAACAACAACCACTTCTAAAGTAAAACATAACCACTTCTAAAGTCGCCAAGAGACTTTGGAAGACCAGCAATATACTTTTCTTTCCAGAAAGCTTGTTGACTGTCTTCTCTGGTGTAAACCCTAGTTAGGAAGGTATCCTTATACCACCTAAAGTCACCTAAGGTCTTGCACCTAAGATTGGATAATAACTCAGCAGATCTATCCTTAAACAGAGAAGGATCTCCTATGAAATGTTGAGCTATTGTAAAGATTAGCGTATCGACGGCATCAGGGATACTGGCACCATTGTCAATGATTGGAGTACCATCAGAATCTAACTTAATGGCACTTAAGATTGAAAGTCTCATACGGTCAGTAAGATAGTTATCACACCAACCTTTGAGCTGGCCACAGAAACCTGCAACTAAGATCTCTACTATCATAGACTCCGGAAAGTCATTAGTAGTTTCATAGGCAGTGGCTACCATGGTCATATTTTGGAGAATTTTAGTAATGCCATACTCATTCTCACCATCTATGTTCCATTCATAGATGTTGCTGGCACTAAAACTCTTAAAATTGGCTGTGGTGTCCTTTTCCTCTAAGAGGAGGTCAGGTGCCGTGGCTCTAGGGTAATAGAGTTTGGTTGGCTTTCTCCAATTGATGTTTGGGTTATGAATAACCGGATTGGCTCTCGGGATATCTGAATTGGTTTCTTCAGAGCAGATAGAGGAGGGTTTACCTACCATATTAACGGCTCTATTGGAAGAAGTGATTGAGGGTGGAGTCCTAGGTGATTCAGGAATGATCATCCTATGGAGCTCTAATTGCTTGTTGATTTTGGCAAGAAATTCACCTTGAACTTCTTCAACTTCCTTCTTGATCCTGGTTTTGGGATCAGAAAGTTGCAAGGCCTTCTTGAGCTTCTTTGAAATCCTATATGGATTGAACAAAGGTTTCTCAAGTTGATTGGAGGATTGAGGATCCTTAGACTTGGAAGTCTCTAGCACAGTTTTACCCTTATCCATGCTATTATCTCCTAAGGCTTGAAGATACCTATTGGTATAATTGGCTTGTTCCATCAGATCACTGATATCTTTGGCTGAAATAGGTCCATTCTCACTTCTGGACTTGAAAGGAGTGGCTATTACAGGATTGGCCGTTTGATTTTTACTTAAAATCAAAGCGGTTTTAGGAGGTACCTCCGATTGAATGGATTGACCATCTTTCTGCTGCCATTCCTTAATGACATCCAAAGAATTATTAATACTCCTTTTATCCTTAAAAGGGTACTTATACTTCTTCTTGATGGTATAATAATTGAACCATATAAAAAATGGTATATTGGCTTGGACTTGTCCAAGGTCTTGGAACCATTGATCACGGATCTCATCCCTCTTTGATCCATGGATATTATCAAAGAACCAGTCTCGGTGTTGAGACCATTTCTCCGACTTCATTTCTGTTGCCAGAAATACTTTGTCAATAATGAAATCAGCGGATATTGTCATAATATCATAATTATCATTAAGGGAGGAATATGTTGGCGATTGGATAGATTGATCCTCTTCATCCCTTTGATAAGAGGTTTTTACAGGGGTTGTGGCTTCAAACCCTTGCAAATGGATTGTAGAACCCTCATGAGAAGGCTCAGGTTCAGATCTAGGGATAGACCTAGGGATGGTCCTAGAGAAAGATCTCCTAGAAACTACAGATTGGAAATTGCTATCAGACCTAATAGAACTAGACCTAGACAAAGAGAAAGAATTTTTCCTATCAAAGACTAAATCTACATGTCCAGTAGGATGCTGAAGAATTTCTTGAAAATTGGGTGTAACCTTGGGTAGGGCTGGTGTGGCTCTATCTAAGGTCCATCTTTCTGGAAGTGAGACATCACTCCACTGGATTGTTTTAGGCACAACAATGTTGGCCTTCAGATTGTCAGTGAGAAACAAAGTGGTTTCACCATGTTTATCACAATTGGTTTTGACAAAATTTGAACTAATAGAATTCATTACCTTGCACTGAACCCTATAGATCAAAGAAACGGGAATAGATCCCTCCTTCATGTCATAGCCATGAAGTTTCACATTCAAGAATAAGACATTAAGAATGTTTTTGTCATCCAGACTAACAGTTAAGTCCGGGAAGCAATTGAAAAAGATTGGGCCGTGACAAAGGCTGGTTTCTACGGTTCCTAAAAGGGAATCATGGAAACAATTGTGTCTTTTGTCCCTAAGGCAGAATAAAACTGCAATATCTAGAGAATCTCTAGTTAGGGGTTTCATACCTACTTGTACACTACCTATGTGCAAGTAATTGTATTTCTTGGCTTTGTGATGATCTATACTATCCTGGGATAGGAGATAAATCTCTTCATCATCAGATTGGATTTTGTACTTTTGTTCAACATTTTTGATTATAAAATCAGACATGCTACAAAAGTTTTTGAAGAAGATTGATAGAGATCTTCATCTCTAATTTTGGGAATATCCCAATTGTCAAAATCTTGATTGATATTTTCAAAACGAATTTCTTCTTTGAAAATATTTTTTGATAAAGATTGGCTTAAAAAAGAAGAAGAAGAGGATGAGGAATCAGAAGACTTGTTAGGAGAAAAACGTTGGGAGAAAGAGCGAAACATGCTGAAAGCAAACAGAGATCTAAGCACAAGATCTAAAAGCTCAAATATTAAATAAGCCTTCCTCACCCATTGATATCTTCGCCATCATCTAGTACTGATAGGGATACTGGTATTAAGAATGAATGAAACAACAGTTACATTCTAACATACTTAACTATGTTTAACCAGGTATACTTGCTTCAGATTCCATGGGAGGATAATTACCAAAGAATATTGTTTCTTAAAAACAACCTTAACAGAATACTGCAATATTGAACCTACTAATCTATGACTTCAGTTACCAGTGTTTAAAGAATATAAACAACAATGTAGCTCAAAGATCATTCTGAAGTAAATGATATTAAAGCTGTATCTGTAAAGTATATGCTGTTGATGACTTTATGAAAACTAAGGCTAATAGAATACTTTCAGATTATCAAAGAGTTATGAAGATACTAGTACTTGCCTTTTCAAAGATTAATGAAAACAGATCAAGGATTTTTCTAAAATATTTTTCAACAAAACTAAAGCTCTAAAAAATAATTCCAAATCTCTACCAGTCGTTCAACTTCAGAGTTTGGTACTTGTCGGCCTTCCACTGCCCTATCTGTTCGGACTTACTCATCGCCTTTTCCCAAACTCCTTGCCTTTACTAAGCCTGGCTTCCATCTCTCATGAGATCTTATCACTTTAGTTCTCTTCAGTTAAAAACTATTTTTTCCAAAAACTGATCCTATCGGTTTTCAAATAAACTTGTGAATAAATAAAGTTTTGATCATTGGCAAGTCCTGAGTAATCAACATACTTCCACCAGATACTGAAAGATTGCTATTACCTAAAGCATTTTTCATTTTAATCATATTTATGTTAAAGAACATCTGCATATAACTGAACAGTCCAGAACAGTAACATCATGAACCCAGAACATAGGATTCGAGCATTTCATTGCTTAAGTTTATATCAGTAAACAGTAACATCCATCATGACGTTCACTAGAACAATAAACAATAACCTTTCATATTGTTATGTTCGTCACAATAAACAGTAATGTATCTCCTAGATCTTAAAACTTTAACATGGCCAATCATATTAAGTACAATAGAGAAGTAATTCAAGCATTCAAACTTAATAACACACTCCTACTTCCCCATCAGGCTCTGATACCAAGAGGGGGTCGGAAACAGAACTAGGAGCAGATCTTAAAGAAATGGAAAGTAGGGCCGAGACGGACTCAGCATAACATTAAAACACTGGGACTTAACCCAGAAGTATGAACTTAAAGAACAAAAAGAAAAGATGAAAACAGAAATTAAAACATGAAATGCTAAATGCAAATCAAAACAAAGCACCTACCATGAAGGCGGTTAACAACAGAAATTAAAAGCAGAATCAGACATGCTTTTATTTATTCAAAATTAAATTACAGAAAACAATGACATAGTTGAGGGAGGAGGGAAGAGGAGAACCTCTCTCTAAACTCTCTCTAAACTTTGAAGCGGAAAAGCTAAGTGTCTCACCAGAGAAGACAGTCAAACCTGGCTTTGATACCAAGAAGGGGTCGGAAGCAAGAACTAGGAGCAGATCTTAAAGAAATGGAAAGTAGGGCCGAGACGGACTCAGCATAACATGAAAACACTGGGACTTAACCCAGAAGTATGAACTTAAAGAACAAAAAGAAAAGATGAAAACAGAAATTAAAACATGAAATGCTAAATGCAAATCAAAACAAAGCACCTGCCATGAAGGCGGTTAACAATAGAAATTAAAAGCAGAATCGGACATGCTTTTATTTATTCAAAATTAAATTACAAAAAACAATAACATAGCTGAGGGAGGAGGGAAGAGGAGAACCTCTCTCTAAACTCTCTCTAAACTTTGAAGCGGAGAAGCTAAGTGTCTCACCCCGCCAAGGTGTGTTTTACACTGAACCTCCACACCGCTTAAATAGATTTGAGAATTTAAACTATTTGGAATAGTTCCGGTAAAAAACCTAAACTATTACAGACTATTTGATACAGTACAGGTTACAAATAGTGTCAAATAGTAAAATTCACTGATTGGTGGTCAAAAGACCAATTGAGTGCCAGACAGTCTGTCAGCGGCGATTGCGGATGACTTTAGCAGAGTAGAATCATTTCCTACAAAAGACAAAGATTGAAAAATTGGGACCAGTTACTCAATCTTTTTTGGAGACGGTAGAAACTCGTCATCTGAATTGGCTTGTTGGAAGTCAGATGGGAAGATGCCAAAACAGTCATCTTTATTCTGATAAAATTGGTCTTCAGTCCCTGAGCCTTCAGAGTCAGGTTGAAGAGAAGCTGGTTGGAGAACCTGCTTAAGCTTTGAGGATGAGGGCATGCCTGGATCCTTTTCTTGAGATTGCTTCAAGAGTTGGAGAATGTTCTCCAAATTGGTCAGCATGTCTTGCTTGGATGATGAACCCATAAGAGCTATTGAGATTTGAGACTTTTGATTTTGAAGATGGCAGACTGATACTTCTGCATACTTGAGTAGTTTAGGGTTCTTCCTAAACCAGTTTTTGACACCTTCTTTTGATGCTCTGGAACCATCGAATTCAGACCACCATTTGACATGGGCTTGTTGCTGGAGCCATGGGAGAGCATTTGGGACAACAGATTTAAGAATTATAAATTGCCAAGTAAATACACAAGATAATGAGAAATTTACAAAGAAATTTAAATCTATAGGCAGATTGTCCTTTGATTGATCATATTTGGCTTTAAAAAATTGGAAACCTTCTTCAACCTCTGGAGGAAGGATTTCTAGGATTGGTCCAAAGAACTGCCACCAATGAAGGAACAAGTTTGGAAATTGATACCTTGCTCCATTTTTAAAATAAATGAGCCAGTAATGTTTGAAAAAATTGTTTTGTAGTCCTAAGATCGTCAGTTCCCAGGCCTTGACATAATCCCAGTAAGAATAACCCATTGGGTCAAAGCTTCCTGAGAATTTTTTGCACTTGGAAGGATTCTGCCCCCAAGCTGATGGAGTTAACACATTCAAAATCTGCAAAGTTGAATGGGTTATGATTGAATTATTTTGTGAATCTTTAAAATGTTTAATTTTAACAGATTCGGTGTCTATGAGGATAAGTTCATAGAATGATTGGGTTTTATTTAAAGCGATTGGAGCAAAATTGAATCCCGAGGGAAAGATTTTTGAAGGGATTTTGTTAATATCACTTTCCAACCATTCGGGTTCTAAACCTACTGTGGGCCAGTAATTTGGTTTAGCAATGTATTGGCTTTTGGGAGATTGGGTAATTGGTCTGGGGTTAACCTGAACAATCTCCATTTTTTGGCTTTGGATAGCAAGATCCAGATCTTGAGATGGATTATCTTGGACAGTTTTAGCCCAAGTTGTGATTGGTAATTTGGTCAGTCCTTGCTGTTGGAAGGCCTGAAGAGTTTGGATTGGAAAGAAGTAATCTTCTTTCTTTTGATTGGCTGTTCCTTTGGAAGGCTGGGTTCGGGTGGATGACCCGATTAGTTGGGCTTGGGTCGAAGACCCTGATTGATGATGGATCAATGATCCAAATTGGTGCTGGGTTGATGACCCAGGTTGGTTTTGGGTCGAATGCCCTGATTGGCTATGGGTTGATGACTCAGATTGGTTTGAGTCGATGACTCAGATTGATTGTGGGCCAAATGCCCTGTTGTACCTGTTGAGGCAAGAATTAACTTACCTTTGTCTTTCCCTCTTCCCCGAGAGGAAGAAGATCTTATGACCATTGAACACGTCGGGCTAGTGTCAATTCCTACAAATATTCTCGGGTAAGGTAATCAGGGAGACTGTTTTGGCTGCCTTTTAGATATTCAATGTCAAAATCAAAGATTGATAAGATTGCTTGCCAACGGGCAAAAATTTGTTTTGATGCAAGATTTTTAACATCCTTTTGTAAAATCTCTTTTGCAGACTTACAATCTACACGCACCAAAAATTTTTGATTTAATAAATCAGATTGAAATTTTGAAATTGATAAAACAATTGATAAAACTTCTTTTTTGACAGTAGAGTAATTCTGCTGAGCAGAATTCCAATGCTTAGAAGTAAAGGCAATTACTTGCTCATTACCAGAAGAAGTTTTCTGTTTGAGAATGCCACCATACCCAATGTCTGAGGCATCTGTTTCAACAATTTTGAAAAATTGAGGATTGGGAAGGTAAAGACATGGGAGATCTTTAACCTGAGATTTGACCTGTTTGACCACATTGGTATGAACATCAGTCCAAGGAGGTGGTTCCTTTTTGAGACGATCATGGAGTGGTTTGATCAGATTGGATAATTGAGGAAAGAAGTTTGAGACGTAGTTAAGACATCCTAGAAATCTTTGTAATTGAGTTTTGTCAATTAACTGGTTAGGAAAATTGTCAGCAAAACTGATTGCACGATTGATAGGAACAATTGTCCCTAAATGAATATTGTGACCAAGAAATCTGATCTTAGTCTGAAAAAGATTGACTTTGGCTTTAGAAACAGCAAGACCATTTTTCTTAACAATGTTAATGAAAATGTCAAGATGCTTGAAATGCTGATCTATAGATTGAGAATACACTAAGACATCATCTATATAGACAATAATGAACTTAGAGTACATATTGAAAATGTCATTCATAATTCTTTGGAATTCTGAAGGAGCATTTTTGAGGCCGAATGGCATGACATTCCATTCGTATTGGCCAAAAGGAACGGTAAAAGCAGTCTTATACCTATCCTTGGGATTGACCTGGATTTGCCAGAATCCAGATTTCATATCAAACATAGAAAAGATCTTAGCCCTAAATAACCTATTAAGGAGATCCTTCTTGTTTGGAATTGGGTACCTAATCCAGCTAAGGGCTTGATTAAGTGGTTTGTAATTGATCACTAACCTAGGTGTTCCTCTTTCTATCTCAGCTTGCTTATTGACATATAAGGCAGAACAAGACCAAGGGCTTTTGGATTTACGAATAAGACCTTTATTCAATAAATCTATGATCTCAGATTGGCAAAATTGAAGGAGTTCCTGATTCATTTGGATTGGCCTAGCTTTTGTGGGGATATTCTTTTCAGAAAAATCCTTTTCATACGGAAGGTCAACAACATGTTGCTTCCTTTCCCAAAAAGCATTAGGTAAATCGGAACAGATTGTATTTTGAATCTGGTTCAAAAGATTATTAATCTTTCCATGAACATTAGATTGTTGTAATTGATAATCAATAGATTTAAAAGAAATTTCTTCTTTAAGAAAATCTATTTGATTCTTTTTGAAAGAGATTGGATTGATTATTCTGGTGATGGGTTTTCTCAAAAATTTGAAAACAATTGGCTTACCCAGATGCTGAGTAATAATACCATCATCAGTAGTTTGAAAAGGGAAAAGCATCCTGATAAACGGAGTACCAAGGATTACTTTACTCTTTAAATCTTTAACCAATAAGAAAGATGTATCAATCATAAGGGTTTGATTGACAATTGAAGCAGAAGATAATTTATAAATAATCTTAAGCTTGGAGCCACCTTCTGTACTGAGCTGTTCTGAGGTTTTCTCAAAGTACTTGGTAGGAATTAACCCTTCCAAAATACAATTTGAATCAGCACCAGTATCAAAAAGAGCCGGTGTTTCAAGAATAAAATCACTTATGATTATCTTGATATTGATATAGAACTTTTGAATCTTATTAACATTGTTAATAATTTCAGAAGAACTATGATCATTCTGCAGATTGGATGAATGCTTTAAAACCTCTAATTCAGATTTTAAAGTTTTGACTTCAGAACAAAGATTTTGAATATCAATTAAATTGGTATTATCAGAATCTTGCTCTAGAAAATTGATTTGATTGAATGATTCATCAGAATCTTGATTTTGGCTAAATTGGCTAAAAACCTTTTGACTGTGTTGAAAATTAGGGTTTTCAGAAAAACATTCCTTTTCCCAAAGATTTTCAAGAATAAGATTATTAATCTTAATCACAGACTGTTTGAGGTTTTTCTTGGCTTGCCAACAGTATCTAGTCCTATGGATAGACTTACCACAATCGAGACAGATACTACTGGATTTGGATTGATTACTATTCTCCTTAATGGACTGGGCCTAGGAGGGTAGTAATTGTATTTGGCTTTAGGTTTGGGTCTCGGCTTTCTAGCACAGTTTAAACCTAATTGATTGGGTTTGTTATCAAACTTAAGGTTGGTTTCTATTTCCACCGAAAGAGGATCTAGAGGATCAAGCCTAAGATTGATAAGCGGTTGTTGACTAGTGTCTGACCAAAGATGACCTATCCAAGGTTGACCTAGCATGCTAATGTTTTGAAAATTGGATTCTATCCTAATCGGGATAGGATCACAACAATTGATACATAACCTATCATCCTGGGTTGGAGAGGGAGGCAATGCTATTTGAATGGCACTAGGGATTTCTATCGGAACATCCTTAGGGTTATTGCTAGATTGAATATTGGTTGAAGAAACTAAAGATAACTCTTGAGAACATATTAAGGTTTCTACTGGAGTTTCTACTATAGAAGGTTCCTGGGGAACTAAAACTAATTCTAGGGTTTCTTCTATATGTTCTTCAGATTGCCAAATATCAGTAGGTAAACTAAAGGATTCTAACTGGCTAGCCTTAACTAGACTATCAGAATTAATCCTAGTGGTTTCACTACCTAACTTAGGTTGAGGATTGACAGATTGAATCTTTTCACTCATGTGAAGAGATTTAGATCTAGATCTAGGTATAGATCCAGAATTATCTTCAGAGACTAAAAGTTTCTTCTTAGTCTTAGAAGCTTTGGCTTTCTTCATCTTATGCAGACGAGAGATAACTCTGGCAGTCCAATCTTGAACTTCAGAGGGATTTGGTAACTCAGATCCTTGGGATCCAGAGATTGTTTTGACGACTAAAGAATCTTTAGTCCTGGTTTGATTGAGACTCTTATCAGATCGATGAGATCTGGTTTTGTCGACTAATGACTTATTAGTCTTAGAGTCTTTTTTGGCTTTTTGAATCTCTTTATGAGAAGATTGAATAGCAGAACGGATATCCTTTTGAAAACTATCCTCTTGCGCTTTCTTAGACTTCTTAAGAAGCTGCAAGTTTTTCTTGAAGACGGATCTGGCCATCTCAAGGCTATTATCAGGAAACCTAAAAGGTTGTTGATTGATAAATTGATCTTCAAAATTAGAAGACATAATAGATTGATTTTCAGAAAACTGAGATTGATTATCAGAATAAACTGACGATTGAAATGATTGTTTAGACCAATGGGAGGCCAAGGATTGATAAGATTGTTTGGAATAAACCGATTGATCTCCAATAGACATATTGGAATAGTTTGATTGGTTGTCATAAGACATGATTGATTGGTTATCTGAATAAACAGACATGATTGAAGAAATAAATAACCAAAAAGACAATACACAAGATAATAGGAAAGAGTATAATACAAGCAAGACAAACTCCTTGCCTTTACTAAGCCTGGCTTCCATCTCTCATGAGATCTTATCACTTTAGTTCTCTTCAGTTAAAAACTATTTTTTCCAAAAACTGATCCTATCGGTTTTCAAATAAACTTGTGAATAAATAAAGTGTTGATCATTGGCAAGTCGTGAGTAATCAACATACTTCCACCAGATACTGAAAGATTGCTATTACCTAAAGCATTTTTCATTTTAATCATGTTTAAGTTAAAGAACATCCGCATATAACTGAACAGTCCAGAACAGTAACATCATGAACCCAGAACATAGGATTCGAGCATTTCATTGCTTAAGTTCATATCAGTAAACAGTAACATCCATCATGATGTTCACTAGAACAATAAAAGTAACCTTTCATATTGTTATGTTCGCCACAATAAACAGTAATGTATCTCCCAGATCTTAGAACTTTAGCATGGTTAATCATATTAAGTACAACAGAGAAGTAACTCAAGCATTCAAACTTAATAACACACTCCTACTTCCCCATCAGGCTCTGATACCAAGAGGGGATCGGAAGCAGAACTAGGAGCAGATCTTAAAGAAATGGAAAGTAGGGCCGAGACGGACTCAGCATAACATTAAAACATTGGGACTTAACCCAGAAGTATGAACTTAAAGAACAAAAAGAAAAGATGAAAACAGAAATTAAAACATGAAATGCTAAATGCAAATCAAAACAAAGCACCTACCATGAAGGCGGTTAACAACAGAAATTAAAATAAATATTCAGATAACCAATCAATCATTATACCATCAAGAAGAAGTATAAATACCCTTTTAAGGATAAAAGGAGTATTAATAACTCTTTGGATGTCATTAAGGAATGGAAGCAGAAGGATGGTCAATCCATTCAATCGGAGTTACCTCCTAAAACAGCTTTGATTTTAAGTAAAAATCAAACTGTCAATCCTGTTATAGCCACTCCCTTCAAGTCCAGAAGAGATGATGGACCTATTTCAGCCAAAGACATCAGTGATCTGATGGAACAAGCCAATTATACCAATAGGTATCTTCAAGCCTCAGGAGATAATAGCATGGATAAGGGTAAAACCGTGCTAGATACTTCCAAGTCTAAGGATCCTCAATCTTCCAATCAACTTGAGAAACCTTTGTTCAATCCATATAGGATTTCAAAGAAACTCAAGAAGGCCTTGCAACTTTCTGATCCCAAAAATAAGATCAAGAAGGAAGTTGAAAAAGTTCAAGGTGAATTTCTTGCCAAAATCAACAAACAATTAGAGCTCCATAGGATGATCATTCCTGAATCACCTAGGACTCCACCCTCAATCACTTCTTCCAATAGAGCTGTTAACATGGTAGGTGAACCCTCCTCTATCTGCTCTGAAGAAACCAATTCGGATAACCCTAAAGTCAATCCGGTTAACCACAACCCAAACATCAATTACAGAAAGCCGACTAAACTCTATTACCCTAGAGCCACGGCACCTGATCTCCTCTTAGAGGAAAAGGACTCCACAGCCAATTTTAAGAGTTTTAGTGCCAGCAACATCTATGAATGGAACATAGATGGTGAGAATGAGTATGGCATTACTAAAATTCTCCAAAATATGACCATGGTAGCCACTGCCTATGAAACTACTAATGACTTTCCAGAGTCTATGATAGTAGAAATCTTAGTTGCAGGTTGCTGTGGCCAACTCAAAGGTTGGTGGGATAACTATCTTACTGACCCTATGGGGCTTTCAATCTTAAGTGCCGTTAAGTTAGATCCTGATGGTACTCCAATCATTGACAATGGCGCCAGTATCCCTGATGCCGTCAATACCCTAATCTTTATGATAGCTCAACATTTCATAGGAGATCCTTCTCTGATTAAGGATAGATCTGCTGAGTTATTATCCAATCTTAGGTGCAAGACCTTAGGTGACTTTAGGTGGTATAAGGATACCTTCCTAACTAGGGTTTACACCAGAGAAGATAGTCAATAAGCTTTCTCGAAAGAAAAGTTTATTGCTGGTCTTCCAAAATCTCTTGGCGATAAGGTTAGAGATAAGCTCAGAAGCCAAAGCCAAGATTCAAATTCAATCAATTATGAGCAGTTAAGCTATGGACTGCTTATTGCCATTATTCAAAGAGTTGCACTCAAGATTTGTCAGGACGACAAAGTGCAACAACAATTGTCCAAAGAGAAGGCCCAAACCCGTAGGGAGTTAGGAACCTTCTGTGAACAATTTGGGTTACCCTGTGCTAAGAAGCCCAGTAGCAAGCCCAAAGCCAAACATGGTCCTCCCAGACCTGAATTCTACAATCGGAGCCTTAGGAAACCTAAACCTAAGCCCAAAACCCAACCGGATAATGAGAATAGGGAATCTCATCAATCCAAAGCCAAAATTGTCTGCTACAAGTGTGGAAAACCAGGCCACATTAGTAGATACTGTAGGCTAGGGCAACGGATTAAGACCCTTAACCTCAGTCAAGACATTGAGGACAAAATTAACAGTCTGTTAATTGAGACCTCTCAATCTGAGGATTCTTCTGATTGTGAAGACTCCAACCAATCCTTCAATCATGTTCAGGACGATGATCTCACTGAGTCATCTAGCCAGATCAATGTTCTCATTAAGGAGCAGGAGCTTCTTTTTGATGTCATTGAATCCATTCCTGACCATCAAGACAAGGTCAAGTACCTTGAGAAACTTAGGACTTCCTTAGTGGCCAAAACTCTTAGGAACCTTTTAGTTTCAAACAAATTCAATCTTAAGGATACTTTCAAAAGGCTAGAGAAATCTAGTATTAAAAAGGATCCTATTTCAGATCTCCATTCTGAAATCAATCTTTTAAAATCTGAAATATTGATTTTAAAACAAACTCAAAATCAACATCAGTTGATTCTTGATAGCTGGTTAGAAGATAAGCTAACTTCTAAATCAGAACAATCGGAAGCTTCGTCTTCCAAAGCAATTTCTTTAGGATCTGATGCTTCTAAAATCAATCCTCTTCAAACAAACAAGGTTGACAATTTTATTGGCTTAGCCAACCTCGTCAAAATAAAAATGTGTTTTATAAACATCAAACTGGTCATTAAGGATTTTACCCTTGATACCACAGCACTCTTTGACACAGGTGCTGAGTTCAATTGCATCTTAGATGGGTTGATTCCCACTAAGTATCTTGAATTTACTTCAGAACGGTTAAGCACTGCTAATGGTTCTGAATTAAAAATCAAATTTAAGGTTTCCTCTGCAATCGTTCAAAACCAGGATTTTAAGGTTGAAACTGCCTTCATACTGGTAAACAATTTAAAGACCAAAGTGATTTTAGGAACTCCGTTCATAAAATTACTTTCTCCTTTAACAATCACTGATGAAGGTATTTTTACCCAACATCAGAATCAATCGGTTATTTTCAAATTTTTGGAAATACCAAATTGCACAAATCGTGCAATCAATTATACTAACCCTGTGAAGAAGAATTTAATTTCTGTTTTGCAGGATCAAGAATCAATCATGGAGTTTGAACATTTTCAACTCCCAATCCATCATCGAAGGAAATTTATTCCCTTGTCAGGTATAAACCTTGATGAAACTCAACAATGTCTGATGGATAACCTTTGGCTATCCTCTGACTTAAAAGATAAACTCAATTGCATGAATGCTCTTGCAGTTTATTTTTCAAAAATGAATTTTCATTTTCAAAATAAAAAAGGATCAAAATGTTTTCCTGATCCGCGATTTAAAAGTGAATTTCAATCTCAATCTTCCAAACTCAAGGATAAGATCATTAATCTTCCTGAGGGAAATAAATCCAATTTCAAAGGTAAGGATGAGTGTGAGAGTTCCGAGAGAATTCAAACACAAACCTACAATCAAACACTGTCCCTGAAAGAGGAGTGTTTAACTAAAGCCAATCATGAAGATATGAAGAAGAAGTTTGTTTTGCAGACCTCTTTAATTATCGGCCAATTAACCAATCATATAGATTTTGGGATTACTTTCTTAATCCAGAGAAAATTATATGATTCAATCTTTCAATCATATGTTCGTGCTCAGGAATGCCTTTGGGAGATTTCTGTAGGGAACATTCAAGCTCAAGGAATCTATGTTTGCCAACCAAGGGCTTACTTCAGTTTTCCTTCCAATCATCCGGAAGACGGTGAAGACATTCAACGTCCTTTTACTGGAATATTGAAGGCTAGAATAAGTCTTCCAAATTATCAGCCAATTCAATTCAAAGAAAAAGAATATACTATCTGGACATGGCTTGATCTGGGTGTGTTAGATTCTTTTTGAACTAATGACTCATCTGACATGGTTTTTGGTCCCCAAAAATTATATCTGCTTGCAGCAGCAATCATCTCAAGAAAAAGGAGAGTTACTTTCAGAGTAAAATCATCTCTACCGACCAGCAACAGGTTATATGTTGTTCCTGCAAGTCACCACTTCATAGCCAGCACTGCTGTGTTCAATCCTTTTATCAACCGGCCAGTTCAATCAAAGGAGTTCATCAATTCATTCTGGTTAAGACATGAATTAATCAGACAAGAATTCACTCCTCCAACTGGGTGGTTCAATCTCAAGAAGATAGGAGAAACTTCTATCTACAATCTTTGGGCAGTTCCTAGTTGTCTTCCGACGAAGATATCTATGCCCTTTTTCAACAATTATTCTTCAATGTTTGAAAAACTCAACAGTGAAGAACAATCTGAAGGAGTCTCAGAAGATGAAGTCGACCTCGACGACGTAGAGCTCCACAATCTAGAGAACAGGATGGAACCTTAAGATTCCTTTCTGATCTCCGCAAATTACGCCAAGTGCTCCAAACAGGAAAAGCAAAAGTCGCCTCAGAATCGCCACGACAACCTCGTCAGCACTCAATTGGTCTGAAGACCCCAATCAGTTATTTTACTATTTGGGTACTATTGCAATTTTTACTGTAGCAAATAGTATGTGTTAGTTTAGGTTTCTGACCGGAACTATTTCGAATAGTTTAATTTCTCAATCTATATAAGCGATGTTTAGGTTGAGTGTAAAACACACCTTTGGCGGGGTGAGACACTTAGCTTCTCCGCTTCAAAGTTTAGAGAGAGTTTAGAGAGAGGTTCTCCTCTTCCCTCCTCCCTCAGCTATGTTATTGTTTTCTGTAATTTAATTTTGAATAAATAAAAGCATGTCCGATTCTGCTTTTAATTTCTGTTGTTAACCGCCTTCATGGCAGGTGCTTTATTTTGATTTGCATTTAGCATTTCATGTTTTAATTTCTGTTTTCATCTTTTCTTTTTGTTCTTTAAGTTCATACTTCTGGGTTAAGTCCCAGTGTTTTAATGTTATGCTGAGTCCGTCTCGGCCCTACTTTCCATTTCTTTAAGATCTGCTCCTAGTTCTGCTTCCGACCCCCTCTTGGTATCAGAGCCTGATGGGGAAGTAGGAGTGTGTTATTAAGTTTGAATGCTTGAGTTACTTCTATGTTGTACTTAATATGATTAACCATGTTAAAGTTCTAAGATCTGGGAGATACATTACTGTTTATTGTGACGAACATAACAATATGAAAGGTTACAGTTTATTGTTCTAGTGAACATCATGATGGATGTTACTGTTTACTGATATGAACTTAAGCAATGAAATGCTCGAATCCTATGTTCTGGGTTCATGATGTTACTGTTCTGGACTGTTCAGTTATATGCGGATGTTCTTTAACTTAAACATGATTAAAATGAAAAATGCTTTAGGTAATAGCAATCTTTCAGTATCTGGTGGAAGTATGTTGATTACTCAGGACTTGCCAATGATCAAAACTTTATTTATTCACAAGTTTATTTGAAAACCGATAGGATCAGTTTTTGGAAAAAATAGTTTTTAACTGAAGAGAACTAAAGTGAAAAGATCTCATGAAAGATGGAAGCCAGGCTTAGTAAAGGCAAGGAGTTTGGGAAAAGGCGATGAGTAAGTCCCGACGGATAGGGCAGTGGAAGGCCGACAAGTACCAAACTCTGAAGTTGAATGACTGGTAGAGATCTGGAATGATTTTTTAGAGCTTTAGTTTTGTTGGAAAATATTTTAGAAAAATCCTTGATCTGTTTTCATTAATCTTTGAAAAGGCAAGTACTAGTATCTTCATAACTCTTTGATAATCTGAAAGTATTCTATTAGTCTTAGTTTTCATAAAGTCATCAACAACATATACTTTACAGATACAGCTTTAATATCATTTACTTCGAAATGATCTCTGAGCTACATTGTGGTTTATATTCTTTAAACACTAGTAATTGAAGTCATAGATTAGTAGGTTCAGTATTGCAGTATACTGTTAAGGCTATTTTTAAGAAACAATATTCTTTGGTAATTATCCTCCCATGGAATCTGAAGCAAGTATACCCAGTTAAACATAGTTAAGTATGTTAGAATGTAACTGTTGTTTTCATTCATTCTTAATACCAATATCCCTATCAGCTAGATGATGGCGAAGATATCAATGGGTGAGGAAGGCTTGTTAAGACGGTTGGTATTTCTGATCTTGTTGATTGTTTGTCTTGCTTGTATTCTACTCTTTCCTATTATCTTGTGTATTGTCTTTTTGGTTATTTATTTCTTCAATCATGTCTGTTTATTCAGATAACCAATCAATCATGTCTTATGACAACCAATCAAACTATTCCAATATGTCTATTGGAGATCAATCGGTTTATTCCAAACAATCTTATCAATCCTTGGCCTCCCATTGGTCTAAACAATCATTTCAATCGTCAGTTTATTCTGATAATCAATCTCAGTTTTCTGAAAATCAATCTATTATGTCTTCTAATTTTGAAGATCAATTTATCAATCAACAACCTTTTAGGTTTCCTGATAATAGCCTTGAGATGGCCAGATCCGTCTTCAAGAAAAACTTGCAGCTTCTTAAGAAGTCTAAGAAAGCGCAAGAGGATAGTTTTTAAAAGGCTATCCGTTCTGCTATTCAATCTTCTCATAAAGAGATTCAAAAAGCCAAAAAAGACTCTAAGACTAATAAGTCATTAGTCGATAAAACCAGATCTCATCGATCTGATAAGAGTCTCAATCAAACCAAGACTAAAGATCCTTTAGTCGTCAAAACTATCTCTGGATCCCAAGGATCTGAGTTACCAAATCCCTCTGAAGTTCAAGATTGGACTGCCAGAATTATCTCTCGTCTGCATAAGATGAAGAAAGCCAAAGCTTCTAAGACTAAGAAGAAACTTTTAGTCTCTGAAGATAAGTCTGGATCTATACCTAGATCTAGATCTAAATCTCTTCACATGAGTGAAAAGATTCAATCTGTCAATCCTCAACCTAAGTTAGGTAGTGAAACCACTAGGATTAATTCTGATAGTCTAGTTAAGGCTAGCCAGTTAAAATCCTTTAGTTTACCTACTGATACTTGGCAATCTGAAGAACATATAGAAGAAACCCTAGAACTAGTTTTAGTTCCCCAGGAACCTTCTGTAGTAGAAACTCCAATAGAAACCTTAATAGGTTCTCAATAGTTATCTTTAGTTTCTTCAACCAATATTCAATCTGGCAATAACCCTAAGGATGTTCCGATAGAAATACCTAGTGCCATTCAAATAGCATTGCCTCCCTCTCCAACCCAGGATGATAGGTTATGTATCAATTGTTGTGATCCTATCCTGATTAGGATAGAATCCAATTTTCAAAACATTAGCATGCTAGGTCAACCTTGGATAGGTTATCTTTGGTCAGACACTAGTCAACAACCGCTTATCAATCTTAGGCTTGATCCTCTAGATCCTCTTTCGGTGGAAATAGAAGCCAACCTTAAGTTTGATAACAAACCCAATCAATTAGGTTTAAACTGTGCTAGAAAGCCCAGACCCAAACCTAAAGGCAAATACAATTACTACCCTCCTAGGCCCAAACCTCAGTATAGGAAGAAAGGTATTTCTGACCTTGAGGCCCAGTCCATTAAGGAGAATAATAATCAATCCAAATCCAGTAGTATCTGTCTCGATTGTGGTAAGTCTAACCATAGGACTAGATACTGTTGGCAAGCCAAGAAAAACCTCAAACTGTCTGTGATTAAGATTAATAATCTTATTCTTGAAAATCTTTAGGAAAAGGAATGTTTTTCTGAAAACCCTAATTTTCAACACAGTCAAAATGTTTTTAGCCAATTTAGCCAAAATTAAGATTCTGATGAATCATTCAATCAAATCAATTTTCTAGAGCAAGATTCTGATAATACCAATTAAATTGATATTCAAAATCTTTGTTCTGAAGTCAAAACTTTAAAATCTGAATTAGAGGTTTTAAAGCATTCATCCAATCTGCAGAATGATCATAGTTCTTCTGAAATTATTAACAATGTTAATAAGATTCAAAAGTTCTATATCAATATCAAGATAATCATAAGTGATTTTATTCTTGAAACACCGGCTCTTTTTGATACTGGTGCTGATTCAAATTGTATTTTGGAAGGGTTAATTCCTACCAAGTACTTTGAGAAAACCTCAGAACAGCTCAGTACAGCCAGTGGCTCCAAGCTTAAGATTATTTATAAATTATCTTCTGCTTCAATTGTCAATCAAACCCTTAGGATTGATACGTCTTTCTTATTGGTTAAAGATTTAAAGAGTAAAGTAATCCTTGGTACTCCGTTTATCAGGATGCTTTTCCCTTTTCAAACTACTGATGATGGTATTATTACTCAGCATCTGGGTAAGCCAATTGTTTTCAAATTTTTGAGAAAACCCATCACCAGAATAATCAATCCAATCTCTTTCAAAAAGAATCAAATAGATTTTCTTAAAGAAGAAATTTCTTTTAAATCTATTGATTATCAATTACAACAATCTGATGTTCATGAAAAGATTAATAATCTTTTGAACCAGATTCAAAATTCAATTTGTTCCGATTTACCTAATGCTTTTTGGGAAAGGAAACAACACGTTGTTGATCTTCCTTATGAAAAGGATTTTTCTGAAAAAGAAATCCCCACAAAAGCTAGGCCAATCCAAATGAATCAGGAACTCCTTCAATTTTGCCAATCTGAGATCACAGATTTACTGAATAAAGGTCTTATTCGTCAATCCAAAAGCCCTTGGTCTTGTTATGCCTTCTATGTCAATAAGCAAGCTGAGATAGAAAGAGGAACACCTAGGTTAGTGATCAATTACAAACCGCTTAATCAAGCCCTTAGCTGGATTAGGTACCCAATCCCAAACAAGAAAGATTTCCTTAATAGGTTATATAAGGCTAGGATCTTTTCAAAGTTTGATATGAAATCTGGATTCTGGCAAATCCAGGTCAATCCCAAGGATAGGTATAAGACTGCTTTTACCGTTCCTTTTGGCCAATATGAATGGAATGTCATGCCATTCGGCCTCAAAAATGCTCCTTCAGAATTCCAAAGAATTATGAATGACATTTTCAATCCGTACTCTAAGTTCATTATTGTCTATATAGATGATGTCTTAGTGTATTCTCAATCTATAGATCAGCATTTCAAGCATCTTGACATTTTCATTAACATTGTTAAGAAAAATGGTCTTGCTGTTTCTAAAGCCAAAGTCAATCTTTTTCAGACTAAGATCAGATTTCTTGGTCACAATATTCATTTAGGGACAACTGTTCCTATCAATCGTAACCGCTTTGCTGACAATTTTCCTAACCAGTTAATTGACAAAACTCAATTACAAAGATTTCTAGGATGTCTTAACTACGTCTCAGACTTCTTTCCTCAATTATCCAATCTGATCAAACCACTCCATGATCGTCTCAAAAAGGATCCACCTCCTTGGACTGATGTTCATACCAATGTGGTCAAACAGGTCAAATCTCAGGTTAAAGATCTCCCATGTCTTTACCTTCCCAATCCTCAATTTTTCAAAATTGTTGAAACAAATGCCTCAGACATTGGGTATGGTGGCATTCTCAAACAGAAAACTTCTTCTGGTAATGAGCAAGTAATTGCCTTTACTTCCAAGCATTGGAATTCTGCCCAGCATAATTACTCCACTGTCAAAAAAGAAGTTTTATCAATTGTTTTATCAATTTCAAAATTTCAATCTGATTTGTTAAATCAAAAATTTTTGGTGCGTGTAGATTGTAAATCTGCAAAAGAGATTTTACAAAAGGATGTTAAAAATCTTGCATCAAAACAAATTTTTGCCCGTTGGCAAGCAATCTTATCAATCTTTGATTTTGACATTGAATACCTAAAAGGCAGCCATAATAGTCTCCCTGACTACCTTACCTGGGAATATTTGCAGGGAATTGACTCCAGCCCAACGTGTTCAATGGTCACCAGATCTTCTTCCTCTCGGGGAAGAAGTAAGGACAAAGGTAAGTTAATTATTGCCTCAACAGGTACAACAGGGCATTTGGCCCACAATCAATCGGAGTCATCAACTCCAAACCAATCTGGATCATCAACCCATAGCCAATCAGGGCATTCGGCCCAACCTGGGTCATCAACCCTTTACTAACCTGGATCTTCGAACCAACACCAATTAGGGTCTTCGACCCAAGCCCAATTAATCGGGTCATCCACCTGAACCCAACCTTCCAAAGGTACAGCCAATCAAAAGAAAGAAGATTACTTCTTTCCAATCCAAACCCTTCAGGCCTTTCAACAACAAGGACTGACCAAATTACCAATCACTACTTGGGTCAAAACCGTCCAAGATAGCCCAAACCAAGATCTGGATCTTGCTATCCAAAGCCAAAAAATGGAGATTGTTCAGGTTAACCCCAAACCAATTACCAAATCTCCCAAAAGCCAATACATTGCTAAACCAAATTACTGGCCCACAGTAGGTTTAGAACCTGAATGGTTAGATAGGGATATTAACAAAATCCCTTCAAAAATCTTTCCCTCGGGATTCAATTTTGCTCCAATCGCTTTAAACAAAACCAAATCATTCTATGAACTTATCCTCATAGACACTGAATCTGTTAAAATTAAACATTTTAAGGATTCGCAAAATAATTCAATCATAACCCATTCAACTTTGCAGATTTTGAATGTGTTAACTCCATCAGCTTGGGGGCAGAATCCTTCCAAGTGCAAGAAATTCTCAAGAAGCTTTGACCCAATGGGTTATTCTTACTGGGATTATGTCAAGGCCTGGGAACTGACAATCTTAGGTCTACAAAACAAATTCTTCAAACATTCGTGGCTCATTTATTTTAAAAATGGAGCGAGGTATCAATTTCCAAACTGGTTCCTTCATTGGTGGCAGTTCTTTGGACCAATCCCATAAATCTTTCCTCCAGAGGTTGAAGAAGGTTTCCAATTATTTAAAGCCAAGTATGATCAATCAAAGGACAATCTGCCTATAGATTTAAATTTCTTTATAAATTTCTCATTATCTTGGGTATTTACTTGGCAATTTATAATTCTTAAATCTGTTGTCCCAAATGCTCTTCCATGGCTCCAACAACAGGCCCATGTCAAATGGTGGTCCGAATTTGATGGATCCAGAGCATCAAAAGAAGGTGTAAAGAACTGGTTTAGGAAGAACCCTAAAATACTTAAGTTTGCAGAACCAACAGTCTGCCATCTTCAAAACAAAAAATCTCAAATCTCAGCTGCTCTCATGGGTTCATCATCAGAACAAGACATGCTGACCAATCTGGAGAATATTCTCCAACTCTTAAAGCAATCTCATGAAAAGGATCCAGGCATGCCTTCATCCTCAAAGCATAAGCAGGTTCTTCAACCAGCTTCTCTTCAACCTGACTCTGAAGGATCAGGAACTGAAGACCAATTTTATCAGAATGAAGATGACTGTTTCGGCATCTTTCCATCTGATTTCCAACAAGCCAATTCAGACGACGAGTTCCTACCGTCTCCAAAAAAGACTTAGTAACTGGTCCAATATTTCAATCTTTGTCTTTTGCAGGTACAGGAAAAGATTCTCCTCTGCTAAAGTCTTCCGCAAACGCCGCTAACAGACTGTCCGGCACTCAATTGGTCTTTTGACCACCAATCAGTGGATTTTACTATTTGGCACTATTTGTAACTTAATCTGTATCAAATAGTTTGTAATAGTTTAGGTTTTTTACCGGAACTATTCCGAATAGTTTAAATTCTCAATCTTTATAACGGGTGTTTTAGATCAGTGTAAGACACACCTTGGCGGGGTGAGACACTTAGCTTCTCCGCTTCAAAGTTTAGAGAGAGTTTAGAGAGAGGTTCTCCTCTTCGCTCCTCCCTCAGCTATGTTATTATTTTCTGTAATTTAATTTTGAATAAATAAAAGCATGTCCGATTCTGCTTTTAATTTCTGTTGTTAACCGCCTTCATGGCAGGTGCTTTGTTTTGATATGCATTTAGCATTTCATGTTTTAATTTCTGTTTTCATCTTTTCTTTTTGTTCTTTAAGTTCATACTTCTGGGTTAAGTCCCAGTGTTTTAATGTTATGTTGAGTCTGTCTCGGCCCTACTTTCCATTTCTTTAAGATCTGCTCCTAGTTCTGCTTCCGACCCCCTATATATATATACGCATCATAGCAATGTCAAGGATCAGAGTATTTCGTACGCAAGCGAGTTCCAGAATACACAAGTACATACTCAAAATAAAATACATCAGTCATATGAAAACCCTAAAACCTAGAGTTGACTCATATCCGTGATGCATCCTGGCAGCTCCTATCAAAGGACTTAGGCCCAAAAGTCATACTGTACAATATACTAACTAGAGTCTAACCAACTAACTCTATCTAACTATGTTGGCCCATAAGTAAACCTGATACGCTTGCTGTAACGACCCGTTTCCGGACCGCTACAGAGCTAAACTAAACCTGTATGCGATGCGTTTTAAAATGGTATTCTTGTGCCCTTTAGAAAAATGCAGTACTTTTTTTTTTAATATATCAATAATTCCCGCAAGCGCACATCAGAGTAATTACAGCTTTTTGAAACATGGTGCAACTAAGACACAAGACTTAAATACTGATAAAACATACATGCATAAATACATAAGTCATATACACAGTATGTGCAAAATAACAGAGTAGAAAATGTGCAAAGAAATACACCTATGGTATGATGACTCTCAAGAGAGCAATCATACCCTGGGGGTACTCCCGGCAGACACCCACGCAGGGGGCTGCTCCAAAAGTGAAACCACCAGTCTACCCTGTAATAACAAAACATCACCCTACCTAACCGGGTCACAACCATCATACACAAAAGACATACTACCCATCCCAAGAAAACATATAATACACATAGTCAATCACGACAAATAAAGGTCGCCGTCCGATCCTCGAAGAGGTCCTCCTCACCATCTATCGCTATCGAAGTTCCTCGCGCTCGCCATCGCTGGGTAACCATCATGGATTGAAGGCACCACGGGAAAGGGTCAACTTCTCAACAAATCAAGATAATCAAGGCATAAAGAAATAAGCAAACAACAATGTATATCATTCACAAAACGTGACTCAACCCTCTCACTCTAGACTCGACTCAACTCGCTACTCATTTTCTCTCGACTCGACAATTATTCCGGAAAGCAGACGCAGATCCATCAACTGACATACCAGCCGTAGCCTTGGGATCTTTCGCTTCCCCTAGGTAAGCGACCCGGTCCCTCCGCTGCGACGCCTAGTCAACCTCCCGTAAACAAAAGGGGACCTAGCACCCTCGATTATCCGTCACGGCTCAAAACGCCACGACGACTCGCCTAGCTCTCTCACTCGATGAACATTTCGCCGCTTATGATAGTCAAAGAGTGACGATAAAATTACTTGACCGCATATCAAATAAAGACAAAGATGCTTAACATGAAGAAAACGCACTGACATTTTAAGCAATAAAAACACCCTGCATGAAGAAACGCAATTCAACAAAGAACACGCACTTAAGTGGCATATATTCATTCTCATATCAAATAATGCATAACTCACTCATATCACAACATTACATGCTTGACACGCAAATCAAGGAATCCATCCCTCTGCAACTCGATGGAGTTAACAGATAGGTACACAAATGTGGGGGGTTGGGTTCAGGAGACCAACCACAAAGTTTTCACCCACGAATGAC
Organism: Calophaca sinica; assembly: GCA_037113605.1. Taxonomy (NCBI): domain Eukaryota; kingdom Viridiplantae; phylum Streptophyta; class Magnoliopsida; order Fabales; family Fabaceae; genus Calophaca; species Calophaca sinica. The sequence continues at coordinate 43,833,133 of CM073734.1, forward strand.
TCGGAATATGTTCAACCGCACGACAACAATAAACGAAGGGGTTTGAAGACCCTAACTTCGAACTCGTAGAGTTCTCAGACTTCTTCGTATTTAAATAAAGCAATTTAAATAACAAAACAATAGCTTAAGCATATCCAAAGTTGTCCTTACACAGGGACATAAAAATGAATCCTAAATGTCTAGAAGTGCCCTTACCGCTTGTCACTGCTAACACTGCTCCTACGTCCTCGGGTCCGCTTCCACGTACACCTCGACTTCCGTGCCGCACGATCTCGGAAACTTTGATTCCTATTACGTGTACAACTTAGTACAAACTAGAAATCCTAATAACACTTATTCCTCACTTATCCCTTACTTAACCCAACACTCAAGAATCCAAGAATGCTATTTTTTTTGAAAGAAAATAACATTTAAAAAAAATAAAGGTTTCTTGCATAACAAGTAACTCAAGGTAACTCTTTTAACTAGTTTGAAAACTTTCACATAAACACACATTTACACAACTAAGGCATAACTAATGTTTTTCATTAAAAACTCTCTAGGCCTCTCGGCCTCTAGCTTGTTCTTCTTAAAAAATTTTATAAAAAGCTTCTTTCATACATGTAAGCATTCTAAGTACTAAATCAAGCTCAAATACAATTTCAAGCCTTATTTCAAGTAACACATACTAAGCACAATTTAATCAAAACCAAGTTTATGTTTCTTAAAAATGTTTTTCATCATGCTTCAACAATTAAAATAAGACCATAAACAATCATGCTAGAATTTAAAGCATTAAAAAAAATCAATTCCCTACATGCCTTTTTTAGTCCCTCTAAACTCAATTTTGTACCAAAACTTATCTAACACTAAACTAATTATGCAATTTAATCCCAAATAGTCCTAAGATCATATTAAACACATTATCACATACTTAACACATATTTAGACAATTAAATAACATGTTTCTTAAGACTCAAGAATAGAAAAAAATTGCAAACTAACATGTTACTCCTAATTAAATTAACTACACATGCAATTAGCATCTAATCAATTCCTACAACACATATAAATCATTAATTACATGATTTAAGCAAGATTACACAATTTCCCTCTTGCTCATGCCTAGGGTTTTTCGATCAAAGCTCAAGGGAAGAGTTCTATGATGCTTCAACCATGAATCAACAACAACCAACAACAAACAAGCAACATATTAAGACATAAAACAAGCAAAGACCAAAACACTAAAAATGGGGGAGGGTGGCGCTAATTTACTGCAGAAAAACAGAGGGGGAAGAGTTGTTTTTAAGCTCATACAAATGGTTAGAAAGATAGGTAGTAGGATGAAGAAGAAAACCTAGCAATTAATCAAAGTTTGGAAGCAAAGAAACTAGCTAAAATGGGAGGGGAAAAGCCACGACAGCAGCAGCAAGAAGGGGGAGAGAAATCTGATTTCTTTACCTCAAATGATGATCAAGAGGATGATCTAGGTAGAGGAGATGGTATGGAACAATATTGATGAAGGAACCTTGCTCAAAGGATCAAAGGAATGGATGGAATCATCAATGGAAGTGGTGGAAACTTGGAGAAGAAAAGAAAAGATGGAGAAGAGGGTTTGGGAGGAAGGTGGCGTGAATGAGGGCTGGAATGGGCTGCACAAGCCTTCACCTCCTTGCTTTTATAATAATAAAATAGGCATAGTTAGTAGAAGTTGTTGAAATAAAGATTTTCATTTTAAAAAAAAAACACACAACCAAAGACACCTAGCAATAATATTAGATGTTAAATATATCATCTAATCTTATCCACCTAATCTCACATCTCTCATGGTCACCCACTAATTCTAGAGTCTAGGGGTTGTTTAAAACACGGCGACGAGAAACCGCGTTACCCATAAACTCGCGAAAATTAATTTAACGAGAAATTAATTCATCGCGTGAAAATATTTAATTATAAATAATAAAAAATCATGACAAATATTCAAAAATGGTCTCAATAAGTTACGATTCGATTTTCATCGAAATCGGAGTTCATTTATAATTTTATCTGCGGTGAAACCGCCCGGCGATTCGAAACGCGTCAAAACTTCGTTAGAATTTTTCGATGATTTTCAAACCGTGAATTAATATGAAATATTAATTCTCAAATTTAATTTGATCTTGATTTAATTCATACACTTCCTCAAAGAACAAGAAACTGCTTTATTATAGCGTAAATGCGACAAAATATAATAGATAACGCTAATTAACGCATAAAAAAAATACGCGTGTTACACTTGCAAGGGGGAAACCCCGCACGGAAGGTCATCGACTGCGAGCTAGCCGGCCCCGATGCCTCTGAAGGATCCTCCTCCTCCTCCTTGTCCTCACTGTCAATCATTACTCTATCTCTCGCTGTCCACTCCCTAATGGTCCTACACCCATTGATTGTGTCTCTGGCAGTAGGGATGGGAGGCAAGGGATAAGAGCAGTGAGGGCAGTGAATGCAAAATGAGGGAGGACTACCCTCAGGTGCAGCAAGTGTCATCAACGAAGCTGTCTGTATAGCAGAAGTAGTAGCAGTGACGATGGGTGGAGTGTCAGGAACTCCAGTCGAAGGTGGATATGCACTCGAACTCGGCATCATGGACGGATGTGAAGGGTCCATATACGGAAATATCCCAACAGGTACAGAAGTAAAAGGTACAAAAGGTAGACTAGGTGGAACATAAAACTGAACTCTCTTATTGCTGAAACGTACAGCCGTAGAGAATTCTCCATCCTCGTCGGTCTCGATCACCATTCCTTAATGAGACAATCTTCCAGAAACCGGATCAACAAACCACGCTGATGGTTCCTTCCCCTGAGGGAATTCATATGTCGTCACCCCCAGAAACCTCATGGGGATCGGCATCATCTAAGTAGCGAATCTAGAGTAAAGTCGTGAAACAAAATAAACGCAAGGGTAAATTCTTTTTCCACGAGTTTATCGTAGGCTATATCGCATGCAAGCACTATACATATATAATATAACAACACACTTTTATATTCATATACATAACTAATAAACCGCACGCATTATCATGGTATATCAATTATTGCATGTGAGCAAACAAATCAACCAACAGATCAACAATCAAGCCACCATAATATTCGATTCATCAAACAATTTATCACATATCATAAATGTCATTAGCCATGCATGCCAATGCAGTATGACAAGTTGTGTATACACCTGCAGCCTTAATAGGTCAGCAGTATGACGAGGAATTTTTCCAACGTCCGAACAATATAGCCACAAATTAGGCTTGCCTCAAGTTAGGCTTGCCACACATTAGGCAATGCAGTGTCAACTCGTCTTTTGAAGTCTTTAGGACAAATCAAAGGCTTCGAGTGATATGACAACTCGTCTTTTGAAGTCTTTAAGACAAATCAAACGCTTTGAGTGTCTATGCTCAATGGTCAGTACACATCCAAACAAATTCTTCAATATGGCATGCTCACTGTAGGGAGCGCCCGAGTAATGTTTTAACTAATCAATAATATTTTTCATATTCTAAATCAATACCAAGTTCCAATTGAATCCAACATGATTCAAGGAAAACAATACAATTCATAATGCCATGCAGGGCTAAGAACATGCCACAGCATTTCAGACAGCATATAACAATTTCTCATGCTACAACATGCTACAGCATTTTAAAGCAGCATACAGTAGTACTACAAGTACTATCACGCAATAAGTCAAACAATCAAGCCACACACAAGGCACAAAGCCCAAACTCATTATGTAAGAATTTCACTTACCTTGAACAAGTTCAGATAAGGAATTTCCAATGCGTCACCGAAACATACTTCGCTTGAACCTTAACAATATAAACTTAACCAAATTAGAACCAAAAACCCAAGTCCTAAGACTCTAGGGCAGCCACGGTTTTAAGTCCTAAAAGGCCTAAAATCTTGCTAATTTAACCCTATTTGGATCACACCTAATCATATACTATGTCACAAGTTTAAGTCAAGTAAGTTTTGAAACTTTCATTAACTCTACATACTTAGAAAAGGCTTAAATCAAATTTTACCAATTGGAATAGTATTTTTACCAAATGAATAGTAGTTTGTCAACTTTGAACTACATTTAAAACCATAAAACATGCTATGAAAATTATAGAAATAAGTTAGTTACAAATTCAAGACAATCTTTGAAACATAAACTAAATCTTTTCCAAAAATCAAACTTCTTTGAATTGATTTTCTAAATCAAATTCTTGATCAACTTTTACACTATTTTAAGGACACAAAACAACTTAAAACAATGCTTAAAAGTATCATAAGGGCCATGGTTTTGGTGCCCAAAAACCAACCCAAAGTTTTCAACTTTTCATTTCCAAAACAAATCATTTAACCACACTTAAATCCTTGAACCTTAAACCAACTTCCTCAACACTTGAAACTCTTTAAAAACAATTTAACACATCCCCCAAAACCATATTAGAGCCACGGTTTCATCCCCCTATTTCCAAGCAATCTATTTTTCCAAAAACCTTGTAAACATACATATATGATTAGTATCCAAACATACAACTAATAAACCTTCAAGACTAACTCCAAATCAACAAAAACAAGTCACGAACAAGGCTTAGAACAGCCCCAAAGTTTCGGCCAGCAAAGGGGTCAGGGTTTTCCAAACTTAAAACACCAAGAACAAAGCTAACCATCGAAGAAAACAAAGGGCTTTATGGCTAATCATGCAAATCTAGCCAAAACAAACACTTCAACTCAAAAACAACTCTTAAATCCTTCAAAACCCATATTATGGAACTCAAAATAGATAAGGGAAGGATTATAGATATTACGAACAGATTAGATGATGATTGAACAAGGATTGAGAAGAAAGGAAGCAAAGGTGCAAACTTTATCACAAAAATTTCCCAAAATCCAAGCTTTCTCTTTCTAGAAATTTTCTCAAGTTTTCATCTCCAATGGAGGAATGAAGGGCTGGATGTTATTAAGGGAGAGGGCCACGAAATCAGCTAGGACATGGAAGGAAGAAATTTTGTTCATTTAGTTTAAAACTAACCAATTTGGTCCTAAACTAACTAAGTTAACTAACTACCTTTTACTTAATCACTAATCACCACTTAACACTTGTAAAAGAACTTTCTAAAAGCAAGTTCAGCTCCCCTAGTGGCTGGGTGAACCGCCCCTCAGCCCTAAATATCAAGATATTATCATTTTGTCGCGTTCTCGCTTAACCGGGTGCACGACATTTCGCGTTTATTATGGTTTTTGTACCAAAACTCCAAAATAAAACTAATAAATTACTATATAATCAAAAATTATTAATCACTCAAAATATCCACAAAAGTATCATAAATTTTACTAAGAATGTCATTTTCTCGATTTATGAGCTCAACGTCTCCGTTAGGCAGTTTCTAGGCATAGAAAATACCCTATATATTTTCTGACGCCCAAAAATTCCCAAAAAATTCGAATAAATCATAAATATTAGAAAATACTTAGATCTCAAATTTTATAAAATTTGGATCATATTTGGGCAGGTTTCAATCAAAAACTCGCCATACAGCTCAAATTCAGCGTTTTACGGTAGAATTCAATCTTTAAAATGAAAACCCTAGATTAGTAATAATTACTAATCCCCTATTATTCTTATTGAATAGAATAAATATCAACAATAGATTATCAACATAATTTTATTAACGAAAAAGTCGTGTTAAAAACGATAGAAAAACAGATAATTGCAAAATAGTTAAACACTGAAAATTAGGGTGTTACACATACCCCAAAATTAACAACAACTTTCAAAATTTGTTTTAACACCACTCACACATGAAACATGATTTTCGAGACAAAACAATAATAAAAATCTTTTTCCAACATCAATTCCCTCAACAACAACAAATATAATAAAAGATCTTTAGAGAAAACTTTTGCTAATAAATCATCTTCAACCAGATCATTAACAACACAACAAAAATTAAAAGCAAAATAATTAAAATACTCACCTAGAGCTCCTCCTACAACTCGCGGTCTATAAGAGGTCATTAAAAAAGAAGAACTCTCACACATATCAACCACAAAATCACAAACAATAGTACTCATAGATACAAAGGATATAAAGGACAACCCTCACCCAACATATTCTCAAAGCTTACTGCATAATTAGGGAAATGGAAGGAAATGCGACTCTCAAAACTCTCTAATCACCACACGATTTGGCGAGGAGAAGAATGGAAGAAAAAATGGGTTCTTTGGAACTGAATTTGTTCGTGGCGCACAAGGAGGGGAAGAAAGGTAAGGAATCTAGGTTTTTTTTTTGTTTTTCACTCCACTCACACTAAACCACAGCAACACAACTATTCCCCCTTTTATCATTTTGAATGTGGCCGACCAAGTATGAAAAGAATGACCCAATATTCTCTCACTCTTTTTTTTTAACTTTAGTGGCCGATCAGATCCAAAAGAAGGAAATAAGGATAAGCTTTGGTAAAATTTTAGGTACTATCCAATACTAGCTAGACAACTCGTCATGCACTAAACTACTACCAGCAATTATCATTAACCTCTAGATTTTGTTTAACTGAGTCAAATGGGTTTCGAGTAAATTAAATTATCATAAGACATTTAATTAACATGCTAAGATAATAGCGTATAATATTTTCGTTGGAAAATATTAATACGTTAAAAATAATTAAACAATTACACAATAAACCACATATAATCACAGTAGTACAGGAATACGCTACTGCAAAACAAAATGTCAGTGACAAACATGTTACACTTTGAAAATCATGAAATAATTTTGATTTTCAAATATAGTACATATCAAAGTACTTCAAACATCAATCAATGGACTTTATGAAAGAAAGGAGATCCATATAAACTCCTCAGTGCAGTTGCTTTACCTAAAAAAAAAAGAATATACAATAAAATGCTCGCTAGGCTGAAAACCTGAAAGGGCGGTCTAGGCGGAAGTTAGAGCGACCTGCTAGGTTGAAAACTCGCAAAGAGCGGCCTAGGCAGAAGTTAAGGTCAAATTCACAAACATGTCAACCCGGATTGTACTTCTTGGACCTAAACATAAACCAAGAAGCTAGGGGACAAAAGATGTGCCCATCATCTACAAGCTTCGCATTCAAGATTTCATTCCAGTTGCAAAACTACGCAAGGTGACCTGTCTCCCAACATAGATCCTTTCTCACATGGCTGGACGAAGGCCAAAGGAACACTGAAAAGTCGCTATGGATCAAAGTTGTCAATTTGATCCTTCCAAAGGCATCCAAAGCATGAAGGTGAAAATTTGAAGATCCACAAAATGATTTGTCAAGGGGCAACTCACAAACCTGGTGCATTGCAAAGTCAACCATTTGGATAAGCAAGCCAACACCCACGGGTCTAGGGGCAGAGTCCTCAAAGAAATTCAGGGAAATCAAAAGATAGTCTTTCAAAGCAAAAGAATACTCATGCATAGCATACCCTTCATTGCATCTTGCATGATCATCAATACTTTTGGGTCTACAACCCACCTTCAAAATCATTTCTCTAAAAACAAAACAACATTCATGCATAGCATATTCACTCATTGCATCTGGCATGATAATCAATACTTTTGGTTCCACGACCCGCCTTAAAAAAAACAATTTCATTTCATGCAGGGCATACCATTCATTGCATCCTGCATAACCATCAAAGTTTTTGGGTCCATTGACCCACCCTCTCAAATATTACATACAGTTGGTCTGTTGTTACTCAGTAAGAACTAGTACTCAACCTACCCAATCTATTAGCATGAGTTAGGAACCTGTCCTATACCTTGCTAGGAATCTGACCCAAGCCTTTAGTCGGGAACCTGACCCGCATCTCGAATCTTCCTCAATTATGGAAATCGATCCACACCTTTTAACAAGAGTTAGGAATCTGACCTATACCTTATCAAAAATCTAACCTGAGCTGTTTCGAGTGACGGAGAAGCTCGTACACTGGACGTTCACCTGCAATAGGAAAACCAGTCCATACTTTAGCAAGAGTTAGGATTCTGACCTACATCTTGTCGGGAATCTGACCCGTACCCATATTGAGTGACAGAAAAGCTCATATATCGGACCTTCCTTAAATAGGGTAGCCAATCCGTACCTTTTAGTAAGAGTTAAGAACCTGACTTACCCTTGTTGGGAATCTGACCCAAACTTGTGTCGAGCAATGAAGAAACTCGCACCCCAAACTTTCCCCAAATAGGGAAGTTAATCCATTTTGTAAGAATTAGGAACCAGACCTATGCCTTACCGAGAATTCACTAAGAATCGAACCTAGAATCTCTCACCAATTTTGTAAGAGTTAGGAACTAAACCTATGTCTTATCGGGAATTCACTAGGAATTAGACCTAGAATCCCAAAGAAAAGTCAGGAGCCAATCTCGCATCCTCAAACAATTTCGTTCTGAACAAAATTAGAGTCATTTATCCTTAATTACCTTTTACAACAAAGGCACGAAGACCTTCGAGTGAAATGTAATTAAGGAGGGGCAGCTGTAGTACCCTAATTTTGTCCGGCCCTTTTTACTTTATTTTTTATTTTATTTTATTATTTATTTTAACTTTTTTAATTTTGTAATAAAAAATAAGAATAATATTTTTGGTTTCATAATAAAAAGAAGGAAAAAAAAGAAAAAAAAGAAAAAAGGAAAAAGAAAAGAAAGGGATTATGAATAGTAGTTTTGGGGGTGCTAATAGCAGCCCAGCCCAGATTGTTTCCTTCATTTGCTGCGCACACCCCTTCTTTTTCTTATTACAGCCGCGCTGCTTCATGCACCCCTCCTTCCATTCGCACACCGCTATCCCACCAAACACTCTCTCACGCAGCCCGACCCATTTTTAACCTAAAACTAAAAACCCTAAAATCTCATTTTCCCCTCACTCCCTCCAGTGGCCGCGGCGCCCCTCTTCCTCTCTCCCGCATTCTTCTTTCTTTCTCTTTCATTCTTCATCTCCTCTCCATAACTCAACCCTAAACCTAATCAATCCTCTCCACCACTCTCTCTCACTCTCGTTCTTCCCCTCCTCCTCACCCTAACCCTAGTTTTACAGCTGCGGTGCCCCCTTCCCACGTTCCTTCCTCCTTCCATCACCTTATCAAGACCAACCTTAACCCTAGGACCTCCATTTAAACTCCATATAAGGGCTATGAAAGAAAGGATATTTCAATCTCAAAAAGTATTTAAGGGTTTATGAAAACAAGGATCTTTAGTGCCAAGATGCACTTGGATGGTTGCTAATGCAATTGTCTTGTTTTGCTTTTGCATTTTTATTCTTTTTTTCTTTTACAAGTGTCTTGATATGTTGCATCTGATATTTGCTTGCTTGCTTTGCTTGTTTTTTAATAGACAAAATCTAATGGACTGTTGTGCTAGCCTTCAATATATGGGTGATCCTTGTTTAGGGTATTTGAAAAAAAATAAAAATTTTAGGCTCAAAAGGGGTAGCAAGGGATAAATATTTTTTATTTTTTTGGATAGAGAAAAACGGCCAAACTTCATCTCAAAATCTCATTGCTCAAATTTTCACAAAAATTAATTTTTGATAATTGCGCATTTGCTTTACCATTATTCTATGAGCTGAATTGAAAAAATTCAAATTGCAGTTTTATTGATGAACTGAAAAGATGAGAACATAATGAGCCCTTTACAAGATATGCCCTCGGGCTTGGAGCAAAAGCATAAAAAGTAAACAGAGTTATCTTTCTTGAAGTCCAACCACTTGGCGTTGATCAGATCTTGCACTTTGTATTTCAAAGCCTCAACAATTCTCAATTGAATGACCCGCTGCCCCAACTTGGCATATTGTGATGTGCAGCGTCTGTTTCTTCTTCCATCTCTTGACCTATACTGCGCAATGGCTGTTGAGCTTCGAGGTTGCCAATCCTTCCGCTTGTTATCCCGGCTTCCACTCTTTCACCGACAACAACTAGATCTGAAAAGCTTAAAGAGACGTTTTTCATCATCAGATCAGAGAAGGGTTGTTGAAGTGTGTCAATGAACATGGTAACCATCTCTTTCTCAGAGAGCGGAGGTTCCACTTGGGCTGGAATCCTTCTCAATCTTTGGGCATATTCTTTGAAGCTTTCATTGCCCCCTTTTACCATGGTTTGCAATTGGGAGCGGCCAGGAGCCATGTCCATATTGTACTTATACTGTTTGGTGAAAGCTTTAGCCAAATCATTCCAGGAGTTGATTTTGCCCTGCTCTAACTGCATATACCAGCGTAGGGATGCCCCAGTAAGACTCTCTTGGAAGATGTGGATTAGGAGCTTATCATTACTGGAGCAGGAGGCCATCTTCCGGCAGTACATAATGAGGTGACTTTTTGGACAAGTTAAGCCTTCATACTTGATGAACTCAGGAACTTTGAATTTTGGAGGAATTACCACGTCCAGGACCAAACATACTTCTGAAGCTTTGAACCCAATATGATTTGCCCCTTCAATTGCTTTCAGCCTATCTTCCACAATTTGGAGCCTCTCCTGATCTAGGGGGCCTCCTGATGGGCCATATGAAGCCTCTCGATACTCATTAGTGCTGATGGAATGGTTCTTATCAGTGGTCCATTTTGGATCCAAGTTCTGCAGAAGGTCCAATATCTTGTCCATGATACCATTAATTTGGTCGAGTTCTTCTCTCATCACTTGTTGATTCTGTTCCAACAAGTCCATGAGTCTGGATTGGGCTCGAGTCCGGTAGGGATGCAGGGAAAGCTTATGTGTATCTATTTTTCTGTTGAGGAAAAAAATGAGTTATGTTTTAAAGATGTCATGATTATGCATGTCATGAATTTTTTTTTTATGTACATTTTATGCAAAATAATATAATGGATAATGGAGAAACATTTTTTATTATTTTTTTCTACAAAAATAAAATGAATGCAAGGATAATGAGGAACATCATTAAAAAAAAAGGAGAAAATGCCTTTTGTTTTTTTTTAAATTTATTATTTTTTTGAGGCAAAAAGAATGAGAAGGGAAAATATTTTTTGAAACTGTGTTTTTTTTTTGCAAAGAAGAATAACAAAAAATATTTTTTTGGAGAAAAATATCATTTATTATCTTTCACAATTTTTGAAATGTGAATGAAAAATAAATAGATGAAGGAAAAACGGGCAGAGTGTGCCCCTTGTGATGTAAGCCGGTATTTCCTAAGATCTTAGGTCGTACGACTTTTGTCACGTGAAAAATGGGATAAGGTATGCTCCTTTTGTGATATGGGTCGGTAGCTCCTTAAAAGGATCTAGGGTTTATATTAAGTGTCTTTCCATTGGGTGGATTCAAGATACTAATCTAAAAGGTCCCTAAAGCCAAGGGTCCCATTCGAAAATGTTACAACCAATAATAAGTATATTATTAAAGGATGGTTTTTTCTCAAATGAAGCCAAACTCTAGGTGAGGCTTTCATAGGAACCCACTTGCCGTACGTCCAGCAGAGCACCCACTACATAGCCTCTCCTAACTTAAGATTCACTCGGGCCCGGGTATAGGGCACCCACTCAAAGTGTGTGACAACCACCCTAAACTTTTAAATGGAGCCGCTACCAATATTTATTTTTATAGGAAACATTGGAAAACCTATTTTTTTGAAAAGAATTGAAAGAAATGGTCTTTGAACCAGATTTTGAGCCGGGAGTTATTTACACGCGGGGAAGGTATTAGCACCCCGTGATGCCCGTAAAAACGGTACCTTTAATTATTCGAAAAAAAATTGTTTGCCTTCAAAATTAATTCCCTAAAAAAAAACATTTGTTTTGTGATAACATCACATTTGTTCCGAAATAAATAGTTATTGACGTTTTTATTAAAAAGAAACCAGAACCTTGTTTAGAGGCCAGAACCCCATTTTATTATCTATAGTTCACAAAGGCCCAAAATATTATTAAAGAAACTTTACACAAAATTAAATATGACCCAGTGATCCAAAAGGACCCCCTTTTTTTTATCTATTTTATCAATTTTATCACCTAAAAAAAGGGAAGAACACATTGATATCTTTGTTTAAAAGATATGCGTGTATTTATTTTTAAATTCGATAAATTCTAAAAAACCTTATTTTGCATTTATAACCCTGATAATTATACTATATACAAAAAGGAAAAAAGAAATAATTTGCAAATCAGCCCCTAATCTGGGTTTGGCCCCATTGGGAAGGCCAAACCCTAATTCTAATTTTGCTGAGTCGTCACGTGAATCAGAGAAGAGATCACGAGCACTCTATATTCACATAATCAACCAAAAACAATACGCATGAAAATGTAAACAGCAAAGGAAGAAGAAGATTACGTCACGTTTTATTTTCTCAGTCCAGATCAAAGCCTATAGTACATGATCAGATAAAAACAAAGAGATGAAATACAAAAGAGGAGGAGGATGAAACCTGGGTTCAAATTTTCCAGAAAATCATACAGAACAATAATGGGGGAAACAAGAAAATAGAACTAAGAAAATGTGTTTATTTTTTGTTCTGGGAGGGCTCACGGGTTCATGGCCACGGCTTCTTTCTTCTGTCTCTCCCTCTCTTCGGTCGTCTCCTCTGTTTCAATGTTCTCCTTTGTTTCTACTTGGTGTTCTCTGGCTCTCATTTTTTCTTAGGGTTCGGCCTCCTGGTCTTTGCGTTCTTGAGAACCTTTTATAGCCTTGTAGAATCTGGGACACAAATAGCAATAAATCAGAGAAAAAAATAAAAAGAAAATAAAGAAACAAGATAATAAAACTGAAAAAAATGGAAAGAAACACTCCTTGATTTTTGTGTAGCAATCTGCACGCTTCTTCTCCTCCTTTTTCGTGAATCCTCATTTATCATTTGAATTTGGACTGAATCATAACAAACAAAGGGAAGATTTGATTCCGGTTTTAGAGGGATTCAGTTTGGAGATTGAGATTGAGGAAGAAAGAGGAAAGAAAATGGAAGATTGAGGAAGAAATGGGAAAGGAGGTGGGGGAGGAGGTTGCGGCGCAAATGGAGGTCCTAGGGTTAAGGTTGGTCTTGATGAGGTGATGGAAGGAGGAAGGAACGTGGGAAGGGGGCGCCGCGGCTGTAAAACTAGGGTTAGGGTGAGGAGGAGGGGAAGAACGAGAGTGAGAGAGAGTGGTGGAGAGGATTGATTAGGTTTAGGGTTGAGATATGGAGAGGAGATGAAGAATGAAAGAGAAAGAAAGAAGAATGTGGGAGAGAGGAAGAGGGGTGCCGCGGCCACTGGAGGGAGTGAGGGGAAAATGAGATTTTAGGGTTTTTAGTTTTAGGTTAAAAATGGGTTGGGCTGCGTGACAGAGTGTTTGGTGGGCTAGGGGTGTGCGAATGGAAGGAGGGGTGCATGAAGCAGCGCGGCTGTAATAAGAAAAAGAAGGGGTGTGCGCAGCAAATGAACGAAACAAGCTGGGCTGGGCTACTATTAGCACCCCCAAAACTACTATTCATAATCCCTTTCTTTTCTTTTTTCCTTTTTTCTTTTTTTTCTTCTTTTTATTATGAAACCAAAAATATTATTCTTATTTTTTATTACAAAATTAAAAAAGTTAAAATAAATAATAAAATAAAATAAAATAAAAAATAAAGTAAAAAGGGTCGGACAAAATTAGGGTACTACACCACTAATACGCCAAAGATCATACTAAATAATAATAATAATAATAATAATAATAATAATAATAATAATAATAATAATAATAATAATAACGTCTCCTGCAAATAATACGGGAATCTCATCTCTTATTTCCCGAAGGACTTAGGAGGTTCATGGTGACAAAAAAGTCAACCAATCTTTTAATCTCTGCAGCTTTCTCTTCTCCCTACTGTCCCAGCAATTCTCATTGATTCTCCATAACACTCTGATGAGCAACAGCAATTGGTATCCCTACTACAGCTTGGCTATCTGAATCCTCTAATCCATCTCTAAATTATTAGCAATATCAGAAAGAATCAATCGCCTCTTAGGTATTAGATTCCCACAAGGTCTTACAACCTAGTTAGAACCCCATAACAATTTTTGTGTGTCAGCACACATTGCTTCAATTAAGAAACAATCCAACCAAATTTTCAAGCAGAATTACTCCACTTGAGGAACAAGCAAAACACAAAAGCACAATTTCACCCCTCACAATCTGTTCTCTACAAAACCCGACACTTGACCAGCTATTGTTACCTAACTCACAGTCTGGTTAGAATCGAACCACTCTGATATCACCTGTGCAACATGACGTTCTTGGAGCGCTACTAAACTAACTATTACTCTTGTCAGTTTAAATACTTTTGTAAATGAAATATGCTGCTTGCATAGTTTTTAATTTTTTTTTCCTTCAAACTACTTTGGAAATAGCAGTCAGAGTATTACGGCATTTTCGAAAGGTGGTGAATAAATAAAACACCATGTTCAACTCATAATAACCATACAAGTAGATTTATTTAAACATACACACATGAAAATTCAAGTCTTGAAACATAATATACTTATTACAACACTGTAATTAGTATAGCAAACATCCTATAGCTGGTCGACACGCTATAACACTTACTATATCTCTAGTAAGTTACAGACAAATACCTAGACAGATAGCCAGATAGGCCTATCTTCAGCTACGCTTGTCAGCAGCCTCGAACACTTTGCAGTCTTCATCATCTGGGTCACATTCATTGATTGAAAGAACCATGAGCAAGGGTCAACTTCATACGCAAACAAATACAATAGCAATAGCATGTACAATAGTAAATCATATTATACAGCTAAAATATAATACAGAACTCAACTTCTTCAACATATTCACATAATGCAACTATATGCAAGTGCATATGATTCCGAAATTCAATATGCTATGGTCAATTATTCTATATGTACCAGAGCCGACACTTTCCCATTCGATGGTTAAATTAACGATGCCCCTGAATTCCTTTAGCCATGGGGCAATCCATCATCCCATGATATTCAGGTCGAAGTTACCACAATGCATGACAATGCATTCGACTTACTCTAATGAACATATCAACGCATATGATATTTTAAATATAGCATAATCAGATAAACATTTAATTATCCGACAACATATATCTCAACAAGATCTAAGCATACACGTAAGCACATGATATAATCAATTCAAAATCACAACAATTTCACGATCACCATGTTGGAATCAAGTGGATACAGAAACAATGACCCTAAATTGTTTTGATGATAACAAATAGTTAATAGAACAATTTATCCTCTGATGTGTTTATTAGTGTGTAGAAATCATTGTTCTTTATAAGAAATTATCTCGGAAGACTAAGTGAAAATGTGCATTTTCACTCTCAGTTTCATATATTTGAGTTTGACATTAATCCTCTAAAAATTGTTGAAGTCATCGTCTAATTGCCTCACTCTGATTTGGTCAATGCTCTATTATTGGTCAATGCTCTGGAAGACCAAGCTATAAGACACGCTCTGATTTGGTCAGCGCTCTATTGTTGGTCAACACTTTAGTAGACCAAGCTCTATTTTTGGTCAACGCAAAAACAAACTATGGTTAGACTAGATTATGGAAGCATTCGTCCATTTTTTCATGACTCTCTTATGTGAAAGGCCAACAGATTCTGTGCTGAAGAACGTGTCTCTGTTTCAAGCTCACTCTGGTGAACAAAGTATCTCAGAAACAAGCATTGTCTGTTTGACTAGTGCTCTAATTGGAAATCCGAATGAGTATTCATTTAATGCTACTTCATGTATTTAAGAGACCTCATTGATGAAATTTTTAATGTACGAGGTATCAAAGGCCAAAGGGAATGTCAACGGTTTTAATCATCAAAAAAATTGCTCTGGAAAGGTCTAACATTCAAAAAGCTCACAAGGGACAAAGATTCTGATTTTGTCTGCTATGTCAGTATGCTTTGAGAAGAGTGAAAAGTGACGTGACTTACTAAAGCCACAAAAAGGAGATCTGAAGTTTTGACCTTTGGAAAAACAAGCTGTTAGGTCACAATGACACTATTCACAACCATATTCATTCACTAAAGTAGGATTAACGAAGTGAGCAACCAATAATCATTCCAAGTATCTGAGATCACATTGAACAACGCACTTAATCTTTTATTCTTTCAGTTTTGAAAGTTATTCATTGTGCTTAAAACTTTTTATTATATATCCTCTCTGTGAGAGTTATTTGATATTGTTATGAATTAAAAAAAAAGAAGGACAAGTTTCCTTCTAGAACTAACAAAGAAGGACCTAAAAAGATTTGGGTACATAAGGACAAAATTGCATATGTTGCAGATCTGCTTAGCAACAGAATTACGACACCAGTCCTGGTACTTGGACAGTGGCTGCTCATGTCACATGATGGGAGAAAGGCGTATGTTCCAAGAACTCCAACTTAAAGAAAGTGGAACTGTAGGTTTCCAGGGAAACCCAAAAGGTAAAATCATTGGAAGTGGAAAAGTTAGTGAGAAATTCCTACCCTCTATTGATAATGTCTTATTGGTTAATGGCCTGAAGCATAACCTACTAAGTGTAAGTCAATTATGCGATAATGGTTATGGTATTGAATTTAGCGATAATGCCTGTAGGGTGTGCTAGGATAAATGTTCTAATTCTTATATTTAAAATTATTGTAGAACAGATTATTATGAAATTATATGGGGTTTGACTGAAATAGGGTTAGATGACTGCCCCTAACCCCCTTAAATTATTGTGTGACGTTTGCCCATTGTGAGTTCCATTGAGCTCTAATCGGAATATTTAATGTCGTTATCATGTTTGTTAAATATGTATGAATTAGTCTTAAAGTGGCTTGCCATTCGAGCTAGCCTCTTTCATGAGTTGTTATGAATCTAGGTTCGTTTAAAATGGGTGTTGAGTCATATGATTTTGAGTCGATTTGATGAATTCCTTACTTCCCTAATATGCATGCTAAAAACATGTCTAAAGACTTTATGTGATAAGGAATTGGGATTTTTGTGGTATGTTCTTTCTTATGTTTCTATGTTAATTGACTTGAAACTTCTATACTAGTATATTTATGTTTGATTTGATGACTTTAGTTCTTTGTAATTTGATTGGATTTGGATTGGATTGCATGTTGGAAAGCAAAGAGGGAAGCAGAAAAATTCAGCAGAACAGGCCACCACGGCCGTGCCTCCTAGCACGGCCTGGCCGTGTTGGGATCTGAGGGATGGGGCACGACCGTTGCCTCCTGGCACGCCCTAGCCATGCCTCCTTGGATAGTTTGTCTTCTCTTTTTATTTCATTGTTTTGATGATTAATGGCATGTATGTTGGAACTTTAAAGAAGGGAGTTTCCACCCTATAAGGATAACAATGTTAATTATGTTGACTTGTTATAAGAATGAGGTTTTGATGTTTGAAACTTGAATGTGTATAAAATGTTATTTCGTTTAAATTTTTATTCTTGTTATTGGTTGATAAGAATTAAGTGGAATTGCCTTATGAATTATGCATTTGATTGTTTGAATTGGCATATGTATACAGTGTTTGTCTATCTGGGTGACGATTCGACAGTAGGCCCGTCAGTTTTGAGTCCTTGTAAGCGTTTACTGATGGGGACCTTCTTGGATGATTAGCCCCAATGGGTATTAAGCTTTGCAATTGCGTTAGGCCAAGGAAGTACATCAGAGTAACTCATTTTGCATGATGTAGCATTGGTAAGAATGCTTACATAGAGGAACCCATTACGTATAACATTGTATTGTTAACAATGCAAATTGAGGAATTTATGTGAATTGTGCATTTTGAATTATGCATGAAACTTGAGGATTTACTTAGAATTACGTTACCTTATGAATGATTGTTCCCGAATTGAGTTTGTGTGCTAGCATTAATGATTAATTTGAATGATTAAGGTATTTTGAATAAATACATATACTTATGCATATTGGGAGGAATTTTCCATACGTAGCACACCCCGTATGGCTGAAAATAAGGGGAAAGGTTTCTATGATTTTAGTCTATATTACTGAGTTTTATTAACTCACATTTTGGAGGCGTTGTTTTTAGGTACAAGTTGATTGAAGAGGTTCAGAGCATGAAACATGCTCGATCTTGTTTTTCTGCGAGACCTCGAGTCACCGGATCACGAGTCACAGTCCTAAATAGTAGGTTGTGTTCCTGTAATGTTAGGAAATGATGTATAGATTGTATCTATTTTATCTTATTGTTATTTTTTTTTATAAAGGGTTGTATCTATCAATGTTAATTCAGCTTTTTGAAACTCTGATTTACGTTTATTAATTCTAGTAGTATTAAAATGTAATTTGAACCAAGGACTATTAGTAGCATATTTTTGTATGAAGTCCTATGCATTCAAAAATTTGATTTAGCCAAAGTTTAGTATGCTAAAAAAGGATTCTTTTGACATTATTATTCTTCTGTAAAGCAAAAAAATTTCCAAGTCTGATTTATCTGCAATCCTTGATTAGTTTGGTAAGTAATTCCCTAATTGGGGTTAGGGTGTTACATTATGGTATCAAAGCAGTTCGACCCTCTCGGATTGTGAGTCAAATGTGTCTAGAAGTGATTCGGTTCAGTTGCGTCTGTAAATCTGAGTTTTCTAAGTTCTTTCTATGAATTATTGACGTAGGCCACCTTGAAGATTCATCTAAGGAATGAAGGGGATAAAGATTTGCAGGGAATATTAGAGGAATGTATTCAATTTGCGAGACGTCCTCATATACGTATATACTCCTAAGTACATTTTCAAATTTCGTAATGATTGTCCAGTAGTGGTTCAGGTTGTGAAGATTTAAGCAACTCTGGCCTGCCTAAGTCCACGGAATGCATTCCTAGCTGCAGTTGAGCTTATTGGCCATGTTAAGCTCTGCTACAATTGGAAGTTCATTACAAGAGTTATGATATGACGAATTAGATGATCAAAGTACTTACGGGGCTTTTAAGGAGATAAGATGTTTTGATATCCGGTAAATACTCATGATTCAAGTATTGGAAAATTCTTTTATGTGATATAAAAGTTTAAATTTTGAAAATGCAAAGTTTGAAAGTTAGAGAGTTATAATTTAGTAAACGTGAATGAATTTCTTTCGCTTTGATTTTTAATTTGGTTGTTTCAATTCCATGCATGAACTGATTACATACTTGTTTGGAAATTGGAAATCGAAAATTGAGAAGGATCCACCTAATGTTAGATATGCTACTTAATTTTTGTGGTGCTTGATTTAAATAATGTTAAGCTTCATGTGAAATTGTAAGTTTTTCAGCACTTATTACTTATGTTAATTATTTGTTGTTAGTGACGAAGTGAGTTTTGATGTGTTTGAGACTGTTAGGTATAAATTCATATACCTTGGTCAGTAAAATGTTAGTAGGTGTTTTCTACTTGCATGACTGAGGGACGTAGGTGTTGTGTTTGAGTTTTGAGTTCAAGCACGAATATTGGTTATGTCTAAAACTTGACGTATTGATGACTTGAGAAACATCTTGTTTGTTGTGACTTTATGCTCTATGACTAAAATTTGGAATACAATGATGAGGTTTACGGTTGGTCATTGACCTTTAGGGTTTTAACCCTTGTTAAGTTGTGATGCCAAAAAATTGGAAATTCATGTGGATTATGTAGAAGTGATCAGAAGATGCATAAGTTAGGCTTTCCGCGTATACCTGGAACCTTTAAACCTGATAAGAGTGATACTTCTGAAACAGGAAATGCAAAGGTCACTTTGGATATATTTTATCTATTGTGGTCCAACACCTTCTAAATTCTTTTGTCGTGACCACTTAGTTCTACAACAATTAGAATTGGTAAGTAAGAATCCTTATCGTGGTGGTTTTAATCAATTTAGGATGGGCATTCATAATTGATTAAGTTTCCAACACTTGTTAACTAGTCACGCTTCTTTGACCCAACCATTATGAATGGATCCCAAATTGATTGGTAACCTCAAAGCCTTCTAAAGAATCTGTAGTGCTTTTATTCAAAATACTTTAGTGTTTTCTAAAATCAAAAGGGATAGTGATAAGCCAGACTTCCTAATGCCTAAGTTGTAATTAGGGAACCTTGGAGGTAACCAAACCCTAGTTGCTAGAAAAACCCTAAGTTTTCTAGGCATAGTGACCTTGGCAGAATAACTAGCCTAAAGAAGAGTATTAGACTATAGTTCTCGAACTATAAGAGTCTAAGTTATAGCTAAATCAGTTGCAATTCGAGGATATTAATGTCCACGCTAGATTCAATAGCCAGTGTATGAAGTGACATTGTCTGACCAATTACAAACTTTGTCTTGACTTAATAAGCATCTTATTAGGAATAAGACTTAGTTTGTAACCGATTAACTAAATCACCGAATTCTCTGGATAATTGACCTATTATTGCAATTAATTCCTTTCGAATTTCCAATGATTTAAAGTAGTCAAGGAAAGGAACTTACTCACCTGGAGTTAGGTAGGATTGGAGTTCGCAATGAAAGCACAGAGAACAAATCCTACATATGGATAAGGTCAGGGAGTAAGGCGAATTTTGGGGACAAAATTCCTAAAAGGTGGGGTGTAATGTAACATCCCAAATTTCCTTTAATTTAGTAACTTAAAGTAAATATGGAACCAAGGGGTAAAATGGTAATTTTACCATAGGATTAAGAAAATGTGAAACTAATTATTTATGAGTGGTTTTAATTGATTAAATTACCTAAGATTGATTTAAGTACCAAAGGATAAATTATAGAATTGATTGGGACTTGTAAGTCAAAATCTTGTAAAACCTTTGACCTAGACCACCATACACCACACTTATGGTCTCTCCACTCTAGCACCCTCACACCCTCTTTTACTCCCTCCCTCACATGACCAGCAAACAAAAGAAGAAGAAAACAGAAAAGAAAAAAAAAGAAGGGAAAGAAAGAAAGGAGAAGAGCGAAGAATGAACTCGAATGAGGAAGAGGAAGAAGGCCATGGTGCGGCGGCCTGAAGGCACAACGGCACGGTGGCTGGCCGGAAGAAGGAAAGATAGGACGCGACTGAGAGAGAAAGGAAGAGAGACCGAGAGAGAGAAAGAAGCAGAACTAGAATGAGAGAGAAAGAGAAAGAGAAATGGAGATCGAGAGAGAGAATCAGGGAGATAGTGAGCACGAAGAAGATGAAATGGAAAGAGAAGGAAGATTCAATCTTCAATTTCAAAATGGTTGAAGAAGATTGGGAACTTAGTTCAAAGCTTCCATGGAGGTTAGGGCTTACATCTGGGTTTTATTGGATGGACAAGAAGAAAAAGAACTCTGAATGATGGAAGATTGAAGAAGAAGAAGAAGAAGAAGAAGATCTTAGTTGGATCTTCAATGAAGGCAAACCCTAGGATTTGGGGGTTTTCACCCTAAAGCTTCTAAGGGGCAATAGGTAACCTAGAACTACCCCTAAAAACCTCCTTTAGGGTGTGCTAGCATTAATGTTCTGATTCTTGCATTTAAAATTATTGTAGAATAGATTATTATGAAATTATTTGGGGTTTGATTGAAATAGGGTTGGATGACTGCCCCCAAACCCCCTAAATTATTGTGTGATGTTTGCCCATTGTGTGTTCCCTTGAGCTCCAATCGGATTATTTATCGTCGTTATCATGTTTGTTAAATATGTACGAATTAGTCTTGAAGTGGCTTGCCATTCGCGCTAGCCTCTTTCATGAGTTGTTACGAATCTAGGTTCCTTTAAAATGGGTGTTAAGTCATGATTTTGAGTCAATTTGATGGATGCCTTACTTCCCTAATATGCATGTTAAAAACTTGTCTAAAGTCTTTATGTGATAAAGAATTGGGATTTTTGAGGTATGTTCTTTCTTATGTTTCTATGTTAATTGACTTGAAACTTCTATCCTAGTATATTTAATGTTTGATTTGGTGACTTTAGTTCATTGTAATTTGATTGGATTTGGATTGGATTGCATGTTGGAAAGCAAAGAGGGAAGCAGAAAAATTCTGCAGAACAGGCCTCCATGGCCGTGCTTCCTGGCACGGCCTGGCAGTGTTGGGATCTGAGGGATAGGGCACGGCCGTGCCTCCCTGGACAGTTTGTCTTCTCTTTTTATTTCATTGTTTTGATGATTAATGGCATGTATGTTGGAACTTTAAAGAATGGGGTTTCCACCCTATAAGGATAACAATGTTAATTTTGTTGACTTGTTATAAGAATGAGGTTTTGATGTTTGAAACTTGAATGTGTATGAAATGTTATTTTGTTCGAATTTCTGTCCTTTTTACTGGTTGATGAGAATAAAGAGAATTGCATTTTGAATTATGCATTTGAATGTTTGACATGGCATATGCATGCGGTGTCTGTCCATTCGGGTGACTATTCAGCAGCAGGCCCGTCGATTATGAATCCTTGCAAGTGTTTACCGGCGGGGACCTCCTTGGATGATTAGCCCTAATGGGTATTAAGCTTTGCAATTGCGTTAGGCCAATGAGGTACATTAGAAGAACTCATTTTGCATGATGTAGCATTGGTAAGAATGCTTACATTGAGGAACCCATTACGTATAGCGTTGTATTGTTAACAATGCAACATTGAGGAATTGATGTGAATTGTGCATTTTGAATTATGCATGAAACTTGAGGATTTACTTAGAATTACGTTACCTTACGAATGAATTTTCCTGAATTGAGTTTGTGTGCTAGCATTAATGATTAATTTGAATGATTAAGGTATTTTGAATAAATACATATACTTATGCTTATTGGGAAGAGTTTTCCATACGTAGCACACCACATAAAAGCCCAATGGTAAAAGTTTTTATAATTTTAGTCTATGTTACTGAGTTTTATAAACTCACATTTTAGGGGCGTTGTTTTCAGATACAAGTCGATTGAAGTGGTTCTGAGCATGAAATATGCTCGGTCTTGTCTTTCTGCAAGACCTCGAGTCACCGGATCACGAGTCAAAGTCCTAAATATTAGGTTGTGTCCATGTAATGTTAGGAAATAATGTATAGATTGTATCCATTTTATCTTATTGTTATTTTTTTATAAAGGGTTGTATGTATCAATGTTAATTCCGTTTTTTGAAACTCTGATTTACGTTTATTAATTCTAGTAGTATTAAAATGTAATTTGAACCAAGGACTATTAGTAGCATCTTTTTGTATGAAGCGCTATGCGATCAAAGATTTGATTTAGCCAAAGTTTAGTATCCTAAAAAACGATTCTTTTGTCAGTATTTTTCTTCTGTAAAGCGAAATTTTTTCCAAGTCTGATTTATTTGTAATCCTTGATTAGTTTGGTAAGTAATTCCCTAATTGGGGTTAAGGTAAACAATAAAATAACTTAGTAAATAAAACCTAAAATCCAAAGATATGGAAACAATTATGCATGCATGGTACTTCTTTTCGTCAAGGACATGCTTTCAACTACAAAAAGCATCTAATATCATCAAGTTCGTCACAAAACCAAGAAACATTGGTAACTGAAATCCAAAAAAAAAAGCGAATTCATCAACCTTACCAACAATAACAGCTACGTAAATGAGAACGAAAATGGCAACGAAATTGAGAACGCGAACGAAAATGAGAGAAAGGGGAAGAAAAACAAAAACGAGAATTGGAGCTTTACTAGGGAAGGAGAACAGAAGAATGACTGTCGAAGGAAGGTGGTGGTGGTGGTGGTTCTTCGTGAGAGTGAGAGAATGGAGGAGGTGCTTCGTTGTGAGAGCGACTGTGATAAAGGTTTCTGGAAGAAGAGGGAGAATGAAATGTTTTCTCTGTCCCGTGAATAAAAAGGTGAAAAAAACTTTTCACACCGGTTTTTAACAACAACCGGTGTAAAAAGTCATAAAATTTAAATTCTATAATTTTTACATCGGTTGTTACTATTACCCTGTGTGGAAAGTCTTCTAATCATTAAAAAAAAATTAAACATATTACAGCAGTTTTCACAAATAACTGGTGTAACTTCGTTAGTAACACTTTTTTTTAGTAAAACGTTTTTCTTTCTTTTAAAATGCATATACCACACCGTCCAACAGTTTTGATGTTTTCATCTGCACCATTTTTTAGCCAATAGATGTGTTTGGCATTGAATATTCCTTTCATTATAAATAGACCTTGAGTTTTTTTTTTTTTGATAAGCAAAAAATTAATACAAAAGGGGAGTACAAAAGGTACTTTGAACCCATAAATACAAATACACGAGGAATGATATGCCTCATTAAAACCTTTCAAGGCCAAACCACATGTAGTGATAAAAACAGCCACCAAACTAATGGACACACAAGTCCAATAACATTCATTTCAATCGCAGTGCTTGCAAACAACCTACCGGGCATGAGAACTAATCTGAATATGACAACCCCATATTTCTACCTTCTGTACTACTAAACCATCCCCATGATATCATTTTTATTTGAGCGATGATATCAACACAAGAAGCCACCTTTCATTGAAATATCACTTGAGGACTTAGATTAAGTCCTCTTCGAACCAATTGATCTCTTGTTGGGAGTCTCTTCAACATTAGCCTCCAAGCGAACACTATGACACCACTTCACAACTTCTTCCTCATCTTTATCACAAGTTCATGTTCATGTTCATGTTATTCCCCTGTTTTGATGTTTGTTGTGTGCGTTCGTACCAAAGCTCTAGAGATACACTATCTAGTTCAAATGACAGAACCCCTATATCCTTTGTTACACTTTCAAATTTTCCATTGTCTATATAATTCAACACGTCACTTCTGCGATTAAGTACATCGCAAAAAAGCAACGTACACACTGAATCGTATAGGCAGTGGAAATTTGGAAGCGTAACAAAGGATATAAGGGTTCTGCCATATGGATGAGATAGTGTACAAAACATTTTACACCGGTTATTTAGAAAGACCGGTGTAAAAGGTTAAGACAAATCACCAGTTAATTTCAAAATTGTCATCGCGTTTAATTTTACACCGGTTTTTTAAATAACCGGTGTAAAATGTTACGCATAAATTGTATAACTCACATATTAATTGTAAAATTACCACCGCGTTACACCTGTTATATATGAAACCGATGTAAAATGTTAAATTGTTTTACGTTTCGTGTACTAGTGGTACTTGAACCCTAACCCTTTTCATCTAAAGAATTCTACTAATTTCTACAAACTTCTAAACAATTCTACTAATCTCTACAAGACTCTATTTTAGGAATAAAAATCACAAGTGTTTTTGAATATTCAAAACATGACAACACACCTATTAAGGTGGCATACACATAGAACAAAATTAGACAATATTCAAAATTTCAAACTTTATATTTACACCTAGCCTAACACCTTGCATAAATTAGTCAAAAAAAAAAAACAACTCACACCTAAAATGATGGTGACTTGAGGAGGTGGAAATTGGCTATAAATATAAGATTTAGGTGAACATAAACATATCGTAAAATCTAGCCTATTTCCTACACAAAAACTAACCTAAAACTTATTTGAAATTCTAGAAGAGAAAGATAGAGAGAAAGAGAGAGAATTCGTGAAGAGACAGAGAAATGAACGAAAGGAGAAAATCAAGCTAACTTGAAGTGGAGAGTTAGATTCAAGTGTTGAAATCCAAGCTTAAAGCTTTAAGGTCAAGTTTTGTATCAAGAATTTTAAAAAGACTAAGGTATGAGTTTAGAACATTTAAACTTAGATTTAGATTTTGTTTTAGATTTCATTCTAAGATTAAGTTTACAATGATTTAGGTAATTAATTTAAGAAATAAGGTACTAGGAAGATTGAATTCTAATTCTTGTATTGAACTTGAATTCATAAGTTTTATTTGAATCTTTGAACTTTTATATTTTCTATGATTAATTGATTCTATGATGAAATTATATTTGATTCTTGGTATGAGCTTGATTTCTTATATAAATTTATGGATGATTTAGATATGGTTGTGAAAGATTGTTTGGATATTAAATTTTATGTAGATATGTTAACAAGGATCAAAATAAAATCAATTAAAATTAAGGATCTAATTAAAATTATAAGATTAGTAAGCTAATTAAGCATATAGAATACTAGTTTAGAAGAAAAGGAATCTAATTAATTAACTAAGTTTTGGAAATAAATGGAATTTGGTAGAAAGTTCATGGACATTTTGGTAATTATCTAAAATTATTAAGGGTAAAAATGGATTTTATAAAGAAGGGACCTAACGATAAATTTAAAAAAGAATTAAGGATATTTTGGTAATTTCATAAAAGTAGTAACGGAAAAATGGTAATTTTACACCTAAGGGAATTTTTGTAATTTTAGGAAAGTAATAAGGGCTTATTTGGAATGTTAGAAAATATAACGGTATAATTGTAAAAAAAATAGTAGGGATAAAACTGTAAATTTGTTAAAACAAGAAACATCAAAGTTCTGGTTGATCCTGAGAAATGCATACATACTTGTATAAAAGTATTTTGAGCCAAATTTTTTTTTTTTGAAATAGTCATTTAAGAGGATTATTTGAGAAAAGGTTTTTAGACTATCAAGAAGGTTGATAGTGATGGGATGAGTAGAATGAGTAAAACAGGACCAAAAGGTCTAGGGAATACTCAGCCATTGGCAATTCCACAAGTGGCCAGTCCTTATCGATTCTGTGTCGTGGTAGCCTTCGCGGTGCACGAGTATTTCGATATCTGTATACTCATTCGAATTTAGTAGGGCAAACTAGCCCAATCATAAGCCCCCCCGCTAGCTTTGGACAGAGGGATGTTTAAGTCATGACTCTACTAAATGCTCAAAAAGGAAACTCCATGGAGTATTGAGTTAAATGATTTTATTGTGTCTAAAAACATTTTGGGAATGAGTCAGTTTTCATTTAAAAATGCATATTCATGATTCATATTACATTTGAAGTTATTTTCAATTATGTTGTGTGATTTATAATACATGAAAATAATTGTTAAATAATTATATCAATTATTTGCATTGTTTACGATTAGTTAAATGACCCTTTTGACCCCTTAACTTATTTTAAATGTTCACTTTGGTTTTTTAATTTTTAAAATGTTCGTTTTGGTCCCTTAAGTTATCTCGGTTAACTCAAGTTAGTCCTTCCGCCAGTTTACCGCACTAACAGTGTTAATTTTTGTTGACGTAGCGTAAATGTGGATCTAAAAATATTATTTTAATATTAAATTGACTAAAATAGCCTTTGATTCATCTTCTTCTAGATTTGGGAAATTTCAACCATGGTACCAAGAGCTTGTAAGTTTCAACTATGGCTTCTGGAGAAAATTCATCTCCACCACACCCTTCATTCAGTCCTACACCGAAAAGCACCCACTCCCCTCCCCCATCAGTTTTCCAAGTGAAGCTCCCACAGCGGATCCAGTCGTTCACACAGAAACCCAACCCCTGAAGGACATAGCCATCAATTTTTTAAGTAGATGAATGAGGGACGGTCCCCTTCTTTATTTTTTTCGTAACACGCTTTAGCTCTATTTCCCGAGAACTAAAGATTGGCATTTCGGGTTGGATCTTCAAGTCTTCACTAGAGTCTGTCAGCTCGTAAACTCGCTCCTTTATACTCCTACTATACTATAGGAGACACCCCAGAAGCCTGTTCCCACTGTCCCCAATCCAACTCCACAACCTTCACCTACGATCACCGCAGCGGCGTACAGCGGCGCTCGACCACACGTTTTCTCCATGGCACCTTCAGCGCCCAAATCCAATGCCTGAAAAGCAACACCAGCGGCCTCAACTTCAACCTCTACCTCTCCTCCCTTGAAGGTGACAAATCCCAAGACGAGATCGATTTCGACCTGTAACCACTTTCTTTGATTTAGGATTTTTTTGATTTTTCTGTTTTTTTAGGTTTTTCGTCCCGCGGTTTCTGATTTTGATTTAGGGTTTCTGGTTTTTAATTTGGGGTTTGAGATTTCTGACTTTTCTGTTGCCTCTGTATGATTTATGATTTTGATTTGGAGGTTATGCATGATCGGAGTTTCTGGTTCGTGTATTCAGAAGATGAGGGTTGGGAGCGAGGTAGGGGAGGGGAGGGTGGGGTGGAAGAAGATGATCGGAGTTTCTGCTTCTTTGTTTTTTGGGGTTTGAGATTTCTGACTTTTCTGTTGCCTCTGTATGATTTATGATTTTGATTTGGAGGTTATGCATGATCGAAGTTTCTGGTTCGTGTATTCAGAAGATGAGGATTGGGAACGAGGTAGGTGAGGGGAGGGTGGGGTGGAAGAAGATGATCGGAGTTTCTGCTTCTCTATTTTTTGGGGTTCGATTGATTCCGATTTTTCCTTCATGGTTAGGGTGGTGGTGGTAACCGTCGTGGTGGTGGTGGTGGTGGTGGTGGTGGAGGGAGGTTAAAGAAGATGGGGTGGTGGATGGGGTAGTGGAGATAGCCTCCACTATCAGCTGTTGGATTCCCATTTTTCCTCCACGTCAGCCAAAGTTGCCACCTTGCGTCCACATAAGCGTTCACATAAGACACATTGTTGACTTGACTTAACAGAACTGACGAAAAGACTAACTTGGGTTAACAAAGATAACTTAAGGGACCAAATCGAACCACCTAAAAATTAAAAACCAAAGTGAACTTTTAAAATAAGTTAAGGGACCAAAAAAGTCATTTAACCTTTAAGATTAAATGTTCTTACCCTTGTAAATTTATGGATCCTACAACCTAGATAAGATGTGACTGAAGAGACTCAAGTTGGGACGGACAATTTTATTGAATGATCTGATTGTCTGTTTTTGTTTAACTTATGGAACCAAGAGCTCTGAAATAGGATTTTGGATGTTATGTAATGTACTTGGTTTGAAAATTTTGTAATCTTTATTTTCAAACAATTATGTATTATTATGAAATATTTTATGTAATATGACTTAGTTAAATAAATTTGTTGTTTTGTAAACTTATTTTGATTTAAATTTAGTAAAAGACTTTGAGTTTAAATAAATTGCGTTTCAAAAAATGAATTAATAATTGATTAAATGTAATCTGGATGGGGGTTAAGATAACACTAGAATAAAACAAATAATGCGTTTTTCAAAAAAACACACTGTTAACTTAAAAAACTAAACAATCGTACGTGTTTTAAAAAAAGCATACGGTAAACATCTAATTTACGGTATGTATTGTGGTTAGTGGTTACCAAAAACCATACCATAAATATCTAAGTTATGGGAAAAAAAAATCTTACCAATTAGCGAAATAAGGAAAAGTGGACGGTGTAATATTTTTGGGGTAATATTTTTTAAAGGCGGTAATTTTTTGGATTTTAAATTAATGTAACGGTGCACCCAAAAATTGTAGGGGTCCACCTAACCAAAACCCGTGGAACAACCATACGCAAAATTTGAACCAAAGGCAAAAGGCCCATCTAGTTCGGAGCATTACCCAATTTAGTATATAGACAACATTGCACGTGGGTAAGCATCTAGACTCAGAGTTCACATTGTTTCAGTTTCCAGAATCTAATCTAAGTACATCCACAAAAGGGTAAAAGGGTAAAAAAAAAAAATCGATCTGCTAAACACAATCAACCCTAGCCAACGCGTTGCTTTTTCCTCTGAACGCCATCTTCTTGTTACACAAAATAAAGACACTGTCAAGCCACAAAAGCAAAACCTCTAACCTTCCAATTTCCTTGTGGTGGTTACTCTCGCGAATCCCTCAACCATCAAGACACAACGTCCAGGTTCTGCTATGCGAAGCACACAGTAAACGAGATCTGTCTACATCCTAATCGATCCGGCAAAAGAACTCAGTCTTCTGGTCACCACTGGTGGAACGAACCACTGGCCTCACGATTTTTCCTTCCTTTCAGCAACTGGCGTCTTCACAGAGAGTAATTGTGTTGGTTTTGGCGATTGCACGCGCTGCGTCCGAATTGATCAGGTTCTGTAAGCAGGTTGGAGGGTTCCAGATTGGCTATCACGTGAGCTACTCCGTTTCCGCTTCTGGGTGTCCAGGTAAGACCTTTGTTCTCCAAATTTCTCAGTAATTCCTAAATATCGTATAGAATGTTGGTGATTTTAAAGGGACAACCTGCACCTAGCTAGATGATTCAATGGTGCCATTCACGTAGCTAATTGATCAGAAGAACAACGTACCTTCTTCTCAGTCACTCATGGAGGAAACAACCGTCACTAAGAGGCAGCGATTGACCATCTCCATCGGAACATTAACATCACCGTCACCTTTGCTCTCTTCTTCCTCCAACACTCCTGCTGCGCCACGAGTCACCTCTCTTCCGTTCGAGCTGGTGGAAGAAATCCTGTGTAGGCTCCCCATCAAGTTCCTTCTACAACTCCGCATGTCAACCCCGCGCCAGCACCTGGTCTTAATCCCCCACTCACGAGAGATCAATGTAATTTCTTACCCACTCCACTCTGTTTTCACCACCGTGACCACGGATACCACGAAGCTCGAGTACCCTCCTCTGATCAATCAAAACTATTTATATCACTTCATTGGCTCTTGCGATGGCCTCCTCTGTTTCGCCATTGATCAACATCTCGCTCTTTTGTGGAACCCTTGCATTAAAAAGTTCAAGATATTGCCCTCTTTGAAAAATCCACAAGAAGATGGTAACACTATATATGGCTTCGGCTATGATCCTTTCACAAATAATTACAAAGTGGTTGCCGTTTTTTGCTATAATTATCAATGTGATAGTAGTGGTGCCAAAGTTTGCAAAACTCAAGTAAAGGTTCATACTTTGGGTACAGATTCTTGGAGAAGTATTCAGGAGTCCCCTTCTATGGTTCCTATCGATGAATCGGGAAAATTCGTGAGTGGTACAGTTAATTGGTTGGCATCTTCGCGTTTTATTATTTCTCTTGATTTGGGGAAGGAGTCCTATCAAGAGATTTTGCAGCCCAATTATGAAACTTATGTTGAGTTGACCTCAGGTGTGTTGAGGGATTGCTTGTGCATCTTTTCTCATACTGACTCATTTACTGATGTTTGACTTATGAAGGAATATGGAAATATGGAGTCTTGGATTAAATTGATCCGCCTTCGTTATCTTGGAGATCATGGTTTTTTTTATGCCAATACCAATGTGGTATATATTTCTGAGGATGATCATGTGCTGCTCATGTTTAAAGAGTTGTTTAAATTGAAGTTGGTTGTTTACGATTCTAGAAATGACATTTTAAAGAGCCCCGGGATTCAAGACTTCAAGCTCCCGATAGTCCCAAATGTATACGTTGAGAGTTTGATATCACCTTGTTTTTAATACTGGTATGTGCTTTGTCATTTGTGTAAGGATTAGAGACTTAGTTTTGCAAAACTGAAAACTGATTATCATTGATTGCTTCTTTTAAACTGAATACAACAAACTAACTAACTGCTAACAGTGAAAACTCATCACTAATTAACAGACTAATCAAACAGAACAAGGCCAAATACACGACCCAATTAATACAAGGCCCAGTAAGCTATATACACCCCCTATATTACAAAGCAACACATACAAAACATTAACAAATCCTCCCCTAAACTGAACTACATTCTGTAGTCAGTTTACTTCAGTGATCCTGCACATTCCCAGCAATGTTCTCAATCTCGTAAATGTCTCCAACTTTACTGGCTTGGTCATAATATCTGCTAACTGATCATGTGTTGAACAATACCTCAATTCTACAACTCCATTCTTGCAAAGGTCCCTCAAGAAGTGAAACCTCACATCAATGTGTTTTGATCTACCATGTAAAATTGGGTTCTTAGACAATTTAATGCTGGAATTGTTGTCACACTGCACAGTTATGCATTCCAATTGTCTCAAACCCAAAGTTCTCAAAATCCTCTTCAACCAAATGCCTTGGCAGGCACACAAAACAGCTGCAACATATTCAAATTTCGCCTTGTAGATAAAGTCACAACCGGTCAAGCTTA
This sequence comes from Calophaca sinica, assembly GCA_037113605.1. Lineage (NCBI taxonomy): Eukaryota > Viridiplantae > Streptophyta > Magnoliopsida > Fabales > Fabaceae > Calophaca > Calophaca sinica. Next base: position 43,864,926 of record CM073734.1, read on the forward strand.
GAGGCCCATGAAATCGCACCCGATCCCAACATAAATGCATACCCGTGGTGCTTTTTACGTCATCGATCACTGCATAATCACCGCCTGAGAAGCGTCGACGGTTTAGCTTCTTTCCCTCTGCTATACATGATGCCAAAGTCCATAGTCCCTTTGACATACCTCAAAATCCTCTTTGCTGCAATAAGGTGCTTCTCTGCAGGCTTCTCCATATATCTACTAATCATGCTTACTGCAAAAGCAAGATCAGGTCGGGTTGCTGACAAGTACATCAAGCTGCCAACAATCCTCTTATAACCAGTGGCATCTACTGCTTTTCCTTCTTCTCTCTTCGATAGTTTGCTGCCAGGTACAATAGGATTTGTAACTGGTTTGCTGTTTTCCATGCCAAACCTTTCAAGAATCTCTTTAGCATATTTCTGTTGGCAAACAAAAATTCCCTCACTGCTTTGAGTTACTTCAACACCTAGAAAGTATCTCATTCTTCCCAAATCGGTCATGTCAAATTCCTTTTCCATAGAGGCTTTAAATTCTTCAAACATATCCTTGTTGTTCCCTGTGAAGATGAGGTCATCAACATACAAGCTTACAATGAGTCTATTTCCCTTGCAATCTGTCTTGGTGAACAAGGTGTGTTCATGAGGACACTTAACAAAACCTGTCTTCTTTGAAATAAGACTCGATTTTACTATACCATGCCCTTGGAGCTTGCCTTAAACCATACAATGCCTTATGCAATTTGTAGACCTTCCCTTCATTTCCTTTCTTCTCATAACTGTGGGGCTGATCTATGTACACTTCTTCACTTAATTCACCATGAAGAAAGGCACTCTTTACATCTAATTGGAAGACATCCCAAATTTCTTTAGAGCAGCCCAAGGCTAGAATGCTCCTAATTGTATCCCACCGAGCAACCTGGCAAAGACTTCATTGTAGTCCACTCCATGCTTTTGAGAGTACCCTTTGCCACAAGCCTAGCTTTGAACTTTTCAATCTTTCCATCTTCATTATACTTGGTCTTGTAAATCCACTTTACTCCAATACTTTTTGCTCCTGCTGGAAGCTCAGTCAATTCCCAAGTATTATTCCTTTCTATGGCCTCAATTTCTGCATCCATGGCTTTTCTCCAAACCTCATGCCTCATTGCCTCTTCATAGACACAGGGGTCTTCACAAGGTCCAAAAACAGCTAATGTGTGCATCTCATCACTGTCATACAATTCCTCAGTTTCATAATCTTCCAGCCAGGTTGGAGGCTTGACTATTCTTTTATCTTTATTCTGTGCAATGGACTGTTCTTCTGCATTATTTCCTGGTGATGCAGTAGTTGCAGTGTCATGATTTCTCAGTGGTGTGGCAGTTGTAGTGGCGGCGGTGGTGCGATAGGCTGCGATGGCGTGGCGAGTCTGTTCTGCCAGCGGGGTTAACTTCTTCTTTTTCTTGATCAAATTCCAAATTCTGATCATCAAGCACAGGGCCCTTTGTATCCCGCCCATGCCTCATTCTCAGAGAACACAACATCTCTGCTTGTCAATATCTTCTTTGCTATAGGATCATAAAGCCTATAGGCCTTGGATTCTTCACTTATTCCCAAGAAAACACCTTGACACTCTTATCATCAAGCTTTCTTCTTTGAGCATCCGAACATGTATGTGAGCTATGCAACCAAATATCTTAAGGTGATGAACCGAGGGCTCGACACCACTCCAAGCCTCCTGGTGTAATATCTTTCACCGCATGTGTAGGACTCCTATTGAGGATGTAATTTGCCCAATTTATCGCCTCAGCCGTAACATTTTAGGAACATTTTTACCTGACAACATGCTCCTAACTAAGTTCATAAGAGTCCTATTTTTCCTCTCTGCCACCCCATTCTCTGGGGTGTGTATGCAGCTGTTAATTGCCTCCTTATTCCACTGTTTTCACAGAATTTTACAAACTCACGAGTTGAATTCTCCTCCTCGATCCGTTTCAGCAATCAATCAAGTTTCTAGATTGGTTTTCCACCAGGATCTTAAATTTCTTGAAGCATTCAAGGGCTGCAGATTTCTCAGCTAGAAAATATATCCAAGTCTTCCTACTTAAATCATCAATAAAAGTAAGGAAATACCTCTTGGAGCCATTGGACTCTGGTTTTATAGGTCCACAAATATCAGAATGCACCAATTCTAAGCTTTGTGATGCCCTCCAATTGCTTCCCTTTGGAATGGATTCCCTGTGTTGTTTCCCCTTCATGCAATCAGTGCAGATTTCTTCTATCTCTTTCAATTCGGGTAGACCCTTCACCATATTTTTCTGAAACAACAACTTCAACCCCTTGACACTGAGATGACCATACCTTTGATGCCATAACTTGGTTGTTTCCTCAGCAGAGACTTGGAAACATGATGGAGTCAAGGCTGATGCCACAATGGCAAACAACCTGTTGTTGGCCATTTTTGAAGTCATGATCAAGCCCTTGTCTTTGTGATACACTTTGCAAGAATCTTGCTTAAAGACAATGGTTAGGCCCTTTTGCTACAACTGACCAATGCTGAGAAGGTTATTTTTCAGTTCTGGAATGAAATAAACCTCAGTGATTACTTGCACTATGCCATTGATTTGAATCTTCACCATTCCCTTTCCTTCAACAGACATCTTCGAATCATCTCCCAGTTTTACTGATTGCTTAAAATCTTCATCAAGATTAAAGAACCGTTCCTTGTTCCCACACATGTGATTGCTACAACCCGAATCCAAGAACCATACCCTCTCTTAAGTTGATTTCTGCACACCATTGCTTGAAATGAGCAGCATTTCTTCTTCTTCATTGAATCCAGCATAATTGGCATTTTCTTCCAAATCAGGACATTCATATTGAAAATGTCCTAACTTGTGACATTTATAGCATTCAACTGATTCCCTGTTGAGAGATTGTCTCCCACAGCCTCTTCCTCCCCTAGTGCTAGATCTTCTCCTTCCTCTGCCTCCATTTCTTCCACCAGTGGACACCTTAAGAGCCTGCTCCTCCTCCTTGTGTCCTTTCATTCTTTGTTCGTGTACCAGTAGACTACTTTGCAATTGATCCACTGACAAAGTAGTTACATCATTGGCTTCTTCAATAGAGCATACCACATAGTCAAACCGAGCACACATAGATCTGAGAATCTTTTCAACTACTTGAGTTTCTAACAATCTTTCACCATGCATCTTCATTTTATTGGCTATCGCAAGGGTTCTTGCAAAGAAATCATTCACTGATTCCTGCTCCTTCATACACAGAATCTCAAATTCCTTCCGTAATGCCTGCAATTGTGCCCTCTTGACCTTGGTTGAACCTTGGTATTTTTGTTTCAAGGAATCCAAAATTTCTTTGGACGAATCCTTATTCAAAATGGTTTCTAAGATTCCTCTGTCGATTGCTTGGAAAAGATAGTTCTTTGCCTTCAAGTCCTTCAATTTACTATCGTTGACGTTCTTGATTTGTTCTGCGGTTGCCACCGCCGGTGCTGCCGGTAGGCTCGGGATGCCATCCTCCACCACGTTCCAGAACTCCTTTGAGCGAAGGAGGTTTTCCATTAACATTGCCCAGTGGTCGTAATGACCATCAAATCTGGGAATTGCAGGTTGCACATAACTGTTGCTCTCCTTTTCCGCCATGATTCTTCGCAATCGTAGCAGTGATTGCTTCGCCGGAGTCTCGCCAGAAATCGCTTCACACAGTGTTTATCACTCTCTCTGTAACAGGCCCCGTGAGGAGCTCTGATACCACTTTGTAAGGATTAGAGACTTAGTTTTGCAAAACTGAAAACTGATTATCATTGATTGCTTCTTTTAAACTGAATACAACAAACTAACTAACTGCTAACAGTGAAAACTCATCACTAATTAACAGACTAATCAAACAGAACAAGGCCAAATACACGGCCCAATCAATACAAGGCCCAGTAAGCTATATACACCCCCTATATTACAAAGCAACACATACAAAACATTAACAATTTGAGTATGAGATTCCGTCACAACTTTTATGTTAATTTCTGTTTATATTATTTATTTTATGCCTTTTTTAGATTGTTGGTAACTTCATGGATCATTGTTAATTAATGGCCGATGGAATTTGCAGTTTGAGAAATATTTGTTTTTTAGTTAGAGTTGTTGGTTCTTCATCATGCATTACGTTTTACATTGTGCACAATCACGCATTGCAGTAGATGGTTTCCTGTTTGATTTCTTAATGTTGGAATTAGGATTTAAATGTTATGCAAAGTCGCTAGTATGTTTGTTAAAACGTCGGCTAACTGCTGCACAAATTTCAGTGTTTGCTTGAAATCTTGCACAATGCAGGCTAATTGACCTGCATGGTGCATTTGACCAAAAAAAAAAATTACCAAATTAATGCAAGTTGAAAAGAATTTACCAAATTGGGGTAAGTCGTACATACTGGATACGACTTCCTTTTTCATCACAGCAAAGTCGTACATACAGTATACGACTTCTCTTTTTTGATTTTTTTTAAATAGTGAAGTTGTATATGTTATTGGAGACTTCTGAAATTTTTTTTTTACGAAGTCGTATACCCCATGTACTGACTTTGCATAGAAATTTTTTTTAGTACGTAAAGTGGAAATCGTATATGTGATGTACGGCTTTGCATGGGGGATTTTTTTTTTTTTTTTGTATACATGTTTTGGTCCCTATAATTTCAGCCAAATTCGGTTTTAGTTTCTGTAAAATTTTATTTTTTGATTTCGTCCCTATAATTTAAGATTCTTCCATTTTTAGTTTCTGTAAAATTTTTTGTTTAGATTCTTCGATTAATAATACTTCGTTGGACGGTAATCAACAGGGGCAGAGCCTCTTGTAACAATCGGGTAGCCATTGCTACGCAAAAAAAAAAAAAAAAAATTCCTAAAGACAAGTGTAATAATATGGAATTTTGCTACCTAAATTTTTTTTTAATAGAATAAGTTTATCAGATAAATTACTTACACCAAAAAATACTCAGGTTGCTTATATTTTAGACATTTTTTTTGCTTATATTTCAGACCAGAGTAATAGTTTATTATTAAAAAAATTAGTATTTCATTTTGTCTATAAAAAAGATTACTCTTTATATTTAGCTCCCTCGTGCAAAATAGGCTAGCTTCGCCACTGATAATCTACCACTATGTAATAGACGATGACCTCATTGTGGGACATCATCCCACCACTAGGCTTAGGCTTTTCAATGTAGAAAAATGAAGTATTATTAATGCATATTTTGATCTTTCATTAGTGCTACTTCACATATACGACTTCCACTTTACGTACTAAAAAAAAAATTCTCCAATGCAAAGTCGTACATCACATATACGACTTCCACTTTACGTACTAAAAGAAATTCCTATGCAAAGTCGTATATGGGGTATACGACTTTGAAAAAAAAAAAACCGGAACGACTTCACTATTTTAGAAAAAAAAATTTCAGAAAAGGGAAGTCGTATACTGTATGTACGACTTTGTTGTGATGAAAAAAGAAATCGCATCTGTTGGAACCTAAACGATTGAGAAGTTTAGACCCTCATTAATTTTGATGATAACAAAATATTCACAAGAGAACAATTTATGTTCTAACAATTCTTGAAGTGTGCAGATACTAATATTACATATATTTCTAAGTCACTTAAACAAGAAGGAAGAAGCTCTCAAGAGAAGGATACACTCCATGTGTCAGTATCCGGCTCATCCTAGTAAACTATCTTCGTGAGCGTTTGGAATTATCTTTTTGTGACACAAAGCTTATCTATTTGCTACGAGCGTCCGACCTTCCTATTCTGAGCGAGCGTTTGAACTTCATTTTATATCACGTGATGGCCTAGTTAAGGTTGTTCCCTCAAAGGCTCGACTGTACTGAGTCGTTTTGAGAAGTTGAGAGTATTGTCAAGGTTGTGACAGAAGAATACTCTTGAGGAAAGTGTAATCAGATTAATTATAGTGGAAAAATCCTTCAGGAACGAAGGGACTAGACGTAGCTACCAGTTTGGTAGTGAACTAGTATAAATCTCTGTGTCTCTTGCTTTACTGCTTTCTATTTATCTTTATCTTGCTCTGATAAAAACAAGTTTTCACAAATCGCTTCCAAAGATCTGGTTTATTTCCAGCGTCTGTTTAACAAACTGTTTTGAAAAACCTGTGCTCTAAGTGTTTTTAACTTAATATTTGCGAAAAGTTTTCAACACAATTCAACCCTCCTTCTTGTGTTCACGTTCAGTTGGTACCAGAGCTCGGCCTCTTGGTTGAGCACTTAACAAGCAGCAAGAGTCAAGATCCTACTGTGAACATGTCTGCTGAAGGTGGTCATATGAACCGTCCTCCTCTATTCAATGGAGAAAAATTTGATTACTGGAAAGATAAGATGAAAGCATTCCTTGAGGCATAAAATCTTGATTTGTGGGATATAGTTGAAAGTGAATATATTTCTCCCGCTAATGCCCTTGGTGTTGCAATACCTAGGGAAAAGCGGGTGATGATCGAGAAAAGAGATATCAAACCAATCGAAGGCTAGATTTATTCTCATCTGTGCTATGACAGAAAGAGAATATGATAAATGTGGTAAGTTTGATATCGCCAAAGAAATCAGGATTCTCTTGTTTTGTCTTATGAGGTTACGCCCAAGTAAGAGAAACAAAGGCTAGCATGATGGTTCGCCAAGATGAGCTATTCAAAATGGAAGATGGAGAAAACATTGAAACTATGTTTGGAAGGTTCCAAAACTTGTTCATGGGTTGCAGGCCCTTGGAAAAAGTTATACTACACCTGACCATGTGAGAAAAATCTTGAGAAGTTTGACTAAGCAGTGGAGACCCAAAGTCACTGCTATTCAAGAAGCAAAATATCTAAATGTCCTTCGGCAAGATCTTATGAGTTCTTTGAAAGCTCATGAACTTGAGCTAAATGAAGAAGAACCTACCAAGAAGAGTAAGTCTATTGCTTTAAGAGTTAATCAACATAAACCTAGTACTTCTAAAGCTTTTCAGTCAAGAAGAAGAATCAGATGATGAAGCTTCAGAAGGAGATTATGATGGATCAGATGATGAGCTAGCTTTCATATCTAAGAAGATCCAGAGAATGTGGAAGAAGAGAAACTTCAGAAGGCGGTTTCAGAAGAAAGATACAAAGGACAAGAAGGAAAGCAAAGACAAGGACAAAGCCCAAGTCATTTGCTATGAATGTAAGAAGCCTGGACATTTCAAATCCGAGTGTCCTAATCTTAAGGAAAAGTCCACAAGAAGCTCCTTCAAGAAAAAGAAGAAAGGTCTCATGGCAACATGAGAAGATCTTGACTTATCTTCCTCTGAGGAAGATAAAGAAGAAGAAGCTCACATTGCCCTCATGGCAGACACTGATCTTGATTCAGAAGAAGAAGTTGATGAGGTAATAATATATGACTTTTATTCTGAACTTCAACTTGTATTTGATGATCTGTTAAAGGATTCTGCCACTCTCTCTATTGAGTATAAGAATTTGAAAAAGAAAATTTCAAAACTATCACAAGATTTTCATTCTTTACACAATGAAAACTCAGACTAATAAAGAGAACAGTCGAAATCGAAAATCGTCGTGGTGGATAACCGGCTTGGAAGCCAACAAGCAACGGTAGAGCTCTCAAGTTAAAAGCTCTGTAGTTATAGGCAATCCTAATCTGCAAATCAAATGACTATGAACATGCATTTCAAAAGTTTCTTGCAGAGAGTGTAACTCAAGTAAGCAAGCTTCTATGATTTGGGGTGTCGATAAAGCGACAACTCATGGTCTTGGTTATATATCGATGAACCTCTTTTGGAAAATGATTCTGCATCTGATAAATCCAATAATCATAGTAAATGCTTGCAGTGTACTTACTGCAATAAATCTGGTCATTTGAAAAGTGCGTGTACTGTGTTTACAACTAAGAAGGACAAGTATCCTTCAAGAACTAACAAGAAAGGACCCAAAAAGATATGGGTACCTAAAGATAAAATAGTCTATGTTGCAGACTTGCTTAGCAACAAAGTCAACACACCTATCTTGGTTCTAAGACGGTGGATGCTAGCGACACATGACGGGAGAAAAGCATATGTTCCAAGAACTAAGACCTAGAGAAGCTGGATTCGTTGGTTTCGGAGGAAACCAGAAAGGTAAAATAGTTGGAATTGGTCGCATAGGTAAAGGCTCTCTTCCTTCTATTGATAATGTTTTATATGTTGAAGGACTGAAACATAATCTACTGAGCATAAGTCAATTATGTGACAGTGGTTATAATGTTGTCTTTGCAGAAAATGGATGTTCAGTAAAAAGCAAAAATGATGGATCTATATTCTTTACAGCAAAGAGGAAACAAAACATTTATAAAGTTGATCTTTCTGAACTTGCAAAACAAGATGTCAAGTGTCTTATGTCTGTTGAAGATAAGCAATGGATTTGGCACAAAAGATTGGGTCATGCCAATTTGAGGTTAATCTCAAAATTAAACAAGCACAATCTTGTTAGAGGCTTACCAAATCTTAAGTTCCAATCTGATGCCCTGTGTGAGGCTTGTCAAAAAGGAAAACAAGTTAAAACTTCCTTTCATTTAAAAAAAAATGTTGTTTCAACCTCTAGACCACTTGAACTTTTACATCTTAATCTTTTTGGTCCCACAAGGACAACCTCTTTAACTGGAAAGAAATATGGATTAGTCATTGTTGATGATTTTACTAGATGGACATGGGTTAAATTCCTTGCCCACAAGGATGAGTCTTTTAAGGTATTTACTGTTTTCTGCAAATCAGTTCAAAATGAAAAAGGCATCTGTATTTCTTCTATTAGAAGTGATCATGGGGGAGAATTTGAAAATGAAAACTTTCAAAAATTTTGTGAAGAAAATGGCATCTCCCACAATTTCTCCTCTTCTAGAACACCTCAACAAAATGGTGTTGTAGAAAGGAAAAATAGGTCCCTCCAGGAAATGGCCAGGACCATGATCAAAAAAGCTGATATTGCAAAACATTTTTGGGCAGAAGCAGTAAACACAGCTTGTTATATTCAAAATAGAATTTTTATAAGACCTATTTTGAATAAGACTCCTTATGAATTGTGGAAAGGTAGAAACCAAACATTTCTTACTTTCATCCTTTTGGTTGTAGTTGTTATATTTTGAATACTAAAGATCAGCTTGGTAAGTTTGATTCCAAGGCTGACAAAGGAATCTTTTTGGGATACTCTGAAAGATCTAAAGCTTTTAGAATATACAACAAAGAAACTTTGATTGAAGAGTCCATTCATGTCAAGGTTGATGGTAGAAGCCCGACATCGCTATGTCGAGCTAGATGAGTTATTTTCGTAATTAAACCTCGATGACAAGTCGACGGTGAACATGCATCTTCATCATCCCAGAGTGACAAGACGAAGAATTCTACTCAAGCGTAAGTCTGAAGCAAGAAAAAGCTGGAAGTACAAAACCAATCATCCAAAAGATCAAATCATAAGAGAACCTGGTGATAAAGTACGAACCAGATCGTCTTTTAAGGAGCATGCTGATTTTGCACTTCTTTCTGAAATGGAACCTAAGACGATTGATCAAGCTTTGGAAGATGAAGGGTGGATTCTAGCAATGCAAGATGAGCTAAATCAGTTCTAAAGAAATGATGTATGGAAGCTAGTCACTCTACCAGAAGATAAGCATACTATTGGTACTAAATGGGTATTTAGAAATAAGCTTGATAAAAATGGTAAAGTTGTGAGAAATAAAGCAAGGTTAGTTGCTCAAGGTTACTCACAAGAAGAATGTATTGATTTCACTGAAACTTTTGCACCTGTTGCAAGACTAGAAGCTATTCGCATTTTACTTTCATTTGCGACACATCATGAGATAACACTATATCAAATGGATGTGAAAAGTGCTTTTCTAAATGGTTTTATAAGCGAGGAAGTTTATGTTAAACAACCTCCTGGTTTTGAAGATATTGAATTTCGTAACATGTTTTTAAACTTAAAAAGGCTCTATATGGTCTTAAGCAAGCTCCCAGAGCATGGTATGATAGACTAAGTTCCTTTTTAATGAAAAATGGATTTACAAGAGGTTTAGTTGACACTACTCTTTTCAGAAAATCTTCTAACAAGCATTTCATACTTGTTCAAATCTATGTTGATGATATCATTTTTGGAGCCACTAATGAAAGCCTTTGCAAAGAATTTTCTGAGCTCATGCAGGCTGAATTTGAGATGAGCATGATGGGAGAATTAAAGTTTTTCCTTGGAATACAAATCAAGCAATGCAGTGGTGGTATTTATATACATCAAAGCAAATATATCAAAGAATTATTAAAGAAATTCAAGATGTTGGATTGTAAGCCTATGTGTACACCTATGCATCCTACCTGCACTCTTAGTAAAGATAAAATTGGTAAGAAGGTAGATCAGAAAATGTACAGAGGTATGATTGGATCTCTACTTTATCTTACGACTTCAAGACCTGACATTATGTTCGATTAATGCACTTTGTGTGCTAGATTTCAATCAGATCTTATAGAATCACACCTAAGTGCTGTTAAAAGAATATTCAGATATTTGCAAGGAACTACTAATCTTGGTTTGCTTTATAAGAAATCAAAAGATTACAAATTAGTAGGTTTCTGTGATGCTGACTTTGCTGGAGATCGAATTGAAAGAAAGAGCACAAGTGGAGGCTGCCAGTTTCTTGGAGCTAATCTTGTGTCTTGGTCAAGCAAAAGACAAAGCACTATTGCACTCTCAACAGCAGAAGCTGAGTATATTTCAGCAGCAAGTTGCAGTTCTCAACTTCTGTGGATGAAGTATCAACTTGAAGACTACTTGATAAAAGAGAGTAACATTCCTATCTTCTGTGATAATACATCTGCCATATGTCTTACTAAAAATCCTATATTGCATTCTAGAGCAAAGCACATTGAAATTAAACATCATTTTATAAGAGACTATGTTCAGAAGGGTATTCTAGAAATAAAATTTGTAGACACTGATCATCAGTGGGCTGACAGATTTACAAAACCCCTTGCTGAAGATAGATTCAATTTTATAAGAAGAAATTTAAACTTTCATCTTATAGAAGAATGATTAATCTCAGCGTCTGAAGATAAACAAAATCTCAGCATCTGATATGACATAAGCATGTATATGTATAAGCATCTTATTTGTCATATGCATCATAACTCATCGTCTGGTGAATCGATTGCGTGCGTCCGTGCACACCCACACGTGTCACACGTGTTAAGGACTCAAGCGTCTCATCATATCTACAGAGTCATTATTATTTACGTTTTCAATAAAATCTTTTACTTTACTTTGGCAACTGCATTTAATGAAAAGGAGTATCTTTATTTTCTTTTATTTTTGATTTAATTTTTTATGTGGAAATACGAAGCGATATTTTGAAAAAAGGACTGTACCATTCTCTATTAACTTTCCCACTACTCCTTCTTTTTCGCTCCACAATCACTCTCTCTGTTTTCAGTCTGAAAAATAGTTTTCATTATCTTCTCTTCGTGACTGTCCTAAAACCCTAAACCTCCATTTCTCTATCTCTCAACTGCAATCATGTCTGGTGTAACAACCTCTGAGTATATTGCCATTTACGACACCATGGCTGAAGGAAAAGTTTTGCTGGAAAATCGAGTTGATTTAGAGAACTTCAAACTCTATGGCTTCGACTTCTATAGTGGTTTCAAGGCAATGGGCTGGGAACACTACTTCTTTTGGAAACAGGTTGAGGTTCTAGTTACTGCTATCAAGGAATTTTGGGGTAACGCTCGTTTACATCAAGGTGGTATTTTTGAAGGAACTGTGAGAGGTTACAAGTTCATTTTTAGCATTACCAACATCTCTGATGTCACTGGTTGTCCCTGTGAAGGTATCGTTTACTACACAGATTGGGCTGATGCATTTCATGGCCTTGAGAAGGTCAATGAGGATTTGTTTGAGAACTATAAACAGTTGAAAGAATCTGGTGAAACTCCTACTGCAAAGAATTTGAAGAGTCATTACAGACTTCTTCACAAGATAATCACCAAGAGCGTCTAGTTGAAGGCTGGCTCTAGTGACATAGTCAACTATGAACAGAAGTTCATTATGAGGCACTACATGGCTGGTAACAAGGTAAACCTGCCAAGATTGATTTACAACAACCTGATTAATGCACTGGTTAATTCGAGGAAAGGTGTTGCTGACAAGAAAAACACCTACAAGTGCATTCCTTATGGTGTTCTGGTCACTAAGATGATGACCAAGAATCTGGTTGTAAACAAGCTGACTGCTTTGCCAGATCAAGAAAAAGTGAAGTATTTTGGCACTGAAAGTGTTGTGATTCCTGACACCTTCGGAGTTAACGGCTTGGTCGTAATGAAATTGATCAGCTTTGGTGAACAAATGAAGAAGGTGAAAAAGGAACAGGGAATAGAATCTGGTCCTCTCTTAGCAAGAAATCTACTTTTGACAAAACCACCGGAAGTTCAAGAATCGGGTGTGAAAAGGACTTCGATTCTCCGTACAGAGAGACAAGAAGCAAGAAGCGAAGGTGGCTTCGCACCTAAAAGAAAGACTGAATCGGAAGATGAGGACCTGCGTTCCCATCACGATTCCCGATGAAAGAAGCAACCTGCCGAGAAACAAGTTTCAGTCCGTGCACAAAAGAAGACAATTCATCGTCCGCCTCCGCCGCTTCTAAACAGACGAAGAGATTGGTCGAGCGATGCGAGCTTGAACCAAAGGTACTGAATTCTCACGATGATTCTACAGATCTGCTTTTGAAACCGACAATACCATTCCTGCTCCACCTATATCTCTGCACAACCATCAACCATTCAAACCTTGCACAAAAACCGTAAACACAACCACTTCTATAGCCCTCAACCAACCTACACAAACACAAACCAATACACTCACCATCTCCTCACCTCAAACCTCCACATATACCTACCTCACTTCATATATTTCCAAACTTCACTCTCATCCCTTTAATCTGTTATTCAAAATACCTCCCATTAATCCCTTCAAACCCTACACACCTAAAACCTACAAAATCACCAAAACCACTCCCACCTTACTCACCATTACCCATAAACCTCTGACGCTGGTGGAAGGAAGAATGTCTCATACAAACCACGGTTTGTTAAGTATGAGATATATCATAGCATCTACAATCGTCCCTCCACATGGCATTTGAAAACCTTCACCTGGAGTCGCCAGATTGGAGATTGCCTCTCCGATAAGTGCTACCTTCAAGGATGGAGAAGACCACTTTCAGATGTCATTTAAAGGTAGATTGAGACCCGATCTGGTAGCGAGCAATTCCCTTCTCTGTTGATCTTCCTAGATCCCTACCACAACCTGGCTACCGCTCACATTGGAAGAATGCGGAAGGTGGATCACAGATGAAGAAGCTGCCTTCATGGCACACCTGTCTTGAGATGAAGAAGATTGAAATGTCAGACAATCTGAGGATCCTTCTTCATTTGATAAAGATAGTACCGGATAGACAAAGGTGGCTACCTTGGTCTATCCCCTGGGAAAAGGAAAGAACCTCGCTCGGCAAGCGACCATTCAAAGAAGATCGGGCTCAAGGAGTATGAGAAGGCTCCTAAAAAGTACAACCTTAAGGAATTCTCTAAGCTTCCGATTGCCAAGATCTCTGAGGATCATGCCAGAAGGTTTTACCTGAATTCTCTGAAGGAAGATGAATGGAGAACTGGCTCCTCAAACTGCTGCAATGCCTAGAAGTCCACTATTCCAACAGTTGGCACAATCAGCAAAATTACTGGCATCAACCTTGGAACAGTCTACTTCGATGATATGTTCAGATGCTCAGTAATCAGGCCTTTTGACTGCATGAAGATATATGTCCAATGGGCTGCTGTGACCAAGCACTTCGACATTGGATTTACTTGGAGTCAATGGTCTGAGTCTTGGAAAGACAAAGCCATATTACCATGCCTCGTCCCCCTAGTGTTAGAAGAAGATGACAGGAAAAATCTGCGAAGAATATACCTGGCTGAAAATGAAGCACTCTCTTTCACTTGTGAAGCATTAAGTGTCTTTATCAGGAGTATATGGGGAGAAGAAGCTGGAAATAGGTTTGATGCTTTCACTGCTGATGTAGTTCTACACAGAGAAATCATCTTCATGGGTTTGCTGTATCCAGAAGATGTGAAGTATCAATGGGAAATTCAAACAGAATCTGAGCTTAGGAAACTTGGAAATTTCATCAAATGGTTTATACCAAATGATGCATTCTTTCTAAGAGCTTAACGGAAGAAGGAATTGAGACTGAAGCTATCCAACTGGGTGCTAGCAGAGCATCAGAAGATGAAACCTCGCACTGCACGAAGTTGGACCTTCTACTTCTACTCCTGCAGTTGAGATGGTCACTATTCCCAAAGCAGAGTTTGAAGAGATGAAGGCCACAAACATGAAAGTCACTCAGCTGGAGACTGCTCTGAAATTACTATATGAACGTCTCAACATCCCTCCACCACCTCTTCCAAACCCTTGAACTTATTTATTTTTGTGTGATATAAACTATTTCTTTGTTTTGTTGATACCCTTATATATATACACTAATTTTGCTCTAATTATCTGTTAATATATATACCTACATCTGACTTATATTCAAATTTTTCTAAGTCTTATTTTGACTATGATGTGTTTTTACACTCTTTTTATCTGATGACAAAAGGGGGAGTAAAAGAAAGGTATGATGAACACGTGAAAATCTGACCAACTCACCGTCCGATGTTCACACTCCGATGGATATGCTGGAACTGAAGTATCATGCATAGCATTTCATACATAGCATTTGTGTGGTTATTTATTAATGCGCTAATATTCATTGTACTAGTGCTCTTATAATGATAAATAAATTTGGTACTAGTGCTCTTATAATGATAAATAAATTTGGTACAATTGATTAAATCAATCTTTTTGATCAGCATCCGATCTTACTCTGATACATCTACGTATTTTTTTTTGCGATCACTTAATTGAATTTGTTTATCAACTATCGCCTCAATACTAGAATTTTCTTATATATCAAAATTGTTAAATTCAGGGGGAGACCATTGAAGTCATTTTGAAACTAAATTGTTCATCAACCTTAGATATTTGTCATCATCAAAAAGGGAGAGATTGTTGGAACCTAAACGATTGAAAAGTTTAGACCCTCATTAATTTTGATGATAACAAAATATTCACAAGAGAACAATTTATGTTCTAACAATTCTTGAAGTGTGCAGATACTAATATTACATATATTTCTAAGCCACTTAAACAAGAAGGAAGAAGCTCTCAAGAGAAGGATACACTCCATGTGTCAGCATCCGGCTCATCCTAGTAAACTATCTTCGTGAGCGTCTGGAATTATCTTTTTGTGACACAAAGCTTATCCATTTGCTACGAGCGTCCGACCTTCCTATTCTCGAGCGGCCTGAACTTCATTTTATATCACGTGATGGTCACATAGTTGCTCTTCCTCTCAGAAGCTTCTGGAACGGATTTCGAATTTGATCTTATGCGCTCAAATTGTTGTACGAGGTATCAAAGGTGACACCTTTAGCTAAAAGACAAAAATCGTACAAGCAATTGTGAAAAGCAAGGTAGTACGAAAACGGTAATGTGTACTACTGAGATATTCTCTGGAAAGGAAGAAAGAGACAGCTTTTTGAAATCACCTCACTCAATGGAAAAGAGCCATTTTTACTGTAACGGTAATATCCTTTAGAACTCCTATAAATACCCCAAGGTATCCATTGAAAAGAGTGCCGAAACTCTACAAAAGAATATTGCTTCATTTACTGAGAACAAGCACTATTGCTATACACTACAAATAGTCAATACTCTGAAAGCACTGCTTCTGTGAGCAATCAAGTTTCGAGCCAAGTCTCTGGACTACAAGAACTGAACTCAGCGTCCGACACTTTCTTTTAGAAAGCATTTCTATATTGAGCTTAATTTTTATCCTCTCTGTGAGAGTTATTTATACTTGTATTCAACTTACTTGTAAAAGTTGTTTTGGCCTAGTTAAGGCTGTTCCCTCAAAGGCTCAACTGTACTGAGTTGTTTTGAGAAGTTGAGAGTATTGTCAAGGTTGTGACAGAAGAATACCCTTGAGGAAAGTGTAATCAGATTGATTATAGTGGAAAAATCCTTCAGGAACGAAGGGACTAGACGTAGCTACCAGTTTGGTAGTGAACTAGTATAAATCTATGTGTCTCTTGCTTTACTGCTTTCTATTTATCTTTATCTTGCTCTGATAAAAACAAGTTTTCACAAATCGCTTCCAAAGTCAGGTTTATTTACAAATTCAGCTTAACAAACTGTTTTGAAAAACCTGTGCTCTAAGTGTTTTTAACTTAATATTTGCGAAAAGTTTTCAACACAATTCAACCCCCTTCTTGTGTTCATGTTCAGTATCCAGTATGTACGACTTATCCCAATTCTGTAATTTTTTTTTCAATTTTCACTAGTTTGGTAATTTTTTTGGTCAAATGCACCATGCAGATCAATTAGCCCACAATGCATTATGAACATAACTGAATATGTTATAATACTATTGTGATGCCGTTGTTTTGAAATCCCAGGAACGCAGCGTAGAAGATATGAGTTCGACACCCACTTAGCCCATAGCCTTATGGCTTAGAAGAGTAGCTGGCATTGGCTCTTTACTTTAGGGACAGTCGATCAAGGGGATGACGAAAGATGGTAGAGAATGTAGAAGATAGCCACAGACAAGGGCTTTCGGCAAAGAAGGTGTAGGCGGAATTTGAAAATATTCAACTTTTGCAAACACATAGCCTTTTGACAAATGTGGAGGAACAACGTTGCGACACGTGAAATTGGATTTCAATGACAAATGATCACTTTAGCTAGTTTGCTGAGGCAAGGAATTATATTAGATAAGTGCAATAGGGGACACTGTTCATATTCTACAGCGTGTCGTGCATTTTCTATTCGTAGCGTCTTTTTCGATGAGATAAAAGAATATTTTTTTCTCCTGGCAAAAAAGGAAAGGAGCCTCGTTAAAATCTTCGATGTAAAACCCTCCTTAGGAAAAAAAATATCTAAAACGAAAAAGAGTACTCCTGCCTTAATTTATTAAAAAAGGAAAAAGAAGGATAAACATGGGGGACTAGACCAAAACTTATGCCAAACAATTAAGTAAACCTATAATTAGGAAGACCAAGCCTATTATGGAAAAAAATCTTTCCCTAATGAAGTTTGCGATTAAGTTCCACCACGTGTAGCCCCTATTTACAATAGCATAAGATGTCAATTTGTCAGCACAATTATTACCTTCCCTGTGAATATGAGAAACAAGTAAATGCATACTATTAGAAAGAATCAAACAATTTTTCCACCTAGTCTTCAATTGCCAAGGGATTGGATCTAAAGCAGCCGAACGCCAAGCCTGAACAACAAGCAAGGAGTCACATTCAACCCACAAACGGCGCCAACTTTTACTATGCGCAATCTCAATAGCAAGCATAACTCCAGAGAGCTCAGCAAAGAAAGAAGAAGAAGTGCCTATAAAGGAGGCAAAGCAGCCCGTGATTGCAGCACTACTATCTCGGAACAAACCACCACAAGCCGCAGACCGGGTTCCCTTTAGAAGCACCACCAAGATTACATTTTACCCAACCTGGGCTCAAGGAAACCAATTAATCAACCTCATCGAGCGCTGGGGAGCATGAGCAATACCAAGAAAGAGCTCAAAATAGAAAATTCTTCAGGAGAAGGATGCATAACCCCTTTAGAAAGACTCCCCGAGATGGAGGAGTTGGAAATGATGGAATGTGTCGCAGCTGTGAAAGAGACCCTTTTGTCATGAAACCTGAGCTGGTTTCTGGAAAACCAAATGGCCCAGATTGTGGGGATAAAAGCCGCCTAAGTGGTGTCTCTAACCTAAGAACTTGAAGCCTTGTCAAGCAAAGAAAGCATAGAAGGGACATCATGTTGTTGGATTGGATGCTGCAAAATTCTAGAAAGCCAGTCCCAAAGGCGAGTGGCAAAAGTGTAGCTAAGAAAAAGATGAGATGAAGTTTCCAACGTAGCCCCACAAAGAGAACACATAGACACTGTGACACAACCCCTAGCTTGAAGATTCTCATCAGTAGGTAATTTTCTATGCAAAAGACGCCACAACAAAAAAGACCGAGGAGGAGGGATGCAACTTGACCAAATCAAATCTCCCCAATCCCAAGTATCAGCTGAAGAATTCAGAAATTGAAAAGCTTCTTTAAAGGATAGAGATCCCTGTGTAGAGTGTTGTGGTGGGCAAAATCTGCAAGTGTACGGTTTTGTTGTCAAGTAATAAAAAGAAATCGAACCACAGAGACTGGCTACGCTAAATAAATTAATTCGGCGTCACTTAATTTAAATTAAACAATAAGAAAATATTTGATTAAAGGATGTTGTTGGAAAGTAGTGACAGAAAATAAATAAAAGATGATAAAAAGATATTTTTGTTATTTTTATAAATAAAAGTTTCCTAGGACGTGGGTTACCACAATGATGCTCTGAGAATTCAAATTACTAAATCTAACAATGATATTAAAATTATTTGAAGGCAAGTTAACCGAAAATACCAAACATCCACTGTCGTGGTACGAAAGCATGCTAAGTCGAATTCAATCCCTACTTTCGTGGTAATCTCATTCAACAAAACCCATTGAGCTCTTTGCAAACTTGTTTTATCCTCGAAGGATTAAAAACTACTTTCGTGATTTTAATCCTAAGTTCAGTTATTATAAATCCAATAACTAAGTTCGCCTTTTAGTTTATCCCTAGTTATCTAACAAATATAAATTAGTGATCAGCAAATTTACAAGTAATAATAACGATAATAGCCAAAACAAATTAACGATAGAGAGTATCAATTATTCATCTCAGAAACATTAAAGCGCAGAGCTCAAAAATCCTAAAAATAAATAAACTACTCAGACATAATTATAAATGACATATTACAAAACAAGCAAAGCAAAAATAGATATTACTTGAAAGGAGAATGCGAAAACGGAGGAACCACTTCGAAAATGTCTCCACTGCCTCCGTATCTCGATCCCCATTGCATTCGCCTCTTTTCCTCCATTTATAGAGGAAACAATTTGCTCAAGAAAAATCCAATTTGTTCACGTCTCACTTCTCTGCGCCGCCTTTTAGAAAACTAAATAAATCATCTTTGACTTTTCTTTGTTTAGTTTTGTGCCTTTTCTTTTTGGTGGCGTGGTGCAGCGCACATTCCTCCCTTTTTCAATTTCTTCACGTATGAACGGCCCACTTTTCTCCTGCTTTGCGTTTTTTACGACTTTCACTGATAATTATTAGAATATGTAAATAATCTTTTATTTTTAGAATTTGTATAGGAAATATTCTCTTAATTTGTATAGAAGATACTCTTTTGATTTGTATAAGAGATACTCTCTTGACTTACTTCGCAAAATTATATCCAAGAGATTATCTAGAATTTTGTATATATTATTTGGAAAATCTATGAAACGATCACGCAAAACAATTCTATCATGGTATCAGACTAGGTACACATTTCTTTCCTCCATCTAACCCTTTTCAGCACCCACCGTTCCTTCTTCTTCTTTTTTGCGTCCTCCACCACCATGACTCCTCCTTCTCCTACCACTCCTCTTCCTCCTAATCTCCCTCATCCCGCTCTCTTGCGGTACAAAACATCAACAACTTTATCAAAGTCACCTTAGACATTGAAAAGGGTCAATATGTTACGTGGTCGGAGCTTTTCAATATCCATGTTAGAGCTTATCAAGTTCTAGATCATATCATTCCTTCCCCAAAGGAAAAGGCGACGCCGGGTTCCTCTACTAAAGACACGAATCCCGACCTTTGGTTACGTGTTGACGCCGTTGTTCTACAATGGATCTACGACACTATCTCTGAAGACCTTCTCAACACCATCCTTGAACGTGATTCCACTGTCGAACTTGGATGGAATAGGTTAAGGGATATTTTCTCTGACAACGAAAATTCTAGGGCTCTCTACCTAGAACAAGAATTTTCGCAAGTTCAAATGGAGCATTTTGTTGATGCCTCGTCAGATCGCCAACATCTCAAGTCGCTCTCGGATCAACTATCCAATGTCGACGCTCCTGTGTCGAATGAAAGGTTGGTACTTTAACTCGTTTCAGGTTTAACTGATGCTTATGCTAGTGTTGGATCACAGATTCGTCATGGGGATTCTCTTCCCCCTTTTTACAAAGCTCAATCTATGCTCGTCTTGGAGGAAACGGCAAGGGCGAAAAAGGCGGCAAACTCCACTGATAATTCTGCATTCTTTACCTCTCAAGCTGAGAACTCGAATGGCAACATGGCCGAAACTCATCCAATCAAACAACCGCAACAACAATCGAGGCTACACCAACCGCGGTGGCAGAGGAGGTGGAGCCAGTGGCTGCGGTGGCAAGGAAAGGGGAGAAGCGGTGGCCGTGGGGCCCACCCGCAGCATCAGCAGCACCCCTCGACGTGGAAGCTGAACTCTCCACAGCAGCAGCAGTGGGCCTTTCCACCTTGCTGGGCCGTGGCAACCCTGGGCGACCACCATGCCCATATTCCACTGCAGCAAATTGGCAGATGCAACCCACTTCTAACCGTGGGCAAAGTCTACTTGGGCCGAGACCTCAACAGGCCCACATGGCAACAACCACTCAGCATGCCCAAACTTTTTATGCTCCAACAGATATTCAAGCTGCTATGCACACTCTCTCAATTGCTCCACCTGATGATCAATGGTACATGGACACCAGAGCCACTTCTCACATAACTGCAAACGGAAGTACTCTTACGTCTTATCTAAATATGAGCAATAATCGTAATATTACTGTTGGTAGTGGCCATACTATTCCAATTATTGGTTGTGGAAATGCATTATTACCCAATCCCCACCCCCTTTAACCTTGAATAATGTCCTGCATGCCCCTAAATTGATTAAAAATCTTGTCTCTGTGAGGAAATTTACCAATGACAATGATGTTTTCTGTTGAATTTGATCCTTTCAGTTTTTCTGTGAAGGATTTTCAGATGGGAATGCATTTAATGAGATGTAACAGCTTGGGTGACCTATATCCAATTACCACAAGACCACACATTGGAACTTCGCCACCATCTACCTTTGCCGCTTTGTCTCCTGAAATCTGGCATAGTCGTTTAGGACACCCGGAAGCCCTTATTTTAAGCTCCCTTCGCCAAAACAATTTCATTATTTGCAATAAATTTCGGGATAATTTATTTTGTCATTCATGTCCTCTTGGGAAACAAGTTAAATTATCTTTTTCTGACTCTTTATCATACACTTCTTTGCCATTTGACATTGTGCATAGCGATCTCTGGTCATCGCCTATTCTTAGTTCGGGTGGACATCGTTATTATGTTTTATTTCTTGATGATTTCACAAATTTTCTATGGACTTTTCCTATTGCCAATAAATCTCAAGTGCATTCCATTTTTCTTTCTTTTCGTACTCACATTAAAACACATTTTGAAAAGGAGATTAAATGTTTTCAACGTGACAATGGAAGGGAGTACGACAATGGACCTTTTCATAAATTTTGTGAATTAAATGGAATGACTTTTCGATTTTTTTGCCCTCATACATCTCCTCAAAATGGAAAAGCCGAAAGAAAAATTCGTACCATAAATAACATCATCCGAACCCTCCTTGCTCATGCCTCTCTACCATCCTCTTTTTGGCATCATGCACTACAAATGGCCACTTATCTCCTCAACATACTCCCTAACAAAAAGCTTGCTCTCCAAACACCCACCAAAATTCTCTACCAAAAAGACCCATCTTACTCTCACCTTCGGGTTTTTGGGTACTTATGTTATCCTCTTCTTCCATCTACTTCTAGAAATAAATTGCAAGCTCGATCAACAACATGTGTTTTCTTGGGGTATCCATCGAATCATAGAGGTTATAAGTGTTATGATTTATCGAGTCGTAAGATACTTGTTTCGAGGCATGTCATTTTTTATGAAAATACTTTCCCTTTTTCTAACTTACATACTCATACATTTTCTATTTATGAGTTTTTGGATGCAGGCTTGGCACTTCTTCTTCACTCACCTACTCCACCCACGACCACCACTCATGAAGCGCAATCTTCTCCAGCCCAAGTCGTTGACTCACCGGCCCAAACCACACCTCCTATGCAGGCCCAACAAATACAAACCTCCCCCAACACATCTCCTACTCAGACCTCATCACCTCAAGCCTCACCGACCGAACCAACCTCTCCCAACAGCCCAAACCGGTCCACTACACGGACAACATCCCCCTTCCCCCACAAATCAACCCAACACTCACAGTCCATCACAGCCAGTGCAAGCCAACCTACTTGTCAATCCACCAACCTCTCCTCAAATGACAACAAGAGCCCAACATGGAATTTTTAAGCCCAGAAAACTTTTTAATCTTCACACCTCGGCTAAAAGCTCCATTTCTCCTTTGCCCACCTGTAAAGCCCGTACTTCCATAATAATTGAAGTAAGACAAATTTACATTAAAGCACAGGAATTACACAAAATAATTTAAACTTGAATTGTAAAATTACAAGTCCAAACACAAACTATGTCATAAGTCTAATAAATAAAGTTTACAACTTCATCCAAGTCCAAGGCTTGGGAAATTACAAAATACAATGTCAATTTTTGCCTCAACAACAAAAGAGACAAGTACAATGCACATTTAATATAAACTAGAGGTTTAAAGCTCCTAGAATCATTATCTCTCCTTTCTTTGGTACTCGCTTATCCGAAATAAAAGAGAAAAGGGGTGAGATTAAAATAATCTCGATGAGTCGCCCTTCCGACCCCTCCGGACTCTTGTCATTATCATAATAACATTACTACCCGAATAATATAGTGATACATCTAAACATACAACTAGGATTACTAGTAACCGTCGGTCTTATCGTTTGGTAACAAGTGGTATACCGCTCTGCTACACTAAGGTAAACAAATGAACTTATCGTTACCTCACAAGTGGAACACCGCTCTGTACTTACAATCCTCGAGTAACGGCCGACTTATCGTTTGGTAACAGGTGGTACACCGCTTCGCCACACTAAGGTAAACAAAGCAGGACTTATCGTTACCTTACGTGGTACACCGCACCGCACTACGTTTATCTCATCGTAACCACTACGAATCCAACAGCTTCTAATTTCTTTCTCTAAGCTTTCGGACAATAAATACACTAATAACTTATCTAAGGGTATCTTAGGATATCCCTTTTATCTTCTATGTTTTAGAACTCTCAACTCAGTATTCATGGCCTTAAAGGCCCATAAAATGCTAAAGTACACATTTCTCGTAAAATCAAGCGCACCACGCGCCAAAGGACGCGTCGTGCATATTTCACAACTTCCGGTATAGGGCTTATCTTGAAATAATTCTTGTGCCATTGAAAACTAGACACATTTCTCTTCAATTTGGACATATAGTTCTCTAATTTTCATTAAGTATTGAAGGAGAAACATAGGTTCCAAATTTGGGGAAAGTTAATGTTCAACTTTCTAAACCTATTAGCTTGTTGCTTAAAACTGCACTAATTGGGTGGGTATTTTCTAAAATAAAAATTATATTTAGAAACAAGACATCCTAAGCTTTCCAACGAGTGGTCATTTGCCCAATTCCGACTTCGTTTGATATTTTAATAAAATCCTCGAAGTTGACCTTCAGAATCGCTACCGCAGGCGTCTGGTAAGGCCGCGATTTCTTTGTCAGCAGTGCTATTTCAGGCGCTGTCGCAAGATTTGTACAGCGTCACGCCGCATTTCTCCATTTTGGCTCTGTTTTGATGCGCGTCGCGCGCATTTCTGCAGAATTATGCAGAAACGTGTTTTTCTGCATAATTTCAACTTCCAACTCACTTTTCTTCAATCCAAACCAATTTCAAACCAAATTGGTACTCAAAATCAAGCATATGACTGCTATACAAGATTAAGAGCAACATAAGACATATAAAAACACAATCCATCATGCTTCAACATGTCACAAAACATTAATGCATCAACTTAAGCACATTCATTTCTACCCAAACCCATTCATGCATTTCAACCATTTCCAATTCGTAAATCAAGAAAATACACAAGTGAGATCAAAATAAAAGACCCTAAGTGGTGGGTCTTATGGGTTGCCCAACCTCTAAGTGAGAAGAACTCACAAATGATCTTGAGCTTTGAAGGTTGAAAGTCCTAGTTCCTTCTTCTCCTTCCAACTCTCCTACTTGTTCTTTCCTCTTCTTCCTTTTGAATCAACACCCAATCTTCCTTAAATCAAAGGATCTTGGCTTCACCTTCTTCCACTCTAAGCAAGTATGGAACCAAAGTACTCATTTTCTCTCATCTTTCTCCAAGACCCATGAACCCTAGGTTTCTTCTCTTCTTCCTCTTTTTCCTTAAGCAGCAAAAACGAAAATAAGAGAGGGGGAGGAAGTGAGCTGGTCGTGAGGGAGAAGAAAAAAAGGAAAGGAAAATGAGGTTTTCACCTATTGGACCATCTTGCCATTACTACATACACCCCTATATTAATAAATACCACCCAATCTAATTACTCAACTATTAATTCAAAACATATAAATGCTTAAATCAACAGAGCTATATAATTAAATTAGGCAGGGTGTTACATTACTACCCACCTTTTAAAAGATTTTGTCCTCAAAAACTAGACAAATACTTACCTATTGAAATAGATACGGGTACTGATCTTGCATCTCTGCTTCGATCTCCCAAGTAGCCTCCTCAGGAGTGGATCCCTCCCAGATAACCTTCATCAAGGGAACGTTCTTGTTCCTCAGAGTCTTGACACTGTGATCCACCACTGCACCAAGATAGGCTGATATGTCAAATCTGATCTAAGGTGTACCGACTCATGATCCAAAGGTTGATGGGGGTCAGGAATGTACTTTCTAAGCTGAGACACATGAAAAACATTGTGCAGACTTGACAAAGATGGGGGTAAAGCAATTTGGTAGGCAACTGAACCGACTCTTTCAAGGATTTCAAAAGGACCAATGTAACAAGGACACAACTTTTTGGCTCTCAGTGCCCTACCAATGCCTATCGTAGGAATGACTCTTAGGAAAGCATGCTCTCCTTTCTCAAACTCAATAGGTCTTCTCTTCAAATCGGCGTAACTCTTCTGCCGACTCTGAGCAGTTTTCAGCCTATCCCTAATCCTTTTGATCTGGTCAGTGGTTTCCTGAATTATGTCTGGTCCTAACCATCTCTTTTCTCCTACTTCAAACCAACATAAAGGAGTTCTACATTTGCGACCGTAGAGTGCCTCGTACGGTGCCATGCCTATGCTAGCATGGTAGCTGTTGTTATAAGCAAACTCGATGAGAGCTAGATGTTCATCCCAACTACCACCATCATCTAACACGCATGCTCTAAGCATGTCCTCTAAGGTTTGGATAGTCCTCTCCGTCTGACCATCCGTCTGTGGATGATAAGCGGTGCTAAGACGCAATCTGGTCCCTAAGGCCATCTGAAATTGTTTCAAAACCGGGAGCTAAACTTAGGATCTCTATCAGAGACGATGCTAGAGGGTACCCCATGGAGTCTAACAATCTCCCTAATGAAGATCTTAGCTAGCCTAGCGGTGTTGAAAGTGGACTTTACTGGGAGAAAGTGAGCAGATTTGGTTAATCTGTCTACAATAACCCAGATGGAGTCATATCCAGATTGAGTGCAAGGCAAGCTTGACACAAAGTCCATAAATATGCCCTCCCATTTCCATTCCGGAATATCTAAGGGTTGAAGGGTACCTGATGGTCTCTGGTGCTCTATCTTGGTTCTCTGGCAAACCAAGCACTGTGCTACAAACTCGCCTACATCATTCTTCATTCCCGGCCACCAATACCTTTGCCTAAGATCATGGTACATCTTAGTAGAACCAGGGTGTACCGAGAATCCACTCTTGTGGGCTTCTTCAAGAATTTGATTCTTAATGACTGGATCATTAGGAACACAAATTCGCTGATGAAAGAGGATAATATTGTCACTAGCTTCGGAGAATCCAGTTTGGTGTCTCCTACCTTGCAAATCACTATCTTGGCTTTGGGCACACCTAATTTGATTTCTAAGATCACAAGTGATTTCCAAATAGCTCACTATTAGGCTACCCTCTGTGAAATACATTCCTAGATTTAAATCCCTAAAGGATTCAAACAACTCTAGCTCCTTGACCATCATGGAAGATATGTGGAGGCTCTTTCTGCTCAAGGCATCGACTACTACATTCGCCTTGCCAGGGTGATTCTTTAACTCAAAATCATAGTCCTTGAGGAACTCTACCCATCTCCTTTGCCTCATATTCAGTTCCCTTTGATCAAATAGATATTTCAAACTTTTGTGATCACTGAATATCTCAAATCGGGCACCATATAAATAATGTCGCCAGATTTTCAGGGCAAAAACTATGGCTGCTAGCTCTAAGTCATGAGTTGGGTAGTTTTCTTCGTGGGGCTTTAATTGCCTAGATGCATAGGCTATTGCTCGCCCATTTTGCATGAGAACTGTAACGACCCGTTTCCGGACCGCTACCGAGCTCGAGTTACCGAGCTCAACACACCGAGCTCAAGATACCCTGTATGCGATGTGTTTTAAAATGATACTCTTGTGCCCTTTAGAAAAGTACGGTCTTATTATTATTTTTTATAAAACTATCTCGTGCACATCAGAGTAATTACAGCTTTTCGAAACATGGTGCAACTAAGACACAAGACTTAAGTCCTAAATAACAACACGCAGGTAACAAGTACATACTCATATATACAAGATATAAAAAGTGCATACAAAAAGACATAGTAATAATGTACAAAGAAAATACACCTAAGGTATGACGACTTCAAAAGAGCAATCATACCCTGGGGGTACTTCCGGCAGACACCCACGCAGGTCAGCTCCAAAGTGAAACCACCAGTCTACCCTGTGCTCAAAATAACAAAACATCACCCATCCCAAACTGGTCACAGCCACTGTACACAAAAGTCATATAACAGCTACCCCAACAAACATAACATAAACAAAGCCAATCACGACAAATAGAGGTCGTCGCCCTGATCCTCGTCGAGCTCCTCCTCGCCATCATCTGCTGTCGAGTTCCCTGCACCGTCGACATCGCCTGGGTAACCATCATGGATTGAAGGTACCACGGGAAAGGGTCAACTTCTCAACAAATCAAGATAATCCAGGCAATAAGAAATAAGTAAACAACAAATTATAACATTCACCAAACGTGACTCGACCATCTCACTCTAGACTCGACTCTTATTCCGGAATATCGCCAGCAGGTCCATCCCCAAACTGACGCAATAGGTAAGCGGCCGGTCCAACCCTAAACCGATACCATGCATTAATCAGCAGGTCCAACCCCAAACTGATAATGCGACGCCTAGTCAATCTCTCAGAACAAAAGGGACCTAGCACCCTTAGTTATCCGGTCACGGCTCAAAACGCCATACGACTCGCCTAACTCTCTCACTCGATGATTAGCTCGCCGCATCAGGAGTGGCACATAAAATTACTTGATCACATATCAAATAAAGAGCATGCTTAACATGAAGAAAACGCAATTCAATCATTTAAGCAATAAAACAATCCTTACACAATATCATAAAACAGAGTCTTAGAATGTTTGAACTCGCCCTTATGCATAAGCATATAAAATAAAGCCTTAATAATGTCTAAGAGTTGCCCTTACCGAACTCCAAGCTAACGCTGCTCGACAACGACCTCAACACGGCTGTCTTCAAACGAGCTCGACAACGACTTCTCTCACTCGATCTCGACACGTACAGCTCTTAGTCGACCTCGGTTTCGTGATCTCGTACACCCTGATTTCCTTGCCGCACGATCTCGGAAATCACACTGCCTAATACGAGCACAACTTAGTTCTATCTATGGGTTCTAATAACACTTATCTCTCATCATCCCAATCTTAACCACAACCCAAGTAAACATTAAAACTTAAAAACTTAAACAAATACAACCAGAATTCAAACATTACAAAATAACTCCTTTTCTCTAAAATTTATTAAAACTTCTTTCATACATCATCAGACAAAGCCATTTTTCCTAAGTACTAATTCAAGCTTAAAATCAAGTAATACCTTAAACACAACTTAATTAAAATCTAAGTTTATATTTCTTAAAAATATTTTCGTCATGGTCCAGCAATTAAAATAAGACCATAACCACTTATGTTAAAATTTAAAACTCAAAAAGAAATCAACACAAGCCAAGTAGGGAGGGTTTTGGGCGCTACCTACTTGCAGAAAACAGAGGAAACAATTTGTTTTTCAAGCTCAAATAAATGGTTGGAAAGGTAGGAAATGTCATGAAGAAGAAAACCTATCAATATGACATGAGTTGAAAGCATAAAAACTAGCTAAAACAGAGAAGAAGTGGCGCTAACAGTAACATGAAAGGAAATAAAATCATGTTTTTCATACCTCCACAGATGGTCGAGATGGTGATATAGGTCGAGAAGATGATAAGAAACAAGGTTGATGAAGAAAGTTTATGCAGAAGCTCAATGAACTCAAGGTTCTTCAATGGAGGTTTGGAGAAGAGGAGGAAACTTGGAGAAGAAGAAAGAAGGAAATAGAAAGTGAGGATTTGAGGCGGCTGATCGTGATATTTAAGGCGGTGGAGGAAACTAATCATGACACTTATCTACAGCTGGTGGAAAAAGAAAAAAGTTTGGTCTTATCTCCCTTAAACAAAAGTTAATTACAAGAAAACCATTTTAAATGAATTTATCTTTTATAAAACCACAATTTAAGCGACACCTAGATTTTAAAGTAAGATATTAATCCAACAACAAGTCTAACCCATCTAATCTGTTCTCTCTCATAATCACAACAAAATATACTAACGCTAAGTAATATTCGTAAGAATACGAGTGTTATCATCTCGACACGATGTCGACCAAGGTGCTTGTGCAAGCGCACAAGGCTCTAACACGAGTTCGTGCACGCGGCCTCCTCAATTCGACATGCGACCTCCTCAGCTCGGTACGCGACCTCATCAGCTCGACATATGACCTTGGCACGCGATCTTGGCACGGGATCTCGTCACGAGGTCTTGGTACGAGGTCTCGACACGAGGTCTCGATACGACGTCCTAATACGAGGTCGATCTCGTCCTCAGGTGTTACAATCTCTCCCTCTAAAAAAAATTTCGTCCTCGAAATTGCAAATAAGTTACTTACCATGAAAAAGTTCAGGGTACTGAGTCTTCATCTTCTCTTCCAGCTCCCAAGTCGCATCTCCAGTCTTCTGATCCCACACAACTTTGACAAGTTGAATCTCTTTGTTCCGCAACTGCTTGGCTTTCCGGTCAACGATCCTTGCTGGTGATGCTTCGAAAGATAGGTCGTCCCTCAGTTGGATCACATCCGGTTCGATAACATGAGAAGGGTCGGAAATATACTTTCGTAACTGTGAGACGTGAAAGACATCATGTATGTTCGACAAGAAAGGTGGCAAGGCAATCTGATATGCCACTGGACCAATACGACGAAGAATCTGATAAGGTCCAATAAATTTAGGGGTAAGTTTCTTGGATTTGATCGCTCGACCAACTCCAGTAGTGGGGGTAACTCTAAGAAATACATGCTCTCCTTCCTCGAACTCGAGTGGTCGACGTCTTTGGTCTGCATAACTTTTCTGTCGACTTTGAGACGTTCGCATCCTATCTCTGATCAACCGGATCTTCTCAGTAGTCTGCTGGATCATATCTGGTCCTACAACAGAACGCTCGCCATCCTGGTACCAACAAAGAGGCGTCTGACACTTCCGTCCATACAGTGCTTCAAAAGGTGCCATTCCAATACTTGCATGGAAACTGTTATTATAAGTGAACTCCACCAATGGTAAGACGTCGTCCCAACTTCCTCGGTGATCTAAGGTACACGCTCGCAACAAATCTTCAAGCGATTGGATCGTTCTCTCAGTTTGACCATCAGTCTGAGGATGATATGCCGAGCTAAGCTTGAGCTCGGTTCCCATCGCTTCTTGCAATTCCCTCCAAAAATGAGATGTGAACTTCGGATCTCGGTCCGACACGATCGAAGAGGGTATACCATGTAATCGTACTATCTCCGCGACGTAGATCTCGGTCAGCTTTTCCACGTTGTATGTCGACCTCCTTTGGTAAGAAATGAGCGATTTGGTCAATCGGTCGACGATCACCCAAATCGAATCATTCTTCTTCTCGCCTTCGCAAACCTACAACGAAATCCATGGAAATACTATCCCATTTCCATACCGGGTACGCCGATTATCAGAGCATTCCCGCAGTCGTTGGTGCTCCACTTTCGCTTCGACACGTTAAACACGAAGCTACGTACTCAGCCACTTGCTTCTTCATTCCGGACCACCAAAAATGCTTCTTTAAGTCTTGATACATCTTCGTAACTCCTGGGTGAAAACTAAAATTGCTCTTATGCGCTTCGTCAAGTATTAACTTTCTCACCCGCCACATTAGGTACACACACTTACCATTGCACCTTAAAATGTTGTCCGCTTCGACTTGGAATTCTCGCTTTCCACTTGCGCTATCAATCGACCTTTTCTTGCGGGAGCTCGTCATGAACTCTTTGGTCTCGGATCTCGCCCAACAATCTGTTAGAAATGGTAAGCATACCAAATCTCGCCTTCCTGGTGAAACTTCCACATTCAACCTCAAGTCTCGAACTTCTCGAGCATCTCCAATTCCTTGATCATCATTGCCGAGGCTAAAACGCTCTTCGCTCAATGCATCTGCTACTACGTTAGCCTTACCGGGATGGTATTCCAACGTAAAGTCGTAGTCCTTGAGAAATTCTGTCCATCTTCGCTGACGCATGTTGAGCTCTTTCTGATCGAACAGGTACTTCAAGCTCTTGTGATCGCTGAAAACAGTAAGAGTGCTCCCATAAAGATAGTGCCTCCATATCTTCAGCGCAAAAACCACCGCTAGCAGCTCCAAATCGTGAGTAGGGTAGTTTCTCTCGTGGATCTTAAGCTGTCTTGAAGCATATGCTACCACTTTCCGATGTTGCATTAGCACGCATCCCAATCCCTGGTGTGACGCATCACAATAAACCTCGTAAGGCTCTTCGGGTTGAGGCAAAATCAACACAGGCGCTGTCGTCAAGAGCTCCTTCAGTCTTTGAAAACTGGATTCACACTCCTCGGTCCAGGCAAAAGGTTGATCTTTCCTCGTAAGTCGTGTAAGAGGCGCGACAATCTTCGAAAAACCTTCAATGAATCTTCGATAATAACCTGCTAAGCCAACAAAACTTCTGATCTTGGTAACCGTCCTCGGCTGTTCCCACGCTAACACAACCTCAATCTTAGTTGGATCCACAGCTATCCCTTCTTTGGAAATCACGTGTCCAAGAAAATTCACCTCTTCAAGCCAAAATTCACACTTGGATGAGTTCGCATAAAGTTGCTTCTCGCGCAATATCTGTAGTACTCGACGTAAGTGTTCTTCGTGCTCTTCTCGGTTCTTCGAATAGATCAATATGTCGTCGATGAACACTACAACGAACTGATCCAAAAACGAATGGAAAATCCTATTCATATAGTCCATAAACACAGCTGGCGCATTTGTCACTCCAAACGGCATCACTAAGTACTCATAATGCCCATACCTAGTCCTGAACGCTGTTTTGGAGACATCTTCCGCCTTCACGCGAATCTGATGGTAGCCCGACTTCAAGTCTATCTTTGAAAACATCGCCGCTCCACGAAGTTGATCCATCAAGTCGTCAATACGTGGTAACGGATACCGGTTCTTCATAGTAGCCTTGTTGAGTTGACGATAGTCTACGCACAGTCTGGATCGTCCATCCTTCTTCTTGACCAACAACACTGGAGCTCCCCACGGTGACACGCTCGGTCGTATGAATTGCTTTGACTCCAAATGCTCAATCTGGGACTTCAGTTCCTTCATCTCGACAGGAGACATCCTGTAGGGCGCTATTGAAATAGGTCCTGTCCCTGGAATCAGGTCGATGGAGAACTCGACCTCTGACCGGTGGTAACCACAGCACGCCTTCGAAAACGTCCTCAAAGTCACACACCACCGTACATTCTTCACTTCGATCTGGGAAACTTCGAACTAGCGGATACATGTATTCCCTAGTTCCTTCTTTCAAAGAAACTCCAATACGTTCAAGAGAAAGATAATTGGAAACTCCAAGGTCCGGAAAAATTACGCTTTACGGGCACACCCAAGAGGACATGGTGGTATGACAACCAATCCATCCCGAGGATGACATCTAAACCCTTAAGAGGCAAACAAACCAAATTGACCACAAACTTTCTACTCTGAATAACCAATACACAATTAAGACATGCAGTGTTGGTAACTAAGGTTTTAGCAGCTGGGGTCGTAACTACCAATTTGAACGGTAAAGCAGTCACAGTCAGATTCAAATGGTTCACACAATCAGAAGAAATAAAGGAATGGGTTGCACCCGAATCAAAGAGAACGGATAAGGGTTTACCCTCTATCTCACATTCGCCTTAGATAAGATCATCAGCTTGCTCTGCTTCCTCGCCGCTCATGCAGAAGACTCTGCCTTTAGCTACCTGACGCTTCTCTTTTGCCTTCGCCGCATGCATTGCCGGTTCAGCTTTAGGTGTGGGACAATCCTTGGCAAAATGCCCTGGCTTCCTACAAATGTAGCACACATCCTCCTTCCGAGTACGCTTATTCGCATAATGTCCCGTCTTCCCACAACGGAAACAAGTCACCTCGGCCTTGATCGACTTCCACTCCTCATTGCTTGGGTCATCTGGACGATCTGTCCTCTATTGTTGTTGTTCCCCGAGGTGGTGTAAGGCTTCTTAAGTTGCTTTCCTTTCAGGCAAATCTCTGTCCCAGGCCACGAGGTCTCATTGGTCCACTGGGCGCCTTCTTCTTGTGGCTTCTTACTCCTTCTACCTCGACACAGCGATCTATCAGCTCTTGGAGGTTTCGAATCCTCAATGATACCACTGACTTCTGAATATCAAATCTCAGACCTCGTTGGAACCTCTCACTTAACCATCTTTGGTCAGCTCGGTCACTAAATGGACTGAAGTACCTTGCCAGTGACTCGAACTTGGCTGCATACTCGGACACTGTCGAGCTTCCTTGCTGCAATTGAAGAAACTCTTGCTCCTTCTCGGCTCGTGCAGTATCGGGAAAGTACTTGTCCAAGAACCTTTCACGGAAAAGCTCCCATGTCATCTCACGGCGTTCTGCTATAAATGTTTGCTTCACTCCTTTCCACCAATATTCTGCATCTCCCAGTAGCAGATAGGTGGCGTAGTCTACCTTTACGTTATTCGGGAAATGGAGTGCCTCGAAGATCTTCTCGATCTCTTGCATCCAAAGATCAGCTTTATCTGGATTTGGCTCACCGTAGAACTTCGGTGGGTCATGCTTCCTAAAGTCTGCCAATCCTCTAGCTTCAGCATTTCGCTCTGCTCTTTGCTGTTGCTGCAAATTCTGTTGGGTCAACGCTGCCGTCTGTTGAGCCATCGCGTTAGATTGTTGAGTTGCAGCAGCTGATTGCTGAGCCATGGCCGCAGCCATCTCGGTCATAGCTTGAATCGCTCGTTCCATGTCGACGTTCTCAGGTGCAGCCGTCGTATCCCTACGAGGTGGCATTAGATTCCACAAAGTTCAAAACTCTGTCAGAATCTCACAACAAGGATGTGTTAAAACACACTGCTTCAATCAAGAAACAGTTCAAACAATTTTTCAAGCAATAAGTGCTTCACTTAATCAAACAGCAATCAACATAGTACAATTAGGTACCCAACATATATATATATATATATATATCCTAACACAGTGACCAGTCCAAATTTCCTATGCACACTCGGCTCAATCGAATCAAGCCTCGATACCAACATTGTAACGACCCGTTTCCGGACCGCTACCGAGCTCAATATACCGAGCTCGAGTTACCGAGCTCAACACACCGAGCTCAAGATACCCTGTATGCGATGTGTTTTAAAATGATACTCTTGTGCCCTTTAGAAAAGTACGGTCTTATTATTATTTTTTATAAAACTATCTCGTGCACATCAGAGTAATTACAGCTTTTCGAAACATGGTGCAACTAAGACACAAGACTTAAGTCCTAAATAACAACACGCAGGTAACAAGTACATACTCATATATACAAGATATAAAAAGTGCATACAAAAAGACATAGTAATAATGTACAAAGAAAATACACCTAAGGTATGACGACTTCAAAAGAGCAATCATACCCTGGGGGTACTTCCGGCAGACACCCACGCAGGGTCGCCCAAAAGTGAAACCACCAGTCTACCCTGTGCTCAAAATAACAAAACATCACCCATCCCAAACTGGTCACAGCCACTGTACACAAAAGTCATATAACAGCTACCCCAACAAACATAACATAAACAAAGCCAATCACGACAAATAGAGGTCGTCGCCCTGATCCTCGTCGAGCTCCTCTTCGCCATCATCTGCTGTCGAGTTCCCTGCACCCTCGACATCGCCTGGGTAACCATCATGGATTGAAGGTACCACGGGAAAGGGTCAACTTCTCAACAAATCAAGATAATCCAGGCAATAAGAAATAAGTAAACAACAAATTATAACATTCACCAAACGTGACTCGACCATCTCACTCTAGACTCGACTCTTATTCCGGAATATCGCCAGCAGGTCCATCCCCAAACTGACGCAATAGGTAAGCGGCCGGTCCAACCCCAAACCGATACCATGCATTAATCAGCAGGTCCAACCCCAAACTGATAATGCGACGCCTAGTCAATCTCCCGTAAACAAAAGGGGACCTAGCACCCTTAGTTATCCGGGTCACGGCTCAAAAACGTCATACGACTCGCCTAGCTCTCTCACTCGATGATTAGCTCGCCGCAGTCAAGGAGTGGCACATAAAATTACTTGATCACATATCAAATAAAGAGCATGCTTAACATGAAGAAAACGCAATTCAATCATTTAAGCAATAAAACAATCCTTACACAATATCATAAAAACAGAGTCTTAGAATGTTTGGAACTGCCCTTATGCATAAGCATATAAAATAAAGCCTTAATAATGTCTAAGAGTTGCCCTTACCGAACTCCAAGCTAACGCTGCTCGACAACGACCTCAACACGGCTGTCTTCAAACGAGCTCGACAACGACTTCTCTCACTCGATCTCGACACGTACAGCTCTTAGTCGACCTCGGTTTCGTGATCTCGTACACCCTGATTTCCTTGCCGCACGATCTCGGAAATCACACTGCCTAATACGAGCACAACTTAGTTCTATCTATGGGTTCTAATAACACTTATCTCTCATCATCCCAATCTTAACCACAACCCAAGTAAACATTAAAACTTAAAAACTTAAACAAATACAACCAGAATTCAAACATTACAAAATAACTCCTTTTCTCTAAAATTTATTAAAACTTCTTTCATACATCATCAGACAAAGCCATTTTTCCTAAGTACTAATTCAAGCTTAAAATCAAGTAATACCTTAAACACAACTTAATCAAAATCTAAGTTTATATTTCTTAAAAATATTTTCGTCATGGTCCAGCAATTAAAATAAGACCATAACCACTTATGTTAAAATTTAAAACTCAAAAAGAAATCAACACAAGCCAAGTAGGGAGGGTTTTGGGCGCTACCTACTTGCAGAAAACAGAGGAAACAATTTGTTTTTCAAGCTCAAATAAATGGTTGGAAAGGTAGGAAATGTCATGAAGAAGAAAACCTATCAATATGACATGAGTTGAAAGCATAAAAACTAGCTAAAACAGAGAGAAGAAGTGGCGCTAACAGTAACATGAAAGGAAATAAAATCATGTTTTTCATACCTCCACAGATGGTCGAGATGGTGATATAGGTCGAGAAGATGATAAGAAACAAGGTTGATGAAGAAAGTTTATGCAGAAGCTCAATGAACTCAAGGTTCTTCAATGGAGGTTTGGAGAAGAGGAGGAAACTTGGAGAAGAAGAAAGAAGGAAATAGAAAGTGAGGATTTGAGGCGGCTGATCGTGATATTTAAGGCGGTGGAGGAAACTAATCATGACACTTATCTACAGCTGGTGGAAAAAGAAAAAAGTTTGGTCTTATCTCCCTTAAACAAAAGTTAATTACAAGAAAACCATTTTAAATGAATTTATCTTTTATAAAACCACAATTTAAGGGACACCTGGATTTTAAAGTAAGATATTAATCCAACAACAAGTCTAACCCATCTAATCTGTTCTCTCTCATAATCACAACAAAATATACTAACGCTAAGTAATATTCGTAAGAATACGAGTGTTATCATCTTGACACGATGTCGACCAAGGTGCTTGTGCAAGCGCACAAGGCTCTAACACGAGTTCGTGCACGCGGCCTCCTCAGTTCGACATGCGACCTCCTCAGCTCGGTACGCGACCTCATCAGCTCGACATATGACCTTGGCACGCGATCTTGGCACGGGATCTCGTCACGAGGTCTTGGTACGAGGTCTCGACACGAGGTCTCGATATGACGTCCTAATACGAGGTCGATCTCGTCCTCAGGTGTTACAAGAACACAACCCAGACCTTTACTAGAAGCGTCACTATAAACCTCAAAACCTAAGGTCGGGTCGGGGATAATCAAAACCGGTGCACTAGTCAACCGGACTTTGAGCTCCAAGAAACTGTTCTCACAGCTCATATCCCATACAAACGGTTGTCCCTTTCGAGTTAACCGAGTCAAAGGCAAAACCAACTGGGAGAATCCTTCTATGAACCTACGATAATAACCGGCTAGTCCTACGAAACTTCTAACTTCCGAGACCGTAGTCGGTCGCTCCCACTCAAGGACTACTCTACTTTATCGGGATCAACACCACTCCTCTCGGGAAATGACGTGTCCTATAAACTTCACTTGGGTGCGCAAAAACTCAGCTTTTTCTGGTTTTGCAAACAGATGGTTCTCCCTAAGTGTACTCAAGACAATCCTAAGATGTTCCTCATGCTCGTGAGGGTTCCTAGAATATACAAGGATGTCATCTATGAATACCACAACAAACCGGTCGAGGTAAGGTCTGAAAATTCTATTCATGTAGTCCATGAAAATAGCCGAGCATTTGTCAAACCAAACGGCATAACAACGCACTCATAATGGCCATACCGTGTCCTAAACGCGGTTTTTGGCACATCCTTAGCCTTGACTCGAATCTGGTGGTATCCTCGACCTAAGATCAATCTTAGAGAATACCAAGCTCCCTGTCGGGTCTAACAAATCATCTATCCTAGGGAGAGGATACTTGTTCTTAATTGTGACTTTGTTAAGTTGTCGTAGTCTATACACAAACGCATACTACCGCTCTCTTTTCTTCACTAGAGAACTGGCTCCCATGGTGAAGCACTAGGTCTAATGAAGCGCTTAGCTATTAGGTCCTCTAATCGAACTTTAAGCTCTTTCAACTCAAGGCGACATCCTATAAGGGGCTATAGAAATCGGTCCGGCTCCTGGAACCAATTCTATGGAGAACTCTACTTCTCTCGGGAGGTAAAGAGGTAATTTCCTCCTAAAAATATCCAGGAATTCATTAATTACTGGGATGGTAGTCAAGTCTAATCCAACCTCTGTGGTTGAAGAGAGTAGCAAGATGTATCCAAAGTGTCCATCCACTAGGCATTGGTTCAATTGAGACACACTAGCCAATTCCTTTAGACATAATTGATTGGCCATAGACTCTACAGATGGAAACTCAATAGTTCTAGAAAAACAATTCAAAACAACTTGGTTAGCGGAGAGCCAATCCATACCTAAGATTACATCCATTCCCTTCAAGGGTAGACAAATCAAATTGACCGAAAACATCCTTTCTTGAATTACAAGAGGACAATTAAATCAACATAGTAGAGATACTACCTTCGGCTGGTGTTTCAACAGTCATTGTAAAGGGTAAAGAGGAAAGATACAATCCTAACCTCTGGGCACACTTATTAGCAATGAAAGAGTGTGTGGCACCAGAATCATACAGAACAACCAAATGGTTATCATGTAGAAGGCATGTACCTTTAATCAGATTCTCCACACCACTTGCCTTCTTGCCGCTTAACGTGTGGACGCGACCTTGAATGGGGTCATTGGGCTTGGTACCCGCCCCAGGCTTGAACTTCGGACATTCCCGCATCATGTGGCCTGGTTGCCTACAGATGAAACATACATTCTTCCCTTCCATACATTCCCTCTCGTGATATCTCCCACATTTTGTGCAAGCTCCTGGGATGTTGCCTCGATTGTTGTACTTGTTTTCCTTTACCCGGTGCCCTTTAGCCTTCAATGGTGGGGAGTTTTGCTCTCATCCTTATGCTTCGCCACCTAGACTTCCCCGTCGCCGTATAGCTTTTTCAAGCAATCTTCACCATATAACTCCTGTGGACTAAATCAAGAAAGTGAGTGAAGCCTCGTCTGAGAAATGTTGGCTTGGATATCAGGCCTCAATCCCCACTTGAACTGGTTAATTTTCCAACGATCATCCGGTGCATACTGGCCCAAAGAGGAGAATCTGGCCAATTCTTCAAACTTTGTTACATACTCCTCAACTGTAGAATTTCCCTGCTGCAGTTGAATAAAGTCTCGATCCATCTTTTCCTCGACAGTTTGAGGAAAATACTTTCCCAAGAAAGCTTCTCGGAAGTGTTCCCAGTCCAAAGGATCCTCCTGATCCTCCATGTAAGCTTGTGCCCCTTTCCACCAATTTGCAGCTCCTTCCTCCAACATATGAGTGGCAAAGTAACTTTCTGCTTCTTGAACGCTGAACAACTTTAAATATTCTCTCCATGGCTTCCAACCAGTGTTGGGATGCCATGGCTTCTCCTTTTCCCGTGAAAGTCGGGGGCTTCATCTTGTGAAAATTGAAGAACATCTTATTCACCGCCTCTTGTGAAGCCGGGGGAGGGGGTGATGGTGGACGCTGCTGCTGAGCACTAAGGAATTGTTGGACCATATTGTTGGTAGCCTGGCTTTGTTCCCTAATGGCCTCATTCTGGTTCCTCATGATTTCATTTTGATCCCTCATCATTTGCATCATGTCCATCCAACGAGCCTCCTCCGCATCTCGCCTGTCGTGTCTTCTCCTATACCTTCTATGTCCATCTGCCATATTCTGCATACATGGTATAAAGTATAAGTTGATCAGGCTTAATAGTCCATACTAAGTACAAGAATATAGAGGGAAATTCTCAAGCAAAGAAGAAAAATCCACAATACTAGACCACAGTTCCTAATAGACTAAACTGCTCTGATACCATAATGTAACGCCCGTACTTCCATAATAATTGAAGTAAGACAAATTTACATTAAAGCACAGGAATTACACAAAATAATTTAAACTTGAATTGTAAAATTACAAGTCCAAACACAAACTATGTCATAAGTCTAATAAATAAAGTTTACAACTTCATCCAAGTCTAAGGCTTGGGAAATTACAAAATACAATGTCAATTTTTGCCTCAACAACAAAAGAGACAAGTACAATGCACATTTAATATAAACTAGAGGTTTAAAGCTCTTAGAATCATTATCTCTCCTTTCTTTGGTACCGCTTATCTCGAAATAAAAGAGAAAAGGGGTGAGATTAAAATAATCTCGATGAGTCGCCCTCGACCCTCCCAGACTCTTGTCATTATCATAATAACATTACTACCCGAATAATATAGTGATACATCTAAACATACAACTAGGATTACTAGTAACAGTCGGGTCTTATCGTTTGGTAACAGTGGTATACCGCTCTGCATGGAGAAACGCAATTCAACGATACAAACAGCACAAACAATTCACCGCTCAATAACAACCGACAACAACCAACTCATAGAATTCATCCCTCTGCAACTCAATGGAGTTCACAGAGAAGAACAAACAAGTGTGGGGGGTTGGGGACAGCTACCAACCACTTGCAGACAAGCCCACTAAATATTCAGCATACAAAAATAAAGCGAAGGGGTACAAGACCCTCACTTCGAACCCTTAGGTTCTCAGACTTCTTCGCGTAAACGCTTGAAATTAAATTTGTATCTAAATTTGCCCTTACACAAGGACATATAACAATAATTATAAATATGAAGCGCCCTTACTGCTTGTCACTGCTAACACTGCCCCTACGTCCTCGGGTCCGCTTCCACGTGCACCTCGATTTCCGTGCCGCATGATCTCAGAACTTCGATTCCTATTATATGTACAACTTAGTACAAACTAGGAATTCTAATAACACTTAGTTCTCACTTATCCCTTACTTAACCCAACACTCAAGAATCCAAGAATGCTATTTTTTTTATTTTTTTTTGAAAGAAAATAACATTTAAAAACAAAGGTTTCTTGCATAACAAGTAACTCAAGGTAACTCTTTTAACTAGTTTGAAAAACTTTCACATAAACATACATTTACACAACTAAGGCATAAATAATGTTTTTCATTAAAAACCCTCTAGGCCTCTCGGCCTCTAGCTTGTTTTTCTTCAAAAATTTTATAAAAAACTTCTTTCATACATGCAAGCATTCTAAGTACTAAATCAAGCTCAAATACAATTTCAAGCCTTATTTCAAGTAACACATACGAAGCACAATTTAATCAAAACCAAGTTTATGTTTCTTAAAAATGTTTTTCATCATGCTTCAACAATTAAAATAAGACCATAAACAATCATGCTAGAATTTAAAGCATAAAAAAAATCAATTCCCTACATGCCTTTTTTTTTTTTTAGTCCCTCTAAACTCAATTTTGTACCAAAACTTATCTAACACTAAACTAATTATGCAATTTAATCCCAAATAGTCCTAAGATCATATTAAACACATTATCACATACTTAAACACATATTTAGACAATTAAATAACATGTTTCTTAAGACTCAAGAATAGAGAAAAATTGCAAACTAACATGTTACTCCTAATTAAATTAAACTACACATGCAATTAGCATCTAATCAATTCCTACAACACATATAAATCATTAATTACATGATTTAAGCAAGATTACACAATTTCCCTCTTGCTCATGACTAGGGTTTTTCGATCAAAGCTCAAGGGAAAAGTTCTATGATGCTTTAACCATGAATCAACAACAACCAACAACAAACAAGCAACATATTAAGACATAAAACAAGCAAAGATCAAAACACTAAAAATGGGGGAGGGTGGCGCTAAT
Source organism: Calophaca sinica (assembly GCA_037113605.1). Classification (NCBI taxonomy): domain Eukaryota; kingdom Viridiplantae; phylum Streptophyta; class Magnoliopsida; order Fabales; family Fabaceae; genus Calophaca; species Calophaca sinica. The sequence goes on from CM073734.1 coordinate 43,906,141, forward strand.
TTATTGCAGAAAAACAGAGGGGAAGAGTTGTTTTTATGCTCATACAAATGGTTAGAAAGATAGGTAGTAGGATGAGGAAGAAAACCTAGCAATTAATCAAAGTTTGGAAGCAAAGAAACTAGCTAAAATGGGATGGGGAAGCCGCGACAGTAGCAGCAAGAAGAGGGGAGAAAAATCAGATTTCTTTACCTCAAATGATGATCAAAAGGATGATCTAGGTAGAGGAGATGGTATAGAACAATATTGATGAAGGAACCTTGCTCAAAGGATCAAAGGAATGGATGGAATCATCAATGGAAGTGGTGGAAGCTTGGAGAAGAAAAGAAAAGATGGAGAAGAGGGTTTGGGAGGAAGGTGGCGTGAGATTGAAGCTGGGAATGGCTGCATATAGCCTTCACCTCCTTGCTTTTATAATAATAAAATAGGCATAGTTAGTAGAAGTTGTTGAAATAAAGATTTTCTTTTTTAAAAAAAAACGCACAACCAAAGACACCTAGCAATTATATTAGATGTTAAATATATCACCTAATCTTACCCACCTAATCTCACATCTCTCATGGTTACCCACTAATTCTAGAGTCTAGGGGTTGTTTAAAACACGGCGACGAGAAACCGCGTTACCAATAAACTCGCGAAAATTAATTTAACAAGAAATTAATTCATCGCGTGAAAATATTTAATTATAAATAATAAAAATCATGACAAATATTCAAAAATGGTCTCAATAAGTTACGATTCGATTTTCATCGAAATTGGAGTTCATTTATAATTTTATCTGCGGTGAAACCGCCTTACGATTCAAACGCAGCGTCAAAACTTCGTTAGAATTTTTCGACGATTTTCAAACCGTGAATTAATATGAAATATTAATTCTCAATTTTAATTTGATCTTGATTTAATTCATACACTTCCTCAAAGAACAAGAAGCTGCTTTATTATAGCGTAAATACGACAAAATATAATAGATAACGCTAATTAACGCATAAAAAAAATACGTGTGTTACATTACTCCCCCTCTAAAAATAGTTTCGTCCTCGAAACTATAATTGAATTACGTACCGTGAAAAAGCTCTGGATACTGAGTCTTCATCTTCTCTTCCAGTTCCCAGGTGGCGTCTCCGGTCTTCGGGTCCCACACGACCTTAACCAGTTGTATCTCCTTGTTCCTTAACTGCTTAGTCTTTCGGTCTACAATCCTTGCAGGTGACGCTTCGAAAGACAGGTCATCCTTTAGTTGGATCATATTCGGTTCGATGACATGAGAATGGTCGGAGACATATTTCCGCAATTGCGAGACGTGAAAGACGTCATGAATGTTTGATAAGAAAGGTGGCAAGGCAATTTGATAGGCCACAGGGCCGATACGACGAAGAATCTGGTAGGGTCCAATGAATTTAGGAGTAAGCTTCTTGGATTTGATCGCTCGACCAACTCCAGTGACAGGGGTAACTCGGAGAAATACATGTTCTCCTTCTTCAAACTCCAACGGTAGGCGTCTCTGGTCTGCATAGCTTTTCTGTCGACTTTGAGACATCCGCATCCTATCTCTAATCAATCGGATCTTCTCGGTAGTCTGTTGAATCATATCTGGTCCTACGATAGAACTCTCGCCATTTTGGTACCAACAAAGAGGCGTCTGACACTTACGTCCATACAATGCTTCATACGGTGCCATGCCGATACTCGCGTGGAAACTGTTGTTATAGGTGAATTCTACCAGCGGTAAGACATCGTCCCAACTTCCTCTGTGGTCCAAGGTGCACGCTCGCAACAAATCTTCCAGTGATTGCATCGTTCTCTCAGTCTGACCGTCGGTCTGGGGGTGATATGCTGAGCTTAGTTTGAGTTTGGTTCCCATGGCTTCTTGTAGCTCCCTCCAAAAATGAGATGTGAACTTCGGGTCTCGATCGGAAACGATAGAAGAAGGTACACCATGTAGACGCACAATCTCCGTGATGTAGATCTCTGTCAGCTTCTCCACATTGCATGTTGATCTCACTGGTAAGAAATGAGCCGATTTAGTCAGTCGGTCGACAATTACCCAAATCGAGTCATGCTTCCTCTGCGTTCTCGGCAATCCCACGACGAAATCCATAGAAATGCTATCCCACTTCCACACTGGTACGTCAAGCGGTTGTAGCATCCCTGCTCGTTGTTGATGTTCTACCTTCGCCTTCTGACAAGTTAGACAGGAAGCTACATACTCTGCTACTTGCTTCTTCATTCCAGGCCACCAAAAATGCTTCTTCAAGTCCTGATACATCTTCGTAACTCCTGGATGAATACTCAAACCACTCTTGTGTGCCTCGTCGAGAATCAACTTCCTCAGCTCAGTTACGTTGGGTACACATACACGTCCATTGCATCTTAAGATATTGTCCATTCCGACCTTGAACTCAGTTGCTTTTCCTCGTGCTATAAGCTCGATCTTCTCTTGGAGTAGCATGTCGTGAGCTTGATGTTCCCTAATCTCCTCCAATAGGTCGCTAGAAATGGTAAACATTCCAAACCTCAGCTTTCCCGGTGACACCTCCATGCTCAGCTTCGAGTCTCGAAACTTCTCTAGCATCTCCAATTCCTTGATCATCATTGCTGAGACTAAAACGCTTTTCCTGCTTAGTGCATCAGCTACCATGTTCGCCTTCCCCGGATGGTATTCCAAAGTAAAATCGTAGTCCTTCAGAAATTCTGTCCATCTCCGTTGTCGCATATTGAGCTCCTTCTGATCGAATAAGTACCGCAAGCTCTTGTGGTCGCTGTAAACGGTGAACGTGCTCCCATAGAGGTAGTGCCTCCAAATCTTTAGTGCAAAAACCACTGCAGCAAGCTCTAAGTCGTGCGTAGGGTAATTCCTCTCGTGAGTCTTAAGCTGTCGCGAAGCATAAGCTACAACTTTCCGATGTTGCATCAACACGCATCCTAAACCTTGGTGTGACGCATCACAATAAATCTCGTAAGGCTCTTCTGGTTAGGGCAGAATCAACACAGGTGCGGTTGTCAAAAGCTCCTTCAGTCTCTGGAAACTAGATTCGCACTCTTCTGTCCAAGCAAACGGTTGATCCTTCCTTGTAAGCCGTGTGAGTGGCGCGACAATCTTCGAGAAACCTTCAATAAACCTCCGGTAATAGCCTGCTAAGCCCACAAAGCTTCTGATATCCGTCACGGTTTTCGGTTGCTCCCAAGCTAACACAGCTTCTATCTTGGCCGGATCTACAGCTATTCCTTCTTTAGTTATCACGTGTCCGAGAAAGTTCACTTTTTCAAGCCAGAATTCACACTTAGCAAGGTTGGCATAAAGCTGCTTCTCTCGGAGTATTTGCAGTATTTGACGCTGGTGTTCTTCGTGTTCCTCTCTACTCCTCGAGTAAATCAAGATGTCGTCGATGAACACCACCACGAATTGATCCAAAAATGGGTGAAAGATCTTGTTCATGTAGTCCATGAATACTGCTGGTGCGTTTGTCACCCCAAAAGGCATCACTAAATACTCGTAGTGGCCGTACCTTGTCCTGAAAGCGGTCTTGGGAATATCTTCTTCCTTCACTATCTGATGATAACCTGACTTTAAGTCAATCTTGGAAAACATGGCAGCTCCTCTTAGTTGATCCATCAAGTCATCGATGCGCGGTAGCGGATACCGATTCTTAATAGTAACCTTGTTGAGTTGGCGATAATCCACGCACAGTCTTGATCGTCCATCCTTCTTCTTCACTAACAACACTGGGGCTCCCCATGGTGACACGCTGGGTCGTATGAACTGCTTCGCTTCCAAGTGCTCAATCTGAGACTTCAACTCCTTCATCTCAGCTGGTGACATTCGATAGGGTGCTATCGAAATTGGTCCTACTCCTGGAAGTAAATCAATAGAAAATTCGATTTCTCTGACTGGCGGTAGTCCTGGCACGTCTTCCGGGAAAACATCGATAAAATCGCAAACAACAGGAACATTCTCCACTTCGATCTCCTGAGAAACTTCCGAATTAGCCAGGTACATGTATTCCTGGGTCCCCTCTTTCAATGAAACACCAATGTGATTAACAGATAGGCAGTTGGAAATTCCGAGGTCGGGAAAAACCACGGTTTTTTCGGCACGATCCAAAAAGGACATGGTGGTGGGATAACCAATCCATCCCGAGAATGACATCTAGACCCTTAAGTGGTAGACAGACCAGATTAACCACGAATTTTCTACTCTGAATGACCACTACACAATTAAGGCATGCAGTGTTGGTAACTAAAGTTTTAGCAGCTGGGGTAATAACTACCAGCTTGAATGGTAAAGCAGTCACAGTCAATTTCAAACGGTCAACACAATCTGAAGAAATAAAGGAATGGGTTGCACCCGAATCAAAAAGAACGGTTAGGGGTTTACCCTCAATATCACAATCTCCTTGGATGAGACCATCCGCTTGCCCTGCTTCTTCTCCGCTCATACAGAAAACTCTGCCTTTAGCCATTGGGCGTTTTCCTTTATCTTTTGCCGCATGCATTGTCGGTTCAGCCTTAGGTGTTGGACAATCCTTGGCGAAATGCCCCAGCATCTTACAGTTAAAGTACACATCCTCTTTCTGGACACAGTTGTTTGCATAGTGTCCCGGCCTTCCACAACGATAACAAGTCACATCAGTACCAGTCTGACTCTCGCTCCTCGGGTTTTGGGCCATCGGACGATATTGTCCCCTGTTGTTGTTTCCCTGGGGTCGGTTGTAGGGCTTCTTCTGTTGCTTTCCCTTTTGCGCAAACCTCTGTCCCGTGTTATGAGGTCTCATCGGTCCACCTGTGCCGGTCTTTTTCTTGTGGCTCCTCATTCCCTCTACCTCAACACAACGATCGATCAACTCTTGGAGGTTCCTGATCCTCAGTGACACCACTGACTTTTGAACATCAAATCTCAGTCCTCTTTGAAACCTCTCACTCAGCCATCCCTGGTCAGCTCGGTCGCGAAATGGACTGAAATACCTCGCAAGTGATTCAAACTTTGCAGCGTACTCAGACATTGTCATGCTGCCTTGTTGGAGTCGAAGAAACTCTTGTTTTTTCTCTGCCCTTGCTGTGTCAGGAAAATACTTGTCCAAGAATCTTCTGCGGAAAACCTCCCAGGTTATCTCACTATGTTCCGCAGTCAATGCCTGCTTCACACCCTTCCACCAGTACTCGGCATCCCCTAGCAACAAGTAGGTGGCATAGTCTACTTTCACATTGTTTGGGCAATGAAGTGCTTCGAAAATCTTCTCGATCTCTTGCATCCATAAGTCAGCCTTGTCCGGATTTGGCTCGCCATAGAACTTCGGGGGATCATGCTTCCGGAAGTCTGCCAATCCTCTCACCTCAGCATTCCGCTCAGCTCTCTATTGTTGTTGCAAATTCTGCTGGGCCAGTGCCGCTGTTTGTTGGGCCATCGCATTAGATTGCTGGGTTGCTGCAGCTGATTGTTGGGCCATGGCTGCCGCCATTTCCGTCATAGCCTGAATCGCTCGTTCCATGTTGGAGTTATCGGATCCGGTTGCAGGGTCTCTACGGGGTGGCATTAGATTTCGAAAAATCCCAAAACCTGCAAGAACTCACAAACAAAGGGGTGTGTTAACACACATTGCTTCAATCAAGAAACAATCCAAACAATTGACAAACAACTACTATACTTAGCAAACAATCACAATACAAAACAGCTAATCACATCAACAAGCACAACCCGACACGGTGACCAGTTCCAATTTTCCTATGCACACGGTCAGGTTAGGACCGAATCGCTCGATACCACCATTGTAACGACCCGTTTCCAGACCGCTACGAAACCGAAAGAAGCCTATACGTGACGTGTTTCAAAAACGGTACTCTTGTGCCCTTTAGAAAAATGCAGATATTTTTTTTTTTAAAAAACAATAGTTCCTGTAAGGAACACACAGAGTACTTACAGCGTTTTGAAACATGGTGCAACTAGGACACAAGATTCACATGCTGATAAAGCATACATGCATAAATACATAAGTCATACACACAGTATGTGCAAAATAACAGAGTGGAAAATGCGCAAAGAAATACACCTATGGTATGATGACCCTCAAGAGAGAGATCATACCCTGGGGGTACTTCCGGCTGACACCCGCGCAGGGGGCTGCTCCAAAAGCAGAACCACCAGTCTACCCCGCCATAGCAAAATATCACAAACCCAACCGGTCACCAACCAACTGTACACAAAAGTATATATACATATATATATTACAATCCTTCACAAAACATAACAGCACACAACAATCAACAAGCAACTCAAGACAAATAATGGTCATTGCCAGAATCCTCAAAGTGGCATTCCTCGCTCTCATCCTCCAACTGATCTTCCACGTCCTCGACATCTCCTGGGTAACCATCATGGATTGAAGGCACCACGGGAAAGGGTCAACTTCTCAACAAATCAAATATAACGATTTCACAAAACGATAATCAACAGCAACGTATATAGTTCACAAAATTCAATTCAAAATGCTCACTCAAGACTCGACTCATGACTCATCTCACGACTCATGTTCTCTCGACTCGACAATTTTTCCGGAAAGCAGGCGCCGATCCTTCAACTGACATACCAGCCGTAGCCTTGGGATCCTCGCTCTCCCTAGGTAAGCAGTCCCGGTTCCTTAACGCTGCGACGCCTAGCTAATCCACCATAAACGAAGGGGACCTAGCACCCTCGCTATCCGCTCACAACAAAAACGTCTCGACGACTCGACAATGCTCTCAGACTCGATGAACAATTCGCCGCATAAGATATTCAAAGAGTTATACGCAAGATTATTCGACCGCATATCAAATAATAAGAGCATGCTTAGTATGAAGAAACGCAATTCAAAAATTTAAGCAATAAAAGCAGTTTGCATGGAGAAACGTAATTCAACGATACAAACAGCACAAACAATTCACTGCTCAATAACAACCGACAACAACCAACTCATAGAATTCATCCCTCTGCAACTCAATGGAGTTCACAGAGAGGAACAAACAAGTGTGGGGGGTTGGGGATAGCTACCAACCACTTGCAGACAAGCCCACTAAATATTCAGCATACAAAAATAAAGCGAAGGGGTACAAGACCCTCACTTCGAACCCTTAGGTTCTCAGACTTCTTCGCATAAACGCTTGAAATTAAATTCGTATCTAAATTTGCCCTTACACAAGGACATATAACAATAATTATAAATATGAAGCGCCCTTACTGCTTGTCACTGCTAACACTGCCCCTACGTCCTCGGGTCCGCTTCCACGTGCACCTCGATTTCCGCACTGCACGATCTCGGAACTTCGATTCCTATTACATGTACAACTTAGTACAAACTAGGAATTCTAATAACACTTAGTTCTCACTTATCCCTTACTTAACCCAACACTCAAGAATCCAAGAATGGTATTTTTTTATTTTTTTTTTGAAAGAAAATAACATTTAAAAACAAAGGTTTCTTGCATAACATGTAACTCAAGGTAACTCTTTTAACTAGTTTGAAAAACTTTCACATAAACATACATTTACACAACTAAGGCATAAATAATGTTTTTCATTAAAAACCCTCTTGGCCTCTCGGCCTCTAGCTTGTTTTTCTTCAAAAATTTTATAAAAAGCTTCTTTCATACATGCAAGCATTCTAAGTACTAAATCAAGCTCAAATGCAATTTCAAGCTTTATTTCAAGTAACACATACTAAGCACAATTTAATCAAAACCAAGTTTATGTTTCTTAAAAATGTTTTTCATCATGCTTCAACAATTAAAATAAGACCATAAACAATCATGCTAGAATTTAAAGCATAAAAAAAAAATCAATTCCCTACATGCCTTTTTTTTTTTTTTTAGTCCCTCTAAACTCAATTTTGTACCAAAACTTATCTAACACTAAACTAATTATGCAATTTAATCCCAAATAGTCCTAAGATCATATTAAACACATTATCACATAATTAAACACATATTTAGACAATTAAATAACATGTTTCTTAAGACTCAAGAATAGAGAAAAATTGCAAACTAACATGTTACTCCTAATTAAATTAAACTACACATGCAATTAGCATCTAATCAATTCCTACAACACATATAAATCATTAATTACATGATTTAAGCAAGATTACACAATTTCCCTCTTGCTCATGCCTAGGGTTTTTCGATCAAAGCTCAAGGGAAAAGTTCTATGATGCTTTAACCATGAATCAACTACAACCAACAACAAACAAGCAACATATTAAGACATAAAACAAGCAAAGATCAAAACACTAAAAATGGGGGAGGGTGGCACTAATTTATTGCAGAAAAACAGAGGGGAAGAGTTGTTTTTAAGCTCATACAAATGGTTAGAAAGATAGGTAGTAGGATGAGGAAGAAAACCTAGCAATTAATCAAAGTTTGGAAGCAAAGAAACTAGCTAAAATGGGAGGGAAGCGACAGTAGCAGCAAGAAGAGGGGAGAAAAATCAGATTTCTTTACCTCAAATGATGATCAAAAGGATGATCTAGGTAGAGGAGATGGTATAGAACAATATTGATGAAGGAACCTTGCTCAAAGGATCAAAGGAATGGATGGAATCATCAATGGAAGTGGTGGAAGCTTGGAGAAGAAAAGAAAAGATGGAGAAGAGGGTTTGGGAGGAAGGTGGCGTGAGATTGAAGCTGGGAATGGCTGCATATAGCCTTTACCTCCTTGCTTTTATAATAATAAAATAGGCATAGTTAGTAGAGGTTGTTGAAATAAAGATTTTCTTTTTAAAAAAAACGCACAACCAAAGACACCTAGCAATTATATTAGATGTTAAATATATCACCTAATTTTACCCACCTAATCTCACATCTCTCATGGTTACCCACTAATTCTAGAGTCTAGGGGTTGTTTAAAACAGGCGACGAGAAACCGCGTGACCAATAAACTCGCGAAAATTAATTTAACGAGAAATTAATTCATCGCGTGAAAATATTTAATTATAAATAATAAAAATCATGACAAATATTCAAAAATGGTCTCAATAAGTTACGATTCGATTTTCATCGAAATTGGAGTTCATTTATAATTTTATCTGTGGTGAAACCGCCCGGTGATTCGAAACGCGTCAAAACTTCGTTAGAATTTTTCAACGATTTTCAAACCGTGAATTAATATGAAATATTAATTCTCAATTTTAATTTGATCTTGATTTAATTCATACACTTCCTCAAAGAACATGAAGCTGCTTTATTATAGCGTAAATACGACAAAATATAATAGATAACGCTAATTAACGCATAAAAAAAATACGCGTGTTACACATTTCATACGCCGACGCAGACTGGGGTGGATGTCCAGACACCAGGTGGTCGACTTTTAGCTATTGTGTCTATCTTGCGGATAGCTTGATTTCATGGTTCATGAAAAGACAAATTTACTTTGCCCTGGTCCAGCGCTGAGGCTGAGTGGAACATCCCAAAATCCCTAAGCTTAGTTGAGTATAAATTAAGAGAAGTTGTGTAATTATGTTTAACTTTAATTTGAGTTCAAATTGAAGAGAATATAATTACATAGAGTTTTGACGTGTAAGTCCTCGATCACAAGTTAGGAATCAAGTGGGAGTTAACCCTTAAATGATAGAAAGTATTGGCTAGGAATTAATTAGAGTTAGTTTGGATTGAAAGGGGTTAAAATTGGATGAGTTAGAGTGAGAAAAACATGACATTATGCAGAAAATTCTGCTGTCAAATTCGCTTAAGCGATAGGCTCACGCTCAGCGAGTTTTAGCTACTGCAAGCAGCATTTGCTACTGTCCCAAATTTGCTTAAGTGACCCCAGCTCGCTTAAGCGAGCCTCTACGAACCTGTTTTATTTAAAACGTCAGTTCCCTCACTTTCTCTCTCTCATATTCACGACCTAAAAGGAGGAAGAAGAGGAGAAACGCCTAGGGTCTCACCATTTCAAGGGAAAACATGGATTCATGCTAGATTCATCTTAAATCTTTGCTTGAATCCAATTTGGTGAGTTGAGATTTGGGTACTTTGAAGATTTGGGTTTGAACCCTAGAGAGAAGAAGAAGAAGCTTGAAGTGAAGGAGAAGAAGAAGGAAGAAGATCAAATTTCTTCATGGATTAGCTCGAGTTTGGGCATGAGGAAGAGGATTTAAGAGGTAAATAAAAATTTGGAAAGATTTGAAGATGTCCTAAGTTGAGCAAAGAAGGAAAACGTGAAGAGGATCAAAGAGGCCAAAGTTCAACCTTCAAGCTCAAAGTCTTGGACAACTATTGTGAGTTCTTCATCCCTTAGGTGATGGGCAATCAATAAGACCCACACATAGGTTTTTTTCTCAAAGAAGTCTTTGAACCCCAGAGGGTTCAAAGTTAGGGTTTGTTAACCCCTTTGAATTTCAGTTTAATTTTAAGTTTAATGTTCAGGTTATTGTCATGCTCTTGTATGGGGCTTGGCTGAAATAGGGTTGGATGTTGTCCCCAACCCCCCTAAAGCAATGCATGATGTTTGTACCGTTGTGAGTTCCATAGAGCTCTGACGGGTATGTGTCATGATTTTGAAATGTTCTTTTTGACTTAAGAGTGTGTAAAGTTTCATATGAATATGTGATTTGTCTTTTTTTATATGATTAAGTGAATGTGTATGCTTGAGAACTTAGGGCTCATTGCATGTGGAATACGTAAAGAAAGTTATAGAATGATATGTTGTTAGTTATTAAGTTGCATTGCTTCTTTCATGAATTTGCATCTTTCATGAATTCTAGATTCGCATATTCCGGGTTAGTGCACGTGCCTAGCACAAAGGAAGCTAAGGCGTTGGTATGCTCGGCACAAAGGAAGCTGAGGTACTAGAGGCACACTTAGCACAAAGGAAGCTAAGGTGTAAGATAGTATCCTTAGCACAGAGGAAGCTAAGGTAATAGTAAACATGCTCAGCACAAAGGAAGCTGAGTTATGGGTAACTACGCTCAGCACAAAGGAAGTTGGGGTGTTACACTTGAGTATAAGTTAATGAATCAGTTCAATGCAGTATAGCGAGTTAGTTCCAGATAAACATGATCTAGGGTACTCAAACTTAGGGTATCTAACATACAAAATGATTTAAGATAAGTTCCTTGGTATCAATGAAAAGTAGGTGTTGGCCTTTAGTGTCACCCTAATCTTATTGAATAAGAATGACTTAACGAGTGAAGGGTGAGGTGTTCGTGAAGGGCTCACTGAGATTTTTAATCTCATCCCATTCTCTTTAATGTTTTTCAGATAAACAGGTAGCAGGAGCATACAAGGCGGAGTTCAAGGCTTGACACTCATAGATATTAGGTTTTTATGTTGTAATGGAGTTTAATATTCCAAGAGTTATTAAGTTGTAACCTATGTATTAGATTTATGTGCTAAGTTTATAAGATTTATGACTTGGATTATCAGAATCAAGTTGTAATTTTATTTATAATTCCTGTGCTTTAATGTTAATCAATCGTACTTTCAAAATTTCTTGAGGTGCGGGCGTTACACTGAGTACCGTGGGGTGGCTGATGTTGTCTCTGAATCCTGTTGGATTCGAAACTTACTTTTGGAGCTACATTGTCCTGTTACAAAAGCCAATTTAGTCTATTGTGACAACGTTAGTGCGGTGTACCTTTCTGGCAACCCGGTTCAACATCAACGCACTAAGCACATTGAGATGGATATTCATTTTGTGCGTGAGAAAGTCGCTCGTGGTCAAGTTCATGTTGTACATGTCCCTTTGCGTTATCAGATTGCAGACATATTCACTAAGGGACTTACGCTGCAACTCTTTGGTGATTTTCGAGATAGTCTCAACGTACGACAACCTCCCATTTGGACTACGGGGGTGTATTAGGATATATAAATAATCTTTTATTTTTAGAATTTGTATAGGAGATACTCTCTTGATTTACTTAGCAAAATTATAGCCAAGAGATTATTTAGACTTTTATATATATTATTTGGAAAATCAATAAAACGATCACGTAAAACAATTCTATCAACAATCCCTTTTTTTCTTTTTCAACAAAGGATTCAGTGCCCCTTATATCACAAGTTGTGTCTACCTTTTCTTTTCACCGCACAAGTCAGCGTGAATTTTATATTAATTAACCAAATTGCTTAATTAGCTATTCCTACACAAAGTAGAATAAAAGATAGTGAATTTTATATGATAATAATCAATAATTATTTCTAATCACCCTTAAATATCCCCATAAAATAATGCAATAATAGTACTTATCAAATTCTCCCATACTTGAATTTTGCTTGTTTTCAAGCAAATAAAGACTCTACTAACAAAAACAAATGAGTTGACATACGTATCAATGGATCAAAAATTATGTATGCCCCATTTACACCGTTGCTGCAAATATTCAATTCAATTATGTTTTCCTAAAATCAAAACAATCAGCTTGAAAAATGCACTCAAAAGTGGCCAAAGAAAGAATCATACAACTATGTAATCATCAATCAAAATTTGGAATTATGATAATTTAGCACTTTTCATTACAAAATATTGGATCTCAAAACCTCACAAAGGAAAATAAGTCACTCAATCACTCAAGTGTCTAGGCTTGTGTTTTCTCTCAAGTTTTCACTTATCAAGCAAACACTTTATGAGTTTGATCTACATCTCAATCATATAATCACATAGTCACATGCATGCAAGAGTCAAAAGGACTTGTCAAGGTTGTAATGGAGTGAAGGTAAAGGGTAGGTAAAAAGAAGGATAAACAAGGCTAAGTACCTTTTAGGAAATAAGAAAGCTTTTGTGAAATACAATTTATCTTCTTTCACATCTTAAAACTTTTGGAAAAGAAAAGAGAAACATTTTTTTCCTCCTTTTTTTTCCTTTCTTTCTCTCTCTCTTTTTTTTGTTTTTTTTTTGTTTTTCCAGAACTTCAATCCCAAACATGCCGCAAAATGTTCACACACACTTGAACTTTGGTTGCTTTTAGCAAAAAATTATGAACCAATGCTTACTTAATCCTTTCGGGTAGGTAATGATGATTTTTTTTATGGCATTTTAAGTAGGCAAACAAAGAATAGGCTTAAGGCTCAAGAAGGCTAACAATGGAAAATTTAGCATTAGGAAAGCTTTTTGGCCAAAACTAGTTATTTCAAGAAAATGCCTTAATCATACTCATGCAACATGCAACCATGGACAATTGATAAGATTTAAGCAAACCTAAGAGCATGCAACTTAATAGTGATTCTCACAAGAATAAATCATGTTGAAGGCTCAAAACAACTCACTAGGACACATGTTAGAGACCCATTCCATTATTAATTGTGCCAAGAATTCCAACACCCAAAACTTATCTTGAATCATGCATGCATGCAAGTTATGAAACTTCTAACTCTAAGTGCAATCTTACATAGGTTCAAGTTCATCCAAAAGGAATAAACATGCAAGATGGTTTTAGTGGATAGTATTTTTCAATTTAGACTTTAACACAATTAATCCATAATATTAACATCAACTCAATGACACAGAAATAAAAGTACACAAGCATTGGTTGTAACCAAATTATTTAAAGCAGGAAATAATTAAATAGAAAAGTTTAGAAACCACCCAGATCCCATAGCTTGTGGTAGAAAGACCAAGGTGTTCTCCCAACATAAGACCTTCCACCCGGATCCCATAGCTTATGGAAGAAGGGCCAAGTGATGATGTACATATAAGAGCTTCCTCCCGGATCCCATAGCTTGAAGCATGGTGTGGTAGGAGAAAAGGCTTGAAAAGTATGGTAGCCTCTTCTACCGGCAAATGATAAGCTCCTCTTTTTATCTCTTTAAGCATAAATTCTATATGAAGTATAAGAGGCCTACCTTTTGGAGCTGACTTTGATGCATCTATATACGCATCCAAACCATCATAGTTAACCGAATCAACAATATCATATGTTCACCGCTAAGCATTAGAGGGATTTCTTCATCTACTTCACCATCAACAAAATCTATCTTTGTGAACACGTTCTCTTCAAATAGTGTTCAATGAAGCTCTTCTACTAGAATGCTGAAATATTACATAGCTTGCGCTTTTAACTTCTGCATTATTTCACTTATTTGCATAGCTATTTTTGTAGAATGCTTACCTGGTTGCATTTCTAAACGATGAAGTTGAGCACCCATTTCTGAATTTTGACGCTCTATGCTTTGGATCACGAGTTGTGCATCTATCTCCCAAAGAGATTCCAACACATCAGGGTTCAGCCTTATGTCAAGTGGTGGTGATAGTAGCAAAGATAACAGATAAGATTCTCATTCCTCCTTAGAATATATCTTTGCTTGCTTATTCACGACGCAATCAAACATGATATAGTCAATTTGGTCCTGATGACTAGGATTTTCATCATAATAGTCCATAGATGCACAACTTAGCAAGAACAAAACTCAAAAGAAAGCAAATCAAAATAACGAAAATAAACAGAAAATAAAGAAAATAAAAACTTATCTAAAATATGAACAAAGCTATTCAATAAAAATCAAATAACAGTAAATTAAAATAAATAACGTAAGATGTAGTCCCCTGCAATGGTGCCAAAAACTTGGTGGGCAAAATCCGCAAATGTACGATTTTATCGTCAAGTAATAAAAAGATATCGAACCACAGAGACTGGCTACGCTAAATAAATTAATTCGGTGTTACTTAATTTAAATTAAACAGCAAGAAAATATTTGACTAAAGGATGTTGTTAGAAAGTAGCGACAGAAAATAAATAAAAAATGATGAAAAGATATTTTTGTTGTTTTTATAAATAAAAGTTTCTTAGGACATATGTTACCACAATGATGCTCTGAGAATTCAAATTAATAAATCTAACATTGATATTGAAATAATTTGATGGCAAGTTAACCGGAAATACTAAACATCCACTGTCGTGGTACGAAAGCGTGCTAAGTTGAATTCAATCCCTATTTTCGTGGTAATCTCATTCAACAAAACCCATTGAGCTCTTTGCAAACTTGTTTTATCCTCGAAGGATTAAAAACTACCTTCGTGATTTTAATCCTAAGTTCAGTAATTATAAATTCAATAACTAAGTTCGTCTTTCAGTTTATCCCTAGTTATCTAACAAATGTAAATAAGTGATCAGCAAATTTACAAGTAATAATAACGATAATAGCCAAATCAAATTAACGATAGACAGTATCAATTATTCATCTCAGAAATATTAAAAGGTAGAGCCCAAAAATCCTAGAAACAAATAAACTACTCAGACATAATTATAAATGACATATTACAAAATAAATAAAGCAAAAATATATATTACGTGTAAGGAGAATGCGAAAACGGAGGAACCACTTCGAAAATGTCTCCACTGCCTCCGTATCTAGATCCCCCTGCATTCACCTCTTTTTCTCTATTTATAGAGGAAACAATTTGCTCAAGAAAAATCCAATTTGTTCACGTCTCACTTCTCTGCACCGCCTTTTAGAAAACTAAATAAATCATCTTTGACTTTTCTTTGTTTAGTTTTGTGCCTTTCCTTTTTGGTGGCGTGGTGCAGAGCACATTCTTCCCTTTTTCAATTTCTTCACGTATGAACAGCCCACTTTTCTCCTGTTGTGCGTTTTTTTCCACTTTGACTGATAATCGCTTTTTGTCTTTTTCAACAAAGGGTGCAGTGCCCCTTATATCACAAGTTGTGTCCACCTTTTCTTTTCACCACACAAGTCAGCGTGAATTTTATATTAATTAACCAAATTGCTTAATTAACTATTCCTATACAGAGTAGAATAAAAGAAAGTAAATTTTATATGATAATAATCAATAATTATTCCTAATCAGACTTCAATATTCTTATAAAACAATGCAATAATGGCACTTATCATGCTGCCACATTAACTGATCATAACTTTGAAACAAGGGGAGCTGAATCGCTTTAATCTCCTGCAATAAGTCTGGAAATCTAGATGATAGAAAAGAAGGAATCTCCCAAGAATTATTGACAATAAAATCCTTAACAGTTGAGAAGATGATGCACACTCTCAGAAATGTTTAGTAGTTGCACAATTGGTTTTGAGAGCCACTGATCCTTTCAAAAGTTAACAAGAGAACCATCACCAATGACACTAGAAAAGTTAGACCTTATCAGGGGAATGTAAGGCTTAATTGCTGGCCAAATGGAAGATTTAACATAGTACGAAATAGGAGAGTTTCGCTTCAAAAATCTAGCTCTCATAAGACAAGCCCATTCCTTTTCAGAGGAAAGTAACTCAAAACTAAGCTTAAGCATTGCAGCATTGTTAATAGCTGAGAGCGCAAACCAAGGCCACCTTTAGAGGTAGGGGAGCAAACCTTGCTCCAAGCCACAGTGCAGATTTTGTGAACAGACACATCACCTGACCAAATAAAGTTCCGAATCCAATTGTCGACAGTCTTAAGAAGGGAGACTGGACAAGCATAGACATGAAAACTGTAGACTATAATGCCATGGATGATAGATTGAACTAACTGGACCTGACCCATAATAGAAAGCAGAAAGCCTTTCCAGGAAGTCAATTTGGTTTTTATTTCATTGTTTTGATGATTAATGGCATGTATGTTGGAACTTTAAAGAATGGGGTTTCCACCCTATAAGGATAACAATGTTAATTTTGTTGACTTGTTATAAGAATGAGGTTTTGATGTTTGAAACTTGAATGTGTATGAAATGTTATTTTGTTCGAATTTCTGTCCTTTTTACTGGTTGATGAGAATTACGAGAATTGCCTTTTGAATTATGCATTTGAATGTTTGACATGGCATATGCATGCAGTGTTTGTCTATTCGGGTGACGATTCAGCAGCAGGCCCTTCGATTATGAATCCTTGCAAGCGTTTACTGGCGGGGACCTCCTTGGATGATTAGCCCTAATGGGTATTAAGCTTTGCAATTGCGTTAGGCCAATGAGGTACATTAGAAGAACTCATTTTGCATGATGTAGCATTGGTAAGAATGCTTACATTGAGGAACCCATTACGTATAACGTTGTATTGTTAACAATGCAACATTGAGGAATTGATGTGAATTGTGCATTTTGAATTATGCATGAAACTTGAGGATTTACTTAGGATTACGTTACCTTACGAATGAATTTTCCTGAATTGAGTTTGTGTGCTAGCATTAATGATTAATTTGAATGATTAAGGTATTTTGAATAAATACATATACTTATGCTTATTGGGAAGAGTTTTTCATACGTAGCACACCACGTAAGGCCCAACGGTAAAAGTTTTTATGATTTTAGTCTATGTTACTGAGTTTTATAAACTCACATTTTGGGGGCGTTGTTTTCAGATACAAGTCGATTGAAGTGGTTCAGAGCATGAAATATGCTCGGTCTTGTCTTTCTACAAGACCTCGAGTCACCGGATCACGAGTCAAAGTCCTAAATATTAGGTTGTGTCCATTTAATATTAGGAAATAATGTATAGATTGTATCTATTTTATCTTATTGTTATTTTTTTATAAAGGGTTGTATTTATCAATGTTACTTCCGCTTTTGAAACTCGATTTACGTTTATTAATTGTAGTAGTATTAAAATATAATTTGAACCAAGGACTATTAGTAGCATCTTTTTGTATGAAGCCCTATGCGGTCAAAGATTTGATTTAGCCAAAGTTCAGTATCCTAAAAAACGATTCTTTTGTTAGTATTATTCTTCTGTAAAGCGAAATTTTTTCCAAGTCTGATTTATCTATAATCCTTGATTAGTTTGGTAAGTAATTCCCTAATTGGGGTTAAGGTAAACAATAAAATAACTTAGTAAATAAAACCTAAAATCCAAAGATATGGAAACAATTATGCATGCATGGTACTTCTTTTCGTTAAGGACATGCTTTCAACTACAAAAAGCATCTAATATCATCAAGTTTGTCACAAAACCGAGAAACATTGGTAACTGAAATCCAAAAAAAAAAAAAGAAGCGAATTCATCAACCTCATCAACAATAACAGCTGCGTAAATGAGAACGAAAATGGCAACGAAATTGAGAACGCGAACGAAAATGAGAGAAAGAGGAAGAAAAACAAAAACGAGAATTGGAGCTTTACTAGGGAAGGAGAACAGAAGAATGACTGTCGGAGGAACGTGGTGGTGGTGGTGGTTCTTCGTAAGAGTGAGAGAATGGAGGAGGTGCTTCATTGTGAGAGCGACTGTGATAAGGGTTTCTGGAAGTAGAGGGAGAATGAAATGTTTTCTCTGTCCCGTGAATAAAAAGGTGAAAAAAACTTTTCACACCGGTTTTTAACAACAACCGGTGTAAAAAGTCATAAAATTTAAATTCTATAATTTTTACATCGGTTGTTACTATTACCCTGTGTGGAAAGTCTTCTGATCATTAAAAAAAAATTAAACATATTACACCGGTTTTCACAAATAACTGGTGTAACTTCGTTAATAACACTTTTTTTTAGTAAAACGTTTTTCTTTCTTTTAAAATGCATATACCACACCGTCCAACAGTTTTGATGTTTTCATTTGCACCATTTTTTAGCCAATAGATGTGTTTGACATTGAATATTCCTTTCATTATAAATAGACCTTGAGTTTTTTTTTTGTTTTTTGATAAGCAAAAAATTATTACAAAAGGGGAGTACAAAAGATACTTTGAACCCATAAATACAAATACACGAGGAAGGATATGCCTCATTAAAACCTTTCAAGGCCAAACCACATGTAGTGATAAAAACAACCACCAAACTAATGGACACACAAGTCCAATAACATTCATTTCAATCGCAGTGCTTGCAAACAACCTACCGGGCATGAGAACTAATCTGAATATGACAACCCCATATTTCTACCTTCTCTACTACTAAACCATCCCCATGATATCATTTTTATTTGAGCGATGATATCAACACAAGAAGCCACCTTTCATTGAAATATCACTTGATTTCTCATTTACCAAATGACCCAAACCGAGGCACACCAAGTTAAATGTCTATCCTTCTTTGTTGTTTTGCTTCTACCACCAACATTACATTGTAAGAAGTGAAGAAATTTGTCATTATGCAATACTCCAACAAAACCTACCCAAGCCAAAATTTGATTCCACACAGAAACTGCCAATGGACAAGAAATAAACAAATGCTGCACTGATTCCTATTTTGGGAGAAAATGATGCATAACTGATCTTGAGGACTTAGATTAAGCCCTCTTCGAACTAATTGATCTCTTGTTGGGAGTCTCTTCAACATTAGCCTCCAAACGAACACTAGAGATACACAATCTAGTTCAAATGGCAGAACCCCTATATCCTTTGTTACACTTTCAAATTTTCCATTGTCTATATAATTCAAAGACGTAAACCTGCGATTAAGTACATCGCAAAAAAGCAACGTACACACTGAATCGTATAGGCAGTGGAAATTTGGAAGTGTAATAAAGGAAATAAGGGTTCTGCCATTTGAATGAGATAGTGTACAAAACATTTTACACCGGTTATTTAGAAAGACCGGTGTAAAAGGTTAAGACAAATCACCAGTTAATTTCAAAATTGCCATCGCGTTTAATTTTACACCGGTTTTTGAAATAACCGGTGTAAAATGTTACGCATAAATTGTATGACTCACATATTAATTGCAAAATTACCACCGCGTTCATATTTTACACCTGTTATATATGAAACCGATGTAAAATGTTAAATTGTTTTACGTTTTGTGTACTAGTGGTACTTGAACCCTAACCCTTTTCATCTAAAGAATTCTACTAATTTCTACGAACTTCTAAACAATTCTACTAATCTCTACAAGACTTTATTTTAGGAATAAAAATCACATGTGTTTTTGAATATTCAAAACATGACAACACACCTTTTAAGGTGGCATACACATAGAACAAAATTAGACAATATTCAAAATTTCAAACTTTATATTTACACCTAGCCTAACACCTTGCATAAATTAGTCAAAAAAAGAAAAACAACTCACACCTAAAATGATGGTGACTTGAGGAGGTGGAAATTGGCTATAAATATAAGATTTAGGTGAACATAAACATATCGTAAAATCTAGCCTATTTCCTACACAAAAACTAACCTAAAACTTATTTGAAATTTTAGAAGAGAAATATAGAGAGAAAGAGAGATAATTCGTGAAGAGACAGAGAAAGGAACGAAAGGAGAAAATCAAGCTAACTTGAAGTGGAGAGTTAGATTCAAGTGTTGAAATCCAAGCTTAAAGCTTTAAGGTCAAGTTTTGTATCAAGAATTTTAAAAAGACTAAGGTATGAGTTTAGAACATTTAAACTTAGATTTAGATTTTGTTTTAGATTTCATTCTAAGGTTAAGTTTGTCCCAAGTAGGTAGCTCGGTTGGTGAGCTAAGGGACGCTGAAGGAGTTTAAGCTGGAGGTCCCGGGTTCAAACCCGGGAAACTAACATTTCTAACAATTACTAACAACTAACATTTGCCTATCAAAAAAAAATTCTAAGGTTAAGTTTACAATAATTTAGGTAATTAATTTAAGAAATAAGGTACTAGGAAGATTGAATTCTAATTCTTTGTATTGAACTTGAATTCATAAGTTTTATTTGAATCTTTGAACATTTATATTTTCTATGATTAATTGATTCTATGATGAAATTATATTTGATTCTTGGTATGAGCTTGATTTCTTGTATAAATTTATGGATGATTTAGATATGGTTGTGAAAGATTGTTTGGATATTAAATTTTATGTAGATATGTTAACAAGGATCAAAATAAAATCAATTAAAATTAAGGATCTAATTAAGATTATAAGATTAGTAAGCTAATTAAGCATATAGAATACTAGTTTAGAAGAAAAGGAATCTAATTAATTAACTAAGTTTTGGAAATAAATGGAATTTGGTAGAAAAATAAAGGGTAAAACTAGTCATTTCATAAATTTAATGGCAGTTCAGTAATTTCAGAAGATTAGTAAGGACAAAATATTAATTTCATATATTTTAGAAAGTTCAAGGACATTTTGGTAATTATCTAAAATTATTAAGGGTAAAAATGGAATTTTATAAAGAAGGGACTTAACGATAAATTTAAAAAAATAATTAAGGATATTTTGGTAATTTCATAAAAGTAGTAAGGGAAAATGGTAATTTTACACCTAAGGGAATTTTTGTAATTTTAGGAAAGTAATAAGGGCTTATTGGGAATGTTAGAAAATATAATGGTATAATTGTAAAAAAAAAAATAGTAGGGATAAAACTATAATTTTGTTAAAACAAGAAGCATCAAAGTTCTGATTGATCCTGAGAAATGCACACATACTTGTATAAAAGTATTTTGAGCCAATTTTTTTTTTTTTTTGAAATAGTCATTAAAGTGGATTATTTGGGAAAATGTTTTTGGACTGTCAAGAAGGTTGACAGTGATAGGATGAGTAGAATGAGTAAGACAGGGCTAAAAGGTCTAGGGAATACTCAGCCATTGGCAATTCCACAGGTGGCCAGTTCTTATCGATTCTGTGTCGTGGTAGCCTTCGCGGTGCACGAGTATTTCGACATCTGTATACTCATTCGGATTTAGTAGGGCAAATTAGCCCAATCATAAGCCCCCCACTAGCTTTAGACAGAGGGATGTTTAAGCCATGACTCTACTAAACGCTCAAAAAGGAAACTCCATGGAGTATTGAGTTAAATGATTTTATTGTGTCTAAAAACATTTTGGGAATGAGTCAGTTTTCATTTAAAAATGTATATTCATGATTCATATTACATTTGAAGTTATTTTCAATTATGTTGTGTGATTTATAATACATGAAAATAATTGTTAAATAATTATATCAATTATTTGCATTGTTTAAGATTAGTTAAATGACCCTTTTGGCCCCTTAACTTATTTTAAATGTTCACTTTGGTCTTTTAATTTTTAAAAGGTTCGTTTTGGTCCCTTAAGTTATCTTTGTTAACCCAAGTTAGTCCTTCCGTCAGTTTACCACACTAACAGTGTAAATTTTTTTTGACGTAGCGTAAATGTGGATCTAAAAATATTATTTTAATATCAAATTGACTTAAATAGCCTTTGATTCATCTTCTAGATGTGGGAAATTTCAACCATGGTACCAAGAGCTTGTAAGTTTCAACTATGGCTTCTGGAGAAAATTCATCTCCACCACACCCTTCATTCAGTCCAACACCGAAAAGCACCCACTCCCCTCCCCCATCAGTTTTCCAAGTGAAGCTCCCACGGCGGATCCAGTCGTTCACACAGAAACCCAACCCCTGAAGGACATAGCCATCAATTTTTTAAGTAGATGAATGAGGGACGGTCCCCTTCTTTACTTTTTCGTAACACGCTTTAGTTCTATTTCCCGAGAACTCAAGATTGGCATTTTGGGCTGGATCTTCAAGTCTTCACTAGAATCTGCCAGCTCGTAAACTAGCTCCTTTGTACTCCAACTATACTATAGGAGACACCCCAGAAGCCTGTTCCCACAGTCCCCAATCCAACACCACAACCTTCACCTACGATCCCCGCGGCGGCGTACAGTGGCGCTCGACCACACGTTTTCTCCATGGCACCTTCAGCACCCAAATCCAATGCCTGAAAAGCAACACCAACGGCCTCAACTTCAACCTCTACCTCTCCTTCCTCGAAGGCGACAAATCCTAAGACGAGATCGACTTCGACCTGTAACCACTTTCTCTGATTTAGGGTTTTTTTGATTTTTCTGTTTTTTAGGTTTTTCGTCCCGCGGTTTCTGATTTTGATTTGGGGTTTCTGGTTTTTAATTAGGGGTTTGAGATTTCTGACTTTTCTGTTGCCTCTGTATGATTTATGATTTTGATTTGGAGGTTATGCATGATTGGAGTTTCTGGTTCGTGTATTCAGAAGATGAGGGTTGGGAACGAGGTAGAGGAGGGGAGGGTGGGGTGGAAGAAGATGATCGGAGTTTCTGCTTCTCTGTTTTTTGGGGTTTGAGATTTTCTGACTTTTCTGTTGCCTCTGTATGATTTATGATTTTGATTTGGAGGTTATGCATGATCGAAGTTTCTGGTTCGTGTATTCAGAAGATGAGGGTTGGGAACGAGGTAGGGGAGGGGAGGGTGGGGTGGAAGAAGATGATCGGAGTTTCAGCTTCTCTATTTTTTGGGGTTCGATTGATTTCGATTTTTCCTTCATGGTTAGGGTGGTGGTGGTAATGAACGTGAACACAAGAAGGGGGGTTGAATTGTGTTGAAAACTTTTCGCAAACTTTATGTTAAAAACACTTAGAACATAGGTTTATACTAAGATAAAGATAAATATAAAGCAGTAAAGCAGTAAAGCAAGAGACACAGAGATTTATACTAGTTCACTACCAAACTGGTAGCTACGTCTAGTCCCTTCGTTTCTGAAGGATTTTCCACTATAATCAACTGATTACAAAACCTTAAGAGTATTCTACTGTCACAACCTTGACAATACTCTCAACTTCTCAAAACGACTCAGTACGTTCGAGCTTTTGAGGGTACAGCCTTAACTAGGCCAAAACAACTTTTACAAGTAAGTTGAATACAAGCAAAAATAACTCTCACAGAGAGGATAAAAGATTAAGCTTAATACAGAAATGCTTTCTAAAAGAAAGTGTCGAACGCTGAGTTCAGTTCTTGTAGTCCAGAGACTTGGCACGAAACTTGATTGCTCACTGAAGCAGTGCTTTCAGAGTATTGACTTTTTGTATTGTATAGCAACAGTGCTTGTTCTCAGTAAATGAAGCAATATTCTCTTGTAGAGTTTCAGCAGTTTCTTCAATGGATACCATGGGGTATTTATAGGAGTTCTAAAGGATATTACCGTTACAGTAAAAATGGCTCCTTTCCATTGAGTGAGGTGATTTCAAAAAGCTGTCTCTTTCTTCCTTTCCAGATAATATCTCAGTAGTACACATTACCGTTTTCGTACTACCTTGCTTTTCACAAATGCTTGTACGATTTTTGTCTTTAGCTAAAGGTGTCACCTTTGATACCTCGTACATTAATTTGAGCGCATAAGATCAAATTCGAAATCCGTTCCAGAAGCTTCTAAGAGGAAGAGCAACTACGTGACCATCACGTGATTTAAAATGAAGTTCAGACGCTCGCTCAGAATAGGAAGGTCGGACGCTCGTAGCAAATGGATAAGCCTTGTGTCACAAAAAGATAATTCCAGACGCTCACGAAGACAATATACTAGGATGAGCCGGATGCTGACACATGGAGTGTATCCTTCTCTTGTGAACTTCTTCCTTCTTGCTTAAGTGGCTTAGAAGTATATATAATATTAGTATCTGCACACTTCAAGAATTGTTAGAACATAAATTGTTCTCTTGTGAATACTTTGTTATCATCAAAATTAATGAGGGTCTATACTTCTCAATCGTTTAGGTTCCAACAATCTCCCCCTTTTTGATGATGACAAATATCCAAGGTTGATGAACAATTTTAAGTTTCAAATAAGAGTTTTAAGGGTCTCCCCTGAGTTCAACAACTTAGATAAGTATATCAATAAAAGACGCTGAGATCGGATGTTGAAATAATGTTATGAATGATTGATTAGCATGTATATCTATCCTTAGCGTGTTTATCTTAGCGTTCATCAAGCCTTTCTTTTCAGCATGTATATCTATCCTTAGCGTTCATCAAGCCTTTCTTTTACTCCCCCTTTTGTCATCCGACAAAAAGAGTGTAAAAACATATCATAGTCAAAAAACAAAATAGAAGAAAAATTTGAGTAATAAATTCACAATATAATTGTACCAAAAATTAAGTAATATCACTCAGTACCAAAAAAAATTTAAAACAAAACAAAGTTTAAGGGTTTTGAGGTAACAGGTTGATTCGTTCCATGATGAGTTTCAGCTGCATTTCAAGCTCAAGAACTTTCAAACAGGTTGCCTTCATGGTTTCAAATTCCTCTTTAGGAATTGTAATCATTTCCACTGAAGATGTGGAGGGAGCAGATTCAGCTTCTGGCACACTAGCAACACCTGCAACTTTTGAATTCATCTTCTTATGGATTTCAAGAACAGTTTGAGACAAATCAGATTTTATCTTCTTCCTATCCTTTGCCCATTGGAAATAATTATCTTCTGGTGGAAACCATTTGATAATAGTTCCAAGTTTTCTTCTTTCAGACTCATATAGGGCTTCATTTCTTTGCTTAACAATATCAGGAAACAGAAGATAATTGAAGATCATTTCTCTGTGTTGAAGAATGTCTCTGGCATACCCATCAAATTGTTCAGCAGTAGCTTCTCCAAACACATTACCTAAGAAGACACTTAGGGCATCAAAGGAGAAGTTAAGGCCTTCATTTTCAGCAATAAATAGTCTTCTCAAAATTTCTCTGTCATCTTTGTCAATAGTCAGGGGCTCAAAACAAGGCATAATGGCTTTGTCTTTCCAAGACGCAGACCATTGCATCCACTCAAATCCAATGTAAAAGTGTTTCCAGACTAGATCCCATGGAGCATATAGCTTCACCAAGTTGAGCGGTCTAATCACAGAACACATGAACATATCTTCAAAATAAGCAGTTCCAAGATTGGATTCAGGTACCTTCTTGATGATACCAACAGTAGGGATTGTTGCCTTCTCTGCATTACAGCAGTTGGAAGGTCCAGTTCTCCATTGATCTTTCTTTAGAGCACTCAGATAATACCTTTTCGCATGATCTTCAGAAATTTTCTTTGCTGGAAGCTGGGTGAACTCCTTGACCTTGTAGTCTCTGGGAGCTTTCTCATATTCCTTAGGGCCTATCTTACTGAATGGCATTTTGCCAGGTGCAGGTTCCTTTCTTTTTCAAGGAATAGACCAAGGTAACATCTTTGCCTATCTGGAACAATCTTTATAGAGACAGATGATGGGTCTCTATATTCGCCAATGACTTCAAGCCTTTTCTGCTCATAATAATGAGCCATCATACAGGCTTCAGCTTCTGTGATCCACCTACCACATTCCTCTAATGTACGAGGTTCATTCTGGGGCAGGAACCTTGGTACATCAACAGAAAAGGGAATAGCCCTGCTGTTTGGTTTGGGTCTCAGCCTTCCTTTAAAGGACATCTTAACATTATCTTTGCCATCCTTGAAGACAGCATTCATTGGAGGAGGTATCTCCAGTCTTGAAACTCCAGAGGTGAAGGTCTTCAAGTGCCATAAAGATGGGTGATTGTAGATAGAGTTATATGACTCATATCTAACAAATTTTGGTCTAATGTCAAGAGGGACAAGTTTCTTTGGAATTAGGGCAGTAGTTTTTGGTGTCACTACTGTGATATTGTACTTGGGGGGAATGTACGGTTTGAAAAGATTAAATGGAGGGACTTTGAAAAGGAGGTTAAAAGGATGAGAATGAAGTTTGGAAATGTATGAAGTGAGGGAGGTATATGTGGAGGTTTGAGGTGAGGAGATGGTGAGTGTATTAGTCTGTGTTTGGGTAAGTTGTTTGGGGGCTATGGAAGTGGTTGTGTTTCTGGCTTTCTGTGCACGGGTTTGAATGGTTGATGGTTGTGCAGCAGATATAGGTGGAGCAGGAATGGTATCATCAGTTTCAAAAACAGATACAGAATCATCAGTAAAATTCAGTACCTTTGGTTCAAGCTCAGACTGCCTGACCAATCTCTTCAGCTTCTGTCTAGGGGCAACAGCTGGAGGCGGACGTTGAATTGCCTTCTTCTGTGCACCGGATGCTGAAACTTGTTTCTCAGCTTCTGGCTTGCTTCTTTTCCTCAGAATCTAACTGATGGGAACACGGTCCTCATCTTCTAATTCAGTCTTTCTTTTAGGTGTAGGAGCCACCTTCTGCTTCTTGCTTCTTGTCTCCTCTTCTGGATAATCAGAAGTCCTTTTCACACCAAATACTGAGCTTCTGGTGGTTTTGTCAGTAGTAGACTTCTTGCTAAGAGAGGGACCAGATTCTACTCCCTATTCCTGTTTCACCTTCTTCATCGGTTCACCAGTGATCAATTTCATTCTGACCAAGCTGTTAACTCCAAAGGTGTCAGGAATCACAACACTCTCAGTGCCAAAATACTTCACCTTTTCTTGATCTGGCAAAGCAGTCAGCTTGTTTACAACCAGATTCTTGACCATCATCTTAGTGAGAAGAACACCATAAGGAATGCACTTGTAGGTGTTTTTCTTGTCAGCAACACCTTTCCTCGAATTAACCAGTGCATTAATCAGGTTGTTGTAGATCAATCTTGGCAGGTTTACCTTGTGACCAGCCATGTAGTGCCTCATAATGAACTTCTGTTCATAGTTGACTATGTCACTAGAACCAGCCTTTAACCAGACGCTCTTAGTGATTATCTTGTGAAGAACTCTGTAATGACTCTTCAAATGCTTTGCAGTAGGGGTTTCACCAGATTCTTTTAGCTGTTTATAATTCTCAAACAAATCCTCATTGACCTTCTCAAGGCCATGAAATGCATCAGCCCAATCTGTGTAGTAAACGATACCTTCACAGGGACAACCAGTGACTTCAGAAATGTTGGTAATGGTAAAAATGAACTTATAGCCTCTCACAGTTCCTTCAAAGATACCACCTTGGTGTAAACGAGCATTACCCCAAAATTCCTTGATAGCAGTAACTAGAACCTCAACCTGTTTCCAAAAGAAGTAGTGTTCCCAACCGATTGCCTTGAAACCACTGTAGAAATCGAAGCCATAGAGTTTGAAGTTCTTTAAATCAATTCGATTTTCCAACAGAACCTTTCCTTCAGCCATGGTGTCGTAAATAGCAGTATACTCAGAGGTTGTTACACCAGACATGATTGCAGTTGAGAGATAGAGAAATGGAGGTTTAGGGTTTCAGAACAGTCACGAAGAGAAGAGAAGAAAACTGTTTTTCAGACTGAAAACAGAGCGAGTGATTGTGGAGCAAAAAAGAAGGAGTAGTAGGAAGGTTTTGCAATTGGTACAGTTACTTTTCAAAAACCTGTTCATTATCCGAGTAATAAAAATAAATTTTAAAAGAAATTAAAATAAAGATACCTCTTTTCATTAAATGCAGTTGCCAAAATAAAGTAAAAGATTTTATTGAAAACGTAAATAATCATGACTCAGATTAGGTGTGATGAGACGCTTAAGTTCCACCCGAGCTTACCACGTGTGTGTTTCGAATGCTCATAGCTGATTCATCTGATCTTTGAGTTATGATGCAGTTGGCATATAAAAATGCTTACTCGTATGATGATGATGTCATACCAGATGCTCAAATGATATCTATCATAAGACGCTGAGATTAATCATTGTTTTATAAGATGGAAATTTAAATTTCTTCTTATAAAATTGAATCTATCTTCAGCAAGGGATTTTGTAAGAATATCAGCCCACTTGGTGATCGTGTCTACAAATTTGATTTCAAGTGTCCCCTTCTGAACATAGTCTCTTATAAAATGATGTTTAATCTCAATGTGCTTTGCTCTAGAATGCAATATAGGATTTTTAGTAAGACAAATGGCAGATGTATTATCACAAAAGATAGGAATGTTACTCTCTTTTATCAAGTAGTCTTCAAGTTGATACTTCATCCACAGAAGTTGAGAACTGCAACTTGTCACGAGATGTATTCAAACATGTTGAGAGTGCAATAGTGCTTTGTCTTTTGCTTGACCAAGACACAAGATTAGCTCCAAGGAACTGGTAGCCTCCACTTGTGCTCTTTCTTTCAATTCGGTCTCCAAAGAAAGTCAAGATCACGTAAACCTACTAATTTGTAATCTTTGATTTCTTATAAAGCAAACCAAGATTAGTAGTCCCTTGCAAATATCTCAATATTCTTTTAACAAAGACTCAGTGTGTGATTCTCTAGGATCCGATTGAAATCTAGCACACAGCAGACGAACATAATGTCAGGTCTTGAAGCCGTAAGATAAAGTAGAGATCCAATCATACCTCTGTACATTTTCTGATCTACCTTCTTACCAATTTTATCTTTACTAAGAGTGCAGGTAGGATGCATAGGTGTACACATAAGCTTGCAATCCAGCATCTTGAATTTCTTCAATAATTCTTTGATATATTTGCTTGGATGTATATAGATACCATCACTGCATTGCTTGATTTGTATTCCAAGGAAAAACTTTAATTCTCCCACCATGCTCATCTCAAATTCAGCCTGCATAAGCTTAGAAAATTCTTTGCAAAGGCTTTCATTAGTGGCTCCAAAAATGATATCATCAACATAGATTTGAACAAGTATAAAATGCTTGTTAGAAGATTTTCTAAAAAGAGTAGTGTCAACTAAACCTCTTGTAAATCCATTTTCTATTAAAAAGGAACTTAGTCTATCATACCATGCTCTGGGAGCTTGCTTAAGACCATATAGAGCCTTTTTAAGTTTAAAAACATGTTCTGGAAATTCAATATCTTCAAAACCTGGAGGTTGTTTAACATAAACTTCCTCAGTTATAAAACCATTTAGAAAAGCACTTTTCACATCCATTTGATATAGAGTTATCTCATGATGTGCTGCAAATGAAAGTAAAATGTGAATAGCTTCTAGTCTTGCAACAGGTGCAAAAGTTTTAGTGAAATCAATACCTTCTTCTTGTGAGTAACCTTGAGCAACTAACCTTGCTTTATTTCTCACAACTTTACTATCTTCATCAAGCTTATTTCTAAATACCCATTTAGTACCAATAGCTTGCTTATCTTCTAGTAGAGTGACTAGCTTCCATACATCATTTTTTTGGAACTAATTTAGCTCATCTTGCATTGCTAGAATCCACCCTTCATCTTCCAATGCTTGATCAATCGTCTTAGGTTCCATTTCAGAGAGAAGTGCAAAATCAGCATGCTCCTTGAAAGAAGATCAGGTTCGTACTTTATCACCAGGTTCTCCCATGATTTGATCTTTTGGATGATTGGTTTTGTACTTCCAGCTTTTTCTTGCTTCAGCATCTGCTTGAGTAGAATTCTTCGTCTTGTCACCATCGAATGATGAAGATGGACATTCACCGTCTGACTTGTCACTGAGGTTTAATTATGAAAATAACTCATCTAGCTCTGACATAGCAGTGTCAGGCTTCTTATCATCAAACTTGACATGAATGGACTCTTCAACTGTCAAAGTTTCTTTGTTGTATATTCTAAAAGCTTTAGATCTTTCAGAGTATCCCAAAAAGATTCCTTTGTCAGCCTTGGAATCAAACTTACCAAGCTGATCTTTAGTATTCAAAATATAACAAATACAACCAAAAGGATGAAAGTAAGAAATGTTTGGTTTTCTACCTTTCCACAATTCATAAGGAGTCTTATTCAAAATAGGTCTTATAAGAATTCTATTTTGAATATAACAAGTTGTGTTTACTGCTTCTGCCCAAAAATATTTCGCAATATCAGCTTCATTGATCATGGTCCTGGCCATTTCCTGGAGGGACCTATTTTTCTTTTTTACAACACCATTTTGTTGAGGTGTTCTAGGAGAGGAGAAATTGTGGGAGATGCCATTTTCTTCACAAAGTTTTTGAAAGTTTTCATTTTCAAATTCTCCCCATGATCACTTCTAATAGAAGAAATACAGATGCCTTTTTCATTTTGAACTGATTTGCAGAATACAGTAAATACCTTAAAAGACTCATCCTTGTGGGCAAGGAATTTAACCCATGTCCATCTAGTAAAATCATCAACAATGACTAATCCATATTTCTTTCCAGTTAAAGAGGTTGTCCTTGTGGGACCAAAAAGATCAAGATGTAAAAGTTCAAGTGATCTAAAGGTCGAAACAACATTTTTTAAATGAAAGGAAGTTTTAACTTGTTTTCCTCATTGACAAGCCTCACACAGGGCATCAGATTGGAACTTAAGATTTGGTAAGCCTCTAACAAGATTGTGCTTGTTTAATTTTGAGATTAACCTCAAATCGGCATGACCCAATCTTTTGTGCCAAATCCATTGCTCATCTTCAACAGACATAAGACACTTGACATCTTGTTTTGCAAGTTCAGAAAGATCAACTTTATAAATGTTTTGTTTCCTCTTTGCTGTAAAGAATATTGATCCATCATTTTTGCTTTTTACTGAACATCCATTTTCTGTAAAGACAACCTTGTAACCATTGTCACATAATTGACTTATGCTCAATAGATTATGTTTCAGTCCTTCAACATATAAAACATTATCAATAGAAGGAAGAGAGCCTTTACCTATGCAACCAATTCCAACTATTTTACCTTTCTGGTTTCCTCCGAAACCAACGAATCCAGCTTCTCTAGGTCTTAGTTCTTGGAACATATGCTTTTCTCCCGTCATGTGACGCGAGCATCCACTGTCTAAGTACCAAAATAGGTGTGTTGACTTTGTTGCTAAGCAAGTCTGCAACATAGACTATTTTATCTTTAGGTACCCATATCTTTTTGGGTCCTTTCTTGTTAGTTCTTGAAGGATACGTATCCTTCTTAGTTGTAAACACAGTTGTAACATCCCAAATTTTAAGAAAAGTGATTTTTGCGATAAAATCCTGAATACTTGAAAAATAAGTCATAGAGATTGATCACCTCAATGATTTACTGAGAGTACGTGAAATTATTTTGACTCATTTTAAATAAATTATTCATTAAAAATAATTATTATTCATGATGTCAATTCAAATTAATAGACATCGTAGACGTATGCTACTTTAATGTGAATTCATCAATTTAAACATTATATAAGTTTTCGGTGTGACGCGGTAACGCATATTTTTATTGACTAAGAAAATGATTGAATTAAATCAAGATGAAATTAAATTTAAGAATTAATATCCTATATTAATTCATGGTTCAAATCTCGTCAGAAAACTCTAATGAAGTTTCGTCGCGTTTTGAACCACCGGGTAGTCCTCACCCGCGAATAAAATTTTAAATGAACTCCGATTTCGATGAAAATCGAATCATAACTTCTTGTGAATATTTTTGAGTGTTTTCACTTGTTTTATTATCTTTGATAGTTAAATAGGAGTTAATTGGTTTATTTTTAATAAAATTATGGTCTGTGCTCCACCATACACCACACTTATATATCTTCCACCCTAGAACCCTCCCTATTCCCTTTTATCTCTTTCCCTGCGTGAAGAATAGAAGCAGAAAAAAAAAAGAAAGAAAATAGAAAAGAAGAAGGAAGGGAGAAAAGAAGAGGGAGAAAGGAAAAGAGGGAAGACCGCGACGGTGGAGGAGAAAGGGGGAGGGGCCGCGATGGCCCTATGGCTGGCAGCCCGCCACTGCGCCGGAGAGAGGAGAAGGGAGAGCGAGGCAGAGAGCATGGGAGAGAGAGAGAGAGAGATCGCGAGAGTGAGAGAGAGCTTGGAGCTTCCATAGCCATTCTTCCTCCATTTTCTGTAAGTTGCTTGCACCTCCATTCTCTCCTACCTCTTGCAAGGAGTTCTCCTTCATCTTACCACTACTCCTTACACCATCCAAGTAAGCATGAAGCCACTTTCTCTCCTTCCATTTCAGCCCCAAAATCGTGGGGGTGTTTGTGTGTGTGTGTGTGTGTTGATTTCGTTGCTTAATTTTTTTTTTGTGTCTTATTGTATGCTTGATTTTGATCAATAGAGGAGATGAACACTCCATCCCCAAAATCTCGGAACCCTAGGCGCTAATCCTAAGGAAAAAGAGGGGTTGTGTGATCCTTGTCTGAATCAATTCAATTAGTTGTTGTTTCATGCTTATGAGGTGCTTTTGTTGCTAGTTTAATTGTTAGTTTTTGAATTGGGACTTGGGTTGAGTAATTTTATTGAAACCATTGATTCTTGAATTTAGGATTAGCCATGAATTATGTTTTAATTGTTGTTGGATGAAGGAAAGGAATTGATTAAATGATGTTGAAGCATGTATCTAGGTGTTAAGTTATATGTCTTGGTTAATTTTAAGGTTGTTGGAATGAATATGCATGAAGTAGCATATGTGTTAGTTGATGTTTATGCAAAATTTGGTTCTTGAGGGACTAGGATGACATGTAGGAATTGATCAAGAGGTTCTTTAAATTTCTAACATGATTATGACATGATTTAGGTTATAGTTTTGTGTAAGTATGTGTAACATGTTGTTTTGGAATTTTTCCTATTCTTGAAACATGAGAAGCATGAGGTCTTGATGTTAAATTATGTGCTTAAGTATTAGATAATATGCTTAGAATAATATTAAGGCTAGTAAGATAGATATGCATGAGTTAGTATGATTGTGGTTTATGTTTTATGCAAATGTAGTTTTTGGAGGACTAGAATGTTATATAAAAATTGGTGGGATGATTCTTTAATTTTTGGCAATGATTATGGTTATAATTCGTGTTCGAAATGATTGCTTTGAAAAGAATTCCCAAAACCCTTGTTTTTGGAACACATTAAATCTATGTTGGACTATGTGTTGGTTATGGTGTTTTGCTTTGTTGCCTTGAAATGTTTTGAAAACAAGTTGTGAAAATTTAGTTGAGTTAGTTGATTTGTGAACTAGTTTTGAAAATGATTTGTTTTAAAAGGAAAGAGGCTATAGAAATGACACTAGAATGTTGTGAAAAATGTTTTAGAAACATATCTTTGAAGGTGCTTAAGTTAGGTTTGGTGTTGTCTTGATAGTTGATGCTTTGAAATATATTTGAAAAATATCTTGGAACCTATTTGATTTAAATTTCCTTATGTATTTTAATTGTTATATGAAGTTGTTGAAACTTGATGTCTTGATGCTTTGTCATGCAATTAGATGGTTATGGGAATAGGTGTGGCCGAGAGGCCTAAAAAGGGAGTAGGAAAGGAAATAGTGGTTTGTTAATTGTGAAAATGCTTGCATGAATATGTGTCTAGGTTTTAAAATTTATGATTTCTTGCATGATCTTTACCTTGAGGTTCAAGGAAGCTTTTTGGTTTCAAAAAATTTTGCTTTTCAAATAAGTTAAGGTTTATAAATTGTGATGTGATAAGTTATCTTTCAAAAAGTATTTTGATTTTAAAACCTTATTTATTTTAAAGTAGCTAGGAATTAAATGTTTGAATGAATTTTTGGTTAGGAAAAGGGTTAGGCTTGAGAGCTTAAGTTAGCTAAGAATTGTGCTAAGTTATTTATTTTGTTAGGCTTTGAGTAAATCCGAGATCGTGTGGCGTAGGATCGAGGAACACGTGGACGTGCAGCTTGGGGTTCGGTAAGGGCACTTCTAGACATCGTAGGCTTTTATTGTTGTCTGTCCTTGTGTAAGGGCAATTTTTAGATATGAATTTAATTTCAAGTGTTTATGCGAAGAAGTCTGAGAACCTCAGGGTTCGAAGTGAGGGTCTTGTACCGCCGCTTTATTTTTATATCTTTGATTATTTTGTGGGCTTGTCTGCAAGTGGTTGGCAGCTGTCCCCACCCCCCCACACTTGTTTGTTCCTTTTTGTGAACTCCATTGAGTTGCAGAGGGATGGATTTTATGAGTTGATTGTTGTCGGTTGTTGTTGAGCTGTGATTTGTTTATGCTGTTTGTATCGTTGAATTTCGTTTCTCTATGCAAATTGCTTTTAATGCTTAAATTGTTGAATTGCGTTTCTTCATATTAAGCATGCTCTTATTATTTGATATGCGGTCGAATAACGTTGCGCATAACGCTTTGAAGATCGTATGCGCTAATTGTTCATCGAAGTCCGAGAGCATTGTCAGTCGTCGAGGCGTTTTGAGCTGTGAGCCAGATAACTGAGGGTGCTAGGTCCCCTTCGTTTATGGTGGATTAGCTAGGCGTCGCAGCGTTAAGGAACCGGAGCTGCTTACCTAGGGAGAGCGAGGATCCCAAAGCTACAGCTGGTATTCAGCGGATGGATCGGCGTCTGCTTTCCGGAAAAATTGTCGAGTCGAGAGAAAATGAGTCGTGAGATGAGTCATGAGAGGGTCTTGAGTTGTATCTTGAGAACTGTGCATACTGTTGTTTGCCTATTATCACGATTTGTTATTTCCTGTAATATGATGTGTTATTACATATTTTGTTGTCGAATAGGCGTATCTGCTCTTTATTTTTAAGAAGTTGACCCTTGCCAGTGGTTCTGTCAATTAATGATTGTAACCCAGATGGCGGAGCAGGCAGAGGATTGGAACTGCAAGGAGGAGCAGCTGTAGATGGTCATCTAGCGTGACTTGTACTATGTTGAAGAGTCTACTAGCAGTCTAGTGAGGAACGTATTGTGCCGACCAACTATAGAATAATTGTCGTTGTTCAGTATTGTAATAAATGTCTATCATGTTTCAAGATATGTATTGTTAGACGTGAATTGATGGAACATTTGAATGTGATCATGTAATGTCTTAAATTATTTTCCGCCATGTTTCTAAAAGTCGCTGTGATGCTCTGACTGCTTCTTTAAAGAATTTAAAAAAAAAATATAGGACCATATTTCTCGAAAACCCTACGAGCAGAGTATTCCACCTTTCGGAAACATGTCAACTTTTGTCAGAGTGTTCACTTAGTAGTACTCCGAAAACAGAGTGTTACAATGGTGGTATCAGAGCGGTTCGGTTCTAACCGGACTATGAGTTGGGAAACTATAGCTGGTCATATGTCGGGTTTTGTAGAAAACAACTGTTAGAGGTTAAACTGGGTCTTATGGTGAGTCAAACCATGCTTGTGTGCTTGTTCCCCAAGTGGAGTAATTCCACTTGTAATTGTTTGAAATTGTTCCTTAATTGAAACAACGTGTGCTGAGACACACCAAACCTATTGTGGGATTTTTATTTGGTTGTAAAACCTCGCGGAAATCCAATATCTCAGAAATGAGTGATTCTTTCTGTTAGAGCAGATTAGTCGCAGATGGAGCAAAGGGGAGAGCTTAGCAGCTGAAGAATTTATCTCAGGGAACACAACAATAAGGCGTTATGCTTAGGCGAAGATTTGGAATAGAGATAGTTCATAGGAGACGTTATTAGCATTATTGCATATATGTGATCCTTGAAGTATTAGTGGTTCTAAGTATAATCCACAATGTTTGTTGTTTAAATTATTTTGATACATACTAAATTTGAAAATCAAAACTAATTTACAATTTTCTGAGTGTGACCTGTTTGGCACTAACATTTGTGTGTTCGCAGTAGTCGATTCTTGCACTACCGTGAATATGTGTAACTGATGGTGTGATTGATTATTTGCGTGAGCGTATCTTTATTTTCCCAACGAAAATATTATACGCAATTATTTTTAGCAAGCGTTAATTAAATATCTTATGATATTTTAATTCACGCGAGATCCATTTGACCTAGTTGGATGGAATTTAGAAGGATAGTGGGAATTGCGGGTCATAGTTTTAGTACGTGGCAAGTTATGTAGCTAGCATTGGGTAGTATCCAAAATTCTTATTCCAAACTTTACCCTGATTTTTCATATCTTAGGAGATTTCCTTTAGGTAGAAACCAAGTATAGTTAGATGACTCACTTTCCATTTCCCTTCCTTACTTGACCAGTTACTCGTCCACAATAGGCGAAACAGAGGATATTTCATTTAGTCTTAGTGTTAGGAGGTGACGAGAACTCGGACTAACCTTTTGAGAAATTATTCTTTCCTTTCTTTTATTCTCTGACCGGCCAGTAAAAAAAAAAAAAAAAAGAGAAAGAAAGATTTTTACTGATTCTCTTACTATTTTGGTCGGCCACGATTAAAAAGAAAAGATGGGGAAATAATTCATTCTGTCAGGTATTGGAGTGAGTGGAGAACAAATTAGGTTCCTTTCTTCTTCCTTCTCGGTGTACCGCGAGCAAACTCTAACCCCAAAGAGAGAACTCCATTTTTCTTCCATTCTTTTCCTAGCAAAACCGTGTGACAGTAAGTGGTGTGTGAGAGAGTTGCATTTCTTCCTACTTCCTTCTTGACAAACTGCGAGCCTTAGGATGAGTTTGGAGAAAGATTCCCCCTTCTTTGCGTGTTATTTGTTGATGTGGGTGGTATTGTTAATGTTGAGAATATTGAGAGTGTTGATGTTTTGCTTCTGTTAATCTCTTAGCACCGCGAGTTCTTGGAGGAGCTCTAGGTGAGTATTTTAATTCTTGTTTTCAATTCCTGTATTGTCTGTTAACGATCTTGTTGAAAATGGTCCTAAGTTTTTCGATGATTTTGTTAAATCATGATTTAGTAGTAAAAGTTTGAAAATGATTTTGATTTCTTTTGTTGAAAAAGATGATTTCAAGGTATCTTAACTAAACTTTGATTTAAAGACGTTTTTGATCTTATCTTCTCATGGGAAACCGAGTTTTATGTGTGTGTATTGTTGAAATTTTTTTTTGTTGTAGTTAAATTGAAGTGACCACCCGTGGCCACCTATATTTAGGTGTGAGATATATTTCAAATCTTCCTGATTCCAATCCTTGATAATTTTGTGATTTCCAACTTGTTTCTTTCATAGTTCGGTTAGTGTCATAGTCTAAGAGTTTTGAAAATTTAGATTTGAGTTAAAATTGTTTTAAGTGCTGCCAAGATGGAAAGAGAGTTAATTTTCAAATCCTTGAACTTGAACCGAGTTATGATAGAAGATTAATTTTTGGGCTTTGGAGTTTGGACTAGTGATTTAAGGGTTTTAGTATAGTTGTTGTTTTGCGTTTAAGGCCATGAAACACCCCAATGTTTAAAGAAATCCTTGTGATCCTTGAACAAGGTGGAGTCTTGGAAAATGTTTAGTTTTGAAAACCTTTCAATTTTAGTAGGATTCTAGAAATGGTTATGGTTTTGAAAGGAAATAATTTCCTATTGTTCAAAGTTAAATGTTTATTGCTAAAATTTTTGAGTAAGTTGTAATGTGTCTAGAGGTGTTATTTCAATCTTGCTTTAGCATCTTTCAAGTGCAAAATATTACTAAACAGGATTTTCAATTTTATCACTTAATAGTTAGTAATTTCATTGATAAAGGTGTATACATTTTTTTTATAACGTTGACCCAAAAAGGATTTTAGAGTGAATGAGTTGTTGATTTAAAATTTGAGAGTACTGTTAATCTTTAATTGAAGCTTGATTGATAATTTTGAGACAATGAGAACCTAATCTCAAAGGAACCTTAGTGTCCATGAGAATGGTTGAGTCTCGAGAAAAAGAAGTTGTGTCTATTTAACTATTTGTATTGATATTGTTTCTAAGAAATTAATCTTTCCTTTTTAGAAAAAGGTTTGATTGGAGAAAAGAATTTTAATCTTTTGAGATTTTAAATGGCCTTTTTATATTTTTATTATGTGTAACCATGATCGTATGTGGATAGGATAGCATTCTCTTAATAATAGCGCGTAACTGTAGTTGAGTTCGTGTTCGTGATAGTGGATGAGCAGATGTTGTGATCCAGAATGAAGCATCAGTCAGTCGTAAGGAATTCTTCGTCCACTAACTACGCTTACCTTATGGTGTGCTATATGTATATGTCTTGTGAATGCTATTATTGCATACTATACTATCTAGCTATAATTAATTATAGTACTACATATAATAATAAGTATTGTGAATGGCTATGCGTGCAAATTATTTTACAGTTTTGTGTAAAGTAATTTTTCGTATTTTACTATCTGTGTAGTTTCGAGGACGAAACTATTTTAAGGGGGCTGGTATTGTAACATCCCAAATTTTAAGAAAAGTGATTTTTGCGATAAAATCCTGAATACTCGAAAAATAAGTCATAGAGATTGATCACCTCAATGATTTACTGAGAGTACGTGAAATTATTTTGACACATTTTAAATAAATTATTCATTAAAAATAATTATTATTCATGATGTCAATTCAAATTAATAGACAGCGTAGACGTATGCTGCTTTAATGTGAATTAATCAATTTAAACATTATATAAGTTTTCGGTGTGACGCGGTAATGTGTATTTTTATTGACTAAGAAAATGATTGAATTAAATCAAGATGAAATTAAATTTAAGAATTAATATCCTATATTAATTCATGGTTCAAATCTCGTCAGAAAACTCTAACGAAGTTTCGTCGCGTTTTGAACCACCGGGTAGTCCTCACCCGCGAATAAAATTTTAAATGAACTCCGATTTCGATGAAAATCGAATCGTAACTTCTTGTGAATATTTTTGAGTGTTTTCACTTGTTTTATTATCTTTGATAGTTAAATAGGAGTTAATTGGTTTATTTTTAATAAAATTATGGTCTGTGCTCCACCATACACTACACTAATATATCTTCCACCCTAGCACCCTCCCTATTCCCTTTTATCTCCTTCCCTGCGTGAAGAATAGAAGCAGAAAAAAAAAGAAGAAGAAAGAAAACAAAAAAGAAGAAGGAAAGGAGAAAAGAAGAGGGAGAAAGGAAAAGGGGGAAGACCGCGATGGTGGAGGAGAAAAGGGGAGGGGCCGCGATGGCCCTAAAATTTGCGACCACTGCTTGTGGAGAGAGGAGAAGGGAGAGCGAGGCAGAGAGCATGGAAGAGAGAGAGAGAGATCGCGAGAGTGAGAGAGAGCTTGGAGCTTCCATAGCCATTCTTCCTCCATTTTCTTTAAGTTGCTTGCACCTCCATTCTCTCCTACCTCTTGCAAGGAGTTCTCCTTCTTCTTACCACTACTCCTTACACCATCCAAGTAAGCATGAAGCCACTTTCTCTCCTTCCATTTCAGCCCCAAAATCATGGGGGTGTTTGTGTGTGTGTGTGTGTGTTGATTTCGTTGCTTAATTTTTTTTTGTGTCTTATTGTATGCTTGATTTTGATCAATAGAGGAGATGAACACTCCATCCCCAAAATCTTGGAACCCTAGGCGCTAATCCTAAGGAAAAAGAGGGGTTGTGTGATCCTTGTGTGAATCAATTCAATTTGTTGTTGTTTCATGCTTATGAGGTGCTTTTGTTGCTAGTTTAATTGTTAGTTTTTGAATTGGGACTTGGGTTGAGTAATTTTATTGAAACCATTGATTCTTGAATTTAGGATTAGCCATGAATTATGTTTTAATTGTTGTTGGATGAAGGAAAGGAATTGATTAAATGATGTTGAAGCATGTATCTAGGTGTTAAGTTATATGTCTTGGTTAATTTTAAGGTTGTTGGAATGAATATGCATGAAGTAGCATAGGTGTTAGTTGATGTTTATGCAAAATTTGGTTCTTGAGGGACTAGGATGACATGTAGGAATTGATCAAGAGGTTCTTTAAATTTCTAACATGATTATGACATGATTTAGGTTATAGTTTTGTGTAAGTATGTGTAACATGTTGTTTTGGAATTTTTCCTATTCTTGAAACATGAGAAGCATGAGGTCTTGATGTTAAATTATGTGCTTAGGTATTAGATAATGTGCTTAGAATAATATTAAGGCTAGTAAGATAGATATGCATGAGTTAGTATGATTGTGGTTTATGTTTTATGCAAATGTAGTTTTTGTAGGACTAGAATGTTATATAAAAATTGGTGGGATGATTCTTTAATTTTTGGCAATGATTATGGTTATAATTCTAGTGTTCTGGAAATGATTGCTTTGAAAAGAATTCCCAAAACCCTTGTTTTTGGAACACATTAAATCTATGTTGGACTATGTGTTGGTTATGGTGTTTTGCTTTGTTGCCTTGAAATGTTTTGAAAACAAGTTGTGAAAATTTAGTTGAGTTAGTTGATTTGTGAACTAGTTTTGAAAATGATTTGTTTTAAAAGGAAAGAGGCTATGGAAATGACACTAGAATGTTGTGAAAAATGTTTTAGAAACATATCTTTGAAGGTGCTTAAGTTAGGTTTGATGTTGTCTTGATAGTTGATGCTTTGAAATATATTTGAAAAATATCTTGGAACCTATTTGATTTAAATTTCCTTATGTATTTTAATTGTTATATGAAGTTGTTGAAACTTGATGTCTTGATGCTTTGTCATGCAATTAGATGGTTATGGGAATAGGTGTGGCCGAGAGGCCTAAAAAGGGAGTAGGAAAGGAAATAGTGGTTTGTTAATTGTGAAAATGCTTGCATGAATATGTGTCTAGGTTTTAAAATTTATGATTTCTTGCATGATCTTTACCTTGAGGTTCAAGGAAGCTTTTTAGTTTCAAAAAATTTTGCTTTTCAAATAAGTTAAGGTTTATAAATTGTTATGTGATAAGTTATCTTTCAAAAAGTATTTTGATTTTAAAACCTTATTTATTTTCAAGTAGCTAGGAATTAAATGTTTGAATGAATTTTTGGTTAGGAAAAGGGTTAGGCTTGAGAGCTTAAGTTAGCTAAGAATTGTGCTAAGTTATTTATTTTGTTAGGCTTTGAGTAAATCCGAGATCGTGCGGCGTAGGATCGAGGAACACGTGGACGTGCAGCTTGGGGTTCGTTAAGGGCACTTCTAGACATCGCATGCTTTTATTGTTGTCTGTCCTTGTGTAAGGGCAATTTTTAGATATGAATTTAATTTCAAGTGTTTATGCGAAGAAGTCTAAGAACCTCAGGGTTCGAAGTGAGGG
Organism: Calophaca sinica; assembly: GCA_037113605.1. Lineage (NCBI taxonomy): Eukaryota > Viridiplantae > Streptophyta > Magnoliopsida > Fabales > Fabaceae > Calophaca > Calophaca sinica. The sequence goes on from CM073734.1 coordinate 43,947,390, forward strand.
TCTTGTACCCCTTCGCTTTATTTTTTTTATATGCTGATTATTTAGTGGGCTTGTCTGCAAGTGGTTGGCAGCTGTCCCCAACCCCCCACACTTGTTTGTTCCTCTCTGTGAACTCCATTGAGTTGCAGAGGGATGGATTTTATGAGTTGATTGTTGTCGGTTGTTGTTGAGCTGTGATTTGTTTATGCTGTTTGTATCGTTGAATTTCGTTTCTCTATGCAAATTGCTTTTAATGCTTAAATTATTGAATTGCGTTTCTTCATATTAAGCATGCTCTTATTATTTGATATGCGGTCGAATAACCTTGCGTATAACTCTTTGAATATCGTATGCGGCGAATTGTTCATCGAGTCTGAGAGCATTGTCGAGTCGTCGAGACGTTTTTGGTATGAGCGGATAAGCGAGGGTGCTAGGTCCCCTTCATTTATGGTGGATTAGCTAGGCATCGCAGCGTTAAGGAACCAGAGCTGCTTACCTAGGGAGAGCGAGGATCCCAAAGCTACGGCTGGTATTCAGCGGATGGATCGGCGTCTGCTTTCCGAAAAAATTGTCGAGTCGAGAGAAAATGAGTCGTGAGATGAGTCATGAGAGGGTCTTGAGTTGCATCTGTGCATACTGTTGTTTGCCTATTATCACGATTTGTTATTTCCTGTAATATGATGTGTTATTACATATTTTGTTGTCGAATAGGCGTATTTGCTCTTTATTTTTAAGAAGTTGACCCTTGCCAGTGGTTCTGTCAATTAATGATTGTAACCCAGATGGCGGAGCAAGCAGAGGATTAGGCGCAAGGAGGAGCAGCTGTAGATGGTCATCTAGCGTGACTTGTACTATGTTGAAGAGTCTACTAGCAGTCTAGTGAGGAACGTATTGTGCCGACCAGCTATAGAATAATTGTCGTTGTTCAGTATTGTAATAAATGTCTATCATGTTTCAAGATTTGTATTGTTAGACGTGAATTGATGGAACATTTGAATGTGATCATGTAATGTCTTAAATTATTTTCCGCCATGTTTCTAAAAGTCGTTGTGATGCTCTGACTGCTTCTTTAAAGAATTTTAAAAAAAAAATATAGGACCACATTTCTCGAAAACCCTACGAGCAGAGTATTCCACCTTTCGGAAACATGTCAACTTTTGTCAGAATGTTCACTTAGTAGCACTCTGGAAACAGGGTGTTACAACAGTACACGCATTTTTCAAATGACCAGATTTATTGCAGTAAGTACAATGCAAGCATTCACTATGATTATTGGTGTCATCAGATGCTGAATCATTTTCTAAAGAAGGTTTATCTAATATATAACCAAGACCATGAGTTGTCGTTTTACTGGCACCCCAAATCATAGAAGCTTGCTTGCTTCGAGTTACACTCTCTGCAAGAAACTTTTAAAATGCATGTTCATAGTCATTTGATTTGCAGTTAGGATTGCCTGTAACTACAGAGCTTTTAACTTGAGAGCTCTCACCACGGTTGCTTGTTAGCTTCCAGACGCTGGTTATCCCCCAGACGCTGATTTTCAGTTTTCAGCTTCTGGTTCTCTTCATTGAGTACAGAGTTTTCATTGTATAAAGAATGAAAATCTTGTGATAGTTTTGAAAATTTCTTTTTCAAATTCTTATACTCAATAGAGAGAGTGGCAGAGTCCTTTAACAGATCATCAAATGCAAGTTGAAGTTCATAATAAGAATCATATATTATTACCTCTTCAACTTCTTCTTCAGAATCAAGATCAGTGTCTGCCATGAGGGCAATGTGAGCTTCTTCTTCTTTATCTTCCTCATAGGAGGATAAGTCAAGATCTTCCCATGTTGCCATGAGACCTTTCTTCTTTTTCTTGAAGAAGCTTCTTGTGGACTTTTCCTTAAGATTAGGACACTCGGACTTGAAATGTCCAGGCTTCTTACATTCATAGCAAATGACTTGGGCTTTGTCCTTGTCTTTGCTTTCCTTCTTGTCCTTTGTATCTTTCTTCTGAAACCTCCTTCTGAAGTTTCTCTTCTTCCACATTCTCTAGATCTTCTTAGATATGAACGCTAGCTCATCGTCTGATCCATCATAGTCTCCTTCTGAAGCTTTATCATCTGATTCTTCTTCTTCAGCCTGAAAAGCTTTAGAAGTACTAGGTTTATGTTGATTAACTGTTAAAGCAATAGACTTACTATTCTTGGTAGGTTCTTCTTCATTTAGCTCAAGTTCATGAGCTTTCAAAGAACTCATAAGATCTTCAAGCCGAATGACATTTAGATCTTTTGCTTTTTGAATAGCAGTGACTTTGGGTCTCCACTGCTTAGTCAAACTTCTCAAGATCTTTCTCACATGGTCAGGTGTAGTATAACTTTTTCCAAGGGCCTGCAACCCATGAAAAAGTGTTTGGAACCTTCCAAACATAGTTTCAATGTTTTCTCCATCTTCCATTTTGAATAGCTCATACTGGCGAACCATCATGCTAGCCTTTGTTTCTCTTACTTGGGCAGAACCCTCATAAGATAAAACAAGAGAATCCCAGATTTCTTTGGCAGTATCAAACTTACCACATTTATCATATTCTCTTTCTGTCATAGCACAGATGAGGATAAATCTAGCCTTCTGATTTGTTTGATATCTCTTTTTCTGATCATCAGTCCAGTTTTCCCTAGGTATTGCAACACCAAGGGCATCAGTGGGAGAAATGTATCCACTTTCAACTATATACCACAAATCAAGATTTTGTGCCTCAAAGAATTCTTTTATCTTATCTTTCCAGTAATCAAATTTTTCTCCATTGAATAGAGGAGGACGGTTCATATGACCACCTTCAGCAGACATGTTCACAGTAGGATCTTTACTCTTAACACTGTTAAGTGCTCAACCAAGAGGCCGAGCTCTGGTACCAACTGAACGTGAACACAAGAAGGGGGGTTGAATTGTGTTGAAAACTTTTCGCAAATTTTATGTTAAAAACACTTAGAACACAGGTTTTTCAAAACAGTTTGTGTATCGGACGCTGGAAAAGCAGTTTGTGAAAACTTGTTTTTAACAGAATAAGATAAAGATAAATATAAAACAGTAAAGCAGTAAAGCAAGAGACACAGAGATTTATACTAGTTCACTACCAAACTGGTAGCTACGTCTAGTCCCTTCGTTTTTGAAGGATTTTCCACTATAATCAATTGATTACAAAACCTTAAGAGTATTCCACTATCACAACCTTGACAATACTCTCAACTTCTCAAAACGACTCAGTACGTTCGAGCCTTTGAGGGTACAGCCTTAACTAGGCCAAAACAACTTTTACAAGTAAGTTGAATACAAGCAAAAATAACTCTCACAGAGAGGATAAAAGATTAAGCTCAATACAGAAATGCTTTCTAAAAGAAAGTGTCGCATACTGAGTTCAGTTCTTGTAGTCCAGAGACTTGGCACGAAACTTGATTGCTCACAGAAGCAGTGCTTTCAGAGTATTGACTTTTTTGTATTGTATAGCAACAGTGCTTGTTCTCAGTAAATGAAGCAATATTCTCTGGTAGAGTTTCGGCAGTTTCTTCAATGGATACCATGGGGTATTTATAGGAGTTCTAAAGGATATTATCGTTACAGTAAAAATGGCTCTTTTTCCATTGAGTGAGGTGATTTCAAAAAGCTGTCTCTTTCTTCCTTTCCAGAGAATATCTCAGTAGTACACATTACTGTTTTCGTACTACCTTGCTTTTCACAAATGCTTGTACGATTTTTGTCTTTAGCTAAAGGTGTCACCTTTGATACCTCGTACAACAATTTGAGCGCATAAGATTAAATTCGAAATCCATTCCATAAGCTTCTGAGAGGAAGAGCAACTACGTGACCATCACATGATTTAAAATGAAGTTCAGACGCTCGCTCAGAATAGGAAGGTCGGACGCTCGTAGCAAATGGATAAGCCTTGTGTCATAAAAAGATAATTCCAGACGCTCACGAAGGCAATATACTAGGATGAGCCGGATGCTGACACATGGAGTGTATCATTCTCTTGTGAACTTCTTCCTTCTTGCTTAAGTGGCTTAGAAGTATATGTAATATTAGTATCTGCACACTTCAAGAATTGTTAGAACATAAATTGTTCTCTTGTGAATACTTTGTTATCATCAAAATTAATGAGGGTCTATACTTCTTAATCGTTTAGGTTCCAACAGGTAACCATCGTCGTCGTGGTGGTGGTGGTGGTGGAGGGAGGTTAAAGAAGATGGGATGGTGGATGGGGTAGTGGAGATAGCCTCCACTATCAGCTGTTGGATTCCCATTTTTCCTCCATGTCAGCCAAAGTTGCCACCATGCATCCACATAAGACACATTGTTGACTTGACTTAACAGAACTGACGAAAAGACTAACTTGGGTTAACAAAGATAACTTAAGGGACCAAAACGAACCTTTTAAAAATTAAAAACCAAAGTGAACTTTTAAAATAAGTTAAGGGACCAACAAGGTCATTTAACCTTTAAGATTAAATGTTCTTACCCTTGTAAATTTATGGATCCTAGAACCTAGATAAGATGTGACTGAAGAGACTCAAGTTGGGATTGACAATTTTATTGAATGATCTGATTGTCTGTTTTTGTTTAACTTATGGAACCAAGAGCTCTGAAATAGGATTTTGGATGTTATGTACTGTACTTGGTTTGAAAATTTTGTAATCTTTATTTTCAAACAATTATGTATTATTATGAAATATTTTATGTAATATGACTTAGTTAAATAAATTTGTTGTTTTGTAAACTTATTTTGATTTAAATTTAATAAAAGACTTTGAGTTTAAATAAATTGCGTTCCAAAAAATGAATTAATAATTGAATAATTAAATGTAATCTGGATGGTGGTTAAGATAACACTAGAATAAAACAAACAATACCTTTTTTAAAAAAACAAACACACTGTTAACTTAAAAAACTAAACAATCGTACGTGTTTTAAAAAAAGCATACGGTAAACATCTAATTTACGGTATGTATTGTGGTTAGTGGTTACCAAAAACCATACCATAAATATCTAAGTTACGGGAAAAAAAAAATCTTACCAATTAGTGAAATAAGGAAAAGTGGACGGTGTAATATTTTTGGGGTAATATTTTTTAAAGGCGGTAATTTTTTGGATTTTAAATTAATGTAACGGTGCACCCAAAAATTGTAGGGGTCCACCTAACCAAAACCCGTGGAACATCCATATGCAAAATTTGAACCAAAGGCAAAAGGCCCATCTAGTTCGGAAGCATTACCCAATTTAGTATATAGACAACATTGCACGTGGGTAAGCATCTAGACTCAGAGTTCACATTGTTTCAGTTTCCAGAATCTAATCTAAGTTCATCCACAAAAGGGTAAAAGGGTAAAAAAAAAATTGATCTGCTTTACACAATCAACCCTAGCCAACGCGTTGCTTTTTCCTCTGAACGCCATCTTCTTGTTACACAAAATAAAGACTCTGTCAAGCCACAAAAGCAAAACCTCTAACCTTCCAATTTCCTTGTGGTGGTTATTCTCGCGAATCCCTCAACCATCAAGACACAACGTCCGTGTTACGCTATGCGAAGCACACAAGAACGAGATCCGCTCTACATCCTAATCGATCCGCAAAAGAACTTCGATCTTACGGTCACCATCGTGGAACGAACCACCGCCTCACGATTTTCCTTCCTTTCAAAGAATCGGGCGCCTTCACGAGAGTAATTGTGTTGGTTTTGGAGATTGTGCACCGCGTCCGAATTGATCGAGGTTACGTAGCGAGGTTGGAGGGTTCCAGTTGGCTATCACGTGAGCTACTCCGTTTCCGCCACGGGTGTCCAGGTAAGACCTTTGTTCTCCAAATTTCTCGATAATTCCTAAATATCGTATAGAATGTTGGTGATTTTAAAGGGACAACCTGCACCTAGCTAGATGATTCAATGGTGCCATTCACGTAGCTAATTGATCGGAAGAACAACGTACCTTCTTCTCAGTCACTCATGGAGGAAACAACCGTCACTAAGAGGCAGCGATTGACCATCTCCATCGAACATTAACATCACCGTCACCTTTGCTCTCTTCTTCGTCCAACACTCCTGCTGCGCCATGAGTCACCTCTCTTCCGCTCGAGCTGGTGGAAGAAATCTGTGTAGGCTCCCCATCAAGATCCTTCTACAACTCCGGTGCGTCTGCAAGTTCTGGAATTCCTTAATCTCCCATGATCTCAAATTTGCCAGAAAGCACCTTCTCATGTCAACCCCGCACCAGCACCTGGGCTTAACCCCCCACTCACGAGAGATCAATGTAATTTCTTACCCACTCCACTCTGTTTTCACCACCGTGACCACGGATACCACGAAGCTCGAGTACCCTCCTCTGATCAATCAAAACTATTTATATCACTTCATTGGCTCTTGCGATGGCCTCCTCTGTTTCGCCATTGATCAACATCTCGCTCTTTTGTGGAACCCTTGCATTAAAAAGTTCAAGATATTGCCCTCTTTGAAAAATCCACAAGAAGATGGTAACACTATATCCTTTCACAAATAATTACAAAGTGGTTGCCGTTTTTTGCTATAATTATTGTTCCGGACTGGGCCGAGGCCCAATCCGAAGAGTCACACTCCAGCCCATTACCAACGTCGGTTCCCACCGCCTTGCCTCGAGACCAAATCGACGTGGCCAATCCAACGGTCCTTGGCATTTCGCCCAGCTCATCACAGGTCGGCAACGATCTGACGGTACCCCGGGTTCCACGGTAACCGCCCTCAAACTCCTATAAAAGGAGAGTCACTTCAAACGATTGAGGTATTATTATTCACTTCATCACCTCTTCACTTACCTCTTACACGCACTGACTTGAGCGTTGGAGTGTTTGCAGGTACACCACCACCACGCGCCGTCGTCATCCGACCTGACGCAGCCGTATCGCTTCTCTCCGGTCATCCTCTAAAGTTCTGTCCAGAACATTGGCGCCGTCTGTGGGAATCATTTCTGATTTCATTTTTCTTTGCTCGACATCTTTGCTCGACACTTGTCGAGACGAAGACTGGATCGAAGCACCAGGTCGCGACTCGCAGTTCCACTCGTGCGAACGCAGATCTTAAACCACCGAATCCGCCGATAGCTCCGACGGAACCACCTCACCACGAACCTGTTAATTTCGTCGTGGAACATGAGAGACAGAGGAGTAACCTTCCACCTCCCCATCAGAATGACGTCGTTCTGATCGTTGCGGCTCAAACCGATACAGGAACGGAGACCGCCACCGTCCTCATCCGTGAGTTCCGTGAATTCATTTGAAGCCATGCCGAAGCGATGCATGCTCAGAATCAACGCCTCGATCGAATGGAGAATCAGCAGAGAGAAATCTCCGTTTGCGTGGCCACGGTCGAAAAACAGAAAGATCGAGTCTCTCGTTCTCCTCAGAGATCGAAGGAGTCTGAAAATCTCAGATCTGTTCATCGCCACCACCGTGGCACGACTCCACACCGCTCTGTGCATAGAGCACACCGCCGTGCTCATTCTGTTTCATCAACTCCTTCTCGGAGCTCGAGCGAGGCCTTTGGTCCTTTTTCATCCGAGATCATGAAATTCCCGATTCCGAAGAATCTTCAGAAACCACCCGCTTTGGACTCATACGACGGCACCACCGACCCCGACGAGCATGTTGGTTGCTTTGATACTATCATGGGCTATCGAGGAACCCAAGGGCCGGTGAAGTGCAGAATCTTTCCCCTCACTCTGAAGAAGGCAGCGTTGTCTTGGTTCCAGACTCTTAAGAAAAATTCCATTGGTTCGTGGACTGAGCTCGTCGACCAGTTCTCCGCGCATTTCACTGCGTCTAAAGTCCAACCCAAGTCGACAGCACCGCCGCCGCAATTCAGCAGAAGAAAGATGAGTCTATCAGAGACTACGTCGAGCGCTTCAACAAAGAAGCCATTTTGGTGAAGAAATGCTCTGACGAGATGAAGCTGTACTTGCTAGAGCAAGGCCTGATCGAAGGAAATCTATTCAGCGTCAACGTTGGTGTCGACAAACCGAAGACCCTGAACGAGTTCCTGAAGCGAGCTCAGAAATTTATGAATTACGAAGAGAAGTTGATGGCGTCAAAAGCCAAAGACAAATCCCCAGAGTAACATTGACAACTGTCGGAGTATACGAGAAGAACTCGACCTCCTTGACGAATGCAGAGCTTGCAAAGACTCGGCCGAGGTCGCAGTAAAACAGAAAATCACAGCAAGATACAACCGAAGTGTTGTGCCCAGGGAGTTCATACCTGGGGATCTAGTTCTTCGACGAGCTGATGTTGGCTTGAAGAACGCCCCACAAGGGAAACTTGCGCCCAACTGGGAAGGCCCGCATGCAATCGTCGTAAAGATCGCACCGCGCCTACACCCCCGAGACACTACAAGGACAGCAAATTCCAAAAACTTGGAACGTGGCAAAGATGTGATCGAGCCTCGTACCGAGACCGCGTGCACGAGCTCGTGATAAAGCCTTGTGCCTTGCACAAGCACCTCTGCAACAGCGGATCTGCGATCCGATTACTCAGGCGACCTACCAGGCCCACCTCTGCAATTTCAATATTCAGACGGCTTTAAACTCGGCTACGTCGTTGACCTTGATTATTTGACGACCTCAACCTTGCCGCTTGGACAGCCAGATCAACTACTCTCACAGGGAAGTATAAAACTCGACTACGAGCACTTTACTCAGCATAAAAATTAATGCTAACTTTATTACATCAAGTTGTTGCAAATTGTCTATACTTTGACAGGGACAGTGCCCCAAAACCAAAGGTCGAGCCCGCCATGGAGCTTGGCATCCAGCATCGGAAGAACCTCACTCGCAGCTCGACCCCCGTGGTCCCGAAGACCCCAGGTCAGCATAAAGGCTTGGTAAGCTCGAGCCTCGTGCCGAGACCGCATGCACGAGCTCGTGACAAAGCCTTGTGCCTTGCACAAGCACATGATGGAACCTCGTGCCGAGACCGCGTGCACTAGCTCATGACAAAGCCTTGTGCGTTTGCACAAGCACCTGATGAAGAGATCGACCTCGTGCCAAGACCGCGTACACGAGCTCGTGATGACAAAGCCTTGTGCGTTTACACAAGCACCCTGACCGACCTCGTGCCGAGACCGCGTGCACGAGCTCGTGATGGCAAAGCCTTGTGCGTTTGCACAAGCACCCTGACTGACCTCGTGCCGAGACCGCGTGCACGAGCTCGTGATGATAAAGCCTTGTGCGTTTGCACAAGCACCTGATGAAGAGATCGACCTCGTGCCGAGACCGCGTGCACGAGCTCGTGACAAAGCCTTGTGCGTTTACACAAGCACCCAGACCGACCTCGCGCCGAGACCGGGTGCACGAGCTCGTGACAACGCCTTGTGCGTTTGCACAAGCACCCTGACCGACCTCGTGCCGAGACCGCGTGCACGAGCTCGTGATGATAAAGCCTTGTGCGTTTGCACAAGCACCTGATGAAGAGATCGACCTCGTGCCGAGACCGCGTGCACGAGCTCGTGACAAAGCCTTGTGCGTTTGCACAAGCACCCTGACCGACCTCGTGCCGAGACCGCGTGCACGAGCTCGTGATGACAAAGCCTTGTGCGTTTGCACAAGCATTTGATGAAGAGATCGACCTCGTGCCGAGACCGCGTACACGAGCTCATGACAAAGCCTTGTGCGTTTGCACAAGCACCCAGACCGACCTCGTGCCGAGACCGCGTGCACGAGCTCGTGATGATAAAGCCTTGTGCGTTTGCACAAGCACCTGATGAAGAGATCGACCTCGTGCCGAGACCGCGTGCACGAGCTCGTGACAAAGCCTTGTGCGTTTACACAAGCACCCAGACCGACCTCGCGCCGAGACCGGGTGCACGAGCTCGTGACAACGCCTTGTGCGTTTGCACAAGCACCCTGACCGACCTCGTCTGAGACCCGCGTGCAGGCTCGTGATGATAAAGCCTTGTGCGTTTGCCTGAGCACACGATGAAGAGATCGACCTCGTCGAGACCGGCGTGCATGAGCTCGTGACAAAGCCTTGTGCGTTTGCACAAGCACCACTGACCGACCTCGTCTGAGACCGCGTGCAGGCTCGTGATGACAAAGCCTTGTCGCGTTTGCACAAGCATTTGATGAAGAGATCGACCTCGTGCGAGACCGCGTACGAGCTCATGACAAAGCCTTGTGCGTTTGCACAAGCACCAGTACCGACCTCGTCGCCGACCGCGTGCAGGCTCGTGATGATAAAGCCTTGTGCGTTTTCACAAGCACCTGAGGAAGAGATCGACCTCGTGCCGAGACCGCGTGCACGATCTCGTGATGACAAAGCCTTATGCGCTTGCACAAGCACCCTGGCCGACCTCGTCTGCGAGGCCGGCGTGCACGAGCTCGTGATGACAAAGACTTGTGCGTTTTCACAAGCACCCTGACCGACCTCGTGCCGAGACCACGTGCACGAGCTCGTGATGATAAAGCCTTGTGCGTTTGCACAAGCACCTGATGAAGAGATCGACCTCATGCCGAGACCGCCTGCACGAGCTCGTGACAAAGCCTTGTGCGTTTGCACAAGCACCCTGACCGACCTCGTGCCGAGACCGCGTGCACGAGCTCGTGATGACAAAGCCTTGTGCGTTTTCACAAGCACCCTGACCGACCTCGTGCCGAGGCCGCGTGCACGAGCTCGTGATGATAAAGCCTTCTGCGTTTGCACAAGCACCTGATGAAGAGATCGACCTCGTGCCGAGACCGCGTGCACGAGACCGTGAGCACGAGCTCGTAATGATAAAGCCTTGAGCGTTTGCAGGTGCACCTGATGAAGAGATCGACCTCGTGCACGAGCTCGTGACAAAACCTTGCACAAACACGACATGACGACGCTTACAGTTCCTTACGGACAAGGACGTTGAACGTCGACATCAACGGACTTCGACAAACAAGTCACCACCTCGACATTCGAGCTAGCGACTTGGGGGGCAACTGTTCCGGACTGGGCCGAGGCCCAATCCGAAGAGTCACACTCCAGCCCATTACCAACGTCGGTTCCCACCGCCTTGCCTCGAGACCAAATCGACGTGGCCAATCCAACGGTCCTTGGCATTTCGCCCAGCTCATCACAGGTCGGCAACGATCTGACGGTACCCCGGGTTCCACGGTAACCGCCCTCAAACTCCTATAAAAGGAGAGTCACTTCAAACGATTGAGGTATTATTATTCACTTCATCACCTCTTCACTTACCTCTTACACGCACTGACTTGAGCGTTGGAGTGTTTGCAGGTACACCACCACCACGCGCCGTCGTCATCCGACCTGACGCAGCCGTATCGCTTCTCTCCGGTCATCCTATAAAGTTCTGTCCAGAACAATTATCAATGTGATAGTAGTGGTGCCAAAGTTTGCAAAACTCAAGTAAAGGTTCATACTTTGGGTACAGATTCTTGGAGAAGTATTCAGGAGTCCCCTTCTATGGTTCCTATCGATGAATCGGGAAAATTCGTGAGTGGTACAGTTAATTGGTTGGCATCTTCGCGTTTTATTATTTCTCTTGATTTGGGGAAGGAGTCCTATCAAGAGATTTTGCAGCCTAATTATGAAACTTATGTTGAGTTGACCTCAGGTGTGTTGAGGGATTGCTTGTGCATCTTTTCTCATACTGACTCATTTACTGATGTTTGACTTATGAAGGAATATGGAAATATGGAGTCTTGGATTAAATTGATCCGCCTTCGTTATCTTGGAGATCATGGTTTTTTTATGCCAATACCAATGTGGTATATATTTCTGAGGATGATCATGTGCTGCTCATGTTTAAAGAGTTGTTTAAATTGAAGTTGGTTGTTTACGATTCTAGAAATGACATTTTAAAGAGCCCCGGGATTCAAGACTTCAAGCTCCCGATAGTCCCAAATGTATACGTTGAGAGTTTGATATCACCTTGTTTTTAATACTGGTATGTGCTTTGTCATTTGTGTAAGGATTAGAGACTTAGTTTTGCAAAACTGAAAACTGATTATCATTGATTGCTTCTTTTAAACTGAATACAACAAACTAACTAACTGCTAATAGTGAAAACTCATCACTAATTAACAGACTAATCAAACAGAACAAGGCCAAATACACGGCCCAATCAATACAAGGCCCAGTAAGCTATATACACCCCCTATATTACAAAGCAACACATACAAAACATTAACAAATCCTCCCCTAAACTGAACTACATTCTGTAGTCAGTTTACTTCAGTGATCCTGCACATTCCCAGCAATGTTCTCAATCTCGTAAATGTCTCCAACTTTACTGGCTTGGTCATAATATCTGCTAACTGATCATGTGTTGAACAATACCTCAATTCTACAACTCCATTCTTGCAAAGGTCCCTCAAGAAGTGAAACCTCACATCAATGTGTTTTGATCTACCATGTAAAATTGGGTTCTTAGACAATTTAATGCTGGAATTGTTGTCACACTGCACAGTTATGCATTCCAATTGTCTCAAACCCAAAGTTCTCAAAATCCTCTTCAACTAAATGTCTTGGCAGGCACACAAAACAACTGCAACATATTCAGCCTCAGTTGTAGATAAAGTCACAACCGGCTGTTTCTTAGAGGCCCATGAAACTGCACCCGATCCCAACATAAATGCATAACCAGAAGTGCTTTTTCTGTCATCAGGATCACCTGCATAATCACTGTCTGAGAAGGCTGACAGTTTAGCTTCTTTCCCTCTGCTATACATGATGCCAAAGTCCATAGTCCCTTTGACATACCTCAAAATCCTCTTTGCTGCAATAAGGTGCTTCTCTGCAGGCTTCTCCATATATCTACTAATCATGCTTACTGCAAAAGCAAGATCAGGTCGGGTTGCTGACAAGTACATCAAGCTGCCAACAATCCTCTTATAACCAGTGGCATCTACTGCTTTTCCTTCTTCTCTCTTCGATAGTTTGCTGCCAGGTACAATAGGATTTGTAACTGGTTTGCTGTTTTCCATGCCAAACCTTTCAAGAATCTCTTTAGCATATTTCTGTTGGCAAACAAAAATTCCCTCACTGCTTTGAGTTACTTCAACACCTAGAAAGTATCTCATTCTTCCCAAATCGGTCATGTCAAATTCCTTTTCCATAGAGGCTTTAAATTCTTCAAACATATCCTTGTTGTTCCCTGTGAAGATGAGGTCATCAACATACAAGCTTACAATGAGTCTATTTCCCTTGCAATCTGTCTTGGTGAACAAAGTGTGTTCATGAGGACACTTAACAAAACCTGTCTTGCTGAAATAAGACTCGATTTTACTATACCATGCCCTTGGAGCTTGCCTTAAACCATACAATGCCTTATGCAATTTGTAGACCTTCCCTTCATCTCCTTTCTTCTCATAACCAGGGGGCTGATCTATGTACACTTCTTCACTTAATTCACCATGAAGAAAGGCACTCTTTACATCTAATTGGAAGACATCCCAGCCCTTTAGAGCAGCCAAGGCTAGAATGCTCCTAATTGTATCCCACCGAGCAACCGGGGCAAAGACTTCATTGTAGTCCACTCCATGCTTTTGAGAGTACCCCTTTGCCACAAGCCTAGCTTTGAACTTTTCAATCTTTCCATCTTCATTATACTTGGTCTTGTAAATCCACTTTACTCCAATACTTTTTGCTCCTGCTGGAAGCTCAGTCAATTCCCAAGTATTATTCCTTTCTATGGCCTCAATTTCTGCATCCATGGCTTTTCTCCAAACCTCATGCCTCATTGCCTCTTCATAGACACAGGGGTCTTCACAAGGTCCAAAAACAGCTAATGTGTGCATCTCATCACTGTCATACAATTCCTCAGTTTCATAATCTTCCAGCCAGGTTGGAGGCTTGACTATTATTTTATCTTTATTCTGTGCAATGGACTGTTCTTCTGCATTATTTCCTGGTGATGCAGTAGTTGCAGTGTCATGATTTCTCAGTGGTGTGGCAGGTGTAGTGGCGGCGGTGGTGCGATAGCTCTGATGCAGTGAGTCTGTTTCTGCAGCAGGGTTAACTTCTTCTTTTTCTTGATCAAATTCCAAATTCTGATCATCAAGCACAGGGCCCTTTGTATCCCAGTTCCATGCCTCATTCTCAGAGAACACAACATCTCTGCTTGTCAATATCTTCTTTGCTATAGGATCATAAAGCCTATAGGCCTTGGATGCTTCACTTATTCCCAAGAAAACACCCTTGACACTCTTATCATCAAGCTTTCTTCTTTGAGCATCTGGAATATGTATGTGAGCTATGCAACCAAATATCTTAAGGTGATGAACCGAGGGCTTGACACCACTCCAAGCCTCCTCTGGTGTAATATATTTGACTGCATGTGTAGGACTCCTATTGAGGATGTAATTTGCCCAATTTACTGCCTCAGGCCAGAACATTTTAGGAACATTTTTACCTGACAACATGCTCCTAACTAAGTTCATAAGAGTCCTATTTTTCCTCTCTGCCACCCCATTCTGCTGGGGTGTGTATCTGTTGTTAATTGCCTCCTTATTCCACTTGTTTTCCGCAATTTTACAAACTCTGCTGAGTTGAATTCTCCTCCTCGATCTGTTCTTAGGCATTGAATCAAGTTTCCAGATTGGTTTTCCACCAGGATCTTAAATTTCTTGAAGCATTCAAGGGCTGCAGATTTCTCAGCTAGAAAATATATCCAAGTCTTCCTACTTAAATCATCAATAAAAGTAAGGAAATACCTCTTGGAGCCATTGGATTCTGGTTTTATAGGTCCACAAATATCAGAATGCATCAATTCTAAGCTTTGTGATGCCCTCCAATTGCTTCCCTTTGGAATGGATTCCCTGTGTTGCTTCCCCTTCATGCAATCAGTGCAGATTTCTTCTATCTCTTTCAATTCGGGTAGACCCTTCACCATATTTTTCTGAAACAGCAACTTCAACCCCTTGACACTGAGATGACCATACCTTTGATGCCATAACTTGGTTGTTTCCTCAGCAGAGACTTGGAAACATGATGGAGTCAAGGCTGATGCCACAATGGCAAACAACCTGTTGTTGGCCATTTTTTAAGTCATGATCAAGCCCTTGTCTTTGTGATACACTTTGCAAGAATCTTACTTGAAGACAATGGTTAGGCCCTTTTGCTGCAACTGACCAATGCTGAGAAGGTTATTTTTCAGTTCTGGAATGAAATAAACCTCAGTGATTACTTGCACTATGCCATTGATTTGAATCTTCACCATTCCCTTTCCTTCAACAGACATCTTCGAATCATCTCCCAGTTTTACTGATTGCTTAAAATCTTCATCAAGATTAAAGAACCATTCCTTGTTCCCACACATGTGATTGCTACAACCCGAATCCAAGAACCATACCCTCTCTTAAGTTGACTTCTGCACACCATTGCTTGACATGAGCAGCATTTCTTCTTCTTCATTGAATCCAACATAATTGGCATTTTCTTCCAAATCAGGACATTCATATTGAAAATGTCCTAACTTGTGACATTTATAGCATTCAACTGATTCCCTGTTGAGAGATTGTCTCCCACGGCCTCTTCCTCCCCTAGTGCTAGATCTTCCCCTTCCTCTGCCTCCATTTTTTCCACCAGTGGACACCTTAAGAGCCTGCTCCTCCTCCTTGTGTCCTTTCATTCTTTGTTCGTGTACCAGTAGACTACTTTGCAATTGATCCACTGACAAAGTAGTTACATCATTGGCTTCTTCAATAGAGCATACCACATAGTCAAACCGAGCACTCATAGATCTGAGAATCTTTTCAACTACTTGAGTTTCTAACAATCTTTCACCATGCATCTTCATTTTATTGGCTATCGCAAGGGTTCTTGCAAAGAAATCATTCACTGATTCCTCCTCCTTCATACACAGAATCTCAAATTCCTTCCGTAATGCCTGCAATTGTGCCCTCTTGACCTTGGTTAAACCTTGGTATTTTTGTTTCAAGGAATCCCAAATTTCTTTGGATGAATCCTTATTCAAAATGGTTTCTAAGATTCCTCTGTCGATTGCTTGGAAAAGATAGTTCTTTGCCTTCAAGTCCTTCAATTTACTATCGTTGACGTTCTTGATTTGTTCTGCGGTTGCCACCGCCGGTGCTGCCGGTAGGCTCGGGATGCCATCCTCCACCACGTTCCAGAACTCCTTCGAGCGAAGGAGGTTTTCCATTAACATTGCCCAGTGGTCGTAATGACCATCAAATCTGGGAATTGCAGGTTGCACATAACTGTTGCTCTCCTTTTCCACCATGATTCTTCGCAATCGTAGCAGTGATTGCTTCGCCGGAGTCTCGCCAGAAATCGCTTCACACAGTGTTTATCACTCTCTCTGTAACAGGCCCCGTGAGGAGCTCTGATACCACTTTGTAAGGATTAGAGACTTAGTTTTGCAAAACTGAAAACTGATTAGCATTGATTGCTTCTTTTAAACTGAATACAACAAACTAACTAACTGCTAACAGTGAAAACTCATCACTAATTAACAGACTAATCAAACAGAACAAGGCCAAATACACGGCCCAATCAATACAAGGCCCAGTAAGCTATATACACCCCCTATATTACAAAGCAACACATACAAAACATTAACAATTTGAGTATGAGATTCCGTCACAACTTTTATGTTAATTTCTGTTTATATTATTTATTTTATGCCTTTTTTAGATTGTTGGTAACTTCATGGATCATTGTTAATTAATGGCCGATGGAATTTGCAGTTTGAGAAATATTTCTTTTTTAGTTAGAGTGGTTGGTTCTTCATCATGCATTACGTTTTACATTGTGCACAATCACGCATTGCAGTAGATGGTTTCCTGTTTGATTTCTTAATGTTGGAATTAGGATTTAAATGTTATGCAAAGTCGCTAGTATGTTTGTTAAAGCGTCATTCTTCTTTGCACAAATTTCAGTGTTTGCTTGAAATCTTGCACAATGCAGGCTAATTGACCTGCATGGTGCATTTGACCAAAAAAAAAATTACCAAATTAAAGCAAGTTGAAAAGAATTTACCAAAATGGGGTAAGTCGTACATCTTTGAATCGACTTCCTTTTCATCACAAAGAAAGTCGTACATACAGTATACGACTTCTCTTTTTTGATTTTTTTTTAAATAGTGAAGTTGTATATGTTATTGGAGACTTCTGGAAATTTTTTTTTTTACGAAGTCGTATACCCCATGTACTGACTTTGCATAGAAATTTTTTTTTAGTACGTAAAGTGGAAATCGTATATGTGATGTACGGCTTTGCATGGGGGAATTTTTTTTTTTTTTGTATACATGTTTTGGTCCCTATAATTTCAGCCAAATTCGGTTTTAGTTTCTTTAAAATTTTATTTTTTGATTTCGTCCCTATAATTTAAGATTCTTCCATTTTTAGTTTCTATAAAATTTTTTGTTTAGATTCTTCCATTAATAATACTTCGTTGGACGGTAATCAACAGGGGCAGAGCCTCTTGTAACAATCGGGTAGCCATTGCTACGCAAAAAAAAAAAAAAAAATTCCTAAAGACAAGTGTAGTAATATGGAATTTTGCTACCTAATTTTTTTTTAATAGAATAAGTTTATCAGATAAATTACTTACACCAAAAAATACTCAGATTGCTTATATTTTAGACATTTTTTTTGCTTATATTTCAGACCAGAGTAATAGTTTATTATTAAAAAAATTAGTATTTCATTTTGTCTACAAAAAAGATTACTCTTTATATTTAGCTCCCTCGTGCAAAATAGGCTAGCTTCGCCACTGATAATCTACCACTATGTAATAGACGATGACCTCATTGTGGGACATCATCCCACCACTAGGCTTAGGCTTTTCAATGTAGAAAAATGAAGTATTATTAATGCATATTTTGATCTTTCATTAGTGCTACTTCACATATACGACTTCCACTTTACGTACTAAAAAAAAAAATTCTCCAATGCAAAGTCGTACATCACATATACGACTTCCACTTTACGTACTAAAAGAAATTCCTATGCAAAGTCGTATATGGGGTATACGACTTTGAAAAAAAAAATTCCGGAAGTCTCTAATGGCATATACGACTTCACTATTTTAGAAAAAAAAATTCAGAAAAGGGAAGTCGTATACTGTATGTACGACTTTGCTGTGATGAAAAAAGAAATCGCATCTGTTGGAACCTAAACGATTGAGAAGTTTAGACCCTCATTAATTTTGATGATAACAAAATATTCACAAGAGAACAATTTATGTTCTAACAATTCTTGAAGTGTGCAGATACTAATATTACATATATTTCTAAGTCACTTAAACAAGAAGGAAGAAGCTCTCAAGAGAAGGATACACTCCATGTCTCAGTATCCGGCTCATCCTAGTAAACTGTCTTCGTGAGCGTTTGGAATTATCTTTTTGTGACACAAAGCTTATCTATTTGCTACGAGCGTCCGACCTTCCTATTCTGAGCGAGCGTCTGAACTTCATTTTATATCACGTGATGGCCTAGTTAAGGTTGTTCCCTCAAAGGCTCGACTGTACTGAGTCGTTTTGAGAAGTTGAGAGTATTGTCAAGGTTGTGACAGAAGAATACTCTTGACGAAAGTGTAATCAGATTGATTATAGTGGAAAAATCCTTCAGGAACGAAGGGACTAGACGTAGCTACCAGTTTGGTAGTGAACTAGTATAAATCTCTGTGTCTCTTGCTTTACTGCTTTCTATTTATCTTTATCTTGCTCTGATAAAAACAAGTTTTCACAAACTGCTTTTCCAGCATCTGGTTTATTTCCAGCGTCTGTTTAACAAACTGTTTTGAAAAACCTGTGCTCTAAGTGTTTTTAACTTAATATTTGCGAAAAGTTTTCAACACAATTCAACCCTCCTTCTTGTGTTCACGTTCAGTTGGTACCAGAGCTCGGCCTCTTGGTTGAGCACTTAACAGTGTTAAGAGTCAAGATCCTACTGTGAACATGTCTGCTGAAGGTGGTCATATGAACCGTCCTCCTCTATTCAATGGAGAAAAATTTGATTACTGGAAAGATAAGATGAAAGCATTCCTTGAGGCATAAAATCTTGATTTGTGGGATATAGTTGAAAGTGAATATATTTCTCCCGCTAATGCCCTTGGTGTTGCAATACCTAGGGAAAACTGGGTGATGATCGAGAAAAGAGATATCAAACCAATCGAAGGCTAGATTTATTCTCATCTGTGCTATGACAGAAGAGAATATGATAAATGTGGTAAGTTTGATCTTTGCCAAAGAAATGCAGGATTCTCTTGTTTTGTCTTATGAGGGTTCTGTCCAAGTAAGAGAAACAAAGGCTAGCATGATGGTTCGCCAGTATGAGCTATTCAAAATGGAAGATGGAGAAAACATTGAAACTATGTTTGGAAGGTTCCAAACACTTGTTCATGGGTTGCAGGCCCTTGGAAAAAGTTATACTACACCTGACCATGTGAGAAAAATCTTGAGAAGTTTGACTAAGCAGTGGAGACCCAAAGTCACTGCTATTCAAGAAGCAAAAGATCTAAATGTCCTTCAGCTTGAAGATCTTATGAGTTCTTTGAAAGCTCATGAACTTGAGCTAAATGAAGAAGAACTTACCAAGAAGAGTAAGTCTATTGCTTTAAGAGTTAATCAACATAAACCTAGTACTTCTAAAGCTTTTCAGGCTGAAGAAGAAGAATCAGATGATGAAGCTTCAAAAGGAGATTATGATGGATCAGATGATGAGCTAGCTTTCATATCTAAGAAGATCTAGAGAATGTGGAAGAAGAGAAACTTCAGAAGGAGGTTTCAGAAGAAAGATACAAAGGACAAGAAGGAAAGCAAAGACAAGGACAAAGCCCAAGTCATTTGCTATGAATGTAAGAAGCCTGGACATTTCAAATCCGAGTGTCCTAATCTTAAGGAAAAGTCCACAAGAAGCAACTTCAAGAAAAAGAAGAAAGGTCTCATGGCAACATGGGAAGATCTTGACTTATCCTCCTCTGAGGAAGATAAAGAAGAAGAAGCTCACATTGCCCTCATGGCAGACACTGATCTTGATTCAGAAGAAGAAGTTGAAGAGGTAATAATATATGACTTTTATTCTGAACTTCAACTTGTATTTGATGATCTGTTAAAGAATTCTGCCACTCTCTCTATTGAGTATAAGAATTTGAAAAAGAAATTTTCAAAACTATCACAAGATTTTCATTCTTTACACAATGAAAACTCTGTACTCAATAAAGAGAACCAGAAGCTGAAAACTGAAAATCAGCGTCTGGTGGATAACCAGCGTTTGGAAGCCAACAAGCAACCAGAAGCTGAGAGCTCTCAAGTTAAAAGCTCTGTAGTTATAGGCAATCCTAACTGCAAATCAAATGACTATGAACATGCATTTCAAAAGTTTCTTGCAGAGAGTGTAACTCGAAGTAAGCAAGCTTCTATGATTTGGGGTGTCAGTAAAACGACAACTCATGGTCTTGGTTATATATCAGATGAACCTCTTTTGGAAAATGATTCAGCATCTGATAAATCCAATAATCATAGTAAATGCTTGCATTGTACTTACTGCAATAAATCTGGTCATTTGAAAAGTGCGTGTACTGTGTTTACAACTAAGAAGGACAAGTATCCTTCAAGAACTAACAAGAAAGGACCCAAAAAGATATGGGTACCTAAAGATAAAATAGTCTATGTTGCAGACTTGCTTAGCAACAAAGTCAACACACCTATCTTGGTACTTAGGCAGTGGATGCTCGCATCACATGACGGGAGAAAAGCATATGTTCCAAGAACTAAGGCCTAGAGAATCTGGATTCGTTGGTTTGGAGGAAACCAGGAAAGGTAAAATAGTTGGAATTGGTCGCATAGGTAAAGGCTCTCTTCCTTCTATTGATAATGTTTTATATGTTGAAGGACTGAAACATAATCTCTTGAGCATAAGTCAATTATGTGACAGTGGTTATAATGTTGTCTTCTGAGAAAATGGATGTTGATAAAAAGCAAAAATGATGGATCTATATTCTTTCTGACAAAGAGGTAACAAAACATTTATAAAGTTGATCTTTACGAACTTGCAAAACAAGATGTCAAGTGTCTTATGTCCATTGAAGATAAGCAATGGATTTGGCACAAAGATTGGGTCATGCCAATTTGAGGTTAATCTCAAAATTAAACAAGCACAATCTTGTTAGAGGCTTACCAAATCTTAAGTTCCAATCTGATGCCCTGTGTGAGGCTTGTCAAAAAGGAAAACAAGTTAAAACTTCCTTTCATTTAAAAAAAAATGTTGTTTCAACCTCTAGACCACTTGAACTTTTACATCTTAATCTTTTTGGTCCCACAAGGACAGCCTCTTTAACTGGAAAGAAATATGGATTAGTCATTGTTGATGATTTTACTAGATGGACATGGGTTAAATTCCTTGCCCACAAGGATGAGTCTTTTAAGGTATTTACTGTTTTCTGCAAATCAGTTCAAAATGAAAAAGGCATCTGTATTTCTTCTATTAGAAGTGATCATGGGGGAAAATTTGAAAATGAAAACTTTCAAAAATTTTATGAAGAAAATGGCATCTCCCACAATTTCTCCTCTCCTAGAACACCTCAACAAAATGGTGCTGTAGAAAGGAAAAATAGGTCCCTCCAGGAAATGGCCAGGACCATGATCAATAAAGCTGATATTGCGAAACATTTTTGGGCAGAAGCAGTAAACACAGCTTGTTATATTCAAAATAGAATTTTTATGAGACCTATTTTGAATAAGACTCCTTATGAATTGTGGAAAGGTAGAAACCAAACATTTCTTACTTTCATCCTTTTGGTTGTAGTTGTTATATTTTGAATACTAAAGATCAGCTTGGTAAGTTTGATTCCAAGGCTGACAAAGGAATCTTTTTGGGATACTCTGAAAGATCTAAAGCTTTTAGAATATACAACAAAGAAACTTTGACAGTTGAAGAGTCCATTCATGTCAAGTTTGATGATAAGAAGCCTGACACTGCTATGTCAGAGCTAGATGAGTTATTTTTAGAATTAAACCTCGATGACAAGTCAGACGGTGAACATGCATCTTCATCATCCGGTAGTGACAAGACGAAGAATTCTACTCAAGCAGAAGCTGAAGCAAGAAAAAGCTGGAAGTACAAAACCAATCATCCAAAAGATCAAATCATAGGAGAACCTGGTGATAAAGTACGAACCAGATCGTCTTTTAAGGAGCATGCTAATTTTGCACTTCTTTCTGAAATGGAACCTAAGACGATTGATCAAGCTTTGGAAGATGAAGGGTGGATTCTAGCAATGCAAGATGAGCTAAATCAGTTCTAAAGAAATGATGTATGGAAGCTAGTCACTCTACCAGAAGATAAGCATGCTATTGGTACTAAATGGGTATTTAGAAATAAGCTTGATAAAAATGGTAAAGTTGTGAGAAATAAAGCAAGGTTAGTTGCTCAAGGTTACTCACAAGAAGAATGTATTGATTTCACTGAAACTTTTGCACCTGTTGCAAGACTAGAAGCTATTCGCATTTTACTTTCATTTGCAGCACATCATGAGATAACACTATATCAAATGGATGTGAAAAGTGCTTTTCTAAATGGTTTTATAACTGAGGAAGTTTATGTTAAACAACCTCCTGGTTTTGAAGATATTGAATTTCCAGAACATGTTTTTAAACTTAAAAAGTCTCTATACGGTCTTAAGCAAGCTCCCAGAGCATGGTATGATAGACTAAGTTCCTTTTTAATGAAAAATGGATTTACAAGAGGTTTAGTTGACACTACTCTTTTCAGAAAATCTTCTAACAAGCATTTCATACTTGTTCAAATCTATGTTGATGATATCATTTTTGGAGCCACTAATGAAAGCCTTTGCAAAGAATTTTCTGAGCTCATGCAGGCTGAATTTGAGATGAGCATGATGGGAGAATTAAAGTTTTTCCTTGGAATACAAATCAAGCAATGCAGTGGTGGTATTTATATACATCAAAGCAAATATATCAAAGAATTATTAAAGAAATTCAAGATGTTGGATTCTAAGCCTATGTGTACACCTATGCATCCTACCTGCACTCTTAGTAAAGATGAAATTGGTAAGAAGGTAGATCAGAAAATGTACAGAGGTATGATTGGATCTCTACTTTATCTTACGGCTTCAAGACCTGACATTATGTTCGATTAATGCACTTTGTGTGCTAGATTTCAATCAGATTTTATAGAATCACAACTAAGTGCTGTTAAAAGAATATTCAGATATTTGCAAGGAACTACTAATCTTGGTTTGCTGTATAAGAAATCAAAAGATTACAAATTAGTAGGTTTCTGTGATCTTTGACTTTCTTTGGAAATCGAATTGAAAGAAAGAGCACAAGTGGAGGCTGCCAGTTCCTTGGAGCTAATCTTGTGTCTTGGTCAAGCAAAAGACAAAGCACTATTGCACTCTCAACAGCAGAAGCTGAGTATATTTCAGCAGCAAGTTGCAGTTCTCAACTTCTGTGGATGAAGTATCAACTTGAAGACTACTTGATAAAAGAGAGTAACATTCCTATCTTCTGTGATAATACATCTGCCATATGTCTTACTAAAAATCCTATATTGCATTCTAGAGAAAAGCACATTGAAATTAAACATCATTTTATAAGAGACTATGTTCAGAAGGGTATTCTAGAAATAAAATTTGTAGACACTGATCATCAGTGGGCTGACAGATTTACAAAACCCCTTGCTGAAGATAGATTCAATTTTATAAGAAGAAATTTAAACTTTCATCTTATAGAAGAATGATTAATCTCAGCGTCTGAAGATAAACAAAATCTCAGCATCTGATATGACATAAGCATGTATGTGTATAAGCATCTTATTTGTCATATGCATCATAACTCATCGTCTGGTGAATCGATTGCGTGCGTCCGAGCACACCCACACGTGTCACACATGTTAAGGACTCAAGCGTCTCATCATATCTACTAAGTCATGATTATTTACGTTTTCAATAAAATCTTTTACTTTACTTTGGCAACTGCATTTAATGAAAATGAGTATCTTTATTTTCTTTTATTTTTGATTTAATTTTTTATGTGGAAATACGAAGCGATATTTTGAAAAAAGGACTGTACCATTCTCTATTAACTTTCCCACTACTCCTTCTTTTTCGCTCCACAATCACTCTCTCTGTTTTCAGTCTGAAAAACAGTTTTCATTATCTTCTCTTCGTGACTGTCCTAAAACCCTAAACCTCCATTTCTCTATCTCTCAACTACAATCATGTCTGGTGTAACAACCTCTGAGTATACTGCCATTTACGACACCATGGCTGAAGGAAAAGTTTTGCTGGAAAATCGAGTTGATTTAGAGAACTTCAAACTCTATGGCTTCGACTTCTATAGTGGTTTCAAGGCAGTGGGCTGGGAGCACTACTTCTTTTGGAAACAGGTTGAGGTTCTAGTTACTGCTATCAGGGAATTTTGGGGTAACGCTCGTTTACATCAAGGTGGTATTTTTGAAGGAACTGTGAGAGGTTACAAGTTCATTTTTACCATTACCAACGTCTCTGATGTCACTGGTTGTCCCTGTGAAGGTATCGTTTACTACACAGATTGGGCTGATGCATTTCATGGCCTTGAGAAGGTCAATGAGGATTTGTTTGAGAACTATAAACAGTTGAAAGAATCTGGTGAAACTCCTACTGCAAAGAATTTGAAGAGTCATTACAGACTTCTTCACAAGATAATCACCAAGAGCGTCTAGTTGAAGGCTGGCTCTAGTGACATAGTCAACTATGAACAGAAGTTCATTATGAGGCACTACATGGCTGGTAACAAGGTAAACCTGCCAAGATTGATTTACAACAACCAGATTAATGCACTGGTTAATTCGAGGAAAGGAGTTGCTGACAAGAAAAACACCTACAAGTGCATTCCTTATGGTGTTCTGGTCACTAAGATGATGACCAAGAATCTGGTTGTAAACAAGCTGACTGCTTTGCCAGATCAAGAAAAAGTGAAGTATTTTGGCACTGAAAGTGTTGTGATTCCTGACACCTTCGGAGTTAACAGCTTGGTCAGAATGAAATTGATCACTGGTGAACAAATGAAGAAGGTGAAAAAGGAACAGGGAATAGAATCTGGTCCCTCTCTTAGCAAGAAATCTACTTTTGACAAAACCACGGAAGTTGATGGCGGTGTGAAAAGGACTTCGATTCTCCGTAAGAGGAGACAAGAAGCAAGAAGCGAGAAGGTGGCTTACGCACCTAAAGAAAAGCCGAATCGAAGATAAGGACTGCGTTCCCATCGGTCGGTCCCGATGAAAAGAAGCAAGCCGTGGCGAGAAACAAGTTTCAGCGTCCGGTGCACAAAAGAAGACAATTCATCATCCGCCTCCAGCTGCTGCCCCTAAACAGATGCTGAAGAGATTGGTCAGGCAGTCTGAGCTTGAACCAAAGGTCTTGAATTCTCACGATGATTACGTATCTGTTTTGAAACCCAGCAATACCATTCCTGCTCCACCTATATCTGTTGCACAACCATCAACCATTCAAACCCTTGCACAGAAAACTAGAAACACAACCACTTCTATAGCCCTCAAACAACCTACCCAAACACAGACCAATACACTCACCATCTCCTCACCTCAAACCTCCACATATACCTCCCTCACTTCATATATTTCCAAACTTCACTCTCATCCCTTTAATCTGTTATTCAAAATACCTCCCATTAATCCCTTCAAACCCTACACACCTAAAACCTACAAAATCACCAAAACCACTCCCACCTTACTCACCATTACCCATAAACCTACAGACGCTGGTGGAAGGAAGAATGTCTCATACAAACCACAGTTTGTTAAGTATGAGATATATCATAGCATCTACAATCGTCCCTCCACATGGCATTTGAAAACCTTCACCTCTGGAGCTGCCAGATTGGAGATTGCCTCTCCGATAAGTGCTACCTTCAAGGATGGAGAAGACCACTTTCAGATGTCATTTAAAGGTAGATTGAGACCAGCATCTGGTAGCAGAGCAATTCCCTTCTCTGTTGATCTTCCTAGATCCCTACCACAAACTGAACCGCTCACATTGGAAGAATGCGGAAGGTGGATCACAAATGAAGAAGCTTCCTTCATGGCACACTGTCTTGAGATGAAGAAGATTGAAATGTCAGACGATCTGAGGATCCTTCTTACATTTTGATAAAGATAGTACCGGATAGACAAAGGTGGCTACCTTGGTCTATCCCTGGGAAAAAGGAAAGAACACACTCAGACAGCGACCATTCAAAGAAGATCGAGCTCGAGGAGTATGAGAAGGCTCCTAAAAGTACAACCTTAAGGAATTCTCTAAGCTTGGGTGCCAAGATCTCTCGAGGATCATGCGGAAGGTTTTACTGAATTCTCACGAAGGAAGATGAATGGAGAATCGGCTCCTCAACCGCTGCAATGCCGAAGTCCACTATTCCAACGGTTAGCACTGATCAGCCAAATTATCGACATCAACCTTGGAGCAGTCTACTTGATGATATGTTCGGATGCTTTGCGATGTCGTGCCTTTGACTGCATGAAGATATATGTCCAATGGGCTGCTGTGACCAAGCACTTCGACATTGGATTTACTTGGAGTCAATGGTCTGAGTCTTGGAAAGACAAAGCCATATTACCATGCCTCGTCCCCCTAGTGTTAGAAGAAGATGACAGGAAAAATCTGCGAAGAATATACCTGGCTGAAAATGAAGCACTCTCTTTCACTTGTGAAGCATTAAGTGTCTTTATCAGGAGTATATGGGGAGAAGAAGCTGGAAATAGGTTTGATGCTTTCACTGCTGATGTAGTTCTACACAGAGAAATCATCTTCATGGGTTTGCTGTATCCAGAAGATGTGAAGTATCAATGGGAAATTCAAACAGAATCTGAGCTTAGGAAACTTGGAAATTTCATCAAATGGTTTATACCAAATGATGCATTCTTTCTAAGAGCTCAACAGAAGAAGGAATTGAGACTGAAGCTATCCAACTGGGTGCTAGCAGAGCATCAGAAGATGAAACCTGCACCCGTACCAGAAGTTGGGCCTTCTACTTCTACTCCTACAGTTGAGATGGTCACTATTCCCAAAGCAGAGTTTGAAGAGATGAAGGCCACAAACATGAAAGTCACTCAGCTGGAGACTGCTCTGAAATTACTATATGAACGTCTCAACATCCCTCCACCACCTCTTCCAAACCCTTGAACTTATTTATTTTTGTGTGATATAAACTATTTCTTTGTTTTGTTGATACCGTTATATATATACACTAATTTTGCTCTAATTATCTGTTAATATATATACCTACATCTGACTTATATTCAAATTTTTCTAAGTCTTATTTTGACTATGATGTGTTTTTACACTCTTTTTATCTGATGACAAAAGGGGGAGTAAAAGAAAGGTATGATGAACACGTGAAAATCTGACCAACTCACCGTCCGATGTTCACACTCCGATGGATATGCTGGAACTGAAGTATCATGCATAGCATTTCATACATAGCATTTGTGTGGTTATTTATTAATGCGCTAATATTCATTGTACTAGTGCTCTTATAATGATAAATAAATTTGGTACTAGTGCTCTTAT
The DNA here is from genome assembly GCA_037113605.1 of Calophaca sinica. Classification (NCBI taxonomy): domain Eukaryota; kingdom Viridiplantae; phylum Streptophyta; class Magnoliopsida; order Fabales; family Fabaceae; genus Calophaca; species Calophaca sinica. The sequence continues at coordinate 43,974,902 of CM073734.1, forward strand.
AATGATAAATAAATTTGGTACAATTTGATTAAATCAATCTTTTTGATCAGCATCCGATCTTACTCTGATACATCTACGAATTTTTTTTGCGATCACTTAATTGAATTTGTTTATCAACTATCGCCTCAATACTAGAATTTTCTTATATATCAAAATTGTTAAATTCAGGGGGAGACCATTGAAGTCATTTTGAAACTAAATTGTTCATCAACCTTAGATATTTGTCATCATCAAAAAGGGAGAGATTGTTGGAACCTAAACGATTGAGAAGTTTAGACCCTCATTAATTTTGATGATAACAAAATATTCACAAGAGAACAATTTATGTTCTAACAATTCTTGAAGTGTGCAGATACTAATATTACATATATTTCTAAGCCACTTAAACAAGAAGGAAGAAGCTCTCAAGAGAAGGATACACTCCATGTGTCAGCATCCGGCTCATCCTAGTAAACTATCTTCGTGAGCGTCTGGAATTATCTTTTTGTGACACAAAGCTTATCCATTTGCTACGAGCGTCCGACCTTCCTATTCTGAGCGAGCGTCTGAACTTCATTTTATATCACGTGATGGTCACGTAGTTGCTCTTCCTCTCAGAAGCTTCTGGAACGGATTTCGAATTTGATCTTATGCGCTCAAATTGTTGTACGAGGTATCAAAGGTGACACCTTTAGCTAAAAGACAAAAATCGTACAAGCAATTGTGAAAAGCAAGGTAGTACGAAAACGGTAATGTGTACTACTGAGATATTCTCTGGAAAGGAAGAAAGAGACAGCTTTTTGAAATCACCTCACTCAATGGAAAAGAGCCATTTTCTTTATGCTAGGTAATATCCTTTACAACTCCTATAAATACCCCAAGGTATCCATTGAAGAGAGTGCCGAAACTCTACAAAAGAATATTGCTCCATTTACTGAGAACAAGCACTATTGCTATACACTACAAAGAGTCAATACTCAAAGCCTTTATACGTGAGCAATCAAGTTTCGAGCCAAGTCTCCTGGACTACAAGAATCGAACTCAGCGTCCGACACTTTCTTTTAGAAAGCATTTCTATATTGAGCTTAATTTTTATCCTCTCTGTGAGAGTTATTTATACTTGTATTCAACTTACTTGTAAAAGTTGTTTTGGCCTAGTTAAGGCTGTTCCCTCAAAGGCTCAACTGTACTGAGTCGTTTTGAGAAGTTGAGAGTATTGTCAAGGTTGTGACAGAAGAATACCCTTGAGGAAAGTGTAATCAGATTGATTATAGTGGAAAAATCATTCAGGAACGAAGGGACTAGACGTAGCTACCAGTTTGGTAGTGAACTAGTATAAATCTGTGTCTCTTGCTTTACTGCTTTCTATTTATCTTTATCTTGCTCTGATAAAAACAAGTTTTCACAAACTGCTTTTCCAGCGTCCGGTTTATTTACAGCGTCCGTTTAACAAACTGTTTTGAAAAACCTGTGCTCTAAGTGTTTTTAACTTAATATTTGCGAAAAGTTTTCAACACAATTCAACCCCCTTCTTGTGTTCACGTTCAGTATCCAGTATGTACGACTTATCCCAATTCAGTAAAAATTTTTTCAATTTTCACTAGTTTGGTAATTTTTTTGGTCAAATGCACCATGCAGATCAATTAGCCCACAATGCATTATGAACATAACTGAATATGTTATAATACTATTGTGATGCCGTTGTTTTGAAATCCCAGGAACGCAGCGTAGAAGATATGAGTTCGACACCCACTTAGCCCATAGCCTTATGGCTTAGAAGAGTAGCTGGCATTGGCTCTTTACTTTAGGGACAGTCGATCAAGGGGATGACGAAAGATGGTAGAGAATGTAGAAGATAGCCACAGACAAGGGCTTTCGGCAAAGAAGGTGTAGGTGGAATTTGAAAATATTCAACTTTTGCAAACACATAGCCTTTTGACAAATGTGGAGGAACAACGTTGCGACACGTGAAATTGGATTTCAATGACAAATGATCACTTTAGCTAGTTTGCTGAGGCAAGGAATTATATTAGATAAGTGCAATAGGGGACACTGTTCATATTCTACAGCGTGTCGTGCATTTTCTATTCGTAGCGTCTTTTTCGATGAGATAAAAGAATATTTTTTTCTCCTGGCAAAAAAGGAAAGGAGCCTCGTTAAAATCTTCGATGTAAAACCCTCCTTAGGAAAAAAAAACATCTAAAACGAAAAAGAGTACTCCTGTCTTAATTTATTAAAAAAGGAAAAAGAAGGATAAACATGGGGGACTAGACCAAAACTTATGCCAAACAATTAAGTAAACCTATAATTAGGAAGACCAAGCCTATTATGGAAAAAAATCTTTCCCTAATGAAGTTTGCGATTAAGTTCCACCACGTGTAGCCCCTATTTACAATAGCATAAGATGTCAATTTGTCAGCACAATTATTACCTTCCCTGTGAATATGAGAAACAAGTAAATGCATACTATTAGAAAGAATCAAACAATTTTTCCACCTAGTCTTCAATTGCCAAGGGATTGGATCTAAAGCAGCCGAACGCCAAGCCTGAACAACAAGCAAGGAGTCACATTCAACCCACAAACGGCGCCAACTTTTACTATGCGCAATCTCAATAGCAAGCATAACTCCAGAGAGCTCAGCAAAGAAAGAAGAAGAAGTGCCTATAAAGGAGGCAAAGCAGCCCGTGATTGCAGCACTACTATCTCGGAACAAACCACCACAAGCCGCAGACCCGGGTTCCCTTTAGAAGCACCACCAGTATTACATTTTACCCAACCTGGGTTTGAAGGAAACCAATTAATCAACCTCATCGAGAGCGCTGGGGGAGCATGAGCAGTCACCAAGAAAGAGCTCAAAATAGAAAATTCTTCAGGAGAAGGATGCATAACCCCTTTAGAAAGACTCCCCGAGATGGAGGAGTTGGAAATGATGGAATGTGTCGCAGCTGTGAAAGAGACCCTTTTGTCATGAAACCTGAGCTGGTTTCTGGAAAACCAAATGGCCCAGATTGTGGGGATAAAAGCCGCCTAAGTGGTGTCTCTAACCTAAGAACTTGAAGCCTTGTCAAGCAAAGAAAGCATAGAAGGGACATCATGATGCTGGATTGGATGCTGCAAAATTCTAGAAAGCCAGTCCCAAAGGCGAGTGGCAAAAGTGTAGCTAAGAAAAAGATGAGATGAAGTTTCCAACGTAGCCCCACAAAGAGAACACATAGACACTGTGACACAACCCCTAGCTTGAAGATTCTCATCAGTAGGTAATTTTCTATGCAAAAGACGCCACAACAAAAAAGACCGAGGAGGAGGGATGCAGCTTGACCAAATCAAATCTCCCCAATCCCAAGTATCAGCTGAAGAATTCAGAAATTGAAAAGCTTCTTTAAAGGATAGAGATCCCTGTGTAGAGTGTTGTTGTGGGCAAAATCTGCAAGTGTACGGTTTTGTTGTCAAGTAATAAAAAGAAATCGAACCACAGAGACTGGCTACGCTAAATAAATTAATTCGGCGTCACTTAATTTAAATTAAACAATAAGAAAATATTTGATTAAAGGATGTTGTTGGAAAGTAGTGACAGAAAATAAATAAAAGATGATAAAAAGATATTTTTGTTATTTTTATAAATAAAAGTTTCCTAGGACGTGGGTTACCACAATGATGCTCTGAGAATTCAAATTACTAAATCTAACAATGATATTAAAATTATTTGAAGGCAAGTTAACCGAAAATACCAAACATCCACTGTCGTGGTACGAAAGCATGCTAAGTCGAATTCAATCCCTACTTTCGTGGTAATCTCATTCAACAAAACCCATTGAGCTCTTTGCAAACTTGTTTTATCCTCGAAGGATTAAAAACTACTTTCGTGATTTTAATCCTAAGTTCAGTTATTATAAATCCAATAACTAAGTTCGCCTTTTAGTTTATCCCTAGTTATCTAACAAATATAAATTAGTGATCAGCAAATTTACAAGTAATAATAACGATAATAGCCAAAACAAATTAACGATAGAGAGTATCAATTATTCATCTCAGAAACATTAAAGCGCAGAGCTCAAAAATCCTAAAAATAAATAAACTACTCAGACATAATTATAAATGACATATTACAAAACAAGCAAAGCAAAAATAGATATTACTTGAAAGGAGAATGCGAAAACGGAGGAACCACTTCGAAAATGTCTCCACTACCTCCGTATCTCGATCCCCATTGCATTCGCCTCTTTTCCTCCATTTATAGAGGAAATAATTTGCTCAAGAAAAATCCAATTTGTTCACGTCTCACTTCTTTGCGCCGCCTTTTAGAAAACTAAATAAATCATCTTTGACTTTTCTTTGTTTAGTTTTGTGCCTTTTCTTTTTGGTGGCGTGGTGCAGCGCACATTCCTCCCTTTTTCAATTTCTTCACGTATGAACGGCCCACTTTTCTCCTGCCTTGCGTTTTTTACCACTTTCACTGATAATTATTAGAATATGTAAATAATCTTTTATTTTTAGAATTTGTATAGGAAATATTCTCTTAATTTGTATAGAAGATACTCTTTTGATTTGTATAAGAGATACTCTCTTGACTTACTTCGCAAAATTATATCCAAGAGATTATCTAGAATTTTGTATATATTATTTGGAAAATCTATGAAACGATCACGCAAAACAATTCTATCATGGTATCAGACTAGGTACACATTTCTTTCCTCCATCTAACCCTTTTCAGCACCCACCGTTCCTTCTTCTTCTTTTTTGCGTCCTCCACCACCATGACTCCTCCTTCTCCTACCACTCCTCTTCCTCCTAATCTCCCTCATCCCGCTCTCTTGCGATACAAAACATCAACAACTTTATCAAAGTCACCTTAGACATTGAAAAGGGTCAATATGTTACGTGGTCGGAGCTTTTCAATATCCATGCTAGAGCTTATCAAGTTCTAGATCATATCATTCCTTCCCCAAAGGAAAAGGCGACGCCGGGTTCCTCTACTAAAGACACGAATCCCGACCTTTGGTTACGTGTTGACGCCGTTGTTCTACAATGGATATACGACACTATCTCTGAAGACCTTCTCAACACCATCCTTGAACGTGATTCCACTGTCGAACTTGGATGGAATAGGTTAAGGGATATTTTCTCTGACAACGAAAATTCTAGGGCTCTCTACCTAGAACAAGAATTTTCACAAGTTCAAATGGAGCATTTTGTTGATGCCTCGTCGTACTGTCAACATCTGAAGTCGCTCTCGGATCAACTATCCAATGTCGACGCTCCTGTGTCGAATGAAAGGTTGGTACTTTAACTCGTTTCAGGTTTAACTGATGCTTATGCTAGTGTTGGATCACAGATTCGTCATGGGGATTCTCTTCCCCCTTTTTACAAAGCTCGATCTATGCTCGTCTTGGAGGAAACGGCAAGGGCGAAAAAGGCGGCAAACTCCACTGATAATTCTGCATTCTTTACCTCTCAAGCTGAGAACTCGAATGGCAACATGGCTGGAAACTCATCCAACTGTAACAACTGCAACAACAATCGAGGCTACACCAACCGCGGTGGCAGAGGAGGTGGAGCCAGTGGCTGCGGTGGCAAGGAAAGGGGAGAAGCGGTGGCCGTGGGGCCCACCCGCAGCATCAGCAGCACCCCTCGGCGTGGAAGCTGAACTCTCCACAGCAGCAGCAGTGGGCCTTTCCACCTTGCTGGGCCGTGGCAACCCTGGGCGACCACCATGCCCATATTCCACTGCAGCAAATTGGCAGATGCAACCCACTTCTAACCGTGGGCAAAGTCTACTTGGGCCGAGACCTCAACAGGCCCACATGGCAACAACCACTCAGCATGCCCAAACTTTTTATGCTCCAACGGATATTCAAGCTGCTATGCACACTCTCTCAATTGCTCCTCCTGATGATCAATGGTACATGGACACCAGAGCCACTTCTCACATAACTACAAACAGAAGTACTCTTACGTCTTATCTAAATATGAGCAATAATCGTAATATTACTGTTGGTAGTGGCCATACTATTCCAATTATTGGTTGTGGAAATGCATTATTACCCAATCCCCACCCCCTTTAACCTTGAATAATGTCCTGCATGCCCCTAAATTGATTAAAAATCTTGTCTCTGTGAGGAAATTTACCATTGACAATGATGTTTTCTGTTGAATTTGATCCTTTCAGTTTTTCTGTGAAGGATTTTCAGATGGGAATGCAATTAATGAGATGTAACAGCTTGGGTGACCTATATCCAATTACCACAAGACCACACATTGGAACTTCGCCACCATCTACCTTTACCGCTTTGTCTCCTGAAATCTGGCATAGTCGTTTAGGACACCCGGAAGCCCCTGTTTTAAGCTCCCTTCGCCAAAGCAATTTCATTATTTGCAATAAATTTCAGGATAATTTATTTTGTCATTCGTGTCCTCTTGCGAAACAAGTAAAATTATCTTTTTCTGACTCTTTATCATACACTTCTTTGCCATTTGACATTGTGCATAGCGATCTCTGGTCATCGCCTATTCTTAGTTCAGGTGGACATCGTTATTATGTTTTATTTCTTGATGATTTCACAAATTTTCTATGGATTTTTCCTATTGCCAATAAATCTCAAGTGCATTCCATTTTTCTTTCTTTTCGTACTCACATTAAAACACATTTTGAAAAGGAGATTAAATGTTTTCAATGTGACAATGGACCTTTTCATAAATTTTGTGAATTAAATGGAATGACTTTTTGATTTTCTTGCCCTCATACATCTCCTCAAAATGGAAAAGCCGAAAGAAAAATTCGTACCATAAATAACATCATCCGAACCCTCCTTGCTCATGCCTCTCTACCATCCTCTTTTTGGCATCATGCACTACAAATGGCCACTTATCTCCTCAATATACTCCCTAACAAAAAGCTTGCTCTCCAAACACCCACCAAAATTCTCTACCAAAAAGACCTGTCTTACTCTCACCTTCGGGTTTTTGGGTACTTATGTTATCCTCTTCTTCCATCTACTTCTAGAAATAAATTGCAAGCTCGATCAACAACATGTGTTTTCTTGGGGTATCCATCGAATCATAGAGGTTATAAGTGTTATGATTTATCGAGTCGTAAGATACTTGTTTCGAGGCATGTCATTTTTGATGAAAATACTTTCCCTTTTTCTAACTTACGTACTCATACATCTTCTATTTATGAGTTTTTGGATGCAGGCTTGGCACTTCTTCTTCACTCACCTACTCCACCCACGACCACCACTCATGAAGCGCAACCTTCTCCAGCCCAAGTCGTTGACACACCGGCCCAAACCACACCTCCTATGCAGGCCCAGCAAATACAAACCTCCCCCAACACATCTCCTACTCGGACCTCATCACCTCAAGCCTCACCGACCGAACCAACCTCTCCCAACAGCCCAAACCGGTCCACTACACAGACAACATCCCCCTTCCCCCACAAATCAACCCAACACTCACAGTCCATCACAGCCAGTGCAAGCCAACCTACTTGTCAATCCACCAACCTCTCCTCAAATGACAACAAGAGCCCAACATGGAATTTTTAAGCCCAGAAAACTTTTTAATCTTCACACCTCGGCTAAAAACTCTATTTCTCCTTTACCCACCAATCCCATTAATGCATTAAATGATCATAATTGGAAAATGGCCATGAAAGACGAATAGGATGCTCTTATTGAAAATAAGACGTGGGAATTAGTACCACGTCCAGTTAATGCTAATGTTATTCGAAGTTTGTGGATATTCAGGCATAAGAAGAAATCTGACGGTTCTTTTGAGCGGCATAAAGCCCGACTTGTAGGTGATGGCGCAGGTCAGCAAACTGGCATCGATTGTGGTGAGACTTTCAGTCCAGTGGTCAAACCGGCAACTATTCGGACGGTACTAAGCATTGCTTTATCTAAATCTTGGTGTCTTCATCAATTAGATGTAAAGAATGCTTTTTTGCATGAAAACTCGATGAAACTGTCTATATGCACCAACCTCCTGGCTTCCGAGATTCTAAACACCCTGATCATGTATGCCTGCTAAAGAAGTCTCTCTATGGGCTTAAGCAAGCCCCTCGTGCTTGGTACCATCGCTTTGCTGATTATGTGGCTACTTTGGGTTTCTCTCACAACATTTCAGATCATTCTTTATTCATTTATTGTCGGGGGAATGATATGGCATATATTCTTCTTTATATGGATGACATTATTCTTGCTGCGTCTTTAGATGCTCTTCGTCAATCCATAATGTCTAAGCTTGGTTCTGAGTTTGCTATGAAGGATCTGGGTCCTCTAAATTATTTTCTGGGCATCTCTGTTACAAGACATTCAGTAGGTCTTTTTCTTTCACAAAAGAAATATGCGAAAGAAATTATTGAGCGGGCCGGTATGTCTTCTTGCAAGCCATCTCCTACATCGGTGGACACAAAAACAAAACTCAGTATCTCTTTAGGTAATCCCTATCATGATCCAACTGATATTTGACTTACAATATTTGACTTTCATGAGATCGGATATTTCCTATGCTGTTCAGCAAATATGTTTGTTTATGCATGACCCGAGAACATAACACATGTCTGCTTTAAAGCGAATCATTCGCTATATTCAGGGTACTCTCGATTTCGGTCTCCATATTTGTCCCTCTTCAATTAATACGCTCATTTTGTAACAACCCGTTTCCAGATCGCTACGAAACCGAAAGAAGCCTATATGTGACGTGTTTCAAAAATGGTACTCTTGTTCCCCTTAGAAAAATGCGGATATATATTATTATTTGTTTAAAAACAATAGTGCCTGTAAGGCACACACAGAGTACTTACAGCGTTTTGAAACATGGTGCAACTAGGACACAAGATTCACATGTGGATAAAGCATACATGCATAAATACATAAGTCATACACACAGTATGTGCAAAATAACAGAGTGGAAAATGCGCAAAGAAATACACCTATGGTATGATGACCCTCAAGAGAGAGATCATATCCTGGGGGTACTTCCGGCAGACACCCGCGCAGGGGGCTGCTCCAAAAGCAGAACCGCCAGTTTACCCCGCCATAGCAAAATATCACAAACCCAACCGGTCACCAACCAACTGTACACAAAAGTATATATACATATATATATTACAATCCTTCACAAAACATAACAGCACACAACGATCAACAAGCAACTCAAGACAAATAATGGTCATTGCCAGAATCCTCAAAGTGGCCTTCCTCGCTCTCGTCCTCCAACTGATCTTCCAGGTCCTCGACATCTCCTGGGTAACCATCATGGATTGAAGGCACCACGGGAAAGGGTCAACTTCTCAACAAATCAAAATAACGATTTCACAAAACGATAATCAACAGCAACGTATATAGTTCACAAAATTCAATTCAAAATGCTCGCTCAAGACTCGACTCATGACTCATCTCACGACTCATTTTCTCTTGACTCGACAATTTTTTCGGAAAGCAGACGCCGATCCTTCAACTGACATACTAGCCGTAGCCTTGGGATCCTCGCTCTCCCTAGGTAAGCAATCCCGGTTCCTTAACGCTGCGACGCCTAGCTAATCCACCATAAACGAAGGGGACCTAGCACCCCCAGTTATCGGGCTCACAGTTCAAAAACGTCTCGACGACTCGACAATGCTCTCAGACTCGATGAACAATTCGCCGCATATGATATTCAAAGAGTTATACGCAAGATTATTCGACCGCATATCAAATAATAAGAGCATGCTTAGTATGAAGAAACGCAATTCAATAATTTAAGCAATAAAAGCAGTTTGCATGGAGAAACGCAATTCAACGATACAAACAGCACAAACAATTCACCGCTCAATAACAACCGACAACAACCAACTCATAGAATTCATCCCTCTGCAACTCAATGGAGTTCACAGAGAGGAACAAACAAGTGTGGGGGGTTGGGGACAGCTACCAACCACTTGCAGACAAGCCCACTAAATATTCAGCATACAAAAATAAAGCGAAGGGGTACAAGACCCTCACTTCGAACCCTTAGGTTCTCAGACTTCTTCGCGTAAACGCTTGAAATTAAATTCGTATCTAAATTTGCCCTTACACAAGGACATATAACAATAATTATAAATATGAAGCGCCCTTACTGCTTGTCACTGCTAACACTGCCCCTACGTCCTCGGGTCCGCTTCCACGTGCACCTCGATTTCCGCGCCGCATGATCTCGGAACTTCGATTCCTATTACATGTACAACTTAGTACAAACTAGGAATTCTAATAACACTTAGTTCTCACTTATCCCTTACTTAACCCAACACTCAAGAATCCAAGAATGCTATTTTTTTTATTTTTTTTGAAAGAAAATAACATTTAAAAACAAAGGTTTCTTGCATAACAAGTAACTCAAGGTAACTCTTTTAACTAGTTTGAAAAACTTTCACATAAACATACATTTACACAACTAAGGCATAAATAATGTTTTTCATTAAAAACCCTCTAGGCCTCTCGGCCTCTAGCTTATTTTTCTTCAAAAATTTTATAAAAAGCTTCTTTCATACATGCAAGCATTCTAAGTACTAAATCAAGCTCAAATACAATTTCAAGCCTTATTTCAAGTAGCACATACTAAGCACAATTTAATCAAAACCAAGTTTATGTTTCTTAAAAATGTTTTTCATCATGCTTCAACAATTAAAATAAGACCATAAACAATCATGCTAGAATTTAAAGCATAAAAAAAAATCAATTCCCTACATGCCTTTTTTTTTTTTTAGTCCCTCTAAACTCAATTTTGTACCAAAACTTATCTAACACTAAACTAATTATGCAATTTAATCCCAAATAGTCCTAAGATCATATTAAACACATTATCACATACTTAAACACATATTTAGACAATTAAATAACATGTTTCTTAAGACTCAAGAATAGAGAAAAATTGCAAACTAACATGTTACTCCTAATTAAATTAAACTACACATGCAATTAGCATCTAATCAATTCCTACAACACATATAAATCATTAATTACATGATTTAAGCAAGATTACACAATTTCCCTCTTGCTCATGCCTAGGGTTTTTCGATCAAAGCTCAAGGGAAAAGTTCTATGATGCTTTAACCATGAATCAACAACAACCAACAACAAACAAGCAACATATTAAGACATAAAACAAGCAAAGATCAAAACACTAAAAATGGGGGAGGGTGGCGCTAATTTATTGCAGAAAAACAGAGGGGAAGAGTTGTTTTTATGCTCATACAAATGGTTAGAAAGATAGGTAGTAGGATGAGGAAGAAAACCTAGCAATTAATCAAAGTTTGGAAGCAAAGAAACTAGCTAAAATGGGATGGGGAAGCCGCGACAGTAGCAGCAAGAAGAGGGGAGAAAAATCAGATTTCTTTACCTCAAATGATGATCAAAAGGATGATCTAGGTAGAGGAGATGGTATAGAACAATATTGATGAAGGAACCTTGCTCAAAGGATCAAAGGAATGGATGGAATCATCAATGGAAGTGGTGGAAGCTTGGAGAAGAAAAGAAAAGATGGAGAAGAGGGTTTGGGAGGAAGGTGGCGTGAGATTGAAGCTGGGAATGGCTGCATATAGCCTTCACCTCCTTGCTTTAATAATAATAAAATAGGCATAGTTAGTAGAAGTTGTTGAAATAAAGATTTTCTTTTTTAAAAAAAAATGCACAACCAAAGACACCTAGCAATTATATTAGATGTTAAATATATCACCTAATCTTACCCACCTAATCTCACATCTCTCATGGTTACCCACTAATTCTAGAGTCTAGGGGTTGTTTAAAACATGGCGACGAGAAACCGCGTTACCAATAAACTCGCGAAAATTAATTTAACGAGAAATTAATTCATCGCGTGAAAATATTTAATTATAAATAATAAAAATCATGACAAATATTCAAAAATGGTCTCAATAAGTTACGATTCGATTTTCATCGAAATCGGAGTTCATTTATAATTTTATCTACGGTGAAACCGCCCGGCGATTCGAAACGCGTCAAAACTTCGTTAGAATTTTTCGACGATTTTCAAACCGTGAATTAATATGAAATATTAATTCTCAATTTTAATTTGATCTTGATTTAATTCATACACTTCCTCAAAGAACAAGAAGCTGCTTTATTATGGCGTAAATACGACAAAATATAATAGATAACGCTAATTAACGCATAAAAAAAAATACGTGTGTTACATTACTCCCCCTCTAAAAATAGTTTCGTCCTCGAAACTATAATTGAATTACGTACCGTGAAAAAGCTCTGGATACTGAGTCTTCATCTTCTCTTCCAGTTCCCAGGTGGCGTCTCCGGTCTTCGGGTCCCACACGACCTTAACCAGTTGTATCTCCTTGTTTCTTAACTGCTTAGTCTTTCGGTCTACAATCCTTGCAGGTGACGCTTCGAAAGACAGGTCATCCTTTAGTTGGATCATATCCGGTTTGATGACATGAGAAGGGTCGGAGACATATTTTCGCAATTGCGAGACGTGAAAGACGTCATGAATGTTTGATAAGAAAGGTGGCAAGGCAATTTGATAGGCCACAGGGCCGATACGACGAAGAATCTGGTAGGGTCCAATGAATTTAGGAGTAAGCTTCTTGGATTTGATCGCTCGACCAACTCCAAAGGTGGGGGTAACTCGAGAAATACATGTTCTCCTTCTTCAAACTCCAACGGTCGGCGTCTGCAGTGCATAGCTTTTCTCGCCGACTTTGAGACGTCGCATCCTATCTCTAATCAATCGGATCTTCTCGGTGATACATTGAATCATATCTGGTCCTACGATAGAACTCTCGCCATTTTGGTACCAACAAAGAGGCGTCTGACACTTACGTCCATACAATGCTTCATACGGTGCCATGCCGATGCTCGCGTGGAAACTGTTGTTATAGGTGAATTCTACCAGCGGTAAGACATCGTCCCAACTTCCTCTGTGGTCCAAGGTGCACGCTCGCAACAAATATTCCAGTGATTGTATCGTTCTCTCAGTCTGACCGTCGGTCTGGGGGTGATATGCTGAGCTTAGTTTGAGTTTGGTTCCCATGGCTTCTTGTAGCTCCCTCCAAAAATGAGATGTGAACTTCGGGTCTCGATCGGAAACGATAGAATAAGGTACACCATGTAGACGCACAATCTCCGTGATGTAGATCTCTGTCAGCTTCTCCACATTGCATGTTGATCTCACTGGTAAGAAATGAGCCGATTTAGTCAGTCGGTCGACAATTACCCAAATTGAGTCATGCTTCCTCTGCGTTCTCGGCAATCCCACGACGAAATCCATAGAAATGCTGTCCCACTTCCACACTGGTACGTCAAGCGGTTGTAGCATCCCTGCTGGTTGTTGATGTTCTACCTTCGCCTTCTGACAAGTTAGACAGGAAGCTACATACTCTGCTACTTGCTTCTTCATTCCAGGCCACCAAAAATGCTTCTTCAAGTCCTGATACATCTTCGTAACTCCTGGATGAATACTCAAACCACTCTTGTGTGCCTCGTCGAGAATCAACTTCCTCAGCTCAGCTACGTTGGGTACACATACACGTCCATTGCATCTTAAGATATTGTCCATTCCGACCTTGAACTCAGTTGCTTTTCCTCGTGCTATAAGCTCGATCTTCTCTTGGAGTAGCATGTCGTGAGCTTGATGTTCCCTAATCTCCTCCAATAGGTCGCAGAAATGGTAAGCATTCCAAACCTCAGCTTTCCCGGTGACACCTCCATGCTCAGCTTCGAGTCTCGAAACTTCTCTAGCATCTCCAATTCCTTGATCATCATTGCTGAGACTAAAACACTTTTCCTGCTTAGTGCATCAGCTACCATGTTCGCCTTCCCCGGATGGTATTCCAAAGTAAAATCGTAGTCCTTCAGAAATTCTGTCCATCTCCGTTGTCGCATATTGAGCTCCTTCTGATCGAATAAGTACCGCAAGCTCTTGTGGTCGCTGTAAACGGTGAACGTGCTCCCATAGAGGTAGTGCCTCCAAATCTTTAGTGCAAAAACCACTGCAGCAAGCTCCAAGTCGTGCATAGGGTAATTCCTCTCGTGAGTCTTAAGCTGTCGCGAAGCATAAGCTACAACTTTTCGATGTTGCATCAACACGCATCCTAAACCTTGGTGTGACGCATCACAATAAACCTCGTAAGGCTCTTCTGGTTAGGGCAGAATCAACACAGGTGCGGTTGTCAAAAGCTCCTTCAGTCTCTGGAAACTAGATTCGCACTCTTCTGTCCAAGCAAACGGTTGATCCTTCCTTGTAAGCCGTGTGAGTGGCGCGACAATCTTTGAGAAACCTTCAATAAACCTCCGGTAATAGCCTCCTAAGCCCACAAAGCTTCTAATATCCGTCACGGTTTTCGGTTGCTCCCAAGCTAACACAGCTTCTATCTTGGCCGGATCTACAGCTATTCCTTCTTTAGTTATCACGTGTCCGAGAAAGTTCACTTTTTCAAGCCAGAATTCACACTTAGCAAGGTTGGCATAAAGCTGCTTCTCTCGGAGTATTTGCAGTACTTGACGCTGGAGTTCTTCGTGTTCCTCTCTACTCCTCGAGTAAATCAAGATGTCGTCGATGAACACCACCACGAATTGATCCAAAAATGGGTGAAAGATCCTGTTCATGTAGTCCATGAATACTGCTGGTGCGTTTGTCACCCCAAAAGGCATCACTAAATACTCGTAGTGGCCGTACCTTGTCCTGAAAGCGGTCTTGGGAATATCTTCTTCCTTCACTATCTGATGATAACCTGACTTTAAGTCAATCTTGGAAAACATGGCAGCTCCTCTTAGTTGATCCATCAAGTCATCGATGCGCGGTAGCGGATACCGATTCTTAATAGTAACCTTGTTGAGTTGGCGATAATCCACGCACAGTCTTGATCGTCCATCCTTCTTCTTCACTAACAACACTGGGGCTCCCCATGGTGACACGTTGGGTCGTATGAACTGCTTCGCTTCCAAGTGCTCAATCTGAGACTTCAACTCCTTCATCTCAGCTGGTGACATTCGATAGGGTGCTATCGAAATTGGTCCTACTCCTGGAAGTAAATCAATAGAAAATTCGATTTCTCTGACTGGCGGTAGTCCTGGCACGTCTTTCGGGAAAACATCGATAAAATCGCAAACAATAGGAACATTCTCCACTTCGATCTCCTGAGAAACTTCCGAATTAGCCAGGTACATGTATTCCTGGGTCCCCTCTTTCAATGAAACACCAATGTGATTAACAGATAGGTAGTTGGAAATTTCGAGGTCGGGAAAAACCACGGTTTTTCGGGCACAGTCCAAAAGGACATGGTGGTGGGATAACCAATCCATCCCGAGAATGACATCTAGACCCTTAAGTGGTAGACAGACCAGATTAACCACGAATTTTCTACTCTGAATGACCACTACACAATTAAGGCATGCAGTGTTGGTAACTAAAGTTTTAGCAGCTGGGGTAATAACTACCAGCTTGAATGGTAAAGCAGTCACAGTCAATTTCAAACGGTCAACACAATCTGAAGAAATAAAGGAATGGGTTGCACCCGAATCAAAAAGAACGGTTAGGGGTTTACCCTCAATCTCACAATCTCCTTGGATGAGACCATCCGCTTGCCCTGCTTCTTCTCCGCTCATACAGAAAACTCTGCCTTTAGCCATTGGGCGTTTTCCTTTAGCTTTTGCCGCATGCATTGTCGGTTCAGCCTTAGGTGTTGGATAATCCTTGGCAAAATGCCCCGGCATCTTACAGTTAAAGCACACATCCTCTTTCTGGACACAGTTGTTTGCATAGTGTCCCGGCCTTCCACAACGATAACAGGTCACATCAGTACCAGTCTGACTCTCGCTCCTTGGGTTTTGGGCCATCGGACGATATTGTCCCCTGTTGTTGTTTCCCTGGGGTCGGTTGTAAGGCTTCTTCTGTTGCTTTCCCTTTTGCGCAAACCTCTGTCCCGTGTTATGAGGTCTCATCGGTCCACCTGTGCCAGTCTTCTTCTTGTGGCTCCTCATTCCCTCTACCTCAACACAACGATCGATCAACTCTTGGAGGTTCCTGATCCTCAGTGACACCACTGACTTTTGAACATCAAATCTCAGTCCTCTTTGAAACCTCTCACTCAGCCATCCCTGGTCAGCTCGGTCGCGAAATGGACTGAAATACCTCGCAAGTGATTCAAACTTTGCAGCGTACTCAGACACTGTCATGCTGCCTTGTTGAAGTCGAAGAAACTCTTGTTCTTTCTCTGCCCTTGCTGTGTCAGGAAAATACTTGTCCAAGAATCTTCCGCAGAAAACCTCCCAGGTTATCTCACTATGTTCCGCAGTCAATGCCTGCTTCACACCCTTCCACCAGTACTCGGCATCCCCTAGCAACAAGTAGGTGGCATAGTCTACTTTCACATTGTTTGGGCAATGAAGTGCTTCGAAAATCTTCTCGATCTCTTGCATCCATAAGTCAGCCTTGTCCGGATTTGGCTCGCCATAGAACTTCGGGGGATCATGCTTCCGGAAGTCTGCCAATCCTCTCGCCTCAGCATTCCGCTCAGCTCTCTGTTGTTGTTGCAAATTATGCTAGGCCAGTGCCGCTGTTTATTGGGCCATCGCATTAGATTGCTGGGTTGCTGCAGCTGATTGTTGGGCCATGGATGCCGCCATTTCCGTCATAGCCTGAATCGCTCGTTCCATGTTGGAGTTATCGGATCCGGTTGCAGGGTCTCTACGGGGTGGCATTAGATTTCGAAAAATCCCAAAACCTGCAAGAACTCACAAACAAAGGGGTGTGTTAACACACATTGCTTCAATCAAGAAACAATCCAAACAATTGACAAACAACTACTATACTTAGCAAACAATCACAATACAAAATAGCTAATCACATCAACAAGCACAACCCGACACGGTGACCAGTTCCAATTTTCCTATGCACAGTCCGGTTAGACCGAACTGCTCTGATACCACCATTGTAACGACCCGTTTCCAGATCGCTACGAAACCGAAAGAAGCCTATATGTGACGTGTTTCAAAAACGGTACTCTTGTGCCCTTTAGAAAAATGCAGATATTTTTTTTTAAAACAATAGTGCCTGTAAGGCACACACAGAGTACTTACAGCGTTTCGAAACATGGTGCAACTAGGACACAAGATTCACATGCTGATAAAGCATACATGCATAAATACATAAGTCATACACACAGTATGTGCAAAATAACAGAGTGGAAAATGCGCAAAGAAATACACCTATGGTATGATGACCCTCGAGAGAGAGATCATACCCTGGGGGTAATTCCGGCTGACACCCGCGCAGGGGGCTGCTCCAAAAGCAGAACCACCAGTCTACCCCGCCATAGCAAAATATCACAAACCCAACCGGTCACCAACCAACTGTACACAAAAGTATATATACATATATATATTACAATCCTTCACAAAACATAACAGCACACAGCGATCAACAAGCAACTCAAGACAAATAATGGTCATTGCCAGAATCCTCAAAGTGGCCTTCCTCACTCTCATCCTCCAACTGATCTTCCACGTCCTCGACATCTCCTGGGTAACCATCATGGATTGAAGGCACCACGGGAAAGGGTCAACTTCTCAACAAATCAAAATAACGATTTCACAAAACGATAATCAACAGCAACGTATATAGTTCACAAAATTCAATTCAAAATACTAGCTCAAGACTCGACTCATGACTCATCTCATGACTCATGTTCTCTCGACTCGACAATTTTTCCGGAAAGCAGACGCCGATCCTTCAACTGACATACCAGCCGTAGCCTTGGGATCCTCGCTCTCCCTAGGTAAGCAGTCCCGGTTCCTTAACGCTGCGACGCCTAGCTAATCCACCATAAACGAAGGGGACCTAGCACCCTCAGTTATCTGGCTCACAGCTCAAAAACGTCTCGACGACTCGACAATGCTCTCAGACTCGATGAACAATTCGCCGCATACGATATTCAAAGAGTTATACGCAAGATTATTCGACCGCATATCAAATAATAAGAGCATGCTTAGTATGAAGAAACACAATTCAACAATTTAAGCAATAAAAGCAGTTTGCATGGAGAAACGTAATTCAACGATACAAACAGCACAAACAATTCACCGCTCAATAACAACCGACAACAACCAACTCATAGAATTCATCCCTCTGCAACTCAATGGAGTTCACAGAGAGGAACAAACAAGTGTGGGGGATTGGGGACAGCTACCAACCACTTGCAGACAAGCCCACTAAATATTCAGCATACAAAAATAAAGCGAAGGGGTACAAGACCCTCACTTCGAACCCTTAGGTTCTCAGACTTCTTCGCGTAAACGCTTGAAATTAAATTCGTATCTAAATTTGCCCTTACACAAGGACATATAACAATAATTATAAATATGAAGCGCCCTTACTGCTTGTCACTGCTAACACTGCCCCTACGTCCTCGGGTCCGCTTCCTCGTGCACCTCGATTTCCGCACTGCATTTATCTCTAACTTCGATTCCTATTACATGTACAACTTAGTACAAACTAGGAATTCTAATAACACTTAGTTCTCACTTATCCCTTACTTAACCCAACACTCAAGAATCCAAAAATGCTATTTTTTATTTTTTTTTTGAAAGAAAATAACATTTAAAAACAAAGGTTTCTTGCATAACATGTAACTCAAGGTAACTCTTTTAACTAGTTTGAAAAACTTTCACATAAACATACATTTACACAACTAAGGCATAAATAATGTTTTTCATTAAAAACCCTCTAGGCCTCTCGGCCTCTAGCTTGTTTTTCTTCAAAAATTTTATAAAAAGCTTCTTTCATACATGCAAGCATTCTAAGTACTAAATCAAGCTCAAATACAATTTCAAGCCTTATTTCAAGTAACACATATTAAGCACAATTTAATCAAAACCAAGTTTATGTTTCTTAAAAATGTTTTTCATCATGCTTCAACAATTAAAATAAGACCATAAACAATCATGCTAGAATTTAAAGCATAAAAAAAAAATCAATTCCCTACATGCCTTTTTTTTTTTTTAGTCCCTCTAAACTCAATTTTGTACCAAAACTTATCTAACACTAAACTAATTATGCAATTTAATCCCAAATAGTCCTAAGATCATATTAAACACATTATCACATAATTAAACACATATTTAGACAATTAAATAACATGTTTCTTAAGACTCAAGAATAGAGAAAAATTGCAAACTAACATGTTACTCCTAATTAAATTAAACTACACATGCAATTAGCATCTAATCAATTCCTACAACACATATAAATCATTAATTACATGATTTAAGCAAGATTACACAATTTCCCTCTTGCTCATGCCTAGGGTTTTTCGATCAAAGCTCAAGGGAAAAGTTCTATGATGCTTTAACCATGAATCAACAACAACCAACAACAAACAAGCAACATATTAAGACATAAAACAAGCAAAGATCAAAACACTAAAAATGGGGGAGGGTGGCGCTAATTTATTGCAGAAAAACAGAGGGGAAGAGTTGTTTTTAAGCTCATACAAATGGTTAGAAAGATAGGTAGTAGGATGAGGAAGAAAACCTAGCAATTAATCAAAGTTTGGAAGCAAAGAAACTAGCTAAAATGGGAGGGGGAAGCCGCGACAGTAGCAGCAAGAAGAGGGGAGAAAAATCAGATTTCTTTACCTCAAATGATGATCAAAAGGATGATCTAGGTAGAGGAGATGGTATAGAACAATATTGATGAAGGAACCTTGCTCAAAGGATCAAAGGAATGGATGGAATCATCAATGGAAGTGGTGGAAGCTTGGAGAAGAAAAGAAAAGATGGAGAAGAGGGTTTGGGAGGAAGGTGGCGTGAGATTGAAGCTGGGAATGGCTGCATATAGCCTTCACCTCCTTGCTTTTATAATAATAAAATAGGCATAGTTAGTAGAAGTTGTTGAAATAAAGATTTTCTTTTTAAAAAAAACGCACAACCAAAGACACCTAGCAATTATATTAGATGTTAAATATATCACCTAATCTTACCCACCTAATCTCGCATCTCTCATGGTTACCCACTAATTCTAGAGTCTAGGGGTTGTTTAAAACACGGCGACGAGAAACCGCGTTACCAATAAACTCGCGAAAATTAATTTAACGAGAAATTAATTCATCGCGTGAAAATATTTAATTATAAATAATAAAAATCATGAAAAATATTCAAAAATGGTCTCAATAAGTTACGATTCGATTTTCATCGAAATCGGAGTTCATTTATAATTTTATCTGCGGTGAAACTGCCCGGTGATTCGAAACGCGTCAAAACTTCGTTAGAATTTTTCGACGATTTTCAAACCGTGAATTAATATGAAATATTAATTCTCAATTTTAATTTGATCTTGATTTAATTCATACACTTCCTCAAAGAACAAGAAGCTGCTTTATTATAGCGTAAATACGACAAAATATAATAGATAACGCTAATTAACGCATAAAAAAAATACGCGTGTTACACATTTCATACGCCGACGCAGACTGGGGTGGATGTCCAGACACCAGGTGGTCGACTTTTAGCTATTGTGTCTATCTTGCGGATAGCTTGATTTCATGGTCTGCGAAAAGACAGCCTACTTTGCCCTGGTCCAGCGCTGAGGCTGAGTGTAACATCCCAAAATCCCTAAGCTTAGTTGAGTATAAATTAAGAGAAGTTGTGTAATTATGTTTAACTTTAATTTGAGTTCAAATTGAAGAGAATATAATTACATAGAGTTTTGACGTGTAAGTCCTCGATCACAAGTTAGGAATCAAGTTGGAGTTAACCCTTAAATGATAGAAAGTATTGGCTAGGAATTAATTAGAGTTAGTTTGGATTGAAAGGGGTTAAAATTGGATGAGTTAGAGTGAGAAAAACATGACATTATGCAGAAAATTCTGCTGTCAAATTCGCTTAAGCGATGGGCTCACGCTCAGTGAGTTTTAGCTACTACAAGCAGCATTTGCTACTGTCCCAAATTTGCTTAAGCGACCCCAGCTCGCTTAAGCGAGCCTCTACGAACCTGTTTTATTTAAAACGTTAGTTCTCTCACTTTCTCTCTCTCATATTCACGACCTAAAAGGAGGAAGAAGAGGAGAAACGCCTAGGGTCTCACCATTTCAAGGGAAAAACATGGATTCATGCTAGATTCATCTTAAATCTTTGCTTGAATCCAATTTGGTGAGTTGAGATTTGGGTACTTTGAAGATTTGGGTTTGAACCCTAGAGAGAAGAAGAAGAAGCTTGAAGTGAAGGAGAAGAAGAAGGAAGAAGATCAAGTTTCTTCATGGATTAGCTCGAGTTTGGGCATGAGGAAGAGGATTTAAGAGGTAAATAAAAATTTGGAAAGATTTGAAGATGTCCTAAGTTGAGCAAAGAAGGAAAACGTGAAGAGGATCAAAGAGGCCAAAGTTCAACCTTCAAGCTCAAAGTCTTGGACAACTATTGTGAGTTCTTCATCCCTTAGGTGATGGGCAATCAATAAGACCCACACATAGGTTTTTTTCTCAAAGAAGTCTTTGAACCCCAGAGGGTTCAAAGTTAGGGTTTGTTAACCCCTTTGAATTTCAGTTTAATTTTAAGTTTAATGTTCAGGTTATTGTCATGCTCTTGTATGGGGCTTGGCTGAAATAGGGTTGGATGTTGTCCCCAACCCCCCTAAAGCAATGCATGATGTTTGTACCGTTGTGAGTTCCATAGAGCTCTGACGGGTATGTGTCATGATTTTGAAATGTTCTTTTTGACTTAAGAGTATGTAAAGTTTCATATGAATATGTGATTTGTCTTAGTTTATATGATTAAGTGAATGTGTATGCTTGAGAACTTAGGGCTCATTGCATGTGGAATACGTAAAGAAAGTTATAGAATGATATGTTGTTAGTTATTAAGTTGCATTGCATCTTTCATGAATTTGCATCTTTCATGAATTCTAGATACGCATATTCCGGATTAGTGCACGTGCCTAGCACAAAGGAAGCTAAGGCGTTGGTATGCTCGGCACAAAGGAAGCTGAGGTACTAGAGGCACACTTAGCACAAAGGAAGCTAAGGTGTAAGATAGTATCCTTAGCACAGAGGAAGCTAAGGTAATAGTAAACATGCTCAGCACAAAGGAAGCTGAGTTATGGGTAACTACGCTCA
This sequence comes from Calophaca sinica, assembly GCA_037113605.1. Taxonomy (NCBI): domain Eukaryota; kingdom Viridiplantae; phylum Streptophyta; class Magnoliopsida; order Fabales; family Fabaceae; genus Calophaca; species Calophaca sinica. The sequence goes on from CM073734.1 coordinate 43,996,978, forward strand.
GCACAAAGGAAGTTGGGGTGTTACACTTGAGTATAAGTTAATGAATCAGTTCAATGCAGTATAGCGAGTTAGTTCCAGATAAACATGATCTAGGGTACTCAAACTTAGGGTATCTAACATACAAAATGATTTAAGATAAGTTCCTTAGTATCAATGAAAAGTAGGTGTTGGCCTTTAGTGTCACCCTAATCTTATTGAATAAGAATGACTTAACGAGTGAAGGGTGAGGTGTTCGTGAATGGCTCACTGAGATTTTTAATCTCATCCCATTCTCTTTAATGTTTTTCAGATAAACAGGTAGCAGGAGCATACAAGGCGGAGTTCAAGGCTTGACACTCATAGATATTAGGTTTTTATGTTGTAATGGAGTTTAATATTCCAAGAGTTATTAAGTTGTAACCTATGTATTAGATTTATGTGCTAAGTTTATAAGATTTATGACTTGGATTACTGTAATCAAGTTGTAATTTTATTTATAATTCCTGTGCTTTAATGTTAATCAATCGTACTTTCAAAATTTCTTGAGGTGCGGGCGTTACATTGAGTACCGTGGGGTGGCTGATGTTGTCTCTGAATCCTGTTGGATTCGAAACTTACTTTTGGAGCTACATTGTCCTGTTACAAAAGCCACTTTAGTCTATTGTGACAACGTTAGTGCGGTGTACCTTTCTGGCAACCCGGTTCAACATCAACGCACTAAGCACATTGAGATGGATATTCATTTTGTGCGTGAGAAAGTCGCTCGTGGTCAAGTTCATGTTCTACATGTCCCTTTGCGTTATCAGATTGCAGACATATTCACTAAGGGACTTACGCTGCAACTCTTTGATGATTTTCGAGATAGTCTCAACGTTCGGCAACCTCCCGTTTGGACTACGGGGGTGTATTAGGATATATAAATAATCTTTTATTTTTAGAATTTGTATAGGAGATACTCTCTTGATTTGTATAGGAGATACTCTCTTGATTTACTTAGCAAAATTATAGCCAAGAGATTATTTAGAATTTTATATATATTATTTGGAAAATCAATAAAACGATCACGTAAAACAATTCTATCAACAATCCCTTTTTTTCTTTTTCAACAAAGGATTCAGTGCCCCTTATATCACAAGTTGTGTCTACCTTTTCTTTTCACCACACAAGTCAGCATGAATTTTATATTAATTAACCAAATTGCTTAATTAGCTATTCCTACACAAAGTAGAATAAAAGATAGTGAATTTTATATGATAATAATCAATAATTATTTCTAATCACCCTTAAATATCCCCATAAAATAATGCAATAATAGTACTTATCAAATTCTCCCATACTTGAATTTTGCTTGTTTTCAAGCAAATAAAGACTCTACTAACAAAAACAAATGAGTTGACATACGTATCAATGGATCAAAAATTATGTATGCCCCATTTACACCGTTGCTGCAAATATTCAATTCAATTATGTTTTCCTAAAATCAAAACAATCAGCTTGAAAGATGCACTCAAAAGTGGCCAAAGAAAGAATCATACAACTATGTAATCATCAATCAAAATTTGGAATTATGATAACTTAGCACTTTTCATTACAAAATATTGGATCTCAAAACCTCACAAAGGCAAATAAGTCACTCAATCACTCAAGTGTCTAGGCTTGTGTTTTCTCTCAAGTTTTCACTTATCAAGCACACACTTTATGAGTTTGATCTACATCTCAATCATATAATCACATAGTCACATGCATGCAAGAGTCAAAAGGACTTGTCAAGGTTGTAATGGAGCGAAGGTAAAGGGTAGGTAAAAAGAAGGATAAACAAGGCTAAGTACCTTTTAGGAAATAAGAAAGCTTTTGTGAAATACAATTTATCTTCTTTCACATCTTAAAACTTTTGGAAAAGAAAAGAGAAACATTTTTTTCCTCCTTTTTTTTCCTTTCTTTCTCTCTCTCTTTTTTTTTGTTTTTTTTGTTTTTTTTTCCAGAACTTCAATCCCAAACATGCCGCAAAATGTTCACACACACTTGAACTTTGGTTGCTTTTAGCAAAAAATTATGAACCAATGCTTACTTAATCCTTTCGGGTAGGTAATGATGATTTTTTTTATGGCATTTTAAGTAGGCAAACAAAGAATAGGCTTAAGGCTCAAGAAGGCTAACAATGGAAAATTTAGCATTAGGAAAGCTTTTTGGCCAAAACTAGTTATTTCAAGAAAATGCCTTAATCATACTCATGCAACATGCAACCATGGACAATTGATAAGATTTAAGCAAACCTAAGAGCATGCAACTTAATAGTGATTCTCACAAGAATAAATCATGTTGAAGGCTCAAAATAACTCACTAGGACACATGTTAGAGACCCATTCCATTATTAATTGTGCCAAGAATTCCAACACCCAAAACTTATCTTGAATCATGCATGCATGCAAGTTATGAAACTTCTAACTCTAAGTGCAATCTTACATAGCTTCAAGTTCATCAAAAAGGAATAAACATGCAAGATGGTTTTAGTGGATAGTATTTTTCAATTTAGACTTTAACACAATTAATCCATAATATTAACATCAACTCAATGACACAGAAATAAAAGTACACAAGCATTGGTTGTAACCAAATTATTTAAAGCAGGAAATAATTAAATAGAAAAGTTTAGAAACCACCCAGATCCCATAGCTTGTGGTAGAAAGACCAACGTGTTCTCCCAACATAAGACCTTCCACCCGGATCCCATAGCTTATGGAAGAAGGGCCAAGTGATGATGTACATATAAGAGCTTCCTCCCGGATCCCATAGCTTGAAGCATGGTGTGGTAGGAGAAAAGGCTTGAAAAGTATGGTAGCCTCTTCTACCGGCAAATGATAAGCTCCTCTTTTTATCTCTTTAAGCATAAATTCTATATGAAGTATAAGAGGCCTACCTTTTGGAGCTGACTTTGATGCATCTATATATGCATCCAAACCATCATAGTTAACCGAATCAACAATATCATGTTCACCGCTAAGCATTAGAGGGATTTCTTCATCTACTTCACCATCAACAAAATCTATCTTTGTGAACACGTTCTCTTCAAATAGTGTTCAATGAAGCTCTTCTACTAGAATGCTGAAATATTACATAGCTTGCGCTTTTAACTTCTGCATTATTTCACTTATTTGCATAGCTATTTTTGTAGAATGCTTACCTGGTTGCATTTCTAAACGATGAAGTTGAGCACCCATTTCTGAATTTTGACGCTCTATGCTTTGGATCACGAGTTGTGCATCTATCTCCCAAAGAGATTCCAACACATCAGGATTCAGCCTTATGTCAAGTGGTGGTGATAGTAGCAAAGATAACAGATAAGATTCTCATTCCTCCTTAGAATATATCTTTGCTTGCTTATTCACGACGCAATCAAACATGATATAGTCAATTTGGTCCTGATGACTAGGATTTTCATCATAATAGTCCATAGATGCACAACTTAGCAAGAACAAAACTCAAAAGAAAGCAAATGAAAATAACAAAAATAAACAGAAAATAAAGAAAATAAAAACTTATCTAAAATATGAACAAAGCTATTCAATAAAAATCAAATAACAATAAATTAAAATAAATAACGTAAGATGTAGTCCCCTGCAATGGTGCCAAAAACTTGGTGGGCAAAATCCGCAAATGTACGATTTTATCGTCAAGTAATAAAAAGATATCGAACCACAGAGACTGGCTACGCTAAATAAATTAATTCGGTGTTACTTAATTTAAATTAAACAGCAAGAAAATATTTGACTAAAGGATGTTGTTAGAAAGTAGCGACAGAAAATAAATAAAAAATGATGAAAAGATATTTTTGTTGTTTTTATAAATAAAAGTTTCTTAGGACATATGTTACCACAATGATGCTCTGAGAATTCAAATTAATAAATCTAACATTGATATTGAAATAATTTGATGGCATGTTAACCGGAAATACTAAATATCCACTGTCGTGGTACGAAAGCGTGCTAAGTTGAATTCAATCCCTACTTTCGTGGTAATCTCATTCAACAAAACCCATTGAGCTCTTTGCAAACTTGTTTTATCCTCGAAGGATTAAAAACTACCTTCGTGATTTTAATCCTAAGTTCAGTAATTATAAATTCAATAACTAAGTTCGTCTTTCAGTTTATCCCTAGTTATCTAACAAATGTAAATAAGTGATCAGCAAATTTACAAGTAATAATAACGATAATAGCCAAATCAAATTAACGATAGACAGTATCAATTATTCATCTCAGAAATATTAAAGGGCAGAGCCCAAAAATCCTAGAAACAAATAAACTACTCAGACATAATTATAAATGACATATTACAAAACAAATAAAGCAAAAATATATATTACGTGCAAGGAGAATGCGAAAACGGAGGAACCACTTCGAAAATGTCTCCACTGCCCCCGTATCTAGATCCCCCTGCATTCACCTCTTTTTCTCTATTTATAGAGGAAACAATTTGCTCAAGAAAAATCCAATTTGTTCACGTCTCCGAAAATGTCTCCACTGCCCCCGTATCTAGATCCCCCTGCATTCACCTCTTTTTCTCTATTTATAGAGGAAACAATTTGCTCAAGAAAAATCCAATTTGTTCACGTCTCACTTCTCTGCACCGCCTTTTAGAAAACTAAATAAATCATCTTTGACTTTTCTTTGTTTAGTTTTGTGCCTTTCCTTTTTGGTGGCGTGGTGCAGAGCACATTCTTCCCTTTTTCAATTTCTTCACGTATGAACAGCCCATTTTTCTCCTGTTGTGCGTTTTTTTCCACTTTGACTGATAATCGCTTTTTGTCTTTTTCAACAAAGGGTGCAGTGCCCCTTATATCACAAGCTGTGTCCACCTTTTCTTTTCACCACACAAGTCAGCGTGAATTTTATATTAATTAACCAAATTGCTTAATTAACTATTCCTACACATAGTAGAATAAAAGAAAGTAAATTTTATATGATAATAATCAATAATTATTCCTAATCAGACTTCAATATTCCTATAAAACAATGCAATAATGGCACTTATCATGCTGCCACATTAACTGATCATAACTTTGAAACAAGGGGAGCTGAATCGTTTTAATCTCCTGCAATAAGTCTAGAAATCTAGATGATAGAAAAGAAGGAATCTCCCAAGAATTATTGACAATAAAATCCTTAACAGTTGAGAAGATGATGCACACTCTCAGAAATGTTTAGTAGTTGCACAATTGGTTTTGAGAGCCACTGATCCTTTCAAAAGTTAACAAGAGAACCATCACCAATGACACTAGAAAAGTTAGACCTTATCAGGGGAATGCAAGGCTTAATTGCTGGCCAAATGGAAGATTTAACATAGTACGAAATAGGAGAGTTTCGCTTCAAAAATCTAGCTCTCATAAGACAAGCCCATTCCTTATCAGAGGAAAGTAACTCAAAACTAAGCTTAAGCATTGCAGCATTGTTAATAGCTGAGAGCGCAAACCAAGGCCACCTTTAGAGGTAGGGGAGCAAACCTTGCTCCAAGCCACAGTGTAGATTTTGTGAACAGACACATCACCTGACCAAATAAAGTTCCGAATCCAATTGTCGACAGTCTTAAGAAGGGAGACTGGACAAGCATAGACATGAAAACTGTAGACTATAATGCCATGGATGATAGATTGAACTAACTGGACCTGACCCATAATAGAAAGCAGAAAGCCTTTCCAGGAAGTCAATTTGGTTTTTATTTCATTGTTTTCATGATTAATGGCATGTATGTTGGAACTTTAAAGAATGGGGTTTCCACCCTATAAGGATAACAATGTTAATTTTGTTGACTTGTTATAAGAATGAGGTTTTGATGTTTGAAACTTGAATGTGTATGAAATGTTATTTTGTTCGAATTTCTGTCCTTTTTACTGGTTGATGAGAATTACGAGAATTGCCTTTTGAATTATGCATTTGAATGTTTGACATGGCATATGCATGCAGTGTTTGTCTATTTGGGTGACGATTCAGCAGCAGGCCCTTCGATTATGAATCCTTGCAAGCGTTTACTGGCGGGGACCTCCTTGGATGATTAGCCCTAATGGGTATTAAGCTTTGCAATTGCGTTAGGCCAATGAGGTACATTAGAAGAACTCATTTTGCATGATGTAGCATTGGTAAGAATGCTTACATTGAGGAACCCATTACGTATAACGTTGTATTGTTAACAATGCAACATTGAGGAATTGATGTGAATTGTGCATTTTGAATTATGCATGAAACTTGAGGATTTACTTAGGATTACGTTACCTTACGAATGAATTTTCCTGAATTGAGTTTGTGTGCTAGCATTAATGATTAATTTGAATGATTAAGGTATTTTGAATAAATACATATACTTATGCTTATTGGGAAGAGTTTTTCATACGTAGCACACCACGTAAGGCCCAACGGTAAAAGTTTTTATGATTTTAGTCTATGTTACTGAGTTTTATAAACTCACACTTTTGGGGGCGTTGTTTTCAGATACAAGTCGATTGAAGTGGTTCAGAGCATGAAATATGCTCGGTCTTGTCTTTCTACAAGACCTCGAGTCACCGGATCACGAGTCAAAGTCCTAAATATTAGGTTGTGTCCATTTAATATTAGGAAATAATGTATAGATTGTATCTATTTTATCTTATTGTTATTTTTTTATAAAGGGTTGTATTTATCAATGTTACTTCCGTTTTTTGAAACTCTGATTTACGTTTATTAATTGTAGTAGTATTAAAATATAATTTGAACCAAGGACTATTAGTAGCATCTTTTTGTATGAAGCCCTATGCGGTCAAAGATTTGATTTAGCCAAAGTTCAGTATCCTAAAAAACGATTCTTTTGTTAGTATTATTCTTCTGTAAAGCGAAATTTTTTCCAAGTCTGATTTATCTATAATCCTTGATTAGTTTGGTAAGTAATTCCCTAATTGGGGTTAAGGTAAACAATAAAATAACTTAGTAAATAAAACCTAAAATCCAAAGATATGGAAACAATTATGCATGCATGGTACTTCTTTTCGTTAAGGACATGCTTTCAAATACAAAAAGCATCTAATATCATCAAGTTTGTCACAAAACCAAGAAACATTGGTAACTGAAATCCAAAAAAAAAAAAAGAAGCGAATTCATCAACCTCATCAACAATAACAGCTGCGTAAATGAGAACGAAAATGGCAACGAAATTGAGAACGCGAACGAAAATGAGAGAAAGAGGAAGAAAAACAAAAACGAGAATTGGAGCTTTACTAGGGAAGGAGAACAGAAGAATGACTGTCGGAGGAAGGTGGTGGTGGTGGTGGTTCTTCGTAAGAGTGAGAGAATGGAGGAGGTGCTTCGTTGTGAGAGCGACTGTGATAAGGGTTTCTGGAAGAAGAGGGAGAATGAAATGTTTTCTCTGTCCCGTGAATAAAAAGGTGAAAAAAACTTTTCACATCGGTTTTTAACAACAACCGGTGTAAAAAGTCATAAAATTTAAATTCTATAATTTTTACATCGGTTGTTACTATTACCCTGTGTGGAAAGTCTTCTGATCATTAAAAAAAATTAAACATATTACACCGGTTTTCACAAATAACTGGTGTAACTTCGTTAATAACACTTTTTTTAGTAAAACGTTTTTCTTTCTTTTAAAATGCATATACCACACCGTCCAACAGTTTTGATGTTTTCATTTGCACCATTTTTTAGCCAATAGATGTGTTTGACATTGAATATTCCTTTCATTATAAATAGACCTTGAGTTTTTTTTTTTTTTTTTGATAAGCAAAAAATTATTACAAAAGGGGAGTACAAAAGGTACTTTGAACCCATAAATACAAATACACGAGGAAGGATATGCCTCATTAAAACCTTTCAAGGCCAAACCACATGTAGTGATAAAAACAACCACCAAACTAATGGACACACAAGTCCAATAACATTCATTTCAATCGCAGTGCTTGCAAACAACCTACCGGACATGAGAACTAATCTGAATATGACAACCCCATATTTCTACCTTCTCTACTACTAAACCATCCCCATGATATCATTTTTATTTGAGCGATGATATCAACACAAGAAGCCACCTTTCATTGAAATATCACTTGATTTCTCATTTACCAAATGACCCAAACCGAGGCACACCAAGTTAAATGTCTATCCTTCTTTGTTGTTTTGCTTCTACCACCAACATTACGTTGTAAGAAGTGAAGAAATTTGTCATTATGCAATACTCCAACAAAACCTACCCAAGCCAAAATTTGATTCCACACAGAAACTGCCAATGGACAAGAAATAAACAAATGCTGCACTGATTCCTATTTTGGGAGAAAATGATGCATAACTGATCTTGAGGACTTAGATTAAGCCCTCTTCGAACTAATTGATCTCTTGTTGGGAGTCTCTTCAACATTAGCCTCCAAACGAACACTAGAGATACACAATCTAGTTCAAATGGCAGAACCCCTATAT